>CM066343.1:16626768-17877393 GCA_033807585.1 Hydrophis major | reverse complement strand
TTTAGTAACTCTTTAAAATTCTAGGCAATCTTCTCCTTATTTTCAAATTTTGCTCCAATTTTTTTTTCCTCTCCCTTCCCACTCACAGCCAAAAATATTTTTTTCATCCGCTGTCAAGGAAGGAGAGTGAAACAACAACAACAAAAAAACCTTTCCCTTTTAGAATATTTGCAGCTTGTAACACTCACTGGAAACAATGTATCCTTAGCAGCCTTCAAGATTCAAGGGCACTTTCTCTTGCCTTGTCCTGGTTGAAAGCAACTTTCATATTTCTTCCAACTTTCTCCCTCCTGCACTTGCTTGTCCGGCTGCAGATTTCTTTGTGGCGGCCATTGCTGACCGCCGCTCCTCCGCCTTGGGAAAAGGGGGTTTTGCTGGCTGGGGAGGGGGTCTGCGACACCCCCAAGCCCCTGTCCGGATCCCCCCCGTCTTCAGCTGCCCCTACAAGGCAGCTATACCCCCAAGATCCAAACAGATCGGGGGAACCTTGGCAGCGAACGCAGCAGGGATCGTGCAGTATCGCGAATCCCTGCCACCGCCGAAACCTTGCAAACCAGAAGCTCTGCACTTATGTATTATTATAATATAATATATTATATATTATATTATTATAATATAATATATTATATATTTGCAATCACTTGTCCCTCTCTCCCCCCTGTGCTCACCCCCTCCAGCCCTGCTGAGATTCAATCAGGCCATCCTGGTTTCCCGCCATGATCCAGCTTCTCGCAAGAAAGTGGTGGAAGAAGTGAAGAAACGAGCAACATCCCAGGGGAAATGGCCACAGGTAAAACTTATTGGAGGACCCAATCCATTAAGTTAATGTAGTTCCTCTTTGATTCGAGAGGGTTAAAAGTTCCTCTCTTGATTTGTGTGACTTCTTTCTCCAGGTGCTTTTCTATCCCGAGGGCACCTGCTCCAACAAAAAAGCCTTACTGAAGTTTAAACCAGGTAAGACATCATTAGCAAGTCTGCTCAACGGGTGTAAAACAGTGGATTGGTTGTACAAATCCATTAACTAGCATTGAAGATTGCCCCGCCTTAAACTAATCGTTCTAAAAAGACAACTCTTTATGGTTGATGCAACAATTAAGCCCTTTTGTAGCCTACTTTGAAAAGCAGACAATTATCTTAAGTCTAATCTCTTTTGAAAACTGGAGGGAAAAAACAGACTTTCTTTTTGCATTGATTTAGGTAAAAGGCTTGTGAGTATCCTAACCCTTCAACCTTAAAATATACCTTAGATTCACCTTCAGCACTCAGGTTAAAAAAAAAGGTAAAGAAATCCCTGTGGATTTTTACTCTGCTTGTCATTGCCAACTATAAGGGGCAGTTCTCATCTCCGTTTCAAGGCCATCGGGCCAGCACTGTCGGAAGACATTTCCATGGTCATGTGGCTAGCATGATGTCATGGAGTGCTATTACCTTCCCACCAAAGTGGTACCTGTTTATCTACTTGTATTTGCATGCTTTCAAACTGCTAGGTTGTCAGGAGCTGGAATCAGGAGAGGAGCTCATCCTGTCACATGGTGCTTGGGTCTTGAACCCAAGTTGCCAGCTTTCCAGCCGATAAACCCAGACTCTTAACCACTGAACCACTGCACCATTCTTTTAGCCAGCAGGACAGATGAGTAAATCTTGAGCGTGTTTGCTTTATGTTCTCAGGTGCCTTCATATCTGGTGTTCCCATTCAGCCGGTTCTCATTCGCTATCCCAACTCTGTGGTGAGTTTTCACAAACTTTAGGAGAGAGTCTTAACATTGTAATCATTATAGATAATCCTCAATTTACAGCCACAATTGGGTTCAGAATTTCTATTGCTAATTAACATAGTTGTTAAAATGAGTTGTGCCCAATTTTACCACCTTTTTTTTAATCACAGTTGTTTAAGTGAACCACTGTAGTTGTTGTCTAGAGAGATTCTCAGCCATCCAGGTCATGATTGTCCCAAAGAGCCTGCCCCCATGTTCAACAGTGAAGGGACACAGGACAGAAATATCCTGCAGAAAGCACAGCTCCACAACACAGTCCATTTAGCAGTTCCAAAAAGGCTGCACACCCAATTGTACTGTTCAGGTGACTCGGTGGACACAGATAAACCTCCAAGTGGCCTCAACAATTCTCTAAGCAATACAAAGCAAGTTTATTACCGTCAAAAACCAGAGACCAGAACAAATAAAAATACTCAAGTAGTATCCAGTTAAAAGTTTTAGAATAAAGTAATAAATAACAGATAAAATCTGTATTAAAATCTCGGCATCCAATCTGTTAGTTAAACACATGGCCTAACTATACTATAATATCAATCTTTAAACTGTGAGGCCCATAGTCATTAAATATTAAAATGCAAAAGATAATGCAAAAGGATTTGCTACATTAGTTGTGTAAAATAGCTATGGTGGATTAATCATGTTTTTCTGACAAATCTCCAGTGCTGTTATTCAGAATCTAGCCACGTGTGCTGCTATCACAGTCTGTTCATGCTTGAGCAGCCACTGGAGATAGGTTCTCTAAAAGAATGCAAATGATCAGCTGGCTTCAAGAAATATAAAACCTTCGATTCCCTACCATCCTGTCAGAGCTGAAGAAACTTCTTGAATGAGAAGTGAAACATCTTAAAAACAAACAAACAAGAAAATCCAGTTGCCTCTTGAAAAAAACCCACCTTTGGGACATTGCAATTGTAAAGTGCCATGTTTTCCCCAAAATAAGACCCAACTGGAAAATAAGCTCTAGTGTGTTTTTACAGGATGCTCATAATATAAGCACTATTCCAAAAATAAGCTCCTATTAAGATTGTCAAGACAGAGACATTGTATCATATTTCCTTGAAAATAAGACCTAACCCAAAAATAAGCCCTGGTACATCTTTTGCAGCAAAAATTAATATATGATAACAATCTTATTTTCAGGGAAACACGGATAGGTCAAACAATCATTAAGCAATCTAGCTCTGTCTTCCAAATGGGCTTTGTCTGTTGGAAGCCATCAGGGAAGGTTGCATATGATGATCATGTGACCTTGCAGAAACTATCATAAATACTTGCCAGTTGCTGAGCACTCAAATGTTTATCATGCAATAATGGGGACCAGAGGTGGTATTCAGCAAGTTCTGACCAGTTCTGCAGAACTGGTAATGGAAATTCTGAATAGTTCGGAGAACTGGCAAATACCACCTCTGACTGGCCCTGCCCCCATCTATTCTCTGCCCCTCGAGTCCCAGCTGATTGGCTGGGTCTTCTTTTGTTGCTCTGCACAGGAGAACAGAGCTGGAAAGTAGGTTAATGGGTAGGGAGGGAATGGAGATTTTGCAGTATCCTTCCCCTATCACGCCCACCAAGCCACATCCACAGAACCGGTAGTAAGAAATTTTGATGGGGACTTTGCAATGGTCATTTGTACAAATATGAGTTGTAAATTATTTTGTCAGTGCCATTGCAACTTTGAATGGTCGCTAAATAAATGGTTTTAAGCTGAGGACTCTCTATACTTGATGCCAGAGAAAACTGGCTGAGTGTTTTTTATCTGCATTTTTGAAGCTGGCTTGTCTAAGTAGTTGTTATGCTAGATTGTCCCAAAGGTGCTTTTTCAAGAGGCAACTGGACTTTCTGGTTTTCCTTTGAAGACCAGAAAGTCCAGTTGCCTCTTGAAAAAGCACCTTTGGGACAATCATGACCTGATGACTGAGAATCTCCATAGATGTTAAACTAGATTGGTATTTAACTTAGTGTAACTTTATTAGTGCTTATAAAAATGGCAGTGGAGAAGCAGCTCAAGAGCCCCTGGAGGTTTTTCTGTGTCTTCAGGGTCACCTTCCTTCAGTAGTGCAAATGGGTGTGGAACTTTCTTATGGATTATATGGATCTCTCTTATGGACCATGCCACTTTGTTAGATCAAATTAAATACCTTCTTTTTCTTTTCTTTTTTATAGGATTCAACCACCTGGGCATGGAGAGGACCTGGAGTGTAAGTTCCTAGTAATGGTTTTATAATAGTGGGTGGTTATGTGTATTCCCCATGTCAGCAAGATCAAGTCTGAGTCAATTTCCATTTCTTCTTTCAGGTTAAAAGTCATCTGGTTGACTGCATCTCAGCTTTGCACAACTGTAGAAGTAGAGGTAACAAGAAAAGAGGGGAGTTTGTGATCATTCAAAGAATGACTCTTGGAGTCATTCTTTGGTGCCTTTTCTGTTTCACAGTACTGAACTGTACTTTATTCAAAGTACAATTTTATTTGTAAGACTCACATTTTTTTTTCTCTGGAGCTAGATTCACACTTTGGCTTTGAATGCTGTGTTGGGGCCCCACTCCCAAAAACAGTGGATGGGAAATTTCTCTCTTCTGCCATATTAAAAATTACAATTTCATGTAGACTTGGGCACTCAGATTCTAGTCTTCAGATTGGCCTACAATCTCTCTTAAAGTTGATGCCATTTTCTTGACAATCCCAGATTTTGCATATTATAGCTCAGTTCTTCAGGAATTAAATTTTTTCTTTAATTCTGATTTTTTCTTCCTTTCCAGTTTCTCCCAGTTTATCAACCCAGCCCTGAAGAGGCTGTGAACCCCACACTATATGCTAACAATGTCCAGAAAGTGATGGCCAAGTGAGTTTGGAGATGCTTTTTGTAAACAGGGAGTTTAGGGTGCAACGGAAGGATAGGCTCAACATTATAAGAAATGATCAGAAGATGTTGTGACTGGTTTGGGATCCAGGTTCTGTGTGCTGCTAAAACTGAGCTCTGAAGACTTGAGAAGACACCTGGAAAAACTGAATTTATAGTAGAGAAAATCTAAGGCTCTTTATAGTTGACCAGACTAGAAGAGTTGGCCAGTTCATTAATATTTATGGCAAAATCTATCAATGCAGAGGTTTCCCCATCTTGCTAGGCTTTGAAATCTGATCTACAGGATGCTAGCTTGGGATCCCTGGTGGTCTCAACAAGAGACTAGAAGCCAAAATTTATTCTCTGGAAAATATACTGAGGTGTAATGGAAGAACTACTGCAGCTGTAAACCTGGTTCTTGGTGCACAAGGCATTTCCCTTCTTGCTTGATGAATCTGTTTCCCCCTAAGACTCTTCTTGTCCTTATGTTATTTCCCTCTTTAACTAGAGCCCTGGGGATTCCTGCCACAGAATGTGAATTTGTGGGCAACCTTCCAGTGACTGTCGTAGGGCGCTTGAGAGTAGCCTTGGAGCCACGGATCTGGGAATTGGGGAAGGCTCTCCGGAAGGCCAGGTAAGGGGTAACTGGGACAAGGAAAGAGCTTTGTTGGATGAAATCAATGGTTGACTCTCATCCTCCATCCAGCTTTGCCACAAGACAGGCCTCCTTTGATAGATTATGGGTCAGCCTCTCCTGCTGTTAGGGAGGAGCAGATGTGGTATTACTTCTGATTCTTGGAAATCTAATGATGGAGGAGGGGTAGCTGTTAGGGGACTAGAAATTGACTAGCATAGCACAATCATTGGCACAAGGTCTGCTTCTGAGCAGCAGATCAGGTAGGAGTAGAATGACATCTGGAAAAGAACCAAGATTGTCCAGGTTGGTGGGTTTATAATTTCCAGTTATATTCCACTAAATACAGGGAAGCATACTGGAAAATTAATTGTATATTTCCTTCCTTCCTTCCTTCCTTCCTTCCTTCCTTCCTTCCTTCCTTCCTTCCTTCCTTCCTTCCTTCCTTCCTTCTTTCCTTCCTTTCTTCCTTCCTCCCTCCCTCCCTCCCTCCCTCCCCCCCTCTGCCTCCCTTCATTCCATTTTTTCTATCTCTTCTTTCTTTCTCTATCTTTTTTCTTTTTCTCTCCTTCTCTCTCTCTCTTCTTTCTCTCCCCCTTCCTTCCTTTTTCTATGTTTTTGTTCTGTATATTGTTACTACATTGAAAAATTCTAATAAAAAGATATAAAATAGTCTGTCAGTCAAGGTGGTCTATCCAGTTATAGGATAATTGAAGAAAACATGGTTCAGTACTGGTAAATCAGGATTCTGTTCCTCCCCCCCCCCCTTTCCCATCAGTGAGAATACAAATTTATTCTATTCCGGTTAAGCTAATGTGCATTTTTGTTTGTTTGTTTCAGTGTTCCGGAATACCTGTTATCACTGGATATTGTACAATATTATACTAACAAAAGCAATGTTTTGCTTTTATTCTTTCCTACCTCAAAGTATTTTGGAAAGAAATTAATTAACTAAGACTTTGGATTGTTTGTAGTAACAATCCAAAGTAACTCTTGAAGAGAATAGGAAGACTCTGCGGGGGAAAGAAGCCCCCACCCCTCCAAAAGAAAGACTAAGTTCAAAAATGGCTCAGGGATTGAGAGAACACAGTCGCCCCACCAAATTCTCCCAGCACATCTTTCCTAAGTTCTGGTCACAGCACAAAGTTCAGCATATGCAACAACACCTCGTGCTTTCCTGTTCACAATAGATATAAAAAGAAAAATGTTTATGTCTCACATTGTTTAAAAAGCATATTGTTTCTTTATATACAAGAAAGTATGGATAGTGTAGGAAATGAGCAGGCTGAACCTGAGAGGGGTGGAGCCAAACGCATTATCAGTTTGGAATCCTTACCAGCAGTGGGATCCTATCTGTTCTACTATCGGTTCAGTGATTGCATGCGCACACGCACAGCTTTCCCCACACTAGCTGAGGCCTGCAGGGCCAATTAGCTGAGAGGAGAAAGAAAAACACTGGGGCAGGTGGGACAGCCAATCCTGCGCTTTTCTCTTCTTTCTCCTCTCAGCTGATTGTCCTAGGACAGTGGTGGCTAATCTTTTTCAGCTCCTGTGCCGAAAATTGCGCACTCATGTGCGCATGCTCGAATGCCAGCACCCAGAAGGCAATGCGTGCTGGCCCCCCCACACTGCCTGCACATGTGCACGCAACCCCATGTGCATTGCGCATCTCTGCACATATGCAGATGACCCCCTGCACACTGTGCATCTCTGTGCATGCACATCAGACCCCCGTGCACACTGCACATCTCCCACACCCCCCCACATGCACACCAGACACCCAACAATCAGCTGTTGGGCAGCAACACCCATGCACATGCACAGTGGGGCTTTTCTGAGTGACCGGTCACATGCTGGCAGAAGTGGTTCTACATTCCACTTCTGGCACGCATGCCATAGGTTCACCATCACAGTCCTAGGATTTTTTCCTCCTCCCAGCTGATTGTAGGAGGCTTTTTTTTAAACTACCTGATCGGCCGAATTGGGCTGAACCCTCCTGAACTGGTAGCATACCACCAGGGGTGGGATTCTACCAGTCCGCATCTATTCGCTAGAACCAGTTGTTAACATTCTAAGCAGTTCAGAGAACCAATTGTTAGAAGAAATTACTGGCCTAATCCTGTAAGAAAGGCAGGTAGGAAACATTCTGGTGTTGCTTACAGAAACTGCCTCTCTGTTAACCCTTATTACATTCTTGGCAGGACTAGACTTCCTGTCTCAGGAACTTCTTTGGAGTTTTTTCCCCCTCCATTGCTGGCACTTTGCTTGTTTGGAGTGACCATTCAAAGTTACAATGGCATTGAAAAAAGTGACTTATGACCATTTTTCATACTTACCACTGTTGCAGCATCCTGACAATCATGAGAGACCAGGCGAGTAGACACGTGCCTTGATGTGAGTGATGTTGAGTTGGCCATGCCCAGCCAATAACTTGACCACCAAGCCATGTCCATCCAGTCACATGACCACCAAGCCCACCACCTAAGCCACGCCCACAGAATCGGTTTTAAAAATTTTGAATCCCACCCCTGCATACCACATTGATCCTTATGTAGACACAAGTGACCTAAGTCCAGCCCTGGTGTGAATTCCATTGACTTCTTAACTAGTGCCAATTTGCCCTGACCATTAGTGGGTCAAATTCATGTAGCATGAAATAAACTCATAGTATGTTTGAACACTATCCCAACTCCTGTTTTTTTTGCACCCGACAGAGACCTCTTGTGGCTGCTGCTGTTAAGCGGTCTGACAAACTTCCCTGGCCTCACTCCTTTTCATCTTTGCAATTATCTCAATCCACAGATACCTAACGGAGGGGATCAAATACAACTTGGATGCGCTTCCTGTCAGCACTTCGGGGCAGGTGGAACCAAGTGAGTTTGCCCACTGGCTGGGACTGGCCAGTCCTAAAGCTGTGGAAGAGATCTGCATCTATTTCCAGCAGGTAAGCTAGAATAGGAAGAGGAGTACGAGTAGTCCTTGACTTACAACCACAATGGAGATCAACATTTCTGTGGGTTAAGTTTTGAGTTTGCCCCATTTTATGGCCTCGCTTGCCACCGTGGTTGTGAATTGCTATAATTGTTCAGTTAGTAACACAGTTATTAAGTGAATTCGGCTTCCCCCCATTGAGTTTGCTTGTCAGAAGGTCATAAAGGGGGATCATATGACCCTGGGCCACTGTAATTGTCATAAATAGGAGCCTCAGAATGTAAATCAAGTGACTATGGGGATGCTGTGATGGACATAAGTGTGAAAAGTGGCCAATTTTCAGTTTCTGGGTGTACCCTAAAAGAGGACCTGATCTGGGGTGCTCACATAGCAGCCCTGGTCAAAAGGGTCCAGCAGAGATTATACTACCTGAGACTTCTCAGAAATCAACAACTGAATGAAAAACTGCTGGTGACCTTCTACCACTGCACCTCTGTATGGTTTGCCAATTGCACAGGGGCAGATAGGAAAGCACTCCAGAGGGTTAACATCATTCCCAGAAGATCATTGGTTGTCCTCTCCCATTTATAGCTCCCGCTGCCTTAAGAAAGTTCAAAACATTCTCAAAGATCCATCTCAACTTGGACACCCTTTTTTTGAACTATTACCATCTGGCAGACGGTACAGAATAATAAAAACAAGGACAAATAGGCTGAAACACAGCTTCTATCCCAGGGCAGTAGCTCTTTTGAATTCTGCTGTATAGTGCAGTGTTGGGGGTTTTCGGTTCAATGTGTGGAGTGTGAAGGATGTGTGTTTGTGCTTATTTTCATGATCATGGTCATGATGTGCACTGAAGATGGTGTCTGATTTCGTTGTATGAGGTGCAATGACAATAAAGTAAACTAAACTAAACTAAACTAAAAAAATGGTCACAACTCACCTTGGAACTTACAACTCACAACTTGGAACTTCGAATGGTCACTAAAGGAACTGTTGTAAGTCGAGGACTACCTGTGCTACGTGCATAATCAAGAGTGGCTTTCTTCATTCTTTCCCTTTGCCTTCTTTTCTGCACTTAAGCAACTCCGTCATACTTCCTGCTTTGATCCCCAGGATTCCAACGGAAACATGGATGCCCGGGAAGTGTCTTTAGCCCTGGAATCTCTATGGGGAGAACATGACCCACAGCAACTGACACATCGGGCTTTTGAGGTAATGGTTCTGATTAGTTTTGAGGGGAAGAGGAAATGAGCTTTCAGAAGGCCAGGTGAGATGTTTTAAGAAGGACTTGGATCCCTGCTGGCTGGCAAATTCCAGGAGTTGAAGTCTTCACATTTTCAAGATGCAATGATTGAGAAACATTGACTTAGTTCTTGGGCAGGGAGCAACAGAGTATGCCAGGGATACTCTGGGAATTTGAGGGGGGGGAAATAACATGCCCCTCTGGAAAAAAAATGACAGTAGCAAGCCCCTTTCATGTCTCAAAGGTGCTTTTTCAAAAGACAACTGGACTTTCTGTTTTTTCTTTAAAGGTCCAAGGATAAGAAGCAAAACGTATTCAAAGCTTCTTGGACGAGAAAAGAAACATTTTCAAAGAAAAACCAGAAAGTCCAGTTGCCTCTTTAAAAAAGGACCTTTGGGATAACCATGACCTGGATGACTGAGGACATAGACATTAAGCCACTTTCATTTGGCTGTTAAGAAAATTATAGGGATCTGTCCAGAGATGGTATTCAGCAGGTTCTGACCAATTCTGGAGAACTGGTAGCAGAAATTTTGAGTAGTTTGGAGAACCAGCAAATACCACCTCTGACTGGAGCTTTTACAGTGTCCTTCCCCTACCATGCCCACCAAGCCAAACCCACACAACGGGTAATAAAAAAAAAATGAATCGCACCACTGGATCTGCCCATCATTTTTTCAAAAGTTAAGCTCAATTCAAGATCTTTCTCTCATGTGCAGGAGAGAGTTTTCACAGTGAACTACAGTGAACTTCAACTGATAGCAAAATTGTCCATTGCAATTCTCCCCCCTCCCCACTCTTCTGTGCCAAAGGGAGGGGCAGAAAGGAAAAAATATAGATGGGTTTGAATTTTGTTTCTCTAAATAGAGCTTGTTCTTCAAACACAGCAGTCCCTAGAAATTTTTGCCTTGCGGGTTGCTAACTTTATAAATATCGCTCATCAGAAATTACAGATAGACTTCAACCTATGACCTCAACTGAGCCCAAAATTTATGTGGCTAAGTGGGACAATTGTTAAGTGAGTTTTACTCCATTTTACAACCTTTCTTGTCACCATTGTTAAGTGAGTCACTGCAGTTGTTAACCTGGTAACAGTTGTTACATGAATCTGGCTTCCCCATTGAACTTGCTTTTCAGAAGGTCACAAAAGGGACCTTCCCGTGATCCCAAGAGACTGCAACTATCATAAATATGAGTCAGTTTTAATCACATGATTTTAATCACATGAGCATGGAGATGCTACAATTGTCATGTGAAAAATGATCATAAGTCACTTCATTTCAGTGCTATTATAACTTTGAACTGTTGAGGACTACCTGTGCTGGATTCTTGTGAATTTCTTGGAGCGGTTCCAGTTCTGGATGGCTAATGAAGCCCGACATCCAGAATATTTTCTCAGTGAGGTCAAAAGAATGGAAGGGGGCAAGTTGGTAGACACAGAACCTAAAGAATAGAAGACATAGTGGACATCAAAAGATCAATAGGGACTGTAGATTTAAAGAAGGTGGAACTGTGAACGTCAGAGCTCAATAGATTTTGTGAAATGTGTTTGAATTTAATTCCTTTGTCAAAGTCTTCTTTATGTTGCACTAGCTCTATGCCTGTGCTTTGCTACAAAACTATGTGATTGGGCTTAATTTTTTGGGGGGGGGGAATAAGGGGGGGAATTGTTCCTTTGCCTACCAACATCCATCGATATTCTTGTGGCTAGCATCCTGTCAGTGTGTAACAGAGTTGAAGGCTGTTTGGAAACTGAAATAGTATTTGCTGTGTGAGCAAAGAGGAGGCAGCAAGGAGCCTGGGTATGGCTTAGCTCAAATGTTCTGTACTAAAGCTGCTTGGTTCTCTGAAACTGAAACTCCTCTGCTTATGTTTTGCATTTGGAACAGATTTCTTTTCAGATGGGAGAGGAAGTAGAACTCTTTGTATCAGAGTGTGTTAATAATTTAGGAAATACTAATGCACTGATGGTCATTTCGAAAAATCCTTTCTTAGTGAGCACCTAGAAACCAAGAACATATGTGCCAAATTTCAAGTTTGTAGGCTTTGTTTCTGGAGATTTTATAATGATGAAAATGGTATTTCGCTTTTATATATAGATTGCGGTGCAATGCTAATGTGATTTATAGTAATGTATTGATTGGCACCTTTTCTGTCAACCAGCTATTCTCAGAGGTGGAGGCCAAGACAGGAACCTCTTATCTGCACCAAGATGGATTCTGTGCCATTTTGCGCCTCCTGCTGGGCACTCCAGTTGTGGACGGAGCTGAACTCTATAGCCGACTTTGCACCGAGGACCACAGCCAGGATGGGCTTAACCTTGGTGAGATGGGGCAGGGAGAAGAAATAACAGGATGGGAAGGAAACACCTAGCTATGTACAGTAGTAGGTCATCCAAAGGATATTCAAAATCCATGCAGTGAGTCATGGAAGAGAGAAACAGATGGACAGAAGGATATGGGGAGATGAGAAAGAAGAAAGCTATTATATTCTGGCCACTGATATGATATGGAAGCACCGTGAGTGGAGCATGATTTGGATAAGAAAGTTTCCGCCATATGTCCCATACCAAACCTTGTTTCTGTAGGTCATGGAGACCTTTAAGATCATGTTCCTAGGTTTAAACTGCAACTCTTCAATTTATACAGTAGTTATCTAAGTTGCAGTATGGAAGGAAATGTAGGCAGAAATGCACTTGTTTAGCCTCATTTAAGCCTAGTATGTCTGCTTTGTCTTTCAATACCCTTAACAATCACCCAAAAGATTGAAGAATCTGAAAGTGCAGGCTATTATTAAATTTTTGCATATTTCTGTATATTCTATATCCCACATGAGATGTTAACATTTTAATATTTTTTTTCTTACAAAAAAACACAGAAAGTAGTGCCCTCAGTAATTCATCCCCCAAGCAATTAATCCAGGCTGTGTGGGAACACAAGGCTGCCCTGCCCACGTGGTCTGCGGGAACACAAGGCTTGCATTGCATGCATTGCAAACAACATGAGGTTGTGAGGGGAGGGGGAAAGGGCGGAAGGGGGGAATGTGCCTCATGCCCTTGCCTGGCCACCAGTCTGCTTCTTTCCGTGTCTTTCTTCTTCTGCTTTTGGCTGCAGGCAAGGAAAGCAGCAAAAGTCTTTCTTTCTCTCCCCCAGACTCCACCAGAAATGAGTCTTTGGGACCCTGCAAGGTATCCTGCTCCAAGAGACTGCGCCAGTGCAACAAGTCTCACAAAGACTTATTTCTGGTGGAGTTTGGGGGAGAGAAAGAAAGACTTCTGCTGCTTTCCTTGCATGAAGCCAAAAGTCTTTCTCTCTCCCACTGAGAACGGAGCTGGAGATGGGTTTTTTCTTTGAAATTCTGGACAAAGAAAACCACCGATTTGAAAGAGGGGTTAAAGAAGCCATCTATGTTAAAATTGAACATCCGTCTCTTAACAGTATACGTACGACACCACCTATTTCCTGTCTTGCACATATTTGAACTCTGATTCAGCTGACCTTGAGGGCACAGATAGCTCCACAAGTGGCCTCAATGAGACCTAAGGACCAGATGACTGCAAAGAATATAAATTCTTCCATTTCCCATCAGTCAGTTAAAACTGAGGAAGCTTCTTGGATGAGGAGCGAAACGTTTTCAAAGAAGAAAAACCCAAGAATGTTGCCTTTTGGAATAACACCTCTGGGGCATTCTTGTGGTCATCTAAAGCAAAGCTCTCCAATCTTTTTGAATTGGTGGCCCAGTGGGGAAGGCAGGTGGCTTTATGCACACATGGATGCATGCAAACAGGGCCGCGAGCACCCGCGCAGTACTTGTGGCAACGGTAGTGCCCGCATTGCGCTTGCAATGACACCAGGGCCTGCATTGCTCTCACAGCAACTGTAGCACAAGTGGAGTGTTTGCACCAGTGGTGGGATTCAAAAGGTTTTATCACCAGTTCAGTGGGCATGGCTTAGTCAGTGCACTTTGTGTGCATGCACACACTTTGTGTGCGCGCGTGTGCCAAACACGCATTTTGTGCAGGCACAAAGGCGTTTGCACAGGTGTGAAGGCATTCCAATTCACCTCCTGCAAGCATGTATTCTCCCGGTTGCTTCAGCAGCTGCCGTGTGGTGTGCCACGCAAAGCAGCTATGCTTCAGAAGCAGAGGATAAAGGTGAGTATTGGAGCCCAAGCAGGCCGGTGAGCCCAACAGCAGGGTGGCAAAGAGAACCGGTTCATTCGGCGCTGTTCATTGTCGCTACCGACTCTGCAGAACCAGGCCAAACCGGTAGCATACCACCACTGGTGTGCATGCATGTATAAGTGTGCGCACTGGCCAGCCACTCACTGATCTAAAGTCATGCTTGGTTCAAGAGGAACTTACCTTCTGTGATGCCATCTTTGGAGTCCCTTTTTATAACGATGCAATTTGTTTTCCTCTTTTCTGTAACCAGGTCAGTTCCAGGACTTCTCTCTCCATCACCCTGACTATGCCCGTCTGTTCAGCACGTACCTGCGTCCCCCTGCAGCCTGCACTCTGCCCAAGCCTGCCCAAGCATCCACTTACACTAATGGTGTCTCTGCCATTTCCCCCAAAAGCAAGGATGACTGAAGCCCCTCCCCTGCCTATTAAGCCATGTGTATCCAACCACCGTGAGAACAACCCCCCCCTCACATACACAGCCATGGCACACACCTTTGGCCACCACAGAGCCCCGCATTCCTTGCTTGGTCCCTGCTGTCAGGATGAGGTTAGGTGGACTGGGGCCAAGATTCTCCTCCCCTCCCCATCTCAGGGCCAACGAAAATGGGGAAATCACAGCCGCAGTTTTTTGGGGGATTGGGGCTTCTCTGGGTTTATTTTAAGGTTTTGTTTGGGGGCGAGGGAAAGGGGCTAGGATTTAATCCTATCCTTTATTTTACGTTGTTGAGTTTCGTTTTTGTTTTCGTCAAGAGGAAGGATGAACCGAAGGATGAGATAGTATTGTTTTTGGGGGGTTTCATCTTCTGTTTTGTAAAATATAAGAAAGTGCTATTTTATATATAAGATAAATATCTATATCTCTATAATAAATATATAAATATATATATATATACACACACATACATATACATATATATATATATATATGTATGTATATATGTATGTATATATATATATATGTATTACATTTTAAAACAAATAAGGGTTCCTGGACTTTTTATTAATTTTTTTAAAGGCATCGATGCAGACACAATTGTTTGCCATATTAATTTTTCATCCTACTTGAGGTTGCAAAAGGAGATTAAATATTGCAAAGTATCCCTACTATCCAATCAGTGGGGATATGGCATTTACGGGTAGTCCTCGACTTATGACCACAATTGAGGCCATAACTTCTGTTGCTAAGTGAGACATTTGTTAAGTGAGTTTTGCCCCATTTCTTGCCAACGTTGTTAAGTGTCTCATTACAGTTGTTAGAATTAGTAACAAGGGTTGTTAAGTGAGATGATTAAGTGAGTTTTGCCCCATTTTATGACCACAGTGGTTGGGTGAATCGCTACAGGTTTTTTTTTAACTTAGTAACACAGGTTGTTAAGTGAATCAGGCTTCCCTGTTGACTTTGGCTGGTCAGAAGATCGCAAAATGGGATAGCGTGACCTCGGTACACTGCAACCATCATAAGTGTGAATCACTCAAAGCATCTGAATTTTGATCACGTGAGCATGAAGATGTTACGGCGGTCCTAAGTGTGAAATATGGTAATGTTTCCCCATGTCATTGAAACTTCAAACGATCACTAAACGAACTGTTGTAAATCAAGAACTACCTGTATAGCATTGTTCAAAATTCACTTATTAGAAAGGGGAAAACCTCACTCTTCCTTTTTTTTGGCCTCACCTTCCTGGTCATTTCAATTGTGCTAAGAGATTGATGCTTCATTGAAATATAGCCATGGTAAATAAGAAGTAGACAAGAGTTTGGGATTATTGGAAAATACCATATTTACTTTTTCTTGAAATGTTCCCATATTATTCAAGGACTAGTTTGTTTGTTTGTTTTTTAATGCCCAGACCAACACAAATGTTCCATTCCCAGAAGCCATAAAACCACTTTCATTCATCTAGCTTTCCTCCATGTGCGTATAACTGTGATACCCACCATCCCCAACCAGTTCTCTTATCCCCAGCCTTTAGAAATGCTGAGTTTTTGAAAAGGCTGCTTTACTAAAAAACTTGAGCAGAAACCTCATTCTTTCTCAAATTATAAAATCCCCTTTCCTATTCCATAAATTTGAAAGCGACAAAACATGAGTTTCTCTTAATTGTGCTGCGCAGCTGTTATTTTTCTCTTTTCTACCTTATCTGTATTTCTAGTAGTTCATGAAATTGGCATTATTGCTTAAGCTGGGCATTCTCCAACTTGGCAGGAATCATTCTCTCATTTTTGGTTGGGCTTGTTCAGTTAGAGATGGACGTAGGAAGACAAAAGTATATTTTTTTTTTTACACTCTCTGAAATTAGCAGCCATTAGACGGCTTCTGGTTCCTTTCTGCAGAGACAGTCGAGGGATTTAAAAAAAGTTTTTTTTTAATTTACTAAGAAGTATGAACAATTGGGGTGGATGGGTGGTGGAAGATATCCTTCTTAAAAGAAGCGCTTTTTAGAAAGATACAAAAACAAAAAAATCTTTTCATTGGTTGTATTTTGAACAATGATGGGATTCTGGAATCTCAGATGAATGAAGATGACACTTAACTGTGCAGAGTTTCAAAAAAAAAAAAAAAGGGAGTTTCCTGGGATTGCTGATTCCAGCCCACTTAGGAAAAGAGGACCAGTTACTGGTTGCGAAGACGCTTGCTCCTCCGAGTCCCAGTGGTGTTGCTCTTTCTTTTGTGATAACGGTGGAGAGATGAGTTAACTTCCAAGTTTGTGTTTGCAAAAAGGCTGGCATTCTGAGATGACTGACCCTTGGCGCAATGCCTTGGGTTAACTTGCTTTGCAAGATCCATGGGTGAAAAAGTCAGGGTGTCCCCTTGTTCCATGGTGAGAAGCAAGTGGTCACTGTCGGGAGAGAAGTTGAGCTTGGAAGCGAGTAGTGAAGAGAAACTGGACAGCTCTTCATCCTCTTCCTCCTCCTCCTCCTCTTCATCTTTGAGAACACTTTCCATGGTTCCTCCAGGGAGGTCTGGAAGCACTACATTCATCATAGTGACTTTCTTGAGCAGATCACTTCCTACCTGATTCCAGTTACTCATTTCTTTCTCTGGAGTTACTGGCTCCCAGTAGACTTTGGATTCACGACTTAGAAGTGTAGGGTTGAATCCAGTGTTTCCATTGCTGCTGTTGCCCTGAAAGCTAAGGGGTGGTGGAAACACACTGGTAGGTACAGGAGGATCTCCATGGGGAACACTGTTCTCTCCATCAGCCTTGCTTATAGAGATATAACTGGAAGGATCCAAAGTGGGTTTTAGGAATTCATCGTTTGAAAGCTTTTCTGCCTGTGGAGTGACCTTTTCCTGATCTGAGAATGGTCCCTGAGACTCCTGGAGTTTTTCAAGGCTGCTCTGGACAATCAAAGATGGTGGCTTATGCCCAGAAAAGGTGAAATATGGCAGGTGCTCAGAATCTCCATCTGGTAGCTGGTCTTCAAGCTTTCCTCCCTCACTAGAATCACCTGAACAAAATGGCTGCATATTGTTTCTACCCAGCTCGACACTTGCTTTTAAACTAGTCTCTTGATGAGTTTCCAACACAGCTAGTTTAGTTGATGGTTGGCCCTCTTGTCTAACACAATTCGACTTTTTTTGCAGTGCTAAGTTATCGACAGGAAACCTTATGCTTCTCGCTTGGCTTTTGTTTTTTAGAGACACGGTCTTCATTTGCTTTACATTCGTGTGGGACTTTCTCTGAGGTGGGATCTTAGCTCCTTGGCTGACAAGTTTGTGACCCATTCCTGAAAGAGCTGTTGTTACTCTGTCTTGACTTGCTATGCTTTGACCACAAAAGTTTATATTTTCAAACTGAACTGAGGTAACGTTAGATTTCTGAAGCCCTTGGATTTGGAATTGATCTTTGCCTACGGCTCCTTGGCAATTCTCTTGTTTATCACGTTCAAACTGAATGACTTCCTGGCCGTTGACTTTTCTTTGAGTGTCCTGATAAGATCTCATTTTCCTTTCCTGATAGTTGAGCTCTGCTTTACTAATGGGACTTTCAAATCCCACATCTTCCTGAATCTGAGGTGGATTTATGACCTGTTCATTCAATTCTCTACATCCACCAAAACTCAACTTTAGGGGCTTTTCCCACTTGTGGTTCCCTGCTAACATATTATCTTGTTTATTAGGCTCAGCCTGTTTTGAAGGAGACACTTGTGCTGCCAATACTGTTTTCACTTGTCCTTTTTGGTTGCGATCCTGGGTTGGTTTTATGTTATTCCAGATTATCTGAATTCCATTCTTCATGGGTGCTATGACTCCATAGCTGCCTTTATCTGTAGAGTTAGGAGATTCTACTTGATCCTTCTTCTTTTGTTCTTGGATGATACCTTGCTTTGAATGACCAGAAGAGACAAGTCTTACAATTTCTGGCCTTGTTCTGCTACCTCTTAGTGATGATAAATGACTACCAAGGGTGCTGTTTCCTTTTATGCTTGGAAAGGCCCATTGGGTCTGAGTTGGGGTTTCATTCCTAATATTCATAGTTAGATCTTTTTCCTGGAATTTCTGCATGTCTCTTTCCTCTGGATTCTTCAAGGTGGATAGCAAATTCCCCTCCTGAGAGTCATAACCGCAATATTCATGAGAAGATAAACTTGCTCTGACAGTCTTTGGAAAAAACTCTCTGTCTCCCAGCTTTTGTTGTGCATTAGAAATCGGTGGAGAGCTGACAATGGCCAACTCTAATTGACTAGCTCTGATGCCCTTGTTTGTGGAAGACCTTTTTAAAGCCTGTCGCAACATGTCTTCTCCTTTGCCGTTACCACTGACCTCATCTTCTTCCTCAGATTGTGATGGAGTGGAATCAGAATGGGAAGTAGGATAGGCAGAAGGATCTCTTTCCTCTTCAGATAGTGCCAGAAGTCTCTTCTCAGTTAACTGAAGATAGACAGAGACAGAGGGATTCAATCAAGATCACATGAGGAACTAGCTGCTCTACAAAGCCTTATAAGGCCACACCTAGAATACTGCATCCAGATTTGGTCACTGCTGTATACAAAAGATGTTGAGACTCTGAAAAGACTACGGAGAAGAGCAACAAGATGTTTCTCTCTCTGGGCACAATGAGAATATATCTGCTGAACAAAGCTCCACATTGGCAACAGGAAGGGCATCTGGCCAGTAAATACTCAGCTACATTCAGCTGCCCAGACTCCATCCCACAAGAGATTATGAGGTCGTTAAAAGAAGATGATGAATTGCAAGAATTAGATATAGCTAGTCTAGTGAAGAGAAGGACCAGGGGTTGACTTGATAGCAGTGTTCCAATATTTGTGGGGCTGTCACAGAAAAGATGGAGTCAACTTATTTGCCAAAGCACCCAAAGGCCAGACAAGGAACAATGAGTGGAAACTGATCAAGGAGAGATTCAACCTAGAAATAAGGATAAATTTTCTGGCAGAACAATTAACAGCGTGCCTTCAGAAGTTGTGGGTGCTTCATCATTGGAAGTTTTTAAGAAGAAACTGGACAACCATTTTTCTCAAATTGCATAGGGTCTCTTACTTGAGCAGGGGATTGGATTAGAAGACCTCCAAGATCCCTTTCACTTCTATTCTGATTGATATCAGTTTGAACTAGGGCGCCTCAATAGGAAATTCAATATCTGTACCCAATTATGTCTGAACTGATCTGGGAAGTTCAATTTCTGTACCCAATTCTGTCTGAACTGATCTAGGAAATTCAATTTCTGTACCCAATTCTGTCTGAACTGATCTAGGAAATTCAATTTCTGTACCCAATTTTGTCTGAACTGATCTAGGAAATTCAATTTCTGTACCCAATTCTGTCTGAACTATAAATATGCTCAAACTCTGATACAGGAGTGATTCCCATGCACTGGTTTTATTGGAATAATAACTGGGTATCCATAGCTGAGAACACACCCAACTCCAAATTAACACTTGGAGAGTCACAAGTATTGTCAATATCTGAGTGATAGGCATGCCACAGCTGGGTTTCACAAATTCCTTACCATTTCATTTTTTTTCTTTTAATTTTGTAGTTCTGGACAGCTGGAGAGGATGTACCTAGATGCACCTAATTACAGACAGTCGTTTTATTATTCTCACTTTAAAATGAATGTTACTTTTTGAATTAAAATGGCACTTAAACTCCTGGAACACCCAAAAAGATCCTTAGTAGCTTCTGTCCAAGATCTAAAATTGTGGAATGGCACCATTGCTTCCAATCCTATTCTGGATGCCCTCCCCATTGCAGGATTGCAATTCTGTTCAAATTTCATTTCCTTGTATTACCTGGCTAGGTGTCAAGTTTAACTCCTCTGCTAACTCTTCTACCAGGTCCAAGGGATCTTGGGTTTTCTCTGGAGACAGTAAGTCCACCATAAATTGGGGATGGATAACAGCTTCCACCTGCCAGAGAGAAGAAAAGAGAATGGCAAGACAGGCCATGTGTAGGTTAATCACAAAAGGCATCCAATCCCCTTGCAGTCAAACTCACTGGTATGAACAAAATTATATTCACAATAACAAGCAACAACAAAAAGTGAGAAATTGGCTGGCAGAAGAGACTGAAACTCTGTTTGCTTAATAAAACTAGCATAATACAAAGTAGTCCTTGATTTTTGACCATGATTGAGCTGAACATTTCTGTTGTTAAATGACACATTTGTTCAGTGACTTTTGCCCCAAAAACTCTTGCCATGGTTCTTAAGTGAATTGGTGCAGTTGATAAGTTAATAAACTGGTTATTAAGGGAATCTAGTTTCCCCGTTGACTGTTTGTTCAGAACATTGCAGAAAGGGATCTCATGATCCTTGGGACAAAGCAATGACCATAAATATGCCAACCATCTGAATTTGGATCACATGATCATGGGGATGCTGCAAAGGCCATAACTGTGGAAACACGGTCATAAACCGTGCCATTGTAATTTTGAATGGTCACTAAATGAACTATTGTAAAGCTACCTGTAATTGAAACCACTATGGGAAATCAAGAGTGAGAGGAGCATAATGGATAAGAGAATATAAAAGTAAAGGAGGAGTGCACATGTTCAAAGCACATTTTTAGGTCCCTGGAATTCCTCAAGATCACGATGCTGGAAAATTCAATGTCATTGAATTTGGGTGGGATGGATTTTGAGATCAAATTGGTACATTGGTACAGCTCCTTGGCTAGGTTTCACATGCATATTTCCAATTAAATGAGAATATTTGTAGCAGAGGGTTGAAAGGATCCTTGGTGATCTATGAGCTTGGTTGTTTTCTTGCAGACGTTTCATTACCAAACTAAGGAACATTATCAGCGCTTTGGTGCACAGATGATGTTACTTACTTTGGGTAATGAAATATCTGTAAGAAAATAACCTGCACCGCCCTTCACCACACAATAAACCCTGAATATTTCAGCTTCTTCCCTTCTGATGACCTCAGTGGGTCATTCTTCCATCCCCTTTAGCTCTCCAGAGTCCTAGAACAAGTATTTGACCTTAACCCTCAAGTGGGGTTAAGACTCATATGGAGAAGCAAAATGGATTGGTAAGAGCCTCGGTGGCGCAATGGTTAGAGTGCAGTACTGCAGGCTACTGCTGCTGATAGCCAGCTGCGTGCAATTTGGCAGACTGAATCTCACCAGGCTCAAGCTTGACTCAATCTTCCATCCTTCCAAGGTGGGTAAAATGAGGACCCAGATTGTTGGGGGCCATATGCTGACTCTGCAAACTTTGAAAGGGCTATACAGCTTTGAGAGGGCTGTAAAGCACTATAAAGAAGTATGTAAGTCTAAGAGATGGATAGCTGCTTGCCATAAGACTGTCTCGTGACACAATGAGCAAAAGTAGCTTGGTTAAACAGAGCTGATCTGATGTGATCCAATGGTCTATTCCTTTCCATCTGTGAATACTGTGATTTCTCAAGGGAGAGAAGCCACAAAATGATGCAGAATAATATACTATAGAAGAACAAGTCTCCCTGCCATTGGACCATTCTTTGTTACCTTGCAAACAAATTCTTCATCGTCACACAACTGATCAATATACTGAAGCAGGCCAGGGTCTGGGAACATCCCTTTCTCCTGGTCCTGGGTGTCTTGGCACATCCCGTGTTCTTTCTTCTCGGCTTCTTCTTCTTCCCAGCTGGGGTTCAGGCCTTCCATGATCTCTGCGTACTGGTGCACAGCTTCAGCAGGGATCTCCCTGGGTGCTCCTGGGTTAGAAGTACTGGGGGGGCGCCTTTGACGGCGTCGAGGCTGCCGGCTCTTGGAAGCTGATTTCTTGGGGATGTACACTTTTTGGGGAAAGAGGGATTGGGGAGTCAATTCTGAAGAAAATCCCACAGGCATAGAATAGAATAGAAGTGCCAAACTCAATGCCCAGGGGCCGGATCCAGCCTGTGGGGTGCTTATATTTGGCCCATGGGGCTGCTCTGGAAACAGCAAAGGACTGGCCTGTGGTGCCTCTTATGTCAATGAAAATGGAGCTCCGTTTTCACTGGCAGAGAGTTTCAGGAGGCCATTGCAGCTGAAAATGGAGTTTGGGAGCCCATTTTCAACGGCAGAGCACTCGGGCCGCTACTGGCATCCCCCCTTGGCATGAGTGATGTCGAGCTGGCCACACCCACCCCAGCCACACCCACCCAGCTCCCTGAGGTCAAACACAACTCTGATGCGACCCTCAATGAAATTGAGTTTGACATCCCTGGAATAGAACGATATGGTCCACTCAGTCCTAAAGTTGACCAACAAGGGTCTAGGACATCTCGCCATGGCCAACTTGTAATGGATAGCTCATAGTGGGATAACTTAGTTTTGAATAATTCAACACTATTAATCATTTCATTCAGTTACTTTTATTATTGAGGACCACATTTTCATTAAAATTATTGTAATGCTTGTATTTCTGGATTGACTTTCTTTGTTTTATTCTTATTGGTCAAGGTTCCATTGAAATTAATTTAATTTTTGTACCTGTTGAATTGTCCTGCGGTGAGTTGGCCGTGGCAAGTTCACTGTGGTAAATTGTCCCATTCCAGACCTATGATTTCTGGTGGGTGGCCCAGGGAGCAACTAGATGTTAGCTGAGGAGAAGATCTGAGATTTTTCTGCAATTTTCAAAGCTATTGCCTGAAATGTCTTTTTTCTTCATTTGGATCGGCCAATAGAAAGAATCACTGATGCTTCAATAATTGGATAAGGTCAAGAACTTATCCAATTGGTTTCTGGCCAGGTAAATCCTAAATCGGTTTTCACTTATGGGTGGCATTTGAATATGGCAGGAATTCCCAATTCTCGCTGAGAATTCTGGGAGTTGCAGTCCCAGTATATCCAGAGAGCATCGGGTTGGAGAAGACTAGGCAAAGAGAGGTCTGGATTTGTACTAATAATTGTACATATCTGAACAGGTGTCATATCTGAGCAGGTTTGGGAAGCTGAGACACACAGGACCAAGGATTCTAACAACGAGAGTCCCTACCTAGTGCTTGGCCATAACTCAGATCAATGGAAGCAACTATACAAAATTTCCCCATGCACACACAATGTGTTTCATTGGCAAAATGACTTTTGTTGTATAATACATGCTAGTTGCTGTCGTACTTCAGCGATAGTATTTTTTAAATCTCTGGAATTTTTTGCATAGTGCTGCAGCTCAGAATCAGGCATTATTTCAGATTCCTTGTATGGTATTAAAAGAGAAATGAGTTGGAAAGGAGGCTGTTGAGCACACTTTTTATCCCAAACACTTCATTTAGAGAAACATTATTTTTCCCCCAGGACTGCAGAGTGGAGCACTATAGACACATATCCAAGAAAGCATCGAGAGTAAGGCTTGGTTCTTATTTGATGATTCTGTGCACTTAGCCTTAAATTATGTAGTCAGCAGCCCAGCAACCCTGAAAAAATGTTGCTAGTACTCATGGCTACTATATATGCACTGGAGTCTTACCCTTCTTTTCAGCTCAGATACAACATGACTTAAACATTGCCTGCTAGAAAAATAATTGATGGGTGGGTCCAATAAAGCTACCATCTCTCAGCTACAACAATCTGGGTAATTTCCAGTCACCAGCAATGCGATATGGAAAACGTCCCCACCTAGTGGTTATTTGGAGACCTATTGCTTGGACTTGGTACTAAACCATGGTTTATGTTAGCTTTTGTTTTTGTTTTTTAAAAAAAACCTTTTGCTTTTGTTACAACTGGCAGGTTTACAATCCACATGCATAGGTAGTCTTCAAATTACATCCAATTGAGCCTAAGCAAGAAAGCTGTTGTGTGTTTCCCCTAATTTATGACCGTTCTTGCCACCAGTTGTTAAGGGAATCACTGCAGTTGTTAAGTTAGTAATACGGTTGTTAAGTGAATCTGGCTTCCCTGTTGACTTTGCTTGTCAGTAGGTCGCAAAAGAAGATGATCACATGACCTCTGGGATGCTGCAACCATCATAAATATGAGTCAGTTGCCAAGCATCTGAATTTTGATCATGTGACCATAGATATGCTGCAACGGTCATAACAGAGGTGGTATTGAGCAGGTTCTGACCAGTTCTGGAGAAATGGTAGCAGAAATGTTGAGTAGTTCAGAGAACCAGCAAATACCACCTCTGACTGGCCCCGCCCCATCTATTCTCTGCCTCCTGAGTCCCAGCTGACCTGCTGGGTCTTCTTTTGTTGCCCTGCACAGGAGAACAGAGCTGGAAAGCAGGTTAGTGGGGCGAGGGGGGCAATGGGGATTTTGCAGTATCCTTCCCCTGCCAACCAAGCCACACCCACCAAGCCACGCCCACAGAATTGGTAGTAAAAAAAATTGAATCCCATCACTGGGTCATAAGTGAAAACTGTAACTCAGTTTTTATACAGTGCTGTTGTAATTTCGAATGGTCACTAATGTTTGCAAGTCAAAGTCTGTCTGTAGTTTGTTCATAAATCCATGTTTTTTAACCAATAGCATTGCTTGGAGTCACACATACAACAGATAATTCTCAATTTACAACCATAATGGAGCCTGCCCATTAGAGTTGTAAGTCAGAATGTTTGTAAAACAGGTCACTATGTAACTGGATCTGCTTTTACTACCTTTTTTGTGGCAGTTGTTAAATGAGTACGATGGTTGTAAAGTGAACCCGATTGTTTGTTCTGGGCTGTTTTTGCCAAAAACTGGAAGTCAGCACAGGCTTTCAGCATAAAATGTAAATTTTTCACATGACCGCAAGATGTGACAAACGGCCACAAATGTGATCTGGCTGGCAGGTGCCCAAAATGCAGTCACAGGATCATGGGGGGAGGGGATTCAGCCATTTCAATTTTGGGATTGGGTCATGAGTACCTTGGGGAGGGTGTCTGTTATAATTTAGAATGGCGGCTATGTGACTATAAATTGAGGATTATCCATAATCCCAAATCAATCAAACTACAAACATGGACCCATCTCATAGGGCAATAAAAGAATCTTGCTGCAAACAGGGCCCTAATTTTCCCATCATGCCTGTTGTTGACTTTGGATAATTGTCCGAGTGGCTTTCCTGGGGTGAGCAAACCATTTGTTCAAACATCAGGTGATAGGGAGTAGACCAGGGTTGTCAAACTCTAGCCGCATCAGAGTTGTTTGATCTGGGGGGGAGGGGGACATCTCAACATCACTCCTGTCAGGGGCACCTGTCGTGGCCCGAGTGCTCCGTCTGTGAAAACAAATCCCGAGCTCCGTTTTAGGCTGCCATGGCCTCCTGCAACCCTTTGCCAGTGAAAATGGAACTCAGGAGCGGCCCTCCCGAGCTCCGTTTTCACTGGCAGAGGGTTGCAGGAGGCCATAGCAGCTGAAAATGGAGCTTGGGAGAGCCTGATTTCGCTGGCAGAAGTACCACAGGCTGGTCCTTTGCTGTTTCCAGGGTGGCCCCCAGGCCAGATCTAAGTACCCCATGGGCCAGATCTGGCTCCCAGGCCTTGAGTTTGATATCCCTGGGGTAGACAGTACCTTGCTGTTGTCCAGACTCAGGGACAGGGGACATTGGCGGCTTGGTGGGTTTGGGGACTGGGTTTTGGAACTGGGAACAGGTGGCCAAGAGTTTCATCTTTTGGATTTGCTGTTCTTCTTCGGCTTCAAACTCCATGAACCTAGGAAAGGATGGAGATGAAGAAAATTTAGTAGGGGGTCAACCATCTTAAACCCACACTAGGTACACATTGCATATATTGAGGGCCCCCGGGGGATACTCAAAGGGAGAGTTGGAGCCAATTCTCACTTTTCTGCCATTTCATAGAAGATCATGCGTTCAAAATTGCTGCTGTGCTCCCATTCCTGCACAGCACGAGGGACCCCATCCTCTAAGGTCATGTTGGGACGAAGGCGGGCCAGTGAACGGAGGACAGGGCTGTAGGGCAGGATGGCAATATTGTGTATCAACAAGATTTCCCAACTCCGAACAGCCCTCTTCACTATAATGAGGTACCATCGCCCATTGTAGCACCTCCCACCACAAGACTCATGACTTTCTGTCTCACCTACCCACCCTCCTTCCCCAAGCCCTCATCTTCAAGACCCCCCCCCTCAAAGTACCTTCTCAGCTTCTTGGCATCTCCAACAGTGTGTCTCAGTGGTTACGGTGCTGTGATAGAAGTGTAATTGATATAAGTGTACAAAACAAGAAGAGAGTAGCAAGGGGTGAAGGAACCAACATTTTGAGATGCACTTTAAAAAAACAATAAGAAAAAGATGAGGGGGAAGTTAGCAATAGATTGTACTAAGACTGGTCTATGAGGGAAAGCAAAAGAAAACTTTGCAGCTCTTTATGAGTGGCTTTCCTTTGGACCAGATTTTTTAGAAACATTTTTTTGGGTGGTGTTGATGTGGATTTTAATTTTGATTCTGCTTTATTTCTTGACATCACACAAACATTTGACACAAACACACTGAGAGATGTAAATTTATACAGTCTAGTTTACAATAGTGATGAGACTAGAAATTCAGGTTTAAATATCCTCTCTGCCAAAACATACTGACTCTGGCTTCGATATTGGCTATGTTAAACCATAAACTAGACAACCACATATTTGCTTCTCCAAGATATATGATTGGTTTATGATCCAAATATTGGATAAATCCTGAAATGATCACCCATGATTATCCAGTTAATTGTAAGTAAATATGTCCTGTGATGAGCAAAGCAACATCTGAGACCTAGATACCCTACATAATTTTTGGAAGGATAAATCTGAAGGGAAGGTTGCTACTGATGCCACTTGGATGCTGATGAAGAAAGGTGGAATATAAATTAATCACAGAAACAAACATCTTATAGTTGTCTACCCTTAGAATCACAGATCTGAAAATTTAGATGTACCTCTTACTTTGGAGGTAAAGTTGAAATCTCTGTGAAATTGTTTAACTGGGCTCAGTTTACATCCTGGATTTCAGGCTTCACAAAGAGAAATTTGAGATGTGGAGTGAACCAGTTCTTGGTTTGCTGCCAAAGTCATACTGCTTTGGGCCAAGCTATTTCCCTCCCTCTAGTCTATTATTCTAACAGGTTGAACTGAGCATCTTTTGAAAAGTAGGATTCTCTCTAAACCTGGCATCTTGTCCTAGCTAAGGATAATTTAATTTTAAATGTCTTAATCCCAACTCATAGTCTAGGTTCATGTATTGCTTGATACTATGGTTTATCAGAAGTCACTAAATCACAAAGTTTAATATATGGTTGGGTTTACCCAACCAGCCAAATCAAAATCAAATAAATTCCCTTAGGGTTTGGTATATTGTCTGAACCCTGTCTACATCTCCTTATCATCCCTAATCAAGATCAGATTTCCAACCTATGGATCTTGCCCACCACGATCCTCACATGAAAAAACAAGCAAGAGCTTCTGCATCAGGTGTGGCTGGGAAATGGCGCCTTGCCAAAGCCTTGTAGCGTTGCCAACGCCGGTAATTCTCATAAACTCCCTTGGAGGTACAAGCAAAAGAGGTGTCACTGGAAGGTGACCCTTGAGCAGATGGGATAGCCTCAGGTGCTCTGGTTTTCCGACCACCTGACTCCTCACCGGCCTTCGTCAACAATACAGTGCGGATGCCGGGACCACCAGGCCCGTCCCGGCGCTGGGTGGCCCAACCCAATGGCATCCCTGTCAGGAAGAAAGTCTGAGTTTGGGGCAGCTCCTCGCTACCTCCCATAACAGGTCCTTCACGTTTCAGTTTGATGATCAGCTTGCTTCCTGGGGTGTCAGCTGAGGTCACCAATAAAGCAGCCCCAGGAAAAGCTGGCAGAAGCAGTGAAGGAACATTTGGAGGGCAGAGTGAGAGGCCAGGGCTCTGGGTATGATTCTGGGAAGCCATGATCCTATAGGAGAAAGAATCTTAAGCAAATTGAGGTGACCAAGCAAACTGGCAGCCTTTTGCTCTCAGTGAGGTCCTGGTGTAACAACATTAGTGGAGGAGGATTGGATGCTGGGTCTTCTGGGAAATTTATGAGGCCAACATCTGGTTTCCAAGAAGATCGTTCATTGTTGACGTGACTCTAAGTGCAAAGGTTGAATAACGGTTCCAGAACTTGGATGTCATGGTGGTTCTAATAAGGGGGAGGAAGTTTAAAGTTCTACCTGCAGATCCGATCTGAATTTTCATACAGTGCCTCTTTGTTTATTATTATTATGGACCAGAAGGTCCATAATGGACCATAATGGAAAATACTTTTGAGATGCCATGGTTCCTTCAGCCAGAAGGAACCTTCTACTCCATCAACAGTACTTCCTGAGGGCCTTTTCTCTTAGGTCTTTTACCTCTTTATCTGTAAACTGGAATAGGTTACAATAAAGTATTGAGTTCCATGATTGAGATTCATTCCTGATGTTGACCTGTAGACAACACAGCTCTTATCAAGGTAAAGAAGGAAGTTTTAGAAATCACTTTGGGTTCAATTGACAATCCTTCCTCTAGCTGAGACTTTTAAAAAATAATAATAAAGGAGCCTTATAAAGTTACATACCTTTCCCCAAATATGACCTAAGCCCAGTTTACCAAAACTGAAACAGCAAAAGGGAGTGAGTATAGTTTCTGTTTGTGAGGCGCAGTTTTTAATAAATGATGACATCGGGCAGTGAATTGTAGGCACATGTGTTATCCCCTTGAGGGCAACCTAGATCAGGGGTCTTCAAACTTGACAGCTTTAAGACTTGTGGACTTCAACTCTCAGAATTCCTCTTCAAGTCATGTTAGCTCAGAAATTCTGGGAGTTGAAGTCCACAAGTCTTAAACTTGCCAAGTTTGAAGACCCTTGGCCTAGAGTGACACAATGTAGACTAATTGAAATTGTTTAACTGTTATATGGCATGTATTAACAGAACTTTAAGAATTGTAGTTTGAAGAAAGTGCCAATAAATCTTTATTCAAGAGGGTTTGTTCACAGGTCACACAATGCAACTGGGGAGCTGGTGTTGGGTGACACCTAAGAGAAAATTAAAATATATTTTAAAGACTGTATTCCAGCTTTATTCGACAACCAGGTAGATAGAGATTTGAGCTGGAGAATGATCTACATTTATTTCATTTGACAGCTTGGAAATGTGATACTCTTTTCTATTTGTTCAAACAACTGTGACAAATTAGATGCTGTCGTCCAAATTTTATTTTCCAAAACAGTCAAAAGTTTTGGAAACAGGTAGCTTCTAGGCAAAAAAGCAGTCAGTGTTAAAATACAACTGTTACTTTCCCCCCCTCTTTTTTGTCTGCTAAAATTCATCATTTATTATGGCGTTTGTCAAATGTGGCAACTTTTAAGATGTATGGATTTTAACTGCTGGCTGGGCAATTCTGGGAGCTGAAGCCTACACACCTTACAAGTGGCCAGGTTTGAGAATCACTGTGCTAGAGTGGTGGATTCACACAGCACTTTTAAGCTAGGATCGTTTTGTCAACAAATCTGATTTTCTGGTTGCCATAATTTAGTGGATCATAAAAAAAATATCCATGAGTGGGGCAAAATGCAGAAAATACAACATCGGTTTAGCTAGCTTGTGAGTTAGTGATATGTGCAAACTCAGACATGATAATTGGGTGTGGGCTTGGTATGCCTGTAAACTCAAGCCACTAATTTTTGTACAAACAAAGGGTAAGTTAACTCAACCTGATTTGCACAGTTGCAAATCAGGACGTCACGTAGGCCCATTTTGGTTGTTTTATTTTGAGGCCCTTATCACTCCATCCTTATTTATCTACTGTACTAAGCAACATCCATGATCTGCAGATCTCGGGAAAATTATCGCCTTCGATATTTTCTAATGCAAAGTGCTACTTACGCAACTATTCTGCATTTGTTTAATGCTACGACTGTATTTTAGCAAGAGAACCAGTCAAGCGAAAACCTCCGAAACACATTCTGCAGCTCCTGACGCAGAATAATGAGGCTTGGCGCGGAGAAGAACGACTACCGACTATCCCAGAATTCATTCAGGGAAGAGACTACAACTTCCAGAGAGCACAGAGAGCTAGGCAGTAACGTGAAGCTTAATAAAACGACACGTCCCAGAATGCTCCGTTTCTTGGGCGGTTCTTCTTTGGCGGATGGGGGTTTACCGGAAGCGGCGATATTCACGTGTGTGTCTGTGTGTGCAGAGTAGGGTAAGGTGTGCGGGTTTTTTTGTTTCATAATAACCTGTGAAGTTAGCGACGTTGCGGTTGCAGCTTGGCCACAATGTTTCTGCAGTACTACATCAATGAACAAGGAGAGAGAGTCTACACTCTCAAGGTAAGGCTTGATTGCAATAGAAAAGAACAGAGTAGCAGAGTTGGAAGGGATCTTGGAGGTCTTGTAGTCCAGTCCCCTACCCAAGCAGGAGACCCTGGCCTATACCATTCAGACAAATGGTTTTCCAATCTCTTCTTTAAAAAGCCTCCAATGATTGGAGCGGTCACAACGTCTTGGGCGAGGGATTAGACTAGATGGCCTACAAGGTCCCTTCCAATTCTGTTAATGTGTAATCCAGTCTGAAGGCAAGCCGTTCCACTGATTGTTTTCACTGCCTCCTTAGTTCTAGGTTGCTTCTCCTTGATTTGTTTCCAACCGTCATTTCTTGTCCTGCTTTCTGGTGTTTTGCGAAATAGGGTGATCTGCTCTTCTTTGTGGCAGATCCTCAATTATTGGAACAGTGCTATCGTGTCACCTTTACGCCTTTTCATTAAATTAGATCAATCCAGTTCCTGCAACCGTTCTTATGTTTAACAGATTAATAGAATTGGAAGGGACCTTGTAGGTCATCTAGTCCAAAACCCCATCCCCAAGCAGGAGACCCTGCATCTACACCATCTTTGCCAGATCTTCTTCCATCTCTTCCAGTGATGAAACTCCCACAAGAAGCTGTTCCATTGGTTGATTGGTTCAGAAAAATTTCCCTTATTTCTAGGTTGAATCTCTCCTTGATCACTTTCCATTATTCCTTGTCTGGCTTTCTGGTGTATTGGAAAATAGCTTGACCCCCCCTCCTCTCTGTGGGAGCCCCTCAAACATTGGAAGGCTGCTATCATTTCTCCCCTAGTCCTTCTTTTCATTAGACTATAGACATACCCAGTTCCTGCAACCGTTCTTCATATGTTTCAGCCTCCATTCCCCTAATCATCTTGGTTGCTGTTCTCTGCACTCTTTCTAGAATCTCTACCTCTTTTCTATAATATGGCGACCAATATGGCTATATAATATGGCAAGCAATATGATTCCTTGGCCTTTTGACGATTCATCCGAATGGTTGTCCTATTTTGTTTTGTTTTTTTGCTACCTTGCAGCTAATCTTGATGCACCTGATAAAGCTTGCAAACAGCTTCTTTTCGTAGTATTTTTCTTAATTATCTTTTGGAAAGTAAAGGGAGATGGAGAATGATCTCCGTATGCAATTGGATTCATTTCCAGAGTGTAATATGGGAATACTTTTTGTTCAATTTAAAACTAGGATAATTATTTTTTTAGGCTCTTTGAGATTTTTAGTGTGGGCAGGAAAAAGGGGCAAATGATGTGAAAAAAAAAAAAGTTAGAATGAGTTCGTTATCTAGATTTGGGAATGGACTATTTGTTTACTGTGTCCTTAGAACCTTTCATATTCCTAAAGATGAAAACTGATAAAAACATATTCAAATCACAAATATGCAATCCAGGGCTAGAGCTATAACATGTATGTTTGTTTTGTGATATTAGGGCTTTGTTTGCAAAGCATGCACCAATAATAATAATTTATAATTTATTAATAAAGCTGCATACATACTGATAAAGTCTTACCCCATCACATTCCATGTTTAACTGAGATTGAAAAGAAGTAAATGTGAATAATTGATGTGCCAATATCAGGGGATAGTAGAATAGAAGATAGAGAATTGGAGAAAATCACAAAATATCAAGGTTTGAAATTATAGCATAAATTTGCCATGGTGGTCCCAATGCACTCTTGATACCAGACCAATAATTCTTAGCTGACCCTTAGAAAAATATGCACATTGACCAACTTTCAATCTATCAATTGCAAAAGGCCACACTGCTTGGAACCAAGCATTACATTCATATATTATGAGGAAGATTTTAACTTCTGTTAGCACTTTCCAGTTTGCTTAGGGGTTCAGTTGATTGGTGGTTGAATATACTTCTCTGAATTAAAGAGTAGCATTTCAACACAATCCTCGTGTAGAGTACTGAGTATCTCAGCATTAATTTTTCATGATCTTTAATACTTTGCACATGTTCTGGATAGGGTTCCAGTGAGCTTTTGATAAGTTATGCTCATGCAGCTATTTCATCTGAGATGTAGGGGCTGGCATGGCTTTAAGATGGAAAATGTTGATTTAAAGCCAACACATGATCTTCTTGAAATTGACACATGGTTCTGTCTTGCCTTCCCGGCTTTGTAGAAAATGGATCCATCCGGCCAGCCAACATGTTCAGCCCACCCTGCCCGCTTCTCACCTGATGACAAATATTCTCGACACAGGATCACCATCAAGAAACGTTTCGGTGTCCTGATGACCCAGCAGCCTCGGCCTGTGGTTTAAATATGCTTCCATCCTGCTCCCAAGTTACAAAGTTGGCAAGATAAGCTTTGAGAATAGCTTTGAAGAAGAAGATGAAGAATACCTGATGATCTGCATTCTGCCGTCCACATTGTTGTCTTGCTTTGCTGATGTTTTTCAAACTTGACTTAATGCCCTGTTTTGTGGACGAGGAATGAATGACACCCTGCAAGCAAGACAAATTATTTTATTCATGTTTTTCCTGGCTATATAATTCTGGAAATAAAGTGTCAACTCATAAAACATTCCTGTGTCTATTTTAGTAGTTGCCATTAAAAAAAGGGGGTGGGGGTGGGGGGAATCTGGAAGAGCACTTGAAAGCGAAAGTACATTCCAAACCTTATCTTTAAAAGATTGTAACTAAAATACCCAAGTTTTTGCCCAGTAATATATTTAATTGGAGAACGTGAATGATGACACCCAGCCAGTGAATGTGCTCAATTGGAGAATCTGGTTTATGAGACACCCAGGGGGGAGGGGGGAAACAGGGTCACAGGGGACTAAATTATGTATGCCAGAGTTGGCTTCATACAGGGAAGTACCAGTAAGTTGCCTCTAATGAATCCTTTGAGGTTTTTTGAAAGTTGGCTCGAGAATCATTTAATTAGAGCGATTGCTGGAATCCTGACAGCAAACCAACTCTGGCATACATAATTTACAGTCACCTGTGACCCTGTTTCCAGAGGAGCCACAATGCCAAACCAGCAGGCTACTTTGGGTTCTTAAAGACTTTACACTTAGCATGGAGGCAATTCTGGTGGCCCGGCATAAAGAAAGATGTGGACAGTTATGTGAAGAGTTGTACCATCTGTGCCACAATGAAAAAACCAGGAACACCACCACCACCCCAGACTTCTATAAATGGTAGCAGAGCCAACAAAGCCATGGGAGGAGATTGCAATGGATTTCATAGTGGAGTTGCCAAAAAATGGGGCAAACACAGTGATCTGGACTGGAATAGACTTATTCTCCAAACAGGCACAGCACCTCTACTATCTGCATGGAGTACCACAAAAGAATTATCTCAGACAGAGGTCCAGTTCATGGCTAAGTTCTGGAGGGAGTTCCTGTGGTCTATTGGGTCATCCCAGGGCCTTAGTTCAGCCTTTCATCCAACACCAATAGGGGGACAGAAAGACTGAATGCCAGAGCAGTATCTGAGATGCTATGTAAATTATCAGCAGTCTAATTGGGCAGACTTCCTGCCACTTTGCAGAGGTTGCATTTCCTGTTTATAGTAGCACAGGACTAACCCACTTCAGAGTAGTGAGTGGTATGGACTTTGTCCCAATACCTGAGTGTCCAAGGGATTTCCCCCTCATCAGCCAGCCTGACCAAGTAGATGTCAACGCTGAAAGCAACTTGGGAGAATGTTAAAAAAGCGCTAGCTAAAGCAGTGCAGACCTTTAAAAAACAGGCAGACAAACAGCCCTGCAGTGGCCATTCCAGGTGGGGAAGAAGGTCTACCTCTCCACAAATATCTGAGGGTAAAACTACCAAGCAAGAAATGGGCCAAAGATTATGGGCCAAAGATTATCAACCCAGTCATAGTACAGTTGAAGTTGTTCCAATTGCTAGGGAAGATTCACCTGGTATTCCATAGTAGCCTCTTAAAACCTGTGGTCAGATCGACTCTCAGGCCCCTACCTCATGAGCCCCCAGACCCTGTGGTCATAGAAGGCCAAATCCATTATGAGGTGCAGTGAATCCTTGATTTGAGGTGGTACAGGAGACGCCAATACTTAATCAAGTGGAAGGGCTACCCATTATCACAGGCATCTTGGGTAGAATAGGAACATCCAGGCTGATTGCCTTATAGCAAGATTCCATGCAGAAAACCCAACCAAGCCTAGGAGGGGCTTCACAACCCTAAATTCTTTCCACTCAATTTGTTTTGCTTTATATAGGCCACCTTCAAGAAGTGAGAGGAGCCAAATGTCAACTCATAAAACATTCCTATACCTGTTTTAGCAGTTGCCATAAAAAGTGGGGGAGAGGAAGGAAATCTGGAAGAGCAGTTGAAAGCTAAAGTACATTCCAACTTTTATCTTTAAAAGAGTGTAACTAAAATACAAGAGTTTTTGGCCACAAATATATTTAATTGGAAAACATGAATGGTGACACCCAGCCTGTGAATGTGCTCAATTGGAGAATCTGGTTTATGAGACACCCAGGGGGGAGTGGGGAAACAGGGTTACAGCTGATTGTAAATTATGTATGCCAGAGTTGGTTTCATACAGGGCAGTGCCAGTATGTCACCTCTAATGAATCCTTCAAGGTTTTTTGAAGGTTGGCTTGAGAATCATGATTTAATTAGAGCGATTGCTGGAATCCTGACAGATTTTTCCACTGTTCTATTTCTTTAGCATGATGGATGCATGTAGTATTGTGCAGAGAAGGATAGCTTACTTTTTTCCCTGAGTATGGTGGGGCTATCAATATCAGTAATGCTGGAAATAGCAGCTTGTATTTTGAATGGATGATTTTTTTAGTTCTTAAGTTAACCAGCTAATTTTGGGAGATGTGGCACAACAAGTGGATGTTGAAAATCATCCTCATTGACAATTTCTCATCACATTGTAGGGAAATATTGAGTGGGGTACCATAAGCTTCCATCCTTCCTTAGATCATTTTTTTTCTTTTTTTGTAAATAATTTGGGTGCAGAAAAAGCTTATTAAATATACTGATATTACAAAATTGGATGGGATACCTAATGCTCTGAAAAATAATCCAAAATGTTCTTGTAAATTTTTAAAGAATGGCTTGAAAATAACAGTGAAATTGAATAAACAAATGCAAAGTCATCCCTCTGAGAAAAAGACAACAAATGCATAAATATAGGATGGGGCTTGGCAGTAACATTTAGAAAAAAGGCTTTAGAATAGCAGTTCATTATAAACAATCTGAGTCAGCAGGGTAGTGATGCAAAGAAGGCAAATATTGTAGGCTTTTTCAAAGGAAGTATCATTTTCAAATCATAAGTAATAATTTCTATTTATTCTGCATTAGTTGGATCTCCACCTTGAATTCAATACTGGGTACTACTTTTTAAAATTCTGAAGAATCGAAGCAAGTTTTATAAAAACTACAAAGATGAACTGGGAGATGATGAACATATTGAGAAAACTAAAGGGTAATAATGATTTTCAACTCTCTGAAAAGTTGCCAACAAAGAAGGCTAAAACACTGGTCCCTTCTCATGCTCAAAGATCAAAGTATAGAATTAAAATACCGGAGGGCAGATTCCAGCTGAATCCAATAAATCTAATGTTTGGATGAGAAGATGGCTTCTCTGGAATTGGGATGCCTTGATGATATTCTTGCAAATGAGCAGAAAAGTGCCTACATTATCTCATTTCTCAATCAGGCCCATCTATGCCAATAGCAGCCACATTAATGTAGGTCTTTCTTTTTTTTTTTAGCAGTTTGAATTTTGCTGGTTGCTTAGTCTCAACAGATTGGGGCATTTCATTCAGTGGGTTACAGATGAGATTTCTTGTGCCATAGTTGAGAACACAAAAAAGAAACTTTGTCTCATCTGATTCTTATCAAGAGATTGACAATCTCCTCACCTGTTACCATCAGGGAGACATTATAGGTGTCTTAAAATGGGGACTAATAGACTGGGGAAGTTTCTTTTCCAAGGCAATAATTATCTTGAATCAAACAGTACATTTGTGGTTTAGTCCTATGTATAAATTGGCATTTTAAACTATCTAATATATTTTAAATAGGTTTTAGACTAGGTTTTTAATTATTATTATTACTTTAATTATTTTAATTTTTAAATACTCTAGTGTGATTGTGATGTGGTGTTTAGGGCACTGTGCTGGAGTAGCTTTCAAATTTCATTGTATTTTAACTGCAATGACAATAAAGGTACTCTATTCATTTATTGTGTATCTTGGACATATTATTTGTCCTTCGCAGTTCTTGAAAATCTTAATGCTCTTGGAGAAAGGGTGATAAACCACACAAGACACTTCAGCAGATGGTTATTTTCCAATGCCGGTTGCCTGGCATCGCATGGATGCAGAATACTGAAGGGGGTTGCTTGTTATAAATTCTATCTTATCCTTGTGTTGCTTGGATTTTCACTTCCTGCTTCAAACTGGGGATGGGAAGGGCTGATCTGAGCCAAATTCTGCTATTTAAAATGTCTCGTGTTCACATCTTGCTGGAACCGCACTAGAAGTGGGGGGAAGCCAGACAATAAACAGAAGGGCTGTCACTGCTAGATTTTGAACAGAGGAGAGGCTCACGTGAGTTAAGCAAGGCTGAATCAGCGCCCAGTGTGACTTTCATCCATGCTGCTTGGGCTGATGCAGCTTTTTTTTGCTGACCAGAAGTCTGTAAAAAAAATAGGAAACAATTTCTATAATCCTTGCAAGTATATTTGAGGTGGTATGCCAGAATTGGATGTTACGCAGAACCAAAGTATGGTTGGATAGCTTTGGGGTGTGAAGCAGGTGGTTTTCTACAGATATGGGATCATATCACTTTATCTTTTCCCCAACACCCTTCGGCTGCTTAGGGCTTGCAGGGGGGGACAATGTTGTGCAACTGGTTAGCATGCATGATTAATCTTAAGAAAACTGTTTCAAATCCTTGGCCTCAAACTAGTATCTCAGTATAATATGAGAGGAAAGGGCAGCATACCAAGCTCCCTTAAGCTTCATAGAGAAAACCATTACTAAACTTGACCTGCCCATTTATAATATGATGGACTATGACTCATGCTGGCCTTTGCTGAGATGATTCAGAAACTCTAACTCTTTTCCAAATGTCTTCACAAAATTGCTTTCCTTTTTTTAAGTTAGTCTAGCAGTCTTGCCACCAAGAGGATCCAATAATTTTGGTCAAGAACTAGAAAAAGCTAACAGACCAATCAGTTGCTTCCCTCCTATAGTGTTGGGAAGCAAATTCACTTCTGATTTATCCATTTAATTTAATGAGTTAAATATAGTTTTCCTTTCTCAGAAGGTTTTCAGAAGGGAGAAAAAGCAAAACAAGTTAATGGTGGGATTATTTAGGATGGGTGAAAAATGACAAGACAGACTTCCATTGTGATGCCAATAATTTTGATGGCTTTAGAAAGGGATTAGACTAACATTAGGCCCTCCATGACCACGAAGTTTTGGGAGGTATATATTTCAAATATCTCATGTGCCCTGAATAATCACCAGTGCCTCAGAAGCAAGCATGGAAAAGAGCTGTTAGTCTCCTAGTATTGCTTGCAGGTTTCCCAGATGCATCAGCCCCTATGGGATACATGCCCTAAAAGTCACCTTAGGGCCAAATCCAGTAAAACACTTCTAATGGTCTAAGGGCTGTGATATTACAACATATCTGTTTGAAGGGCATCACTGCCCTGGAGTTAAATGCATTTTAATATTACATTGCTCCAATGGCTGCGCTGCATTATTCTACAATATCACTGCATGTAATGAATTTTTTCTTTGCACACTGTTATGTGCCTGTAACCTTTGAGCAATGTTTTAGCAACTTTAAGATGGTGTGTGTGTGTGTGTGTGAACTTCAACTCCCAGAATTTCCCAGCAGAGCTGGCTGGAGAATTCTGGGAATTGAAGTACCCCCATCTTAAAGTTGCTAAGGTTGAGAAACACTGCCAGAGACTGTGAGCAGCCCCACCCTCCCAGAAGAATGAGAATTTTTTTTTTTTTTAAAGGCAGAATATATTTCCTTAAATGAGAAATGGAGAAACATGTGTTTAGAGGCAGGAAGCAGCCCCCACGGCTCTCTTAATAGCCCAAAGCAGATGCTAGCACTTAAAAGAGATAAAGAAGCCAACTATCTAAATGGCTCTATTCATAAGCAAAGCAAATACTGCAGGCAGAAATCCATTCAAGACATTTTGAAACTGCTTGCAGAAAAGTTTGACAGCTAACAAAGGCAGATTGATAGGATTAGAAGCAGCCCCTCATCCAAGACCCAATACAAAATGAAAGCCATTAACACAATAGGAATTGCCCAACACCCTTTCAGAACACAAGCCTCTTCACTGCATGACCCCCAGAGCAGTCCTGGGAGTTCAGAAAAACAATAAGGCAGAGGTTGACCAAATTAGCTCAGACAAGCACCTAGGATTTGCATTTCCTCTTTTGCTATTCCTCTTTTGCTATGGATATTTCTTCCAACAAGACTAATCTTGAATTGAGCTCTGCTCCTCCTGACTTATTGAGAATAAAGCAAGTGCCATTTGCCATTGCTGCATTCTGGGGTTTTCCACCCCAAATCCATTTCCAATTTAAGTCTCCAGCCCTGAGATTTTGCAAGGAGGAACAGGTCCAACCAATCTTATCATCCCAGAAAAGCCAAGGTTGGCTAAGGATGAATTAGATGCCACACAAGTTGTGAATCCTGTCTGTGGCTATTTAGGGAAATTGTGTGTATGGAGGGGGGGGGAGCTAAGCCCACCAAAAGAGGTTGCTCTCAGGTTAACTCGCAGCCTCAGTCATTAGTCGCTCGTCCAATTTTCCCGAAATCTCCCTAATCCTTCCTCTCGCTATAATTTTTTTTAGCGGCATAATCTTGGAGGTCAGAAGGACCCTCCCTCATTCTAGTGAAATTACATCTCCAACAACCCTTGCGCGTTTGTAGTCTCTCCTTCTCTCTCTCTCTCTCTCTCTCTCTCTCTCTCCTCCCCGACTTCAAAGGCTCCCCAATCCTCCCCCCATCTCCTTCGCCTTTGCGCGCTTCTCTGAAGATTTAAAAAAAAAAAAAAAAGCCCAGCAACAGTAACCGCTATTTCTTTCTGCGCTTGCGCGGCCAAAACAACAACAACAAAAACCCAGAGAGGTGGGTGGGGGGTGTTGATAGCGATGGAAACAGGGGAGGATGAGGACACTTAAAGAGAGCCCGCTCTCCCTCCTCCCCCTCCTTTCCCAGCATCTGAGATAGCGGCAGTACCAGCGGGCGGGCGAGAGCTGCCGCTGTGTGCTGCGCGCGCCGGCCGGCCGGTTGGTCGGTCAAGTGAAGCCAAGACGGCCAAAACAAGACGGCGAAGGTCTGAGAATGCGGGCGCGGGCGAGACCCTAATTTTGGAATGTTGGGGGAAGGAGCCTTTCCGTCTCTCGCGCGCCGCAGGTAAACAAAGCAACGTCCACTCTCTCCGGTGTGTGTGTGTGTGTGTGTGTGTATGTGGTGGTGGTGGGGGGGGAGAGTGCATTGGTGGGCTCCGCATCAAAGGACGTGAAGAGCTCCGAAAGGGAGGGTGGTGGTGGAGGAAAAAAGCGCGAGGATGGCGCAGGCGCAGTGTCGCCTTCCCATCTGTATCTTTTCACGTTCGTTCCCTCACCACGACCCTGAGAGTTTCTTGCGGGCTCTTTCCCGCTGAGGCGGAGGATGGGTGTGTGAGTGTGTGTTATGTGCGTGACTTTGAGGTGTGAGGAAGCCAGACCCATCAGCTTTGGACGCGGTAGGGCTTGAAGGCTGCAGACTCTGCTCTCATTGTAATTGATCTGTGAGTCTTCAGTCTTTAGGGTCCTTCGTGGTGTGTGTGTGTGTGTGTGTGTGTGTGTGTGTGTGTGTATTGCTCTGGTTTATCTCATCAGTGAAGGTCTGGGATGCCTTGTGGCCTTTCTCATGATCACTTGCTTTGCCTCCAAAGCTGCTTGTGTGCCCCAGCACTAGAGGTGATATTCAGCAGGTTCTGACCAGTTCTGGAGAACCGGTATTGGAAATTTTGAACAGTTCAGAGAACCAGGAAATAGCATCTCTGACTGGAGATTTTGCAGTGTCCTTCCCCTGCTACACCCACCAAGTCACGGCCACAGAACTGGTAGTAAAAAAAATATTGAATCCCACCACTGCCCAGCGCCTTTTGCAGCCAGAATCAGCATGCTCTTAAAAGCGTTGCCATCATTCTGTGGGTCGGAGACCTGGAAATGTGCGGTTCCTGCCATTTGGTGAACTCTCCTGCAATAATAGTTATGAAACGGTCCTTTCTCTCTCTTGGCGTAACACATCACCAAGCACAGGTAGTCCTCGACTTACAACCACAACTGAGCCTGAAATTTCTGTTGCCAAGTGAAACATTTTGTTGAGTGAATTTTACCATTCTTGCTTGCCGCGGTTGTTGAATGAATCACTGCAGTTACTGAGTGGGTAACAAGGTTGTTAAGTGAATCTGGCTTCCTCGTGAACTTTACTCACCAGAAAGCCTCAAAAGGTGACCATGTGGCCGCCTGGACACTGGAACCATTATAAATATCAGTCAAGTTGCCAACTGTCTGAATCTTTATCATGTGACCATTGGGATGCTGCAACGGTTGTATGAGAAATGGTCATAAGTCATTTTTTTCCAGTGCCATCATAACTTGGATGGTCACAAATGAACTGTTGTAATTCGAGGACTACCTGTAGAGGAACTTTGGGTAAGTGAGATTTTACAGAAGATTCAATCTCTCAGTACAGTTTTGTATAATAGTCTTTTTGATATATACATATTCACTCTGTTTTTTTTTCCAGAATCCTACAATTTGAGGAGGACTGATAATTTCCTTGCACTAGGTCCATCTAATGGTTATCTTCTACCAAGATCTTCAAAAACAACTGAAAGTTTGAAGAATTCTTGATGTTGCACTTAAGAGATAACTTTGCCTTCTGTTCTTTAAGTTCTTGCACTGGAATCTGACATTTTTTCTCTTTGGTTTGAAAAAAAAGATTGAAAGAAAAAAAAGACTCCTGTCTCCCTCTCTTATCTTTTTCTGCATCAGAATTATAAGGAACGTTTGCAAAGAAAAATATTTTTTTCCTGGCATTCACCAAGGAAAACAAGTGGATTATGACCTTACTACATTCAGTTTATACTTTCTAGCATTTTGGCATATCTTGCAGATCTTTGCCTTTGATATTTTTTCCTGTTGCATTTTCCTGAGATAAAAGCTTAACAGCAGGTTCTCTCTCTCTTGCTGCTTTCCCAGACATATGGTAAAGCTGGAATTTTTCAGTGTGGCCCTTTGACAGATAAAAATTGCAAATGTTTTTCGTTTCTCGATTTTTAAGCTATCTTTAAGAACAGAAAACTCTGACATATTTGTCTGATGCATGGGAATCTTCAGCGTAATTATCTGTGAAACATTAACTGACAAAATCATGGAATATTGCCTTCATTCAATCTTAGACTGTATTTCTAAAAATATATCTAATAAGCATTGATGTCAAAATATCACACTGTCAGTCTGAAGCAGTTTGTGAATCTATGGTAGACATGAATCTTCCTCATGAGAGAGTATTGGATAACATTGTTGGCATCTCTACTTTTCTAAATGGTCTTCCTCTTATGACTTGAGGTGACTTTAGGTTAAACTGATCAGGGAAAAGGGTTTTGTTTTTGTTTTGTTTTTTTCGGTTTCTCTGCCATCTTTGTTGCCAAGATGGCTTCTGTTCGGTTTATGGTTACCCCTACTAAAATTGATGATATCCCAGGACTATCTGATACTAGCCCAGACCTCAGCTCCCGCTCTAGCTCCTGTGTCCGGTTCAGTTCCAGAGAAAGTGTGCCTGAAACAAGCCGCAGTGAGGGTGCCAGTGATTTTTCTCGAGCAACCACTTCCTTGGCCACTGAAGCAGCCGAACCTGCTTCTGACAAGATCACCAATCCTCGGACAGATGTGGTTGAAGGTAGGCCACCTTTGGTGAGAGGATGACTGGATATTTAAAGGCTACCAGTAATTTTGCCAATGGAACAAAGTTACTGGTCGCAAGTGCCTTGCTTAGTAAAAGAACCATTTGGTGCTTGTTTTCAAATATCTTGTTGGTAGAAAAACATTGAGAGATGAATAGGTCTTGGAAGCTTCTTGTTTAGAAGTTGTGGGAAGCACAATTCCGTGTTGCTCATGCAAAGAAATATTTTCTGTGTTTTGGGAGGTATGTTGATGATATCAGAGAAGTGTGCGTGGGCCTGTCCATTTCATATTAAATATTGTTGACATGTCATTTTCACCTATGATTGTATTTTCCAGATTTGGCACCTTAGAATACATTTGTCATTTTTATGCCAAAGTTTGACTGGCATGTTTTAAATTTACAAGAGATGAAATAATAGTTTCCTGATCAATCTTATTAGAAGCAGCTCTGAATTTCTCTGCTTCTAACATGGAAGGAAACTAATCAAAGTGAGAAGTTTCTAGAACTAAGAAATTTTTTGACAGTTAGAATAATTAATCAGTGGAACAACTTGCCTCCAGAAGTTATGAGTGTTTCCAATAGGCAGAGGTTTTTAAGAAGAGTTTGGATAATTGTCTGAAATAAAATAGAGTTTGCTGCTTGAAGAGGTCCCTTCCAACTTTGTTATTTTGTTAAAACAAGCTAATTTTATTATCTTTAAATTGTGCTTTCCCTTTGGAGTACTGAGTTTGCTGATCTGCTCAGTTTTTCAAATTCCTTCTCTTTATTTTTCCTCTTGTGCCAGGAAATGCTGAGCAAGACTCATGGGAAATGACTTGGGAGAATTTCAGTTCCCTTAATTTTGTTGATTTTTCCTGTCTGATTTTTTAAAAATGTCTAAGGTTAGACCAGGTTTTGCTTAGTCACCACTGAGTCAGTCACATCTTCATTGTGGAGTTTCTGAATAACAACACTGATTTGTTAACAGTCTTTAGATCCAGCCAGTCTGTAGTTCATTGTCTGTTTTCTGAATCTTACTTTGTTCTAAAAGGCATCTGTCCTAAATTGCCCTCAAATCCCCAATTGAAGCAAGTTGAAATTTTTGAAAAAGGGTAGTGGAATAAAAGAGAAGTTAAAAAAAGTTTTTCAAAGCATCGTCTATGAAAGTAAAATAACACAGGTGAAGGCTTATGCGGTAAAGCCCCTTTTTCTGTTCAGCAAAGACTGTTATCATGAATCACTTCTGGGAAATCTGACAGTTGTGATTTTGATAACTGAGGATTCCCCTTCACCAGTCTATGTTTATGCATCTAAAATAATTATGTAATTATAGCTATATTAGGCCCCCAGCTTTGCTTTGCAGATAATACCTTTTTGAGATGCTGCTAGAAAGAAGTAATTGTAATAAGGGAATAACTCCTTTAATCCTTTTTGTTCACTGGGTATGTGTCTAAATGAATAACTTTAATTCTCAATTTATATTATTTTACAAGATGGATATCAGCATCAAATCTAGGTGCATTTTAAGAAGGTTAAGTAGATGAAACATTGTGTGGTACAGCTGCATCATTCTTTAGCAATAATTCCCATCCTACAGTCTGTGGATAACTAGTGGTTTGTAAGAGTATTGTAGGTGGCCCCTAAATTTATCCATTAATTTTATATTAATGGATAAAATTCACCTACTGTAAGATTTCATGAGATTTCAGCATTCCTGCTCAAATTATGATAATATTTCAGGTGGAATATCAAAACCTTATGAAAGTACATGGTTTTACAAGTTTTTAATCATATATTTTCAAATTAAAATTTGAGGTCCTTGTGATATCTGCAGTTTAATAATGTTCCTGAAGGATTCTGAAATTGGGAAGAAATGCTCAAGTAGTCAATTCAGCAAGTAATCTGACTGCTTTTAATGGTGATGGCCAACCTTGAATTGCCTCTGGAAGTATACTGGAAGGCAATGTCACTTGTGCAGCAATGATGTTACACAGGAAACTTTAGAGTACCCCAAATTAAGCACTGCTACATTCTGAGTGTTCTTCTAGGAAAGCTCCATCTAGAGCACAATGCAGTTATCCAATCAGGAGGCGACAAAAGGTATGAATGGCAACCGTTGTAATCCAGAAATGAGCACAACTGATACATGGGATGAATCTGCAAAACTTTTAGAGCAGGAGTTGTTTGTTCAGGAAGCCCTCCAGATGGTATATTAACTTTGGTGAAATGCTACTCCAATAGCAGTAAGAGATGTAAAAGCAGATCTATAGGTTCAGAGTTCTATAACCACTTGGATATGCCAGGGTTGAGCTGAATCCTATTCTCCCCCATCCAAACTCCCAGCTTCCAGTCATTGGATAAGAACCTTGAACAAATTGTACAGCTAAGGGTGGAATACATCGCTGATTATCATTGAGGTATTGATGGTGCTGGCAAATAAAATTCATTCTGTGATTTCATTTAGATGTTAAATATGAGTGGGAGAGAGTTGAGCTTGAGGAACTGCATATAAGAGAGATTTAGTGTTACACCTTGCCCCATCCCCATCAACATCAACTGGAACTAGCATTGAAGGAAGGAGGAGAACTAGCACAAAACTAACTTATGGACTTAATCAGAAAGGTACCATGATCAGGGCTATCAAAAGCTGATGAGAGATCTAGAAAAACAAAGACAGATGTACTACCACCATTACATGTCCTCAACAGATCTTCTGCAAAAAAGTATTCATTACCACTTGGACACAGCTAAATGTTCCTCCCAACTGGCCTTGACCAACTAGGAATAACATGGATCTAAAATGTAGAAGAGCTCACAGCTCCAAGGACCCTATCTACTTCAGGCCTAACCAGGTTAAATTTATTTCAGATAGTAAGACTATATTTCAATAACTTGCATAAGACCTGCCTAGTGGTAAGAGCCATGGTGGTGCAGTGGTTAGAATGCAGTACTGGAGGCTACTTCTGCTGACTGCCAGTTGCTAGCAGTTTGGCAGTTTGATTCTCACCAGCAAGGTTGACTCAGCTTTGCATCCTTCCGAAGTCGGTAAAATGAGGACCCAAATTGTTGTTGGCGGCAATGTGCTGACTCTAAAACTGCTTAGAGAGGCCTATAAAAAACTGTGAAGTGGTATATGTCTAAGTACTATTGCTATTGCTAGATCGTGTCCAGCTCAAGTATATTCCAATGACTTTGTCTAACAGTGAGCCTGAAAAAGCTTCAGCAATCTCTCCTTATAAAAAAAGGATCTGGGCCCCCAAAAGAAGGCTGCCAGTCAATTATTTCCAGACACAATAAACTTGGCCCACTTTATCATTTGTTCTGTCACCACATGAGTCCACATAAGAACTCTTACTCATGCTCAGTTGGATTTGCTCTTTTGTCTTTCTCCAGACGTATTCAGAAGTGTTTTTATCTCCCCAAGCTCCTCAGAAAACAGGAAGCTCTATGGGATCTCCAGTCATGAAGAGAGTACACTGTCCAATTTAAGGCTCTTGTTGCCTGCTCATTCCAGACAGCAATATAAGGCCTTGTCTAGAGCATGCTGCAGAGCTTCAGGAATAATTCCCTAAAACACTCCTGGGTTCATCAGTAGCCTGGCCTGGAGCAATCCAATAGGCCTTTCCTTCCTGCTACAGGCAGCTGCCACAGAGAACTGCAGTGATTTGTGTAGTTGCCTGGAGTCAACTTTGACATGAAGGAATTACTGCAGTGCACCATTTTTCCCCTTTTGCAACAGTCATTTCGTCAGTTGCACATGCATCATCACTTTGTTATGACCTATAAATAGTCGTGCCTACTTCAAGGAATCAGGATTGTGCGTATTTGCTTCCAAAAACTATGGCATTTTATATTGCGTTTGTCCCCTTTGCTTTTTTTGCAATGCTGTGGGATGTTTTCGCCAACTACTGTATCGCATTTCGATAAAAGTCAATTTGGGGCATGTTTAATTGTGAAAGTTGGCAGGCTGCCTTTCCCTCATTGGTTTGCTGAGTTCTTGCCCAGCTTTGCAGAGCACTGATGTGTACATGTTCTCCTGCAGTTAATGTCTATCCTTCAGGAAGCAGGATAATTTTGTACACTTTTATTTAATTGTATTTTACACCTTTTTCTCCACATTTTTCAACCATTTTCTGAGTATACAAATAAAAACAGTAACCACAATGTTTTCTTTATTGCTCCTACTCCTTGATAGCACCTATCTTCCAAGTGCTATGTTTATCTCACACAATTTACTCCTCGTTTATGCTTACTACTTTTTTTAGTCCAGAGAGATGTTACACGTAGACTTTTATGTAAGCAATCGCACTTTTTTTAAAATTGGCTTTTTCTTCTTGTTACTGCTCTAATAGTTATCTATAGACAGAGTTTTTTCTTTTACAATACAGATTTTAGAAAATAAAGAACATAATGAAAAGGTAAGAAAGAAAATAGGAAAAAATGGATCAAAAGAAAAAAATGTAAGAAAATGGCTTCTGATCCTCTTAACAACAGTTGTAAATGCATTCATAGTTTAACTTCTCTAAAATTACCTCATTAGAACAGTGCTTTACAAACTTGGCAATGGCTGGGTAATTTTGGGAGTTTAAGTCCATACACCTGAGTTTTGCCAAGTTTGGATACAAACACTTAGAGCTACAGAACCACCTGTGTTTTTTGCCGTACTTGTGTGTTTACTTTATGAAGAAAATCTCTTCAAGATTATATCTGGCACACAGTAAGCGAGCTTGTCTTTCCTTATAGCAACTCTACATATGGATAAACATGAGATAAGATAAATTGTGCAGCCAGCCAACCAGTGTCTCAATAATTCTGAGGTCCTTATTGCTTCCTTGATATCTGATGAGATGTTTGCCCTTAACTGCTTGTACTTCAATACTCCTATACATATAGTTCCTATTAAACCAAAGACAAAGTAGGATAATATTTTTGTGGCTGGAGAAAAAAATTAACTTATTAGTGATAGCAACCTCCATGTGGTGGTACAAGGCACCAGACCAGAAATCAACGGACTGACCTCTAGTCTTTTAGGCATGAAAACTAGCTGGATGACTTTGGTCCATTCTTTCTCTGCCTGATCTACGGAGTTGTTAATGGGGGAAAATAGGAGGTAGAAGCATTATATACTGTATCCAGAGGTATCACATTTGGCAGCCTCTGCAGGCTACACCACCCCAGCTCTGCGAATGGGAAAATGTTGCAAAATGTCATGTGACAGCAACGTGAGGTGGCAAGTTTGATAACTGCTGTATACCGTCTTGGTGGGATATAAATCTAATAAATGGCTTTATTATATATGAGTTTTTAAACACTCTCCCATTGTCTTCATATGCTTGTTTATTGTATTTTCATAGTTATTTTAAGTTTTTTATTCTTTTTATTACATACTGCCAGATTACATTCATAAAATAGGTAGCTATGACAGATAAATAAGTGACAGATAAATAAGATAAAGACCTCCATCCTATCTTCAGGTTGAGCTCAACTTCTGGTGATTGTTCCCATTTAGGTTTTTTGGCTGTATTCTTGTTTTGTTTTTTTAACTAGCTTAGTCAATAACCCTGATAATTTCCCAGATCCAAATGCTAACCAAGTCTGAATCTGCTTACTTTCCAAGATCAATTAAGTACTACCACCTTCTAGGGCAGGGCTGTCAAACTCGTGGTCGATAGGCCAGATGCGTCACACGCTGGCCATGCCCATGTCCGGTTAAGCAATGGGGCAGGAATCGCGATATGTCATGTAAAGCAGCCGTGATGATGCGAGTTTGACACCCCTGTTCTAGGGCATCTAAATACACATAAATATACTTGGTAGACAGCTGCTATCTTTTCTAAGGTATGTAAATATACTTAATGGTACCTTGGTAGACAGCTTGAGAAATGAAGAAAAGGTATGAAGAAGATGATTTTAGTACGTTTTAGCAGCAGTGATCATAGGAGGGGTCCTTATTTTCTTTTGTGTAACAAAGTAACATGCTGCGTTTGTGTGTACAACATACACTGTCTCCTTATGTGCACTTGTATCCTCTCTCATGGTATAAGTATCTGTGTATCTGTTAAGAGTTTGATCAAGGTGACTGCATATGAAGTACATGTAAGGATGTAATAGGCATATGAGTTGCTTATGTGTGTGTATGTCTGTTTTCAAATTACTATGTTGTTTTTGTGTGTTTTTCTATGCATATGTGTACTGGGAAACAAGGAGTGGATAGCAAATGCTTTGCCATGAATCATATGACTGGGCAGAAAGAGGGAAGGGAGCATTTGTCAAGAAACTAAGCTGCAAAATGCCTCTCCCATAAGCATTTTTTATTTATTTGACTTCTATAGCCACACATCTCAACAAACAAATGTTACATTTTTTTTGTTCTGTTTTTTAGTATTATTAGTTACCCAGAGTTAGATATGACCGATTGAGATTGAGAATTTGGGCATATACATTCAATAAATAAATAAAATAAATAGGGGTACATTGAGAACAATGTTTTTTCTGGGGTGTGTTTTTCTGTAGAATCCCTGCTCCCTCCCCCCAGTTTAATCCTGTCCACTGTCTGACTCAATTTTTCTTTTACCTATTTCTCCCATTGTAGCAAATTTGATCATATTCTGTTAACTTACCTTGCTGATGAGAGTCTCAAGCTATTTTACATAATTTTTTCCAGCATTTTTGGGGGCTGAAAAGTATAGCAAGTATAAACATCAAATTACAAGATTTTTTTTTCTTTGAAGCAGATCTTTGCTGATGTCAGTTTACTGTTCGGGATTTATAAACTCAGAACGCAATAGGAGAGAAATTTGCCTATCAAGGTTCTTGGTAGTATAATTAAGTGTTTTTTGTGTTACAGTGCTTTCAGTTTAAACAAATGTGGCAATCAAGGAAAGTGTTTATAAATTGGAAAGAGAAATAAGCTTAACTGGAAGACTTAAATCAAAGGTGCAAGTTAGGCCATTTTGTTGTTTTGAAATGCACTATTTTAGTTTTAATTGGCCTTTTCTGTGATTGTAATATGTGATAAATTTATACTTTGACTTCTTTGAGTCTTGGAGTTAAGAAGCATAGAGTTTAGCTCTAAATTGTAAATTCTCATTTAGTATATTAAATACTAATCTCAATCTCCTTTTCTTCCAGTCCAGGGCATTAGCTTAGACCTGTGCTTGTGGAGCTGAGGCAGAGAACATTGGAAGAAAACCTGGAACAGCCAGGACTTAAAAAGGCAGATGAAGATGCAGTCAGATTACAGTGGAAGAGGGTATACATAGTGAATATTATGTAAATATTTCACAAAAGCTTACTAAATCCTGATTAACAACAAGGTTTTTCTGGAAGTCAGATTGTGAACCATTGCTTCCAAGCAAGCTCTCAGCTTAATTGAGGGTCATTTTCTGCCTTTCCATAATGATTTTTCCCCCTTCCATTCAAATGAGATTTGTAATCACATTTTAGTTGAGCAAGAATGGAAGATGTGCACTTTTTCATAATAATGAAGTGTTCTACTCTAGGTCACATCACAGTGGTAGAAAGTATAATAACAAACGCCTTTATATTTGGAGGCACACTAAATTATCTGCTGTTTTGCATGTAGCAGGTCATGATATGATATGATATGATATGATATGATATGATATGATAACAGGACTTTCAGGTTATATAATAAACTCTAGGTGTTGAATAGAATTCAGAAGCTCTTTGTTCACAATTCTGGACTCAGAATAAACAATCCAGATAGCTAGATATTCTCTCCACTATAAATTGAAGTATCAACCATAGCCTGAAGGATTGATTTACTTTGGTGATATACATGTCAATATTAATGACTCAATTTCCATTTTCTCTTATGTTCTTTTAAGAACATGAGAATAGCCTGGTTATATCGGGACAAAGCTCATCTTAGGCCAGAGTTTTGCTCTAATAGTCACCAGACAGATATCTCTGCTGTGCTTCACCAAACGAGGTGAAAGTGTATTTCTTTCCAGCTGTTCTTTCCCTGCAACTGGTATTTGGGGGCATGTTTTCCCCAATGTTTAAAAAAAAAACTTATTGTTTTATTGCTTTTAAAATAATGACAGAAAAGGAAAAAAGTTAAAAAGAATGTTTTTTTAAAAGTGAAAAATGTGATAAAATAAAAAAAGATTATATAATTTTAGCAGTATATATATATATACATAGATACACACACACACACACACACTATTGATCTGAAAATGTTAGCTTTGGGGGCACAGTTGTATTTATATAATACTTTCTCATAAAATGTGATAAATGTAAGACAGTGTAAAAACATGTGTTTTAAAGAAGAATTATCTTTATTACCACTCCGGCCAAATTCTGTTTTTTACAGTCTTCTTCTATATAAATGTAAGAGTCTAAAAAATTCTAAATATTTTAGTTGTATAAATGGTAATTGAGGTCCATTGATATTCTTAAGTTAAAACATTCTCTCATTGTCTAGATACTAGAAGAACCTCCAATTCTTTATTCCATCCATTTCTTAATTTTTTTTAAAAAAATGACCCTATTTTATTATTTTTATAAATAAGGTGAGATAAATCTATTTCTCCTTTCTTCTCCTATTTTTCCCACAATAACAACCCAATGAGGTGAGTTGGGCTGAGAGAAAGTGACTGGATCAAAGTGACCCAACCTGTTATTGATAACAAATATAAAACTACAATAATAGTAGCTTTTAATTTCAATTTTTAAATTTTTCAGAATTATATCATAATCTAGAGAATGTACTTAAGATATACCGGTAGGTGTTTTTAAAATATAAAATTAATATACCACATTTAAATGGTACACAGAAGCAACTTATCTTTGTTGTACTATCTGATGTAGAGATTAAACAGATAATTTTCAAAATGGCAGGTGGACTAGATGGGTTCCCTGTTGAGTGGTATAAAACATTTATAGATCGCTTTGTGCCAAAACTTTGTCTGGTAAATGAAGAGATTTGAAATGGGAATTTTATCAATGGCATTTAATCAGGTTTATTTCATCAAAAGTAGATAAAAATCATACTCAGAGTGCTAATTATTCTATTTCATTGATTACTGTTGATACAAAGATTTTAACAGCACTATTAGCAAATAGAGTACAGCAAATGATATTGTTTGTTATTAAGAATGATCAAGCAGAGTTTATAAAAACTAGGCAAGTAGCAGAAAATGTTAAATTAGTCGTGTCTAATACATTTGAATAAAAAGACTAATTTGCAATTTTATTGATGAAAAAGCCTTTGACAAGGTACATAAACAATACATGATTGCTGTCATATATGTTTGGATTTCCTTTGGAATTCATAAAATGAATTAAGATATGAGTTTGAATCTAAAATAAAAATTAATGGCATATTTCCTCTTACATTTCCACTTTAAAGGAACTAGATGTTCTTGCTTTTTAATATCCGCAGGGAACTCTTGGTGTGCATTCAGACAACATAGATTTATGGCATAGTATATAAGTCATTTAAACACTAATTGTTTTTATTTGCAGGTAACTTTTTTGTTTATTTCTAAATCTCATGCTACTATCACTATTGATGAAAAAAATAGATACCTTTAATAACATAGCAGGATACTATAACAGCCTAGGAGGGTCATTGCTGAAAATGGAGCCCAGGAGGGCCGACATGGCCGAAAATGGAGCCTTGATGAGTAACATCTAGCTTCCTATCCCCACCCTGGCCAACCCTCCTCCTACCCCTCTAAGGTCAAACACAATCCTGAATTGAAATGAAATTGAGTTTGACATCCTTGCTATATATGAAAACTGTTTCAGATGAAATTTTGACTATGTTAACATTCAGATGCAATCAAATGATGTATTATAGTGCATGATGATTGCTTTTAAACTGTGATTTAACTTTTTAAGTGAACAAGAGCTTGAACAAGAGCTTCTAAATCTTCATGAAGAAAAATCAGTCAGTGAGCCTATTAAAGATTTTTGAACTTATTTGATGCTTTGTTTCTCCATACCTGATTGTAGTAGGCAATAGGAAAGAATCATAACCAAAAAAACCCCTATTAGATAAAAGATCAAAGTAGTATCATTAGCATTCATAGCTTATGGTTTCCTAGTCTGATCTACCTCAAAGGGTTGATATTTATGTAGTAAGTGAATCATTGTATAGGAACAGAGAATAGTCATAATTTGAATAAAGTTTATGCTCAAACACTCTTTTTCATTGGATTCATTTCTCTTAGAAGACTTCTGTTCTGCCTTTCTACAGCCCATGCTAAGGTAGTAAGGCACAAAGGGTTTTGTAGATAACTAGCATTTCACTGCTTTTGTTGGGCCAAACAATTACTGCTTTAACCTCAAGATTAAGCTAAAGTGCCTTTTAAATTGGTTATGTCCTTATCTGTAATCTTGTCATGTTGATGGTATAAACAGCATGTGTAAGATTGCGGGAGGAAGTGGAATGTTGGAGCTTTCTGTTTTAGTTTCCCCCTTCCTTCACACATTTTGTTTTCACACTGAAGTTTTAGTAAATGAGTATACTAAGTGTAAATAGAGAAGCTGTGGAGTTTTTTCTCAAAGGGATTTTGGGATCTATGACAAAGCCAGTTATGGAGGGCAGATTGTTGTAAAACAGGTTTTAACGATGGGTTTAACAGACAATTGAGAATAGTTAGAATTAACAGTGTGGATGCAGTCATATTTTTCTCACTTCAGGTTTCTTTCCTCCACCTATGTACTATCTTTATCTGTAATGTGTAATATCTGGTGTAACATCTTTTTAGTTCCAATTCTCAGTTCTCTTTTCTTCCCTAGCAACTCCCAGTTATTTTGAGCCTTCTTTTCTGAACATAACAATATGGACATGTGCTCTCTTACTCTCTTTTTGCAACCCAAAATAGGATTAAATATCAGTTGGGTGATGCCAATGCCTAAGTTTCAAGTTTGTGCATTAAAATAAAAAACCTAGGGGAAAATTGAAAAACAAGGGTTCCTTCAGGAGTAGCTGTCACTATGCAGCCACATACACTTCAAATCATATTCTGGCTTTAGGGAAGGGCAGTTCATCAAGATTGAATTCTCTTCTGATGGCTTTGATTTGCTTTTGCAGAACACATTACTTGTCCTACAGGTACTGCTAGTAGAACTACTTTTTGATGACTCTTGCTCTTTCCATTATAATTGTAATTCTTTGTATTTTCAAGTTAATGATACTTTTCCCCTTAAGTTGCATAAACTGTATAGCTTCTCCCAAATATAAGTTTCCAAACACCCTTTATGCAAGGTCAAACAATTATTAACTAGCATTTGTACTTGTTAGCAGTTAATTCTGCATTTAATTCTTGGCAGAAAGCAAGAGACTGCATACTGCTGTCATGATGTAAAGAATGTGCAAACTAGTGCATACTGCTGTCCTGATTTAAAGAATATGCAAACTAGTGCAGTGTAGCAATATGTACAGAGAGTAATCTTCTTACTAGTAGGGTTGTAAATAACTCTTTGTGGCATGCATACACTTGAACAGGCACTTATCTCCATAGAGGTGTGTCTCCCTCACACGACATGCCCACACCCTTTCCCTCCCATTCCCTGGGGCTGCCTATCACCTGACCCACTGACACTTTCAGTTCTTTGTGTCCTGGCCTAGAAGAAAGTTTTGCTTTGAACATGCCTCAGTTCACTGTAACCAAAGTGGAAGATGATGAAGAGGGGAAACCAGAGGAGGATGGACAGGCAAGAAACAGTCCAGAGCAAATCTGGGATCCTAGTGAAACTGCCAGGGAAGGTAAGCAAGTTAAATTGGATAGTTTCTTCCCATTTATCAAGGTATGCTCTCCTCCCCCAACTTTTCACTTGAGGTCTGGTAATGTTTAACCCGTTTCATTAGCCTCATTTGTTAGTAAGAACCATGTGCTCAGTTACCTACCTCCTAATAGGAGGAAAGCTCTCTTTTCTCCTTTGCTTTCCCCTCACCATCATTTCTTCCCAGCAGCACTTTATAGGTTTTTTTTCTTTAGTTTTTATTTCTCTCATCTGGCTTTGTTTAATCCATTAATCGCCTTCTCAGTAACATTCCTGAAGTGTGACCTTCAGCCAGGTGGTAACTAGCTGTCTAAGGCAAGTTACTGAAGTCAAACCAAACTATAATCTGTGATTAGAGCTTAATTAGGACAAGGACAAATGTCCTGCTTCTTTTTCTTGGGAGAAAATGATAGCCACATGTATATCCAGGATTCCTGCTCAGTTTCAGCCCTTAGATAGCAAATGAGCCTAGATCAGTGGGAAAAATTATGGACTGTGATGCCTGTGATATTCTCTTGGACATATTATTTTAGGATCAGAGCACCAGTGTGTCTTTAGACCACACACATGTGCATATACACACACACAGAGCTCATTGTTTTTCTGGGCTATTATTTTGGGGGATGTAAACCCAGAAGCAGCATTTAAAATAAATAACAATAAATATACATCACATTTGCTTGTTGTCCAAATTAATAACTCTGGCTCAGAATGTCCTCTCTTTATGCTTCCATTCCAGCATCATGTGAAATCCATTCACAAATACTACAGACAATTCTGCTATCGTTCCATCCTAATGGTGATTAAAACAAAGAATACCACACCTTTTTTCCTTCTTGAATGGATTGATAGGCATCTTATTCTCCTATTCTCTCCTCTGGGTTGTATTGTTTACCATTGAGTTCTTTCCTAGATTATTTTTTTTAAAGAAATGTTGAACAGTTATTTGCTCGCCTTCAGAATCTTTCCGGGGTAATACTTCCTTTCCAAACATACTCTGTTCCATTTATATTTCCCATCACATTCCAACTATGCTAAGCCAATCTGATAAATTCTTATTATCTTTTTTCCTTTGGATTAACACAACATAAGGTTTATTTTCTGAAGTTTTCCCCGCTAATTCTATAAACCCCTGACTATCTTAATCTGCTCTTAATTACGTTTTGTATCTTTGCTTGCATGTGTGTTATCTTCAAGAGTCTGTTTCATGTGTTTTTCGCCTGAATTGTTTATTGTTACATTGCTACACTGTTACTCAACATGACCTTGAGATTGCTAAATTATTTTTTTTTCCTGTTAGTCCATTGTTTTCTATGTCATCTTAAAGCTTCCTTGGTGCTGGCGCTAACCAAAATTCTCTTACATTCTGCCTGGGAAAGCAGTGAACAGGAATTAACCATTTAAGTGAAAGAAAAATGCCTAAAAGTGACTTTATTACAGTTGTGACCTTTGGTCCAGGAAATTATTAGTATTGTTATGAACAGTACTTTATTTCATTGTTCCTAATAGCCAGCTATAAATTTCATTATTATGCCCGTTTTGCAGATAGGAAACAGAAGCTAGAAAATGTAGCCTTGCACAATAACATTCAGTAATATTTCTCCAAAATTCCCTAAGAATTCTGAACTCTATTAAAGCAGGATTCTTAATTAGAGGTATGGGAGTTGTATGTCTGAAAGTATAATCTGATAGGGTAAAACTATTCAAGTTCACTGAACTTTACTTCCACTTTATTCTAATGTGACCTAGAGAAAGCATATATATTCTTGGTTTTCCTTCGTATTTAGAAATAACACAATCTAATAACTCAAAACAGATTAAATTGCAAATTGATTTATTTATGAAAGAGTAGCTAAAAAGAAGTAACTTGGATTACATTTTGTAGCATTCATCAGAAAAAATGGAAGTTGAATTTACCTCATAGTGTTTCTTTTATCTGAACAATTAATTACATGGAGGAAATTCACATATCAGAAAGATAAGCATAAAGCTTAAAACTAAATAGAAGGGTTTCTTCTGTTGCACAATATTCTAAGCTAGAGATGTTCTAAGTAAAGCTTAATACATCCCATCACCTCGTCAGTTGCCCAAAATACTATTTCTGTCTTTGGTTTGGCCTCCTACGTGCATTCCTCTTTCCCTCAGAAGATTCCTACACAGCCTGAAAGTCCTTTCTTAGCTATATATCTGGCTATTGAAGGCTGGATGCTGACTGGTAAATTCTATTCTTTATGCCTTCATTCTTCTACAGGTAACAAAGAAGCGGAAAGCACAAAGAAAATTTGCTGCTTTTTGACAACAAATAAGTGTTAAAGTAATTAGTGGGTTTCCATGCCCGTAGATGCCAAAATTACTGCCTTAACTGCCTTCACACCACTGGGTCTAAGATGTTCAGAAGAGAAACCTATTAAGATTAAATCTCTCAGGCTGAGTAATCTGTTTATGCCCTAAGTATAATAATCCTAAATAAAACATTTCCATGATTTCCAGAAATACAACTTTCTGTATAGATTTCATTTACCTATTAGTGATTAGGAAACATACATATCCATACACCATGCCCCAGATATGTATTCTAAATTAAGATTTAATGTGTAACCAGAAATCTTCCTTGTTGGAAGTGCCCAAATCTGATATAATATCTATCTTCCTCAACACTTTGAGTTGCTTTGCCAAAGCAATGAGCAGAAATAATTAGACTGAATAGCCATCTAGTGTTTTTAATGCTGAGACCAAACTATGCTAATTGGTCAAGGAAGAGTGCCAGTGCTACTGTGGAGTGTTAGACAAATATGAAGATGGCTTTGTGTATGAATATTGCACTTAGAATAATAGAGTTGGAAGGAACTTGGATGTCTTCTAATCCAATCCCCTACTTGAGCCTCCCCCCTCATCTTTGTAGGAACCCTTCAAATATTGGAAAACTGCTATCATGTCTCCTTGTCCTTCTTTTCATTAAATTAGACAAATCCAATTCCTGTAACAGTTCTTCATATGTTTTAGACTGAAGCTGCCTAATAGGTCTTGTTGCTGTTCTCTGCACTCTCTCCAAAGTCTCAACATCTTTTTTATATTGTGGTGACCAGAACAGAATGCAGTATTCCAAGTGTGGTCTTACTAAGGCTTTGTAAATTGGTACTAGAACTTCATGTGATCTTGATTCTATCCTTCTATTAATGCAGCCTAGGATTACATTGGCTTTTTTTTTTTGGCTGCTGCTGCTGCACACGATTAGCTTATATGTGATTGTCCAAGACTCCAAGATCCAAGATGGGTATGGATTTGTTGCCAGTTTTGGCTTTCCCTGCATACTCTCTTAGGAGCCTTGAGATTTTGTATGCATTTGGTTAAAGTTGGTTTGCTTGTTTTCAATCTGCAGTCTGAGCATTGTTCTTACTGCTGCATATTTTATTTATTTAATCAAATTTATCAAATTTCTTTGCTGCCTAGCATAGGCAATTGTGTAGAATTTACTTAGGACTGTGCCTTCACTTAAAAAAAATAGCCCGAATTATTTTCTCTTCCCTATCATTAAAAAAAAACCTGGATGAAGTAAACCTTATTTAACAGAAAGTTTGGGGAAAGGTGTTCATTAAATCCATAAGTCTGAATTTATCTTTTTCATCAATTGATTGACATAAAGTGTCTCTTTACTACTGAATTTAAACAACAAACATTTGGTCCCTTAAATGATGATAAATTCTGGATTAGCATTTGTTCTATCAAAGCTCTGTTAAACTAGTATTTTACTGAAATTATTTTGATTACTATCATTTTATTTTTATTATATTTACCTGACTCCCTTTACATTTACCAGGCTCACAAGACATAATTTAATATTCAATAAAATGAAAATATGATAAAAATCACATTTATAAACAGTTTTGACTCTCAAAAGAACAAAACCAGCACCATCTGTTAAGTCAAAACTGCAGCAACAGTAAGGTAACATTAATAGAAGATTTTGAAATAGAGCTTCACCATATTCCTAAAAGCTACTGATGAATGACCTTTCAGACTTCCTTTGGAAAAAGTTCCAGGATTTGCTGCTGTTAAAGCATTTCAGATTATTTAATTAATTGTTTTGTGTTGCTTTCAGCGAATGAACAGGCTATTGTATAAACTGTCTTAAATTCATTTGCCAGTTTATCCCAACTGCCTGATCTTCATATAGTGTATAATTTAGAATTCTTATCCGATTGATAGTATGCTATACCATTCCTGATTTCCTGCTTTTTATTATTTTTAACGTGATTTTTTTAATAGCCTTGTTAAAAACATCGAGTTTTGATTCAATTTTAGGAGATTTGCACATAATTGGCTCTGTTGTTTTAATGATAGACATTTAGACTAAGACCTTAATTATATCTGAATGCATTTAAGGCAAAGCAAATCGTACGTTATCCTAGGGCCTGGAAAGCCAGTAGAAAAAGAAATAGACATGGCATGCCTTAAACATTTTTCAAAGGAAAATTAAAAACAAAAACAGGAAGTTGATTTTGAATCATGCTCATATCAGCTGCATTTGATTAAATGAGAAGGCAAGAAGAAATCTTTGATCTCATGGGCAACATAGACAAAATTCAAGGACAAAATGTTTACTAGGAAATATAATTTATATTTGTTATTTATGTTTGCTTAACCCTCTATTTGAACATTACTAAACAATTAGAATTTTAGATTACCAGTCTAATAATCTTGCAAGAGTCCAACATACATACTTCTATCCCTCGCATATTCCTTTCTTATGCATTTCTTATGCATTCTTATGCATCCTTCTCCATCAGGAAGTTACAGAGCATGAGACCGATGGTCAACCTATGATTGTCCAGACATAACTGAAATGCATTTTTCATTAGCCATATTCAGGATGGCTTTTTGTAAAAAGATTGAAGTTCAGCAATATTTGGAAGGCCTTTGTGAAAACAGTATATTCTTTGAGATCTTTTTTCTTAACATTGAGGCATTGTAACATGGAATAAGCCAGAGAAAGTTATAGAAAGGAAGGAATTGTACCTCATTCTTCCATGACTTTGTCCCCCCCCCCCCAACTTCATTGGAGTGCCCCACACCCTATGTATATCACCCTGCCTCCTTGGATGACAATGTGACACCAATTGTGGGTGGTTGGTTACTGAAAACAGTAGTTCTCTACAGTGGCTTCTAGTCTCCATCCTTTGTTCAGCAATTGCAGCTGTTGGTTTAAAATCACAGAGTAAGGTTCCCTGATGGGTTACTTCATGCTTTTCATGAGATTGATTAATAGTTGTTGAGGAAAAGAGAAAAGTAGCTTTTAAAGAAATCCTGGGAAGTTTGAGAACAAAACAGTTCATTTTATTCTCCCACTCTCTTTTATTTTGCTATTCATTTTTGCCCCCCATGTTCTGCTTGATTTTTCAGATGTGAGTCAAACTTCCATCACAGGGGAACAATGTCAGCTCTTAGGTACAGTATCGCAGAGGCCTTTTGTGTGTGTTTGGGATGTATGTGTGTTTATGGTAAATGTATGTTATCCTGTTATTAACCGAGCAGCTGATGTGGGGTTGAGAGCACACATCTCTGTTGGCTGCAGCTGTATGGGTGGGCAGAAGGAAGTTGAATGTCTCTGTGTTTGTGTGTGTATATTTAGGGGTGTGTATATTTGTGTCTGAGAGAAAGAGATCTAATAATATTGTGCTGTGCAGTCATCATCAATAGAACTCATAAAATTTTCAGTAATGGGATATTTGCACTTTAATATATGTGTTTATATTTAAATATCTATTTTCTTGGTTGATTATATTCTTTAAAGGAGCAGTATAATTGCTTGTCAATTGCTTGAATTATGTTCTCATGAAAGGACAGTGGTCATACTGATAGAAATAATATATTTTAACTAAAGAAAACAAGATGATGAATACCTGCTTTAGCATGGGTAAAAATACAGACTGGTTTATTTTTATTTTTGTAGCATTTGGATTCAGCTTGACTTCGTTTCAATACAAAATAGCTCTAACTCTCCAGATTCATTTACTTATTCAATTTATAAAGCTTCATCAAGATTCAGTTCATTGTTGACAATGTCATTCCTTCTGCAAGAAAGTTAGAATGTAGACCAGGGGAAAATTCTAGGTAGTCCCTTGCTTACAACAAGTTTGTTTAGTGACAGTTCAAAGCACCGAAAAAAGTGACTTATGACCATTTTTCACACTTACAATCATTGCAACAGCCTCATGGTCACTTGATCAAAATTCAGACGCTTAGCAGCTGCTTCATACTTATATCCAGGGGTGGTCATGTGAGCTTTGTGACCTAACAAGCAAAATCCATGGGGAAGCTAGATTCACTTAACAATGGTGTTACTAATTTAACAACTGCAATGATTCACTTTACAACTGTGTCAAGAAAGGTCGTAAAATGGGGCAAAACTCCGTTAACAAATGTCTCACTTAGCAAAATAAAAAAAAATTGCACTCAAATGTGGTTGTGTGTCAGGGACTACCTGTCTTCTGTCGTTCTATAGATTATCATATGTAATGACTACAAACTCAGTTTTGTTTGTGTTTTTTTTAAACCAGGATGGGTATCAGAAATTTGGGGTTGTTGAAACAGGATCAACATGCTTTTTGAAAGATCAAGGAGTCCTACATCTTCAGTCTGGGAAAACATACTGGGTAAACAGTAGCAGATGATTATCTCTGTCAAAGGGAGTGTTTGTAGGATTCTGTAGATAAGAGTCAGCAAAACCATATCAGCAAAATAGCCTGGAACTATTTGTTCCAGCATGCTGGGGATGTTACTTTAGGATAACAATTCAATGAAACCTCATTCCTATTTCACTGAATAGATGCTACATATTTTGAAAGCAGAATTCAGAACACAGAATCCTGTATTATCCCTTCATTCTCCTAAAATGGGGCAACTCATCCATTTTCACTTTTGCATAGCCAACTAACAGGCTATTTATTAGCCCCATATGAGCAGAATAGAGAAGTGACAGCATTTTAACTTTAATACAGATAGTCCTCGACTGATAACAGTTCACTTAATGACCATTCAAAGTTACAACAACACAGAACATAATGATATGACAAACATAACAAAATAAATACAAAATATTCATGTACACATATATATTATATGACACAGAGAAACATCAGTTATGTGATCAAAATTCAGGCGCTTGGCAACTGACTCGTTTATGACAGCTGCAGTGTCCTAGGCTCATGTGATCACCTTTTGCATCCTTATAAGCAAAGTCAATGGAGAAACCTGATTTACTTAACTATATCACTAGCTTAGCAACTATAGTGACTCACTTTAACAACTGTGGCAAACTAGGTCATAAAATGGGGCAAAGTTAGCTTAACAAATGTCTCACTTAGTAATAGAAATGTTGGGCTTGGTTATGGTTGCAAGTTGAGGACTGTCTGTATCCCTTGTTCCAAAGCCTGAAAGAAAAAGGGTAGGATATCAAATTCATCTTGCAGATTCTCAAAATTCCGCATCTGAAATCTATCGAAGAAGTCCCAGCAATAAATTTTGAAATCAGTATATATTTCTATAATTTGTAATTTAATTTTGCTGTTCTGAGGCAAGAGACAAATAAGAGATTTTTCTCTCAAATAATGTTTGTGTAAAGTGTTACTGTCTACATGGAGTCCAGAAACCCATATAATGTTTGGGGAATGGGTAGAAAGTTTCTACCTTCTGTTGGATGAACGAATCAGGAGAATGAAAAACAATTATTAGTATAGCATATAAGAAGAGGCTGGGACTTTTAGAATTTCATTTCTTTTGAAACATATTACATCAATAAGTAATTTAAGGGTGCCTTGCTTGAAATGCTTTATTTCTAAAGCTAGTCTATTTCTCTTGCCTATATCATCATGGATGAAAATTTATAAAAATGTATGAAGTATGTAAAATTGTAAAAAGGGCAATAAATAGATTTTAAAGAATTTTTTTAATGATTTGGTTTTTAAGAACGTCTCCTTCCCTCAAGGTTGATCTTAAGTTTTCACTTGAGAGAATGTTCATAATTAAGACTTTTTACAGGAGAAGTTGGCACATTCTGTATTCTTGAAAATTATATATGAACTGCTTTCAAATGCCTACCACCTTAATAAATGAACCAGCTATAGCTATGAAGCCCTTTATCAGTTTCTTTGTGGATAAATTTAAAATTAAAGAATGATGTCACAGAACCATGCATATAAGATTTTAGAACTTGGCTACCTGTCTTTTAGTCTGTTTCTTCAGAATCTCCAGAAAAAAAGTGCTGGGTGATGTTAGGCAGCCCTCCAAGATAATAATATTTTTTTTAAAAGCACGCGCTGACAGTAAAATTGGCTAGATAGATTCTTGGCATTATATAATGGAGTATATGCGCATTCACAATCTGAGATGTGTTAGGTAAGCTCCTCTTGATGTCTCAAGTGTGATTCCCTACTGCGAAAATCTCCCACAATCTTGTGGGGTGAAGGGTTTGTCATTGCCACCATCCCTGTTACCCCCCCTCCCCCCCAAATCCTGTCTTCCTTTATTCCAAAGAAGATGAGCATTCCTGCTTTTTCAGAGCTAACAAAATGTGACAGGATGTGCTATAAGCTAAATTTCCATTTAGAATAAGATTACTGATTTCAGAAAAGAGTACAAATTATTTATAATGGGGATTATTTGTGGAACCTGATTACCATCAAAAGGACAATGGGGAAAGAAAGAAGGAAATGCAGGTTCCTGTTAGCAAGCAAAGGCCTTTTAACAGCTCATCTGAGAAAAGGGGAAAACCTTGTTCTTCATTGAGTGCACAGAGTTTGAATTTCCAAGATTTTGGTCATCTGTTCCTTTGTCTAGACTGACAAATTGAGTTTATGATTTTTCCCCCTAATTCTTTTTGAATGTTCCCTGCCTGTTCTTTGTGACATATCTCTACCCTAAGAATAATAGAAATTGATTCCTGGAAGTTTTTTTTTTTAATGAGCTGAGCAGGCAAGTGCTTAAAACAGCAAATATTTATTCCTATTGTTCCTGTACAATGTCCAGAACTGGAGAAACAGATTTGGGCTATTCTTTCTCTCAAGCCATACTTTCCCTTCTACATTGCAGATCCTGGACAAAAGAAGGATTCCCAAACATTTCTTAACAATATCAACTATGAAGAAGGTGATGAATTCTTTGACAAGAATTTGGCACTCTTTGAGGTGAGATCACTGCTCGTTGCCCTTGTTTCACTTTCTTAACTGTTTTCTAGTATGATTTGTTGCTTATTGTACCCTATGACTATTATTAAGTATGTATACTGAGAGCATTTGCACCAAGACAAATTCCTTGTGTGTTCAATCACACTTGACCAATAAAGGATTCTATTCTGTTCTGGTCTATTCTTTTCCCCACTTCCATCATATCCAAGTAGTTCTCGACTTATAATCACAATGGACCCCAAATATCTGTTGCTAAATATTTGTTAAATGAATTTTTCCCCATTTTACAATCTTTCTTGCTATAGCTGTTAAGTGAATCACTGCAGTTGTAGTTAGTAACATGGTTCTTAAGTGAATCTGGCTTTCCCATTGAGTTTGCTTGTCAGAAATTCACAAAAGGTGATCACATGACCCTGGGACATTGCAACCATCATAAATATGAACCAGTTGCAAAGCATCCAAATTTTGATCAAGTGACCACGGTGATGCTGCAACAGTCATAAGTGTAAAAAAAGATCATCAGTCACTGTTTTTAGTGCTATTGTAACTTTCAATGGTCACTGAATGAACTGTTGTAAGTCAAGAAATAGCTATACTTTCAATATCAATCTATGTCTGTATTTTTTCTCCTTGTATCTTGTAATATAATTTATGGATAAGACCTTTCATCTTAATTCAAGTTTCTGGGCTGTTACATAGAAAAAGTGCAATTACTCTAAATTCTGTATGTTGAAAAAAAATTACCTGCCTTTTTAAAGAGCTACTCATAGTAATTGTAAAAAAAAAAGTTTTGAAAGAGAGCCCAGTCTTCTTGTTTTGAGTTTTCTGAAAGTCTGAAGAAAATTTAATGAAGATGCAAAACAAGAAAGATTTGTGAATGCGTAAACCTGTAGAATAACTAGCTTGTTTTAGTCCACTTCATTTATTTATTTTTTCCTTCATCCATGTTAAACGGACTTTTCATTGCAATTTTTTCTCATGTCTACTGTCTTCTGTCCCACTTGTTAGGAAGAGATGGATACACGACCCAAAGTGTCTTCCCTGCTCAATCGAATGGCCAACTATACCAACTTGATGCAGGGAGCCCGTGAACACGAGGAGGCAGAGAATGTCCCTCCAGGCAAGAAAAAAATCACCAAGGTAAGGAATGGCACCAAGAAAGTTTATGGGACAACATCTTAACATGAAGCAAAAAAAAAATGTGTTTAAGATCAGGAGTGATAGAATTTATATTTTCTTCCATGATTGTAGTAGAACTAGAGAAATCTACTGTCCTGAACATTTGATTTCCTCGAGATATGCTTGGGTCTTCTTACAAAAGCTTTTATTTTTTTGTGTCCTGAAAGAAATATTTCTAAATCCTGGAATTTAACATATAATTCTTGAGACTTAAACAAGTAGGGTTAGATAAACAAGCTGACAGAGGTACATTTTTTTCTCATTTTGTTTTATATGCCTCACACATATGAGCTTTATTGGCCTTTCTAGAGTTTTTGAGAACTTCAGCTTCATAAGAAGGTTTACTTTGGTAGTTTTTAAACATTACCTCAAAACTGATTATGCCCAGTGGACTTACTGATCTTCATCTGCTTTCCTTCCGACCACCATTGAGTCAGCATCTAGGAAAACACTGTTACCTATCCTGAGCTCAGGAAGCATTAACCTGGATATTACAGTTAATGAATCTTGTGAAGCAAGCAGGATCAAAGAAACAAAGCCAAGGAATAGAGAAATTTCAAGTTTTCATTGCATAGGTTGTCCTCCACTTAAAGACCACAATTAAGCCCAAAATTTATGTTGCTAAGCAAGTGAATTTTGCTCCATTTTCCATTCTTAAGTGAATTTTGCTCCATTTTATAACTTTTCCTACCACCGTTATTAACATAGTTGTTAAGTGAACCCGGCTTCCATATTGACTTTGCTTGTCAGAAGATTGTGAAAGGTGATCATGCATGACCCTGGGACACTGCAATGGTCATAAAACCGAGTCAGTTGCCAAGATTTTGATCATGTGACTATAGGGATGCTATAATGCTTGTGTGAAAAATGGTCATGTCACTTTTTTTCAGTGCCATTGTAACTTCAAATGATCATTAAATGAACTGTTGTAAATTGAGGTCTGCCTGTATAGAGATGTTGGTCTTAACACTCTGCCTGTCTTTCTCCTCCTCTTCTACTAGATTCCACAGATGGGCACATTCATGGGAGTCTACTTACCTTGCCTGCAAAACATCTTTGGAGTGATTCTTTTCTTGCGTCTTACTTGGGTTGTGGGTACAGCTGGTGTGCTGCAAGCCTTTACCATTGTCCTTATTTGCTGTTGCTGTGTAAGTTAACCTCTCTTACAAGTTTGTATCACATTATGTTACCACAGTCTTTGATATACAGGAAAGCACGGGGTGGAAGAAACTTCTGATCTTGAGGAAGGAGAAATTATGCTCACCAACATTAGGATCCTATGGCTGAGATGCCAGTGCAAAAAAATCCTCTTTGTAAATGTAGTCAATTTTTGTGTCAAGATCATTGGTGATCTTTATTTCCATATCTCTTCTTCTCCATCTTTGGTTAATCCATTTCTGAATTTTTGGAAACATCCACCTTCCCACCTGACTTAAAACCATTTTGCTCACTTCCACCTTGGTCATTTTTGTCTTCGTTACCCATAATAACAAGGAAAATTAAAAGAAGAATGGACATAATTTTGATTTTTATCAAAATGTAAAAGTAAATGGGAGGATGGGAAGCAAATTTAGGCTTGTCAAAATAATAGCCAAAAGTTATAAGCTCTATCAGTGATTCTTAACACATTAGAAACTAAGAATTTGCATCTGTCTATATTTGTTTCCTAAATATTTCTGCTGACTATTTCTCATCTCCTTAGACATTGCTGACAGCCATCTCCATGAGTGCTATTGCCACTAATGGAGTCGTGCCTGGTAAGTACTAACTGTTTAAAAAACACTTTCTCCCATGTGTACAGTACCAGCCTTCAAATCAGATCATATTCAGAAGATCATATTCCTCAGAAATCTCGTTAGTTGATATGGAGAATGTTGTTCCCGCCCTTTCACTGGTGGCCCACAAAGTATGGAATTCTTTCTCTAATCATGGTTATAGCAATAGCACTTAGATTTAAACATTTACTTATTTATTGAATTTATATTGCCGCCTATATGCCCATGGTGACTCAAGGCATCTTACAGAATATAAAACCACATTAAAACAATAAAAACTAACAAAAAGAATCAAATAAATATAATATAACAATCACACACACACACACACACAGTGACAGCTGATCACACGACCCATTCTCCATCCCGTTCTGGGTTCCGCAGGCCCATTGGCAGAACCAGGTCTTCAGTGCCTTCTGGAAAAGTATTAGAATGTGGGCCATTCTAATCTCTGGGGGAATGATGTTCCAGAGAGAGGGAGCCACCATGTACCTCTGGGTCCCACCAAGTATATCTCCCTCAGGGATGGGACCCGCAACATTCTCTGCCTTCCTGCTCTGATGGGTCAAGTATGATTGGCAAGAGACGGACCCTCAAATAGCTTGGTCCCAAGCCATGAAGGGCTTTAAAGGTGACAACCAGCACCTTGAATTGTTCCTGGAAGCAAATTGACAGCCAATGCAACTCCCGCAGGAGGGGTAATACATGTGCACACTTGGATCTGCACAAAACCATGCAGGCTGCTGCATTTTGCACCAACTGGATGATAGTGCTTTACAGCACTGTCTGAGTGGTTTACATAGTGACAGCATATTGCCTCCAACAATCTGGCTCATTTTATTAAGGATGGAAGGCTGAGTCAACCTTGAGCAGGTCAGAATTGAATTCAAGGATTGACTGTGGGAAGAGTTAGCTTATTATACTGCACTCTAACCCATGCGCCACCATGGCTCACCAGGGTTAGAAATAGTCCTTGACTTACAATAGTTCATTTAGTGACCATTTGAAGTTACAGTGGCACTGAAAAAGGTGACTTATGATAGTTTTTCACACTTATGAGCATTGCAGCATGGTCACATGATCAAGATCCAGAAGCTTGCCAACTAACTCAAATTTATGAGTCAGTTGCAGTCATAAATTGCAGAGTCATATGATCACCTTTTGCGACCTTGTGACAAGCAGAGTCAGTGAGAAAGCCAGATTCACTTAACAACCGTGTTACTAACTTTGCAGTGATTCATTTAGCAATTGTGGCAAAAAAGGTCATAAATAGAGCAAAATTCACTAAACAACTGTCTCACTAATTTTGGGCTCCATTGTGATTGTAAGTCAAGGACTACCAATATGTATTTAGCAATAAAAGACTTGACCCTGCCGATTTAAAGTCTAGCCTTAAATGTTCTATCTAAGAAAATAAATGTGCAGACATGCATATTGTAAATTGTTTTGTGTCTTTGGGGTTGATTTTATCCTGCTATTGGTTTTACTATACTTGAGAGTTTGTTTTTGAAAGTCACGGGGCAGGTCCTTCTGAAAAGTGAGGGGGTTGGAATGAATGAAAAAACAAGGATAATAAGATTTCCCCTCTGCATCTTCTGTCTTTCTGCAGCTGGAGGATCGTACTTCATGATTTCACGAGCTCTGGGCCCTGAGTTTGGAGGAGCTGTAGGACTCTGCTTTTATCTCGGCACTACCTTTGCAGCTTCTATGTACATCTTGGGGGCTATTGAAATCTTCCTGGTAGGTATTCGGTACTTCACAGGAGAACCCATAAGATACAAGACAGTGTTGTAATTATGAGGTGTAAGTCCTATCAGTCGGCTACAGCTCTTCTGAGAAGCAGGAGACTGCAGATCGGAGCATCTCTTGCTACCATCTTGCCAACTCCGCATCTTTTTTTTATTTTCACTCCTCTGACTAGGCCGAAGGTGACGTGTGACTCATTCTTGCCTCCTCTCAGATGTACATTGCCCCCAAGGCAGCCATCTTCCACAGCGATGATCCCCTGAAGGAGCCGGCAGCCATGCTGAACAACATGCGGGTTTATGGCTCGGCCTTCCTGCTGCTTATGGTGCTGGTGGTATTTGTGGGAGTGCGTTACGTGAACAAGTTTGCTTCTCTTTTCCTGGCCTGCGTCATCGTCTCCATTCTGGCTATTTACGCTGGTGTCATCAAGTCTTCCTTTGCACCTCCTGATTTTCCGTAGGTTACTAGCATACTCCAAGATGGCTCACCAAACTCTCATTGAAATCTGTGGCAAGAGGGTGGCTTCCCCATCATCCTGTCCCTAGAGGTGTTGGGAAATACAGAATGGCCGGAAAAAGAGCTGTGCTCTCCTTAGTGCTTTCTGAGTTTGGTTGTTTTCTTGCAGATGTTTCGTTATCCGAACTAGCTAACGTCTAGTCTAGTCCACAAGAAAACAGACCAGCTCAGAGAGCACCAAAGGCCCCTCATTTCAACCCTGAGCTATAAATATTCTCCTTCATTGAGAATTTATTTCCCAACCCTAGAATTTCTAGTTTGTGTGTGCAAACAAAACAACAACTCGCCATTCCCACAGATAGTAGCATGTACCAACTTTCACATTTGTCCCCTTTTGAATTCCAACCAATTTGCTTATCTTTATTTCTCTCTCCATTCAGTGTGTGCATGCTGGGGAATCGTTCCCTCTCCCAACAGCATATTCAGACATGTGCCAAGACCAAGGAGTATGGTAACCTCACCATACCCACATTCCTGTGGACACGCTTTTGCAACCATAGCAGGCTTCTCAACGCCTCTTGCGATGAGTACTTCCAACACAACAATGTCACTGCTATCCAAGGAATTCCAGGACTAGCCAGTGGGGTTTTTACTGGTGAGAAAGGGTTCCTTATGTTCTTTGTCTAGCCAAAGTGTTATTGTTTTCTTCTGTGTTGCTCTTTGAGCATTTCTTAGTCTTAGAATAACTTTATTGTCACTTTGAGTGTACACTAATCAGCCTACATTAAAATGAAATTTCATTGCATATAACTCAAAGGTCACCACCTCCAATATACACTAAACATGACAAAATAAATAAATAAATAAATAAATAAATAAATAAATAAATAAATAAATAAATAAATAAAAAACAATGCATATACCATTTGGAATATAAAACAGAAACAACACAGCCAGGTTGGAATATATACATTACATGGTAAGAAAAACAAATCTTGCGAATTTACCAGACGGATGGCATAGGGAACAAAGCTGTTACAAAATCAGATACTTCTGCTAGAAATACTTTGAAACCTTCCTCCCAAAGGGGAGTAACAGAAGCAGACCATAATGTGGGTGTATGGGGGTCTTTAACAATGCATTGAGCTCTAAGCTTTCGCGCCTATAAGCAGTATTTGAATGACGGGAAGCGAGCTTTCTATAATCTTCTCAGTTGTCCTTACTATTCTCTGTAGGGACTGCTATCCGAGGCACTGCTAGCATCAAACCAAACAGTGGTGCAATTTGTTAAAACACTGCCTTTGTAAAAAGTGGCCAGGATGGAAGGAAAAAGATTATAATAGTGTCTGTGAAATTTCTTTTTCTCAACCTAATCGTTAAGCAAATTGTGGGATGGGGGAAACACTATTACACTGTCCAGAGCACTTCAAATAAATGATAGGGTGATGATAGTGATGGTGATGATGATGATGATGACGGTGCCATAATTGCAGAGAACCTTTGGAGCAGCTACCTGACGAAAGGTGAAATACTTGAGAAGCCATCTTTGCATGCAGTTGATGTGGGAGGAGCTCTGAATCAGCAGTATGTCTTGGCTGATATCACCACTTCTTTTACTCTTCTTGTGGGCATATTTTTCCCTTCTGTCACTGGTAAGTGCCAATGTGTTTTGTTGAGCTCTCTGTTCAGGGGGGTTTCAAAAACAAACCATATTAGAAGGGTAGATTTGTTAGTTATGAGGCCTTTACAGGTAATCCTTGACTTACAACAGTTCACTTAGGGAAGTTACAATGGCCTGAAAAAGTGACATGACCATTTTTCACACTTAGACCATTGCAGCATCCCCATGGTCTCGTGATTTACATTAAGATGTGTGATAACTGACTTATAGTTATGACAGTTGCAGTGCCCTGGGGGTCATGTGATCTCCTTTTCCAATTTCAGAAAAGCAAAGTCAATGGGAAAACTAGATTTGCTTAACAACCATTTTACTGATTTATCAACTGCAGTGATTCACTTAACAAATGTGATAAGGAAAGTCTCACTGAGCAACATAAATTTTGATCATAAGTTGAGGAATACCTGTATTTGGACTCCTGAAGATTTCAACTGCAATTTCTCAACTTTAGTAAAAGGAGCTTTATCCTGGCCAGATTAAGACCAATAGAAAGGCAAGATTCAGATTTATTGTTGCTTTTTCCCAAGTTGAACCAACTCTGCTTAGTTAACATTTAATTTTATCAAAGCAATGGTTATTCTACTAAAAGCTTTTATATAAAATACCAATCAGCACTATTCTTTGTTATTACTTCATTCAGTCACATAAATGTACATTCCGGAAATTGATCGACTCTTGTTTAAATGGTGTTTTCATAGGAATCATGGCTGGATCAAATCGTTCAGGGGACCTAAAGGATGCCCAGAAATCTATTCCCATCGGTACCATCTTGGCTATTCTCACCACCTCTTTTGTGTGTATCCTTTGCAACAGCTGGAGGTGCTTCCAGGCTACTAGCCTCCTTACATTCCATTCCTTCTAAAATCAGTTTAATAGGAAATCAAGATTGATAAGGACTGCTTTGCATAGTTTTATAATAATTTTGACACAAGCATAGGCACATTTTTCTCTTTGTGAATCTGGAGCTTGTAGAGAACTAGCAAACAATTTCAGTTGCTCTTTTAGGCCAGTATCTGGGTAGAGCAGAGTTTCTTAACTTTGCAACATTTAAATATCTGGACTTCAACTCACAGAATTCCTGAGCCAGCATGTCCAAACATATTAAAATTGCTAAAGTTGAGAAATAATGGTGTAGAGGGAGCTATGAGAACTTCATTTTCCTCTTAGTCGACCTTCCTCACTCTTGACCAAAGAAAATGCCTTGCTTAGATTCTGGAATTTGGACTCCTTTAATAATGCCAGTACGTTGCTTTAACAAATTCCAGATGTTTTGGGGCACACTGAACCCAGAATCCTCTCCAATGAGGATTACTGCTTTGTTGCCTTGAAATTATGTTTCCTCGCCCACAGATACAAAGATACTAGCAAGGAAACACATCAAAGCTGTTTACAATTTCAGCCCTGTAGTTCATCTTGCACTGATTCCAGGACCGTGCCTTTGGCAGATACCTGAATAGAATATGTTAGGATTAATAAGCAAGGGAAAATGATTTGATAAGAGTTAGCTTATGAGAAGACTAGTTGTTCATTTTTACTGCCTTTTCTTTGCACAAAAATTACCTTTGACTCTGCCGTCTTAGATCTTAGCAATGTAGTGCTGTTTGGGGCATGCGTAGAAGGCGTTGTACTCAGGGACAAGTAAGTAATGCTCCCTTGGCTTTCTCTAATTTTATAATTTTCCAATACTAGAAAATGCTGGTATATTTTTTATGTGTGTAGATTTTAGATTATGTTGGCTATAAAGTTCCTTTGTGGTCAACATCGGGAATGCTTGATACATGCTTCTTTTTTAAACCAGATATTTGTGATTAGAGGTAGTTTGATGTATTTGTTAAGGCAGTGGTCCTCAACCCCCAGGCTGTGCAAGAATGGACTGTGCAAGAATGGCTGTGCAAGCAGTTGGCTGACGTACATGTGCACGCATGAAGTTTGACTTGCGCAAGTAGTGGGCAGGTGCTCTCTCTCTCTCTCTCTCACACACACACACACACACACACACTTCAACTTGATGCATGCTTCTTTTTTAAACCAGATATTTGTGATTAGAGGTAGTTTGATGTATTGGTTAAGGCAGTGGTCCTCAACCCCCAGGCTGTGCAAGAATGGACTGTGCAAGAATGGCTGTGCAAGCAGTTGGCTGACGTACATGTGCACGCTTGAAGTTTGACTTGCGCAAGTAGTGGGCAGGTGCTCTCTCTCTCTCTCTCTCTCTCACACACACACACACACACACTTCAACTTGATACATGCTTCTTTTTTAAACCAGATATTTGTGATTAGAGGTAGTTTGATGTATTGGTTAAGGCAGTGGTCCTCAACCCCCAGGCTGTGCAAGAATGGACTGTGCAAGAATGGCTGTGCAAGCAGTTGGCTGACGTACATGTGCACGCATGAAGTTTGACTTGCGCAAGTAGTGGGCAGGTCTCTCTCTCTCTCTCTCTCTCACACACATACACACTTCAACTTGCGCTAGCAGCGAGCCAATTTTCCTCTCCCTCCCCACCATAAAGGTTGGAGACTGTTGGATTAAGGCATCAGGTTATAAACTAGGAGACCAGGAGTTTTAGATCTGCCTTAGGCACAAAACAAACTGAGTGATCTTGGGTTAGTCATCTGCTCTCAGGCCCAGGAAGCAGAGAAGGTCAAACCATTAGGAAAATTTTGCCAAGAAAACTCCAAAGATTATTCCAGGGAGTCACCAGTACACAAAGATATGTGTGTGTGCAACATAGACACATTATCATTTTCTTTTGCTTCTTTTCCTATGGCTTGGGTCTGGTTAGTATGCAATGATACATCTATTTTATCAGGAATAAAATCCCTTTTAAGTTGCTCTAAATAGCAACAATGAAAAAGGATCCTCATCCGTCTGGCCACCTTATAAATGTCCCCGATACATTAGGATGATTTCTGGATGACAGAAATTACTAGACTTGATGAGCTCTTCCTGAACCAGGAAAATTCTCACATATAGGAGTGGACACTATGAGTTGTATTGTTTCTACTGGAATCAGAAAGACCTTTGCAATGAAATTGTATGGATCTAATAATATAGTACAGGTAGTCCAAAACTTACGACAGTTCATTTAGTGAACATTCAAAGTTACACCCCAAAGGTGGGTTTTTTTTAAAGAGGCAACTGGAAAGGTAACATTAACAGAGTTGGAAGGAACCTTGTAGGTCATCCAGTTTAGCGGTGGCCAACTGGTGGGCCATGGCCCACTGATGGGCCATGAGAAAATTTTGGTGGGCCGCAGAGAAATTCACCCCCAGAGCCACCCCCCCAGCAATTAATCCAGGCTGTGCAGAAACACAAAACTGAGCCACCCACATGGCCCACAGGAACCCTCCCTGCCCACTCACTCCTTACCCGGCAAACTTGCCTGCTAAGTTACTATTTTTCCTTTTTCCGTCCATCATCTGTTCTGCTGTGCCAGGAGATTTAGATTAGCTAGGAAGCAGGAAATAGTTGGATTTCTTGCTTTCTAGCTAGTCTTTGGATCTTTGGCTCTGCCTTTAAGCACAGCTGAACCTCTCTTAGGACTGAAGGTTCTATTATTCAATGCAGACTCACGGCAAGCAAATTTTATGTGACAGACTGAGCTAGCCGATGGCAGATAGATAAATTGCTGAATGATTCTGTGAGCAACTTAATCTGCCTGCCTGCTTTGCCTGATTTTGGGTAAAAGTTGCTCTTTTTTATAAAAAATGCAATATTTATATAAATATTTATAGTATTTACATACAAGCCATGCCCAGCCAGTCACATGACCACCAAGCCACACCCACAAATTAGGCCATGCCCACAGATAGTGGTCCCTGGGATTTAAAATTATGAGTTTGGTGGTCCCTGAGGTCCAAAAGGTTGGCGACCCTGATCTAGTCCAACTTATCGCCTAAGCGGGAGACCCTACACCATTTCTGACAAATGGCAGTCCAATCTCTTCTTGAAAGTCTCAAGTGATGACGCTCCCACAACTCCTGTTCTATTGGTTGATTGTTCTCACTTTATGGTTTTTCTTTGAAGACGTTTTGCTTCTCATCCGAGAAGCTTTTTCGGCTTTCTGAAGCTACTTCTCTTCTCTCTGAAGAACTGAAGAAGCTTCTTGGATGGGGAATGACATGTCTTCAAAGAAAAACCAAAAAGTCCAGTTGCCTCTTGAAAAAAAGCACCTTTGGGACAACCAGGACCTGAATGCCTGAGAATCTCCATAGACATTCAAAGTTATGATGGCACTGAAAAAAGTGACATGACCATTTTTCACACAACTGCTACATCATCCACATGATCAAAATTCAGACGCTTGGCAACTGGTTCATATTTATGATGGTTGCAGTGTCCTGGGGTCAAGTGTGATCCTCTTCTGTTAACTTCTGATAAACTTCTGATAAGCCAGATTCAACCAATGTACCAACTTGACAACTGCAATCGATGATTCACTTAACTGCTGTGGCAAGAAAGGTCGTGAAATGGGGCCAAACTCACTTAACAAAAGTTTTCATTTAGCAGTATAAATTTGGGGCTCCATTGTGACTGTAGGTCGAGGACTGCCTATAGAGCATATAATTTTTTTCTCTAGTTTTCTTCAGATGCACCTCTAGCTGTGAAGCCTTAAAAGATTCAACTTAACATTTCATTCTTGTGTCCATTCGATAGATTTGGCGACACAGTCAAGGGGAACCTGGTGGTGGGCACCCTCTCCTGGCCATCTCCTTGGGTCATTGTCATTGGCTCGTTCTTCTCCACGTGTGGAGCTGGGCTGCAGAGTCTCACAGGTGCACCCCGGCTATTGCAGGCCATAGCTAAGGACAACATCATACCCTTCCTGAGGGTGAGTGGCCATATTTTGCTTTCAGATAGGGAATGTGTAAAGGTTAAACCATGTTCTCCCTATTTCTCTCACATATGCATTTATTTTAGGTCTTTGGCCATGGTAAAGCTAATGGGGAGCCCACCTGGGCTTTGCTTCTGACAGCCGGAATTGCAGAACTTGGGATCCTGATTGCATCCTTGGACATGGTGGCCCCTATTCTCTCCATGTAAGTCTCCTCTTTCTCGTGGGTTGGGGTCCCAAGGAAATGCACCTTGCTGACACCACCAGATGCTTCTCTAGGTTCTTCCTGATGTGTTACCTCTTTGTCAACCTAGCCTGTGCCTTACAAACTTTACTACGCACCCCCAATTGGAGACCACGCTTCCGGTACTACCATTGGTAAGAGCACTCTACTACCTAACTGTTGAAAAGGAAGGGAGGGGGCCGCAAATGGATGCAGAAGACGAAGAGGGTGGGGGGATTTAGACTCCTGAACTCCTACAGGCTGGTAGTGAAAAATAAACTCGGTCTGCAGATTATACGTAAGAGGGCAACAGGGGGTCAGTAAGACCAAAAAGTTGTTCATATTCCTTTTGGTTGAATTCTAGCTCCCACAGTCTTTAGGAAACCGTGTGTGTACCCTTCTCCTTCCAATTTCTCTCCTCATAGGATACTCTCCTTCATGGGCATGAGTATCTGTGTGGCGCTCATGTTCATCTCCTCCTGGTATTACGCAATTATTGCAATGGTGATAGCTGGCATGATCTACAAATATATTGAGTATCATGGGTGAGTGCTGTTTTGGATTTGGATTTGTGTGGCCTCTGCCCAGTGGGGATTTCTTGTAGTTAGATTTACTCCCTTCCTAACCCTGATCCTGCCCTAACTTAATGATAAGCACTTGAGTTCTGCAGGATTGCCTGAATACATGTTTTGCTCTGTCTGCGACGATTCTGGAAAGGACAGACTTACTGTGGCATGCTCGTTTGGCTGAATTGTGCTTCCGTTGCAGGGCTGAGAAGGAATGGGGAGATGGCATCCGTGGCTTGTCCCTGAGTGCCGCCCGTTTTGCTTTGCTGCGACTTGAAGAGGGGCCACCCCACACCAAAAATTGGAGGTAGGGAAGCCACAGATTGCTTTCAGACTTTTGTTGCCTCAACATGAAGCAATGCTGCATAGAAAACACAAACTCAAATTCAGAATAGAGCTGGAAGGGACCTTGGAGGTCTTCCAGTGGAACCCCTTGCTCAAGGAACAGACCTTATACCAGGCATGTCAAACTGGCAGCCCGCAGGATGGATACATCATGCGCAGGCTATGGCCACCCTGGCTCTGCAAAGGCAAAAAACATCGTGATATATCATGATCTGGCTTATCACTCGATCGAGTTTGAACTTGTGCCCTATACCATTTCAGGCAAGTGGCTATACACAGTCTCTTCTTAAAAACCTCCAGTATAAAGCACCCACAACCTCTGAAGGCAAGCCATTTTGCTGGTTTATTGCCCTCACTGTTAGGAAGTTTCTCCTTAATTCCAGGTTGCTTTTCTCCTTGATTAGTTTCCATCCATGGCTTCTTGTCCTGCCTTCTGATGCTTTGGACAATAGGTTGACTCCCTCTTCTCTGGGGCAGCCCCTGAAATACTGGAATAACTGCTATCATGTTACCCCAGTCCTTTTCTCTAGACCAAACAAACTCATATCCTGCAACTGTTCATGTTTTTAGCCTCTAGGCCTTTAATCATCTTAGTTGCCTCTGCATTTTTTCCAAAGTCTCAACATCTTTTTTATGATGTGGTGACCAAAACTGGATGTAGCATTCCAAGTGTGGCCTTACTAAAGTTTTATAAAATGGAATACTTACACATGTGGATTTACTTGTATTATTTGTTGCAATATAAATTCTTATGTCTTTGTGCTTTAGGGCAAAAGTCTAAATTCATCTGCTCCTTTAACTCTTAACATGCGTGTGTTGGGCTTTCATTTCTCCCTAGGCCACAATTGTTGGTGTTGCTAAAGTTGGATGAGGATCTGCATGTGAAGCATCCACATCTGCTCACCTTTGCTTCTCAGCTGAAAGCTGGCAAAGGACTCACTATTGTAGGTTCAGTCATGGTGGGCAACTTCCTGGAGAGTTACAGTGAAGCACTGGCTGCTGAGCAGGTGAGATTTCGTGGAAGTGCATTTCAGCTGAATGGGTGCCACCGATTTAGATAGGAGGCTACAAGAAGTGCAGCTATATCAGTATAAAGCAAAACTTTCAGATAATTAGAGACAAGAAAAGTAGGAGAATACCTGGTACTTCATCTTTCAGTTGGCTCAGTGATGTGTCTTCTCCAGCTAACATGTGTTTTCCAAAAGTTCAGAAATTAAGTTAAGGGGTTTTCCAAGCTTGCATATATCATGAAACGTAAAGTAGTACTTTGTGTTCGGACAAGCTAACTTTTATGTGTTGGATGATTCCATCATAAGGTCAACATACATTTCTTGGCTTCCCCTTGAAGCTGATGCTTTGTCTTACGATAATGCCTGGCCCAAGCCCAAATATGTAAATGAAAGATTGCTTGTGTCAATCTCTGAAATATATTGATTCAGTTTATAGTATTAAGAGCATCCATGGAGAGCATCTAATAGTCTACAGGTAATCCTTGACTTACAACCTCAATTGAGCCCAAAATTTCTTCTGCTAAGCGAAACAGTTGTTCAGTGACCTTTGTGCCATTTTACAAGATTTTCTGCCGCAGCGGTTAAGTGAAACACTGCAGATGGCTAAGGTTGTTAAGTAAATGTGGATACTTCATTGACTTTGCTTCTCAGAAGATGCCAAAGGGGATCACATGAATCTGGGATGCCGTAACCATCATAAATGTAAATGTCATTGACAATGGGGATGCTGCGACAGTCATAAATGTGAAAAACAGTCATAAGTCACTTTTTACAGTGCTGCTGTAATTCTGAATGGCCACTAAACAAACTGTTGTAAACCAAGGGCTACATGTATGTTACAGATTTTTGCTGTGTTCTTCAGAATGAAATCATCACATACTCCCATTTCCAAAAATGAGCTGCTTTTTGCTTTAAGGTCCCTCTGAAAACTTTCTTTTCTTTTTTTGATAAATTTTATTGATTTTCAAAAACAATACACAAACAAACAAAACATAAAACATCTTTTCTGAAAGCAGTTTGATCCCGGGTTACATCTCTTCGTACAGACACAAATTCAAATTCATGCTCATTTTATATACCATTCCATATCTTATTGCCATTTTACATTTTCTATATAGCTTTTCCCCTCTTTTAACTTTCTTAATTTTATTTTATTTATCTCATCTCAGTTCAGATCATTATGCTTATTATTCTTTATCTGTCCTGTTTCCAGCTATCTATTATCTTTTCCCTTTAAACAAAATTTCTCCTGTACGCTGATTGGAGTATGACGCCTTTATCTCTTTCCCCTAAATTTATAACACTTAGTATAGTACATAATTTCCATTTGGATTCTGCTTAGTACATTCTAAAGTTACACGCTATATTTTTTAAAAAAGAAAATATTATAAATATGTAATATAATTAGAACAACAATCCATACCAATTCAAATCTATCATTAATATTAATATTCATTTAAATCTTGAACATTTTACACATTACTTTTCAGTTAAATATCAAAGTTTTATGGGAACACTTATAAACTTTCCATAGTTATTTCCCCCCCCACTTCACTTATATTTTAAAACATTGTGTCATTAAAATGTTCCCATTCCTTCCTAATTCAATTCTTTCATTTATTTAATTGCCTTTCTTTTGTTCACAAAAATTTCATTGAATTACACTGAATATTTTATTCCACTTTTTAATCACATGTTGTTTCCAATTTTCTAACATTATTTCTAATACAAATATAATAATGCAATCCTATGTACCTTTGCAGAATCCCCTTTTCAATTAAGTTTTTACCCATTATCTCTAAATAAATCCTGTTTCTTTACATCTTGCTCCACACCATTGAAACCTCATCCCTTCCTTCCCCCTTGCTTCTTCTCCCTGCCCTTTTTACCCCCTTGTCTCTCCACCTCCATTTCCCTCTTCTGTATTCCCCCTTTCTGTTGTTTTCTAACATTATATCCACTTTTCACCTTATTTTTCCCTTTTTTGGTTGTTTTTTTAGATCTTAAAGTCTCCATTTTCTTTTCCTCCTTTCCCCTTTCTTCCTCAAGTAAAGTTACGTGTTCATCGAAGATGGCTTCTTCTTTGTCCCAATCATCTTGTTGCACGGTCACTTTCTCATAGGTACAAATCACCATTTCTAAGGATTGAAAAAAAGAGCCAAGAGAGCCCTTCCTTTCTTGTTCCTCTTCTTTATATTTTTTGAATTCAATTTTCAGTTCATCCACAAGTGATGCCATTGTAGGGAAAAAAAAAAACTTTTTTCCAAACAACCACCCAAATGTTTTTAGTCCTTCAAATATAATTTCCAAAAGTCCCAAAGTCACCAAACAGTCCAAATAAGCTGTTTCTTTTAACATTTTCTTCTTTCTTCACTTTCTCTTCCTGGGGTTACTATTTAGTTACAAAATTCCAGTTAAAATGTATCTTTTAGAAGTCTTATTAGTATTTAATGATTCTTTTAAGTTCTAGGCAATCTCCTCCTGCCTTCCAAATCCTGTTCCTATTCTTTTCCTCTCCCTTCCCACTTACAGCAAAAAAATTTTTTTTAAATGTTCAAAAATCCTTATTATCCCCTTGACATTTAATTATCCAGTTTAGTTACCTATTGATGCCAAAATGGATTTTTTCGATTTCTCATTCATTTCTGTTCGCTATCAAGGTTAGGAAGGAGAGTGGGAAAAAAAAGAACTTTTCCTTTTAACTTTCATTCTCCGCTTGCAAGTCTTTGGAATGATGTATCTTTTGCAAATTTTAAGTTCCGGGGGACCTTAGTTGTTATTTTTTGTCCCAGTCAGCCAAACACTTTCACTTCTTAACTTCCTCCTGCACTTTCTTTTCTGGCTGAGTGCTTCTTTGAGGCGACCATTTCTGACCGCTGCTCTACTGCCTTCGGAAAAAGGAGTTTAGCTGGCTGGGGAGGAGAGGTGCGATTCTCCTCGACCCTGCCAGATCTCCCCTATCTTCACCACCTTCTACGAGCCGAAGCGCAGGCAGAAACCGTGCACGATCACGGATTCCTGTCTGCCCCAAAGCTCTGCAAATCGGAATTCCCCTCTGAAAACTTTCTAAGGAATGATCCAATCCAGGCATTATGTTCAAGTCTGAAGGACCATCTTTAGATGTAAATCCTCATAGCTCTACATTGCAATATAGGTAGTCCTCGACTTTATGACAATTGAGCCCAAAATTTATGTTGCTAAGTGAGAAATGTATTATGTGAGTTATGCCCCGTTTTACGACTTTACTTTCCACATTTGTTAAATGAATCACTCCAGTTGTTAAATCAGTAAACCGGTCATTCAGTGAATCTGGTGTCCCGTATTGATTTTGCTTGTCAGAGGTTGTAAAGGGGATCACATGGCCCCAGAACACTGCAACCATCATAAATGTGGATAAGTTGTCAAGCATCTGAATGCAAATCACATGGCCATGGGGATGCTGCAATGGTCATAAGTCTGGAAAAATGGTCATAGGTCATGTTATTCAATACCATTGTAACTTTGAACGGTCACCAAGCAAACTGTTGTAAGTCGAGGACTACCTGTAAAGATTCCTCCGTTTGCAATGCTGAGTAGCTTTTTTACAGCTTTGCCTTTAAACAAGGTTATGTGATTTCAGACCATCAAACATCTGATGGAGGCAGAACGCGTGAAAGGCTTCTGTCAGATCGTGGTGGCTGCCAAGGTGCGAGAGGGCATCTCCCACCTCATTCAGTCCTGCGGGCTTGGTGGCATGAAGCACAATACTGTGGTGATGGGCTGGCCGAATGCCTGGCGTCAGAGTGAGGATGCACGTGCTTGGAAGACTTTTATTGGTAACGGTTTCCCGACAAGACATTTGGGGGTAGGGGAAGGTGAGAGGTCACGCGAGTCCACTGAACCATATGGCATGAGTTCCTCTTCCTGTTCTCCAGGCACTGTCCGGGTGACTACAGCTGCCCGCCTGGCCTTGCTCGTGGCAAAGAACGTGGCTTTTTACCCTAGCAATGCAGAGCCTTTTTCCGAGGGCAACATTGATGTCTGGTGGATTGTGCACGATGGAGGGATGCTGATGCTCCTCCCTTTCCTTCTCAAGCAGCACAAGGTAATGATGGGAGGGCCTTCCTGAGACTTAAGGAGCAGGTGTTAATTGGCTTGGGTGGAGTTTACTGATTTCCCTCTTTCCTTCCTTCAAAGGTGTGGCGTAAATGCAAAATCCGCATCTTTACAGTCGCCCAACTGGAGGACAACAGCATACAAATGAAGAAGGATCTGGCCACCTTCCTGTATCACCTTCGTATCGAGGCAGAGGTGGAAGTGGTTGAGATGGTGAGTGACACAATACTGTGGGGATTAGAAACATATCAAACAATAGCCCTTGGACATATATACTGCTTTACAGCCCTCTAAGTGGTTTACAGTCAGCATATTGCCTCCAACAATTGGGGTTCTTATTTTACCCACCTGAAAAGGATGGAAGGCTGAGTCAACCTTGAGCTGGTGAGACTCGAACTGCCGAAACTGACAGTCAACAGTCAGCTGAATTAGCCTGCAGTACTACATTCTAAGCTCTGCGCCACCATGGCTCTATCTAATGGACAGAGATAGATCTAATGGGGAAAGAAGATATTAGAAACATCACTAATGCATAGAAATCTATCCAATGAGGGAAAAGGGATTAGAAGTATAGAGCTAGTCCTTGACTTACAACCACAGTTGAGCCCAAATTTCTGTTGTTACATGAGACATTGATTAAGGGACATTTGCCCCATTTTACGACCTTTCTTGCCACTGTTAAGTGAATCACTACAGTTAAGTTAGTAAAACGGTTGTTAAATGAATCTCACTTCCCCACTGAAGGTTGCAAAATGGAATCATGTGACCCCGGGACACTGCAACTGTCATCACTTTGAATGGTCACTAAATGAATTGTTGTAAGTCAAGGACTACTTATATCTAATGGACAGAGACATATTTAATTGGAAAAAAGGGGTTATAGACACATCTAATGGAGAGAAACACATCCAATGAAGAAAAAGGGATTAGAAATATATCTAATGGATCTATATCTATTTAATGGGGCAAAAGGGATTAGAGACATATCTGATGGATGCCACACTCATACTCATTCCTATCCCTTTAGCATTGCCCTCTACCTGCTCCCAAGTCAAAGATTAACTTCTTTCACTACAGGGATGAGGATCAAAAACACATATTTAAAAAAATATATGTTCCCTTTCAAGGAAAGAGTTATAGGCTGGCTTCTCCTATTTTTCACAGAATGCCTATAGTCATGCATATTCCTAGGGAAGTCCTCTGTGCAGAAGTGCCATTGGTTGAAATCTGGCAAACATTACGAGTAATGGAAGAATGTTGGACCTATGTCGGGTTGGGAGTGTTGTCCAATATCAGCTGTCACGTGATCGAAATTCAGGCACTTGGCAACTGGCATGTATTTATGATGGTCGCAGCATCCTGGGATCACCTTCTGTAACCTTTCCATCTGGCTTCTGACAATGTTGGTTTGGGAGGATTGTCCATGTTAAGCCTGGGTTCCCCAACCAGGGTTAAGGAGACAAGCTAAACAGAATGTGCAGCGTTAGTCAGATAGGCACACAGATAAATGAGTGAGATAAGCTTGTATGTTTGTTAACATACAGTAAAAATAAAAGATACACTTGTGCTTTCAAAAATATAGTTTATTCCATTATGAGTTCATAGCATAGTCAAAATAACAGTCCATTAGTCATGTATCATTTAGTCAGTCCATTCAAGGATATTCAGTTAGCAAAGTCCGTGTAGAATATCCAATGTCAGTTCACTTACAAATCAGTCCTTTGTCTCTCCTTTTCAGTAGGGGAAAAACGCAGTCTTCAGTCTATCCAGTAATTAGGGATCATCAAAGCCAGAGAGAGAGCAAGCTGTCGTCTTGCTTCTTTTAAAATGCTTTCACAACCACTCCCTTAATTACATTCCTATATTTAAAGTTGCAGACACTTTAACTTATAAACCATGATAACATATTTATTATTTTACCTAAACCAGTTAGGGTAAACAATGTTATCCCTAACAATCCAATATCAGTTGTCCCCTTTTCTCTCTTGCAGCATGACAGCGACATCTCTGCCTACACATATGAGCGTACTTTGATGATGGAGCAGCGCTCCCAGATGTTGCGCCAAATGCGTCTCTCTAAAACGGAACGAGAACGCGAGGTGAACTGGGCTGAAACAAAGGTGGGAGAAAATAGGCTGAAAAAGAGCAACTGATTTGGGTTTCTTTTTCACTAAAGCTTCAGTGATGCCATCCTTGTATATAGGCCCAGCTTGTGAAAGACAGGAACTCAATGTTGCGGCTGACCAGCATTGGCTCAGATGATGATGAAGAGACTGAGACCTACCAGGAGAAGGTGCACATGACCTGGACCAAGGACAAATACATGGCTTCTCATGGACACAAACTCAGGACCCTGGAGGGCTTCCAAGACCTGCTCAACATGCGACCGTAAGACATCAATTGAGTTATTTCTGATATATACTTCTATTGTCATTAAACTCTTCCTTATTTGCCTAAGATGCTGAGCTTGTCAATCAGAAAGGTTGGCAGTTTGGCTGTTCGAATCCCTAGCGCCATGTAATGGAGTGATTTCCCGTTACTTGTCTCAGCTTCTGCCAATCCAGCAGTTCGAAAGCATGTAAAAAAGCAAGTAGAAAAATAGGTGCCACATTGGTAGGAAGGTAACAGTGTTCCCTACACCTTCGGCGTTTAGTCATGCTGGCCACATGACCATGGAGACATCTTTGGACAGCACTGTCTTTGTAACAGAGATGAGCACTGCCCCCTAGAGCTGAAAACAATTAGCACATATGTGCGAGGGGAACCTTTACAATATTTGCCTACTATTTGTGGTGGCGCAGTAATTAGAATGCAGTATTGCAGGCTAATTCTGGTGACAACTGCCAGCATTTCAGCAGTTCAATTCACAATGGCTCAAGATTGACTCAGTCTTCCATTCTTCTGAGGTCACCAAAATGGGGACCCAAATTGTTGTTATGGGCAATATGCTGACTCTGTAAAACTGTTTAGAGAGGGCTGTAAAGCATTTTGAAGTGGTATATAAGTCCAAGTGCTGTTGCTATTGCTATTCTGCTTCTAAATTCTTCTTGGAAAGTGATACAAAGTCTAACTTAATCTTACCACTATTCTGTCTGGGTTTTATTCTAAATGTCTTTTTTTCCACTACATATCCCATTGTTTCTAATATGTAATGCTCTTTATCTCCAGCATATGCTACCGGTAGAGTTCTTTATTTTTTTTGTATGGCGTTAGTGCATAACAGCATAAAATTCACAAAAACAGCATATAAAAGGTATATCAAAATATAAAATACCAGTACAGTGAATTATTTTAGAAACCCACAATATGAATGATAAATAAAATAAAGTTATGAGCAATTACTAGAGTGACTAAGCCTATGACCAGATATCTAGATAGTTTATCCACTGGACAGCAGTGCCCTTCAGAAGAGGTAGTTCTTGTAGGGATCTGGATCACCTTTTGAGGGGGCATTCTGTTGCAAGATGATGTAAAGTTTGCAGGACATTCCTTGAGTCGCAGTATTATCAACCTATCCCCATTTGAATTTCCAATATTGGTACCTGCCATTTGGTTGAGTATTGTCCAGTTTTTCTTTGGAATATCAAAGCCAGAGGGACACTAAATTAAACAGATCTGGGTTAGAAGTTGCCTACTAGAAAATGTTGCGAGTACTTTTAGTTTGCTTTACTGCAATTGACATGTTATTCCCTGTTCTTTTGGGAAAGAATCTGTGCCTCTGGGTTTTTTTTCAGTCTCTAATCCATAAAAAATACTTTATTTTCTCACAAGCCAGTCTTAGGCTACGGATTAGATATATCGGTAAAGCTTGCTGTATGGTTATATTTATATGGGTCCTGGTTATGCTAATACTTCTTTTCCTCCACCCCCAACATAGGGATCAGTCTAATGTGCGACGTATGCATACGGCTGTCAAGCTGAATGAAGTTATTGTCAATAAGTCCCATGAGGCTAAGCTTGTCCTGCTTAATATGCCTGGGCCACCACGAAACCCTGAAGGCGACGAAAACTGTATCCTTTTCTGCCGGGCACAGGAAGGAGTGGTGGTGGCTCTAAAGAATCGTGTTGTGTTGTTTCTTTGACTCTTTTCCACCTGCAGATATGGAATTCCTGGAGGTCCTCACAGAGGGGCTAGAGCGTGTGCTGCTTGTACGGGGCGGAGGCAGCGAGGTCATCACCATCTATTCATAGAGGAGGGGTTGGGGAGCCTTTCTCCTGATGAACTGTGTTCAAATTGATACTTTCTTCCTTCCTGTTCCCATGTGCCACTTGGATCTCCTGAGACCAGCTATTACCGCCATACCTATTTGCTTTCATTTCTCGTGGCAATTCAGGGTCTTCAAATTGGGTGTTTTCCCCACCCACCCCAATGTTTGGAGGATGGCAGCTTCTTCAGCTTCCATTGAGTTAAAGCTGCACACTAGAATCTTTAAAAAGCTTGTCGGTGAGAGGGAAATTTAGAGATAGGTAGCAGATTGCTCTGTCATCCTTTCAAGAAATGTAGGAGCCATATTGCGAGTAGTAACTCAGCAGGGCATTAATAAGAAGAGCAAAAGATCATGAAAAGAGTGACAGGATCCATCAGCTGGAACAGCAGGTTTGGCCCAGCTGGAGAAGCTGTTACTTGTCATTATCATGTTAAGAGGAACAAGAAGGGAAAGTAGATACTGCTGAGGGAAATCCATCCTTCGTTGTGCTGTTTTCTCCTGGTCAGCACCAGTCTCCTTGCTTTCCTTCCCACTAAAATGAAGGCCACAATAAGCATTTAGAAGTCACTTTTCAGCGTGCTTATCCCTGATCCCATGTGGTATTCTGAGAGTCAGACAGTGTTTGCTGACAAGGGGAGAGAATGGCTGATCCCCAAGTTAGGGTGGAAGCAGCATATTGATGGGGAAACTTCTTTTCCATCTGGCCTTTGCACTTTTACTGAGTCAAGGAAACTAGCAGCTGCCTTCTCTTTTTATAATCTGTAAAACTGCACCAGGTGGCTGTCATACTTTGTTTTTACATATCGATGGGGTAAAGATGAAGTGAAGAACAGGGCTTTCTGATTTTCCAAATTGCCCCCTTTGCTTTTGAAGAAGTCCATCTCTTCTTCCAAGCTTGGATAAGAAGAAAATTAATGCCACATCTTCTGTGCCAAGCAATATTTCCCTCTATGATGTCAGTGATAAAGATATCCAGCTTACTTTTATAAGTGTTGGGGTGGAGTTTTTCCTTACCTCTACAGAAGCAAACTTAGAGAAAGGTGCTGTGTCTATTTTGTCCTATCTAATTTCAATGATGGATCTCTCCTTCTCTTGGTATCTCTTGCTCAAGAATAGAATACAGGGACCACTCCCTCGGGTTAGCCTTAAGACACATCTCAAGCCTGTCGTTTTATTTTTAAAAGAGAATTTCACGGCATCTCTTATTTTAGCTGAGAGTTTTTTTAATTTATTCAGGGTGCAACCTTGTTTACATCGCATCAAATTTGGGAGTGTGGTTTTTTTTGCTTCTTGAATTATGTAAAGAATAAACATTTTATATACAATTTTTTTATTTTAGTTGTGGATAAGTGGCTCCACTTGCAAAGTTCATGTATTCATTATGTAACAGCCTTGGTATCATTTATAAAAAGCAGTAAATAATGGCATGCACTTAGATTTTCCACATTTTGAAAAGAAAATCTTTATCCAGTGCTCTAGTTAATACAAACATGACTGTGAGACTAATGTGAACAGGCTATTGTATATCACTCCACCCCACCCCACCCCCAGTAAATTTGTATCAGTGGCTTAAGAATTAGGGTAGTGTACATGAATTTTGGAGTAGTTCTTTGTTCTCTATTGTAAAGGTTAAAAGAGTCTCAATGGATTTTCATTGGCTCTAGTAGGCAGAGCTCATCTCCATTTCAAGTTCAAGGCCAGTGCTGTCCAAAGACATTTTCAGTCATGTGACATCACAAATGGCTGTTATCATTCCACAGAAGTGGTACCTATTTACCTACATATGCATGCTTTCAAGCTGCTAGGTTGGCAGGAGCTGGGTAGAGGATGGGAGCTCACCCCGTCACTTGGGTATTGAACTGGACTTCTGGTTTTCCAGCCGACAAACCCAATGTCTTAATTGTTGAGCTACCATGCTGCCCCATTGTTCCCTATGAAGCTTTAAACATTTTTCATTGATGTTCATACATAATTGATAAACAATTAGAATCCTATAAAATGTTCCAACTTTATCTTTCCCACAATAGATCATCCAGCACACGCCTGTATACTTTTCAGTTGGCTTTAGGATAATGAAATCCAAATTTATCAAGAATTACAATTACCTATGAATTAACCTTCAAGTCAGAGCATGTATGCATTTACCCTAGAACTCTTAGCTTTGACATTAGATGCCACAGATGCCTTCCTGAGTCACCTCTTTCTGCATAATTTTTAAATGAGAAGTTGAAGTATTCAGTATGTAACTCAGGTCATCATCTTGCAATGCTGTGTACTTCTAGCATTATGTCCATATTATAGAAAAATGGATTGTCTGATGGTAGAACTTAAGTGAAGCACTATACACCTTTAAAAGTTAAAAATTTTATTTTGCTTTTAACCAAGGAAAATATACCAGTGCTGGTCTTTTGTTTCAACTCCTCCAAAGCACATCGGTCCTTCCTACTCTGAATAACATTTTGTAAAAGCTTCCTAGTGTTCCACAATGTAGTAACATGCACTTAAAATCCATCATGTTTTGGAGTCAACAGAAGGAAGAATAATTCACAACACCAAGAGTAGCAGATGATGGAAATGGGTCAGGTCATAAGATTAGACCCCCACCTGTGTATTCCATACGCTAGGAAGAAGACAGAAAATAAATATGAGTCACAAATCACAAGTCAGCATTTTGAAATTTAAACAGGATAAACAGAAGCAAGAGATTGTTAAAAACTCTTGGATTAAATCTGGGTTCTTGTAAATCATCTAATACTGATCTTTTATGAAGTTAAAGAGTGCAAAAAGAATCTTGGCAGCTTTGATCCAAGAAATTTGTCCTGCAGGCCACCTTTCCCACCCCTCAGCAGTATATACAGGCTAGACAGGAAATGATCCAAAGGAGGAGTGGGAGAATTTATACTCTTCACACTTACCTCAGGTGGTTCAATAAAAGCCAGCCAGTCAGAAGCATGAGTTGGCAGTAGTCCCATTGACTGACACTTATAAACAGCCAAGGCCAATCCTAACAGGTTGCCAATTAAATATACCAGTCCCTGAAGAAACTTCTGACTTGAGCTTTCAAGTAGCTTGAATGCTGTGGGAACAATTAAAAAAAAAAGTAAGGTACTCCTATGGAGTATGAAACACTACACAACACACTGACAGTGCTGGATAGAAGAGCCTGTTTGGGGATGTGACTGCCAATTGAATAATCTTTCCCAGAATAACCTAGGTTAAGCAAGAGATTTGGGAGCCTTATTAAAATACTAATATAAGTCAGCTATAATTTATCAAGGAGTAGGAAATACAAAGTCAATCTTATGAGTTTTTACCATTGGAAATTAAGCTGCTTTGCAAACACTTTGTCCTAAAAGCAACCCTGAAGCCAAGAACAAATCCGAATATGGCTCTTAATCAGAGGGTTCTCTCTGCACCTAACAATCCTCTTTTTCTTATAAGCTTCTAGAATAGATGTCCCATATCCAGCTAGCAAACATTCCTCCTTCACATTATTGTTCCTGGACTGCCTTGGTTTATAGCGTAACCTATAGTACAACATTTATTTGTACCATATATAAACTGCCCATTCAACAGAGTTCCTGTGTTCCCAGTTTTTAAAAAAGTACTATTTTTGAAATTGGTCAAACTGCACTTTGGAACACAACCAAGACTATTATTTTTTCCCCTAGTTGGAATAACAGCTCCACAAAGTAGAAAATGGAGGAAAAGTGGGATAAAAGAAAGGTTTGGGTGGTGAAACAAAGAGACTTACTAGCAGAGATGGACATTAGTGCTTGGATGGGCCTCCAGGCCATCATACAGACCATCATGGTAGGGAAGATAGAGATTGTATTCCCTGCCATGTACATGATGAATAGGTTCATAGGAATTTGCTTCAAGGGACCGAGAGCAATATCCCAGCAGCGCTAAAACATTTAAGGAGGAAAAAAATAAGATAGAATTCAATAAGTCTATAAAGTCTAGTTCTACATTTCAAACAGCTATAGCATTTCTAATACCCAGTTCCTCCCATCCAAAACATTACCTTTTCAACCAGAATGCGATCTGTCTCCTGAACACTTGTGTCAGGCACCTGCTTATCTGAATAGCCTATGGGGTAGAGAGTGTCTCCTTGGCTGCTGCCACGGTCACTTCGGCCTCTGGCAAAGAAAAGAAACTCCTTATCCAAATGCACATCCCCAACATTTGTGGATTGCTTATGTGGTCTTTTCCTGGATACTTACCTACCACCACTGCCTGGACCGCTCAATTCAATGGCCCATTTGAAACGTCTTCCACGATTGGTCACCAATCCTCCTCCAGTGCTCATGCTTGCCTGTAAAAAGAGGTAAGTCACACTCCAAATAAGATCCAATTAAATATTAAGGAAGTGAGCAGCCAGACCCTTTTGACCACATGTCCCACAATCCTGAAGAAATTGCAATCTTCCTCTTGCATCATTGCCCCCATATACATTCAACATCTCTAGTCAGAAAGCTAACATTGCAGTGGAACCTGGGAACCAAACCTAGGAAGCTCTTGGTTTCATGATCATCACAGATCATCCAAGCAGCTGACAATTCAAATAAACTCTTGTGCATAGCATTGCCCCCAATATTTTCTCTAAACCCACAAGTAATCACCCTCCCCAGAATAAGAAGAATTGGACCCTGGAGGTCTTCTAGTCCAACCCCTGCTCAGGCAGGAAACCCTATATTGGTTCAGGCAAATGGTTGTCCAATGTCTTCCTAAAAATGTCCAGTGTTGGAGCACCCATAACCAGTAGTGGTATTCAAATAAAGTTGCTACTAGTTCGGTGGGTGTGACTTGGTGGACATGCTTTGCATGCGTGCGCACACTTTGCATGCACACACACGCCAAGTACGCACTTTGCGCAGACGCAGAGGTATTGTAACTCACGTCCTGCAAGCCTACACGATGCTGGTCGCTGCAGCAGCTACCGCGCAGCACTATTTTACACTGCACAAAGCAGCTGCACTTCGAATTCTGGCCATAAAGGTGAGTATGGGAGCCCGGATGGGCAGGTGGGCCAAACACAGAGCAGTAGAGAGAACTGTTTCAGTCTCTGTTGCTCATCGCTGCTACCGGCTTTCCAGAACCGGGCAGAACCAGTCGAATGCCACCACTGCCCATAACGTCTGGAGGCAAACCATTCTAGACCCATCCCACCAAAAAAAGAGCAGATTATTGTCTCATAACTCTAATTTAAAAAACGCTTTATTACACTCCTGTAGTCCCTGTAACTGTAATCCATAGTCATAAAACCTTTCCCCCCAACCTCTAGCTATGAGTCTCTAGGACTATGGGATCCCTAACCATTATCACTATTTGTCCTGGCTGGGAAGTCTGGGAGCTGGATGTCTCTTGAGATTCTCAGTCATCCAGATCATGGTTGTCCCAAAGATGTTTTTTTTTTTTTTCCCCAAGAGGCAACTGGACTTTTTTGTTTTTTCTTTGAAGACATTTTGCTTCTCATCCAAGAAGCTTCTTCAGCTCTGACTGGATGGTGGGGCATGGAGGGATTTATACTCCTTGCAGACAGATGGTCATTTGCATTCTCTTTTTTTAATGATTTTTTTTTAATGAAAAGCTGCCTGCAAAGGAGTATAAATCCTTCTATTCTTCACCATCCAGTCAGAGCTGAAGAAGCTTCTTGGATGAGAAGCGAAACGTCTTCAAAGAAAATCCAGAAAGTCCAATTGCACCTTTGACATTCTGAGAGATGTAGTCTCTGAAAGGTGCCAAGCGGAGGAAGGCTGTGGAGAGAGGTGGCAACTTCAGCCTTTTGGGGAGGCGTGATTAAGTCAGGAGGGAAAATTTTCTCCCCTTACTTCTAAGTCACAACAAAACCCCAACCCTAAAGCAGGGCCGGGAAGCCTGGGAATTGTAGTCCTTTCCCCTCCCAGCCCCCGGAAAAGAGTCCTGGTCCACACTCACGGTTCGAAACGCTTCAGCAGCTGTCGTCCCGTCACTCGTCACTTCCTGTTTGGCTCAGGGTCACGCGGTCCACCTTTGATGACGTCACAAAGACGCTGCGTTTCTCCTGTGGATAAGATTAATCCAGGCCGTTGCTGAATTTTGATGGCCGCTTCTTCGGGGCTAAAACCTGTTCTGCTCGAACTTCTCCCGTTGAAAGAGTTTCGTCAGAAAGGATTAAAGCGAGAGAGACAGAGAGAGAGAGAATGGCTACCTTCTCTCAGTTCATTTCCGGCTGAACTCTGCGGGCTCTCCCGGAAGATCATTCTATGCCTTCGTCTTGTCTCTCTTTCTCGCTGTTTGATTCGGAGACTTCCTGCGCATACGTCCAGATTCGTGTAAAACCATGAGAGTCTTAATCGGTGAGTGGTGGTCGCTTTCGCTTTCAGAGCCAACAGTCGCCCCTTTGCAATGGGAGGAAGGGCTGTTTTCTTTGCTGCCGGGCTGCTCTAATTTTTTTTCTTATTTTTCCCCCTTTTTGGCAATTGCAATTTGCAGTTCTTGGCTGGATTAGCGCCACCTTGAACTGCGGTCAACACGCGGGATGCGTGCAAAGGGTGAACGTGAAATTCCTCTTTGAGGAACCGGGAAAGGATCCCATCCGAGGAGCTGAAGGATTTAGTGTCTCCTTCACTGTGCTCAGGTCATTGGATGAGAACTTGGGGAAGTTCAGGTCGACCTTCGTTCAGTTTGGGATAGGTGCTCTCATTCTCTCTTTCTCAACCTGTTACCTTACTAGGGATGCTGCCTTCAAGAAAGAGAAAAGAGGGTTCTTCCTTATTTTTTTTTCCTTTGCAGAAGAAAGACAGGAGTACTCCCACCAATAATGCTCTTTTCTTTTAATTTTGTGCCTTCCAATCAGTGTTGAATGCTGGCAACTACCTGGGTGAATTTCTGCAGCTTTCTTGGTTTTGGGGGGGATGGGGTAGTCACCTCAAATCCCCCCTTTTGCTTCTTCCTAGAGCTGTGAGAAAGTGATTAGTTCAAGATCACTCAGCTGGCTTTGTGCCTAAAGCAGATTTCTGATGTCCTGGTTTTTAACCTGATGCCTTAAAACCAACAACGCCAAATTGACTCCTCAGTAATTCATTGCCTGACTTTTCCCTTCCTTCCTCTTGAGAATTCAAAGCTGTTAAAAATTCTCATTTTCTGCTTTTGTCTCTCAGGCAGGAAACTCCCTACCTCTTTCCAACTGGCCAGTCCATTAAACAGAATCATACTGACTGAGGCATGTGCAGGTGTGATAAAGAAACGATGACTAGCTCTGTGACTTCAAATGTTACTGATAATTGGTCTCAATCACACAGCCGTTTTAATCTTCGGAGTTTTTTTTTTTTCCAAAAGGCAACTGAACTTGATTTTTTTCAAGATGTTAAACTTTTTATCTGAGACACTTTTTCAGTTCCAACTAACTCTGGCCAATGGAAAGGAATTGTATAAATCTTTTCCATTCCTCACCAGTTATATCTGAAGAAGCTTCCTGGATGAGAAGTGAAACATCTTCAAGAAAAGTCAAAGTCTGGTTTTCTTTTTGAAAGCACCTTTGGGAAAATCTTAGGAAAAGCTTCTTTCAGGAAAAAAAAAAACCTATGTAGATTTATATCGACCAAAGAGTTGATGGGGACTAAAATATGGCCTTTTTTTTTTTTTTTGCAATGGTCTCTGCTCTATGGAATATTTCCCCCCCCCCCCCCAATTAGAAGGTCCCAGCCCTGTTAGTCTTCATAAGTCCCTAAAATCCTGGTTATGTTCCTGAGCCTAAGCAATTGAATGTATTAAGGGCCCCCTTTCCTGGCTGCATTTCTAGTTGGCCAAATATCTCAGATGCTATGTATATTTATTTTGATGTTTCTATTGTTTTTTATTTTTATTGTTTTTTTTAAAATTAAAATATATATTACAATTAAATGTTTTAATTGTAACATTTTTTTAAATTGTAAGCTGCCCAGAGCCATTGACTGAGACAGTTGGCTGCAGAAATTGAATCAGTAAGAAACCTTTTCCCCCAATTGAACATTTCATTTCCTTTTCTTGTGGATCATCCAAACAATATCCTCCCAACTTTTTGTTTGCTTTGATGGGTTCTTAAGGAAGAGAGTCACTTGCCATGAGGAAAGGAAGTTATTTGTGTTTATTAAATGGAACATTCAGATTTTAGGAAAGAGACAATCTCTTTGAGAACTCTAAAGATGAGCATCAGAAGCTTTAATGAACTAAAGTTAAACTAAACTTAAGCCTATTTGGTCTAGTGGTGAAAGGCATCTGACTAGAAACCAGGAGGTTGTGAGTTCTAGTCCCACTTTAAGTGTGGAAGCCAGTTGGGTGACTTTGGGCCAGTCTCTCAATCCAATCCACCTCAAAGGGGTTGTTACTGTGGAGAAAATTGGGGGAGGAAGGAACAAGAGTTATTTATAAAAATTAAAAAAAAACCCTAAATAAATAAATTTACTGTGGTCACATTGTTTTGAGGAAGGGGAGCTTGGAAGGTTAGATTGAAATTTTCAATATTAGTCAAAGTTTTCCAGACAACTAATCTTATAGGAGGGAGTTGTGAAAGTAAATTGAAAGAGTTCCCAAGTAACCCAAAAGCTAGCTCCTCGAGAAAAAGTAGGATATGAGTTTAACAAATAAATAATTTCTCAACAGGATTGTGGTTGTTTTAACTATCTCATTCATTATTCCATCATTGCCTTCTGAATGTAATTTAGGTGGCGGGACTGGATTTATTGGCCGAAACTTAAGCCGAGTGCTAAGGAGCCAAGGCCATGAAGTCACCCTTATTTCTCGTCAGCCTGGAAAGAACCGGTTAACCTGGGTAAGGAACAGGGGCTTCAAACAAGCTAAAACTTAGAAGAATATGTTTCAATCCATTCCAGATTAGACAGTCTCAGTTAATTTCTTCTTAAGTGACTGGAAGAAAAGTTTGTATAGATCTGTGATGGCAAACCTATGCCACACATGCTGGAAATGGCATGCAGAGCCATCTCTCCAGGTATGCTAGCTGTTGCCCATTTCTCTTCTGGGTTCTGGTGTGCGTATGTGCGCTGGCTAGCTGATCTTTGCGTATGCGGGAGCACCAGAAACTGAAAAAGCAGCTCCCCGGTGTGCATGCACGTGGTGACCAGCTGGTCTTTACGCACACATGTGCATTAGAAATTGGAAGACCAGGTGGCCAGCACGCATATATGCGCCAGGAAGCTAAGCTAAGCTGGTTTCCAGTGCTCTCACGCGCATGTGTCAGGGAGCTGCTATTCCGGTTTCCGGCACGCGTGCACATGCTCCTGTCTCAATACTCGGTGCTAAAAAGTTGTGGTAGCACTGGTGTAGATGAAGAGATGGGAGACAAAGTTACAGAAAAACCTGAAGAATCTATAGAGCAGATAGATGAATTAAGGCCAATGTGAAAATTTTAGAAAGCAAAACAGAAATAATGAACAAAGAGATGGAGAAGGACTTAAACCAGGCCTGTCAAACTCCCGACCCACAGGCCAGATGTGTCATGTGCTGGGCACATCCATGCCCAGTTTAGCGAAGGGGGAAAAAGTCACATCACTTGATGCAGCCATGACGACGTGATACATCAAGTTTGACATCCCTGACTTAGACAATCTGGCATTTCTGGAATGGAGACAAAATACATTTGAGATTTAGAGCAATTCCCGAGAAGACCCCAGAGAAAAGATTTCTTCAAGCTTTAATGATCTTTTTTGAATGGGATGAAGATGATATGGAGGCAGAAATCGACAAAGTGTATAGAATCAACAGACCATTGGCAAAATGAAAAAAATGTACCAAGGCATATTCTTGGGTAGTCTGTCAAGAGGACTAGAGACCTGCCATTTCTTTGCTTGCTGGCAAAAGGTTCTCCCATGAACACTAAAATGGGGTGACAAAGCAGAACGGTTTGTTTGGATGCTCATTTGCTGTCGATGGGGACAGCAAAGTTAATGGTAGGGAATGCATGAGCCATTTGTAATTGAAATGTATACAGATAGTCTTGACGTACAACAGTTTGTTTAGTGATAGTTTAAAGTTACAACAGCACTGTAAAAAGTGACTTATGACCATTGTTCACACTTAGGACCGTTGGACATCCCAGTGATCATGCGATCAAAATTAGATATTGACAACTGACTCATATTTATGATCTGTTGCTGGGTCCCGGAGATATGTGATCCCCTTTTGCAACCTTCTGACAAGCAAAACCAATGCGGAAGCCAGATTTACTGAACAATTGTGTTACTATCTTAACAGCTGCAGTGGTTCCCTTAACAACTGTGGCAAGGAAGGTCATAAAATGGGGTAAAACAAAGTCACTTAACAGCTGCTTTACTTAGAAACAGAAATATTGCTCTCAATTTGTGGTCATACATTGAGGACTACTTGTAATTAATAGTTATAACCTCTAAAATATTGTAGGACCAGAATTGATTTAGTCTCTGGAAGATGGAAATCAGAAGGACGCTTAAGAATAGCTTTTCAATGTAATAAATATTAAAAGGTTTAAGCTTTTATAGTGCAGCTCACTTCACTCGATGCAGTGGAGTGACTACATTGGTGTAGAATTTAAATTGAGATGCAGGGGAAAAGTAAGGAAAGACAGAAATCAAAGTGGTTATGTAGATCAGGGGTCCCCAACCACTGGGCCCCAGACCGGTACCGGTCCGTGGAACATTTTCTACTGGGCCACCGGTTTGCTGGGCGCCGCCATCTTGTTTTGATGAGAAAGTGCTTCCGGTGAGATTTTCCAGTTGGAAAGCGGCGTTTGGTTCCTGAAGGAATCCTCGCGCCTTAGTTTCATCGAAGGGGGGTGGTGGCTTCGAACAAAACTAAGGCGCGAGGATTCTTTCAGCACCCAAGGCAAGGCAAGCTGAGCGACCGTCCCGAAACCGTCCTGAAGCCCATTGACAAAGGTACAAAGAAGGAGTTGAAGGTGGCGGGGAGAAGCGGGGGATGGCTGGCTGGCCGGTTGCTCGGCTTGCCTTGCCATGCGTGCTGATACTGGTACCAGGCCATGGATCATTTTGTGATGCCGGTACCGGGCCGTGGCACAAAAAAGGTTGGGGGCCACTGATGTAGATCACATGTAAAATAGACTACTGATTGCTTTTATCAATTAACATTTGTCAACCAATTGAGAGTTTTTAAAAATAATATGAGATTATCGCTGTCACCTGAAAACCAATTTAATATAACAATAAAAACTATGTTTTGGACATCTCAGGTAACGTTTTCTGTCTAGCTTCTTTCTGGATCTGTTCTGTGTAATTGGGATAAGATAGAAAACTAGTCTTGTCAACCATGGAGAGTTGATTAACATATACAACCCTAGAAAAAGAAATTATGTCTCATTGGTTGCAAATGTTTGTTGATATGTGTAATAGTATGTGAGGACATTGAGGGATTGGAAGATATATTGCCTAGAAAAGGATTGGATAAGAAAGGCAGAAGTTACAGTACTTAGGAAGGACCCATCTTAATGGATCAAATGGTTAAAAGTGTCAGCTAGAGATTTGTATTTTCAGACTTGCAAGGCTCTATTAATAAACTCCCTTTTTATGACTTTCTAATCTCTTAATTCAGGGGTAGAGTCGGGTGACTGGATGGAGCTAAGCATTTGTTCGTAGCAGATATTTTTTTTCACTGCCTGGGCTTGAACTCTCAACCTTCTGAGTGGAAGGCAAACACCTTCATCACTAGGCTACCACCCCACTCATTTGCAAGATTCTATTAGTGTAGCTTGATAATAAAGTATAATTAGCTCATGTAATTGTGTTTTCTGTCTGGTTTATCTCAAAATGCATTTGTTTGTCAGATTTAAATTACTGTATTTTTCTCACTATAAGACGCACTCCCCACCCCACCCCAAAAAAGTAGGTGGAAATGTCTGTGCGTCTTATAGAGTTAATGTTGCTGGAGCCCCCCACCCCCACCCTTCCACCATTTTTGGCCTCCCTGCAGTCTGTTTTTGGCCTCCAAACGCCCCGTTTTGGCCCATTCCAAGCGACGTGGACTGCCCTCGCCTATCGCCATGATAGGCAGTGGCATTGATTGATGGCAATCAGCAGCGGTGATAGGTGATGGCAGGGATCCCTGTTGCCTGAAATGGGCTGAAAACAGGCATCAGAGGCTGAAAACGGAACACACAGAGGCTGTGATGGGCACAGTGATCCCCACCACCTGAAACAGTTGGTTGGCGGTATTCTGGGAGGCAGATCCAACTGCCAATCAGCTGCTTGTGCTCAATCAGGTTGTGATAATGTGCTGAAGCTGACCAGGCTGTTTGCTGCAAGGATGCTAGCCAGATGAATACTGATGGATGCTGGAAGGCAGAGGCAGATTTTTTTTCTTGTTTTCCTTCCCTAAAGCTAGATGCAAGTTAAATTCTGGAGCGTCTTACAGTGCAAAAAATATGGTAAGTTTAGGGGTTTGGGTTTTTTTTGCAAAGGAGTAAAGATGGAAGACTTTTGTCATATTTGGAAAGTTGTTCTGTTTATATTTTTCTAGGTTTTTTCTTTTTACTTCATTCCCTTAAAAATAACATAATAATTGGCTTGATGTTTCCTTGCGTTGCTAATACTGCTGCATATGCAGCAGCTTTTTCTTCTGTTAATTATGGTGACATTGTAAAATGTGTTTGAAGAGAAAAACAACAACAACATGACAAATCCTGAGTTTCTGTTTTGATTTCTAGGATGAACTCTCCCGTGTAGGCCTCCCATCCTGTGAAGGAGTGGTGAACCTGGCTGGAGTAAATGTCCTCAATCCTCTTCAGAGGTAAGTCTCAATAATTTTGGACAAGGTCAGTTGCAGGACATGAATATGGTTTCCTCAAATTCACCGACTGTTTCCTCAGTTGTTCTTAGAAGTAGGGATGTTAAGCAGAATTGACAAGTGCCAACAAAAGAAGTCTTGCCTCCAGAATAATTATGTTCTGTACTTTTCTGTTCTGTTCTGTTCTAATCTATTCCATTCTATTCTGTTCTTTCCATTCCATTCCCTCAAGGCGTATTGCCTCCAGAATAATTCTGTTCTGTTCCATTCCTTCTTATCACTATATCCCTATCCTATATATTTTTATATATATTCTATATTCTGTTTGTCTAGAACTGGAGCCACCACAGTTTCCCAGAACTCTCCATTCCGAATGAGATCATCGGGAGGTGGGAATTCCTGAGCTCAGAGAAGAACTATATTTGATTTGATTTAATTAAAAAGTTCAAAACATTTACCCTGACTTCCTTTCATATTGTTAATAATGTCCCCTTCTTTCAACTTAATTGTTAAAATTGAGTGACCACATGAGGAAAGACTGCATGGCTACAGTCAAGGTTTCAGTTACTGTGTGGGCCTTGAGACTTCAGGATGTACATGGTAGGGCATAGGAAGGTTTGTGTATTGAAGATTTCTTGAAGACATTGATTCGGTATGGATGATTGGATCATGGAGAAGAACTTAAAAAGATGGTCAGGAAAATATGTGGAGCCTGGCTTCTAGAATTCCTCCTTCCAATTCCATTACCAGTTGTGGTTTTATGGGACATCTATATATTTTTTGTCATGCATTGCTTTCCTCTCTTGTTGTATTTGCATTTGGATGCACAAGGTGGACTGCTTATCATCTGTTCGGGCCTCAAGACCAGGAGAAAAGGGAAGTTGGTAAAATGGAGCAGTCAACAATATTCTAAGCTGTTGCCAGCTACTTCTCCCTTAGGGATGCACAAGAACAGGGCTCTCCAAATTTGGAATCTTTAAGACTCCTGGACTTCAAATCCCAGCATTTCTCAACCAACCATGCTGACTGAGGAATTCTGGGAGTTGAAGTCCACAGGTCTTAAAGTTGCCATGTTTGGAGACCCCTGTACTTAGATACATTTGGGGGAAGATTTTTAGTTTACTCTGCGGATCCTAACCTAATACAGTCATTTTCAAATTTGTTTTTCGATTGCCAACTTTTCCCACACCACCAGACTCGGTCTTGATCTGTTCCGCTTCCTTGCCTACAGAAATACACCCAGGCCCCAAAGTCCCCTTTTCATGATTTCTTTCCAATATTTAATGTAGTTGAAAGGAAAAAAAAATAAAAACGGATCCTGCATATTGCCAGGATGATTGCGCTCACAAGCTGAACGTCATCTCCTTCTTAACCCTTATGACCTGTTAGAGGATTCATAATAGGACTAAAGTTTTCTCACCAGCTTGATGGATTGTTACTTACCTACAAGGTAAAGAATTCTTTCTTCCTGAAATTCTATGCAGAGAGATCTAGCTCTTGATTTTTAGAAGTTCTTAGATGCCACACAAGGCATTCAGATAGGTTTTGCTAGAAACATGTATTTTTTTTTGTGTGGAATGATCGGCAGACTTTAAAAATAGGAAATGTTAGTGAAAGGACAAAACTTATCTTTGAAAGACTGATGTCTTTGTGTGTGGGGGCTTCTGCAGGTGGAATGATGCCTTCCGTCAGGAGGTCATTTCCAGTCGAGTAGAGACCACAAAATCCTTGGCGAAAGCCATCAGAGATGCCGAACACCCACCTCAGGCCTGGGTCCTTGTCACCGGCATAGGTATTAACCACAATGCTCTAATGTAACTTTGCTATCTCTTTGATTGTAAGTAAGTAGTGAGTGTATAAAGGGACGCGGTGGCTCAGTAGCTAAGACGCTGAGCTTCTGCCACAACCTAGCAGTTCGAAAGCATGTAAAAATGCAAGTACAAAAATAGGGAGCCCTTTGGTGGGAAGGTAACAACGTTCCGTGCACCTTCAAAGGCATTTAGTCATGTCGGCCATATCACCATGGAGACGTCTTTGGACAGCACTGGATTTTTGCGATGAGCACTGCCCCCTAGAGCCAAAAATGACTGGCACGTATGTGCAAGGGGAACCTTTACCTTTAAGTAGTGAGTGTAAACACAGGTAGTCCTCAACTTACGACCACAATTGAGCCCAAAATTTCTGTTGCTGAGGGGGACAGTTGGTGAGCGAGTTTTGCCTCACTTTACCATCTTTCTCATCACAGTCGTTAAGTGAATCGCTGTGATTATTAAGTGAATCTGGCTTGACCTTGCTTGTCAGAAGTTGCAAAAGTTGAACACATGACCCAGGGACGCTGCAACTGTCATAAACATGAGTCAGTTACCGAGCATCTTGAATCTTGATCCTGTGACCATGGGGATGCCGCAACGGCTGAAAAACGTTCATAAGTCACTTTTTTCCAGTGCATTTGTAACTTCAAACGGTCATGAAATGAACTGTTATAAGTTGAGGATTACCTGTAATAGGAAAAGGGTTTTGGGAACCGAATTAATTCCTCAGCCTTGATGGAAACTACTTTTAAATTCATTTGTGTGAAGTACGGATGGTCCTCAACTTATGACCACAGTTGAGCCCAAAGCATATGTTGCTAAGAGAAATCGGTTAACTGAACTTTTGCTCCATTTTACCACCTTTCTTGCCACATTTGTTAAGTAAATCATTACAGTTAAATTAGTTGTGAAGTGGATCTGGCTTTCCCCATTGACTTTGCTTGTCAAAAAGGTAGCAAAAGGGGATCATGTGACTCAGAGGTACTGCAACCGTCATAAACATGAGTCAGTTGTTAAGCACCCGAATATAAATCATGTGACCCTGGGGATGCTGAGATGGTCATACGTGTGGAAAATGGTCGAAACTCACTTTTTTCAGTGTTGTTGTAACAGGCCACTAAGTGAACTGTTGTAAGTTGAGGACTACCCGTATTGACAACTGTTGAGCAGCAGATTCACTTATATAGCAACCGACAAAATTATGTATCTACACTAAGAATCTTAAAATCATTGGTCTCATGGCTGGGTTCTATCGCATATTCATCAACATTCTGACCAGTCAGAATGAAGGTTGTTGTGAAAGAATATTGACAAGCAGCAGTGTATTTGACTATATATTAAGTATATTAAGGCAGTGTTTGTCAAGTTTTTCAACATTTAAGATGTGTGGACTTCAACTCCCAGAATTCCTCAGCCAGCATGGCTGGCTGGGGAATCCTGGAAGTTAAAAATCTATACCTTGAAATTGACATGGTTGAAAAATACTGCATTAGGGTCTGCTTGAAATGGATGCATTTTTCCCCTTGAGGTTTAAGATTAATTGGTGTAGCTTGCAAAAATGGCATCTGAGAGTGAAGAGTGCCATTGAGGGAAAAAAGTCAAAACTTTGCTAAAGTGACTTGAAGTAGATGGTGGCTCAGTGAATTCAGCCATTACATGATTTGGCCTGTAGGGTGTTCAGAACCAATCAACAATGATTAAGCAAGCTTTCATTATGTGAGGTGCATCAAAGGAATTAAAAGCCAAGTGAATAGGGGTACTTGGGAGCGGCATGGTGGTCTAGAGGTGGATCTCTCTCCTCATAATCAGGAGGTTATGAGTTTGATCCTAGGTAGTGTCAGATATTTCTTTCTCCGGCCACAGTGAGTAATTATCTGCTGTGAACTCCATGTAGGTGTCAGGAAGGGCCAGTAAACTCAGCTCCAAATCAGTCGTCCTGACCTCAACCCAAACCAAGGGATTGGAGGGTTAAAAGAAAAATAAAATAAATTAGGGGTTCTTATAGCCCTACAGATATTCATGAACTCCATTAAGGACCCTCCATATGGAGCTGTTATAGATTGTAGACCACCAACACCTGGAGGGTTAACAGTTTCCCATCCTGTATTTAAAAAAAGAATAGGTATGAAATTTCACTGAATAATGATTAAGCCAAGACACGTTTTGCAAACCTCAAGAAGAGCCTGTTTTCTTGAACTGAGTAATAATTTCTACAGCTTTCTTGGGAAAAGTATTTCTCAACCATTTTGGGTACATATATTCCAAAGTTCAGATCTAAAAGATGGGTGTTTGTCCCAAGAGCTGTTGCATGGGGTACCGTTCCGTAATAAATCACCATCTAATATCTCCTCCAGGATTTTACCGGCCCAGCCACACCACCAAATACACTGAAGAAAGTCCAGGTGGAGACTTCGATTTCTTCTCTCGCTTGGTATCTTCTTGGGAGGAAGCAGCTAAAATTCCTAGTGAAGCCACTCGCCAAGTGGTAGTGAGATCTGGTAAGACAAGACAACATTTATTTGTAGACTACAAATTCCAAACTTCTGCTTTGAAGATACTTTTTGTCTCCAACTCCTGGTCCGTGGCATGCCACAGAAACTGGGCCATACAAACAAGTGAAGCTCTATCCGTGGTATGCAGACAGCACACAAAAACCACACATGCTCCGGTCCCCGGAAAAACCTTTCTCCATGGAACCGGTCCCTGGTGCCCAAAAGGTTGGGAGAATGTTGTTGTACTCTACATGGAATCTAGGAAGCTTCTAATTCAGTTCTCATTCATTGTGGCTTTTGGTCACAATTGTTCTTGACTATGTTTCCCCTGATGAATCAGGCATACCTCTTTCCTCTTATCACAAACATAACTGGAATAATATGTGGCATTGGAGTCACATACAGTTAGCCCTGGACTTACAAGTTTGTTTAAAGGAACCAAAGTTTACAACAGCACTGAAAAATAGTGACTAATGACCATTTTTCAGGCTTACGACCATGGCAGCATCCCCAGGATAACACGATCAAGATTCAGACGTTTGGCAACTGACTTGTATTTGTGTTGGTTCAATTGTCCCAGGCTCATGGGATTCCCCTTTAGCGACCTTCTGACAATGGGGAAGCCAGATTTACTTAACAACCTGTGTTACTGACTTAACCACTGCTGTGGTTCATTTAACCAATGTGGCAGGAAAAGTCATAAAATGGGACCAAACTCACTTAACAAATGTCTCACTTAGCAATAGAAATTTTGGGCTCCAGTTGTGGTTGTAAATTGAGAACCACCTACATAGGTTAAGCCAGAATGTACCTTGCTTGGTGTGCACCATGTCACTGTTATACAGGTAGTTCTTAACAACCACAATTGAGCCCAAGGATTATGCTGCTAAGTGAGACATTCATTAAGTGAATTCTGCTCCATTTTATGGCCTTTTGTTTTGCCAAACCTGTTAAGTGAATCACTGTAAGTGTTAAATTAGTAACAGTGTTGTTAAATGAATCTGGCTTCCCCACTGACTTGGCTTGTCAGAAGGTTGCAAAAGGGGAACACATGACCCCCAGGACACTGCAACTGTCATCAATATGAGCCAGTTGCCAAGCATCCAAATCACATGATCACTGGGATGCTGCCATGGTCGTAAGTATGAAAAATGGTTGTAAGTCACCTTTTTTCAATGCCATTGTAACTTTGAATGGTCACTAAATGAACTGTTGTAAGATGAGGTCTACCTGTACAGACCTGTTCCATTGGGGGCATCTTCAGAGAACCATCTTGTGATGACCCAGGGTGTGGCACAAAGGCAACTCAGCCAGAGGATTAAGTATGGGTCCCTTTATTAGCTCCAATTTTGCCCCCAATGTCCCGGTTACCTTTCGGTCTGGAGAAAAACTCTCCCACAAACCTACAGCATCCTTTGGCTGCAGATATTCCAATCCAAACATTGTAAACAGAAAACGTTAAATTATCCAACAAGGCAAAATAAAGTAATAAATTCGGCAGGGCAAGATAAGGAGTTCCAGAAGTGAAGTAACATGGCAGTAAATCAAGCCAGTTGAGAGGATGCCAGGAATTCAGATAACAGCAGCTAACACTAGATTAACTCAGCAATTGTTCCCGACAACCATCCCTCCCATCTGCTTCTCCTTTAAACTCCATCCCCAGGTGTGCCTTGTGCAGGGAATCGGGGCCCTTTCCTCCCCCGTAAGCCACACAACCCATGTTGCTCTCTTCTCCATTCTTCCCTGCATGCCCTAGGATGAAGAGGGGATTGGGCCTTGATTTTCCTCTGAACTTGTTCCTCTCCCTTGTTCTGCCTCTTCCCTGTTCTGCCCAGCCTGACTTTGCCCCGGTTTCCTCCACAGCCAGCAGAGCCACTCTCCTGCTCCCTGCCAGCTGTTCATCTTCCTCCTTGGATTCAGACTGGGGGGGGGGGGGGCAGGCGGACATAATGCATCTAACAGTGCAGTGCCTAAGGGAAGCCTATATGAAATGCACTTTGTAACTTTGTAATTATATCTTTGTTTGCTTTAAGGTGCTGTGCTGGGCAAAGACGGTGGTGCCATTAGCCAGATGATATGGCCTTTCCGCCTTGGACTGGGAGGCCCCATTGCTTCTGGGCACCAGCATTTCCCTTGGATCCACGTCGTCGACTTGTCAGGAATTGTGACACACGCCCTGCAGAAAGAGGGCCTTAGAGGCATTTTAAATGGCGTGGCGCCTTCTGCCGTGGACACCACCAGCGAGGACTTTGCCCGGGCGATGGGGTCGGTGCTTAAACGTCCCGCCTTCTTGCCTCTGCCAGGTTTTGTAGTGAAAGCCGTTTTTGGCTCTGAGCGAAGCACCATGCTGCTCGATGGGCAGCGGGTGCTTCCCAAGAGGACTCTGGAGAGTGGCTACACGTTTGCATTCCCTGATCTTTCCTCAGCTCTCCAGGATATTTTAGATTGACCTGAAGAGACATGAGGCTGTATGTCAACGTGTTTCCGTTTTGTCTAATACTTGCTCGATAGACGCAACACTCAGTCTTGTAAATAGGTTGGTTTGTAATGCCATAGCTTGTTTTTGAGCACTGGAGTTTCCAAGCCAGGAAGTTGCTCTGTTCAAAAAAGTTTGTCTTGTTTCAGAAGAATGAAATCTATATCATGGGGGAAACGATGCTGTGAAGAGAAGAAGAGTAGTTTACAATGGTTCCTCCTGTGGATGATAGATTTGTCATATTTTCTTCTAGAAGTTAACTTACCGCAACTAAATGATTATCGGGATGGGCAGCAAAATGTTATAGTATCTGTGAAACAATGCAGCAATCTTTGAATAGAGAATATACCAGTGGTGGATTCCCATGTTGGGTGAACTTTTGAATGTATTTATTTATTTGGGGGGGTGCGATGGCTTAGAGCAGAGATCTCCAAACTTGGCAATTTTAACACTTGTGTACTTCAACTCCCAGAATTCCTCAGCCAGCTTTGTTAGCTGGAGAATTCTGGGAGTTGAAGTCCACAAGTCTTAAAGATGCCAAGTTTGGGGACCCCTGGCTTAGAGGTTAAGATGCTGGGCTTGTCATCCAGAAGGAGACAAGGAAAGAGAAAACAAGGATGCGGTGGTCCCAAAAGTGCTTTTTTTCCCCCTAAAGTCAACTAGACATTGTTTTTCTTTGAAGATGTTTCGCTTCTCATCCAAGAAACTTCTTCGGTTCTGAAGGAATGGTTGAGATCAGGAGGGTTTATATTTCTTGCAAACACCTGGTCGTTAGTGGTCTTTTTGACACTCGTTGAGGCTGCTTGGAGGTTTATCTGTGCCCTAAAGGTCACCTAAATAATACAAATGGGTATAGAAAAGGGCTGTCAAACTCTCAGCACACGGACCAGATGCATCATGCACTGGCCATATCCATGCCTGGTTTAGCGAAAGGGGAAAAAAATAATGATAGGTCACATCACGCCGTGAGTTTGACACCCTGGTGTAGAACCTTCTTGGAACTGCTGAAAGGACTGTGTTACAACATCACCTATCTCCTATTTACAACACAGTCCTTTCAGGAATTCTGAGAAAGTTCCACAACCATTTGCATGATTCAGAGGGCACAGATAAAACCTCAACGAGACTCAGAAAGAGCACTAACAACTGGATGATTGCAAAGAATATAAACCCTTGCATCCTCCAACATTCATTCAGAACCGAAGAAGCTTCTTGGACGAGATTGCAAAATGTCTTCAAGGAAAAGGAAAGTCCAGTTGCTGTCTGAAAAAGTCACCTTTGGGACAAGCATGGCCTGGATGACTGAGAATCTCCATAGACAAGGATGCAGAAGGGGGCTTTCAGAGGGGGAACTGGCAGGAAATCCTCTGCCCCTTGAGCTTCATTGGGCTCAATTTTGTCTCAGTCTGATGTTTCCCCAAGGCCACAGGTCTGCTCTTGACTTAGGATCTCTTCCGCCCCAGTCTTTGCATTAGCCCAACATGTGATGCCATTGTGCGGTTTACTTGCTTTTCGCTTTGTGGAATTAAATCATGGTTAAGCAAAACAAATATCCTATCTTGTCTCTTGTTATGTCCGTGTATACTCAAGGTGTCCTGAATGCATTTATCTGGCTTATTATGTTAGTGGGTTCCCTCCCCCTCCCCCAACCAAATATTTTATTAACTGGTGAAGTCTGTTTTGAGTTGGGATCATGTTCTAGTCACCTTCTGGACAAGTCCTTGTAGTTTCCTTAGCAGGGTTACCGAGGAAGAATATATTTATTTAAATGCTTTCCGGGGTGATTTTGGACGGCCCAGCCTGCAGCTAAAATAAAAGCTTCTGAACTTCCAGATCCAGATCAAGGTAATTCAACCTTTAGTTTTTTTTAAAAAAAATGTACCATATTTTTTGGACTGTTAGATGCTCTGGATTATAAGACACACCTAGCTTTTGGGGAGGAAAACAAGGGGGGGGACTGCCTCCACTTCCCAGCAATTGCCTCCTTGCAGTAAACAGCCTGGTCAGCCTTATCACAACATGATTTAGTACAAGCAGCTGATTGGTGGTTAGATTGGCCTCCTAGAATACCACCAATCAGCTGTTCCAGGCTTGCTGCCACCCATTGGCTTTGTAACTGAGTCCATCCACCTGGTTGCTGGTTGTGATCTTTTCCTTCCACCTTAATTAGCATCTTCAGTTAAAGGGTCTGAAGTAAGGTAATTATTGGAGGAACAGTATCCAGACATTCGGAAACCAGTTCTCTCTAAAAATAAGCTGTGTTAGCAATCACTTTGATCTTATTGAGGGGTGGGGTGTTGATTGCTTTGGATATGTGATCTATCAAGCAATCTCCTTCACTTTGGGCTGGGGAGGACCCAAAACAAGTACAGGTAGATGTGGCAGCAATTGCAAGCCAGGCGTTCCTTGGCTTAGTAGTTCCATTGGGTGGGCGGGAGGCTTAGAAATGGCCGCAGGTGCACAGGGACGAAGAGAGAACTGGGATATAGCCAATACAAGGGAAAAGGAAGAGCAAAAGTGGAGTTGCAGAAGGAAGAAATCCAAAGGCTGTAGAGACCAATTGGAGAGAGCTGTGTGGTCAGTAGGAAACTGGGATGGATTTGGCAGGAAAGAGATCTAAGCATTTCCTTCCTTGTTTCCTTCCTTCTGTCCCCTTCTTCCATTCCCCTCCCTCCCTCTCTTTCCTTCCTTCCTTCCCTCCCTATCCCATTCCCCTCTTCCTCTCCCTCCCTTTCTTCCGTTCCCCTCCCACTCTTCCTTTTTTCCTTCCTTCCCCTCCCCCTCCTCCCTCCCTCGTCTCTCCTGTTCCCCTCCCCCTTTCATTCCTCCCTCTTCCTTTTCCTCCTCCCCCTCTTCCTTCCTCCCTCTCTCTCTCTCCCATTTCTCTCTACTTCTGCCCCCTCCCTCTCCTATTCCCCTCCCACTCTTCCTCCCCTCCCTCCTTTCTTTCTACCCATCTGTATTTTGTATGCAAAGGGGAGCCGAGCACTTTAAATCGAGGAGACCGGGCTACAAAAGCTTTCGGGGTGACCCCTGAAAAGTGTTCCCGACAATTGCTCCCTCATACTTCCCAACACAGCAGGAGGAAATGCTGTAATAAAGGAGAATCTCCTATGAGTAACGTTTAATTCACTAAACAGAAACAAAATCCTTCCGCAGAGCTCGGAGAACGCTGTTCTCCCCTAAAACTGGTATAGCAGGGGAGAACATTTTTGTCCTCTAACAGTCCTTTAGCCTTTGGGTAAAGGAATAAGAAAGAACTCAGAGGTATGTTGGCTATCTTGTTCTACGTGTTTTCTTAACAGTCATTAACTTTTATCTCCATCTCTTCCCTTTCTTAAAGAATAGGGGAAGTATTCCGCCAGGCGGTGGAGAACTTGGGTAGTATTTACCTCAATAAACCCTTATACAATTGTAAGGTGGAAGGAATCGCCACTGAATACAGGAAGATTTCTAAACAAATGCATGCCTGAATTGTCCCAAAGATAATTTTTCAAGTGGCATCTTCTTCAGTTTCTTGGATGAGAAGTGAAAGGTCTTCAAAGAAAAACCTGAAAATCCAGTTGCCTCTTGAAAAAAGTACTTTTGGGACAACTATGACCTGGATGGCTGAGAATCTGCATAGACCGTATGTTTGAATTTTTCAAATTCCAAGCACTGAGTTTTTATTTTTCTGTACAATTCTGTCCCCTTATGGGAGACAAAAAACTAAACTTTGAAGAATCTATCTACAAAAAAGGGTGAACAGCTACTCCTCGCTTTATGACCATAATAACTGAGCACAAAATTTCTTTTGGTAAGTGAGACATTTATTAAGCGACCTTTCTTGCCACAATTGTTAAGTGAAACACTGCAGTAGTTAAGTTAGTAACCTGGTTGTTAAGTGAATCTGACTTCCCTTCCCTTGACTTGGCTTTGTCAGAAAGTCGTAAAAGAAGATCATATGACACACATACACACCCCAGGGACCCTGCTACCGTCATAAATATGATTCGGTTGCCAAGTGTCGGAATTTTGATGTTACCGCGAGGATGCTGCAGCGGTCTAAGTGTGAAAAATAGTCATAAGTCACTTTTTTTCATTGCCGTTGTAAGTGGTCACTAAATGAACTGTTGTAAGTTGAGGACTATCTGTAGTTAGAAGGAATAACAGAAATTAATGACAAGTGCAATGGCCTAGAGGTGGAGCTCTCGCCTCACAATCAGGAGGCTGGGACTTTGATGCTTGGTAGAGGCTGATATTTGAAATACACTCTGCTGCTCGAGCCTGGGGTTGGACTAGATGACCTCCCAGGTCCCTTCCAACAATTCTATTCTGCTATTCTATTCTAATGTCTCCTTTAAAAAAATACAAAAGAATAACAGAATCTCAAAAGGTGATAACTTCCTGGGACGCTGCAACCATTATAAATACATGCCAGTTGTCAAGTGGGGATATTAAAATGATTGTAAGTGTGGAAAAACAATCATTAGTCTTTTTTTTTTCAGTGCCGTCATGACTTCAAACCAGTCACTAAATGAACGGTTGTAAGTCAAGGTCTACCTGTATAATGCTGAGCGGAAAAATGTTCAGAGACTGGGCAGGGTTACTGATTTCTCGCACCTCAATTTTGCAAACTGAAATGTCCCCAGGTTACTTTAGGGACAGTAGGGTAAAAGCATGTATTTTGGGAAAAGAAAAATAAAATGTGTCAAAACCGTCCTGTTTCTGCAGCCTTCTCAGATGCCTGTGCATTTTTAATTTTTTATATTCTTTTGGAATTACGGTTGCTAATTTTTGGAATGAAATCCCCCCCTTTTGATCTTCAAGTACTTGAGTATTTCAGTTGGAGTGTTTGAGCATTCCAGGATTTAAGAGGGTGCTACAAAGAAGACAGGGACAGCCTATTTTCCAAAGCACCAGAAGTCAAGACAGGAAACCATGGAGGGAAACTAATCAAAGAGAGAAGCAACCTGGAATTAAGGAGAGACTTCCTCACAGTGAGAATCTGGATTATGGCATGGCTGATTGAAACCAGAAGTGGGGCATTTTATACCTAACTTTTTCCTGTGGGAGCCAACATCCTTTCTGATTCTTGGGTTTTGTTTTGGTTTTTTTGCTTTTTTAAGGGGGGTTTCTCAGGATGTCACGGCAATGCAATGACATCAAAAAGGCAGGGGGCGGGCTGTGAAGCATTCAACCATTTCATGCTTCTGTTTAGCTTTGAGGAGGGTTATTAGTAGTTTGCAACAACAACAACAAAAACTTCTCATCCTGAACTAGTTTCACCCCCTCACAAAAAACATTTACAAACAGGAAACTGAGGCTAGACTAAGCAAGTTCTCGTCTTGGGGTACTGGCAATAGCCAGAAGGTTACGAAGACTGGATCCTAGGCGCCACAGCAAGGCCATTCTGCACAGTCGGGCATACTTTGACAGACCCAAGGTCCTAAATGAAGCTTGGGGTTTTTGCTGATCACTGGCTGGCAGCAGTTTGGCAGTTCTAATTTCACCGGACTCAAGGTTGACTCAGCCTTCCATTCTTCAACCTCAACCTCAGCCTTCCATCCTTCAACCTCTGGTAAAATGAGGACCCAAATTTTGGGGGGCAATATGCTGACTCTGTAAACTGCTTAGAGAGGGCTGTAAAAGCACTGTGCACTTTAGCCTAAGTGCTATTGCTATTCATTTGCAGAGATAACAAAACAAGAATTACCTACACAATACTGTATAATCACACATTCAGGTTGAGGGTGTCCTAATTCTATGCACACAAAATGTTCCTTCTACTTACAGACTTTGTTTACCCAGTTTTTAGTTACTCGATTCACCTTTTGCCCTGAGTTGCAGATTCCTTGAAGCACAATCAATCTGAAAGGATTGATAGGGACGAATGTGACAACTCACGCAGATACACACACACCTCTCAAAAGCCTTTAAAATCAACATTTGCACATTGAGCGACTGCACCAACTAATCCCGGTCACGACATTGTGTGATTGCATAAACCCAACTAGATGCATGGGCGCTGAGAATAACCATGCACCTTTGCAAAGAGAGGAGAAAGCACAGGGTGAGGAAGGGAGGGAGGGAGAGGGAGAATGGGGGGGGGGGGAGGAAGGAACATAGGGATAAAGGATGGATGGACAGATGTAGATAGATATAGGAGAATAGGATGGATGAATTGGGTGAGTGGGTAGATAATAGATATGGATGGATGGATAGATAGATAGGACATAGATAACTGATGATAGATGGATGGATGGATGGGATATAGATAATAGATGATGGGTAGGTAGATTAGATAGATAGATAGATAGATAGATAGATAGATAGATAGATAGATAGATAGATAGATAGATAGATAGATAGATAGAAAGAAAGAAAGAATATAAATAATAGATGATGGGTAGGTAGATTAGATTCGATTAGGTGGATGGGTGGGTGGGTAGATAGATAATAGATGATGTAAGATAATAAATAGGGTAGATAGATGACTGATAGGTAGGTAGGTAGGTAGATTAGATAGATAGAAAGAAAGATGATAGATAAACAAATGATGGATGGATAGGTAGATCGATTAGATAGAAAGACAGACAGACACAAACAAACAGATAATTCGGGCTATCAAATAATTTATTTAATGAGTTATAATAACGTTTTGCCCTATGCATTGGGCTCAGAGAAACCCAGGAACCTTTGCAAAAGGGAGGAGGAGGGGGGAGGGGGCGAGAACGAAGGGAGAGAAAGAAGCGTCACTCTGCCTATGCTCAGAAACCTCTTGTTCTTCGCCAGGGCAGGAAGTTACCGAGGCACAGGAACCCCCACCTCCTTTTCCCCTTGAGACGCGCCGCCCAGTTGGGAAACTCCAGCTCTGCACAAGCAGTCGGGCGCTTCCGCTTGGCACTAAGATGGAAGCTGACGCTTGAGCGCCAGGTTTGCTGAGTTTTTTGGGGGGAGGGGGAATGGTGGTCTCTCGCGGGAGGGATCAGGGCAGAGGAAAGAGCACTCCCTCGTCCTCCTCTCCCCACACCCCCCCCGGAAAGCCCAGCCCAGAAGAAGATTCAGCGATGGGAACGGATGGAGTGGTGGTTCTCGGCGGTGTGGGGGTTCCCTGGGAGACTCCAGCAGGTAAGGCGCACGGCGGAACGCACAGATCGGGAAGCACGTTTTCTTTCGGGGCTTCACTCCCTCCCTCCTTTTAGGGGAAAGGGGAGGGTCGTACTGGGCTGGAGGCAGGGGAGGGGGGTTGGACAGTCCCTATCCCGTCGCCCACCAGTTAATCGGGGCGGCGACAGGGGCAGGATCTCCAATTGCCCACTGGCCTCGTGGTGGAACTCGGGGAAGGCGCCGGGTTGGGATTTCGAGGAGGAAAGGAGAACTGGATGGGGATAAGTTTTGGGGGCGGCTGGAGAGGGGGCTCTTCGGCCAGATCGTCGGGGCAGAGAGGCAAATGCTTCCTCTGCCTCCTTCAGCGCAAAGTGTGTGGGTGCCACATCGTTAGCCTAGGCTAGTTTGCCCAAGAAGAGATCGTGACCCTGGATGTCGTTCCCCGTCCCCTCCCTTCGTTTCTTTTCTGAACCTTTTGCTTTTATGACGCTGGTCCCGTCTCGGATGAGAGATCCCTGTTTTCGGGCTGGCGGCTTTTTGTTCTAAAGAGATTTATGTTCTAAACTTTCCGTAAACACCCAGTCAACTTTTGTTTTGTTTTGTTTCTCCTTTCGCTTGGAGAAGCAGTATGAAAATAGTGAAAAATCCCCTGGCATGAAAGTGGCGTGTTTTTGCATTTCCTGGCCTTTTAAGGTTCCAGTTGGTCGGGATTCCATCCACCCCAACTTCTGGGTGGATCCCCAATCCAGTGGGACTAAGGGAAATTCTCCTGGGTGGATCCTTCTGCCGCCACGAATTGGACTAGCAGACCTCCAAGGTCCCTTCCGACTCTTGTTATACTACGTTATTATATGAATCGAAGTTGGCCTTTGGTGTTTACGTTTGCTTTCCTTTTATAATCCACTGATCGTTTGATCGTTTAAACTTTGACACTCGCAGCACTGTGGCGTGCGTGGAGTCTGCCTTCCCTTTTGATCTCCCTGAGGGAAGGTAGGATTATAAATCTGACAAATATACCGAAATGTAAACCTTACAAAAGAAGCCCATGAGAGAGGTTGACATGAGTGGAAACGATTGGCCCAAACTCTTCCGTCGGGGCCATTCAATCTGATTCTATGCTTTAAGGATTGTTTCACAGTGACCCTATCAATGCTTTTATGATCGTAATCTTTTCCTTGCTTTGCCATCGCTATATTATAAAGGTAGTCCTCAATGTATGAACATGGTGGATCCTAAAATTTCTGTTGCTAGGTGTTTTGTTAGGTGAGACATTTGCTCCATTTTACCACCTTTCTTGACATAGTTGTTAAGTGATTCACCGCAGTTGATCAATTAGTAGCCTGATTGTGATGTCAGTCTGGTTTCCCCATTGACTTTGCTTGTCAGAAGGTCTCAAAATGTGATCACAGGACCTTGGGACACAGCGACGGTCATAAATATGAACCAGCTGCTAAGATCTGAATTTTTAAAAAAATACATTTTATTGAATACATATTAAAATATTGGACAGAGTGCAACCTTTCTGGAATTTTCTTTGCCATACATACTATAACTTAAAACAAATAACCTTCTACTGATCATACATTACTAAATTTGTACTATTAACATATCAAGTATATTCATTTATATTTACAACATAAAACCTCATGTTTTGGTATTTTTATACAACCAATTTCCCACAAAACTCCATTGTATTTTCATAAATACCATCCAATTTCAATTCTACAAATCATTATTTTCTGTTCCGACCAGCTGCCAAGCACTTGAATTTTGATCACATGATCATGGGGATGCTACAGTGGTCGTAATGGTGAAAAATGGTCATAAGTCACTTTTTTTCAGTTCCATTGTAATTTTGAATGGTCACTAAATAAACGGTTGTAAGTTGATTTACTACCTGCATAATATAATTATTGTATTTGTCTTTGAAGTCAAGCTTTTCTTTTTCCCTCCCTCTTCCTGGAAAATGAGGTCAGCATTATATAGGCTTCAGGAATTGAAACTTATTTCTTTAAGCTAAACATTTAGAACATGGGTGCCTGACTTCTTTGCTTGTGTTAGGCTGCATGTAAAATATCTAAAACAATTAATGTATACAAATAACATAATTTTAAAATTATTGTGGGGTTGTATTTGCTAGCTGTCCAGGGTCACATGTGGCCCACAGACCATAGATTTTACACACTTAATTTGGGTGAAATTAAGCATTTAAACTATGCATGTGGGAAAGATCCCTAATTTTCTTTTCTCATTTGCATGTTCTTTGCTATTGTATACAGATATGAGTTGCAAGTCAGTACTATTGGCATATTTTTTTTAACTCCCCAGGACTGATTTTGATTATAAGTGCAGCTTTATGTTGCATGAGCCCCTTATCAATGCAGAAGCTGGAGTTTGCCCAATCCAGTTGGAAATAGAGAGAATAAGAACTGAATGCATCCTTAAGGGAGGGGGGCAGATGGTCTGCTGTTCTGAATATTGCCACTTCCTCCACTCTTAAGCCCTCCTCTTTTCTTTTTTAAGTCATGTGACCTTGAATAACAATAGCACTCAGATTTATATAGTGCTTTACAGCCCCTTCTAAGAGGTTTACAGAGCCAGCATATTGCCTTCAACAATCTGGGCTCTTATTTTACCAACTTCAGAAGGATGGAAGCTGAATCCACTTTGACCTTGTGAGAATCGAACACTATCAGGCTGCTTTGCACATTCAGCTGGATGTTTGGATTCGATGTGGCATTTTTATCAACTATTGAGTCCTTCCCAAGTTTGCGAGATAGGCAGATTGATGTTTCATGGATACTAAAGAGAGGGAAAGCTTTTAGCAGCCTCATTTTGTGTCCTTTTGCTCCCTTGTTTTCACTTCACTTTCATCTCTCACCCACGTCCCTTTTAGTCAACTTGCTTTCTCTTTCTCACAGCTTATTAGCTACGTAGCATCTTGGGCCCTCAACATCTGGCAGACACAAGCTTCCGTCATGCCAAACAACAGGATCCTGGATGAATTTGCGGTGGCCGAGGAGGCCCAGGAGATGTTGATGCAGCACCGTCCTCAGATTGAGCACCTCTTTCAGGTGGAGCTGAATGTCATGGGGGTCCTGGGATCAGACCCCAAAGGAGCAAGGAAGATCTGGTTGCAGTTGCAAGGAAGCCAAGAGAATCTTCACAGGGCAAAGGTCAGGCAAACTCTGATCCTCAATCCAGTTTAATTTCTTTTTTTAAAAAAAAATATTTTTTTATCAATATATAAATAAAATATATAAATAAATATATTTATTTAATACATAAATAAAAAGAAAGCAATGTGTTCAAAGTCCATAGCTACAGTGTGTAGCTTAGTTGCATTGTTTGGAGTAATATTCGTCATAATCATAGTAATAGTCTTCTCTAATGATAATTTCATGACAACAGTGCTTTTCCCTCATAACATTGATACATATTAATTAGTAAAATTAATCAAAATTAATCACAATGAATAAGTTGCAATCAACAACCCTGATCGTGAGATTACAAATTCCTATAAAACAATTTATCATAGTTTTCTCTTGTTTGCCATTGGGAAACAAAGTCTCCAGGCCACCATCACTAAATGCAGGCTAATGTTATTTCAAGAGAAGAAAATTACTCAGTCTGATTAACAGCAATTTTTCAAGGCCTTGCTTGGCAGTTTTGTTTCCTAACTTCTGTCATCTAACTAACAGTGGTCATCTGAATCTGAAGTTGGAAATACTTGGGTAATTGTTGATAATCTGGCTCTGTAAACTAAATTGGGATATTGGAAAAGCTGCTTTACCAAAAAAAATGGTGTGATTTTAACCTTGAAGTCACTATATTAGAAGAAATTTCTATTTGGTTCAATGCCAAGCCAGGAAAAAAACACTGGGAGGCTGATTGGAATGATGGTTTAATAATGAAACAGAACCACATGTGATTTTGGGCAGCTGACCACATGGAATTGAGAGTGGGTGGCTTTTATACCCTCTCTGGGCTCTGTGTTTGAGCTTCCTGTTCCTGTGCAAGAACATGTATTGTTGAACTAGGAGTTATCCAGAGGTCATAGCTGACTTTATAGGTTGTCAGAGCTATGTTTAATTGAGGGTGATGTAATGTCCTTCGGAGATTGTGCAATGTAGTGAGCTCTGCTGCTAGATGGTAGTGGGTTAATACTATTTATGCCCTAAAGGGTCATGTCTTAATCCCATCATCCTGGAGTTGAAGGTCTTTTGTTTTGTAGATAGGCTGGCTCAGTCCTTCTCAATGGGCACAATATATCTGCTGGCGGCAGGGAGCTGGGGCTCTGAGTTTCTGTTCCCTTAAGATTTTTTATTTCTCTTATAGAGGAAATATTTTATTGTGCCTTTTTAAATATTTCTCAACATATTTCATTCTTCTAGCAGGGGGTGGCTTCCCACAATGATGAATGGAAGGTTGGCTTGAGGAGGTTTGACTTAAGTTTAGCTCTGTAACAGAGCTAAACAGTAAACATGAGTTAGTGCTAATGATCAGATGACTGCAAAGAATATAAATTCTTCCATTCCCCACCATTCAGTTAGAACTGATAAAGCTTCTTAGATGAGAAGCGAAACATTTTTATAGAAAAACAAACAAACCGAAGAAAGTTGCTTTTGAAAAGAACTTTTGGGACAATACCGATTGGTGTATTTTCCTCCAACTTTGGGGAGAAAATGTTTAATGTGAAAGCCCAAGGTGGATTCATTATCCAACTTAACAGGGCATCTTATACTGGCCTTTTTAGAAATCTAATTTAATTCCAAGAAATTTCTCCTTGGTCAAGCAGGCGAGAATTGTCTCAAAATTTAGCATAGTTTCTAATCTGCTTCACCAAATGCTTCTGTCTTCAGATTGAACAATTTTAGTTTAATTTCATTTTATTTTTTTACTTCAGGAAAAGGGTACAAAATGGGTGAGTTTTCTGGAAAAAAAATAGGAGAATTTCTAATGCACTAAATTTGATTTACTGTATTTCCTTAATTACACCATTTGCTTATTTTTTTCTGTATAAACAGAAGCAGTTCCTTATTTACATAACGCTGTACTTTGTAATTCTGTGCAATCCAGTGTGAACAAAAAATGGCTTATGCAAGGATTCATTGGATCACTTGCACAGTACAGGGAATGTTTCAGTGTTGTTTTATGTTTTCCTTAGTTTTCCAAAAATATTTTAAGTGAATATTGCTTATTTGAAGTAGTTGAAACAATACACATGAATAGATTCAAAGCTTGGCTCAGAAACTGTTGTTGTTATTACTACTACTACATTTTATTTGCTGGTTATCTTACTCTAAGTGTCTCAGACCCATAAAAAATGAAGATATAAAAAGGAAGCTTAAGTTAAGCAAAAGTAAAATAGAACAGTAAAACAACTAAAGAAAACAAAGAAAATACATCAATATGATTTGTTAAAAAAGATGAATGAGTGGAAGCATAGAATGGATTAGGGTTAGAGTTATTAATCTAGCAGCCACCTCCAGAGTTATGTTAAATCTATATGTGTGTGTTTGTTTGTGTATATACACACACACACACATAAATATACACACACATATATCATAACTATGATTTATTTAACTGCATTACTCAAAGCAGAAGAAAAATAGTGGTGCTGTGAGCTATGACTATGCCAATTTTTAGCAAACCCAAGAAATAATACAATTACATTGTATATACATGTGCTTATGAAAATACAGAACTGGCCCACAGTAATCCATATTGCAGGCCCACGGTAATCCATATTATATCAGGTTATGAATAAATTGACTCTTTCCAGAAATGGATTTTTCTTTTTCTTTTTTGTAATGTTGGAAAAAGTTCTCTTTAGATGTAATTTTCTGTCTAAAAGTATTCTGTTTCAGACACATATAGAATGACCATATTGCACCTTCTTGTGTTTTCCAGGAATACATCAAAGGTCTTTGCGCCCCAGAGCTTCAGGAGGAAGTAGAGTATCCTAAAGAGATGCAGTGCATCTTCTTAGGTGTCCATGGGTTATTTCTGGACTGCCTCATTCGAGGGACATCTGCGAGCCTCACCTTTCTACGCCCAGGCACTCTGCTGATCTCAGGGTTGGCAGAAGCTTTTGTCATGGCTCACAGCCGGATCCAAGAATTTGTGGGGAAACACCAGAAGAACCCTAAGCTACCAGAAGAACGGGAGGCTCAGGTTAAAAGGTCCTTCCGGGAACTGGTGGAGAACTATGATGACAAACATGCCATGGATCTTTTGATCTTGCCCACTTCGGTCAAAGAGGAATTGCTTTGTTTGGTCAAGGAGATTCAGGAAGAAGACAAGGATGGACAAAGGAATGGCTATAGGACACCGTTTAGTTTCGGGAGAGATTGTTCACTGAGGTGGGAAGCCAATGCTGTGAATAGTGGCAGATCTGAGTCTCAAGATAGGCCTCAACCTGTCTTCGGCATACCTGAAAAGCTCCATCAAGTCCAGGAACAGAATAGAACTAGAGATTCCGGTCCTGACTGGCCTGTGGAATTTACCAGGCCACAAGAATCTCTTCAGAAAGCTACAGATTCAATGCAACTACCATACCCAGCTAGGCCTTGGGATGTTAGGACTAACTCACCTACTATGGATGCAAAATCTCAAGACCAAAAACATCTTCATGTCCCATGGGATGATTTTTCCAGAAGTTCTGATGAAGCCCAATTGCACATTAAGCCACAGGGACATCTGCCTGACTTGAATGGTCCTCAGCATTGGCTTGAGGCCATGACTACTAAGAATTCTGGGCTTCCCAAGAATTCCTCTAAACCAATTCCAGCTACCTCTCAGATTCTATCTGGATACAGAGTCCTGACAGAAAACTTGGAGGATCATCAAACGGTAGAGAAGAATCCCTTTTGGGCAACAGAATCGAGTCTCGTTAGTTTGCCTGAGGAAACCACTGAGGAGGAGGCAACATCTGACATTTTGCTGTCATCGTGGACTGAAAAAGAGTTCAAAATGAGGCTAAACTTCTTTAAAACGATGGGCTACGAAGAGCATGTGGTCAAAAAGATACTATTGGAGGGTGGAGTTCAGGAAGCCCCTTCAACTATCTTGGATAGAGTCCAGATGATGGCAGCAGGCTTGCCTCAAAACGAAGATACCTCCACACCTCAGGAACAGCCTGAACGACAAGGTCTCGACGCTTTGTCTCTGGAGGACCCATATGATGAAAACAGTTATGTCAAGGAACTGATCAAAACGGCAGTGGTCAACTGTGGCCATTGTCCCAGCAAGATCCCCACAGAAATACAAACAGGAGCCCCATTGGCAAGTCTCCTGAGGCAGCTCAATGAGAAAGGGGAACACCAAGATGAAGATGAGAGTGCAATAGGGGGATCATCAACAAAGCCAGAACATGGAGGCCAGTTTGGCGCCCAGAGGGCAACCATTTTGAATCACAGGGAATCTTCTCAGCAGAAGGCTCATCCGGAAGAAAGGTGGAATGGTGTCCTTTCGAATCACAAGGGTGTCCATGTCCCATCAAGTAATCCTGGAGTTTCTCCCACTGCTGATTTTTTGTCCTCTCTATTGGATTCTGAGGTGACCCAGTTAACTGAAAGCACCAACATGGAAGCTCTTCACCAGGCTTCCGTTTCTACAGTAACTGGAGCTCAGCGCTTTGAGGAGGCTCTCCAGACTGAATTCAAGCTCAAGTTGGCCAACACAGCAGGGAAGAAAAATTTGCGGATGGTCATTATTGATGGTAGCAACGTGGCCATGATGTGAGTTGGGGTTGGGGAAGAAAATCTGATAAAAATCCAATTCTTATCACTACCGCCTCCCTTCCCCTCTCCTTTCCCCTCTCCTTTCCCCTCTCCCTCCCCTCCTTTCTTCTCTCCCCTACCCTCCTTTCTCTTCCTCTCTTCTCCCCTCCCCTCTTTTCTCCTCCCCATCCCCTCCACCTCTCCTCTCCCCTCTTCTCCTCCTCCCCTCCTCTCCTCTCCCTTCTTCTCCTCTCCCCAACCCTCCTCTCTTCTCACCCTCCCTCCCTTCTCTCCCCTCCACTCCTCTCCTAAGGATAAGAGTCATACACTTGTTCCAACTTTGTGGGCCATTCTTTATTTAATATACAGGTTTGTGCTAATTGCCTCCACTTTTTTCATGGAGTCCTTCCTATTTCCTCCTACATGCCATCATTTGGAGGGCATCCCACAAGTGACTCAATTGACTTTCCCATGTTTCCTTTCATAGATCTAAACCTCTACCTGTTTTCTTTTCTCAGGCATGGTCTGAACCAATTCTTTTCATGCCGAGGAATTGCTCTAGCCGTGCAATATTTCTGGGACCGAGGCCACCGCGAAGTGAATGTCTTAGTGCCTGCTTATCGAATGGAAGAACATTCCAATGTGAGAGGTGGGAAGTTTTTGCTTTTTTGTTTTTTTGTTTTTCAAAAGCAGACACCTGAAACACCTTTTGGTTGATTCCCTGTAGGAATTTTATTCAAATCATGGATGGCTGAAAAATGTATTGAATCTACGGTATGTATTTGCAAATGAATGAAATGGAGATGCTGGTTATGTAGGAGGACTTCCACCAGCATTATTTAAACAGAGGCATTTGTAGCAATCTAATGGCTCAGTGGCTATTGATCAGAAATGTCAGCAGTTTGGCAGTTCGAATCCCTAGTGCTGCATAATGGAGTGAGCTCCCATTACTTGTCCCAGGTTCTGCCAATCTAGCAGTTCGAAAGGATGTAAAAAATGCAAGTAGAAAAATAGGGACCTTTTGGTGGGAAGGTAAGTATTCCATGCGCCTTCGCTGTTTAATCATGCCGGCCACATGACTACAGAGACGTCTTTGGACAACGTTGACTCTTTGGCTTTGTAACAGAGAAGAGCATCGCTCCCTAGAGCCAAAAACAATTAGCACATATGCCCCATATTCACGAGAGGAACCTTTACCTTTAATAATCCAGGGAAAGGGAAGCCAGATACTCCTATCCTGGCTTTTCTAGTAAATACTAATATTAAAAATAGTTACTCATCGATTTGTTGCAATGTGGAATGTTTCTTCCCATTTATTTCTTTTATTTCAAGTATATTTATACCTTGAATGGCCTGCTCTCCCCGTGTCCCTTTCAATTCTCTTGAGAGATTGAGGAGCCAATCAGATGCATAGATTGGAGCTCATCAGCCCATCAGATGCATAGTTTGAGGTTAGAACTCATTAACAAATCAGATACCTAGATTGAAGGTGGAACTCATGAGCCAATCAAATGCATAGATTGAGAGTAGAACTCACCAGCCAACCAGATTCACAAATTGAAGGTGGCTAAAGATTTCAGTGTGAGCCTCCCTAATTCTTCAACCATACTGGTGGCTACTGCAGCAATCCTTCACGGATTAATTTAAGGAAGACATCTTGTTGATACCTAGTGGAACTTCATTTGCGTTGAACTGCAACCAATAAGCAAATCTACTGGTGTATTTTGACCACTGTATTCTTTTTTTCTTTTTCCCTGCTTCCCTACCCCTTCCCCAATCCCAGAGAGGCACTTTTTGACTGAGCTGCACAACCTAAGAATCCTGTCCCTTACACCATCACGGAAAATCGACGGGAGAGGCATTGTCCCATATGATGACAGGTGAGCTCCATTGTTGGATTAATTACTAAAAGCAGTAAGTGTTTCCTGGAGTTTCTAACCTTGGTTGTTTGCTTGCAGATGTTTCATTACCCAACTAGGTAATGTCATTGGTGCTGACAAGTGTGAGGATAGTTCCCTGTTTCCATCCATCAGTTTATCCTGCCAGTGTTGGTGAGAGTGTGCTTTCCTCCTTGGTAGTTTCTTGATTAGGGTGTTGCTTTCTGCTTGTTTGTCTTGTATTAATCCCTGGTTTTGGTTGCTGGAAAGGATGTGTACTGGTTCGTTTATTCCTTTCTTAGCTTTTTATTGTCTCTTTAATGGTGCGTAAATATGGCTTATCACCATGTGTTTATTGGTAGCTGATTTGTCTGAAAGCCAAGCTTCCAGGAATTCCCTTGCATTTTTGGATTTAATGTGGTTTGGGATGTTCAGATTCCCAGTTGAAACTAGGTTTGAGTTTTCCCCGTTGTAAGATTCTCTTCTATTGGAACAAATATTTTTGTGCCTGCAGAAGTGGTTGCTGCTTGCTTAATTCAGGGGGTGGAGCCACCAAAGGAACATGGAAATCAATGCACCTCAGAATGGATATGGGGCAATTCTGTTTGGAGTGGAAACAACACCTTCAAATTGTTGTCCCACTACTCCATGCCCCTGTTCAAAATCATCTTCATGGTTTATTTTTTTATTATTAGATAACTTTCAAAATCTGCTTCTTCTTGTTCTTCTACAGGAGGTGCCCAAGATAGGTTAGACCAGGGGTCGACAACCTTAAACACTCAAAGAGCCACAAAGGTCCTAACCGGAAGCCCCCTGTTCAATTCTGGAGTTGACCGGAAGTCTGATTCGCCCACCATAGAGTCTTCTCCTAGCGTAGCGTCCTTTTTTCTCTGCTAACCGAAGTCCAGTTCTCCCCACCATAGATTCTCCTCCTAGCACAGTGTCCTTTTTCCTCTATCTCTCCTAATTGGAAGCCCTATCAATTGTGGAGCTGACCAGCAACAGGGAGCTGCAGCAGAGGGTTGAAAGAGCCACATGCAGCTCCAGAGCCATGGGGTGCCAACACCTGGTTTAAGCTAACTTGAGAATCCCTCTTGGGACCATTACTGACCTTGTGGTAGAAATGACAATATTACAATATAAGACCCTTGTTTTTTGAAAAGACTCAAGAGGCTGGAACACACACTAGACCCATGATGGCGAACCTATGGCATGCGTGCTGGAAGTGGCACGCAGAACCATTTCTGCCGGCATGTGAGCTGTAACCTGGAACTGATTCACTGCGCACGCACACGTGCCCCTCCACCAGCCAGCTGATTGTCGGGTATCTGTCATGCATGCACAGGTGGTGGTGGGCACAGGTGGGGTCGCATGCGCATTGCATTATGCATCCAGGGATGCATGCGTGTGCACTTTTGGCATGCGATGACAAAAAGGTTAGCCATCCCTTCCCTAGACTAATGTTGTTGTTCAGTTGCTAAGTCGTGCCTGACTGTTCATGACCCCATAGATCATAGCATACCAGCCCCCCACCCTGTCCTCCACTGTCTCCTGGACAGCATTTACCCAAATTCATGTCTATTTCCATTTCAGTTTTAAATTTGGAGCTAACCTACAGCTGTGCCAGAATGGTTTTTTCTTCATCCTGATTGGTTGGGAGTCTTGGTCTGTGTTTATTGATCTTGGAGTTTGCTGTGTTCTGCTTGATTGGTGTTTCTAATATCTTCTGTCTGTTTTGTGGCTCTTTTTGTTTCTTGATTGGCTGGCAACATTGTATTCCTGTATTGGAGGCTTTTAGTGCAGCTTGGCTCTGAGTAAATGGACGGCTATCATTAGTTAGGAAGCTGGGTTTCATCTGGGTGCCTGGTTGGGGTGTGTTTGAGCTGGAGGTATCAGGGGGGATCTGTTTGTGCCCAGGTGTTTGCCTGGCTAGTGGTGTGGAGATTTTTTTGTTTGTGAGTATAGGCTTCCAAATAATTTATATACACACACACACACATACACATATATATAAACACACACACACACACACACACATATAAAATCCAGGCCTTCTTCTCTATTCTCTTCTCTATTCAGTGTAGTTTCTGGATTACAACAGTTCACTTAGTGACCATTTGAAGTTGCAAGGGCACTGAAAAAGTGAGTTATGACCCTCTTTCCCACTTAATGACTAACGTAGCAACCCTATGGCCACATGAGCAAAATTCAGATAGTTGGCAACTGACTCATATTTATGACAGTTGCAGCATCCTGGGGCCACATGATCGCTTTTTGTGATCTTCTGACAAACAGAGTCAATGGGGAAGCCAGATTCATTTAACGACCATGTTACTGACTTAACATTGCTGCAATTCATTTAACAACTGTTAAATGGTCATAAAATGGGGCAAAATTCACTTAACTGTTTCATCTAGCCACATAAATATTGAGCTCAATAGTGGTTGTAAGTCAAGGACTACCTGTAGTAATCTTGTGTGAGTTGGCTTGTACAAGGTTTTTTCAATTCTTCATTCACCAGCAAATATGTCCATTTAAATGTGCACATGAGCTGAAGCATGAAGTCAAAACACACTTTGGGGTTTTGAAAATGAACCTTTCTTGTAAGCCTGTAGGATTTTTTTGAAACTCTTAGATGCAAGATGGCAAATGCATAACAACGGATTAAGAATAGAGTAGAGTAGAATCGAATCGAATAGGATAGGAAAGAGAATAGAGTAGAATAGAATAGGATAGAATCAAATAGGATAGAATCAAATAGGATAGAATAGGATAGGAAAGAGAATAGAATTGAGTAGAGTAAAACAGAATAGAATAGAATAGAATAGAACAGAACAAAACAGAACAGAATTCTTTATTGGCCAAGTGTGATTGGACACACAAGGAATTTGTCTTTGGTGCATATGCTCCCAGTGTACATAAAGAAAAAATAAAATACACTCACCAAGAATCATAAGATACAACACTTAGTGACAGTCATAGGTTACTAATAGGCAATCAAATCATACATAGGTTACTAATATGCAATCAAAACATACTAAGAAAACAGAACAGTATAAATTGTAGAGATACAAGCAGCACAGTTATAGTGATAAGTGGGAAGAGATAGGTAATAGGAAGGATGAAAAGAAGAATAGTAATACAGTCTTACTAAGCAATTTGACAGTGTTGTGGGAGTTAGTTGTTTAGCTTAATTAATTAGTTGTTTATGGGAGTTAGTTGTTTAGTTAAGGATGGGGGCAAATTCAGAAAGTTGGCTTAGGGTAGGATAAAGCTACTGATCTCCTGCCTGTCATCCAAATTTATCCATTGAGATCAACACTTGAATTAGTACAGATGAGAAATTCTAACACAGGATAAGTCTGATAAGCACACATCTTTATTTTCCTTGAAATGCTGCCAACGACTAAATATCCAGTTAGTTATACGTGGTCAAAAGAGAACACAAATTCAACACAAATTTTCAGGTTTCAAACCAACCAGTATGATCAAAGTTGCTTCCTGCAAAGATTCCTGTCCTTTTGCTCCTCCTTTATGTCTTATGGGAGGGCCAATCACCTCCAAGCCTTACTCCTGAGTCACCCCTTTTGTCTTAACTGTTCTTGCTTTCTGGCAGCTCTGCGCAAATGCGCACTGGGAACAGGCTCCCCTTGTTCCTCTGCCTCGCTGCTGTCAGATTCTGAGGGCTCCGGAGTCAGCACATAACTCCCAGATGGCACTGGCCCCATCTCTGTATCAGACGCAGGACCCTTGTCCAAGTCCTTCCCAGACTCCCAGACTGGCATGTATTACTCCCCACTGTCCAACTCTGCTGCCATCTCCACAGGCTGCTGACTGACCATAATAGGTTGAAAGTTCAATCCCAGGTAGCAGCAAATGTTTTTTTTTCCTAGGGTGCAAAGAAAAACCATCTGCTGTGAACTCTGCTGTGTGGCATGAGGAAGGGCATCTGGCCAGTAAATGCTCAGCTTCATCCAGTCAGTCCGGCTCTACCCCAAATTAAGGGCTTACAGGGTCGTAAAAAGGGACTATTTTATCTGGAACAGGGTTGAAATGAAGGGTCTTTGGTGCTCTCCGAGCTTGGTTGTTATCCTGCATACATTTTCTTACCCAAACTAGGTAATATCATCAATGCTCGTAAGTAATGGATCAATAGCACTGATGATGTCATCTAGTTTGGGTAATGAAACGTCTGCAAGAGAACAAGCTCAGAGAGCACCAGCGATCAAAAGTTGCTGTTCCACCTTTAAAATATTTCAAATTGCTTCTTTGGGCAGGAAATATTGCTTGTGGCCAAATTTGGGGAAATTGAGATGAACATGCAGAGAGAGCTTTTTTTTCTTTTTTCTTTTTTGAGAATTATTCACCCAGTTATTTCAACATTTTCTGAGCAGAACTGGTGGATGATAATGAAGTCGTTCTTTTACAGGGACTGGGTACTGGGATTTTCCCCAGGGCTTTCTCGGTTTCAAGGCAAATGAACGGCTTCATTGTGTGTGTGTGTGTGTGTGTGTGTGTAGGTCACATGAGTCTTTAGACACCAAATGGAAGCAGGAAATGATTCTGCCAATTGATTAGACACAGTGAAAATTTTGGAGTCAAATTCCCTGTCGTACTAAGGAACAAAAACCTGTTGCGGCCATTAAAACAGACAACAGGATTTATTGCAACTAAGTATTAAGTTTACTAAGCGGTACTTTGCTACTCAACTGCTTTGAAATTCACCCAGTTTGGTACTCAACACATTTTGACACAAAAAAGTTTGTTCTGGCACTCGTTTGTTTGGTACTCAATGCACAAAGTAGAATATGTCGTGTCGGCTGCCTTGTGGCTTACTAGATTATTCCTTATGGGAAAAAAATTGTTTAGTACTCATTGTTTTTGGTACTCATTTCACCTCCCAGAACCAATTAACAATGAGTACCAAGGCACCATTGTATTTACAATGATTTAATAGCCCTTTTGCCTCACAAATAATCCTAGAAATAGAAATTTGGGCTCTTGCGCAGATTTGAATTTATTCACTTTGATGGCCAGTTCTAATTCTAAAGATCTTTGAAAAGAAGTAGGGAGATAACTTGTATGTGCCTGTGGTTGGAGTCCCTAACTTGCTAAGCTCCATTGTGGTTTATTTTTGCATGTACTCACTTTTCAGTTGAACTAGTTCAAAGAACTATAGCTTAGTGTAAGTGTGAGCCATCTTGGATATTCCAGCAGATGCTTATCTTGTTGGATACAGGAAATAAGAATATTTGGAGAACTATTCCCAGCTGAATTTGAGGTGTACATTTAACAGTTGATTATGATTGTGAGAATTTGATCCTTAGTCACTCCTCCCAAACTCTAGATAGCCATCATTCTGCTAACTACCTAACTTCCACAACACTGTCTTATGCTTAAAAATATTTATCCATTTAATAGGGCAGTATTGCTATTATCCTTCTCATCTTTTTCATCTTATCTTTTCTACTATCTTCTCCTGGGGATATCTTACGGTTTTATCACTTGTTGTTTGCATCTTATTAATTATGATAATTGTATATATCTTATAGGGATGTGGTGGCTCAGTGTCTAAGATGCTGAGCTTGTTGATCAGAAGTTGGCAGTTCAGCAGTTCAAATCCCTAGTGCCATGTAATGGAGTGAACTTCCATTACTTGTTCCAACTTCTGCCAACCAAGCAGTTCAAAAACATGTAAAAAATGCAAGTAGAAAAATAGGGATCCCTTTGGTGGGAAACTGACAGCGCTCCCTGTTCCTTTGGCATTTAGTCATGCCGGACACATGCCCATGGTGATATCTTTGGACAGCACTGGCTCTTTGGCTTTGTAATGGAGATGAGCACCATCCTTAGAGCCAGAAACAATTGGCACATATGTGAAAGGAAACCTTTACCTTTACCTATCTATCTTATGATTTATGATCTGTGACTTATCACTTTGTTATTTGTATGTACACTGAGAACTTAGGTACCAGAGATGAATTCCTTGTATGTCCAATCACACTTGGCCATTCAAGAATATTCCAATTCTAATTCCAATATATCAGCCTGGTAGAGAAAGAACAGGAAATGGTGTAGCGGTCCCACTGTTTTTTTCAGCTGAGTTTCAAGCGAAATCCTAGGTTGTTTGTTTCTTCTTGCTTTTATTTTCCATCATTCAGTCTTGTCCGAACCTTGGTGATTTTGTAGGCAAGTGCTCTCCATGCTACCCTGTCAGGCACAGCTTCTTTCAGTTGCTGGATGTTCATCGTTGTATCAACATCTTTGATGGCATCAATCAAGCAAATTCTTTGCTTGTCCATATTGTTATTCACCAGCCATTCCTAGCATCGACTTGTCCAATGAATTGGCACCCATGACATGGCCAAAGTAAATCAGACATACTCTTCTGACTTCATGTCCATCCATCCATACACCCACCCACCCACCCACAGACCTACCTATCTACTACCTATCTGTATCCTGGCTTTCCTATGTTTACAAATAACTCAAGGTGGCAAATATATCTAACTTTCCTTCACCTACTTTCCCCCACAACAACAATTTTAAGAAGTGAGTTGAGCTGAGAGAGAGAGGGACTGGCCCAAAGTCACCCAGTTGGTTTTTCGTGGTTAAGGCAGGACTTGAACTCACAATCTCTTGCTTTCTAGCCTGGTGTCTTTGTGGTTGCAAACACCGTGGCTATCTCAGTAACTCATGGATCAATAATGGTAGACTGAAAAGAGATTGTGCTCTGTTATTGGTATGGCTGTAAAGGAGAAACAAGTCTTGCTTCCTAGACAAGACCTTTGTCCTTCCAGATCTTTTGCAATGTGACAAATATCCATGATGGATGTGAATCTTTCCTCAAAGGAAGTTTGAGAACCTTGAAACAGACATGGTAAAATTATACCAATTAATTTCGCCATTGGGTCTTCTTTTACATGTCTTTCATTGGACTACAGAATGATGTTGAAACTAGCAGAACAGACCAACGGGGTTATTGTCACCAACGACCAGTTCCGGGACCTTGCCAAAGAATCGAAGAGATGGATCAAGATAATCAAGGAGAGGTGAAGATGGATTCTTGAATTTGGGAGCTCAGTGGGGTAGAGCAAGAGGCAATATTTTTAATGAAAGGACCTTCTAGATCAGGAGTGGGGAAGCATGGCCCCTTTATGACTTGTGGACTTCAGCACCCAAAATTCCTGAGCCAGGATGACTGGCTCAGGAATTCTGGGAGTTGAAGTCCACATGTCACACAAGGGCCATCATTCCCTACCCCTGATCTAGAAGGTCCTTTCATAAAAAACATTTCTAGATAGTTCTGGAGTTTACTTTCTTTTTTGAAATATTTTTTATTGTTTTATATCATACATTTCCTTTCTGTGTTGAGCAGTGTGCTCTCTAGGTGTTTAAGGTTATATATATATATACACATAAACAAATATGTAGTAATATATAAACAAATATGATAACATCAATCATTATAACATATACTGGTATTATCTTCCATTATAGTTATCAATTATATAACTGTCAGAAATATTTACACATTTGTTTTTCTTTCTCCTATAAACCATATTTTACTTATTCCACTCCTCTTACCCTCAATAACTGTCATTTAACTATTTATAGAATAGTTCCCATGTTATGAAATAGTCCGAATCTTCTTTTCCTTTAATTTTTACGGTTATCCTATGGGGAGAAATAGACTCTGACTTCTTCCTGTCAGGGATTTTTTGATTGATATACAAAGGTTGAGGGAGTCAAGGACGCTGAAGATTTGCCCTCAAAAGTCAGGTTTTAAAAACAGGCAACCCAGAAATAGGCATTTGATACAGTCCCTTGAGAATGTACCGTCTGGTGTGCTCTGAGGGGAATTACACATTTCAGTGCCTTTCCACTAATTAGCAGGCCACGCATTGAAAACTTAAGATGTCAACAAGGGCAATTCCAAGAGTCCTTTATTTCTACACTTGAAATTTCCAAGCTTGTGGGGAGCGGGGAGTTTCTTTTGAGAAGTGGTAGAAACCACAGGCAGACAGTTTTAATTTTCCTTGTGTTTCTCCTATGAGACTTTAATTGTGAAAACAATTTTTAAAAAAATCTACTTATTTCCTACCTTACTACTTATTACAAAACCTATGACCTATGACCAATGGCTTAGTTAATATAATCAATTGATGTAATTAATTAGGGAATAGCTTCACAGGCGGGCTTCAAAAATTTTAGCAAAGGATTCTTGCCTAGTTGCTGGGTGGGCGTGGCCTAGTTGGCCTCCTGCACCATGGCAGGTGGGGGGCATTTTTGCCCTCCACTGACTCCAGAGGCTTTCTTCGAGCCTCCAGGAGAGTGAAAACAGCCTCCTTGGGCTCTGGAGGCTCTTTGGAAGCCAAAAACGGACCCATTTCCAGTCTTCCCAAACTTTTGGGAGGCCCGTTTTTTGTCCTCTCCAAGCCTCCGTATGTGCCCTGCCATTTGGGGACTCCTGGAGGGGGAGGATAGGGTGGGTGGGGCGGGGCCAGCCAGGAGTGGGATTTTGGGGGTTCTTTGAATTGCACAGAATCTTAGCTAGGGCCTCCCTAACCCCTGTGAACCCCTAGCAGCTCACCCCTGAATAACTTGCTTTCAAAAATAGATCAGGTAATCAATTGATCCGGATTGTACAATGGTCTCCTGCTTTGAACGGTGGGTTGGACTAGAACAGGGGTAGCCAACCTTTTGGACCTCAGGGACTACCAAACTCATAATTTTAAATCCCAGGGTTCTGTGAGTGTGGCCTAATATGTGGGTGTGGCTTGGTGGTCATGTGACTGGCTGGGCATGGCTTGTATGTAAATATTATAAATATTTATATAAATATTGAGTGTTTTATAAAAAAAGAGCAACTTTTACCCCAAATCAGGCAAAGCAGGCAGACAGATTGAGTTGCTCACAGAATCACAGATTCATTCAGATATCTATCTGCCATCAGCTAGCTCAGTCTGTCACATAAAATTTGCTAGCAAACAAACTCATAACACACCATGTATGTAAATACCGTGTTTCTCATATAATAAGGCCAGGTCTTTTTTTTTTTTTTTGAGCCCTGAAAAAATGGCTAGGCCGTCTTTTCAGGGGTAACTTAATTCCCCCCCCTTGCATCTTCGGGGAGCCGGGCGGTGACGGCTTGGATATTGACCTCGGCATTGGTGGGACACTTCGTATCGGGGTCAACGCAGGCACAACCATATCCGGCTGTGCAACAAAAGTACTTCCTAATGGCAAGCCCCCCCCACCATTCCCCCCATTTCGCATGTTTTAATATAGGCCTTAATTTGGGGGGAGGGGCTTAATTTCATTTCATGCCTATAAAACATGCTGGGACTTCCGATTGGGGGAGGCCATATTGGAGAAACAGGGTATTGATTTTTTTTATATAAAATAGAGAACAACTTTTACCCAAAATCAGGTAAAGCAGGCAGGCAGATTGAGTTGCTCACAGAATCATTCAGTGATCTATCTATCTGTTGTCGGCTAGTTCAGTCTGTCACATAAAATTTGCTTGCTGTGAGTGTGCACTGAATAATAGAACTTTCAGTCCTAAGGGAGGTTCAGCTGTACTTAAAAGCAGAGCTGAAGATCTAAAGATTAGCTAGAAAGCAAGAAATCCAACTATTTCCTGCTTCCTAGCTAATCTAAATCTCCCGGTACAGCAGAACAGCTGATGGTCAGAAAAATAGCAATTTAGCAGGCAAGTTTGCCGGGTAAGGAGTGAGTGGGCGGTGAGGGTTCCTGCGGGCCATGTGGGTGGCACAGCCTTGTGTTTCGGCACAGCCTGGATTAATTGCTTTGGGGGAGTGCTCTGGGGGTGAGATTTCTCTGCAGCCCACAAAAATTTTCTCATGGCCCACCAGTTGGTGACTGCTGGACTAGAAGACCTCTAAGGTATCTTCCAGCCCTATGATTCTCTGCACAATTGAGCCCAACATTTCCGTTGCTAAATGAGACAGTGGCTTAAGTGAGCTTTGTCCTATTTTACTACCCTTTTTGCCACAGGCATTAAGTGAATCAGTGCAGCTGCTTAATAGCATGATTGTTAAATGAATCTGGCTCCCCTCCCCCATTGGCTTTGCTTGCCAGAAGGCCACAAAAAGTGATTATGCACGACCCTGGGACACTGCAACCATCATAAATATAAGTCAGTGTTAATGAATTTTTAATTAATGAATTAAAATTAATGAATTTAATTATTTATGTCCATGGGGATGCTGCAATGGTCATAAATGTGAAAAACACTCCTGAGTCCCTTTTTTTCCATTGCAATTTCGGTCACTAAATGAACAGCTGTTAAGTCCAGGACTATCTAGTACTATATTGTGTATTATCCAATGCCTATGTCTACACCTATTGGCATATCTTCTAAGCAGTCTGCTCTTCTTTGTTGCTTGGGCTTACTACCAGACTTTAGCCAACATTTAGCAACCTTCAAGTTGATTTCTGTTGCTGTCTGGTGAAGTTCTCAAATTCTGGTTTTTCATTTTGTGCTGGGGTTGGAGAAGGAAGCTCCTCAGGATTTCTGCTGGAAAGTGAATTTCCTTCCCCATTCAGCTTGTCTGTGCTGGTTTGGTGAAGTCCAAGCTTGCTTCTCCTTGACCATTTAGTTATTTATTTATTACTATTCTTCTTCTCATCCTTCCTATTACTTATCTCTTCCCACTTATGACTATAACCATGTTGCTTATATCTTTACAATTTGTTTGTTTTATTTGTTTTCCTAGTATTTTGATTGCTTATAGCAACCTATGACTATTGCTAAGTGTTGTATCTTATGATTCTTGATGAATGTATTTTATTTTTTCTTATGCACACTGAGAGCCTATGCACCAAAGACAAATTCCTTGTGTGTCCAATCACACTTGGCCAGTAAAGAATTCTATTCTGTTCTATTCCATTCCATTCCTAATGCTCTTCTCTTCTCTTCTCCTCTCTTCTCCTCTCCTCTCCTCTCCTCTCCTCTCCCCTCTCCTCCCCTCCCCTCCCCTCCCCTCTCCTCTCCTCTTTCTCCTGCTGAGCTTTACTGCTGCTTCACTCTCTTGCATGTACATTTCTCCTTTCCGCTTTCCCACCTAATGCAGAATTTTCTCCAAACACACCTACTCAGCCATGCTCAGGGACTCTCAACATTTTCCTCTTAGGCTTTGAAAACAAGTATGGGAAGGATGCTCTTCAGGCTGCAATCCTGAAGTCCTAGGATTGAAACAGAGGAAAGGAAAAAACTCAAGATCAGCATTGGAAAGCTTTACTTCCTCACAGTTAGTAGAATTATTTCTAGAGGATGTTATTCAAATATGGAGCTTTTGCTATTGAGAACCCCTCTGAAATGATGCAATGGAAGAAGAGCTGGTTTATTTATTATTAACTATATTGCCATAAGGGACGTGATGGCTCAGTGGCAGTTCATGGCAGTTTGCGGTTTGAATCGCTAGCACCATGTAATGGAATGAGCTCTGGTTACTTGTCCCAGCTTCTGCTAACCTAGCAGTTCGAAAGCATGTAAAAATGCAAATAGAAAAATAGGGACCTCCTTTGGTGGGAAGGTAACAGCGTTCCATGCACCTTCGGCATTTAGTCATGCCAGCCACATGACCACGGAGATGTCTTCGGACAGTGCTGGATCTTCGGCTCTGTAACAGAGATGAGCACCGCCCCCAGAGCTGGAAACGACTGGCACGTATGTACAAGGGGAACCTTTGCCTTTATATTGCCATAATTTTTCCACAGCAATTATTGGGAAAATTCCTTCCTTCCTCCCTCCCTCCCTCCCCCCTCTCTTCCTCTGTCTATCTTTTTCTCTCTGTTTCTCTCTTCCCTCCTTTCTCTTCAAATAATAAGTAAAGGAAAAGAAGGACTAGGGGAGACATGATAGCAGTCTTCCAATATCTCAGGGGCTTCCACAAAGAAGAGGGAGTCAAACTATTCTCCAAAGTATCTGAAGACAGAACAAGAAGCAACGGATGGAAACTAATCAAGGAGAGAAGCAACCGAGAACTAAGGAGGAATTTCCTGACAGTTAGAACAATTAATCAGTGGAACAACCTTCCTTCAGAAGTTGTGGATGTTCCAACACTGGAAGTTTTAAAGAAGAGATTGGACAGCCATTTGTCTGAAGTGGTATAGTGTTTCCTGCCTAGGCAGGAGGTTGAACTAGAAGACCTCCAAGGTCCCTTCCAACTATGCTATTCTGTTAATCTTGGTTTCTTTGCCTGTATATGTTGCCTACAGATAGGAAATGTTCTCCATCTTATATCAGCTTTGGTTGAGCGCCCAGAGGGTTCTCAAGAGCTACAGGAAGCTATTTGGAGACATGATAATTATCATTGGATGTCCCCAACAGCCACATTTTAGCCTGGAAAATTTGCCATTAAGTGGTGTGGTTGTTAAGCAAGGCTGCATTCAATTTTATGACCGTTTTGTTTTTTGCTGTGGTTCTTAAGTGAACCACAATCCCCATCACCCGACTCAAGCAGTGCTGGGATGGCTAGAACACGCAGGATAGGTTGCGAGTGCCACACCTTTAGCACTGCCATAACTTCGAACGGTCCCTGAATGAGTTGTGGTTAACCCGTATTCAGTCCATCTTCATTCAACAGCCAGCCATTCTTGATTTTCTCGTTTCCATCCCTCACGCTTAAGTAGCTCCTTCTTACCTCAGCCAAACTTGTATATTTCTGCTGAAACGGCTGCCATTTCCTTCCCAGCCCTGAGGGAAGTGATTTTTCAGTGGTTTGTCGGTGCTAAGGATAGAGAATGGGAGCAGTTACTCAATTTCAAGGAGAAAAACAAGAGCCAAACCAACTCCAAATGTTACAGTTAGTCCTCAACTTACAACAGTCCACTTAGTGACTGATCAAAGTTACGATGGCACTGAAAAAAAAATATGACATGACAATTTTTCAATTTTCCATTGCACCTTCCCCCTGGTCAAGGGATCCAAATTCAGATACTTGACAACTGATTCATATTTATGACAGTTGCAGTGTCCTGGGGTCACGCGACCCCCTTTGTGACCTTCTTACAAACCAAATCAATGGGGGAAGCCAGATTCACTTGACTGTCTTACTAACTTAAGAACTGCAGTGATTCACTTAAAAACCGGCAAGGCCAAAAAATGGGGCAGAATCCCAACTTAAAAACTGTCTCGCTTAGCAACGGAAATTTGGGGCTCAATTGTCGTAAGTTGAGGACTACCTGCACAGTACTTTTGGGGATGGGAAAACCCCATAACTGTTCTCAGGGCCCATAACTACTCTCAAGGCCCCTCTTAATTTGGAATGTAAAGCAGACAAATTGCTGTAAAATTCAGTGACTGGATTTTAGGGCCTAATCTTGGGGCGCTGAACAGTCTGCAAAAATTGGCTTACTCCTGAATTTGTATTGAATGTTCTTGTTGCTCCTAAAATGGCTGCTTTCAAGAGGTTACCGAAAGCTAACATTTTTAGAATAAGCTGGAAGGGACTTTGGAGGTCTTCTAGTCCAGCCCTCTGCTTACGCAGGAGAACCTATATCTATACATTTAACCTTGGCTGTTCAAGATCATAAGGTGACCGGAATGCAGTGTTTCTCAACAGTGCGAGGCTGACACCTCAGCTGAATCCTTGGAGGGGGGGGCATGGGATGTGTGGAAAGTCCATGATTTATTCTTAACTCTCTAGTTGGATTTGCAAATTGCAAGAAGTCCAAACTGGTTTACTCATTTGTGGTTTAGTGTGTCAACTGGCTTGCAAGCTATCATTTGGGGGCATGGCACAATCAGTGGATCTGACCCATTTGAGTTTGCCAAACAGACTGTGGCTTTGCAGAATGTATGAACCTCTTCTCTGGTTTTATGTTGTGCAGCTTGTTGCAGTACACCTTTGTGGGGAACATATTTATGGTGCCGGATGACCCTTTAGGACGAAGTGGTCCTACCTTAGCAGATTTCCTGAAGAAGAAAACAAGGTTAGTATTTCTGATGCACTTCTAACAAATACATCCCTTGAGCTACTCTGGCTAGGTTAGATTTAGATTTGAAAACCAACGTCTTGTAAATAGCAATAGGACTTATATACTGCTTCACAGTGCTTTACAGCTCCTTTCCAAGCAGTGTACAGAGTTAGCATGTTGCCTGCAACAATCTGGGTCTTCATCTTACCCACCTTGGGAGGATGGAAGGCTGAGTCAACCTTGAGCAGGTCACGATCAAAATTCTGGCAGTCAGCAGAATTAGCCTGCAATACTGTGTTTTAACTACTGTGCCACCACGGTTCCTCGAGATTAACTCTTGCGGGTTTTATGGGAGTGCATGTTTCTTTCAAACTATAATTCAAAGTAAATTTTAATCCATTAGTCCATACATTCCCCCAGTTATCTAGCGTTGTATTATACCCCAAAATTTTTGCCCATTTTACCATACAGTCTTTTTTACATATTCATCTTCCAGGCTCATCTTGAGTAATATTTTATATACTTCAGCAATCATTACACTAGCAATCAAGAAGTCACCTCCAGAACCTAAATTGATATTGAATTCAGATTTAACTCCTGATTTTTTAAAAATCAGTTTTACATCTTTCAAAAATTCTTCATGTTTCTTGACCACAATGCACAAATAGTTTTGTCCAAGTCTAGCTTCTTGATGGTCATCCACACAAGAGTTAAGTCTGCCACTTGCTGAGACTAAAGCTAAAATTTCCTTGGGATTGACTCCTTGGTAACTTCATGGTGAGGTTGTTATGGTTTCTTTGACAACCACAAGGAAGTGGTTTGTTCATGATAAATTTCAACTTCCTGATCTAGCTTGCAACTTTGGGGTGGCCGGTGAAGTGGCCTTCAGTCAGCTATGAGTCAGCAATCCCTTTGAAACAGGACATCCCTTTATAATCTAAGCATTAAACAGGCTGAGCCCTGCATAGCTGCTGAAAGTCATAGGCTGCTCTTGGTTGCTACCACAATGGGTGTTTCTTAACTCTAAAGACTACAGCTCTAAAGACTACAGAAATAGATCCGTAATGGCAGGGTGGCAAAACATGGCAGGGGAGAGAAGGACTGCCAGGCATTTCCCAGTTGCCATCTTTCCCCTTTTTCTAATTCTATTAAAATTACATTTCCTAGAATTCTTGGTTGCAATCAAATTGAAGGGCTTGTGGCTTTGGGTGCTGCTGTGATGAATAGTGGCACAGCTCCATCTTGTGGCCAGAAGTGGGGAAGAGCCTGGCCTTTTAGCTGCCACAACCAATAATCCCTTGTTGTCAATCTTTCGAATCTCACTTTCCAGTTATTGCTCAGTCCAAAGCCCCAGGTTCCATTACAGAGGAAACAAAAGATATGCTCTTCTGGCATTCCATCGGTCTATTTATTATATCTGAAAAATGTTTAATTTGAGGTTAAGGTTTATGAAAACGTTCTCCTTGGTTGCTGCAAAGGAGAGACTGAAAACCTAGGCTGGGCTCAGTCCTGGGAACTGCTTTGCTGAGAACTACTGTGTTTCCCCCAAAATAAGATCCTCTCATATTTTTTTGCCACAAAATAAGGCACAAAGTCTTATTTTCGGGGGATGTAATCCACTGATTAACCTCACTTGCGTGCATTGCCCCCGGCCTCCTTTTCGCTGTCAGAGGCCTTCAGAAGCTACTTCTTCTGCAGCTGACAAAGCTTTCCTGAAGGCCTCTGCAGCTAATAACAGAGCTCTGGATCGATGTGGAGCTTTGTTATCAGCTACAGAGACCTTCAGGAAAGCCTTGCCAGCCTTGCTGGCTGCAGAAGAAATGGTCTGGCAAGGCAGGTGTTGGGGTGTGTGAGGCCTGGCTACAACTATCCTTACCTTTGAAGTAGTAGAACATCTCCACTCCCCCATCCCTACCCTAGCTTAATTTTTACCCATGCACTCTGGAGTGGGAGAGATATTAATTAGGGCTTATTTTGGGGTTAGGGCTTATATTGGGCACATGTGTAAAAATTAAGCTAGGACTTACTTTCAGGGTAGGTCAAATTTTCGGGGAAAACACAGTAGCAGCTCCAGAAAAGCTAGCAGCTTGAAGGAAGAGCTGCTCCTCCTGGTAGTTGTGGCTCAGGGAGGTGAAGGATCAGGACAGGAAGCACATCTGGAGGGAATACATGCTTTTGACCCAGCTGAGTTCAACCTTCAACCTTTTGGCCATTGACAGCTGGGCAGAAGCATGGAGCCAGTGGTCAGAATAGCAATAGTCTTGTTGGGAGCATCAGAGATGGCCAAGTCCAGATCCACATTCAGCTAAGGGTTAGCTAAGATGAGAGTGTCAAACTATCCTCCAAAGCACCAGTAGGAAAGGTAAGAATGGTTTGAAATAACCAAGAAGAGAAGCAACTTAGAACTAGGGAGAAATTTCCTAATAATGAGAGCAATCAACCAATGCAATAACTTGCCATCAGAATTTATGGGCGCTTCATCACTGAAGGCTTTCCAAAAAGAGACTGGATATCCCTTTGTCTGAAATGATTTTGGGTCTTTTGCTTGAGCAGGGGGTTGGACTAGAAGCCTTCCGATGTTCCTTCCAATTCTCTTATCTAGTTCTCCATGTGGACAGTTGGAACTTTCAACTACTATCTTGTGAGCGACTTCCCAGTTATGGAGAAGTCCTGGATTCAGGACTGACTGTGGGCCAGTTTATTCAGTTACTGCTTAGTTAACTTTTTAATACCAGTGCATTTACTTGTCCTTCATAAGCAGTGCTTTCAAGATCCCTTTCCCCTTTGCTATTTGAAGTATTTCAAACTCCTTCTGCTGATTTGTTTTACAATCATTAACAGAAGGATAGAATCAGGAACAAGTGAGTCACTAATACCAATCTATAAAGCCCCGGTAAGACGACACCTCGAATAGTACATCCAGTTTTGGTCACATTATAAAAAAAGATGTTGAGACTCTAGAAAAAGTGCAGAGAAGAGCAACCAGGATGAAGAGGGCACTTGGAGGCTAAAACATACAATATAGCAGAAACTGGGAGTGGCTAGTCTCGTGAAGAGAAGGAGACCAGGGGAGACATTGGAGACATTGGAGGGGCTACCACAGAGCGGGGAGGGGGGGGGTCAAGCCATTTTCCAAAACACCCAAAGGGCAGACAAGGAATAGTGGATGGAAACTGATCAAGGAGAGATTCAACCTAGAAATAAGGAAAATTTTTCTGACAGTGGGAACAATCAATCAATGTAACAGCTTGCCTTCAGAAGTTCTGGGGGCTTCATTACTAGAAGCTTTCATGAAGAGACTGGACTGCCATTTGTAAGAAATGGTGTAGTCTCCTGCTTGGGTGGAGGGTTGGACTAGATAACCTACAAGGTCCCTTTCAACTCTGTTAATCTATTAATTTGGAAAGCAATCTTAAATTCTGCTTAGATTACCGAGATTTTCTCAGTGGTGCATAACTCCACTGGTTTATCTTATTCTGTGCAAAAAAATGTTTTAAAAATTATTTTGTTAAATTTATTTGCCACCCATCTTACTATAGGACTACTCTAGGCAGCTTACGACAGTAAAGAGGAAGAAAAATGAAAAGCTGGATAAACAGAAGTAAAAGAGTAGAAACAATAAACAATGACAAAGGAACACAACGGGAATAAAATACATCAATATGGTAAACAAAATGATGGATGAGTGAGGGCAGATAGCGAGTGGGGGAAGGGAGGTGGAGTCTGCCATCAATCTAACAGCCACCAATTAAAATAATTGGTTTGAAAATAAGCTGATTGATACTTCATGTGGAGAAAATCTGATGAAAACAAAGAAAAATCACCCATTCCATTTCTTGCAAAACTCAGGGTGGGATTTGAATTTTTCTGCTTTTTCCTCTCACACACTGCAGAACCAAGTATCCTGATTGTCACTCTTTCAATGGCCAGCCCTCCACTAACTTCACGCCACCACGTCCCACCTCGCAGACAGAGGTCCTTCACCTCAGGGACAGGAGGCCCCCTGCTGGTTCAGGAGGGGACAACAGGAAAGGTCGGCAGGGCAGCCCTGAGGAGAAGCTTCGCTCCATAGAAGAGACAGAGTGGCTGAGGAGCAAGCTTCTGGAGATTTTTGAGGGACAAAACAGAAAAGTGGACTTCGTGCTCCTCCGGGAACCGTGCTGCCAAGACCTGAACAAGCTTTCAGAGATTATTCTCAGTTTTACTTTCTGAGCTAGTGGATCCCTCCAAACGAGGTGATCTAAACAGTTACCTTCAGATATTAAACTTCAAGTGATTGGTGGCCATTGACAACGGAAGAAAATGTTTCAGGAATGAAGGCGAAGACTGGACCTTGCAAAATGCTTCGGTCCTGAAGCTCACACTTCTTTTATTTTTTCCATTTCCTTAATATCAGATGAATCCCGTCTTTGGATGAGATTGTCTTCTCTTCTAATAATTGGAGGTCTCTCCATTCCAGAAATATGAAGTTGCTTGCATGAACTCCCTACATGCAATATGGCTAACCTAAGCTATGAGAGAGCCAAAGACTTTTGAAATGGAATTACTCTGAATAAATAGGTCCTTTGCCATGAGAGAGATTCCCGCAGGATTTCTCATTCTTAAAACTTCAATTCCCAGCATCCATCTTGGCTGTTTTGACCAATCAGAGATTTCGGGGGTAAAAGTCATGACATTTGTAGGGTTTCACTTTAAAAGGGTAGAGATGAGGGATCCTTGGTGCTGTCCGAGCTTGGTTGTTTTCCTGCAGATGTTTCACTCCCCAAACTAGGTAGCACCATCATTGGATGCTTAGCACTGATGATGTTACCTAGTTGGGTAGTGAAACATCTGCAAGAAAACAACCAAGCTCAGAGAGCACTAAGAACTCTTTATTTCAACCCAAAGCTACAACTATTGTCCTTTATTGGTAGAGATGCTTAGACAGAACCTCCATTTTAGGCTTAGCAATTGTGTAATCTCAGCATGTTCCAGTTTGATTGGAGTCCAGTTTACTATTAAGACGCATTGCAGCTTAGGTGTATGGCTTGATAAAAAGTTCTTTATACTTCTACAATAGTTTTCCTCAAGGTGGCAACCTCCAAATGTATTCAGTGTCTTGAGGCACAGTTATTGATCGTGCTATTCAAAAAATGATGGGAATTGTTTCAAACATCTAGGTTAACTGGTTGGAAGAAAATCTAAGCCTCCGATACCAATTGTATAAAACCTATTTTATATCTTTGGAGTATGGTGCCAAAATGATTATTATGCAGAGATTTTTAAATTTCCCTTATGCAATTCAAGTATGTTTAGCACACTCAATTCTTATAGTTTCACATAAATAATAGGTAATTTCTATTTTATATACAAACACACACTTTTTTTAGGACGGAGAAAAAAAATTGCACTGTTCCCAGCTGTTTTTTTTTTAAAGCTAAAAATAAATCTTGTTTTCTGAAAACAGTATTGTGTGCTTATAAAGCCCTCAACATATCTTAAAATTGGTACAGCTGTTGTTGTTAGTGGGTGCCAAGCTGGGGAAAGCCAAAGTTATGTAATGCGGGTAGTCCTTGACTTATGACCACAGTGGAGCCCCAAATTTGTGTTGCTAAGTCACATATATGTTAAGAGTGAATTTCTGCCCCATTTTACAACCTTTCTTGCCACAATTGTTAAGATCACTGCAGTTGATTAAGTTAGTAACATGGTTGTTAAGTGAATCAGGCTTTCCCATTGACGTTGCTTGTCAAGAAGTTGAAAAGGCAATAAATAAATAATAAATATGAACCAGTTGCCAGGCATCTGAATTTTGATCACAGGAGCTGCAAATGTAACTATGAAAAACGGTCATAAGTCACATTTTTCAGGGCCACTGTAACTTCAAATGGTCACTAAATGAATAGTTGTAAGTCGAGGACTACCTGTAGTAGAGAAATATGGAAGAGAGTTATTTTGCTGACTAGCATTAGTTTCCATATTCTTCTGTTTTCTAACTCTGGTGTTTTGATGACAACTCCTTGGGGGGAAAAAGTCACAGCACACTGAGTTATCTTTTTTTTTCCTTCTTCTTAATATCATATTGTGTGAAGGACGCCCAAATAGATTCTTCTTGTGTTTGTCAAATTGGAAATTTGTGGAAAAATCAACAAAACCCTTCAGGACCACCCAAACATTTTTCATGTCCACAAGTCATACGCATGCTGGTTACAGGATTCTGGGCTTTTTAGATTCTATGAACAAGGAAAGGGGTGTCAAACTCAAGGCCCAGGGACCACATCTGGCCCGGGGGCTGCTCTGAAGGACCAGCCTGCAGTGCTTCCGACGGTGAAAATGAAGCTCAGGAGGGCTCCAAATTTCCATTGCTAAGTGAGTTTTGCCCCATTTTAGGACCTTTCTTACCACAGTCGTTCAGTGAATCACTGCAGTTGTTAAAGCCACGCCATGCCCATAGAACCGGTAGTAAAAAATATTGAATTCCCACCACTGGTTGTACCTGTAATTTGCAACTGAAAGACACAAGAAGAGGAAGTACATACATGTATATATTTATTTACTTCTTCCTAGCCCTGTTAAAAGCTTCTGTCTTGAAGTCTGACTTCAAACTTCAGCCTGTGGCAAAGGTATGTTTGTAGGGGCTGAAGGGTTGCGGGTGATCTTCAGGGACCGGCAATACAAGATGGGCGTCTTGCCCAAACCCAGGCAGTAATGCCACCAGTAAAGCTTTTGCCTGGGCTGCAGGATCACCCGAAGGGGTTCTTCTTCCTCTGCTGCTTCTTCCCATTCTTCTTGCTCGGTCTGAAGTCCCAGCCCTCCGTAGATCTTAGGGAGGGCAAACTGGTGCTGGAGAAGAGACATTGCCAGTGATTCTGGATTCACCGATTTCTCAACGTGAACTTTTATCCCAAGTTCCAACTTGGAATAGCCAACCTTGCGGGATATTTCATTGCTGCTGGGCATGGGCATGTCTGTTGTGTTAGAGAGGAGCTTGAGGCACTGCCACTGACCGAAGGCAGCACCGTGGGTAATGGACAGTCCACCTGGGAGGAATGAAACCACGTCTGGGTCGATCGCAAAGGACTCCTTCTTGTGTTCTGCAGTGGTAGCAAAACGGGTGCCGCGAAGCTGTTGTTCCTCATCCATCCTGAAGCAAGCGAGATGGGCAGAATCAGCACCATAATAGTACAGCCCATTGAGAAGGGTGGGTTCCAAGTGGATCTCTTTAATCAAGGCCCCAGTGGCCAGATCAGCCATGCAGAGGACAACCCCTCGTGACAGGAAGAAGATGAAAAAACATCCCTTGCAGAACGCGTAGTGGTCTGCTCCACGGCAGCTGGGGTGCAGTGGGAAGGCATCTGAGGGAGGCTCGGAGTTCAGATCTGCCACTTGGCAGAAGGAGTCCCCGTGCAGGAGATAGATGGCCGAACTGCTGGGGTCTCCCACATAGTGGTCCTTTCCGCGGCAAGCAGGATGGAGGGGCTGTATTTTGAGATTTTGTCCTGAGCAGAAGTCAAGTGTTTGAAGGAAGTAACCCAAATCTGAGCGGACCACGAAAGCGCCGTGGCAAGTGATGAAGACCCCTGAGCCTGGGGAAACCGTCCGGGGAACAATGGAAGCCATGGAAGAGACTGTGGATTAGCAATGGTAGTTTAATGAAAATCTTAATTTAGACATTTGTACAATCTTCCTAATACTTTTACACTCTCATTGCAGCCCTCAAAACAGGCCCTGCTCATTGAGGCCCATAGGAGCCATGACTGAGTACAATTGGAGTGCAGCCCAATGGATAGACACAGGAACCATTATTAGTTGACTAAGCCACAACTTTAGCATACACTAAAGCATAAACCCTGATTTGGAAATGACAAGGCGGGTGGACGCAGGAATTCTGAGAGTTGAAGTCCACATGTCTCAAAATTGCCAAGATTGGAAAACACCGTTAGTAGACCTTGTCCTCAATTTGATCAGTAATCCATGAACTAAATATTCAATTATGAGTGTTTTAGTTGGTGCATGAACATTACACTCACATGCAAACACACACACACACATTTATGTATATTTGTGTCGTGTGTACATATATGTATGTGTATATATACATATATACATACATACATATATATATAATTCATACACACACACACACAAACACATCTGTGTGGGTATACACATACATATACGTACATACAATCTATCTATCTATCTATCTATCTATCTATCTATCTATCTATCTATCTATCTATCTATCTATCTAATATACAGTATCTAAGTCTGTCAATCTCTATCAGCCTGCCTAGTCATCTAATCTACAGTATCTCTGTCTGTCTCTTTCTTTTCTAAGTGGGGGCTTTTAACCCAGACTACAACTCACAAGAAGGCTGTAAGAATAGCAAATTAATTCTCACGAAGGTTTGTTTATTTTATTTTATTTTTTCCTTTCCAAATCAGGGCTGCAGATCGATCTTTCTTTGCCAACTCCAAATTCATGGCTCTCCTCCAATTCCCTTTTCAGGCAGGGAATTAATCTCGTTATTCCCCCCCCCCCTTCTCCCTTAATCTCCTCCTCCCCACACGGAATTTGGACAACGCTTCTTCCTAGGGTCACAAAACCGGCCGCTTCGAGTCTTCCCCAAGCTGACATAAATTTTGGGGAGGAGTTGAGAAGAGGGTTATCCAATACCGCAGGAGTTGTGTGTATAACTTGGGCCACTTTAAGACTTGCGGACTTCAACTTTCAGAATTCTCCAGCCAGCTGTTGAAGTCCGCAAGTCTTAAAGTGGCCCAAGTTGGACACACACACCCCCCCGCAATACGGGATGCTCGCCCCTTGAAGCCAAATGGCCATTATTTTGTTGTGGTTGTTGCTAAATGCAAAAAAAACCAACAACAACCGTCCCGCTAATTCGCTGTAGTTTTCCTGTTCCTGTTCCGGGGAGAAGCCCGAATGCAGGCCCGGAGGGCAGGGAGAGGGGGAAGGCTGCGGTTCGAAGGAGAGAAAGTTGCAAGGCGACCCTACGGACCCTTACCTGCTCGACGGTGGCGCCAAGTCTGCGGTGCAGCAGCTAGGACAAGGAGCCACGCAGCGCAAAAGCGGGGCCCTCCGCGGCGGTTTCCGGAGTCAAAGCGAGTATGCGCACCATCCGCGCTCGGCTCCTCCTTTCCCAGGAGGAGGAGGAAGAAGGGACGGAATGGGAGCACGCGTGGGGCGGCTGGTGGGGGGGGGGAGAGGAGGGAAGTGTGGTCGGTAAGGGTTGCAGTTCTAAAACTCACCAGCGGGATAGAAGGAAGGGAGGGAGGGAGGAGGGAGGGAGGGAGGAAAAAGAGAAAGAAAAAAGAAAGTAGTAGATAGGAAGGAAAAATAAAAAGAAAGAAAAGGGTACATAGGAAGATAGGAAAGTAGGTAGATAGGAAGGAAAGAAAGAAAAAAGATAGAAGGGAAGAAAGAAAGAAAGAAAGAAAAAGAAAAAAGGTAGGAAAGAAGGAGAGAAAAAAAGATAGGAAGGTAGATATATAGGAAGGAAGGAAAGAAAAAAAGAATATAGGAAGAAAGGAAAGAAAGAAAAAGAAAAAAGGTAAGAAGGAAGGAGAGAAAGAAAAAAGAAAGAAAAGATAGGAAAGTAGGTATATAGGAAGGAAGGAAGGAAGGAAGGAAGGAAGGAAGGAAGGAAAAGTAGATAGGAAGGTAGGAAAGTAGATAGATAGGAAGGAAGGAAAGAAAAAGAAAGAAAGAAAGAAGGAAAGAAATAAAATTAAAGAAAGATAAGAACCTAGGAAAGTAAGTAGGTAGGTAGGTAAGAAGAGGACAGGCAGGCAGGCAGGGAAAGTAAGTAGGTAGGTAGGTAAGAAGAGGACAGGCAGGCAGGCAGGGAGATATATATATATATATATATATATATAGTGTGTGGGACTTGCTGTCCCCTACTTTCAGCTTTTGGCCTGACTGAGGGAGAAGTTTATGGGTGGGAAAAATGTGCCCGGGCTGGGAAACGATTCTGGAAGTCCACTCAGTTTTGAAATTGTTCTGGCTGGAAAACCCAGATCATGTCTATAGTGGTGACATATAGACTCATTTTCAAGTATAATTCATATATGTACATGAACCCCTTCTACTAGGGGTTTCTAGGTAGAAAAGTAATTTTTCTCTTTTCCAATCAGGTCTCAGCAGAGGGTGTGGGAGGATACGACATCATCTATCTCCAGTTTACAACACAGTCCTTTCAACAGTTCCAAAAAGGCCCCAGACCCATTTGCACCATTCAGGTGACCCTGATGACACAGATAAACCTACAGGTGGCCTCAATGACTAGCTAAAAATAATGCAAATGACCAGCTGTGTGCAAGGATTATAAATCCCTCCATTCCTCACCATCCAGTCAGAGCTGAAGAAGCTTCTTGGATGAGAAGCAAAAAGTCTTCAAAGAAAAAAAAAAAACCAGAAAGTCCAGTTGCCTTTTGAAAAAGCACTTTTAGGACTCTCTTCCAATCCTAGAAAGCAAAAAGAAAGAAATATACAATATATACTTTTCTATTAATGTAGCTGTAGAGTGCATTGTATTAATAACATCCTGTTCAGATGTACGAGAAGGAAAGGGTGGGTTTTTTTTCTTATTGTAGTGGATGAGTTTTAATTTAATTTGACCACCTCTCTTGCTAAAGAAGTTGCACTTGTGCCTGTACACAGCAAAAATAAAAGCAAGAAATGAGATGCAAGAAATGTATTTTTTTATTGTCAGCTGCAGTGAGTCCAGAAGATTTGGCAGAGGAAGGCTGGGCTGGGTTGGGCTGGGATAGGATAGGATAGGATAGGATAGGATCCAGTTTCTTACTGTGGAAATGGCTTTTGAGAAAGTCATAATGGAAAGCTGGTATGTTAGCTTGCATTTGACAACATAAGGACCACAAGAATTTCCCAGGATGGATCACGACTGTGAGTAACCCTAAAAAAATCTAAATAATATCTCATTCATACTTCTGGGAAAGATGGGATTTGTAGTCCAACTCACCCAGGTTCTTTTAAAGCAGAACAAAAGTAGATTGACAGACTACTAAAGCATCTTGGTCCATCTTTTATGTAGCAATCATTGACAAGTGTACAAATACAAGCAAAATCACGTGCAGGGTTCTTTAAAAATCTAAATGACATTGCAGTAATTGCTATAACACTAAAGTGCTAATCAGTAGGATATCCAAACTTAATCAGCTGAACTGTCTCTTAACACTTACAGAATCACAAACATGATCTTGGGCACGATCTTCAATAGATCCTTCATTGAACTATCTGCCCAATTCCATATTTCATTACAATCTAAAAGTGATCACCCTTTGCTTTCCCCAGGAATTAATCTTGTTAAAGAGGTAGCCATAGATCCTTAATAGATCAATTCCATATTTCATTACAATCTCAAAGAGATCACTATTTTGCTTCTCCCACTGGTTAATCTTGTTGAGGAGGAGGAAGGATTTGTTCATCCTTGGGTTCAAAGCTCTTCATTTTGATCCCAAATTGATCAAAGAGAATAGTTGGAATCTCAGAGTCCTGCAAGACAGTTTCCGTACGATCCTTTCCTTTAGTGAAAATGAGCCGTTGACCTATATAGGTTACACGTCCACCACCTGCTTTGTGCAAGGAACAAAAGGATTTGCAGGTGAAGATAGAACAGGGTGAAGTCTGGTGGTAAAGACACATGTCAGAAAAATCTTCCAGTTGTTTCCCCTCCAAGGTGAATTTATAGAGGAATCTCTCCTTCTCTCCAGCAATTTTCCGACATTCCAATATCCAGGTAGCTTCTTCCAGACTCAACCAAAATATGCCTCCTTCTTGAGCTTGTTCCACCTCTGGCTTTAACTCTAATGGTTCCACAAAACCTTCTCCAAACCCAACATCGCACAGAAACTGCTGTCCGTCCAAGTCTACCAAAATTATCAAGTGGTCCAATGGAGGGCCATAACACTGCGTGAAGCGGTTGCAAACCCGTGCTGCTAACATTTTGGTGTGAAACCCTAAAGCTTGCAACAACCACTGGAAAAGTCCATTCAGTTCATAACAAAAACCACCCCGGTGGTTTTGGACAATCTTCTCATACAAACTAGGCAATTCCAGGTGGATGGGCTCTTTACAATGGATGCTGAGGCTCTCAAAGGGTACGGAGAAGAGATGGGAACGGTGGAGGCACTTGAGGGTTTCCAAAGAAGGGCAGGTAGAGGCACCTTGGAATCCAATCCGTTGGAGGTAACATCCAACATCCATCTCAGACTGGATGGAAGATCTTGAAAAAGTGAATGGAGAAGTGTTTCAGGATTCCCACTTTTCCTCTTTCCAAGATCTTGTTCTGCTCCTTTGATCACTTTCAATAACAAAGCTTGGTTGAGACTCCAAAACACTCTAATTCCCAAGTCTCTTCTTTCCTGCCAGGGAACCGAAAGAGGAAGTGAAAAAAGGCAGAACCTCCCACTTGCTTCATTCTATAATTTATGTATATTAACCCTTTTTCACCTCAGATTGCTTTAGGGCATTGAATTTCTCAGGGAATACAATGTTAGGGAAAGTTCTGCTTTTCAGGTTTCCTTTGCAGATATATTTTGGGAAGGAGATTTAATTGATCTTGCTTAACGTATGGATATTTATGGAGAGCAACCAAGCTTGGTGCCATTACAGTATCTGTGCTGGGTATGGAGTCATGATAGAGGACTCTCTAAACTATTTAAGCTGAGCTGTTTTAATTCTCAGTAAGAATGCTTGATTGTGTGTCTGTGTGCATGGATGCCTTCAATTACTTGGATAGTGATCTGAGACTCTCCCCTGTGTCACACATATACTAATACCACTCTACAAAGCCTTAGTAAGGCCACACCTATGATACTGCATCCAGGTTTGGTCACACACTATAAAAAAGATGTTGAGATTCTAGAAAGTGTGTGCAGAAGAGCAACCAGGATGATTAGGGGACTGGAGACTAAAACATACAATGAATGGTTGCAGGAACTGGACATGGCTAGTCTAGTAAAGAGAAGGACCAGGGGAGACATGATAGCGGTCTTCCAATATTTGAGGGGCTGCCACAGGGAGGAAGAGGTCAAGCTATTTTCTAAAACACCTGAAGGCCAGATAAGGAATAATGGATGGAAACTGAACAAGGAGAGATTTAACCTGGAAATAAGAAGAAACTTTCTGACAGTGAGAACAATCAACCAATGGAACAGAAGTTGCCCTCAGAAGTTGTGGGAGCATCATCACTGGAGGCTTTCAAGAAGAAATTGGACTGCCATTTGTCAGAAATGTGTAGGGTCTCCTGCTTGGGCAGAGGGTTGGACTAGATGACCTACAAGGTTCCTTCCAACTCTGTTAATCTAATCCTTTATTTTACTGGATTTACTTCAACCTTCAGTAATTCAATCACTATAGAATTTGCAGATTACCTTTACCTTATCCTGATTCAAGGAACTTTCTTTGCAGTATGTGGAAATGTTCTACATATAATATGTCTTGATTTCATAAAAAAAAACCTTTTGCCAAAATATCACAGAGCATGTGTGTGCTGAATAGAATAGCAAATTAAACTTCTACATTACAAACAGACCTGTCCATCAGCCAAATTTATTGAGTGATTTAATTCAATTTGGATGTGCCCTGATTTAAAATGACCCTGGCTTCCACCAACAACAAAAGGCATAAAAGTAGCAAAACGTAGAAAACTAACCAAGTATATATATAAAAATATATAACTACAAAATAATCACAAAGTGGCATTCCAATAACAAAGCATTTTGCTGATCCTTTCCTAGCACCAATTTAGCTTTGACCATTAGCTGACTAGAGGTAGCAATAATAATCTCTTCTGTGCTTAAACAGAACAGAACAACAGAGTTGGAAGGGACCTTGGAGGTCTTCTAGTCCAACCCCTGCTCAAGCAGTAAACCCTACACCATTTCAGACAAATGGTTGTCCAATCTCTTCTTAAAAACTTTTAGTGTTTGGAGCATTCACACCTTCTGGAGGGAAGTTGTTCTACTAATTAAATGTTCTGGCTGTCAGGAAATTCCTCCTTAGTTCTAGGTTGGTTTTCCTCCTTGATTAGTTTCCATCCATTGCTTCTTGTCCTGCCCTCAGGTGCTTTGGAGAATAGCTTGATCCCCTCTTCTTTGTGGCAGCCCCTGAGATACTGGAAGACTGCTATCATGTCTCCCCTTAGTCCTTCTTTTCATGAAACTAGACATACCCAATTCCTGCAACCATTCCTTATATGTTTTAGCCACCAGTCCCCTAATCATCTTGTTGCTCTTCTCTGTACATAAATAAACTCAATGAAAATAAACTCAAAGAATGTTCTTGAATATTTGCTCTTGACAGCCTCACTAGCATGATGGTCATAAATGTGAAAATTGGTCTTAGGTCACTTTTTTCCAATGATGTAACTTCGAATAGTCACTAAATGAACAATTGTAAATTTAAGGACTACCTGATTACAAGACGTTGCCAGTTCATCCCTGATAAAAATACTCAATATCAGAACAATACAAATAATCTATTTTATCCATTTCCGGTTTGTAATCTATCACAATTGACCCATTCTGCAACATTTCAACCTCTATCAGTCTCAAATTTACTCTAGGAAATAGTCAAAGCATATTTGTTTTAAAATGATTATTATATTTAGAAAGATCAAACATCCCTTTTGTTTGTGTTTTGCTGAATTAACCCATTGGGAACCAAGCTACTGAAATAATAACCAAGAATCCTATAATGGTCTGGATCTCAAAGGGATTGACACAAACTCCACAGAAAACCTCTGTATATTTCATTATTTTATTGATTATGAAAACATTATCAAGCCAGATAAAGATACTGTTGTGAGGAAAATAGGAGGAGAAAAATGTGTTCACTGCCTCGAGTTATTTGTAAAAATGATAAATGCAGAATACAAATTAAATAAATGATAGATAGATATTTATTTTATTGATTTTATATACTTATTTTGTTTGTCAAGCATGTATGAGAAAACAAGTATAAGTATGAACATAACATATAAGCATATAAGTGTAAACGGGTATAAGTATATACATATTAAATGAGTATGAAAAAATGGGAATAGTAGGACAGGGACGGTAGGCAAGCTGGCATGCTTATGCACTACAGACCTCTTAGGAATGGAGTGAGGTCCACGGTAGACAGTTTAAGGTTAACATTTTGGGGGTTTGAGGATTTAACAACAGTCAGGTAGTGAGTTCCAGACATTGACCACTCTGCTGCTGAAGTCATGTTTTCTGCAATCGAATTTGGAGCAGTTTACTTTGAGTTTGTATCTATTGTTTGCCCATGTATTAATAGATGATGGATGGTGGAGAGAGAGAGAGAGAGAGGGAGGGAGGGAGGGAGGGAGCTGGTAGATGGATAGATAACCATTGCCTTCTACTAGGATTGTCTTTTAATAATCATTCTCTCTATATGAATGCTAGAAGGCTTGGATATATTAATTTTTCTTGTTTTTGATAATGGACATAGAGAGTGTTGGCTATTCATTATTGAAACCTCTGATGATATGTTCAAATAATGGTCTTTCTTGGTTGACTTTTTGAGATACCCAATAGGCCAAGCTGAGGAGGAACAAAGCACTAACAATTCATCAGAAATGACCAAAGTTTATAGAGCAATTGCATCACAATAATGATCTCATACCAATTTTCTTTGAACAGAGATTTTGAGGAGAAAGAAAATCCAAGAAAATTTTGTAGAATTCCTTAGTGAAGTATATTTGTTTATGAATTATAAATAATTATAAATAATTACAACCCATCTTCAGAGAGTATATTATTCTTCCATGAGAATATTAGATACTTTTATTGTTAATTAGCTACTGAGCTCTTGCCACAACAGCTCTTTAATTTTTTTAAACTAAGATACCTTTTGTAATAGTTTATGTAGGCTCTTCCAGGAATTGGAATATGGCCACCCCTCCATACCCAGTCACACACTTGGGCGATTACCTTATCCTTGGTGGCATGTTTGGCGATTTCTGCTGCTGTTACAAGGGGCAGGAGGTCATCTATCAAGAGGACTGAGGTTGCTGGGTCTGGGTCTTCTACTATGGTTGTTAGCGGGCATTGGCTAAGGACATCGGTGTGGCTCAGGTTTTTCCTCGTCGATGTGTGAGATTATAGTTGTATGCTGCTAGGAAAACTCCATCGTGTCATGCGAGGGGACAATACTTGCAGCGTTTGGCGGTTCTTGGCGAGCAGGCCTAGCAGTGGCTTATGGTTCATCACATTCAAAATGGCAGCTGTACAGGTACTCATGGAATCATTTAACTCCGGCAACTGAAGCCACACTTCTTTTGTCAATTTGACTATAATTTCTTTCAGCCAATGAAAGATGTTGTAGAGCGGCGGTTACAGAATGAGACGGAGCCAGGCTGAAGCTAACAGACTTTATTCCATTGAATAAAGGGTCGCCGTGGCTTCCGGGCTAACTGACAGCCAGCTGGCAGCGACAGCTGATGCCGTTTGACAGCTCCCTTTTATAGCCGGCTGTCAAACGGCATCAGCCAATAGGAACGATAGGCGCTCCCGCGTAGGCGGCAGACCAGAGAGAGGACTGCTGTCAGTCTCTGAACACAGCACTCCTTTCCCTTGGCCACGAGCATGCGTAGTCCTGCAGCTGGGCTGGCCGCTTTCACTCACGGCCTGATCTTCGCAGTTCCTGGGGTTTGCCGGCTGTCATCGAGTCCTGCTCTCCCCGGGCAGTGTCTGGAGCTTGAAGATGGTCATCGGATGTCCGAGTCCTGGTGTCCGGCTGCTGATCGGGTAAGTCCTCTCGACCGGTTCGTGCGGGCGATGATCAGGTTACGGCTGGTAGACTGGGTTGTCGGGTGGCTGGTAAGCCAGGGCCTCTAGCGGGTTGGCTGCGGCAGGCAGCTGGTAGACCGGGTTGTCCGGCGGCTGGTAGACCAGGATTTCGGCGGCTGTCTTCTTCCAACATCTTCTTAGCTGATCTATGTGTCTTCTCCAAACTCGGCCGTCCTCCAAGAGGATCCTGTAGGACTTGGGTCCTGTAATAGAGACTATTTGCCCTGGAAGCCATAAGGGATGACCTGCATAGTTCCTGGCATAAACCAGGTCTTGCAGGCCGAATTCCCTGGCATGGCTGTCAGAAGCCAGTAGTGTGCTAGGAGCATAGTGGGGGTGCAACCTGTCCAGGGTGGTCCTGAGGCGTCTGCCCATCAAAAATTCTGCTGGGGTCTTGTTGGTAGTGGGGCATGGAGTAGCGTGTTGCGTGAGCAAGTAAGTGGACAGTTTGCAGTGCCAGTCTGCTTGGCCAAGCCTGGCCAAAACTTCCTTCACAGACCTAACAGCCCTCTCGGCCATCCCATTGCTTGCAGGGTGAAAGGGGGCTGTGAGGACGTGTCTGATGCCCAGGTTGGCTGCGAAGACTGCGAACTCATTGGAACTGAATTGGGGGCCATTATCTGAAACCAAGGTGTCAGGGAGTCCATGTGTCACAAACAATCTGGTCAAGGCCCTTGTGACAGCCTGTGTAGTGATGGAGGGGAGCAAAGCCACATCAGTCCATTTAGAGAACGAGTCTACTACACCAAAAAGGTCTTCCCCTGCACAGGGCCAGCCAGGTCACTATGCAGCCTGGACCAGGGGGCCCCAGCATCTTCCCATCTGGTTGGGGCAGCTGTTGATGGGGCTGCTCTAGTTGCCTGGCAGGGCTGGTATGTGCTTACCCAGTTGGCAATCCGGGCATCCAATCCTGGCCACCATACGTAGTTGTGGGCCAAGGCCTTCATCCTCACGATGCCAGGGTGACCCTCGTGCAGTGCCTTTAAAACTTGTTCTTGCAAGGTGGATGGTATGACCACCCTTATCCCCCATAACAGACAGCCCTGAAGTGAAGACAACTCTTGCCTGCGGGTCTTAAATGGCATGAATTCAGGGCCATACTGAATATCCGGCCACCCCCTCCCCACCCAGTCCAGGACTTGAGAAATCACTTTGTCCCTTCTGGAGTGGGCAGCAATATCCCCAGCTGAGACTGGTAGGTCAAGTACATTGCAGTCGAAGATTGCGTGGATGGGAGCTGGGTCTTCGACTGGTGTTGGCAGGGGGCATCTGCTGAGGGCATCTGAATGGCACAGGTTCTTTCCCAGGCGATGTACCAGTTTGTATGAGTAGCCGGCCAGGAACAGAGTCCATCTGGTCATTCGCAGGGATAGTACCTGTGGGGTTTCCTTATCTTCAGCTAAAAGTCCCAAAAGTGACTTGTGATCCGTTACAAGTTCAAAACAATGTCCATAGAGAAACTCGTGGAATTTTTTTACAGCAGCAACAGCTGCTAGGGCTTCCTTATCAGTTTGACTATAGTTCCTCTCTGCTGCAGAGAAAGTTCTTGAAAAGTAGGCAATGGGTGCCTCAGATCCATTTGGGAGCCTATGGTTCAATACTGCTCCTATGCCAAAGGGTGAGGCATCTGAGGCTAATACCAGGGGCAGGTTTTGGTTAAATTGGATTAACACAGCGTTTGAAGTTAAAAGAGACTTAACTGCTTGGAAAGCATTGGCTTCTCTCTGTTCCCAGTGCCAGGGGGCCTTTTTATCTAAGAGTCTATGAAGGAGTTCAGCTACAGAGGCCTTGTGAGGCAGGAAAGCTGCATAAAAATTCAGGAGCCCTAAAAAGGCCTACAATTCAGTTTTGTTAGAGGGTGTGGGTGCCTCGTGGATGGCTCTAACCTTAGTTTCTATGGGGTGAATTCCAGAGGCGTCAATTCGATAACCAAGGAAGTCCACTTGCTTGGTGGCAATGGTGCATTTGTCTTTTTTCAATTTAAGCCTGTTTTGCCTAAACCTGTCAAGGACTGACCTGACTAAGTAATAATTGTGTTTTGTTGGTGGCAGAAACTAAAATGTCATCAAAGTATGGAACTACCCGCGGAAGACCCTGGAGGATTCTCTCCATGAGGGACTGAAAAATGCCTGGGGCCACACTAACTCCAAATTGTAAACGTTTACATCTAAAGGCGCCCCTGTGTGTAACTATAGTTTGCAAGTCAGCAGTGTGTTGGTCCACAGGAAATTGCTGATATGCTTGGGACATGTCTAACTTTGCAAAAATTGTACTGGTTCAAAGGAGTGTAGCAGGTGTTGGATTACAGCTACTGGGTATGCACTAATTTGGAGAAAATGGTTCAGGGACATTTTATAGCCAGCGCAGATTCTCACGCTACCATCCTTTTTTAAGGGGGTGACTATGGGCATTTCCCATTTTGTGAAATCTACCTGCTCCAGCACTCCTTGTTTAATAAGTTTGTTTAATTCAGCATCCAATTTAGGCCGAATGGCAAAAAGTACCCTTCGTGGTTTTGAACGAATTGGGGTGGCTTGTGGGCCCACATCGAAAGAGATAGGGGTGCCAGAATAACAACCTAGTTTACTACTGAAAACATCAGAGTAGTCCCTGAAGAGGGAAACTACTTCAGAATTTACCACAGAGTGAATCCCTGTGACGTTAACCGGTTCTATAGAACCGGTGTGCACTGGTAGAATCCCAATCCTGCCTTGGAGGTCTTCTAGTCCAACCCCCTGCCCAAGCAGGAGACCCAATACCATTTCAAACAAATGGTTGTTGTTGGAGCGGCGGTTACAGAGAGAGACGGAGCCAGGCTAAAGGCTAACAACTTTATTCTACCGAATAAAGGGTCGCCGCGGCTGCTGGGGCTATCTGACAGCCAGCTGGCGGCGACAGCTGATGCTGTTTGACAGCTCCCTTTTATAGCTGGCTGTCAAAAGGCATCAGCCAATGGGAGCGATCGGCATTCCCACGTTGGCGGTGGACCAGAGGGAGGACTGCTGCTAGTCGTTGAACACAGCACTCCTTCCCCCTGGCCATGAGCATCCGTAGTCCTGCAGCCAGGACAGCTGCTTTCGCTCGTGGCCCGATCGTCGTAGTTCCCAAGGCTTGTCAGCGGCTGGCGAGTCCTGTTCCTTCCGGGCGGTGACAGGAACCTGCAGAGGGTCGTTGGCCATCCTTGGACTGCTGTCTGGCGGCTGCTCGGGTGAGTCTTCTCGCGGCGGTCGGTTGGTCGCATTGTCGGGTGGCGGGTAGACCGGGTCCTTCGGCGGGTCGGCTGCGGTAGGCGGTGAGTAGACTGGGTCGTCCGGCGGCAGGTAGACCAGGATTTCGGTGGCAGGCTTGCTCCAATGCCTCCTTAGCTGGTCCACGTGCCTTCTCCAGATCCGGCCATCTTCCAGGAGGACTCTGTATGACCTGGGTCCTGTAACAAAGACTATCTGCCCTGGCAGCCATAAGGGGTGCCCTGCATAGTTCCTGGCATACACCAGGTCTTGCAGGGTGAATTCCCTGGCATGGCTGTCAGAGGCCAGTGGCGTGCTGGGAGCGTAGTGGGGGTGCAACCTGTCCAGGGTGGTCCTGAGGTGTCTGCCCATTAACAGTTCAGCAGGGGACTTTGTTGTGAATGAATAATACCAATAAAGTTATCTTGAGCTTGAAGTCAAGTGCAGGATTCTGGCCCTGCACTTCTGATTGGCTGTTAATGGCAGGATTGGATTGGTCCATTCAGGAGCATCTGATTGGCCATTAACAGACCATTCCCATTGGTTAACAGAGCTAGCGCTCCAGGTTTGCTATTGGTTGAATAGTTAATAAGTTGCCTATATAAGGAAGGCTATAGCAGCCCTCCAGTTTGAGCTGTCACAATATGTAAATAAAGAGTTTGAAGTTCACTGTTTCTACCGGCTCGTCTCCATCATTTGCACCCATGCTCCAGACTTAACACTGGCGACGAGGGTGGGATTGGATGACATCAGAGCCAACTAAGATAACTAAGCACATGGCTGAAGCGCACAACAGCGGAACCATGTCCGGCAGCGTAGTACCACCCACTCCGTTCGATCCAGCTCAAGAGGACTGGGAGTCTGACATGATCATTTTCAAATGTTTTTGGAAATGAATAATCTGAAGGATGCCACACCCGGGAAGAAACGGGCGGTATTCCTAACGCACTGCGGCCCGATGGTATTCAAAATGGTTAAGGCATTAGCGAAACCAGCGGAAGCGAAGGCCATGGACTGGGACATCCTCGAACCGCTACTAAGGGCCCACTATGCACCAACCGTTCCAACGCTCGTAAGACGACACAAGTTCTATCAAAGAAACCAGCAGAAAGGAGAAAGCGTCGCCAATTTTGTTGCAGACCTCTGGAACTTGGGAGGCCTTTGCGATTTCACCGACCTAGAAGAGGCCTTGAGAGACCGAATAGTCCTCGGGCTAGACACTCTAAACGTACAGAGCAAAATAATGGCAAAGGGCGACATCACCCTTAAAGATGCCATAGCTGAAGCTACAGCAGCGGAGGCGACCAAGAAGTCGGCTGCCCAACTAGGCCGAAATCGTGCTCCAGCACACCCACCGGCCGGCGAAGTTTCACCTAACGCAGAAGGGCAGCTGCAGACGGCCCACCATGAGGACCTCTCTTCATCGTCAGACAGCGACGAAGAAGAGGTCCATCGCCTGCGGTCTGATCGGGAACGATACCCGAAATCCCAGCAACTGTGCGCTGGCTGCGGGGCCAACCATTACCACTCCGACTGCAAATTCCGTGACGCACTCTGCCACGAGTGCGGGAAACGAGGCCACATCGGATGGGTCTGCAGAAGCCTCCTTGGACCCAGCCAGACCTCGAAAGGAACCAATCTCCGCCAATCGACAGGGAATCGCCCTGTAAGGCGAGGACCAGTAAACCACTCCTACAGAAACTGACCCATGAATCATCTAGCGAGATGGGAAGAGGCCCACCAAACACTCACTATTGGCCATGCCTCTTCACTAGACGCTAAGAAAATTCGGGTCAACGTGAACATTGAAAATCGGCCTTGCCAAATGGAAGTTGATTCGGGATTGTCTCTTTCAATGGTCTCATGGAAGACCCTCAAGCAACTCATCCCCACTATCCGGCGCCAAGACCTTCAATTCCAATGGCTCGTGTTAAAGGACTACTGGGGGAACCGAATTCCAGTCGCAGGATCCAGTCGAGTCCGGGTTGCATTCAAGAACCGCATGGCGTACTTACCCCTGACGCTGATCGATAAGGACTGGCCTAGTCTGTTAGGCCTGCAATGGTTCGCACCACTCGGCATTGAAGTGGCTGGCATTAACCGAATCGGCGGCAGTGGCTGGGAGGAAGACCTCACCCACGAATTCAGGGACGTCTTCGAGGAAAAGCTAGGCGAGTACAAGGGGACCCCGATATCCTTTAGCCTTAATCCAAAGATAGCTCCCATCCGCCTTAAACCTCGTCGAGTTCCGTTCGCTCTAAAGCCAAAAATCGATGAGCAGCTTGATAAGTTGATTGCCCAGGGAGTGTTAAAGCCAACTGACCACTCCCCATGGGAAACGCCAATTGTGACACCAATTAAGCCGGACGGCTCCATTAGAATTTGTGGGGACTACCGAGCCACCCTAAACCACGTCCTGCAACAGAACCCATATCCGGTGCCGGTGGTACAACACCTCCTCCATTCCCTGGGGGGGCGGAAAAGTCTTCGCTAAACTAGACTTAGCTCAGACTTATCAGCAACTGCCCGTTGACGAAAAAACGGCACAGGCACAGACTATCGTAACACACTGAGATGCCTTTAAGTGTACGCGGCTTCAATTCGGAGTCAGTGTGGCCCCAGGTATCTTTCAGAGCTTAATGGAGAGACTATTGCAGGGGATCAAGGGCGTTGTCCCCTATTTTGACGATGTGCTCATTGCCGCCCCAACTCCAAAAATCTTACAGGAGCGTTTAAGACTAGTATTACAAAAATTCCAGGAAGCAGGCTTGAAAGTCAAAAAAAAAATAAGTGCAAACTGTGTACCGATCGTGTTGAATTTTTAGGGTACTTAATTGACAGTCAGGGTATTCACCCTACCGATAGCAAATTGAGAGCAATAAAAAACTCTCCCAGACCCCAGAACAAGACCGATCTCCAGGCGTTCTTAGGCCTCATCAATTTCTATCATGTATTCTTGCCGCACAAGGCGACTGTTGCTGAACCTTTACATCGTCTATTAGATAAAAAATCAATTTGGGTATGGGGTCACAAAGAAGAGCAGGCATTCTGTAATGTGAAAAAACTACTGACTTCGGACGCCGTACTAATGCAGTACAATGAGACTTTGCCAATAAACATTACATGTGATGCATCGCCTTTTGGAGTGGGTGCCATTTTGAGCCATGTGTTACCTAACGGTAACGAAGCCCCTGTTGCTTACTTCTCAAAGACGCTCTTGAAAATCGAGCGAAATTACAGCTAGATCGATAAAGAAGCCCTGGCGATTGTATCAGGTGTTAAAAGATTTCATGAGTACATGTATGGCCGGGTTTTCACCATTGTAACTGACCACAAACCATTGCTGGGGATCATCGCTGGGGACAAGCCAACTCTCTACATACTTTCTCCTAGAATGACCCGCTGGTCAGAATTCTTGGCTGCCTACAATTATCGGTTACAATATTGTTCTGGTAAAGCCATTCCCCATGCCGGCGCGCTGAGCCGTACACCGCTCCCTGAAACTATCAACGATCCTGCACCAATGATGACAGCATTGCAGATCGAGACACTCCACACGCCACCATTAACTGCCCGTGACATCGCGAGAGAAACAAAACGCGATTCCATCTTAGCATGAGTCCTCGCATGGGTGGAATGTGGATGGCCATTGGACCAAGTACCAGACAACTCTGCACCATTCAAAAGTCGTCAAACAGAGTTGTTCTCGCAGAAGGGCTGTGTCATCTGGAGCGATAGAGTCGTTATCCCAGAACGACTTCAACAGGCATTGCTAAGAACCTTGCACGATGGCCACCCTGGCATCGTGTGCATGAAGGGCCTCGCATGAAGCTACGCATGGTGGCCAGGCATCGACAGACAAATCGAATCGTGGGTTAAAACTTGCAGGAGATGCCAAGAAGTAAGAAACGCTCCACCAAAGGCAACCCCAACCGAATGGGAGACGCCACGGGGACCCTGGTCCCGCATCCATCTGGATTTTGCCGGGCCGACCAAAGGCCACACGTTTTTGCTAACTATCGACGCCTACTCGAATTGGCTCGAGATTCATCGAATGAGCAACACGACCACTGACGCAGTCATCAAAAGACTGGAAAGACTGTTTGCAACCCACGGATTACCAGACGTTCTGGTATCCAACAACGGGCCTCAGTTTACCACGCTGTCTTTTGAGCAGTACCTGGCTGACCGCAGTATCCGACATGCATACCCTGCTGCCAACGGTAGGGCTGAACGCATGGTACATTTCGTCAAAAAGACTCTCCAAAAGATTGACTACAACAACATCGACGAGAAAATCAACCGGATCCTTTTCCTACAGCACATCACACCTCACAGTGTCACCAACAAAACTCCCACCGAGCTGCTAATGGGGCTACCATCTTTTTTTAAAGGGGTGACTATGGGGGTCTCCCACTTGGCAAAGTCTACCTGTTGTAGCACTCCCTGTTTGGTAAGTTTGTCTAATTCAGCATTTAATTTAGGCCTAATGGCAAAAGATATCCTCCGAGGTTTCAAATGAATTGGGGTGGCTTGTGGACCCACATCGAAAGATATGGGGGTGCCTGAATAACAGCCTAGTTCAGTGCTGAAAACATCAGAGTAGTCCCTAAAAAGGGCATCTACTTCAGAATTTACCATAGAGTGAATTCCTGTAACGTTGAGGCCTAGGGCAGGAAACCAATCTAATCCTAGCAAGCTAGGAAGGGCACCATCTACAACCACCAGTGGCAAGTGACCTCTAAAGTTTTGGAATTGAATGAGGAATTTTCTCTTACCCAGGACTGGAATGATCTTTCCCTGGTAGTCCCGAAGAGTCAGGTGGCAGTCGGTCAGCTTCTTCTTTGAGAGCGAAGGCAGCAACTTCTTCAGGGAGGCCTACGAAATGATGGAGATAGTTGACCCGGTGTTTACCTCCATCCGGCAGGGTTTACCTTCTATAAAAAGAGAAATGCTTATTTTGTTAGACCTAGAGGTGGTGTTGTTTGCGTGGTAACAAGTGAAACAATGTTCCACTTGCCTTTGGTAGGAGGCAGAAACTTGAGGTCTTTGTATGGAGGCCTGCTCAGCTTGGCAAACCCTGGCTATGTGCCCTCTCTTCTGGCAGTTCAGACAGATAACCTTTCTGAACCTGCAAGTTGATCTATGGTGGTTACCCCTGCAGCTCACGCAAGGGGTTTGCTGTTTGCTTGTCTGACTGTTGTATTTCTTAGGTGGCCCTGGGGGGGGTTGTCTTGGACGAGTGAGGCGGTTTACCTCCAGAGGTTCTTCTTCCACTTCTTGGAGACCTCATCATAGTGGATTGTAGCCTGCCCTTGCTTGGAGGTGTTTCCCTGAATTTCAGCTGCTGATAATTCTGACAATTCAGCAACCTGAGCTTCCTCAATAGCTAAGGCTAGGGTTAAATCTTTTTTAGCCAGTAACCACCTCTGCAGCTTTAGGTCCATTACTCCTCCCACAATTTGGTTGAGCAGCATGTCCTCAAGGTAGTCCCTAAAACCGCAGTGTATGGCAGCTGATCTTAATGCTGCCATGTACTGACTCACAGTTTCCCCTTCAGCCTGAGTTCTCCTTCTAAAAGCCAGTCTCCTGGCTATCTGAGAGGGTCTAGGGGAGTAGTGATTTGACAAGATTTCTCTCAGCTCATCCCAGGGAATAGCCTTTATGGAATGTGGGGACACTAGCGCAGAGGCTGTGTCAAAAACTGTAGCCCCATAGAAACTTAAAAAATAGGACCTTTTCCTTAGATCCGTAGCTTCAGTCAGATCAATGGCATTTAAAAAGCATTCAAATCTATTCATATATGATTCCCATGTTTCTGCCCCCGGTTGGAAATGCGGGAATGTCGGATTTGAGGCCATTAGAGTGGCAGCGTTGGTTTCCTCAGCTGAGGAAAGTTCGAGTTTTCGCTTTTAGAAAAGCGTTTCTGGCTGCGCCTGTCAGTGGTGTTCGGCTCCTCAGCTGAGAGGGCTTTAAAGTTCGCGCTCTTTGGAGAGCGTCAGTGGCGGTGACTCGATCAGCTCGTAGCGGCTTCAGCTCTTTCTTATTGTGACCTCGGCTCTTTCTTGTTGTGACTTCGGCTCAATTTTCTGCCTGATCATCTTTGCTGTATCCCATCCTCGTCGCCAGAGTTGGAGCGGTGGTTACAAAGAGAGACGGAGCCAGGCTAAAGGCTAACAACTTTATTCTACCGAATAAAGGGTTGCCGCAGCTGCCGGGGCTATCTGACAGCCAGCTGGCGGCGACAGCTGATGCTGTTTGACAGCTCATTTTATAGCTGGCTGTCAAATGGCATCAGCCAATGGGAGCGATCGGTGCTCCTGCGTTGGCGGCGGACCGGAGGGAGGACTGCTGCTAGTCTTTGAACATAGCAGTTGTCCAGTCTCTTTTTGAAAACCTCTGGTGATGGAGCTTCTGTCTATTGAGATAATGTTTGTTTTTCTTGAAAAATATTCCATGTTACTAGAGAAAAATAAAATTGATATGGGCAAGATCTAATTTATTTCCTAAATTCAAATAATGATCTATGATGCAATAGAGGTATTTTATTTTATTTCTTTTTGCAAGACTCTAAAGAAATATTTATTTTAGAACATATTTGTTCTTAACCTGTTACTGAAAATATAAGGCATATTTGAATGTAGGAAAGATGCATTTGAGAAATTTACAGTCTTATTTCTTTATTTTGATTTCATTTTTTTTAATTTAAAAATATTCTTTATTGAAATTCAAAATATTAAAAAGTTTACGAATATTCAAAATTTTAAAAAGTTTACAAATATTTCTATAATAGAAGATGTATACATATCTTTCAACATTGTTTTCTTGACAGTACAATAAATACAATACATACAATTAATACTTAATAACTACTGACAGTTATTCATAGTATTAGTAGTACTAATTCACAGTGTCTTAATAATATTAATAAAAAGTGGTTAATGTGTATAGGTTAATGGTTCAAAAAAGAAAAAGATCATATTAACACTAAGTACATATATATATCTAGAAAAGAAAAAATCAGAGATAAATCTATATAATTTTAGTCTATGTATTGTGCTCTATATTTCATAGCCATAAGAGGAGATAATATTATATAGTATAATAGTTTAAATTAAATTAATAGTATAATATTTTAAATTGAATATAAATATTTACATATTTTCTGGCATTTTCTCAATTTCAACAACTTCTCGCTGGTCCTACTTATATACCAATATGTCAATTTTATTTCCACTTTTGACCTGTATTTTTCATGTTTTACTATCTACCCATTGATATCAAAAGTTCCAGATTGAGTAATATTCTGAGTCTTCTTTATCATTTAATTTCATCGTGAGTCTATCCATCTCTGCACATTCCAGAATATTACAAATTATAGCTTCATCAGATGGAATGGTAGACATTCTTTATTTTGATTTCCAATCCATAAGTAGCAAACCAAGAATAAGGTAACTTATATTATGCATGTTTTCCTGAAGCTAGGGCAATTTTTGCACATTTAATGGTAACAATTCCTTGGATAATTTTTTCAGTTTGCATTGCTACAGAACTATTCATTATCAAATTCCTGGAATTATTTCATTACACTGATATAAAAAATGTTAATTGTCAACATTGGGTTTGTCTATACTTACATATTCAACAATGGGAGTTGATCTAAAGGTCTTTTTTCTTCTCTTCCAAAGGAGGCCATGACAGAAGCTAAGAGCTTCACCTCTGTCAAGGAATTCATCTTGCTGGGACTCACCAGCCACACAAAAACCCAACTTCTTCTCTTTGGGATCATTTTCATCATTTACTTGCTTACAGTTTTGGGGAACATATTGATCTTCATATTGGTGCAGGTTGATTCAAACTTGCACACACCCATGTATTATTTTCTCTCACATCTTGCAGGGGTAGATATGTGTTATGTAACCACCACCATGCCTCTCATGTTGACTGATCTCCTGACTGGAGATGGAGCCATTTCTTTCGCATTCTGCATGGTCCAGATATACATTGCAGTGATCTTAGGTAGTGTTGGGATTCTCCTGTTTGGGGTCATGGCCTACGATTGCTACCTGGCCAACTGCTGTCCATTAATTTACCCTATTCTCATGGACAAGTGTTGCCAGTTACAGTGCAGTTCAACATGCTGGATAACATCCTCTGGTCTGTTTGATTTTTATTGTCAGCCTTGTTTCCCAAAACTATTGTGGACCCAATCAGATCAGTAACTTCATTTGTGAGATACCAATGGTGCTGAAACTTGCATGTGGTGATACCAGAATTGCTGAGGCCATTATATTTGGTACAAGAGGATTTTTTATTTTGGTTCCCTTTTCTATTGTATTGACATCCTATGGATTTATTCTTCATTCTGTCTTACAAATGAAATCCGGTGAGTGGCAGAAAGCTTTCTCTACCTGCGGCTCGCTTCTTATTGTCATCTCCATGTTTTGATCACCCCTGTACTCAACTCTGTTGTTTATACCCTGCAAAACAAGGACTTTCATAGGGCAGTAGCCAAGATCCTGTGAAGAAGGGTTCTTGAAGAAAAGTAATAGGGATTCTGTCATGGTTACCCAAAAATTGGTGGTCTAACAGTGACTGATTATGAACATTGCTCTGCAAATATTTAAAAGACTTTATTTCTCTAATCTTGAAATCAAGTCATGGATTCTGTGGATGATCTATCTCTCTTCCATCTTCCATACTTATCCTTTCATTTTAATTGGCAATTTCATGTTGGCTGATTATATTAATCTGGAATGATTGTTTTCTTGAACCATGATATGTCCAACAATTCTGTGGTTATTTTCTCAGTCCAATATAATCTATTTGTGATGGGATGTTATAACCTTTAAAAATAATTTCTTGATTAAAGTAGGGTAAATATGGTGTACATACTTCCCTAATTGTGGTGTGAAAAGTTCTGAAGAAGTTTTTGTAACTTTATACTTAAAACTGGAGAAAACGGATTTAATTTTCAGTGAATGTGTAAAAATGAAATTAAGGGATTCAAGTATGGTCATTCAAGTACATTCCCCAAATTTTAGGAAACAAAATGATGGTGTTAAGTTGAAATACATGACTTAAGCAGTGGGGTAAAAGCAGTGCCAAAATCATGGGTTTATGGGGGAAATGATATCCAGCATGTAGGGGATAAAAGGGGACAATACTGGAACACAATACTTCAACACATTGACTAAATTAGTAGACCAGCAAAATACTGTGCAAAATACTGTGGAGTATATTTAGATTTCAGCAAGGCATTCCATAAAGGAGACCACAGCCTACTTCTTAGTAAGCTAGAAAAAAGTGGAATAGATAGCACCATCACTAGATGGACTCGCAACTGGCTGGCAAACCGTACTCAGCGAGTAGTCCTTAATGGGTCTAAGTCTACATGGAGGGAAGTAAGCAGTGGGGTGCCACAAGGTTCTGTCTTAGGCCCAGTACTCCTCAATATCTTCATTAATGACTTAGATGAGGGAATAGAAGGGGAACTTACCAAATCTGCAGATGATACTAAGCTGGCAGGAATAGCTAACACCTAAGAAGATAGGCTCAAGATCCAGGTGGATCTTGACAGACTAGAACACTGGGCCATATCTAATAAAATGAAATTAAATACAGAGAAAAGTAAAGTCCTACACTTAGGCAAGAAAAACTAAAAGTACACATACAGATTGGGTGAAACCAGGCTCAATAGCAGTAACTGTGAGAGGGATCTTGGAGTCTTAGTGGACAACCAACTAAATATGAACCAGCAGTGTGCAGCAGCTGCCAAAAAAGCTAATGCAATCCTAGTTGTATTAAAAGAGGGATACAGTCAAGATCAAGGGAAGTAATAATACCACTCTATAAAGCCTTAGTAAGACCACACCTAGAGTACTGCATCCAGTTTTGGTCACCACATTATAAAAAAGATGTTGAGACTCTAGAAGAAGTACAGAGAAGAGCAACCAGGATGATTAGGGGACTGGAGGCTAAAACATACAACGAACAGTTGCAGGAACTGGGCTTGGCTAGTCTAGTAAAGAAAAGGACCAGGGGAGACATGATAGCGGTCTTCAATATTTGAGGGGCTGCCACAGGGAGGAAGAGGTCAAGCTATTTTCTAAAGCGCTTGTAGGCCAGACAAGGAATAATGGATGGAAACTGAACAAGGAGAGATTTAACCTGTAAATAAGGAGAAACTTTCTGACAGTGAGAACAATCAACCAATGGAACAGATTGCCCTCAGAAGTTGTGGGAGTGCCATCAGTTGAGACTTTCAAGAAGAGATTGGACTTCCATTTGTCAGAAATGGTGTAGAGTCTCCCACTTGGGTGGGGGGGTTGGACTAGATGACCTACAAAGTCCCTTCCAACTCTGATTATGTGTATCTGAACTGGTATAATATGACCTGTCGTTTAGATTGTACTATATAATGAGGCAGAAAAAACAGAGAGAGGGGGTAGTGTTATAATAGATGCTTCAGGTTATCCTGTTGGATAGGACTTCAACTGGGAAAGTGAAAGTGAAAGTGAAGTGGATCCTGCAATTCTTGAAATTCCAATTCTGGGGCAAGGAGGAAGCCCAGGAAGAAAATCCTGGAATGGCTTATGAATACTTGAAAGACCAGGAGAATGGACTATATATCATGTTTATGAACATCCTGATGCTAGATATTGGGCCTGTATGAGTTCAAGTCTTTTTTTTTGTCACCAAGAGAACAAGGAGAACACCTAAGCATTCCATCATCAGTCTTTGAGATAAAGAGGAGAAAAAAAGAAGCTGTAATATAGCAAATGAGAAATTGATGGAAAGAGAGTTGAAGCTGAGAATAGATAGATGATGTGTGTGGTTTTCTAGAAGTTCACAAACTAACATTGGTTATATAATTTTGTCAAATGTCAACAATAGTTGGTTAGTAGGAATCCCCCATCCTGGAAAACTCTTTTGAAATTTGTGGTACAATAAATTAAGTGATTGTCAACTGTGAAGCTGATTCAAAGGGTGGAATTGTAAGTGTGGTGTTGTAAACCATGTAAAAGAGTGAAATTAGAATGGTGTTGGAATATTACAGAAATATTGTTTTGCATTTAAGATTCATGAATTCTATTTTTGGATCATGTGGCTTTTTGATTTAAAAGAGCACCCAGAATCATTGGTTGAGTTCAACCAACCAACCTTTCAATACACTCAACAATAGTCCAAATGAAATTCCATAGAAGCAATACTATGTTAATTTTCTTTTAAAAGACATTACTGAAGGAATTCTGGGAGTTGAAGTCCACATATTGTAAAGGTGACTGAGTTGAAAAACTCTGGTTTAGATGGAAGTTGTATGTATGTACCCTGAAATCAACTCCTGGATTTTGTGGAAAATCCATCTTTCAGTCTAGTCTTTTTTATTTTTTTATTTTGTTGAGATGTTAAAATCTCAGAATTTAGCACTTTTGAAATGTGGAGTAACCTTTATCTGGTTCCCTGGTTGTGTTGTGAAAGTCTATCATCAAGTTTTAGAAGTTTGTTGTACATTTAGAAATATAGTGATACAACATAGACTACAATTAAGAACTGAATAGTTTTCAATGAACACAACAACTATGTATCACTGTGATGCTAATCCTAGATTATTAATCCATCCTGGATTAATTTTACAAATACTCTCCTGAGCCCAGCAAGTTCATTTCCAGAGAAGGAAGAAAGAATTTAAGAAAACAAGAGTACTAAAAAAAGAAATCAATTTTATTAAGGAATATTTTAGAAGGTAAACATCAAATGGAAGAAAAAATAAAGAGGAAAAAAGAAAAGTGATAAATAAATATAAATGAAATGAAAGAAAAAAGACAAAGAAATAAATAAAAATGAGGGAAAATATAAAGAAGTGGTTGAGAATCTTCTTTATTGCAATTATGAAAATGAAAAATGAAAAAATAATGAAGAACCTGCCTTCAGTTGAGGACCTGTATACTGCACAAGTCAAAAAGAGGGCTGTGAAAATATTTAGAGACCCTCATATCCCAGACATAAACTGTTTCAATTCCTTCCCACAAAATGACGCTATAGAGCACTGCACACCAGAACAACTAGACACAAGAACAGTTTTTTCCCCAAAAGCCATCATTCTGCTAAACAAATAATTCCCTCAACACTGTTCAACTATTTACAAAGTCTGCACTATTAATTTTCTCATCATTCCTTATCACCCACCCCCTCCCACTTGTGACTGTATGACTGTAACTTTGTCGCTTGTATCCTTATGATTTACATTGACTGTTTCCTAGCATGATTTGATTGCTTATTGTACCCTATGACTATCATTAAGTGTTATATACCTTATGATTCTTGATGAATATATCTTTTCTTTTATGTATACTGAGAGCATTTGTACCAAGACAAATTCCTTGTGTGTCCAATCACATTTGGCCAATAAAGAATTCTATTCTATTCTAAAATGTTGTTATATTTTATCCTCTCTCTCTAACATCACACCATGGCGCCTTCCTTTGTGATCATCAAATTCATAAAAAAAAAACAAAACATTTTTTTCCATTGACAGCAAAAGATCAATAAAGTAATTCCAATTATTGATAAAAAAGAATTTTTTTTTTGGCAATATAGCAAGCTGTTTATAGCACAATGGTATCCAGGAATATTGCAAGTGTTAAGTATATGAATTTTCAGCCAACATTAGTTATAATTGAATATGTAAGTGCAATACATCACAACTAGAGATTACTATATTGGTGGACAACTGGGAAGCTATAAAGAATAAAGAAAAATACTGGTGCCAGTTTCAATTCACTTTAGTATGCTGGATTATAGCTCCTTTGATCTGTGTGATTTGCATTGTCTGCCTTGTTTCCCAAAGCTATTGTTTTTGTTTTTATTTATTTTATTTTATTTTTATTTATTTTTTATTTATTTTGATTTGTAAATTGCTTATGAGATAATAGGTATACCGTATATACTCGAGTATAAGTCGAGTTTTTCAGCCCATTTTTTGTGCTGAAAAAACCGCCCTCGACTTATACTCGAGTCAGATTCCCCTCTGAAAAAAAAATGGTGTGGAGCTCCGAAGCTGGGCAGCCGCTTCCCTGCTTCCGTGTTTCCTTTGCAACTTTTAAGCATGGGAGGGGGAGGCTTTTCTGAGCTCTAGGCTGAAAAAGCAACGCCAGCCGAGGTCGCTCCACTCAGTTTCATTTCCTCAGCTCCAGCTGCTTTCAGTCCACTCGGGAGGAGGGGGAGGCTTTTCTGAGCTCTAGGCTGAGAAAGCAATGAGAGCCGAGGTCGCTCCACTCAGTTTCATTTCCTCAGCTCCAGCTGCTTTCAGTCCACTCAGGAGGAGGGGGAGGGGGAGGAGGAGGGGGAGGCTTTTCTGAGCTTTAGGCTGAGAAAGCAACGCAAGTGGAGGTCGCTCCACTCAGTTTCATTTCCTCAGCTCCAGCTGCTTTCAGTCCACTCGGGAGGAGGGGGAGGGGGAGGCTTTTCTGAGCTTTAGGCTGAAAAAGCAACGCCAGGAGGGGGAGGGGGAGGAGGAGGGGGAGGCTTTTCTGAGCTTTAGGCTGAGAAAGCAATGCAAGTGGAGGTCGCTCCACTCAGTTTCATTTCCTCAGCTCCAGCTGCTTTCAGTCCACTCGGGAGGAGGGGGAGGAGGGGGGGGGAGAGAGAGAGATATCATAAGAACGGCTCTTGGTTTTTTCTTGCAAGGGAGAGAGTGACTCCTGCCTACCACTGTCATCATCATCATCTTTTGCGTTAGTGAATCAATCAAACCTTTCATGATAGTGAGATCGTTTCCCAAATTTCCCTTAAATCAGGGAAGAAATCAGAAACAAACCTTTGGGCTGAGAATAAGCTTGTTCCTATGATGCCATTTTTGTTCACTTCAGTGTGAAAAGTGTGAAAAAACACACTTCTTTTTCTTCATCTTCTTGTTCCCTATTTACTGGTCTCTTTCAAAGAGGAAATTGTGAACATCAAACTTATTCTCAACTGTCCTAGTGAAAGTTTTTATTGGCATCTATTTTTATTTTTGAAATTTACCAGTAGCTGCTGCATTTCCCACCCTCGACTTATACTCGAGTCAATAAGTTTTCCCAGTTTTTTGTGGTAAAATTGGGTGCCTCGACTTATATTCGGGTCGACTTATACTCGAGTATATACGGTAAGTACAAACATAGTTATGAATACATGAAATGGGTACATATAAAAAAGAAAAAAGAAACAATAGGACAGGGACAGTAGGCATGTTGGTGAGTTTATGGACGCTCCCTTACAGACCTCTTAGGAAAGGGGTGAGGTCAATAGTAGACAGTCTAAGGTTGTGTTAAGGTTGTGTAAGACTGTGGTCCCAATCAGATCAATCACTTCATATGTGAGTTGCCAGTGATGTGGAAACTTGCATGTGGCGATACAGGTATAACTGAGGACATTATTTTTGGTTAAGGCTCATAATGTGTCCTTCTGGTTCCTCTTTCTATTATATTCACCTCTTATGGATTTATTTGTCATACTGTCTTACAAATGAAATCATGTATGGGAAGGCACAAGGCTTTCTCTACTGTGTCTCCCATCTTGTGTTCTCCTTTTTTTTTGGGTGGTCCTTCCATCTGCATGTATCTGCTTCCAAAAACTGATTCAGCTCCTGATTGTGAGAAACAAATGGCAGTCTTCTATTTGTGATCATTCCTCTGCTCAGCTCTATCATTTATACTCTGTGAAACAAGGACATTCCTAGGGTAGTAGCCAAGATCTTGTGAAGAAGGATATTTGAACAAAACTTTTGATCAACCTTTAAAAAAAAAGCCCTAATGATTTAACAGTGGCTGATTATGAGTGTTGCTCCGCAATAATTTGAAAATCTGTGTTTGTCAACCTTGAAATGAACTCTGTTCTGTGGATGACCTATCTCTCAGCCTAGTCTTTAGTCAGTAATTGTGTTGAGATATTAAAACGTCAAAGCCTAGATCTTATGAAATGAAGAATAGGTTGCTCTTGTATCTATTTTCCTGGTTGTGGTGTGAAAATCTTTAGAAAGTATCATGCTTTAAACTGTAGAGAAGCAAATGCAATACAAAGTGACCCTCATATAAAAATGGGGGATTATGGGATTCAGTAGATAACCTATTTAACCTATTCTTTATTCTTTTTTTAAAAAAATTAAAGACTTTATTTACAAAATATTAAAACACAAACATACAAATATGTAAAAATGAAATATAAATAGAACAATAAACATATTTCTTTCTATTTGATATTAAGATTGATAGCTTATAGTAAACAGTAGTAAGTAATCATTGGCAAATATTCCTTATCCCTTATCAATTACCTGTTAATTAATAAATAATATATTATTCTGCTATTGCTATTGGATTATAACTGTACTGGTTAATCGAATGGAGACTTCATAATATTTATATAATAGAAAGAAGCTTGGAATCGTTATTATTATACATTCAATATATACAACTATAGTATGTGTCCTGGGTTCATTTATCCTGTATACCTTTTTTCTTGTGCTCTACCCAGCTGTACTACTTATCCCAAACCAAATAATACTCTGACTCTTCCTTCCCATTTAATTTGAGCATAAGCCTGTCCATTTTGGCACATTCATGCTTTTTTGAATAATAATGTGTATCAGTAGTACATCGGGCCTTTTCCAATATTGCGCTAAAGAAATTCGCACCGCTGTTAATAAGTGGATGATCAGATATCTCACTTTTGGAGGGTATTCCCCTTTAATCATTCCCAGGAGGAACAGTTTTGGTTTCCACTCCACTCTAATCCGCATTCCATAATTTCTTCTATCCATATTTTTATCCTTGTCCAATATTTCTTAATCTCAGGGCATGTCCACCAAGGATAAGTACCGAATTTCTCTTTACATTTCCAACAGTTTGGATTTGCTGTTGCTATTTTAGCTAATGTAGAGGGTGCCAGATGCCTTCTATATATCATTTTATATAAGTTTTCCTTGTATGATAATGATTTTATTAATGTGAGATTCCTTTGCCAGATTTACTTCCAATCGTCCAAATCTATATTATAACTGAAATTTTTTGCCCAGGCTACCATTGGTCCTTTCACAATTTCGTCAGCCAATTCGTATTCTAATAGGTAATTGTATAATTTGGATATCATATTTTTCTCCAGACCCAAGAATATTTTACCTAATTAAGTATTTTTTATTTCAAATCCATATTCTTTTACATCTGTTGTGAATGCACAGGCCTTAATAAAGATATCTTAGCTTGGAGTCAAGTGCAGGGTTCTGGCCCTGCACTTCTGATTGGCTGTTAACGGCAGGATCAGATTGGCCTGTTCCGGGGAATCCGATTGGCCATTAACGGAACGTTCTTATTGGTTAAGGGAGCTAGCGCTCCTAGATTGTTATTGGTTAATAGTTATTAGGTTGCCTATATAAGGAGGGCTATAACTGCCATTGAGTTTGAGCAGTCACTATGTAAATAAAGAGTTGAAGTTCACCGTTCCAGAGGCTTGTCTCCATTCTTTCTTGCCCATGCTCCATACATAACACTGGCGACAAGGGTAGGATACGGAGACGTCTGAGCCGACTGAACTAAGAAGAAACACCGAGCACGTGGCTGACAGCGCTACATGACGGAACCATGTCCGGTGTCGTCGTACCACCCGCTCCGTTCGATCCAGTGCAAGAGGACTGGGAGTCCTACATGGATAGTTTCCAAATGTTTTTGGAAACTAACAATTTAAAGGATGCCACAGCCGGGAAGAAACGGGCGGTATTCCTAACGCATTGTGGTCCAACCGTATTTAAGATGGCTAAAGCACTAGCCAAACCTACCGAAGTGAAGACGATGGACTGGGATGACCTCGAACCCCTACTAAGAGCTCATTATGCACCAACCGTGCCCACGCTCGTGAGACAGCACGAGTTCTATCAGAGAAACCAGCGAAAAGGAGAAAGCATCGCCGACTTCATAGCAGACCTCCGAAACCTGGGAGGCCTCTGTGGATTCGCCGATTTGGAAGAGGCACTGAGAGATCGAATAGTTCTGGGATTAGATGCACCAGGTGTGCAGAGCAAGCTGATGGCGAAAGGCGACATCAGCCTTGCCGATGCCATCGCTGATGCTACTGCAGCAGAAGCAACCAGGAAGTCGGCTGCACAATTATGCCGCAACCGTGCTCCGGTACACCAATCGACAGGCGAAATTTTACCCAAATCAGAAGGGCAGCTTTCAATGACACACCACAAGGACCTCTCTTTGTCGTCAGACAGTGACGAAGAAGAGGTCCATCGACTGCGGTCTGACCGGGACCACCGTCCGAAGTCCCTACGCCCTTGCGCTGGCTGTGGAGCCAACCATGCCAGGTCCGAATGCAAATTCCGGGATGCGCTCTGCCATGAGTGCGGGAAGAGAGGCCACATCGGACAGGTCTGCCGAAGTTTACAAGGACCCAGCCAGGCCTCAAAAGGAGCTAACTATCGCCAATCGACAGGAAACCATCCTGTAAGGCGAGAACCAGTAAACCACTCCTACAGAAACCGAGTTTTGCAGCGAGAAGAGACTCACCATACTATCACTATCGGTCACGTCTCTGCCTTGGATGCCCAGAAAATCCGAATTACAGTGGCCATCGAGAACCAGCCTTGCCACCTGGAAGTCGGCTCGGGATCGTCCCTCTCGATGGTGTCCTGGAAGACCCTCAAGCAACTCATCCCCATGATCCAGCGCCAAGACCTCCGTTTCCAAAAACTTATTCTTAAGGACTATCAAGGGAATCGAATCCCTGTTGTTGGTTCCTGCCGAGTTCAGGTCTCATTCAAGAAGCACACAGCGTACTTACCGCTAACTGTGATCGACAAAGATCGGCCTAGTCTGCTAGGTCTCCAATGGTTCGCGCCACTTGGCATTGAAGTGGCAGGCATAAACCGAGTCAGCGGAAGTGACTGGGAGGAGGACCTCATCGATGAATTCAAGGACGTATTCACAAAAAATTTAGGTGAGTACAAGGGGACCCCAATATCATTCAGCCTTAATCCAAAGATAGCTCCCATCCGCCTTAATCCTCGTCGAGTTCCGTTTATCTTAAAGCCGAAAATCGACGAACAACTTGATAAACTAATAGCTCAGGGGGTGCTAAAACCTACCGATCATTCTCCCTGGCAAACCCCAATCGTAACACCCATTAAGCCGGATGGTTCAATCCGAATTTGTGGGGACTACCGGGCCACCCTGAACCACGCCCTACAGCAAAATGCATATCCGGTGCCGGTGGTGCAGCATCTCCTCCATTCCCTGGGGGGCGGAAAAGTCTTCGCCAAATTAGACTTAGCTCAGGCATATCAGCAATTACCTGTTGATGAAAAGACGGCATAGGCACAAATGATTGTGATGCACCGAGGTGCCTTTAATTGTACCTGGCTCCAATTCGGAGTCAGTGTAGCCCCGGGGATATTTCAGAGCCTTATGGAGAGGCTACTACAAGGGATTAAAGGCGTGGTCCCCTACTTTGACGATGTATTAATTGCTGCACCTACAAAAAAAATCTTACGGGATCGTTTAAAGTTGGTCCTACAAAAATTCCAAGACGCCGGTCTTAAGGTGAAAAAGAATAAGTGTAAATTGTGTACAGATAGTGTTGAGTTTTTAGGGTACCTAATTGACAGTCAAGGTATTCACCCTACCGACAGTAAATTAAGAGCAATAAAAAATGCTCCCAGACCTCGGAACAAGGCTGATCTCCAGGCGTTCCTAGGCCTCATCAACTTTTATAACGTATTTCTACCACATAAAGCAACTGTCGCTGAGCCATTACATTGTTTACTAGACAAGAAAGCAAATTGGTTATGGGGTCATAAAGAAGAACAGGCGTTCCGTAATGTAAAAAAACTACTGACTTCTGACTCTGTACTCATGCAGTACAATGAGACTTTGCCGTTAAATATCACATGTGATGCTTCGCCCTTCGGAGTGGGCGCCATTCTGAGTCATGTACTGCCTAATGGTAACGAAGCCCCTGTTGCATATTTTTCAAAGACACTTTCAAAAACTGAGTGAAATTATGGCCAAATCGATAAAGAAGCCCTCGCAATTGTATCGGCCATTAAAAGATTTCATGAGTACGTGTATGGCCAGGCTTTTACTATCGTGACTGACCATAAACCGTTATTGGGGATAATCACTGGAGATAAGCCGACTCCCTACATATTATCCCCCAGGAGGACTCGCTGGTCAAAATTCTTGGCTGCTTATAATTATCAGCTGCAATACCGCCTGGGGAAAGCCATTCCCCACGCTGACGCATTGAGCTGAGCACCGCTTCCAGAGACTCTCGACGATCCCGCACCAACGGTAACCATGTTACAAATTGAAACACTCCACTCGCCACCATTAACCTCTCGAGATATTGCAAGAGAAACCAGATGTGACCTTGGCGCGAATCCTAGGCTGGGTAGAACGCGGATGGCCATTGGACCAATTATCAGATGACTTCACACCATTCAAGACTCGACAAATGGAGTTGTTCTCTCAAAAGGCCTGTGTCATCTGGAGCGATAGAGTCGTTATCCCAGAGCGACTCCAAAAAGCAGTACTGAGAACCTTTCATGATGGCCATCCCAGTATCGTGCGGATGAAAGCCCTCGCACGAAGCTACGTATGGTGGCCAGGCATTGACAAGCAAATTGAAAATTGGGTTAAAGCTTGTCATAGATGCCAGGAAGTGAGCAACGCCCCACCAAAAGCCATCCCTACCGAATGGGAGACACCACGGGGACCCTGGTCCCATATTCACCTGGATTTTGCGGGGCTGACCAAAGGCCACACCTTTCTTCTAACCGTCGACACCTACTTGAATTGGCTCGAGATTCACCGCATGATGAACACAACCACTGAAGTGGTTATCAAAAAATTGGAAAGACTGTTTTCAACCCACGGATTACCAGACGTTCTGGTATCCGACAACGGGCCCCAATTTACCGCGCTGTCCTTCGAGCAGTACCTGGCTGGCCGCGGCATCCGACATGCACTCACCTCGCCTGTGCACCCTGCGACCAATGGCAGGGCTGAGCGCATGGTCCAATTTGTTAAGAAAACCTTGCAGAAATTAGACTACGATAACATCGACGACAAAATCAACCGAATCCTTTTTCTACAACACATCACACCTCATAGCGTCACCAACAAAACTCCCGCTGAACTGCTAATGGGACGAAAACTCCACTCCCACCTTGACCGGTTACACCCAGCTTATGAACTGGAAAAACCACTAGGATCCAGTGGCCGATGTCATGCCTTCCAGGTAGGTGATTTGGTATAGCAAAAAACCTATCGGGCGATCCGCTGTGGGTAGAGGCGACAGTAGTTCGTGAAACCGGCCCGAGATCCTACCTTGTACAATGCCTTGACGATAGACTATGGAAACGCCATATCGATCAATTACGATCACGGCTCCAGTCGGGCAATTCTGAACTCTCTTATGACCAAACTGAGGGGGGGAGATATGGAAGAAGACGAATTTCAATTAGAAGAAAACCCATCCGAAGGGAACGATGGCGGAATAGAGACACAGGAATTGGAACTAGAGAAGGGAATAGATTCACCTCAGGGAGTTGCTGAAGATATTGGTGACGACGGAAACGTGAACTCTGAACCAGAGGCAACCCCGTCGACAAACAACAATCTACCTCAGTGAGATTGCAGCCAAATGCAAAACACACAGCGAAAATCAAAAAGACTAATAAAGCAACCGTCCTACCTAAAGGACTATGTAACTGCGCCCTGTAAACAGAAGGGGTGTTGTGAATGCATAGGCCTTAATAAAGATATCTTAGCTTGGAGTCAAGTGCAGGGTTCTGGCCCTGCACTTCTGATTGGCTGTTAACGGCAGGATCGGATTGGCCCGTTCCGGGGAATCCGATTGGCCATTAACGGAGCGTTCTTATTGGTTAAGGGAGCTAGCTCTCCTAGATTGTTATTGGTTAAAAGTTATTGGGTTGCCTATATAAGGAGGGCTATAACTGCCATTGAGTTTGAGCAGTCACTTTGTAAATAAAGAGTTGAAGTTCACCATTCCAGAGGCTCGTCTCCATTCTTTCTCGCCCATGCTCCATACATAACAACATCCTTATTATATCGCATTTTTATTTGAAAGTAGGACCAATTGTCAATATCTATTTCTTGGGTTTCCAATTCCTGAACCAATTTAAGTTTCCCCTCATTGTCTAAAATTTGGTGGTATTTGAGCTTTTTACTAATATCCATCGTGTTAGGATGGAACATCGCCTCCATCATTGAAAACCACCTCAGAATTTTAGTATAGTGGTTCCTTCTGATATCTGTCCAAATTTTAATCAGAGATTTACGTAAAGTGTGTCTGGAAAAATATGAATGATTTTTGTTGTTTGGGTTCCACAAAAATGTGTGCCATCCTAATTGTAAATCATGGCCTTCAAGTGTTAAGATTTTTTTATTTCCCCATTTAATCCAGTCCTTTATCCACACTAGTGCTGCTGCTTTGAAATAGGTCTCCCAGGCAGGAATTTCAAAGCCATCTCTGCTTTTACAGTATTATCTTGTAGATATATTTTTTTTATCCTCGTTTTTTTCCCTGCCCAGACGAATTTCATAATAATTTTATCCAATTCTTTAAAGAATTGGATAAAATATTCTTTATTCTTGATATTTTTATAAGTCCATGCTGGTATATTTTTATAAGTCCATGCTGGTCCCAAAGAAACAATATCATCTTCTAATTATTCACAGGCTCCATGGTCATCTGGCCAGCACGACTGAACCCCAAAGGCACACAGAACGCTGTTACCTTCCCGCCAAAGTGGTCCCTATTTTTCTACTTGCATTTTTACATGCTTTCAAACTGCTAGGTTGGCAGAAGCTGGGACAAGTAACGGGAGCTCACTCCATTAGGTGGCACTAGGGATTCAAACCAGCTGACCTACTGACCTTTCTGATTGACGACCTCAGCATCTTAGCCCCTGAGCTACCACATCCTCTTTAGTCACTGCGTCCCCTTTATCTACTTTTTAGAATATTGTAATTCCCTCTACCAGGTCTTACTCTCAAAAAGTATTCAAAACTTCAGATGATACCAAAGATGACACTTGGGGACTCCAAGGATGAGACGTGTAACACCTATGCTAGATGAGCTGCATTGGATGGTGGTTTCATTCTGCATCCAATACAAGGTGTTGGTTTTTACATTTAAAACACTACATGGCATGGGACCAGATTACCTGTTGAGCCATCTTCCCCACATTACCTTCCTGGGGGGGCAGATTGTGGTATCTGCCATCCCGCATCAGATGGGCGCCTCATGAGAGGGAGCGAAGGAGGAAGAAACGACACGAGATGAGGTTTCTCGGGATGAGCGCACCCCGAATGCCTTGGCACACGCTCTTTTATTATGCTTTTTCACAGGGGGGTGAAATTTTTCAAGGCCCAAGGTCAACAGGATATTCATGAGTTATAATAGTTTAGGTCAGCAGGATACACATGATTTATAATAGCTCAGGTCAGTTAAGATACCAGGTTAACAGGATGTGTGTGATTTATAACAGTCCAGGTCAGTTAGAATACCAGGTTAACAGGATGTGTGTGATTTATAACAGTCCAAGTCAGCTAGGATATCATTCTGAATTGACAGATGCTTAACTCCCCGTCTCTTATGCATGCCTGGCAAAGATCACTGAAGAGACAGAAGTCTAATGTTTACACGAGAAAGATACATCGTTACAATGCTTGAATGATACATAGTTGCACTGATACATAGTTGCAATCACATGAATGATACATAGTTACAACATCTCCTCTGTTTTTATTATTTTATGATGAGTCTTCTTCCTTGTCCAAGAAGACAGGAACTATTTTTCTGAAATGTTCTCCGTCCCCGTCATCTAGGCAGGTGTGCAACCTGTCAGCGTCAGGGTTGTCCAAGGAGCGGTAACTCAGCAATGACATTTCTTCATCCGGTGTTAAAGACATAACATGAGCTTGCAATAACACATTAACATCAGCAGTTATGGAAGATAATTGATTTTTCAAAAATTGCAATATTCTATTAAAACAACAAGGTCCTATAATTCATATCAATATAATGATTATTAATGGTCCTGCCAATGCAGTTAAAAAGGTTGTAAGCCATGGTGAAATAGAAAACGAAGCTTGATACCAATTATACATGTTTGACCTTTCTTTTTCTCTATCTTTTAAGCGTTTTTCTAATTCATTCATAGAATCCAACACGACCCCCCTGCTATCAGCATAAAAACAACATTCTTCTTTAAGCGCAGCACACAATCCCCCTTGTTTTAAAAATAACAGATCTAAACTTCTACGATTTTGCAAGACTACTTCCGAGAGGGACGTCAAGGAGTTTTGTAAAGCTACAATTGATTTTTCAATTCGTAATAAATCATCATCAATGGCTGAACCCAGAGCTGTAATTCTTTTGTCAGAAACAGCTAGTCCTGCAATGCCCGTGGCTGCGCCCGTGGCGCCCAGAGCAAGCAGTAGACCTAAAGTGAGAGTACTAATAATTTCCCGTTTTGCTCTGAGGGGGTATTCCATGGGTGCCTGTAGGGATATAAAATCATCAGAGTTATACACATTAATTTTTGGTACAAGCCATACTTGAATACAAAATGATTTGGATTTAACAAGTTCGTCCCCATGGACACATGCTGTGAGACCGGTGTTACAAGCCCAGACAGAATTTTTGCCAGGGATAAAATACATTCCTTTTAGGCGTGATGTTAAATTTCCTCCTGAAGAGGTGTAGACTGGAGCATATCCCCCAACGGTGTGGTAGCGGCCAAGGCGGTGCTTAGGAAGATATAATCGACAATGATAGCCATTGGAAACATTATGACAATATTGTGAGTAATTGGATGGAATATTTCCCAAACAACAACCAACCCAGTGATGGAAAAAACAGTAATAGTGGAGTTTCTCCAACGGCAACGTTCATCTGATGTGGAATTAACAATGGGTTCTTGGGAAGCGATGGCTTCGTAAAAAGGTGGAGAGGCAGAAACACAAAGCCAACATGTGGAGGCAATTGATGAGTTTGAGGATTTCAACAAGGCATAGGAAGCTTTGATCAATGGAATCAATGGGTTAACTTCCTGTGTTATGGGTTGCAAGAAAGGGGATTTAATAACCTTTTCATGTGGTCCCACCGGGTCAGAGCGAGGGAGTTCAATGTGACGTTGAATGTAAAAAATATTTCCATAATGCTCTCCTGGCCAAGCTATTTTTAAGCGAGCACCCCATTTCAAGCCAGTGTCCCATAGAGTACTTTTCTTGCCTTTGTCTGTGAACCTTATGGTTACCGGGTTGCATTTGGGCAATTTTTTACCACCACATGGAATATTCCATGTGGTGCGAGTGGCAGTAATAAGATCACCCTTAGTGCCCGGATCCCAATAAATGTGTCCAGTTGAAACACACGACCAGTCTTTGCAAAAGTAATCTGACAACCCCCCGCAGTCAAGAAGTCGTTGGGCAGGGGACTGAGTGTCGGAAACGGGCTGTCTGGGGCATACATAAAACCTATGTTCATTCACAAATCTATGATTAGGCTCCGTTGGATGAGAAGGTGAATTGTAAGCGGTGGAGCCTACAAGCATCTCTGCCAAATCGAATTGAAGCGGTGGGTAAAAGTCTTCTATGCGAGAAAAATTGGTTGTGAAGTTTAAACGAACGCCTTGAAAGTCAGTTATAGTCCAAGTAATATTGTATCTTCTATGAGGCTTCTGCGGATCATCATGGGCAGTTCTTTTGAAGCGTCGTTTGTTGACAGGATCAGAGTTTGGGTATATAAAAGCATGACAAGTAGGAGAAAGGGCTATGGATAAGTTAGTTGTGGAACATTTACGATATGAGGAGGGAATACAATTAGTAGAAAAAGGATAATAATTACAATAATGACAATGAAGATTAACTTGATCATTCATTAAGGACGTTAATTGGGGTGGGGAAACCCATGATACAATATAAGGACATTTAGGTCCCCCTATGTTTAGATTGAAAAGAGGAAAAGATTTTAAGGTTCCTTTCCATAGGAAGAGTAAAGAAGGAACAAAAGAGCGAGTGGTAGAGTGTTCAGTAAACAAAACAGAAGTGACAGAATGAAAGCTACGGGTAGCATTTTCATGACGTACCCTCATGGAACAAGTATAATAGCCTTCTGTTAAAGGAGTGGCTTTAACACGAATAATCTTTTGACAGGAAGCATGTGTTTTGTTGAAATATGTGTGAATATAAGGAGATAGATTTATGGGAAGATTATCATGCCAACAAACAATAGGACAGTCACTATCATAATTAATAAAGTGAAATTCTAATGTGGTCCAATGACCATGTTGAACAAAGGTATAAGTAGGATATGAATAAGGTAGAAATTGCAAAGAGGATATAGGCAAGAATATCAGGAAGAGTTTAAGATGCAGATGAATCGGAGGACTTCCCATGATAGGGTCTTACCACCCGACCATGGATCCAGCAAGTGGTTTTGTCTGGCAGTAAGATCGCAGCGTATCCTCTCCCCCAAGTGAGAAGCTCAGCGGGACCCTGCCAGGCAGGATCTGGCAATCTGCGATAATATACCAGAGGTCTGTTAGGAGGGGGTGAGGGGGAGGAAAAGTGGCGAGAAGCAGCAGAAGTAGGAGGAATGCCAGTCAGATTGAGAAAGTTTAGAGTATAAAGTCAAATGTTAAGAGAATTTTGCAATGCTGGGAGGTTCGGGGTTTTTTCCCGCAATGAATATCTATCAAGAGCACTTTTCAGAGATAAATGAGCCTGTTCTACAATAGGTTGCCCTTGACTGTTGTAGGGAATCCCAAACTTGTGGATTACATCCCATCTGTTGCAGAAGTCCTGAAAAGCAGAACTTGTATAGGCAGGTCCATTGTCTGTTTTTATTTCTTTTGGACGTCCCAGCGAAGCAAAGGTACGAATTGAATGATTGATGACATGTTTTACAGCTTCTCCCCTTTGAGGAGTAGCCAAAATAAATCCTGAATATGTATCTATTGAAACGTGTAAATATTTCCATGGGGCAAAAGGTGGATACTGAGTTACATCCATTTGCCAAATTTCACAAGATTTTAATCCTCTAGGGTTAACCCCTATGGGAATGGAATGTGCTTGCTTGCTACATGTGGGGCATTGTTGAATTATTGCGGTAGCTTCTGCCTGAGTTAAGGAAAATTGTTTTTGTAATGCTTTTCTATTTTGATGGAAATAGTCATGACTTTGTGATGCTGTCAGATTACAAATTGATTTACCTGATGCGGCTGCTGCAGCTGCATCGGCCACCTTGTTTCCCTCCTGTAATATACCAGGAAGAGGTTGATGGCTCCTGATATGTGCTACAAAAAATGGATGTGTGCGATTGTTGATACATTGCTGTAGAGAAAGCAATAACTTTAACAAAGAAACAGATATGCTAGGAGATAAATAGGCTTGATATATATTTTTCAAAATCTGAGAAACATATAAGGAATCTATTATTAAATTAAAAGGAGCCTTTTGAAACTGTTGAAACGCAATAAGAGATGCAGCAAGTTCTGCCTGTTGAGCAGAAGATTGCGGAGGGGTAATTTTAGTTTTCCACTCTCCCTCCTGGTACCATGCACAAGCACCATACATTTTCCCCCCATCGGCATAAAGCGTAGGTGCATCTACTAATGGAGATATTGAGAGGGGGGAATGCCATTCAAAAGGGAGAGTTTTAAGAAAAGTGAATCGTGGGTCAGCTGGTAAATGGCAAGAAATTTGCCCTGGCCACTCTTCTAAAGCGTATTGCAGTTCTTCTGAATTACACCATAGCATTTCCCAAGTAGTCAATGAACAAGGAGTGAATATACAAACAGGCTCAAATCCGATAAGTTGTTTACATCTTTGTCGACCTTTAAAGATCAACTGAGAATATGCAGAGGCTTTATTAGTAATTGTGGTCCGTGGGGTGTGAGACAAATGCAGCCATTCTAAAATCAGAACCTGTGTCTGATGAATTTGCATAATGACAGCTGTTGGTCTCTGAACCGTATTTAGTAAAGCAATTGATAAAGGACAATTTTCTATAGCCCGATCCACCCATCTAGTAGCCATTAAATGGGAAATGTCTTTCAATGCCTGCAACTGCTCTTTATTTAGAATGATAACATCGGATGGGGCTTTACCTTGCGTGAGAGCATTAAAGAGAGGAGCTAATGTAGCTGTAGTCAAACCCAAATAAGGACGTGCCCAATTTAAGGTTCCCAGGAACTGCTGTAAAATCACAAGTGTTGGTTTCGGGGGAAGTGTTGGGAGGGGAAGAGAAGGAACAGCAGCCGAAGCAAGTAACTTGTGACCTAAATAGAAAAAAGGTGGTTTGGATTGAACTTTTTCTGGGGCTATAGTGAGACCTGCTTTACCTAAAATGGAGTTCAGGCATGGCAGAGTTTTTAATACCGTGCCCTTTGGGCCAGGTGCAGATACCAATATATCATCCATGTAATGATAGACTAAAAAATGAGGATATTTGTCCCTGTAGGGTTGCAAGGCTAAATCCACAAAAAATTGACACATAGTTGGACTGTTTAACATGCCTTGCGGTAAGACTTTCCATTGATATCGTTTGGTAGGTCTCTGATTATTTAAGGTTGGTACAGTAAAAGCAGATAATTTTCTATCTAACTGGTGTAATGGAATGGAGAAAAAACAGTCTTTTAAATCGATAATGATAAGGTCATACTCTTGAGGAATTATGTTAGGATTTGGAAGACCACATTGCAGGGGTCCCATTGGAAGGAGGACCGAATTCACAGCCCTTAAATCCTGAAGTAGACGCCAAGCGCCATTTTTCTTTTTGATAACAAAAACTGGGGTATTATATGGACTCAATGAAGGTTCTAGATGACCTTTATCTAATTGTTCTTGAACAAGAGAATGTAAGGCTTCAAGTTTTATAGAAGGGAGAGGCCACTGATCAATCCACACAGGGTTATTGTTAGTCAAACATAAGCGAAGCATGGTTAATGGAGAGTAAGTTGTGCATTAAACTGTGACATAAGGTCTCTTCCCCACAAATTAGTGTACAGAGGAATTACAGCTGGTTTAATATAAGCAACACATTGAGACTCAGGGGAATGGGCTTTTACCCAGTTTCTGCTAATGCGAGTCTCCTGGAGTCCCCCCACTCCTCTCACCGCTGGTGCCACATCTGCAGGCCAGGTGTCCGGCCACTCAGCGGTTCGGATGACGGAAATATCCACTCCAGTATCTAAAAGACCAAGAAAGGATCGACCATTCAATAAGAATGTCACCGCAGGTTTCGGTTGACTAATTGGTCTTTCAATTGCATAGAGTTGCTCTTATTGTTGGTCTAAGAGCACAATCATTTTTGCCACAACATCCCCCTCATTTATAGTAACTTCTGTATTAGCTAGTACAGACAGACAGACATCAGACAATACAGTGGGGTCATGCAGAAAAGGAGAGGCAAGAATACCTTGTTCAGCTAAATCCCTTACAGGAAACACTAGCACTGGGATATCGGGGGGCATATGAAAAGGCTGAACAGGATGTACAAAGAGAAAGTCAGCGACACCAGGAAAATAAGTAACAGTTTCATTAGCAACAAGATCGTAAGCGAAAGAAGAAAAGTTGCAAGTTTCAGCAGCCTTTGTTGTGGGGCTGGCTGCCTGCCCCGTTTCTAGTTTTCCTGATTCAAAAATGGTTTTTGAGTGATCGCAGGGCTATTCTGCTGTCCATTCTTTTGGACTCTGCACTGACTAGCCCAGTGATAGCCCTTTTGGCATCGAGGGCATGGTGTCATTGGGCGAGCTACCTGGTTTCTTGACATATTTACTCCCCTGCCCAGGACCCTGCATTGGCTTTTAAAGTGACCTGGCTTGCCGCAATTAAAACAATTGCCCATTTTGCGAGTATTTTGTTGGGAAATGGGAAGAAGAGAGCCCATATTCTGCTGCATGCCTTCAGTAATGGCTGTAGCCAGCGTAGACATGGAATGGGATGTGGTTCCTATGATTCAGCAGGCTTTAAGATAATCTGCCATGGTAACATTTTTTTTATTAATTAATGGTTGCAAAACTTTCTGACAATCAGTGTTTGCGTTTTCATAAGCAAGTTTCATTTGTAATTCAATACAAGCCTCCCTATTATCAATTTGTCTCTCTAAGGCTTCTGTGAGACGGTTTATAAAGGAGGAAAAAGGCTCAGAAGGTCCTTGAATAACTTTAGAGAAAGAGTTGGGCATGCATCCCGCATTATCAATTTTTCGAGCAGCTGCCAAAGCACACTCCTGTATTATAGGGAAAGCAGCTGGGTCTGTGGCAATCTGCTGGGCAATGGTAAACATGGTGCCAGTACCGTTAAGCATATCCAAAGTGACAGCTGCCGGCAAGCCTCTAGCGGCTGCGGCTACGGTACGTTTAAGAAATTCTGACTCCCAGACCAAAAATTGTGAAGGCGTGAGGATCATGTTAAATAATGTACGCCAATCAGCATTTATCAAGTCAGCACCTGGTTGGGCTATTGATCCTAAAAGTCCCTGTACATAGTGTGATTGAATACCATTTTCCTTACAAGCTGCTTTTAAATCCTTAATTATTTTGTACGGCATTGGGGTATACTGAGGAGCTGGAGGATTGCCGGCTTGAATGATAGGATAAAGGGAGGCAGCTGCAAGGGTGTCCTCATCTATTTCTCCTTCATAGAAGGCTTGTTGAATGGCTTTTACAACACACACCCCACCTCGGGGTGGTGGTGGAGGACACGGAGGCTCTACATTTAAGGAAGTGGATTGAATGGAAGGAGGCTCCCGTACTGATTTATGATCATCGGGAGCGGAAGGTTGAAGGATAGAAAAGTTATCATAACTTGGTGGGGGAGATTCAAACACACTCCCTGCTTCTATTTTATAATGGACTTTTAAAGCCTCCATAATTTTCCTCCAAGTGACCAAAATGCCAATAGGTGCACGAGGAGGATTATGGAGATATTCACCAATTTTTTGCCAATTGGAAAATTTTAAGGATCCTCTCTCTGGATAATTGGAGCAATGTTGCCACACATAAGCCAATAATGTAGCAATATGTTTCTTTTTTATGGGAGAGCCCTTTAAATTAGCAGAGTATTTAGAAGAAGAAGCGACTAGCTCTCTCAATTCCTTCAGATGCTGCGTCTGCTGTTGAGAAAAGCCTCCACCCATACTTACTAAAGTCGAGACCGTCTTTCAGATCCGATGATGTGCAATTCGCTCAGGCGCCTGGCGATGCACAGCTCCCACCGAGCTGATAAGGTATGGGCGCGCCGCTGAGTATCCCCCTTAGGGAATCACGTCGGGGTCACCAGAATGCGGTATCTGCCATCCCGCATCAGATGGGCGCCTCATGAGAGGGAGCGAAGGAGGAAGAAACGACACGAGATGAGGTTTCTCGGGATGAGCGCGCCCCGAATGCCTCGGCACACGCTCTTTTATTATGCTTTTTCACAGGGGGGTGAAATTTTTCAAAGCCCAAGGTAAACAGGATATTCATGAGTTATAATAGTTTAGGTCAGCAGGATACACATGATTTATAATAGCTCAGGTCAGTTAGAATACCAGGTTAACAGGATGTGTGTGATTTATAACAGTCCAAGTCAGCTAGGATATCATTCTGTATTGACAGATGCTTAACTCCCCGTCTCTTATGCATGCCTGGCAAAGATCACTGAAGAGACAGAAGTCTAATGTTTACACGAGAAAGATACATCGTTACAATGCTTGAATGATACATAGTTGCACTGATACATAGTTGCAATCACATGAATGATACATAGTTACAACAGCAGATTACCTGTTGAGCCATCTTCTCCACAATGGCCTATCCCACTTAGTCAAGCAGGGAAGGGATATTGTAGAGCTGGTCAGTTAAAGAAGTTTTTTGGAGTCTAAGAAGAGTCTTCTAATTGTGCTATTTCCCCGCCCTTTGGAACATTTCCCCCTTCCCCAGAGATGAGGTAGGACCTCACTCCCGTTGCCAGTTAGTGGTTAAGCACCGGACTAGAGAGCATGAGACTATGAATTCAAGTCCCAACTGAGTTATGAAAACCAGCTGGGTGACTTTGGGCCACTCGTTTTCTCTCAGCCCAATCCACCTGATAGGGTTATTGTTTAGAGGAAAATAGGAGAGGAAGGTATATTGGATTTGTTCACTGCCTTGAGTTACTTGTAAAAATAATAAAGACATGATAGAAGTTTAGAAATGATAATTTGGTTCATTGTTGAAACTAGTATTACAACATATAATTTCCTAATCTCATTTTGTGAGGGGCACATATAGACTTGAACACGCCTATCTCATGAGCTGGATTTAGGACCAGGAGACATCATTGTCAGGATTGCAAGTAACACCCTCAACAGAATCAAAACTCTGAGGCAGGCATATTCCTCAAAGTACATATTTATTCAGCATGTCATATTGGTACATAAAGGGAAACCTGACTCTAAAAGGCCCTTGAGTTTTCCCCCTTGTAAAAATTACATTTCTCCCCTCCTCCTGCCCCTTCAGACCATCACATGGCCCAATCAGGTCACAGTACTTAGTTCATCCAGATTCACACACTGCCTCTTCACACCTGGTGGGAACGTCCTTGGTTCTCAGAGGAAATAATTTTACAAAGCCCTCGCTATCTCTACCTCCCCACTCTTGTTCTCACCATTCACCCAGATGCTGCTGTGGCAGCCCTGAAGATGCCAAGTAAAATGGCTCCAGGGCTGACAATCATACTTCTTAGGAAAAATACAGAAATACTTTGCCATTGCTTTCTCCTGGGAATTTATTTTAATGATCACTTTTTCTATACAATCACTTTTGAATGTAAGAAGTTATTTTAATCTTTAATTAAATTAGTTAAGAAGTCTTTTAAAAAGTGTTGGGTGCTCATTATTATAAGTTCTGTTGATATATTCAAATAATGATGTCCCTTCATTGAAGTTATTGAGATACCCAAGAGGTCAAGGTGAAGAGCAACAAAGCACAAACAATTTATTAGAAATGAGAAAAGGGACTAGAACAATTTCATTAGAATCATGATGAACAGAATTTCTTTCAACAGAAATTTTGAGGAGAAAGAAAAGCCAAGAAACTTCTATATTCCCAATGATAATATTCAGAATCCCTTAGTGTTGTGAACATGCTCCTAAATTATAAATAATTACAAAACATCTTCAGGGAATATATAACTTTTCCATGTGAATTTATATACTCTTTCTGAGTATATAAGATGAGTTTCCATAAATAGAATTTTTTAATATCTTCACTAAGATATCTTCTGTGACAGTTTCCACGAGAGACCCATAACCTTTTGAATACAGCACAATATCTGGCTTTTACAGAAAGCAAATTTATTACCTTCCACCTTGCTATATACTTAATGTAGCAAAAGCTGGTAATATGCTTGGCTCTTGACAGATGAGCAACATCTTCAAAAAGAAGAAAGGGAAAGATCTCTTTTGCCATTGGAGAAACAAAGATAATTTGCATCTTTGAAAATCTCTGGTCATCTCTAGTCCAAGTTCTAACCATGCCCAACTTTGCTTTGCTTCCTAGTCCAAAGAAGATTAGCCAGATCCTGAACCTGCTGAGATCATCTTTGTTCCCCTTGGAAACTATTCTAGTACACCAGATTAAGTTTTATATGGGTATGTTCTAACTTCTTTATTCAAATTCAAAATAGACATTGTTAAAGGAATTTGAGAATTTTTAAACTTTACACAATTTTTACACCAAGCACTTATAATCTCAGACTGTCTGCTGTTGACATCACCCCATTCCTAAGAGGTCTGCATAAGTGCACCAATGTGCCTACTGTCCCTGTCCTACTGTTCCCTTTTATTTGTATCTATTTCATGTATTAATAATCATGATTTTACTTATATATATTATCAAATGCATGCTTAACAAAATAAATAAATAAAATAAAAAAATTACTATGTTTATTTTAGAAGGTTTTTTCACTGAATGGAAATTTGTGTACATTCTCACAACCAAAGCCATTTGAGATAAAACCTTTTTTTCCAGGAAAAAATAATCTGAACTACTAGACCAAATAAAGCTTAACATGAGCATGTTTAAATTATTTCCTAATGTGAATATTTTTTTTAAAGGGCTGGTGATGCAATATATGTGTTTTATTTTATTACCTTTGGAAAGACTACAAAGGAACATTTCTTTTAAGATATATTTCTTAACCTATTATTGAAAATATTTGAGATTACTATTGAAGCTATCTTGAACTAGAATGCTTTAGGAAAGTCCAAACTATAATTCTTAATTTTAATTCCCATCTATGAATAGCAAACCAATAATAGAATTGTGTTATGTATATTTTCCAGCATGGAAAAATGTTTGCAGTTTCTGAAGTCGGGACAAATTCTGAACAATTACCTGGTTCCAACCAACAACTCCATATTTTTACTTTGCATTGCTGCAGAAGAAGTCAGTGAATAAATTATTAGTAGTGCAAAGGTTCATATATTCTAGTGTAAGTCAATTGTCAAAAATAGATAATTAACCAAAGCTATTTCAATTGTTGCTGTTTTATTCCCTTTATTTCTTTGCCAGGACTTCAGTAACTGAAAAAAAAAATGTTACTATAAGGTTAAATATTTATATGATAATGAATGTAAAAGTACATTCTATCAACTGAGAATGATAATTTAAAAACCCTCAAAATAGGTACATATTGAAAAAAACATGAATCCAGATTTCAACTTACCGTATATACTCGAGTATAAGCCGAGTTTTTCAGCACATTTTTTGTGCTGAAAAAAACCCCCTTGGCTTATACTCGAGTCAGATTCCCCTCTGAAAAAAAAATGGTGTGGAGCTCCGAAGCTGGGCAGCCGCTTCCCTGCTTCCGTGTTTCCTTTGCAACTTTTAAGCATGGGGGTAATCGGAAGCAGAAAAGTTCTTGCTTGAGGATATATTGTTTTTTCTTTTTTTAACTGTTTTTTTTTGGGGGAAGACCCACCGCCATGTGAGAATGCTCAGACACGAAATCTATCCAACCGAAAATAAGTGTGTGTGTGTGTGTGTGTGTGTGTGGATTTTAACAGACGGAAGATGTAGGGAGAAGGCAAAAGTGACAGAAGATCCTTCAGGGGAAACTGAGGGGGAGACTCACCCTTGGTCCAGATGAGCCCCCTTCCCCTTTCTCTAGGCTGAGAAAACAACACGAGCCGAGGTTGCTTCGGCTCCACTCAGCTTCATTTCCTCAGCTCCAGCTGCTTTCAGTCCACTCAGGAGGAGGGGGAGGAGGGGGTGGTGGCAGCTCGCGTTTTCTGAGCTCTAGGCTGAGAAAGCAATGCGAGCCGAGGTCGCTCCACTCAGCTTCATTTCCTCAGCTCCAGCTGCTTTCAGTCCACTCGGGAGGAGGGGGAGGAGGAGGTGGTGGTGGCAGCTCGCGTTGTTTTCTGATAGTGAGATCATTTCCCAAATTAATTGATTCACTAACCCAAAAGAAGAAGATGTTGATGACAGTGGGAGGCAGGAGTCACTCTCTCCCTTGCAAGAAAAAACCAAGAGTCGTTCTTATGATACATCTCTCTCTCTCTCCCCCCCCCCAATAAAGTCAAGCCCTTTCCAGCACGTGCGCGCGATCCGCCCCCGCCGCTTTGCACCTTGCAAATGCATTTAGTATTTCAGAAACCAGAGAAAATGTGATCTGGAATACTTAGCTATTTATGTATGTATGTATGTATGTATGTATGTATGTATGTATGTATGTATGTATTTGTCAATCTCTTACAAGATAATAGGTATAAGTAAAAACATAGTTTATATGTAATGGATACATAGTTTATATGTAATGGATACATATAAGAAAAATAAAAGTAACAATAGGACAGGGGCGGTAGGCACATTGGTGCGCTTATGTATACCCCCTACAGACCTCTTAGAAAAGGGGTGAGGTCAATAGTAGATAGTCTAAGTTAAAGTTTTGGGGGTTTGGGGAAGAAACCACAGAGTCAGGTAGAGTATTCCAGACATTGACCTCTCTGTTGCTGAAGTAGTATTTCTTGCAATCAAGTTTGGTGCGGTTAACCTTGAGTTTGTATCTATTGTTTGCTCTAGTGTTGTTATGACTGAAGCTGTAGTATTCATTGACAGGTAGGACATTGCAATGTATGATTTTATATACTATACTTAGATAGGACTGAAGGTAGCAGAGTTCTAGGTTTTTTAGGTCTAGAATTTTGAGTCTGGTGGCATAAGGTATTCTGCAACGAGTAGAGGAGTGGAGAACTCTTCTTGTGAAATATTCTTGTGAAATATGAAATGAATGAAACTAAGGAGAAATTTCCTGACAGTTAAACAATTAATCAGTGGAATGACTTGCCTCTGGAAGATGTGGGTGCTCTAACCCTGGACATTTTAAAAAAGATATTGGATAACCATTTGACTGAAATGGTAGAGGTTGGACTAGGCCTGAACAGAGGTTGGACTAGAAGACCTCCAAGATCCCTTCCAACTCTGTTATTCTGTTATTCTGTTCTTTTATAATTCAATGAAATTTTATTTTAGGTTGGTGAAATTTAACCTAGCTGTAGATATTTGTTCTATAATTTTTTAAGGCATTGTTGTTAGCTCGACAGAATGAGTCTACATTTCTATCCAACACTTCAGAAAACAGGGAAAACATATTCTGGAATGTGCTGCAATCGATTCAGTGACATTTTATTGTTAGTAGACATTAATAGGATTGCATTATAAGGTCTTCTAAAGCAGGGGTTGCCAACCTTTTGGACCTCAGGGACCACCAAACTCATAATTTTAAATCCCAGGAACCACTTACCAGTTCTGTGGGTGTGGCCTAATTTATGGGTATGGCTTGGTGGTCATGTGACTGGTGGACATGGCTTGTATGTAAATATTGTAAAGCCTTGTGTTTCTGTGCAGCCTGGATTAATTGCTTTGGGGGAGTGCTCTGTGGGTGAGATTTCTCTGTGGTCCACCAAAATGTTCTCACAGCCCACCGGTTGGCAACGCTGTTCTAAAGAACATGTATCACTCATAATGTTGAAGCATTGTACAAATTTGTCTGAATGTACCCTAACAATGAACAAAACATTGTCTATGGAAATTCCTGCTCAATTTAGCACATATTGGGGAAAGATATATTGCTCTGAATGTTGTGATCTAATTCAGGATAATATGCCTTTTTAAAAAATAAATGACAAAATGTAATATCTTATTGATTTTTTTTCTTTAAAAGCGATCAATATAAATATAACACATGGGTGTTCTTGCTGCATATTGTGCTATACCATTCGGTTCTCCAAGCAGTAAGAATCTTTGAAATGATATTTCTGAAGTTTTGAAAAAATGTTTCACACTTAAAACTGAAGACAAGCAAATTTGATACAGAGTGACTCTCGATAGAAAGGAAGTTATGGGATTCAGGCATGGGTGATAGAGATGATAACAGATAATCAGAGTTGGAAGGGACCTTGCAGGACATCTAATTCAACACCTACAGGAGATCCTACACCATTGTTACAAATGCAGTCTCCTCTTGAAAGCATCCAGTGATGAAGCTCCCACAATTTCTGAAGGCAAGCTGTCCATTGATTGATTGTTCTCACTGTCACTCCTTATTTCCAGGTTGAATCTCTCCTTGTTCAGTTTCCATCCATCATTCCTTGTCTTTGGGTCTTTAGAAAATAGCTTGACCCCCTCCTCTCTATGGCAGCTCCTCAAATATTGGAAGACTGCTATCATATCTCCCCTAGTCCTTCTCTTTCCTAGACTAGCTATGCCCAGTTTCTGCAACAGTTCTTATATGTTTTAGTCTCCAGTCTCCTAGATAACAATTTGCCAGGCTCCAAAACTATGAAAGTTACAACAGCACTGAAAAAAGTGACTTACAACTGTTATTCACATGTACAACCATTGCAGCATCCCCTTGGTCATGTGATCAAAATTCAGATGGTTGGCAACTGGTTCCTATTTATGATGGCTGTGTGTCCTGTGTCCTGTGATCCACTTTTGCGACTTTCTCACAAGCAAAGTCAAGGGGGGAATCCAGATTCACTTAACAATCACGTTACTAATTTAAGAAATGCAATGATTCAGTTAATAACTGTGGCAAGAAAAGTCGTAAGTTGGGATGAACTCACTTAACAAATGTTTCACTTAGCAACATACATTTTAGGCTCAATTGCGGTTGTAACTTGAGGAGTACCTCTAGTTTCCTTTCTTGTTCCTTAAACAGACCTTATGCTATGTCTTGCTCTTCTGGAAGGCGTTCCAACCCTTTTGGGAATCCAAACTACATTCTACCAAAAGTCTATTATTTTGGTTCCAGGAAACAGGATTATATATTAAATCCATGTCCCTTTGCCCCACAATTTACAGGTGAAACTCGAAAAATTAGAATATCGTGCAAAAGTTCATTTATTTCAATAATGCAACTTAAAAGGTGAAACTAATACATAAGATAGACTCATTACATGCAAAGCAAAATAGTCCAAGCCGTGATTTGTCATAATTGTGATGATTATGGCTTACAGCTCATGAAAAGCCCAAATCCACAATCTCAGAAAATTAGAACATTGCATGCAATCAATAAAACAAGGATTGTACATAGAACAATATTGGTCCTCTGAAAAGTATAAGCATGCTTATGTACTCAGTACTTGGTTTGGATCCCTTTTGCAGCAATTACTGCCTCAATGTGGCATGGCATGGAAGCTATCAGCCTGTGGCACTGCGAGGTGTTATGGAAGACCAGGATGCTTTAATAGTAGCCTTCAGCTCTTCTGCATTGTTCGGTCTCATGTCTTTCATCTTTTTCTTAGAAGTGCCCCATAGATGCTCTATGGGGTTCAGGTCAGGCGAGTTTGCTGGCCAATCAAGCACAGTAATCCCATGGTCATTGAACCAGGTTTTGGTGCTTTTGGCAGTGTGGGCAGGTGCCAAGTTCTACTGGAAAATGAAGGCAGCATTCCATAAAGCTCGTATGTGGAAAAAAGCATGAAGTGCTCCAAAATCTCCTGGTAGATGGCTGCGTTGATCCTGGACTTAATGAAGCACAGTGGACCAACACCAGCAGATGACATGGCTCCCCAAATCAACACAGACTGTGGAAACTTCACACTGGACTTCAAGCATATTGCAGTGTGTGCCTCTCCATTCTTCCTCCAGACTCTGGGTCCTTGGTTTCCAAATGAGATGCAAAAGTTACTCTCTTCAGAAAAAAGGACTTTGGACCACTGAGCAACAGACCAGTTCTGTTTTTCTTTAGCCCAGGTAAGACACTTCTGATGTTTGTTGTTCAGGAATGGCTTGACAAGAGGAATAAGACATTTGAAGCCCATGTCCAGGATCTCTCAGTATATGGTGGCTCTTGATGCACTGACTCCAGCCTCAGTCCACTCCTTGTGAAGGTCCCCAACACTTTTAAATGGCCTTTTCCTGACAATCCTCTCCAGGCTGTGGTTATCCCTGCTGCTTGTGCACCTTTTTCTTCCACACTTTTCCCTTCCACATAACTTTCTATTAATGTGCTTTGATGCCACACTTTGGGAACATCCAACTTCTTTTGCAATTACCTTTTGAGACTTTCCCTCCTTATGGAGGGTATCCAGGGGTGGGATTCTATCAGTTCACACCTATTCGCTAGAACCGGTTGTTAACATTATAAGTGGTTCAGAGAACTGGTTGTTAGAAGAAATTACTGCCTAATCCTGTAAGGAAGGCAGGAAGGAAACATTCTGGTGTTGCTTACAGAAACTGCCTCTCCGTTAACCCTTAATGGCAGGAATATATTGATTGCATGCAATATTCTAATTTTCTGAGATTGTGGATTTGGGCTTTCCATTTGCAATCTGCAAACATCAACTCCATCAACCAATCAAGAAATAACAACACACCCAACCTCCCCACCAGTATTTATAGAGAGACGGCAGCTCCGATCACACTTTGCTCGCACAAGCACGAAGCCAAAAGCACCAGCCTGAAGATGGCAAGTGGGACCTCATCGAAACGTCACCAAGATACTCTCAATCTTACACAGAGAAAGACCTGAACATGCCAAGACCTGCATACCTGTACCCGTGAAAATCTATGAAGATATATGTATATTTGTTTTCTTAAGTTTTCGCGGGTATTTATATGTATGGTATTCAGCTTTGTTCGGGTATTTTCCCACATCATTATAGTTGGGCTTTTAAAGTTGTAGCAACGTTTTGGCAGAATCTCATCTGCCATCATCAGGCTTCTGTATAGTGTTTGGCTGTGAGTCAGGATTTCAAAGCCATTTCTGTTTTAAATTTGGTGCTAGCCTACTGCTGTGCCAGAATGGTTTTTGCTTCATCCTGATTGGTTGGGAGTTTTGGTCTGTGTTTATTGGTCTTGGAGTTTGCTGTGTTCTGCTTGATTGGTGTTTCTAATATCTTCTGTCTGTTTTTTAGCTTTTTTGTCTTGATTGGCTGGCAACATTGTGTTTCCTGTATTGGAGGCTTTTAGTGTGGCTTGGCTCCAAGTAAATGGACGGCCATCATTTATTAGGAAGCTAAGTTTTATCTGGGTGCCTGTTTGGGGTGTGTTTGAGCTGGAGGTATCGGAGGGGGGGTATCTGTTTGTGCCCAGGTGTTTGCCTGGCTTGTGGTGTGGAGATTTTTTTGTTTGAGAGTGCAGGCTTCCAGATAATTGACAGTCTGGTGGAGTCATCTCTTCTATTCATGCTTTCAGGTCTTTTTTCAATCTCTATGGCTTCTCTGATAATTCTGTAGCTGGGGTTTTCTATAGTGGCTAGAGTTTTGGTGCCATTGAAGTCAATGCTATGACCTGTGGCTTTCATGGACCAATGGACATACCAATAGAAAAATAAATATTCGCCTAAATGAACACAAAAATGCAGTAAAAAAGCTGGAACACACTTCCTTGCTAGTCCAATATATGAATTGCAGGATGTCTATTTCTTCTTTTACATGCATACATACACACACACACACATATACATCCCTATCATCTATCTATCTATCTATCTATCTATCTATCTATCTATCTATCTATCTATCTATCTCCCTTTCTATCTTTCTATCTATCTAATTATCTATCAATCATCTATCTAATCTATCAACTATCTATCTTCTATCTATCAGCTATCTATCTTTGTATCATCTATCTAACTTATCTATTTATCTATATTTCTTTCTTTTTTTAAAATAAATTTTATTAATTTTCAATAATCAAACATACACAAAGAAAACACAAAACATAAAAACATAAAACTTCTTTTTGGAAAGCGGCCTAGTCCCAGGTTACATCTTTTGGTACAGACATAAATCAAGTTCATGCTTACTTTATATACCATTTCATATCTTATTTACCATTCTATATTTTCTATATGGCTTCTCCCCTCTTTTCATTCTCTTAATTCTATTTTATTTATTTCATCTCGATTTAAATCATTATACTGATATCTTTTGTCCATTCTGTTTCAATCATCTATTTTTCTTTTCTCATTAACACAATATTTCTCCTGTAATCACTAATTGAAGTATGATGCCTTTATATCTTTCCCCTAAATTTAACACTTAAAATAATATATAATTCTCATTCTGATTCTGCTTAGCACATTCTAAAACTACCTACTACATTTTAAAAGAGAAAAATAATAAGTTTATAATATAATTGAAACAATAATCCATAGTATATTAAATTTTATCATTAAATTTTAAGCATTTTTTGGTATTTTGTTAAATCCTATAAAGATCCAGTTTCAAGTAAAGATACAACAATACAATCTTATGTACTTTTGCAGAATCTCTTTTGTAATCCTAGTCTTTTTACCCCCCCACCCTGATTCAGCCAAAAACTTTCACTTTCTCAGCTTCCTCCTGCACAGTCTTGTCTGGATGAAAGTTTCTTTGTGGTGGCCATTGCTGATCGCCACTCCATCGCTTTTGGAGAAAGGAGTTGAGCAAGCTGAGGAGGGGGTTTTTGATCCCCCCGGACCCCTGCTGGGCCTCCTCTATCTTCAGTCACCTCTACGGAGTGACAACCCCCAAATCCAGCTGGATCAGGGGCACGCCAGCACCGAGCGTAGCAGGAACTGCGCATGATTGCGGATTCCTGCCGCCGCCAAAGACTTTCAAACTGGAAGCCTCCTATTTATCTATATTTCTATAACTATATATCTATCTATCTCTGTGTGTGTCTGTCTATCTCTCTGTGTGTATGTGTGTGTTTAACATAGTACCTGGTCCTGAGTTCTATAATGACTTTGTGTATTACTATGACTCTCAAACTGTAGCCATCTTGGATTAATACATCAGAACCTGAACCTGGCATCTTCAGTTCCAGAGAAGGAATGAACAAGTTAAGAAAACAGGCTACCCCTTTTAAAACCATTTTTTTAATTAAAAAAATATTTACAAGATAAAAACAACATATATTAAAAAAAATTATTAAAAGAAAGTGATATGCAAAAAGAAAAAAAATGAAAAAGATAACAAGAAGTCAAGAAACAAAAACTATAATTTATTGCAATAGGCCAAAGGCACCTGAGCAGTTTCATTCAGATCATAATCTCCTACCAATTTCTCTTCAACAGAGATTTTGAGGAGAAAGTGAAGCAAAATTTTGTATTCCCAATGATAATATGCAGAATCCTTCTATTCCCTTGCTGATGTTTATGTGCTCATAAATTATAAATATTCCCAAGACATCTTTAGATGATATATTATTTTTCCATCCATAACATTAGATGTTATTCTTAGGGTGAACAGAGAGGTTGCCAGACTCTTGTGAAGAATATTTTATTTTATTTTTATTAAGACAACTTCTGTGATAATTCGCATATGTTTTTTCATAACAGAGACCTAATCTCTGTCCCCCATAGATGTTCAATATCTGGCTTCGGTAGAAAGCAAATGGATCATATTCCATCATGCTGGTTAGTTTAGCAGAAGTTGATCACATGATTAGCTCCTTCATGAAGGTTGGGGAACATCCTGGAAAAGAAGAAAGGTAATGTTATGTTCTATTGCTGGAAAAGATAATCTGGAAATCCCTAGTCATCTCTATTCCAAGTATAACCTCATCCAATTTTGTTTAGCTTTCAGGTCCAAAGAAGATCATCTAGATGCGGAATCTGATGATATAATCCTTGTTTTCCTAAAAAAAATGCTATGTGTTAATAGACCAGAAAGAAAGTTTAATATTAGCATGTAGTAACTTGTTTCCTAATGTGAATAAACTCAAAAATATATTGTTGAAGTAACAGAGTGGGTTCTATTTTATTTCCTTTTGAAAAGACTACAGAATAACATTTCTTTTCAGGAAGTATTTTTTATTAATAAATTACTATTCTAGGAATCTTGAAGTAGAATCCTTTAAGATACTCACCACTATATATTTCTTTATTTTGAGAAGGAAACCAACAACAGAATTATCCTATGTATAATTTACCGCATAGGAAAATATTTATAGTTTCTGAAGCTAAGACGAAGTTTGCACAATTATCTAGTTGGAACAAATTCCTTTGATATTTTTTAGTTTGCATTGCTGTGAAGAATAAATAACAGAATAAAATTTTATTAACCATGAAGCCTACTAAAAGTGCATGTAGTGAAATTTAAATCAATTGCCAAAAGTAGTCAATTATGGAAGTTGTTTCAACTGTTATTGATTTGTCCCCTTTGCTACTTTACCCAGACTGCAATAATAACAAAGCAAAAAAATCTTACTATAAGATTATATATTAATAATAGTGATTGGTATAAAAGCACATTCTATCAACAAAAAAGGGAAAACACACACACACACACACACACACAGACCAGTTACAGATGGCAATAAAATAAACTTCACACAAAATAAGTTGTTTAGTTTCTGCCTCTTTATACTTGATCTCTAAAGCAAATTGTCTTATCTCAGTTAAAGGAGAACTCATAGGAAAGAAATAAAAACAATATTATTTTTTCCATCTTGTAGTACTTTTGATCTTCTCTGCATCAAAGCATGCTCATTCTTGGGATGATGATAGTACCATAATATTTCCTGGAAAAATTTCAGGATCCTGTTTTCAGAAATGTCTGGATAGTCATGGCCCTGTTTTTGTGTATTTATATATTTAAAAGTGGTATTTGATCTAATGGTCCCTCATTCTTTTTTTCTTCTCTTCAGAAGGAGGCCATGACAGAAGCTGAGAACTTCACCTCTGTCAAGGAATTCATCTTGCTGGGATTCACCAATGACAGAAAAGTCCAGCTTCTCCTCTTTGGAGTCATTCTTATATTTTACTTGATTACAATTTTGGGGAATCTGCTGATCATCATATTGGTAGAGTCTGATGTACAACTCAACATTCCTATGTACTATTTTATTTTTCATCTTGTGGTGATCGAAATATGTTATGTCACCAGCACCATGCCCATAATGTTATCTCATCTTATGGCTGGGAACGGAGCCATCTCCTTCCCACTCTGCATTGCCCAGATATTTGTTTCAGGGTCCATGGCTACTACTGAATCTTTGCTACTGGGTGTCATGGCTTTTGACCGTTATCTGGCCATCTGTTCCCCCCTCATATATACTGTTGTCATGGACCAGCGATGCCAGTTGCAGTTTGCTTTAGCCTTCTGGATAATTGCTCCTCTGCTCTGTGCCATATGTAATGTCTTCCTGGTTTCCCAAACTTTCTGTGGTCCCAATCATATCAACCACTTCATGTGTGAAATTCCTGCAGTATTAAAACTTTCATGTGGTGATACGCAATTTGTTGAGAATATCGTATCTAGTGCAGGAGCCTTCTGCTTCCCCTTTGTGTCATACTGACTTCCTATGTGTTTATTCTTTATTCTGTATCTCACATTAAGTCTACAGCTGGACAACGTAAAGCTTTTTCCACTTGTGGCTCTCATCTGTTTGTAGTCACCTTGTTTTATAGCCCTTCCTTTTTTATATATGTAATTCCAAAATCATTCTCAGCTCCTGACCATAATAAGCACAGTGCAATTTTCTATGTTCTAGTCATCCCTCTGCTTAACCCTATCATTTATACCCAAAGGATCAAGGACATCCATAGGTCAATAAGAAAGATATTGCAAAGAAAAGACTCCAAGTAAAAAACATGAGTGTTTGTATCGTGCTTTTTCACTCTCTTTCTCATGTCATGTCAGATTGGATAATCATGAGTATTAATTCAGAATGCCTTAAATGTTGGTTTGTATTTCTGTTTATGAATGACCTCTCAGACTATTGTTATCATGATATTTGAGTGCAATGTAAGTACTTTTTTAAAGGAAAAATGTGATATGTATGGTGCAATTATATCTGCTTCCTGGGCTCTTTACAAAGTCCTTTTAATAGTCTCATGAAAGCTGGAGAAGAATTGACATAATCTCTGTGAAATGAAATGAATTGACTGAGAAGGACAGAGTCCACTGCCTACATTTCACAGTCCTATTAGTTGAAAATATTGTTTATAAATCCCTGTTGAAAAAATGAACAATAAATATTTATTATCACTGGTTGACCATACCATAATTCGTTCTAAAGTTTTGTCCAGTATGAATAATAGTTGACTAGATTGGTCTTTCTTCCAGGTATTTTGTTGTTGTTGAAAATAACAATGCTGTCTGAGGAAAGTTGGGAATTGAAGTCTATAGTTCTTAAAGTTACTAAGGTTGAGAAACAATCTACCAGGAAATGTGCTTCTATATTATCAAAGATATTTGACTCTGAATACACATATACAAGATGTATTATAAAAGCTACAAAAGAGCACACACTACTATCAGATACTAGGCATTCAGGCAAACTTCTCCAATATTTATTTATTTCATTTATTTTTCATATTTGTAAGCCACTCATGTATCTCAGAGAGGCTGTAATATAATGTGCTGTATTATTGTATTATACTACTAATGTTATGTCATGTCTTGTCATGTCATTTCATGTCATGCCATGCCATGCCATGCCATGCCATGCCATAAGAATATTCGGAACTTACATTTATACAATGGCTGTCCACTTCAAAGTCAGCTTGGATCTATTACAAGCAGTGAGTCATTGTGTTTTCCAAACAGAATCTCTTTGTTCTATATGAGTGATCTGGCAAGGGATGTTTTGTGTGCTCCCCCTTGCCCTGAGTATATTAGACAGAATAAGGACTAAGATTTTGGTGGAGGAGTGCAGTCAGCACACCTAGTCAAAAAGGGGGCTGAAACATTTTTAAGGCCAGAATGTCTTAGTAACATTTGGAAGCAGCTCAGAAAGACCCCTCCCTATTTCACTGAACTCCAGAAAAGAGGAGGAAGTGCAGCAGAGTATGCCTTTCAAGATGCTCTTAGAGGCAATCCTTGATATATGACTGGTCCAGGGTGAGATTCCACCAGTATAATAAGTGGTTCGGTGATTGCACTCTTCACTCGTTTCCCAGGCACCAGTCATTTCTCTGGCTATTTTTGTCCCTGCTCAGGCAACACAATAGTAGTAGCTGCAAAATTAAATGCAGTGGTGGGATTCAGCCAGTTCACACCAGTTTGGAAGAACTGGTTGTTAACTTTCTGAGCAGTTTGATGAACTGGTTGTTGGAAGAAATCATTAGGGCAGAGAAATGGTTGTTAAATTATTTGAATCCCACCACTGATTGAATGCATGCCCTTGTTCATTGCAATGTGAGGCTACTTTTAAGTTTGGTGCATGGGAGTAAAGAGGCAGAGGCTAGATCAAGGCTAACAGGCTTTATTGCTAACAACATAATGCAGCTGTGGCTTGCCACAAGCTAACTAAGCAATTGGCTGATAGAGAACATCTGATTCCGTTTGACAGCTCCTTTTATATGGAGCTGTCAAACAGACTCAGCCAATCAGGGATGGCTCTGGCTCCTACTCAAAGAGCAGACCGGAGTGAAGACTCTTGCTGGATGCAGCAGCTACCAATGAATTTGAGTTTCTTTGTATAGCCACTCACTCATATTCTTACAATCTGGTGGCTAGCTTCTTCCCTGTCAATCCCACATAATTGCAGGGCAATCCATGTTAGAGAATCTGGTACTTTCAAAGTTTCTCCCACCTTCAAACAGGTAGTGATAGTAATATTTCAGGTGAACTTGAGTCTGTCTCTCTGTTAATGCAGCCTACAGCTGGCTTTTTTGGGGAATTAAAACAAACTTCTTGCTCATATTTAAGTGATTGTCCACTAGGATTCCAAGATCTTTCACATAGTTGCTACTATTGAGCCAGGTCATTGGTTATTGATTTTTTTTAAAACTTTGATTAAAAACATCTGTTCAAATGTTTTCCATTATTAAAAATAGGAAATATCAAGCACTTAATAAACTTATCAAGAAGAAAGTAATTGGAACAATATCCCTATGATTATTAACTGCTATCAATTTCCTTTCAGTAGAGCCTCTGAGAATAAACAGAGAAAGTTTATTTCTCTGAAATAAAGAAAGTTTAAACAAAGAAAGTTCCATATTCTCATTGAAATAATGCACATGTTGTGGATTCCTTGTGGATATGAATATGCCTGTTAATTGTAATTAATCCCAAGTATATCTCCAATATTGTGTGTTTATATTGTGATTCATCCATAAGAGTTTAGAAGCTTTTAAAGAGTATGAATAGATAAATTACTGAGAAAAATTTTGTTTTTGTTTTTACAAAAACATCTTCTGTGAGATGAAACCCCCTCCAAATAAGTATCAGATAGTGTACTTAGTTGGACAGAAGCTGAAAGCATGGATGGCTCTTTGTAGTTCCTGAAAGGTTTTTGGTAAAGAATCAAACCAGTTTTTGGTTAGCTGTCATCTTGCTGCTGGATAAAAGATTGCTTGATGGATGCTCCATCAAGTTGTTGAATCTTAGAGAGCACATAGATAGCTTTGCTTCATGACATTCTGCTCCCTACCTGGACTTTCAAGTCTACCAATGGTGTCCTTCCAGAGGTGGGATTCAAATTTCTTAACAACTGGTTCTGTGGGCATGGCCTAATTTGTCGGTGTGGCTTGATGGTCATGTGACTGGCTGTGCATGGCTTGTATGTAAATATTATAAATATATATGTAAAGATTGAATTTTTTATTTTAAAAAGGAAGCAACTTTTAGCCAAAATCAGGCAAATCAGGCAGGCAGATTGAGCTGCTTGCAGAATCACAGATCCACCTTTCTGCAATCTGCTGCCTGAGTCTGCACTGAAAAATAGAAGCTTCAATCCTGTCCTGAGGAAGATTCAGCTCTGCTCTTAGGCCACTTCTCCCTCCCCCAACCCCCTGAATACCACCCCTGACTGGACCTCAGGGAAGCCTCATGGGTGGGGTGGGTGGGTAGTGGAGGGGCCAGCCAGTGGTGTGATTTGCCGAACTGTGCAAAATCGTAACAACCGGTTCTATAGAACTGGTCCAAACTGGTAGAATCCCATCCCTGGGTCCTTCTGACTACTACAACACTGCATCCATCATCCTACTGGCCATCCTTTTCCCTTTCCTCTTCTTTTCTCAGAATTAGAGTCTTCTCCAGAGAGCTACGTCTTTGCATGTGTCATATGTAGGCTGATTATTTTTGCTTCAAGCATTGAAGAGTCATTGACAGAGATGCTAAGAAATGTCTTGCAACATCTATGACACTATAATTGTTCTTGTTTAAGCTTATCAGGAAATCATTCTATGAAACAAAAAATGAGAAAACTTTAGTTTAGCTCTATGTTACTTGTGCATGAAGTTTGGCTCAAGGATCATGATTTAATTAGGGTGATTGCTGGAATCCTGACACAGGATAAATAGAATTTGTTTATTATTTAACCAGTTCTTTCCAATTGCTTTGACTAATTGTCCTCTATATTCTACCTGCAGTGTTACGTGTTTTTCTTTTTTAAAACATTTTTTTTGCTGAAAAAAGTTTTATTCCAAGACTGTTATGATCTGGGATGTGTCACAAAAGTAACCAAGTCGCAAAAATAGAATACATTCCCTTTAACTTGGTCCCAATGTCCAATTATCCTCGGCTGAATATCAAACTCTTAAAGAAAACAGTTTATGGAGGGAGTAAATGCAGTCCATATCCAAAGTAAAGTTAATTAGAAATAAAAAAAAAACCCAACAAAAAACCACACTGAAGTAATTAATATGGCAGGCAAGGATAAATTGCAGACTTCTACTACTACAGCAACCATAGTTGGGAGGAAGCCAAAACACAGATAAGCTTTGATAAGAACAATGCACACTTTACTTCCAGCAACTTTGCCATTTGCAGTTTGTCCTTTTAAACAGTCCTCCCAGATGCAGCCCATGAAGGGGATCAGGGCCTCTTCCTCCCCCATAGACCATGCCACTCACATTTCTCCTTTATCTGCTCTTCCCTGCATGCCCTAGGATGAAGAGGGGATGGGCCTGGGTCTTCCTCTGAATGCCCAACCAGCCTGGGCCCTTCCCCAGTTTCCTCCACAACCACCAGAGCCAAACTCCACTCCCTGTCAGCTGTTCCATCCCTCTCCTGGAGTCAGACTCCAACAGGGGCATGACAAAGACAATATTATATGTTTTAAACAAACATTAAATCAAAGAATTCATCTTGCTGGAATTCACTAGTGACAAAAAAGTCCAGCTTCTCCTCTTTGGGGTCATTCTCATTATTTACTTTCTTACAGTTTTGGGGGACTTGATGATAATCATATTGGTACAGGCTGATGTACAGCTCAACCCTCTTATGTACTATTTTCTTTCTCATCTTGCAGTGAAAGAGATATATTACATCAATAGCATCACCACCACCATGCCTATAATGTTATCTCACCTCATGGCTGTGTACAGAGCCATCTCCTTCCCACTCTGCATTGCCCAGATATTTGTTGCAGGGTCTACAGGTTGCATTGAGTCTTTGCTACTGGATTCTATGGCTTATGACCGTTATCTGGCCATCTGTTCTCCCCTAATGTGCTGTTGTCATGAACAGACTCTGCCAATTGCAGTTTGCTATAGCCTGCTGGATAATTGCTCCATTGTTCTGTGGCATTTGTGAGGTCTTCCTGGTTTCTCAAACTTTCTGTGGTCCCAATCATATTAATCACTTCATGTGTGAATTTCTTGTGGTGTTAAAACTTTCATGTCGTGATACACAAGTCATTGAGAATATTGTATCTGGTGCAGGTCGCATGCGGCCCAGTGCCCACCCCAGCCACTGCTGCCGCTTCTGCCCCTGCCGCCGCTGCTGCTTCTGCCGCCGCCATCACCGCCGCTTCTGCCCCCACCGCCGCCGCCGCTTGTGCCGCTGCCGCCGCCATCGCTTTCTGCTGCCGCCACCACCGCTTTCTGCTGCCGCCGCTACTTCTGCCACCGCCACTGCTTCTGCCAGCGCCGCCGCCGCTGCTGCTGCTGCACTGAGCCTCCCGGTCCTTGCCTTCCAGTCCTGCTGCATCCAGCCGGGCCATTTGCAGGAGGAGAGGTAGGCATGAGGCGGGCAAACTTTCTTTCCCCCCTCCCCCCCACCCCGCAAAATGTATTTATTTTATGTGCGGCCCAAACCAAATTTTCATCTTCTAATGTGGCCCAGGGAAGGTGAAAGGTTGGATACCTCTGCCTTAATTATTGGTTTGCCTATCCATAACCTTAATCCAATGACTCTGTGAATGACCTGTCAGGCTATTATTATCATGGTATTTGGGTGTAATGTAAATACAGCTTTTAGGGAAATTGAGGTATATATGCTTACAGTTATATTTGCTTCCTGGGTTCTTTTCAAAAGTCCCTTTAATAGCATAGTTAAAGCTGGAAAACAATTGATATGAAATAACGTTTTTTAAAAAGTGTGTGAAATGAGGATAAATTATTTGCCTGAGTGGGATAGTCTGCTGCCTACATTTCATAAAGTTCTATTAGTCTGGAATATTGTTTTTAAATCCATTATCCAAAATGAATAATGGACATTTGTTATTGATATTTATCACAGGTTGACCATATTGTAATCTGTTCTAAACTTTTGCCCAGTATCATTGTTAGTTGATCAGTGATAGACTCTTCTTTCTCCCAGGTACTTTTTCTAAACAGGCAAAACATGCTGGCTGAGGAATTCTGGGAGTTGAAGTCCATACTTCTTAAAACTGGTAATGTTGAGAAATATTCTACTAAGGAATGTGTATCTAATTTCATCAGTGACATTTTTCCCTGAGTAAACATATAAAAGATTGTATTGTAAAGTCTATGAAATAATTTATTCCACTCATATTGTACAGGTTTGTTTGAATGCCTAATCTCCATTGGAATTAGAATTCTTTATTGGCCAAGTGTGATTAGACACACAAGAATTTGTTTCCAAGCTCTCAGCTCTCAGTGTACATTCTTCTTCTTCTTCTTCTTCTTCTTCTTCTTCTTCTTCTTCTTCTTCTTCTTCTTCTTCTTCTTCTTCTTCTTCTTCTTCTTCTTCTTCTTCTTCTTCTTCTTCTTCTTCTTCTTCTTCTTCTTCTTCTTCTTCTTCTTCTTCTTCTCCTCCTCCTCCTCCTCCTCCTCCTCCTCCTCCTCCTCCTCCTCCTCCTCCTCCTCCTCCTCCTTCTTCTTCTCGTATTCCCGCAGATGCTGAGTCCACCTTTTTGATCATTGAATTCCATTTTGCATGGTTAGCTGTGTCTCCAGAGTGCAGCTTGAATGTTGATGGTGTCTTGCCATCTCTGTTTTGGACACCTATGAGGTCATCAGCCACTGACTTTTAGTTGGTAGGCTGTTTTGGTGGCAGGTGCTGCTTTGTGGGCATGTCCATACCAGCATAGCCAGCCTTCTCTCATCTTCTCTGTAATGGGTGCCACAGCAAAATTCTGTTGAATGGTGTCATTTGTGATGTGGTAAAGAACAAAGATGCCTGATATCCAACGGAGCATTCGCATTTCCATGGCATGGAGATAGCTTTTGGTCCCTGTTGTTATTGCCCAGCATTCAGTGCCGTAAAATGCAACAGGGTGGATGGTTGTCTTGTAAATCTTAAGATTTAAGATGGATTGGTATTTGTCTGTCACATGACACACCAGTGAGTTCTCACCAATGCATCCAGGCTTCATTCACTCTTCCTCTCACCTCGCCATTGATATTGCCATTGCCTTGGAGATGGGATCCCAGATACCAAAAAATGTCCATGTTCTTTAGGTTTTCTCCATTGATTTGCAGCATTCTATGGGTGGTAACAGAAAAAAAGGAAGAAAATAGGTTTGAATTTTCTACTGCACGATTGGGATCCCGGATATTGAAAAATGTGTACTTAAAACAATAGTGATAGAATATTGAACCAAATATTAAAATCTTCAAGATTTAATGGGAGCAAGAGAAAACACCAACTTGTTCTCCATTTTCTTCTTACAACCATTCTGCCAGGGTTCTGGCGATAGCCCTCATTAAATCATGAGCCTCGAGCTGGGTATCATCAATCATGTTCTCCATTGAAGGATTTTCGTGGCCAGAAGTCTGGTCACCTAGCTACAATCTTTATAAGATAATGGTGGAATATACTTCTGGTTTTACTGCCATACTGCTCCTTCAGATCCCTCCCCCTGTTTATGCCAACTTGAAAACAAACATAAGAATGTTTTACGAATTGACACATTCAGGAGATGGTCTATCTAGTATCTTTGAGACTCACCCAAGAAAGCTTGGCCAAGAAACAAATTATACTTGATCTATCTTAGCCATGTATTTAAACATGGAGAGACATTTAACTTCACAGTTAAGGGGAAAGTCCCTTATTTAAGACATCTAAGGAAAACTATGCAAAAGTTGAGATATCTGTAGAGGTGGTATTCAGCAGGTTCTGACCAGTTCTGGAGAACTGGTAGCGGAAATTTTGAGTAGTCTGGAGAACTGACTGGCCCGTCCCCATTTAATCCTTTGCCTCCTGAGTTCCAGCTGATTGGCTGAGTCTTCTTTTGCTGCCCTGCACAGGAGAATGGAGCTGGAAAGCAGGTTAGTGGGGTGGGGAGGGAATGGGATTTTGCAGTAACCTTCTCCCAGAAGTGGGGAGGGAATGGAGATTTTACAGTATCCTTCCCCTGCCATGCCAACCAAGCCATGCCTACCAAGCTACGCGAACTAAGCCATACCCACACAACCAAGAGTAATTTTTTTTAAATCCCACCACTGGATATGTGGTATAAAATTAGAAAATTAATTACTCTCTCCCCAGATGTATGTTTCAGAGATAGACCAAAGGATGCTGATAGGATGTCAAAAATATTAGAAGCAAACAGAATTCTAGGAAAGGGCAGCATAAGATAAAAAGAGCCTTAGAAAGAAACTATATTCATGAAATATTGCCTCTTTGTTTTTCAGAACTCCCTTGTCTTTCTAATCCTGACCATCATTTTATTGTTATGCCCAAATCCCCTTTGTCTGACTGAGCTAAGTGCAAATTAATTTACCTGAGGTATCAATTTTAGAGATTGTTTCCCATAGCTGGTGAATCTAAGATCAATCACATGTTGTGAATAGGAAAATAGCAAAGTGTATGATTTCACAAATTCATTACCAACACATATACATTTATTCCTCCTCATCCACATGCACACAACCTTCAGGGACAGAGCCTTGAAAGCTTCACTTGATTGGCCTGGAGTCAAAAAAATATAATTATGATGATACCTGAATACCAAACCTATGGATGACCTTATCCAACAGTTTCAACACTTCTGCAATGCTTTCTAACAGTAGATGTTAAATTGGACAAGGGCAACGATAGGCTGCGGGGGGTTCATAGGGGTTTGGGAGGGTCCCTGGCTAAGATTCTGTGCAGCTCAGAGGATCCCCAAATCCCATTCCTGGCCATACCCACTATCTGCCCCACCCCTTCCAGGAGTCCCCATGCAGCCCATTTTGGATGCAGGTAAATGCAGGATGCACATGGAGGCTCAGGGAGGGTGAAAAATAGACCTCCTGGAAATTTGTGAAGGCTGGAAATGGGGCCATTCACAACTTCCAAACAGCCTCCGGAGCCTGGGGAGGTCATTTTCCCACTCCTGAAGGCTCAAGGAAAGCCTCCGGAGCCCAAGGAGGGCAACAATGCCCCCCTGCCATGGTGCAGGAGGCCAACTGGCCCATGCCAGTCCCTGGACCAGGAGAGACATGATAGCGGTGTTCCAATATTTGAGGGCTGTCACAGGGAGGAAGGGGTCAAGCTATTTTCTAAAGCACCTCTAGGCCAGACAAGGAATAATGGATGGAAACTGAACAAGGAGAGATTTAACCTGGAAATAAGGAGAAACTTTCTGACAGTGAGAACGATCAACCAGTGGAACAGCTTGCCCTCGGAAGTTGTGGGAGCATCATCACTGGAGACTTTCAAGAAGAGATTGGACTGCCATTTGTCAGAACTGGTGTAGGGTCTCCTGCTTGGGTGGGGGGTTGGACTAGATGACCTACAAGGTCCCTTCCAACTCTGATTATCTGTTAAATGCCCACCATGCCCACGCCCACTCAACAAACGGGCACCGGGAAGAGAACCCATTGCTAAAATTTTTGAAGCCCACCCCTGGACAAGGGTGAGGGTTGCATTCAGCAGCTCTCCACAAAGGAAGGACCTGGGAAGGAGGAATTTACCCTCCTGCCTCCTAGACCAGTGTTAACTAGACCAGTATTAAGTTTTTCAGTTGAAGTGTGCTAGAAATGTCTGATTTCTGGTTTAATGTCTATGGAGATTCTTACTCATCCCGGTCATGGTTGTCCCAAAGATGCTTTTTGAAAAGGCAAATGGACTTTTTTTTGTTTTTGCTTGAAGACGTTTCACTTCCTATCCAAAAAACTTCTTCAGTTTAGAACTGAAGGCTTCTTGGATGTGAAGCAAAATGTCTTCAAACATAAACAAAGACAGTCCAGTTGCCTTTTGAAAAAGCACCTTTAGGATTTCTGGTTTATTGATTGATAGTTAAAAGACATGAACAGAGATCACCGGGTATTGATTTTTTTAAAAAAAAAAAACTTTGATTTATCTATCCAAATAACTTTCTTTTCCTTTATTAAAGATAAAAAATATTAAGTGCTGAATAACCATCCAGGAAGGAAATAGTTGGAGCAATTTCCCTAACTGCCAACTGCTAACTGCTACCAATTTATTTCCTGTAGAGTCTCTGAGAATAAAAAATGCAAAGAAAGTTCCATATTTCCATACTGATATCATGCACACTTCATCGATTCCTTGTGGAAATAGTTATGTTCATTAATTAATCCCAGGGTATTGCCAGGTATTGTTCATCCATTAGAGTTTAGCTGCTTTTAAGAATTATGAGATGATAAGTCACTCAGTCCTGCCAAGATTTTTTTAAAAATTGTTTTTTAAAAAAACACATCTTCTCTAGAGTTGTACAGTGGACCAAACCTCCAGTTATATATCTGATATATCTGATGGACAGAAGCAAGAGCAATGAATGATTCTTCTGTAGTTCCTTGGTAAAGGGCTACAGTAAGCTGATATTTTGCTGCTGGATGAAAGAGTCAATGAAGGAAAATATTTCTGGCTTGGGGTTAAAACGAGGGGTCCTTGGTGCTGTCTGAGCTTGCTTGTTTTCTTGAAAATGTTTCATTACCCTAGCTAGGTAACATCATAGTAAGGTGCTAGTAAGGTGCTGTTTGCTGTCAGTTTATACTTTAGTGTCTTGCCTATCTATGTGAGTAGGGGATAAAGAATTGATCTATTGATGTTCTATGAAATTGCTGTTGCATCCTAGCAACCTCATACATAATTTTCTTCATGACAATCTGCTCCAAACTTGAATCTTCAGGTTTTTCTAATAGTGTACTCTTGACTCAGGTATAACTGAATCAATCAACCTTGCACTTTATTCTTTTTCTTTTCTTTCCATCTTTCTCAGTTTGAACCTTCTCAAGAAAACTAGGTCTTTGCATAATATGTCTGCAATAGGATATTTTGAGCCTGATCATTTGTGCCTCAAATGAGAACTCTGGCTTGATTTGCTTGATTTTTTTTTAATATAAATTTTTTTTGGGGTTTCACAAAAACATAGTACAAATAAAACATCTTTTTTTGAGAATAGCATGATCCCGGGTTATCACTTCTCCATACAGACACAAACTCAATTTCATATTCATCTTTGTGTTCTATTCCATATCTTATTACTATTTTAACATTTTCTCCATAATTTTTCCCTTCCCTTGGTTTTCTCAACTTTATTTTTAATTATCTCATATCTAAATTCAATTATATATCTTTTTCTAAGCTTCAATGTCTTTCCAAACATTATATTTATACTTTTACCTGTCCTGTTTCTATTTAAACTTCAATTTATGTCTTTAAAATTATAACATTCAATATAGTACATAACTTTCAGTTGAATCTTAAAATACACACCATGTTTTTATATATATATATATATATATATATATATATATATATATATATTCTTAAGTTTTCGCGGGTACTTACATGTATCGCATTCAGCTTTGTTTGGGTATTTTCCCACGTCATAGTAGTGGTGCTTTTAAAGTTTTAGCAACGTTTCAGCAGAATCTCATCTGCCATCATCAGTTCATCATCAGATGTACACTGTATAGTGTTCGTCTGTGAGTTAGACTTTTACAGTGGTTTCAGATTTAAATTTGGGGCAGCCTATTGCTGTGCCAGAATGGTTTTTTCTTCATCCTGATTGTTTGAGAGTCTTAGTCTGTGCTTATTGGTCTTGGAGTTTGCTGTGTTCTGCTTCTAATATCTTCTGTCTGTTTTTTTGGCTCTTTTTGTATCTTGATTGGTTGGCAACATTGTGTTACTTTATTGGAGGCCTTTAGTGTAGCTTGGCTTTGGGTAAATGGACGGCTATCATTAGTTAGGAAGCTGGGTTTCATCTGGGTGCCTGGTTGGGGTGTGTTTGAGCTGGAGGTATCAGGGGGGATCTGTTTGTGCCCAGGTCTTTGCCTGGCTTGTGGTGTGGAGATTTTTTTGTTTGTGAGTGCAGGCTTCCAAATGATTGACAGCCTGGTGGAATCATCTCTTCTGTTCATGCTTTCTGGTCTTTTTTCAATCTCTATGGCTTCTCTGATGATTCTGTGGCTGGGATTTTCTATGATGGCTAGGGTTTTGGTGCCATTGAAGTTGATGCTATGACCTGTGGCTTCCATGTGTTGGACTAGTGAGGAAGTGTGTTCCAGCTTTTTGACTGCATTTTTGTGTTCATCCAGGTGGGTGTTTATTCTTCTATTGGTCTGTCCAATGTATGTGGCCGGGCATGATGCACAAGGGACTTCGTATATGCCTTGGTTTTCCAGATCAATTTTGTCTTTGGGGTTTCTGAGGATGGCTGCTATTTTTCTGTCTGTTTTGAAGGCAGTCTTGATGTGGTGTCTGCTACAACTTTAAAAGCACCACTACTATGATGTGGGAAAATACCCGAACAAAGCTGAATGCCAGACATGTAAGTACCCACGAAAACTTAAGAATATATATATATATATATTTGTATGTGGATCTTTGGTTATTCGGGTTTTCTCCCGTGTAAGATTGGAAGTATCTAGGCAACGTTTCGATGAAGTCTCATTCATCATCTTCAGGCTTGGTCTTCAGCTCTGTGTTTCTCAGAGTGATGTGAGCTTGCAGCTGCTTCTTCCTTTTAACTGCTAGTGGGGGGTGTGACTTGATTGGGTAGGGGCTTGGCTGTGTTCTGATTGGGTGTGGGTGTGTTTTCATTGGTTGGGGCTTTGGCTGTGTTCTGATTGGTTGGGGGCTTGGCTGTGTTCTGATTGGCTGGAGGCGTGTTCTGTTCAGGTGGGGGCTTGGTTGTGCTCTGGTTAGTCTTAGTTGCTGGGGGATTTGAGCTGGTGAGCTGTGATCTTGCTGTTTGGCTTCGAGTTCGTGGTCGTGCTGCATCTTCATGGTGGGGGTCAGTTCGCTTCATGTATGGTTCAGAGGGGTTTGAAGTGGGTAGTGATGCAGCTGCAGTGCAGCTTCTGGTCCGTGGTCATGTCTCATCTTCTGTGTGGGTGTGAGTCTGCTTTCTATGTGGAAGTGTGGTGGCGGCATCTTGTGTGGCTCTCAGGGGTGTGGGTCTGGTGTCATTCTTCATGTTAGATACTCATCTGTTCATGAGGGCGGGTTTCCAAATGGCTGGTAGGCGGGAGGTATCATCTCATTTATTCATGCTGTGTGGGCGTTTTTCTATCTCTATGGCTTCTCTGATTATTCTGCTGCTGAAGTGTTCGGTTTTGGTGATAGTTCTGGTATTTTTAAAATCAATCTCATGTCCTGTGGCTTTGAGGTGTTGGACCAGGGAAGAGGTCGGTTCTTCCTTTTTGATTGAGTCCTTGTGTTCTTCAATGCGTGCACTTATTCTTCTGTTAGTTTGTCCAATGTATGTGGTGGGGCAGGCAGTGCAAGGGATTTTCGTATAATCAAGGAGTATATGAAATCCCTTGCATTGCCTGCCCCACCACATACATTGTACAAACTAACAAATGTCAATCATTTGGAAGCCTGCACTCACAAACAAAAAAAATCTCCACACCACAAACCAGGCAAACACCTGGGCACAAAGAGATCCCCCCTGATACCTCCAGCTCAAACACACCCCAACCAGGCACCCAGATGAAACTCAGCCTCCTAACTAATGATAGCCGTCCATTTACCCGAAGCAAAGCTGCACTAAAGTAACTCCAATAAAGTAACACAATGTTGCCAGCCAATCAAGATACAAAAAGAGCCAAAAAAACAGACAGAAGATATTAGAAGCAGAACACAGCAAACTCCAAGACCAATAAACACAGACCAAGACTCTCAACCAATCAGGATGAAGAAAAAAACCATTCTGGCACAGCAATAGGTTGCCCCAAATTTAAATCTGAAATCACTATAAAAGTCTAACTCACAGACGAACACTATACAGAAGCCTGATGATGGCAGATGAGATTCTGCTGAAGCATTGCTGCAACTTTAAAAGCACCACTACTATGATGTGGGAAAATACCCGAACAAAGCTGAATGCCAGATATATATATATATATGCATACGCACATGCATATGTATATACATATACATATATGCATTTTTATATATATACAGATACACACACACACACACACACACACACACACACACAGAGTATTCAGCTTTGTTTGGATATTTTTCCATGTCATTATAGTTATGCTTTTAAAGTTGTAGCAATATTTCAGTCTGCCATCAACAGGCTTCTGAATTGTGTATTCTGTATTCTGTATTGTTTATATATATAAACAATAGTAAATAAAACACTCATTCCATTCCAATTCAATTCTACCATTAATATTAGTTAGAATCTTAATGTCTTTAACATTTCTTTTCAATTGAATATCATACTTCCTTGGGAACACTTATAAACTTTCCATAATTAATTCTTTTTTCCCCATATTTCTCTTCACTTATATTTTTATAAATCATTAATAATTAAAATGTTCCCATCCTTTCCTAATTTCATTCTCTCATTCACTTTATTTCATTTATTTATTAACAAACATTCCACTGCATTACAATAAGTATTTTATCCATCGTTTTAATCATACATTGTTTCATATTTTCTAAAATTATTTTTATTTCTAATATAACAATACTAACTTATGTACCTTTGCAGAATCCCCCTTTCAATTAAATTTTCACCCATTATCTCTAATTATCTCTAAATAGGCTTATACTTTCAATCCTTAGACATTTTCCCTGTTTCTCTATATCTTGTTTCTGTCTTTTATAACTTCTTTTCCTTTCCTTTCCTTCTCTTCTTCTCCCTCCCCTTTTCCTCCTTGTCTCTCTACTTCTAATTCTCTTTTCTGTAATCCTCTCTTCTGTTGCTTCCTAATATTGTAATTATTTTTCAAACTATTCTTTTGGGGGGTTGTTTTTTCAAATCTTAAACTTTTCACTCTCTTTCCCCCCTTTCCTCCCCCCCCACATAAAATTACTTGATCATTAAAGATGGCTTCTTCTTTGTCCTGACCTTCTTGTTCTACAAGCATTTCTTGTTGTTTCTCATAGTTCCAGATCTCAATTTCTAAAAATTGAAATACGAAGCCGAAAAAACCTCTTCCTTCTTATGCATCTTCTTTCTGTTTTTTTAAGTTCCATTTTCAGTTCTTCTAAAAGTGATGCCATTTTAAACACTTTTAAACAACCACCCAATTGATTTTAGTCATTTAAATCCAATAGCTAAAAATCCAAAAATCACCAAGTAATCCAAATAATCCCGAGCTGTTTCTTCTTGCTTCTTTTTTCCACTTTCTCTTCCTGGGGTTCTATTATTTGGTTGCAAAGTTTCAGTTAAAATGTATCTCTTAGGAATCTTGTTAAGGTTTCACTATAAGTTCCTTTTAGTTTGAGGCAGTCTCCTCCATTTTTCCAGATCCTGCCCTTTAATTTTTTCCTTTTCTCTCCTTTCCTGCTTTTAAAGATTTTTGAGTATCCAAAAGTCTTTATTATCCCTTTGACATTTTATTTTCAGTTTCTTACTTAAATTTCTTAGCTGTCAGTATAAGTAAGGGAAGAAAAAAAAAAGCCAAATCCTTTCTCTTCCCTCTCTCCTTCACTGCTTCAAAGTCTGCTTTGGGAACAATGTTATTTTTTATACTTCAAATTCCAGGGTACCTTACGTTGTTACTTTTTCAATTTAAGCCGGTCAACCAAAATTTTCTCTTCTTATCTTCCTCCTGCACATTCTTTTCCAATCAAGTTCTTCTTTGAGGTGGCCATTTCTGACCACTGCTGCAACTGCCTTCGGGAAAGGGAGTAATGGCCAGCTGAGGAGGAGAGATGTGGCTCTCCTCAATCCTGCTGGCAGTCTCCCCCATCTTCACCACCTCTATGGGATGGCTTAGCCCCAAATCCAACCAGCTTGGGGTGCTCTGGTGGTGAGCATGGATCAAAACCATGCATGATCGCAGATTTTGGTCCGTCGCTGAAGAAGCTCAAACTGGAAATCTCTTGTTTGATTTTTTTTGATGATCCATTGGCTCATTTTCTTAGTTGTCCATGGTATTCTCATAATTCTTTAGTACCAAAGTTCAAGTCCAGGTTCTTTACAACATGAATATCTTACAATGTAAGAACCTAGAGATCCCCACTCCATCCCAGGAGCAGCAACTACCCAATCATACAAATCATTTGATTAGCTACATATCCACCTGGGATCCCCAGGCCTGCTGGCAGAACCACAACTTCAGGATCTTTTGGGAAAGTATCAAGGTGGTCACCAATACTTTTATCTCTGAAGGAATGATATTTCAAAAGGAGGGAGCCACCACAAAGAAGACTTTTTTCTTGGTCCACAACATACCTTGTTTCTCCACTATTTTTAATACATTTTTATTATTTTTAATTGTTACAAACAACTCATTGGATGGTCTCAGAGTGTTTTACATTTTAAAAACAAAATGTAAACATTTATGACAATAATTTTACATTAATAATGTTGACTTTCTTATATAATTTTGTATTAATATGTTTTATCAATCTTAATTTCAATTCTTCAATATTCCCATATAGTATTTTGTGTCAATCTACATTTTTAACATCCCTTCTTTTATGATAAATTCTGTATTACTTGTCATATCTGCAATATTTAACAATTTGTATAATTCACAGTCATTCATTAGTCCATGTTTAATTTATATTTTCAATTATTTATTCCCTTATAATTCTTCATTTTCCCACCATTGCACTTTAATCAAAATCCCTTCCCAGTCCCATTTATACTAAAGCAAATCATATTCAAACATTTAACCTATTGTTCAATTCTAGTAACACTATAATTACTTTTATCTATTACTATATTTCATTGTCTTATTTTTTTTCTAATCTATTGGGTTCCACATGTCATTTCTTTTACTACTTTACAATATTATTTTTTATGTTTATTACAGTTGACAATTATATATCTTTGATAATAATCTTATTTTCAAGCATTAATTTCATGTTTATTACAATTTACCAAATTAGTTTTCATGTTTATTACAGTTCAGAGTTGTATATATTTAATGATAGTTCTCTTGTAAAATATTAATTTCATATTTAACAATTAACAATTTCCATCTTAAATAATACATCTATTCATGTGGAACCTTTATCCTTTCTATGTCAGCCATCGTCTCTTGCCCTCAGTAAAGCCTTAATTAATCTCTTCTTAGTTTGTCTCCATTTTCTTTCATTCTTTGATCTTTCCTATTACTCATTTCTTCTTTCTCTATTATATTCCATTGTTTCTCTTTCCAGTTATTTAATTTTATCCCTGCCCTCTCAAAATATTTTCTCTAAAATTCCATTTCCTGTTGTCTTTCTTTAACATATCTTCCCCTTGGTTTATCTCATCTATCATTATCATATTAATTTTTATTTATTTTTTCTTTTTTTCTTTTTATTTGTTGCTTCATCTGTTCCCTTTCTCTGATTGTGCTTCTGGTTAACTCTTCCTCTTCCAGAATTTCTCCTTTCCACTCATCTTTATTTTTGTTTATTCTTTATCTTATGTCCAATTCTCCAAGTATAATCCAAACCTCTGCTATAAGTCAGTGTCCAGGAATCATTGTCCCAAAGTTATTCAATCTACTTCTTTACATAATCCAAGGGTAATGTCGTTATACATTTCTCTACCCAAAATTTGGGACTTGCTTCTCCACTCTGATGGGCTGGATAAATGTATCTGGGGAAAGGCAGTATTTCAAATAACTTGGCCCCAAGCCATGTAGGGCTTTAATGGTAATAACTGGCACCTTGAGAGGCTTGTCAGAAGTAGTAAAGGGTGTCTTGCTTGAGCAGGGATTGGACTAGATGATCTACAAGGTCACTTCCAACTCTATTGTTCTGTAAAATGAATTGTAACTAGAAGGAAATCAATAGCCAATGCAGCTTTTGCAAAGGAGCCTTGAGCAGGAGTTGTGAGTCTAGAACAGGGGTGTCAAAATCACGACACATCATCATGTGATGTATCACAACTTTTTCCCCCTTCACTAAACCGGGCACGGCCAGCACTTGATGCATCTGGCCCGTGGGCCATGAGATTCTTCTGGTCTAGAAGAATCCACAAATAATATACCAATTCTGCCTGGGAGATGCCAGAATCAAAGAGAAGTCAAAGCTGGTTCCTCCCCATCCACACCCTCACAGTCTCCAGGCATTCAGCCTGCACTATCATAGTATCACTTGTCTGGCTAGAGGTGGAAGGTATATAATTAAGTGTGGTTAACATGCCAGACCCCATGCCAACAGGTGATCCTCCCCAGTAATTTCAGGTAAACATTGAAATGGAGAGGTGAAAGACTTAAGTTCTGAAGCATTGCTGGATTCTTGGATTTGAACTCTCCTCTCCTATTAACATGGACTGAATCTGTTTGCAAACAAAAAAGGAGAATCAACATAACACAGTGTTTCCCATTCCCAAAACTCAGAAGCTAGTTCTGAAGGATACCATAATTGAGAATTTCAAAAGATGCTTAGAAGGTCAGGAGAGACAGAATGGTTGCACCCAACTCCATCCTGTACCCTTCAAAGACAAGTGTGACCAATGTCATTTCAATGCTATGCCCTGGCCTAAATTCAGACTGAAAAGGTTCCAGATAATCCACTTCATCCTTTTGTAGCTGTGTGCCAACCACCTTCTCTACCACCTTTCCATATCCATCCAAGTTGTAACCAAATTTAAGTTGCCTTAGCTTTTGAGTTAAAACAAGAATATCCAGGGGTTGAACTGGAAATGAGTCTCACTGATATAAAATTTCTGGAGTCCATCTCATAACTCTACCTTGAGATAGAATGGGTTACAATTGGTTTGTTTTGAGAGTAATTTGGTTTTTTGTTAAAAATGATAGTTAGCCCCTTTTCCAAGGAATCTAAGTTCTTTTTTTTGCTTAATCTCCCCTTTGTTTCAAACAGGAGGCCAGGATGGAAGCTGAGAATGTCACCTCTGTTAAGGAGTTCATTTTACTGGGACTGGCCAGCCAAAGAAAAATCCAGCTTTCCCTTTTTGGGGTCATTCTTCTTGTCTACTTGCTTACTGTTTTGGGGAATCTCCTGATCATCATCCTAGTGCAGATTGACGTTCAACTCCACATCCCCATGAACTATTTTCTCTCACATTTTGCAGGGATAGAAATATGTTATGTTACCAGCACAATGCCTCTCATGTTAACCCATCTCTTGACTGGAAATGGAGTCATTTCTTTTGCACTCTGCACCATTCAGATGTACCTTGCATTGACCATGGGGAGCATGGAGTCCTTTCTCTTGAGTGTCATGGCTTATGACCGCTACCTGGCCATCTGCTGTCCTCTAATTTATGCTACTGCCATGAGCAAGCAAAAACAGTTGCAATTTGCTTTAGCCTGCCGGGATATTGCTCCTGTGCTCTCTGCCATCTGTGTTATCTGTCTTGTTTGCCAAACTTATTGTGGTCCTAACTGGATCAACCACTTCATATGTGAGTTGCCAGTGGTGCTGAAACTTGCATGTAGTGATACACGAATAAGCAAGCTTGTGATTTTATCTATAGGAGCATTAGGCATTCTGGTTCCTCTATCGGTTCTTCTGACCACCTATGGGTGTATAATTTATTCTGTCTCACATACGAAGTCAAATATTGGATTGCACAAAGCTTTCTCTACCTGTGCATCCCATTTGATTGTGGTCATTTTGTTTTATGGAACGATTATCTGTATGTATATGATTCCAAAGTCAGCTTCATCTCCTGATCATGATAAGCAAATTGCAGTCTTCTATGTTGTGGTCACCTCTCTGCTCAACCCCATCATTTATACCCTGAGAAATAAGAGCATACATAGAGCAGCATCCAAAATGTTGTGAAGAGTGGCTTTACACCCACATACCTAAAATAGGGTTTCTACCATGCTTTATTACTCAATAGCTTAATACCCTAACTAATGGTATCACTGCTTTTGAATTGTGGTGTTGGAGAAGACACAATTTTGTTTGTTTGTGGTAAGTGTATTTTAACTATGGACTATCTATGTGCAACAGAAACATATTTTAATTATAAGATTTTATCAGTTTTCAATAGCATTCCAGATGTCTTCATATGCTACAGAAGCAATAAACTAAACTAAACTTTAAAATGAAAACACTGTTTTGGGATGGAATTTGAAAAATAATGGTCCACATTTCTGATTGTTTTTTTGTTTTTTTGATAAAAGTTTTATTGATTTTAACGACAAACAAAAACACACAAAACATAAAACATAACGTAAAAAAATCATCATTCTTCATAAATTTACAGTATATCGGTTGGTTTACCACTCCTTTCTGTGCATCCATTTCACAGTCATCAAAACAATTACATTCCATAGTAACTCACATTATCAATCATCAGTTAAGTATCCGAATATCATTATTAAACAATCATTTGACTATAATTTTACTAATTCATACTTAAGCGAGATAACTATAATTGAATTAAATTATTTTATATTAGATCATAGAATCATATCAAATCTATCTTAATAAAATATTCTAAAAATATTATCAAAACCAAGAAAAATTATATATTCGTTATTTCCTAGATTTCTAAATATTCTATTGTTATATTGTATTATCTAACCATAAAAGAGATCCCAAATTTCATAAAATTGTTTATCTTCTTCTTCTCTAATTTCAAATGTCAATCTACTCATTTCAGCACATTCCAATATTTTCTTAATAATTTCTTCCTCTAATGGTATTTTCTCATTCTTCCAATGTTTAGCAAATACAATCCTAGCCGTTGTTAATACATTTACAATCAAATACTTTAAGTTTTTATTATATACATCAGGTAAGATTCCCAATAAAAAAATATCTGGTTTCAAATCTATGTATTTCTTTGTCATTTTTTCCAGCCATATGCGAATTCTAGTCCAGTATTTCCTGGCCTCCTCACAAGTCCACCACATATGGTAATATGAGCCAGGTATCTGATGACATTTCCAGCACTTTTCAGATTTATTCTTGAACATTCTTGCTATTCTTGTCGGGGGAAAGGGCCACCTGTAAAACATCTTATACAAATTTTCTTTATATGCTGTTGACAATGTCATTTTATAATTTTGTGACCACAATTTTTGCCATTTCTCTAAATCAATCCCATATCCAAAATTCTTCCCCCAAGCAATCATGGTTTCTTTAACTTGTTCTTCCTCTAATTTAATTTCCAACAAATAACTATATAGTTTTTTAATCACTTTTTCATCAGTACCTGTCAAAATCCTATCTAAATCAGTCAATTTATCATAAAATCCTTCTATTTTAGAATCTTTAAGATACCTTGCATGTATTTGCGCATATGAAAACCAATTCATCTTTATACCTTGTTCTTCTAAATTTTGCATCGTTTTAAGTTCACCCTTTTCATCCAGTATTTCCCCATATCTAACTGTTTGTTCCTTCTTATAGGTTATAGGATAAGAAAAAGCTTCAATAGTTGATAACCAAACTGGGATTTTCAAATAACATTGTTTCTTAATTTTCTTCCAATTCAACCATAACGATTCCCGTATTTAATGTCTTCTAAAATAACCCTGTGATTTAGTTCCCTTATACCATAAAAAAGCATGCCAACCCAATAATAAATCATGACCTTCTAATGCCAACAATCTAGTCTTTCTTAACGTTATCCATTCTTTAACCCACATTAAGTTTGCAGCTTGATAATACAACTCCCAATTAGGAAGGCCAAATCCTCCTCTAATTCTAGCATCCTATAAAAGTTTTAATTTTATTCTTGCTTTCTTGCCTTGCCATATATACTTCAACACAATTTTATTTAATTCTTCAAAGTAATCCTTACTTAACCTAATTGGTATTGTTTGGAACAAATATAAAATTCTGGGTAAAATATTCATCTTAATTGTTGAAATTCTACCTATCAATGACAATTGTAGGTTTTTCCATTTTTTCAGATCGGATGCTATCTGCTGTTTAAGTTTAATATAGTTATTCTCTTTCAGTGTAGTACATCTTGACGTCAGATATATCCCCAAATATTTAACTTTGTTCGTAACTTGAATTTTCAATAAATCTGCCAGCTCTTCTCTTTGTCTTAATAATATGTTCTTTGTCAGAATCTTTGTTTTGTCTTTATTTATTTTCAAACCAGCCATCTCACCATACATCTTTATCTTTTCCAACAGTTTTAAAGTTGTGTCTAAAGGATCTTCCAAAATAAAGACCAAGTCATCCGCAAAGGCTTGCAATTTAAATTCCTCCTTTTTGACTTTCATTCTTTTTATGTTTGTATCCTCTCTAATATTTCTATTTAACACTTCCAAGGTCAATATAAATAACAAAGGAGATAATGGGCATCCTTGTCTTGTACCTTTTTAAATATTGATAGAGTCTGTGAATTCTTCATCTATCATTACTTTTGCCGTTTGCTTATAATATACGGCTTCTATTGCTTGAATAAATTTTCTAGCAAAGCCCATTTCTTCCAATAGTAATAACATAAATCTCCAATTCACATTATCAGATGCCTTTTGGGCATCTAAGAATATCAAAGCCATTTGTTTTTCCGGGTGCGCCTCATAATATTCCAATGTGTCCAGGATTACCCTCATATTGTCTTTAATCTGTCTCTTTGGTAAAAATCCATTCTGATCAGAGTGAATAAAGTTATTTAGATATTTTTTAAGCCTTTCTGCCAAGATTGAAGCAAAGATTTTATAGTCTGCATTCAATAAGGAAATAGGTCTATAGTTCTTAATTTGTAATGAGTCAACCCCTTCTTTTGGAATAAGTGTAATATAAGCCTCTGACCATGTTTTAGGTATTTTCTTATTTATCATAACTTCATTCATGACTTCTAACAATGGAATGCTCAATGATTCTTGTAATGTTTTATAAAATTCTGCCGGGAAACCATCTGGTCCTGGTGCTTTTCCATTGTTCTGTCTGTTGAGTACTTTGGTTAATCCCATCATTGTTATAGCACTTTCTAACATTTTCAAGTTTCATCAGGTATCTTAGGTAGGTTAGCATTTTGTAAATACTGTTTAATTTTTTCCTCATCAAGATCCTCCTGTTTATATAATTGTCCATAAAAATCTCGAATGATTGCCTTTTTCTCCTTATTACCATAACAAATTTGGCCTTGATCATCTATTAACTGTGATATTTTCCTTGATTCTTTCTCTTTTCTCAGCTTATATGCTAACCATCTACCTGGCCTATTTGCATCTTCAAAATAGTTCTGTTTAGCACTTCTAATTTTTTGTGCCAGTTCTTCTTTCTCTGCTTGATCCATTTTATGTTTAATTATGTCCATTTTAAGTTTAATATCTTTTTTCTGTGGCGTCTTCTGTAATTCTTTTTCCAGTTTTTTATGGTCATCTTCTAGAGCTTTAATCATTTGCCTCTTCCTAATGTTCTTTTTCTTTGTATAGTCAATTATTAATCCTCTTACATATGCCTTCATTGTATCCCAAACATTCTGTATTGAAGTATCTTCTTTTTTGTTTTCCTTAAAGAAGAAGGCCAATTCTTTTTCCATCCATTGTGTAAAGTCTTTTTCCTTTAGAATAGTATTGTTTAATGTCCATCTAGATCTTATTTTTTGTCCTTTCCATTTAATTATCATTGGATTATGGTCTGCCCATGTACTTGTTTCAATATTTATTTCTTGAATATTAGATAATAATTCTGTTGATGTCCAAATCATATCTATTCTGGACCACGATAAATGTCTATTTGAATAAAAGTATATTGTTGAATTTTAGCATTTCTTTCTCTCCATATATCTTTTAAATTTAATTCATCTGTCATTTTGAAAAAGGATTTAGGGAGAGTTTTCCTATTTTGTCATGTTGTTTTTACTGTGTAGTTCAGTTTATTGTCTGCAATTCCATTGAAATCCCCCATCATAAGTATATTAACATAGTCCAGTTCAATTATTTTCATATGTAATTTTTTATAGAATTCTTGTTTATCATTCGGGAGATAAATTGCAACCAAGAGTGTTTTTATATTATTATCCACTATTTCAACTATTAATACTCTTCCATCTTCATCAGTATAAATCAGTTTGGCTGGAGTGGTTTCTTTGATGTACAATACCACTCCTCTTTTCTTACAATGAGTCAAAGAAGTAAATATTTTCCCTAACTTTGGTTGTGTCAGTAATTGTTCATGTTGCTTTTTAATGTGTACTTCTTGTAAGCAAATTATATCAAATTTTAGCTTCTCTAATTTGTGAAAAGTTTTCCTTCTTTTAGTAGCTGAATTCAGTCCATTTATATTCATGGAAATCAGTTTTTTTTCTCCCATGGTTATGCTTTATATTTAGGTCTAGCAGCTCTCGTGGATCTTATTTCACGTTGTTCTTTGATCTCCATTTGTCCACCAATTGCGCCTTCTTCTTTTTCCATCTCCATTTGGTCCTCTTCAGATACAGTTAAAATATTCTCTTTTTCTATCTCCATTTCTCTTCTTTCGAAAAATTCCTTGTAGAATATTTCTGCTTTCGCAATAGAATCAATTCTGTGTCTCTGTTCTTGCCATGTAAACATTAATCCTTCTGGAATCAGCCATCTATAGTTCACCTCTTTTTTCAATAGCATTTTGGTCAAAAATCGATATTTTCTTCTAATCTCTCACTTTTTTAGGTACTTGTTTTAAGACCAGGATCTCTTTGCCTTTGTATTTCAATCCCTTCTCTCTTACCACTTGTAATATTTGGTTTTTAATAGTTTTTTTTGGTAAATCTAACATGGACCTCTCTTGGAAATTGGTTCCTCGTCGCATATCTTGTAAATACTCAATGTATCTCATCTACTCCATCCATCATCTTTTCCTCTGTTATTTCCAAGACTCCAGCCAAGATTTCAATCATTACTGCTGCCAAGTTTTGTCCTTTTTCTTCCTCGATATTTTGAAATCTAAGATAAAATTCTGACCTGTCCATCTCCCACTTCAACATCCCACCTTTTTCTTGTTCGACCATTGTTAATCTGTTATCGATATTTCCAATTGTATCATCTCTTTGCTTGTCTTTCTCTTCTATTTTTTGGATTCTCTCATCGTGTTTCACCATCATTTGTTGAACATTTTCAAATTTTTCATCAATCTTTCCAATTCTTTGGTCAATACTCTACATTCTTTGTTCAATACTCATTTTAAGTTCTTGTATTCCTTGCATAACCATCATTAAATCCACTTGCGCTTTATCTTGCTTCGCCATTGTTGAGAGTTGTCCTCCAGATGACGGGGAGACAGGAGCAGAAGTTGAAATGCCCGAAGGTAAAATTTTCTTACTCATTTCGATAACTCAGGGTCTTCCAGGTCTTTTAATCCAATTAGTAAGGTAGCCAATTATAATCCAATTAAAAAAAGGAAAACACCATAAAAAACAAAAAACAAAACCAATAATAAGTAAAAAGCCTAAAATTAAAAAGGAAAAATTCTTCAGGTTCTTCAAGACCTTAATCCAATTGTGAAATACTCAATTATAATTCAAAAATAAAAATTAAAAATAAAGAGAAAAAAAGAAACAAAATAAAGCCCAATAATATCAAAAAGTAATAAACAAAGAAAAGGGGAAAAAAGAGAGAGTTCTTCATGTTCTTCCCACCTTAATCCAATTGAAAGACCTCAAAAATGAAAAGTAACCGTAAAAATAAGTCAAAAATAGAGATAAAGAGGCAGACATCCCTATGAAAAAAAAAGCAAAAAAAGAATATTCTGGGACTTCCCCTTAAAAAAAATAAAAAATAAAAATGAGATAAAATAAAAAATAAGTATATCAATATTACAAAATGCTGTGGGGTTGGAGGGGAGGGATAAAACAATTAATAAAGGATTTTTAAAAAAGCGCATGCTGCCTTTTATTTATCCAAGGCTCTTATTTGGCTTCTCCACAAGTTTCAAAGCCAAGCTTCAAATATTCAGTTAATAATAGAAGTCCCAAAGAACACCTGTATAAACATCCTCCAGTGCTCTTCCCTCTATCTTAACATTTCCAGTAGCCTTGAGAAGAGTTTTTTTCCCCCCAACTTTCAACTTCAAACAAAATATTTTCAAGCCTCTAGTTGGCAGTGTTACAAAGTTTCTTCAAACCACTTCCCCTTCTTCCCCCCTGAAAAAAGCCTAAAAAGAAAAAAAAAAGTATTTATGTATATTTATGTATATTTAGAAAAAAAAATATTAAAGGGGGCCTCTATTTTAAAAAATATAAACAGTCAAAAAGGAGAAGAGAGAGCAAGTAAATATAAAAATATAAAAGAAAAAACCAGTCTGATTAACTAGATCGCAATAGAAATTCAGTAAAGAAAAAAAAAGAGTAAAAATAAAAAGCCAAGCCTCACTTTGACATTACTTAAAAAAAAATCGCTGCTAAATCAAATTTTGTCAATAAGTTTACAGATTTCTTCTCATATTAGAGTGTTCTTAAGTCCCAAGCAAAAAAAAGATCCTCACCAGCCGATACACTTCTCTTTCTATCTCGTCCTTCCGGAGCTGTCCCAGCTTCAGCAGCTTAAAGGCTGCCTCTCCGCCATTGGCAAAAGGGTTTCTTCTGGATCAACCAGGGACTTGCGATGTCCCTGGGATCTACAGAATGCACCCCTTACTGTCACTATCACTATGAGATGGTTTAGGTCTGTTGGGACCGACCAGGGGTGAAGATATCATCTGCGTTCTCAGAGCCCTGAGATCGCAGCTGTATCGCAGCGACGAAGCTCCCACACATTTCTGATTATTGATAGCTGAAATTATAAACACTCAAGAATTTTGTAATATTGAAACTTTTAAAATCAAACTTGAGGGTTGAAAGGATGGGATAGCTCTTCACATTACTATCCCCCAAAACTTAGTTTAATCCAGGGCAGTGGTGATATTCTACTGGTTCAGCCTGGTTTTGGTATACAAGTAGCACCAAAGATCGGTGAAGATTGAACTGGTTCTCTCTGAAGAGCTGATGTTGGGCCCACCTGCCCACCTGGGTTCCCACACTGACTGTTATTCCCTGCTTTTGAAGCACAGCTGCTTTGCATGGCATAGCAGATTGCTGTACATCAGCTGCTGCAGTTACAGGGAGAGTGCAGGATTGCAGGAGGGGAATAGGAAAGCCTCTGTGACTGTGCAAAGTGCACGTTTGGCATTTGTGCACAAAGTGTGTGCGCAAACATGCAAAGTGCGCCCACCAAGCCATGCCCACTGAACTGGTGGTAACCAACTTTGAAACCGACCACTGATCCAGGGGTGTCAAACTCGTGGCCCATGGGGTGGATGCATCACACGCTGGCCACACTCACACCGTTTAGCAAAGCGGTAAAAGGTCATGGTACATCACATGATGATGTGATGACACGAGTTTGACACCCCTGGTTTAATCCAATGTTTCCAATCCTTATCAACTCTTAAGATGAATGGACTTCAACTCCCAGAATTCTTCCTGCAGAAAACCTTGTTTGGCTGAAACTCACTGTTTCCAATCCATCCCAGTTTAGTATCAGTCACATTTTATGATCATGGTTAATAATAAAAATTGTTCAACATTAAAAAGCTACACGGATACACAGTCTTTTGCTCAGTGGTGGTTTATCCTATAACAAAAAAAAAAGAACATGGTGATACCTTAAAAAAAAAACATTCTTTGGAGAATTGGTATGAAAGGCAACTTCTGTTTCTAGTGGAAATTCCATTCTATTACAAATTGTTTACAAAAGCTTCCAGAACTCTCCTTCCTTCTCCCTCTTTCCTTCTCTTCTGCACAATGGCCCAAAGAATCAGCCATGTTGAAAGAGGGATCTCTACTAGTGGATTATTGAATTGAGGTTTTTGTTTTAAAACCTTTGAACTTTTTTTCCGGATATGGCAAGATTTTTAAGCAACATGATCAAATTTTGGGAAGTTGATCTATGCATAGTCAAAAAGGCATTAAGAGTTCTTAACCTAATCTTACGTAGCTTTTTCTCTGGTAATATTACACTAATAACTAGAGCATACAAAACATTTGCTAGACCAATACTCAAATACAGCTCATCAGTCACATTACGTATTTGATATTAACACAGTTGAGAAAGTCCAGAAATATTTCACAAGAAGTTTGGGAATAATAAACTTTGGCATTGGGCTCAAGTAATGATTAATCTAATGCTTTATACATACATGTCTGCCTAAAGATCACTGAGATAATGCAAGGAAATTAAAAGCAAACACTAGAAACAATTAAGCAGCTCAGACGACTGTAAACAAGTCTGCAACAAAGTATTGTAACTCATCATGTGTATTGAATCCCATCATGTGTATTGTATCCCATCATGCGATTTTGCTTACTATGTACTAAAATCTCAATAAAAGGAAGCACTGGAATTTATTCTGGGCTCCCATTCCGAGTACACACGCTTGTGTCTCATTCTTTCCATGGGAGACCACCACAAAGAAGAGCCCTCCACTCCTCTACTCGTTGCAGAATACCTTATGCCACCAGACTTGAAATTCTAGATCTAGAAAACCTTGAATTACACCGTCTTCGGTCTGATCTAAGTATAGTATATAAAATCATACATTGCAATGTCCTACCTGTCAATGAATACTTCAGCTTCAACCATAACAATACAATAGATACAAACTCAAGGTTAATCGCATTAAACTTGATTGCAGGAAATATGACTTCAGCAACAGAGTGGTCAATGTCTGGAATACTCTACCTGACTCTGTGGTTTCTTCCCCAAACCTCAAAACTTTAACCTTAGACTGTCTACTATAGACCTCACCCCTTTCCTAAGAGGTCTGTAGGGGGCGTGCATAAACGCACCAACGTGCCTACCATCCCTGTGCTATTGTTTCTTTTATTTTTCTTGTATGTATCCATGTATTCATAACTATGTTTTTACCTATACCTATTATCTTGTAAGCAATTAACAAACCAAATAAAATAAAAATAAACATTCATATGTTGAATTGAATTCATTTCTTGGGGATCCTCCATTCATTTCATTTTCAGCTTCAGTTTAGATTGACAGTGTTTTCTTCTTGGATTTTGTTTGACTAATGTCATTTTCTCGTTCAATGTTCAAATTTTTGTGTGCCTTTCAATTAATTTTCCATATATATATTTGAAAAAACTAATAATAATAAACACAAAAGATTCCTTCTTCTTTCAATTAATCTTTGTGAATACATTGACATAAAGTTATTTTCTTTTAGAGAATATTTAAAAGTGCCCACGAAATAAAAACAGTGAGCTAGACATCTTTGTCAATTTATTAGAAATAACCACAAGAGACTGGTGTAATCTCATTGGAAATAATATCATGAAATATTGACATCTGCCACAGACAGTGAGAGAAGAGGCTAGAATGATATCTTAAGTCCTGGAACACTTTCAAAGATGAACTAACTTTAGGAAGCTGAAAAACATGGTTGGTTGATCAGGAGTCAGGGTGAGGGAAAAAATGAAGCTTAGTACTGGTAGAAAAAGGTTTTAAAGAATTGTTTAAAAGATCTCAAAGAAGAGTCACATCCAGTGGAATCAACACCAAGAAGAATTTAATCTGAAATCTCTTCGAATTTCATCATATCCATCAATCCAAAAAGCTTCAGTCACAAACATCTTCCTGCAAATTATTACAAGGACATGGCATGGTAGGGTTCCTGGTTTTTTTATCTAGATTCTTCATGTATATTTCACGATAATAGTTCTTTCATAAGTTCGACTAATGTTTCAAATTATTTCTCAACATTATGTACTAAGTTGTTGGTTGTTATAATTGGAATCATGATGGGATCCTTCTTGTTAAGTGAGAAAGATCTTGGCAATTCTCAAATCCAAGATTCCAATGACCTACTTGGAGGTTTTAAAGGATGAAATATTTTGACTTGGGAGAGTTGTCTTAGAATAGAACTTTAATACTGACATACTCTTATCTTAAATATTTCTTGGTGGAAATAAATGCAGAGACATTTGCTAAGGCAAACTGCACAAATTGATTTTTCCTTTTTTATCTCTACATGTGTCTAGAATGATTGTTAGTTTCTTAGATTTTCTTGGCATTGATAATTTGTCTGGGATTCACATTCAAGCAATATTTATGTTATATTTTGAATATAATATTTGGGTACTTTTACCTTCTAGTTTCTTTCATTTTGGGGTCCAACTTAAGCTCTCTATGGAATTATTCTAAGGTTATTTTTAAAGTTGTCATAAATCGTGAAATACTGAATCAGTGCTAATTTTTCTCCAGTCAATAGCATTTAGTTCTTTGGAAATTGCAAAAATTTAGATAAAGCAGATAAAAACTAAGGTGAAATGTTATAATTCATTCAAAAATCATTTTATTTATCTGTCTGTCTTTCTTGCCTGTAATAATTTGAAAGAATTTTGTGAATATTTTATCATTTGGATAGAACTTTAGGCGTTCCTTTTGGTTAAAATTAACCAAAAATATGGATGTGACACCTTCAGCTCCTGTACAAAAATGGTTGGATAGGTAATTAAAAATATCAAGAGTTTTGGATTTTTCAGGCACTGAGTTCATACAATCCTGGAAATAAAATCTAAACTCAATTTGCAGCTATGGGTTGTTAACAAGCATTACTTCTCAGAGTTCAAAATTATTGTTTCTTTTGCTTGTTTTTTACAGAGGGTCAGGGAAGATATCAAACACTCTGGTCAATATTTTTTGGAGTTCTGTTTTCAGAATAATTTTCCAGGCTCCCCTTTCCCGCTGCCTTTTCTTTTTTAAAAAAATGATTTATTGTGCTGATTAATTTTTAAGTCCCATTATGTCACAAAAATGGTTTGTACTGTGGATATTTATAACTTCATGTCATTAGTTAAGGAGAATAAAGATAAACAAATAAATAAAATCTCCCAATGAGACCATGCCAATCTTCTAATGATTCCTTGAAGAAGGTTGGATTGAAGCAACTTCCAGAAGCTAATCTACAAAAAAGTATGGCACTTTGGAGAGTGAGGGGAAGCAATCATGTTTTTTTTTGCCTCTGCTTTACTGTTCTTAGTGCAGCACTGATTCAGAACATCATCTGGCTTGATGAGTGCCATGGAGAAGGTTGAGAAGAGTTGCAAATTAATGCTCACCTTTTTATCCTTTTCAATAGCATTTGTGAAGGCTACTCAACCTTCTCCTATGTATCCTTTGCAAAAACTTGAAGAGACCCACTTAGTTGCTTGCTTGCCCACTTGCTTGTCTATTCATTTGTTTGTTTATTCAAATACATAACTCTGGGGTGTTTACAGCAATGTAAAATAATACAAGAACATCATACAAAATAAAAACATATAAAATATAACATGATCCACAACTGAATTATCAAAAAACAAGGAAAACAATGAACAACACCACTGGGTAGGTCCTACCATACCCTTACTGTAGACCCCAGGCCACTTCCTTCCATCCCCCAGAATATACATTTTAAAGATTATATTTCTTAAAGTCAAGAGTCTGACTCTTGACTACGGTTAAGAGCAATTTCTCAGATTCAGGTATAGTGAGTATAGGGAGCACTTGGGAAGGGAGTGCTCTCTTTGAAGCATGATTCTCCACATCTTTCAGCAGCTGGATTGAGATATCTCTTCTGAGATAAACAATCAAAACTTTATCCTTCACTGCCCCATCATTTCTCCTGCTTGGGGTCTTTGCAGGTAACCTAAGGGTGAGTCCTTTCAGAAATATGCTAGTTGTTTGGTTTAACTGAGGGGATCAGTATCATCACCACAGATGAAGGGGAATCTAAGTCCCCTTATGTAATCCTATCAGAATAAACAGAATAATGGAAGGGACCTTGGAGGTCTTCTTTCCTGCTCAAGCAGGAAATCCTATACCATTTCAGACAAACAACTGTCTAATCTCTTCTTAAAAAGTACCATATCAAAGTACCATTCCGTGTATTGGTCAGTTGGCTTCTTAGAATATTTTAATTCAACAAATTAGCAGCAAAAACACTTTTATGAAACAATTTTAATCACATAATATAGTATCAATATTCATATCAGAAAGATAAGACAAATAAACAGTACATTTTATTTATTTTTATTTCATTTGGTTTGTCAATTGCTTACAAGATAATAGGTATGTAAAAACATAGTTATGAATACATGGATATATATAAGAAAAAGAAAAGAAACAATAGGACAGGGGTGGTAGGCACATTGGTGCGCTTATGCACGCCCCCTACAGACCTCTTAGGAAAGCGGTGAGGTCAATAGTAGACAATCTAAAGTTAAAGTTTTGGGGGTTTGGGGAAGAAACCACAGAGTCAGGTAGAGTATTCCATTCTGTTGCTGAAGTCGTATTTCCTGCAATCAAATTTAGTGTGGATAACCTATCTATTGTTTGCTCTTGTATTGTTATGGTTGAAACTGAAGTATTCATTGACAGGTAGGACATTGCAATGTATGATTTTATGTACTATACTTAGATCGGACTGAAGGCAGTGTAGCTCTAGATTTTCTAGGTGTAAAATTTCAAGTTTGGTGGCATAAGGTATTTTACAATGAGTAGAGGAGTGGAGAACTCTTCTTGTAAAATATTTCTGGATTTTCTCAACTCTGCTAATATCAAATACATAATATGGGTTCCAGACTGATGAGCTGTATTTGAGTATTGGTCCAGCAAATGTTTTGTATGCTCTAGTTATTAGTGTAATATTACCAGAGAAAAAGCTACGTAAGATTAGGTTAACATCTCTTAATGCCTTTTTGACTATGCATAGATCAACTTCCCAAAATTTGATCATGTTGCTTAAAAATCTTGCCATATCCGGAAAAAAGTTCAAAGGTTTTAAAACAAAAACCTCAATTCAATAATCCACTAGTAGAGATCCCTCTTTCAACATGGCTGATTCTTTGGGCCATTGTGCATGCCAAAAAGTTCCTGATATTTATATAAAATTCAGATTTTAGAGCTCGGGAAAAAAGAAACTCAAATGCCTTTAATATACAATCATCAGTCTAAAGTTAATTTAACAATTATATAATTTCACTCCAAACCATAATAAAAGATGAACTGGAGTAATGCATTTGAATTACATCTATAACTGTAAGATGTGGTTATTTAATTCAACATTCACTGAATTATCAGATCATTGAAGAATATTATCATTTGTTCCAATCATTGGAACAATCCCTAGATTAAAAAAATGCAACTTTTCCAGAAAGCTATAAATATGTAAAAAATGTGGTTCAAAATTCTTGAATTGTAAGCCTAGTGTTCATGGTCTTCTAGAAATTTGTAAAAACTAAAAAAAATAGAAAATATTCAACATGCTCTTTTTAATATTTGCAGATAACAACATATTGAAAAATAAGAGCCTCAGGTGACATCTGAAATGTTTCATCGCCTAGGGATTAGCTTGTAATGAATATAACTTTCTTAAAACTATACTCTGAAACTTTCTTTCTTTCTTTCTTTCTTTCTTTCTTTCTTTCTTTCTTTCTTTCTTTCTTTCTTTCTTTCTTTCTTTTTCTTTCTTTCTTTCTTTCTTTCTTTCTTTCTTTCTTCCTTCCTTTCTTTCCTTCTTTCTTTCTTTCTTTTTTTCTTTCTTCCTTCCTTCCTTCCTTCCTTCCTTCCTGCTTCATTTCCAAGAAATTTCATTATTTTTTCACTAATTTCCTTTCATTTCAGGCAAGATGATGCCAAGATACTGAATGAGAACTTCACCTCCATTAAGGAGTTCAACTTATTGGGACTCACCAGCCACCGAAGAACACAGCTTTTTATCTTTGGGATCATCCTCATCATCTACTTGCTTACAATTTTGGGGAACCTGCTAATCATCATCCTGGTGCAGGCTGATTTCCAGCTCCACACTCCCATGTACTTTTTTCTCAGCAACCTTGCAGGCATGGAAATTGGCTATGTTACTAGCACTTTGCCCCAAATGTTAGGTCAACTTTTGACTGGAAATGGAGTCATTTCCTTAGCACGATGTGTGACACAGAGTTATATTGCTCTGACCATGGGTAGTACAGAATGCTTGTTGCTGGGAGTCATTGCTTATGACAGGTACTTAGCCATCTGCTGTCCACTCATATATGCCTCTTCCATGGATAGGATGCACCAGCAACTACTTGCTACATCCTGTTGGACCATAGGCTGTCTCTTCTCAGTTGTATATGTTGTTTTCATCTTTCATCATCCATTCTGTGGCCCCAATCACATTAACCACTTCATTTGTGAACTGCCTGTTGTGCTAAAACTTGCATGTGATGACACCACTATAACTAAAGCTGTTGTTTGTAATTTATCAGCATTTATTGTCCTGGTTCCCCTTTTAGTCATTGTATCTTCCTATAGTTTAATTCTATGTTCGGTACTGGACATGAAGTCAATGACTGGATGGCGTAAAGCTTTCTTCACATGTGGCTCCCACCTTATGGTGGTCACCTTGTTCTATGGTACTGTTATCTCTATGTACATCATCCCCCATTCAGATACAGGTCAAGATCGCAACAAGCAGATTGCAGTCTTTTATGTTGTGGTGACACCTCTTCTGAACCCCATTATTTATACTCTGAGAAACAAGGAAGTGAATAAAGCAGCACTCAAAATGCTGAAGGATTTTGGCTCTTTAGCATGAGCATTCGCATCTTGCTAAACAGATTTTTAGGATAGGGTGGGCTTGTTTATTAAACTCTGTGTGTGTGTGTGTTTGTTTTTCTATGTGTGTGTGTGTGAGAGAGAGAGAGAGAGAAAGACAGAGAGTAGAGAGACAGAGAGCTAACCACCTTCATTCTACTTTAATATCAATCTCCCTATCTAGTATAAAACACACACACGTATATATTTCTCTAACACCTTATAAATCATCTATACATTACAAAATACTATTTTCAATATATTCTTATATATCACAACATATTACCTTGTGGAATTTCCTTCCGTATCCTTTTTTTCCCCACCCATTATCTCTCACTCTTTGGACAATGTACTTTCTTTTCATCCTTGTTTGTTTCCTATTCCTCTTTGTTTTCTGAATCTTTCTCTTAATTCCCTTTTTTCCCATTCTTATTCCCCTCCATTTCTCATTCCAATTATTAAACTTTTCTTGGTCCCTCTTTTGATTTTTATTTTGCCCTACCTTTTTCTGCTTTTTCCCTCTCTCTTTAACCATTTTCCGAACCATTCTCCCTTTTATCATCCCATCAGACCACAAAATTTTAATTCTAATTCCCTTTCCTCCCTGCTTAAATAATTGTTGTTTTTGTCCTTCTACGTTGGTTTCTTCTTTACAGAACTCCCCCCCCTCTAGTTTATTGTGTTCTTGTGTATGCTGATTCACCATTTCTAATTTCTTTAGTACGTAATTGCACATTTCAAGTTTAATTTTTGTCATGTCCCTTTTTTTTGATAAAAGTTTTATTGATTTTAACAACAAACAAAAAACATATAAGACATAAAACATAACATAAAAAAAATATCATTCTTCATAAATTTACAGTGTATCGGTTGGTTTACCACTCCCTTTTGTGCATCCATTTCATAGTCATCAAAATAATTATATTACAAAATAACTCACATTATCAATCATCAGTAAAATATCCCAATATCATTATTGAACAATCATTTGACTATAATTTTACTAATTCATATTTAAGCGAGATAACTATAATTAAGTTAAATTATTTTATAACAAATCATAGAATCCTACCAAATCTATCTTAATAAAATATTCTAAAAAATTATCAAAACCAAGAAAAATTATGTATTCATTATTTCCTAAATTTCTAAATATTCTATTATTATATTGTATTATCTAACCTTGATAAAAAAGATCCCAAACTTCATAAAATTGTTTATCTTCTTGTTCTCTAATTTCAAATGTCAATCTGCTCATTTCAGCACATTCCAATATTTTCTTAATAATTTCTTCCTCTAATGGTATTTTCTCACTTTTCCAATGTTTAGCAAATACAATCCTAGCCGCTGTTAATACATTTACAATCAAATACTTTAAATTTTTATCATATATATCAGGTACGATTCCCAATAAAAGAATCTCTGGTTTCAAATCTATGTGTTTCTTTGTCATTTTTTCCAGCCATATGTGAATTCTTGTCCAGTATTTCCTGGCCTCACAAGTCCACCACATATGGTAATATGAGCCAGGTATCTGATGACATTTCCAGCACTTTTCAGATTTATTCTTGAACATTCTTGCTATTCTTGTTGGGGGAAAGTCCACCTGTAAAACATCTTATACAAATTTTCTTTATATGCTGTTGACATTGTCATTTTATAATATTGTGACCACAATTTTTGCCATTTCTCTAAATCAGGGGTCTCCAACCTTGGCTCCTGGAAGCCTGGCGGACTTCAACTCCCAGAATTCCACAGCCAGCTTTGCTGGCTGTGGAACTCTGGGAGTTGAAGTCCGCCAGGCTTCCAGGAGCCAAGGTTGGAGACCCCTGCTCTAAATCAATCCCATATCCAAAATTCTTCCCCCAAGCAATCATTGTTTCTTTAACTTGTTCTTCCTCTAATTTAATTTCCAACAAATAACTATATAGTTTTTTAATCACTTTTTCATCAGTACCTGTCAAAATCCTATCTAAATCAGTCAATTTATCATAAAATCCTTCTATTTTAGAATCTTTAAGATACCTTGCATGTATTTGCGCATATGAAAACCAATTCATCTTTATACCTTGTTCTTCTAAATTTTGCATCGTTTTAAGTTCACCCTTTTCATCCAATATTTCCCCATATCTAACTGTTTGTTCCTTCTTATAAGTTATAGGATACGAAAAAGCTTCAATAGTTGATAACCAAACTGGGATTTTCAAATAACATTGTTTCTTAATTTTCTCCCAATTCAACCATAATGATTCCTGTATATAATGCCTTCTAAAATAACCTTGTGATTTAATTCCCTTATACCATAAAAAAGCATGCCAACCCAATAATAAATCATGACCTTCTAATGCCAACAATCTAGTCTTTCTTAATGTTATCCATTCTTTAACCCACATTAAGTTTGCAGCTTGATAATACAACTCCCAATTAGGAAGGTCAAATCCTCCTCTAATTCTAGCATCCTGTAAAAGTTTTAATTTTATTCTCGCTTTCTTGCCTTGCCATATATATTTCAACACAATTTTATTTAATTCTTCCAAGTAATCCTTACTTAACCTAATTGGTATTGTTTGGAACAAATATAAAATTCTGGGTAAAATATTCATCTTAATTGTTGAAATTCTACCTATCAATGACAATTGTAGGTTTTCCCATTTTTTCAGGTTGGATGTTATCTGCTGTTTAAGTTTAATATAGTTATTCTCTTTCAGTGTAGTACATCTTGACGTCAAATATATCCCCAAATATTTAACTTTGTTCGTAACTTGAATTTTCAATAAATCTGCCAGCTCTTCTCTTTGTCTTAATAACATGTTCTTTGTCAGAATCTTTGTTTTGTCTTTATTTATTTTTAAACCAGCCATTTCACCATACGTCTCTATCTTTTCCAATAGTTTTAAAGCTGTCTCTAAAGGGTCTTCCAAAATAAAGACCAAGTCATCTGCAAAGGCTTGCAATTTGAATTCCTCCTTTTTGACTTTCATTCTTTTTATGTTTATATCCTCTCTAATATTTCTATTTAAGACTTCCAAGGTCAATACAAATAACAAAGGAGATAATGGGCATCCTTGTCTTGTACCTTTTTTAATATTGATAGAGTCTGTGAATTCTCCATCTATCATTACTTTTGCCATTTGCTTATAATATACGGCTTCTATTGCTTGGATGAATTTTCTAGCAAAGCCCATTTATGTTATCATAGTAATAACATAAATCTCCAGTTCACATTATCAAATGCTATTTGGGCATCTAAAAATATCAAGCCATTTGTTTTTCCGGGTGTGCCTCATAATATTCCAATGTGTCCAGGATTACCCTCATATTGTCTTTAATCTGTCTCTTTGGTAAAAATCCATTCTGATCAGAGTGAATAAAATTATTTAGGTATTTTTTAAGCCTTTCTGCCAAGATTGAAGCAAAGATTTTATAGCCTGCATTCAATAAGGAAATAGGTCTATAGTTCTTAATTTGTAATGGGTCAACCTCTTCTTTTGGAATAAGTGTAATATAAGCTTCTGATCATGTTTTAGGTATTTTCTTATTTATCATAACTTCATTCATGACTTCTAACAGTGGAATGCTCAACGATTCTTGTAATGTTTTATAAAATTCTGCCGGGAAACCATCTGGTCCTGGTGCTTTTCCATTGTTCTGTCTGTTGAGTGCTTCGGTTAATTTCATCATTGTTATAGCACTTTCTAACATTTTCAGAGTTTCATCAGGTATTTTAGGTAGGTAAGCATTTTGTAAATACTGTTTAATTTTTTCCTCATCAAGATCCTCCTGTTTATATAATTGTCCATAAAATTCTCGAATGATTGCCTTTTTCTCCTTCTTACCATAACAAATTTGACCATGATCATCTATTAACTGTGATATTTTCCTTGATTCTTTCTCTTTTCTCAACTTATATGCTAACCATCTACCTGGCCTATTTGCATCTTCAAAATAGTTCTGTTTAGCACTTCTAATTTTTTGTGCCAGTTCTTCTTTCTCTACTTGAACCATTTTATGTTTAATTATGTCCATTTTAAGTTTGATATCTTTTTTCTGTGGCATCTTCTGTAATTCTTTTTCCAGTTTTTTATGGTCATCTTCTAAAGCTTTAATTATTTGCCTCTTCCTAATGTTCTTTTTCTTTGTATAGTCAATTATTAATCCTCTTGCATATGCCTTGATTGTATCCCAAACATTCTGTATTGAAGTATCTTCTTTTTTGTTTTCCTTAAAGAAGAAGGCCAATTCTTTTTCCATCCATTGTGTAAAATCTTTTTCCTTTAGAATAGTATTATTTAATGTCCATCTAGATCTTCTTTTTTGTCCTTTCCATTTAATTGTCATTGGATTATGGTCTGCCCATGTACTTGTTTCAATATTTATTTCTTGAATATTAGATAATAATTCTGTTGATGTCCAAATCTTATCTATTCTGGACCACGATAAATGCCTGTTTGAACAAAAAGTATATTGTTGAGTTTTAGCATTTTTTTCTCTCCATGTATCTTTTAAATTTAGTTCATCTGTAATTTTAAAAAAGGATTTAGGGAGAGTTTTCCTATTTTGTCGTGTTGTTTTTACTGTATCGTCCAGTTTATTGTCTACAATTCCACTGAATTCCCCCATCATAAGTATATTAACATAGTCCAGTTCAATTATTTTCATATGTAATTTTTTATAAAATTCTTCTTGTTTATCATTTGGGGCATAAATTGCAACCAAGAGTGTTTTTATATTATTATCCACTATTTCAACTATTAATACTCTTCCGTCTTCATCAGTATAAATCAATTTGGCTGGAGTGGTTTCTTTGATGTACAAAACCACTCCTCTTTTCTTACAATAAGTCAGAGAAGTAAATATTTTCCCTAACTTTGGTCGTATCAATAATTGTTCATGTTGTTTTTTAATGTGTACTTCTTGTAAGCAAATTATATCAAATTTTAGCTTCTCCAATTTATAAAAAGTTTTCCTTCTTTTGATAGCTGAGTTCAGTCCATTTATATTCATGGAAATCAGTTTCCCCCCCCCCCGCAGTTATGCTTTATATTTAGGTCTAACAGCTCTCATGGATCTTATTTCATGTTGTTCTTTGATCTCCATTTGTGCACCTATTGCGCCTTCTTCTTTTTCCATCTCCATTTGGTCCTCTTCAAATTTAGTTAAAATCTTTTCTTTTTCTATCTCCATTTCTCTTCTTTCGAAAAATTCCTTATAGAATATTTCTGCTTTCGCAATTGAATCAATTCTGTGTCTCTGTTCTTGCCATGTAAACATTAATCCTTCTGGAATCAACCATCAATAGTTCACCTCTTTTTTCAATAGCATTTTAGTCAAAAATCAATACTCTCTTCTAATCTCTCTCACTTTTCTAGGTACTTGTTTTAAAACCAGAATTTCTTTGCCTTTATATTTCAACCCCTTCTCTCTTATCACTTGTAATATTTGGTTTTTAATAGTTTTTTTGGTGAATCTAACATGGACCTCTCTTGGTAATTGGTTCCTCGTCGCATATCTTATGAAGACTCGATATATCTCATCTACTCCATCCATCATCTTTTCCTCTGTTATTTCCAAGACTCCAGCCAGAATTTCAATAATTACTGCCGCCAAGTTTTGTCCTTTTTCTTCCTCGATATTTTGGAATCTAAGAAAAAATTCTGACCTGTCCATCTCCCACTTCAACATCCCACTTTTTTCTTGTTCGACCATTGTTAATCTGTTATCAATATTTCAAATTGTATCATCTCTTTGCTTGTTTTTCTCTTCTATTTTTTGGATTCTCTCATCGTGTTTCACCATCATTTGTTGAAAATTTTCAAATTTCTCATCCATCTTTCCAATTCTTTGATCAATACTCTCCATTCTTTGTTCAATACTCATTTTAAGATCTTGTATTCCTTGCATAACCATCGTTAAATCCACTTGCGCTTTGTCTTGCTTCACCATTGTTGAGAGTCATCCTCCAGATGATGGGGAGACAGGAGCAGAAGTTGAGATGCCCAAAGGTAAAATTTTCTTACTCATTTCGATAACTCAGGGTCTTCCGTGTCTTTTAATCCAATTAGTGAGGCAGTCAATTATAATCCAATTTAGAAAAAGGAAAACACCATAAAAAATGAAAAACAAAACCAGTAATAAGTAAAAAGCCCAAAATTAAAAAGAAAAAATTCTTCAGGTTCTTCAAGACCTTAATCTAATTGTGAAACACGCAAATATAATTCAAAACTAAAAATTAAAAAATGAAGAGAAAAAAGAAGCAAAATAAAGCCCAATAATATCAAAAAGTAATAAGCAAAGAAAAAGAAAAAGAAAAAAAAAGAAAAAGGGAGTTCTTCAAGTTCTTCCCAATTGAAAAACCTCAGAAGATGAAAAAAAGCCATAAAAATAAGTCAAAAATAGAAATCAAAAGGCAGACATCCCCATGAAAAAAAGAAAAAAAGCAAAAAAATAATATTCTGAGGCTTCCCCTTTAAAAAAAAATAAAAATAAGATATAAGAAAAAATAAAAATAAAAATATGAATATGAATATTACAAAATAGTGTGGGGTTGGAGGGGAGGGATAAAACAATTATAAGGAGTTAAAAAAAAAGACACACACTGCCTTTTATTTATCCAAGGCTCTTATTTGACTTCTCCACAAATTTCAAAGCCAAATTTCAGATATTCATTTAACAATAGAAGTTCCAAAGAGCACCTGTGTAAACATCCTCCAGTACTCTTCCCTCTATCTTATCATTTCCAGTAGCCTTGAGAAAAGTTTTTCAAACAAAAGTTTTTCAACTTCAAAAAGAATATTTTTCAACTTCAAACAGAATATTTTCAAGCCTCTAGTTGGCAGTGTTACAAAGTTTCTTCTATCCACTCCGCCTTCTTCCCCCCTGAAAAAAGCCTAAAAAGAGAAAAAAAAAAGTTTATATGTATATTTATATATATTAAAAAAAAAAATTAAAGGGGGCCTCTATTTTAAAAAATATAAACAGTCAGAAAGGCGAAGAGAAAGCAAGTAAATATAAAAATGTAAAAGAAAAAAACCAGTCTGATTAACTAGATCGCAATAGAAATTCAGTAAAGAAAGAAAAAAAAGTAAAAGTAAAAAACCAAGCCTCACTTTGACATTACTAAAAAAAATCGCTGCTAAATCAAATTCTGTCAATAAGTTTACAGATTTCTTCTCATATTAGAGTGTTCTTAAGTCCCAAGCAAAAAAAAAGATCCTCACCAGCCGATACACTTCTTTCTATCCCGTTCTTCCGGAGCTGTTCCAGCTTCAGCAGCCTAATGGCTGCCTCTCCGCCATTGGCAAAAGGGCTTCTTCTGGATCGACCAGGCACTTGCGATGTCCCCGGAATCTACAGAACGTGCCCCTTAGTGTCACCATCACTACGAGACGGTTTAGGTCCGTTGGGACTGACCAGGTGCGAAGATATCAGCTGTGATCTCAGAGCCCCGAGATCACAGCTGTATCGCGGCGACGAAGCTCCGCCTTCTCCCAATTTTTGTCATGTCCCTTATATCTTGCAAATCCAATCTTGTGTCTCATAAATCCAGTCTTATATCAATGAATAGCTCCTCCATTATATCTCCTCAATTTTTTTCTTTTTCTTTCCTCTTCTTTAATAGCTAAAATACTCTTCCTTGATGGATATATTCAATCCTAAAATCCAGTATATTATTTCAGCCAATAACTTTTGGGTTTATTTTCAAAAATTCATACTCTTGAGTCTTTATTCCAGGTCTTCTAATTGGCCCTTTCCCAACTGTTTCCCAAATTCTATGACAATAATAAAGTTCCTTTAATTTTCTTTTAAGTTCCAAATTCCAAACTCTCAAAAAGACCAGACACTTTTTTGAAAAATGTACTGAAGTTTTCCTGTACCATCAGGTGCCACTCTTGAATCTTTTTATCTTTAACTTTCTTTGTTGAATATAATATTTTTATTAAGTTCGCTAATTTTAATCATGAGCTATTATTTCTTTTCTTTTCAACACACTCAGTTCCAGCATTTAATTATTCCCTTTGAGTGCCCACAGTTCAATATATTCCCAGTTTAATTTCTAAACCTTTGTTGTGTTAAAGTATTTTCCTTTAAATTTCTCCTCCAAATTAGTCCGATACAGTAATCCAATCCAAGTTTTATAAAATCCAATTTCTTTCTCACTTTCTCTGGTTACCTCTTCCACACACTTTCCTCCAAAATAACCCTTTATTTTTAATACTGGGGTATCTCAAAAGTGATGTCATTTGCCTGGTTCACACTCTACTCACTGTTTTTCTGATCCAGCACAAAACTTAGTTTCCCGGAAGGTTCTTTGTTTTCGTGGTGGCCATTTTAGGACTACCACTGCAGCTTGCCTTTGAGAGGGAGTTTCCTGTCAGGGACAGGAGTTGCTCGACCCTCCAGGCAATTTCCCTCTTCTTCACCACCCCTACAGGGTGGCTCCGGTCCTGATTGAGACCCTCCAGCAAGTGAGCTTAGGCAAAACCATACATGATTGCAGATTCTGCTCCAACTCCAATGAGGAACAAACCGGAAGTCACCCCTTCTTTTATTCTTTATACACACATGACTGCACCCCATTGTATAATACCAATGCAATTATTAAATTTGTGGAGGACATGACAGTGTGGAGCTCATTAATAAGAACAATGAGTCTGCTTATAGAAAGGAAGTATTAGGGCTGATACTATGATGTAAAGAAAATGATCTTACACTTAACACAAAAAAACCTTAAAGAACTTATAATTGACTTCAGGAGGAAGAGAGATGTACATTTACCACTGTACATAAATGGTGAGGAGGTGGAGAGGGTTGGTAGTTTTAAATTCCTGGGCACTTATATCTCTAAGGACTTCTCATGAACTTGAATGCTAATATGCTTATGAAGAAGGCACAGAAGGAGCTGTACTTTCTGAGAATGCTCAGGAAGATAAATCTATCTCAGCATTAACTTCTGTCCTACTACCACAGCACCATTGATAGTGTCCTGACATATGGCATTCTTGCATGGTATGGGAGCAGATCTGTAATGGACAAAAATGCTCTACAGAGAATAATTAAAACTGCCCAGAATATCATCAAGCTCCAGCTGCCAGCCCTGGATGACATCTTTGCATCTCACTGTTTGAGGAAGTTGCACAACATTCTCAGAAACTCTTCCCATCCTGCTTACAATCTTTGTGAACTGGCAGAAGATACAGAACAATTAAAACTCAAAACACAAGTTTTCTGAACAGATTTTTATCCCAGAGCTATAATTGCACTTAACAATGAATTTAAGGACCACCATAAGCTATTGGACAGTATTACTTGGTCTGTTGTGTGAATGCTTGTATGTTTTTAGTGGGTGGGGAATTTTGGCAGGTGGGGGAGTGTTTGGGGATTGTCAAGTAGGTGCATGTGTTGGTCTGGTCTCTGGATGTTATGTAAATTTCATTGTATGTATACTGTGTATATATGTACAATGATAATAAAGAATTCAAATTCAAATAGTTACAATGCACAAAATAACATTATATTGTTTGTTGCATATACATTTTGTTAGTCAAAGGACTCCATCCCACCTAGTGATCAAGTTAGGATGAATGTAGTCTGCATAATGCATATAAAAAAGTCATCTTAATAAGACTTTTAAAGACTATGGATTGAGAAAAGGGACATCCTCAAAGGTTAAGCTGTTTGGAAATTATGAATAGAATAGAATAAGCCATGGAAACACAGCAGCATCTTTTCAATCTCCAAAGACTTCTTCTTCCTGTTAGACTTGGATGGAAATCAATTTCTGCTCTAGAAAGTCATGGACTCTCCTTTGTTATAGATTGATTAACACAAATTGGATTTCCACAATGAAATATACTTTGGCTTCCTTGCTTTTAACAGTGGACAGGAGAAGTTCAAATCCTTCCATCTCAGTGTTCCCATTTCAGCAAACTCGATGAAGTACAGAGATGCTGAGAGAAGAAATTGGTGCTCCAATTTCCCATCCCTTTTCCTTAATGTGCCAGCCTACCTGCCCCAGTCATATTGTCTACAATGTTCTGCTTCCGATTCATGGAAAACCAAAACTTTCCCTGAATTTGGGAAGATCCCTGATTAAGAATATCAATAAGCAGAATATTTTATTTTTTTTAAAAAATATTTATTTTAAAAACTACACATCTCTATTTATATTGCTAACAGTATTGTGTCCAATAATAGATATATTTACATTTATTCCTATACATTAAATCCTTATTCTTATGTTCTATCCACTTATACCATCTATCCCAAACCGTGTACTAGTCTGATTCCCCCTTGCCTTTTAGTTCTGTTGTAAGTTTGTCCATCTCAGCACAATCTAATATTTTTTGTATCAACATCTCTTCTGATGGTGTATATTTTCTGATTTCCAACCCCTGTGCAAAAACTATCCTCGCCACTGTTATTATATGCAATATGATGGATGGGATTTACTTGCTAAATTTCTCTTTAATTATTCCCAATAAGAATATTTCAGGTTTAAATTCTATTTAGTGTTCTGTTATCTCCTGTCACCATCTTTGTGTCTTCATCCAATATTTTCTAGCTTTTGGGCATTGCCACCACATGTGAAAAAATGTTCCATCTTTTTATTTACATTTCCAATACTATAATTTTGTATTTGGATATATTTTTGCCAATCTCACTGGCACTAAATGCCATCTATAGAACATTTTATACTGATTTTCTTTTTTTAAAAAAAAATTTTTTATTGATTTTGTTAGGGATAACATTGTTTACCCTAACTGGTTTAGGTAAAATAATAACTAAGTAATCATAGTTTGTTAGTTAAAGTGTCTGCAACTTTAAATATGGGAAAGTAATTAAGGGAGTGGTTGTGAGAGCACTTTAAAAAAAGCAAGACGACAGCTTGCTCTCTCTCTGGCTTTGATGATCCCTGATTACTGCTTGGAATCAAGACTGCATTGCTCGAACGGGAGAGAAACAAAGGACTGATTTGTAAGTGAACTGACATAGGATATTCTGCACGGACTTTGCTAACTGAATATCCCTGAATGGACTGACTAAATGAAACATGACTATTGGACTGTTATTTTGACTATGCTATGAACTCATAATGGAATAAACTATATTTTTGATAGCACAAGCGTATCTGTTATTTTTACTGTATGTTAATAAACATACAAGCTTAGCTCACTCATTTATCTGTGTGCCTATCTGACTAACACTGCACATTCTGTTTAGCTTGTCTCTCTAACCCTGGTTGGGGAACCCAGGCTTAACATTGGTTATGGGCCCAGAGGCTGCAAAGTCAGTTTAACTAGGATAAAACAGATTTATGTAAAAGTGAGAGTTTGTGTTGTTATACATTACAGTAAACAGACAGCTGTGTTTTATTAATGATAGTTTTATATCCATATAAGAAAACATGGCACAAGTCAATCTACAAAGTTTGTCTCTTATATCCAAGCTGGATGGAGCAAACTATGTATCATGGTCTATGAAATGTAGTCTGCTTCTACGAAGAGAAGGTCTGTGGAACATAATTGAAAATCCACCAAACGTAGAAGAATGGGATCCAGAGGATGATGAAGATAAACTAAAGATAGAAGAATTTATGCATAAAAATGAATACGCTATTTGCATAATTGCTTTAACCTTAACTGACCAACAGCTTGTTTATATCCACGGAGAGAAAACGGCTGTTGGGTGTTGGCAGAAGCTGAAGAGGATTTATGTTCGAGATAATGTTGGTGCTCACATAAATCTAACACGAAAGCTTTTCAGGACGCATCTCCAAACAAATGGTGATATGCTGAGTCATTTGAAAACTATGCAAAGCATTTTTCAAGAACTGCACAAGAAAGAGCTTATTTTCTCTGAACAACACCAAGTCTACATAATTCTATCTTCCCTTGATGAAAGTTATGACAACTACGTAACTTCCCTTGAAATTTTGCCAAAGGAAAGTCTAACTTTAACTGATATAACTGGCAGATTGATTGAAGAGGCCAGAAGAAGGCTTGAAAGAGACGAGTTAAGGAGGCAGCAACCTCAAAAAGAAGATAATGAATCTCCTACTGCATACGCAATTAAAAAGTGTTTTAATTGTGGAGGAAGAGGACATTTGGCAAGATTTTGTAAAAAGGCAAAGTGCCAAAATGCTGGCCAGAATACTAAAAGTCATCAAAATAAAAATAAAAATTTAGAGTTAGCCATGTATAGTAACGGAGCTGTAAAAAATAATTTATGGGTGGTTGACAGTGGAGCATCCCACTGTATAACAAATGATAACAAAATTTTTATTAAAATGTCCAAGAGTGCACAGCAGATATCGTTAGCCAATGGCTGGAAATTGAAAGCTAAAGGTCAAGGTATAGCATATTGTTCTTTTATAAAAGAGAATGTAAAAATGTTATATGTACCACAACTTAAGTTTAATTTAATTTCAGTTAGAATTTTGGTTAAACTAGGATATGTAGTTACTTTTAAAGGAGATAACTGCATAATTGAGAAAGAAGATAAGAAAATTACTGCATCTTTAAGAGGTAAATTATATGTGTTAAATGATAATGGTTTAAAGGTGGCTAACATGGTTTATGAAAATAAGAAACCTCATGATGAATGTATTCACTTGTTACATCGAAGGTTAGGGCATTTAAATTTTAAAATGCTTTAGAAAACTGTTGAATTATCTAAGGGAATAAGTTTGAAACCTTGTAATAAGTATTTGCAATGTAATGCCTGTAATCAAAGCAAAGCCAGGGTCACACCGGCTAATAGAGTTGATGGATTTACTACTAAAGAACCTTTAGAAGTAGTATTTGCAGATTTAATAGGTCCGAAAAAACCAAGTGTAGGAGGAGCTCGTTACATACTAAGTACAATGGACCACTATTCTAGATATGGGTTTTGCTATTTAATGAAAAGCAAAACTGAAACGTATCAAAATCTTTTTAATTGGATAAAATTTGCTGAAAGAAAAACTAAAAAGAAATTAGTAACTCTTATAACAGATAATGGTATGGAATTTACAAATAATAAATTCCAGAACAGACTAAGAATGTTAGGTGTTCAACATAAAATGTCTGCACCATATAGGCCACAACATAATGCCTTTATAGAGAGAAGAGGCCAAACATTACAATCAATGGCACGAACTATGATGTCTGATTCAGGATTACCTGACAATTTATGGGGAGAAGCAATAATGTGTGGTCATCATATATTAAATAATGTTGTTAATTCAACAACAGGTGAATTACCATTCACATTGTGGCATGGTATGAAACCTGATTTTAGTTACATGCACACATTTGGAGCACCAGCATGGGTGCATATCCCTACACAATTTAGACACAAAGGACAGCATAGAGCTAAAAGATTATATTTTGTAGGATATACATCTAATCATAGATCTTATAGATTCTGGGAACCAGGTACATTTAGAGTTTACACCAGTGCTAGTGCTAAATTCCTAGAACATGTAGGATGGAATAGATTAGAGCAAGATTTAAACAATGAAGTAATTATTGAACCCTACAAAAGGCAGAAAGATCAGACTAGTTATAAGAAGAGTCCAATTAAAGAAGAAGTCCATGAAGAGCAAATAGGACCAGAACAAGAGGAAACAGTTGATCAGGAAGAGTTAGATAATCAAGAAGATTTAATAAATGAAAGTCCACCTGTAAGTCCAGTAATACCTAGACGTACTACACATGTAACTAGACCACCTGATAGGTATCAAGCAAGTATAGTTTGCCAAGTAACTAAAGTTCCAAGTAGTGTAGACGAACTTAGGATGTATCCTGCTAAGGATCAGGAGAATTGGCAAAAGGCAATGGAAAAAGAACTAAATTCATTAAAGGTAATGAAAGTATATGAAGATGCTAAATAACCTCCAGGAGAAAAATCCATTGGGTGCAAATGGATATTTAAAGTAAAAACTGGAAATGATGGGACTGTTACCCATAAAGCTAGGTTAGTAGCTCAAGGATTTAATCAAACTGCATCTGATTATGATGAAGTTTTTGCACCAAGCCTTAAAGCAATATCTTTAAGAGCAGCATTAGTGTGGGCAGCTAAGAAAAATTATGTCATTAATCATTTAGATGTAGAAACTGCTTATCTACATGCACCATTGCAGCACACTATATATTTAAGAAAACCAGTAGGTATAAAAGACAATAAAGTCAATAGTAATGATTGTTGGAAACTCAAAAAGAGTCTTTACGGGTTGAAACAATCTGGGTTTGAGTGGAACCAATATATTGTGAAAGAGTTAAACAATATAGGTTTTAAATCTGGTTTAACAGATCCATGTATGTTTAAAAGAGAAAATAATGGAACGGTGTCATTATTGTTATTATTTACAGATGATATTGCTTTGATAACTAAGAAGCTAATGAGATTATATCATTATTAGCCAAAAAGATAAAATTAAAGCATTTAGGTGAAATTAAAAAGTATCTAGGATTGACAATTAACAAAACAAAAAATGGATTTAAGATATCTCAAGAAGATAAAATTTGCCAATTAATTAAATATAAAATGGAACTTTGTAAACCAGCAAAGACTCCATTGAGTCTGGAAGTTTGCCAAACTGATGATCAAAGTCCCAAATTTGATAAGTCAATATATCAATCTTTGATTGGCAGCTTATCATATATAAGCAATTGGTCAAGGCCAGATATAGCTTATAGTGTTAATCAGCTGGCTCATTTTAATTCAGATCCACATCAATGTCATTGGCAATCATTAAAGAGAATTTTAAGATATCTTAAAGGAACAATGAACCATGCATTGTACATAGAACCAAAGGGTGATTTGAGTCTTAGTGCCTATGCAGATGCAAGTTTTGCAACTGACATAAACACTAGAAAATCAACATCTGGGATGGCTATATTATTTGGTAAGACACTAATAGGGTGGAGGTCAATCAGACAACAGCATATCAGCTTGTCCACGATGGAAGCGGAATTTTCATGTCTGTCATTACTATGCACTGACTTAATTTTGTACAAACAGCTATTATTTGACATGGGTATAACTGTTAAAGATTCCATTGTTGTGTACGAGGATAACCAAGCAGCTATACAGTTAGCTACTAGTATTGCTGTAAAAACTAGATCAAAGCATACTGATTTAAGATACTTAAATGTTAGAGAATCTGTAAAAAATGGGCTAATTAAATTGGAATACTGCATGACGGAAGAAAACATTGCAGACCAATTTATAAAAGTTCAAGGAGTAATTAAGTTTAAAGAGAGTTGTAACAAATATGATTTAAAAATGTAAATAGTTATATTATTATTTAACCTAAAAGGGGAGAATGTTAGGGATAACATTGTTTACCCTAACTGGTTTAGGTAAAATAATAACTAAGTAATCATAGTTTGTTAGTTAAAGTGTTTGCAACTTTAAATATGGGAAAGTAATTAAGGGAGTGGTTGTGAGAGCACTTTAAAAGAAGCAAGACGACAGCTTGCTCTCTCTCTGGCTTTGATGATCCCTGATTACTGCTTGGAATCAAGACTGCATTGCTCGAACGGGAGAGAAACAAAGGACTGATTTGTAAGTGAACTGACATAGGATATTCTGCATGGACTTTGCTAACTGAATATCCCTGAATGGACTGACTAAATGATACATGACTATTGGACTGTTATTTTGACTATGCTATGAACTCATAATGGAATAAACTATATTTTTGATAGCACAAGCGTATCTGTTATTTTTACTGTATGTTAATAAACATACAAGCTTAGCTCACTCATTTATCTGTGTGCCTATCTGACTAACGCTGCACATTCTGTTTAGCTTGTCTCCCTAACCCTGGTTGGGGAACCCAGGCTTAACAGATTTTCTACAGACAAACAAGACAAACAAGACATTAAAACATCAACTCTCATATGTACATCCAGCGTGTCGATTGGTTCATCAGTTTTGTGCATTCATTTTGTAGTCTCAATTACAATTATGTTACATAACAACTCATATTGTCAATCCAAACTTATATATCTTAATATCGCTTTTAAAAAACAAACAAACTTTTGACTATACTTTTAATCATTCATGCTTTTTGAGATAACAATACTTTAAATAATTTATTCTGTAACAAATCATATAATCATACCAAATCAATCCTAAAAACACTTTATAAATATAATATACTGTCTAACATTCTAAATATTCTATTATCGTATTTTATCATCTAGCCATTGATAAAAAAGATACCAAATTTCATAAAATTGTTTATCCTCTTGCTCTCTAATTTCAAATGTCAATCTACTCATCTCAGCACATTCCAATATTTTCTGAATAATTTCTTCCTGTAATGGTATTTTCTCATTCTTCCAGTTTTTAGCAAATACAATCCTAGCCACTGTTAATACAGCAGGTATTTCAAATCTTTACTATATGTATCAGGTAAGATTCCCAATAAAAAGATCTCTGGTTTCAAGTCTATGTGTTTCTTTGTCATTTTTTCCAACCACATGCGAATTTTAGTCCAATATTTTCTAGTGTCCTCACACCACATATGGTAATATGAGCCAGGTATCTGATGACATTTCCAGCATTTTTCAGATTTGTTCTTAAACATTCTTGCTATTCTTGTCGGGGGAAAGTGCCACCTGTAAAACATCTTATACAAGTTTTCTTTATATGCTATTGACATTGTCATTTTATAATTTTGAGACCACAATTTTTGCCATTTCTCTAAATCCAGTTTTAATTAATATACTAGCCAGGAAAATTGTAGCCAGACAATATTTCCTCATTATTTTTTAACTTTTTAATTGTAGATTTTGAAACTCAAAAAAAATAATCAAACTACACAGACACCAATATTGTCAATCAAATTATTAACAGCAGATGCAAATAACATTGTGATCTCTTGTCTCAGTATTCATTGTAAATTTCTAAAGATTTATATACAAGAGTTGCTCCTTAGCCAAAATTCTTGTAATCAAAAATAAAGAAAAAAAAAGATTATGTGTGATGTTCCAGAAAAGTTACCTTTGATTCAGTTTGGGAATAAATGATTCTTTTTGCAAAACATAATAGGCCAATATTTTTTAGATTTTCCACAGGATGTACAAATGTTGCTGGTGTTTTGACTTGTTAGATCTTTTTAATAAGTTTGCTTTTATATAAAATAAATATCATTTTAAAATATAGTGGTCCAGCATATAGTCCAGCATATAGTGAAAAGCAGGTATTTTTTTAAGAAGGAAATAATGAAAAAATATTTTAAGTATAAAAAACAATAATAAAACAAAATGCTTATTTTATTTATTTGTTTTATTAAATTTTTTGATTACCCATTTAAGCATAAGGTAGCTCTGGGCAGTTTACAATACAAATATTTACAATGTACAACATAACATCATTTTATTTTATTGCTTACACTTTACATCAGTCAAAGGACTCCTTTGCAGCTACTGATCAAATTCAGATAAAGGAAGTCTGCATTATGTATATAAAAATTATCTTATTATATATTTCTATAGACTATGGGTTGAGAAAAGGGACGTCATCGAAGGTTAAGATGTTTGGAAATTATGAACAGAATAGAATAAGCCATGGAAATACAGCAGTATTTTTTCAATTTCCAAAGATTTCTCCTTCTTGTTAGACTTGGATGGAAATAAATTTCTGCTCTGGAAAGTTATGGATTCACCTTTGTTATAGATTGATTAACAAAAACTGGATTGCCACTGTGAGATATACTTTTGATTCCTTACTTTTAACAGTGACAGGAGAAGAACAAAGTCTCTTTCCATCTCAATATTCCCATTTCAGCACACTTGTTGAAGTACAGAGATGCTGATAGAAGTTACTGCTCCAATTTCATCTCCCTTTCCCTTAAAATGCCAACCTGCCTACTACTGCCATATGATCTTGCAATGTTCTTCCTCAGTACTGATCAGCAAAAACTTTGATTGAGAATATCTGGAAGGCAAAGATTTAGAAAATGATTTCTAAGATCTCCTCCAGTGAAGAAGGTGACACCAGATAACAACTGGGACTTAATGAACTAACTGCTTGAGTTTGAGATGGTCCCAATTTAAATCTTTCACTTTGGGCATACAATGATTTTAGCAGCAGACGTATATGTCTATGAGCATACACAGCAAAGTTGTGTGAATGTGGCTTTTATATTTAGTATTTTAGTATTTATTTGATTTGTCAATCACTTAAAAGATACAGTATAAGAATAAATATAGTTTTAAATACATGAGATAGATACTTATAAGAAAAAAAACCCAATAGGACAGGGATGGTAGGCATGATTGGTGCGCTGATGCATGCCCTCTACAGGCCTCTTAGGAAGGGGTGAGGTCAATAGTAGACAGTTTAAGGTTAAAGTTTTTGGGGTTTGGGGAAGAAACCACAGAGTCAGGTAGAGTATTCCAAACATTGACCACTCTGTTGCTGAAGTCGTATTTTCTGCAGTCAAGTTTGGTGTGATCAACCTTGAGTTTACATCTATTGTGTGCTCTTGTATTGTTATGATTAAAGCTGAAGTATTCATTTGCAGGTAGGACATTGCAATGTATGATTTTATATGCTATATTTAGATTGGACCAGAGGCAGTGTAGCTCTAGGTTTTCTAGGTCTTGTGTTTCAAGTCTGGTGGCATCAGGTATTCTGCAATGAGTAGAGGAGCGGAGAACTGTTCTTGTGAAATATTTCTGGACTTTTTCCAATTGTGTTACTATCAGATACATGATATGGGTTCCAAACTGATAAGCTGCATTCAAGAATAGGTCTAGCAAATGTTTTGTATGCTCTAATTAGTAGTGTGATTTTACCAGAGAAGAAGCTATGTAGGATACTATCTCATGTATTCAAAACTATATTTATTCTTATACTGTATCTTTTAAGTGATTGACAAATCAAATAAATACTAAAATACTAAATATAAAAGCTACATTCACACAACTTTGCTGTGTATGCTCATAGACATATACATCTACTGCTAAAATCATCGTATGCCCAAAGTGAAAGATTTAAATTGGATTAGATTGACAACTCTTAATGCCTTTTTGGCTATGCAGTTACAGTGGACTCTAGCACTTAGATCATTTTAGATGAGTACTCCAAGATCCTTGACAAAGTTTGGATCCTCAGCAAGGTCTTGACTATTTTGCTTGTATTTTATTTTTTGAATTTTTCTGCCAATATGTAAGACAGAGCATTTATTTGTTGAGATTTGAAGTTGCCATTTGATTGACCATTCTGATACATAGTCAAGGTCTTTTTGGAGGGTAGTATTAATGCCTGTGGCATTGAATTGCTTTACATCAGCAAAGAGAATGCAGTTGCTCTTTATATGATCACAGAGGTCATTTATGTAGAGTATGAAAAGCGAACATTGCCTTGGGAGACATCACTGCTGACAGATACAGAATTTGATAGGATGCTTCCAATTTTGACCATTTGTTGTCTGTTTGACAGGAATGCTTCCATCCAGTTTTGCAGGTGTCCAGAGATACCATAAGAGTTTAATTTTAGGAGTAGTTTGTTATGTACCACTGAATCAAAAGCTTCACAGAAGCCTATGTAGATTGCGTCTATTGCTTTCCCTGATCGAGTTGTGTAGTCCGTATGTTTTTGAAATGCAAGAGCTGCAGATTACAGAATAGTTTTTTTCTGAAAACAAATTGTTTATTAGAGAGTAGATTGTTTGACTCTAAATGGAGGATAATGGATTGGTTAATAATTGATTCCATGACTTTACAGGTGACACAGAATAAGGAGATTGGTCTATAATTTTCAACTAGGCTGGGGTCATCCTTTTTGAAGATGGGGATGACCGTGGCCTGTGACCATAGTTTTGGCAAGGAGCTGGTCCTAAAAGATTTCAGAAAGATTATGCTTAGAGGTTCGGCAAGGGCAGTGGATAGCTTTTTAAAGAAGTAGGCACATATTCCGTCCAGTCCAATAGATAGGGATAGTTTTAGATTGCGCAGTGCTTTTTCAACAATGTCTTCTGTAAAATCAATAGTTATTAAATCATTGTAGTTGTCTGTGGTTCGACTAGGAAGTACTGGGATTGATCCATTGCTATTTATAAATACTGAGCCAAAGAATCTGTTAAAGAGGTTTGCTTTGATGGTGTCATCATTGCAGTCTGTGCCATTAGGTCCTTTCAGGGGTGGGAGGACCTTGAGTATTTTAGTTTGTTGTTTACAAAATTGTAGAAAGCATGCATGGAATTTGTGCATAGAAGGTTTTTCTCTTGTTTAATGTGATAATTAGTGCATTCAGTTTTTATCTGGGCATAGATTTTTGTATCAGCGTTTGAAGTTGGCAACATGACCAGATTTGTTTTTTTGCCAAAGTGATCTCTTTTTGGATTGAAGTTTCCTTATTGTTATGGGTAATCTGTTTTTCCTGGTTTGGGAGTTGTTATTGGTACATATAGTTTGATGACTCTTTTGACTTCAGGTGAAAATATGTTGTAATGGTCTTCTACAGTATTTCATCCAGTGAATAGAAATTACCAATCAAGGGAAGAGAGATCGTTGATTGTAAGATCATAGTTGCCTTTTTTGAAGTTATAATTGGGGATTTTGTCATTCTGATGATTTTTGTATGGATGTATGTTGAGACAAAAGTCAATCATGGTGTGGTCACTGTTGGAAAAGGGTTGTTTAATTTGTATTCCATAAATTGAATTCAAACTGTTGCAGAAGATGAGATCAAGGTATTTGTTAAGCCTAGTATTGTTGGTTACTAGTTGTTCCAGTTCCAGATTTGTTACAGCATTGTAGAAGGTTGCATGCATGGGTTCAGTTGTACATTCATTTAGGGTCTAGTTAATATAAGGTAGATTGAAGTCACCAAGAAAGATAATAGTGTGTGGGCAGGATGCTGCCCATGTTAGAAATATATTTAGCTTGTTTACTTGTTCAATGTCATAATCAGGGGCTCTGTAACATAGTAAGAACCAAAATGTGATATTTAAGGTCAGTTCATAGATAATGGTCTCAGGAAGAGCAAGCTCATGGGTAACTTGGATGTTTTTTTAGATGTAAGGACTTTTTATAGAAGATAGCAACACCACCTCTTCTACGGATTTCACGATCAGATCAGTAAACATGATAGTCTCTTAACGGGGTATTGGAGTCAGGGAGACTCTGTTTGTCACAGACAAATATGATGTCAAGTTTAGCCGTATTTAGTAAGAGGAGAAATTCAGGTATTTTATTTAGAAGGCTTCTTGAATTGAGTAGCTTGCATTTAAGGCCAGTTGTAGTTTGAATTGAGATAGTTGGGGGTGGGCGTGCCTAGTCTTGGGTGATGGTGGATTGGTTGAAGAAGGTTTGGATGTTGAGTTGTGGGTTGTGTGACTTTCTTTTGAAAAAGTCTCAGTAGTAATCAAAAGTTGATGGTAATCAATGTACAGGTCCTTCTCTCCATTGTGTAGACAATTTTTGAATTCTGTGCATAGTATATGGGAGCAGGCACATCGCTATAAAGTTAGGTCAGGATGAGATTGGAGGTTTTTATGGTTGGTGTTGCTTTTGTGAGTGAATTTATAGTATAAATGAATTCATGTTTGCTTAATTCATTTTTGCAAATGACTCTGCAGAAGCATAGGGCCACAGAGCCATCTCTATTTTTGAGCTCTCGACCAATGGGAGAAATGTCAAGTATTTCATCCGGGGAGATAGATGCTTGATGCTTGATAGCCACTGATGATGTTCTGGGCAGTTGTGATATCATCATTTTTATTAATGTCTCTAGACCAAATAAGATGGCATTAGGATGCTTTTGTTCGTGCTCGACAGCTTTTCTGATGAGGATTGGGATATCATTATCTGTTGGATTTATGGTGTTTTGTGGATTGGGTGGCTGTTGTTGGTTTGTAGCTATTGGAATTCAGGTTTTTGTGTTGTGTTCTGTGTTCAGGATTTTGTGTTGTGTTCAGGACAGTATTGTTATTTTTGTGTGTGGTAGAATATTGGAGTGGGATTCATATTTTAATAAAGATATTCTTATAATGAAGAGAAAAATGAAACTATAAACTTTTCTTTTGGATTTAATGGAAAAAGACTTGGAAAAAATTGGAACTCTGATCTTATATATGTTGACTGCAGACAGAGTATGATATGCACAAAAATGGAAAGACATTTTGATTTCTACCATGGATGAATGACTACAGAAGCTGATGGAGTTGGCAGAAATGGTTAAATTGACTGTTTTGTTCAAAATAAAGAATATAAGTACTTTTGTTGTTACATAGAGAATGCTTCTGGACTTTCTGTTTGAGGTGAAATAAATGAAACTTTGATTTTGAGTTTTACTGACTTGATTCATTTCTTGTTATAGAAATGGTTAGTTTATACAATTACAGAAAAGTAAAAAGTCAAGAAGAGTTCTCTGCTCCTCTACTCATTACAGAATACCTTATACCACCAGACTTGAAACTCTAGACCTAGAAAACTTAGAACTACGCTGCCTTCGGTCCGATCTAAATATAATATATAAAATCATACATTGCAATGTCCTACCTGCAAATGAATACTTCAGCTTCAACCACAACAAAACAGGAGCAAACAATAGATACAAACTCAAGGTTAACCACACCAAACTTGATTGCAGAAAATACGACTTCAGCAACAAAGTGGTCAATGTCTGGAATACTCTACCTGACTCTGCAGTTATTTTTCCCCAAACCACAAAAACATTAACCTTAGACTGTCTACTATTGACCTCACCCCTTTCCTAAGAGGTCTATAGGGGGTGTGCATAAGTGCACAAATGTGCCTATCGCCCCTGTCCTATTGTTTCTTTTTATTTTTCTTATAGATATCCATCTCATGTATTCAAAACTATGTTTATACTTATACATGTTATCTTGTAAGTGATTGAAAAATCAGAATAAATAAAAAAATAAAAAGTCAAGGTTTGATGGTATTGGTTTAGTCTACTGCAAAAGAGGAAGTTAGAAATCAATGGGGTTTTTATCTTTTCTCTCCCCTCCTCACTTTTGTTTCTTTTCCCGCTTCCCACTGTGTCCTACTATTTCCTTTTGTATTTTTGTATTCTATTCTATAATCTAAATAAATGATATTAAATTAAAAAAATGATTATAATTCTACCTGACCTTCTTTGTCATTTTTTTTCATTTCCAGAGTTAAACTGATATTGGCTATCTAGCAAATTTTAGACATAGATTCAACAATTTCTTTTTTTTTTTTTTGAAAACAATTTTATTGATTTTCTACAAACAAACAAAAACAAATAAGAATAAAAACATCAACTCTCTTATGTACATACAGTGTATCGGTTGGTTCATCAGTTTTGTACATTCATTTTGTAGTCTCAATTACAGTTATATTACATAACAACTCATATTGTCAATCCAAACTTATATATCCTAATATTGCTATTAAAAAATAATTTGACTATACTTTTAATCATTCATGCTTTATGAGATAACAATACTTTAAACAGTTTATTCTATAACAAATCATACCAGATCTGTCCTACAAACCCTTTATAGATATAATGTCAAATAACAAAACAAAAAGAAAAAATAAAGATATTCGTTGCTATCTAACATTCTAGATATTCTATTATTGTATTTTGTCATCTAACCATTGATAGAAAAGATCCCAAATTTCATAAAATTGTTTATCCTCTTGTTCTCTAATTTCAAATGTCAATCTACTCATCTCAGCACATTCCAATATTTTCTTAATAATTTCTTCCTGCGATGGTGTTTTCTCATTCTTCCAATTTTTAGCAAATACAATCCTAGCCTCTGTTAATACATTTACAATCAGATATTTCACGTCTTTACTGTAAGTATCTGGTAAGATTCCCAAAAAAAACCCCTCCGGTTTCAAATCTATATGTTTCCTTATCATTTTTTCCAATCACATGCAAATTTTAATCTAATATTTTCTAGCGTTCTCACAAGTCCACCACATATGGTAATATGAGCCAGGTATCTGATGACATTTCCAGCATTTTTCAGATTTATTCTTGTTATTCTTGTCGGGGGAAAGTGCCACCTGTAAAACATCTTATACAAGTTTTCTTTATATGCTGTTGACATTGTCATTTTATAATTTTGAGACCACAATTTTTGCCATTTTTCTAGATCAATCCCATATCCAAAGTTCTTGAGACATAAAAACATCAACTCTCTTATGTACATACAGTGTGTTGGTTGATTCATCAGTTTTGTACATTCATTTCGTAGTCTCAATTACAGTTATATTACATAACAACTCATATTATCAATCCAAACATATATCTTAATATCGCTTATTAAATTATTATTAAAAAAATATTAAATTATTTATTAAATTATTAAAAAATAATTTGACAACAATCATAGTTTCTTTAACTTGTTCTTCCTCTAATTTCATTCCCAGTAAATAACCATATAATTTTTTAATCACCTTCTCATCAGTACCCATCAAGATCTTATCTAGATCAGTCTGTTTACCATAAAATATCTCTCTTTTAGAATCTTCATCATACCTTGAATGTATTTGTGCATATGAAAACCAATTCATCTTTATACCTTGTTCCTCTAAATTTTGTATCGATTTAAGTTCACCCTTTTCATCCAATAGTTCCCCATATCTAACTGTTTGTTCCTTCTTATAAATTATAGGATAGGAAAATGCTTCAATAATCGATAACCAAACTGGAATTTTCAAATAACATTGTCTTTTTATCTTCTCCCAATTTCACCACAAAGACTCCCGTATATAATGTCTTCTAAAATAAGCCTGTGTTTTAGTTCCCTTGAGATTGATTTGGGGATTATGTATATAGACATGATGGTACCATAGAACAAGCTAATTACAGTAAGGTGGGAGAAAAACCTTATAATGTCCCGCAACTGACTGCATTTGAAAAATTGAATGGAGGTTGCAACTATAGGAACACAAGATAACTGAAAAGGGAAGGCGGAGCTTCGTTCCGGCGATACAGCTGCGATCTCAGGGCTCTGAGATCGCAGCCGATATTTTCGCCCCTGGTCGGTCCTAACGGACCTAAACCGTCCCGTAGAGACAGTGATCGTGAAGGGCATTGTTCCAGGATCCCAGAGATATCGCAAAATCTCTGGTTAGATCCGGAAGAAGCCCTTTTGCTGGCGGCGGAGAGGCAGCCTCCATAGCTGCTGAAGTCGGGACAGCTCCGGAAGGAAAGTGATTGAAGTGAAGTGTGTCGGCTGGGTGAGAAAAACTTTTTTGTGCTGTAAATTCGCTAAGGTTGGAAAGTTCATTCGATTTTAAGAAGAAAGCTGTGAGTTTTTTTTTTTGACTGAAATTGTTTTGAGCGGCGTTTTTTAAAGTGATGTCAAATTGAGGCTTGGCTTTTTTTTTTCTTTTCTTTATACTTTTTGGGAAAGATTTTACTGTGACTTTGTAGATAACCGGATTGAATTTTCTTTTATATATATTTTTATGCTCCCTTTGATTTTTTAACTTTCTTTAGGATAGAGGCTCCCTTTGGCTATTTTTTCCTTTTTTTTTCTGTATATATTATTCCTTTTCTCTGGCGGGGGGGGGAGAAAGAGCATTAAGAAACTTTGTAACACTGCCAACTAGAGGCTTGAAAGTATCTTTATTTGAATTGGAGAGAATTGCAAAAAGACCTCATCTCAAGGACTTTTTAACCTGATAAGATAGAGGGAGAGCACAGTAAAATATTATTGCAGGTGCTTTCCTGGACTGTTATCAACACTTGAGGTTTGGCTTTGAAGCTGCTGGAGAAGAGAGTCATAACAAGAGCCTTGGATAAATAACAAAGTGCAGTGTGTCTTCTTATATATACCCCATTCGCTAGCCTTTTTCTAAATCTTAATTTTAGTAATATTTTTATTTTTGCCTTTTACTTTAAAGGGAAAGCCTCAGAGTTTTTTCTTTTTTCTTCTTTATTTTTCTTTTCTTTTCTATTGGGACTTTTTTGTTTTTCATATTTATCTTTTTGGATTATTTTGTTGTTGTGGTTGATTTTTTTTTGGGATTATTGAGATTTTTTAATTGGATTGAGGTGTGAAGAATCTGAAGGAACTTTTTGTTTTTTGTTTTTCTTTTTTCTCCTTTTGCCTTTTCCTTTTTCTTTGCTTTTAATCAATATTATTATTTTTGGATTTGTTTGTTTTTTCCTTTCTATTTTTTCCTTTTTTATGGTGGACTATCTCGTAATTGGATTAGGGTCTAGAAGAACCTGAAGATCTTTCTTCTTCCTTTTTTTTTTTGTTTCTTCTTTGGTCTCGTGTATTTTACCATTGGAGTTCTCCATTTTGGATTATAATTGGCTGCTCTACCAGTTGGATTAAAAGTTAAGAAGAATTTGAAGTCTTGGAAATATTGAAATGAGCAAGAAACCAATACCATCTGGCATTTCTGCTTCTACCTCTGCTTCCCCACCAGCTGGAGGACAACGTTTAATTCAGACAATGTTGAAGCAAGATAAGGAACAAGAAAAAATAACTTTACAGTTACAGATGATTATGCAAGGAATCCAAGAACTCAAGACAAAATCAGATATCATTGAACAAAGAACAGGAAATATTGAACAAAGAACAGAAAATATTGAACAAAGAACAGAAAATATTGAACAAAGAATAGAGAAGACTGATGAAAAAGTGGAAAATATTAAACAAATGATGGTTAAGTATGAGGAGAGATTCCAAAAAATTGAGGAAGAAGGAAAACAAAGAGAGAAGAAGATTGGAAATATTGACAGCAGATTAACAGCGGTTGAACAAGAAAAAGGTGGGATGTTGAGGTGGGAGATGGAAAGGTCAGAATTTTACCTCAGATTTCAAAATATAGAGGAGGAAAAAGGAGAAAATTTGGCAGCAGTAATGATAGAAATTTTGGCAGATGCTTTGGAAATTACAGAGGAAAAGATAATGGATGGAATAGATGAGATATACCGAGTCTATACAAGATATGCGATGAGAAATAAATTACCCAGGGAAGTCCATATTAGATTTACCAAAAAATCCATTAAAATGCAATTATTACAAGTAGCAAGAGAGAAAATACTGAAATACAAGGGTAAAGAGGTTGTGGTTTTAAAACAAATACCTAGAAGAGTGAGAGAGATGAGAAGAGAATATCGATTTCTGACCAAAATACTATTGGAAAACGAAATGAATTATAGATGGCTGATTCCAGAAGGATTAATGTTTACGTGGCAAGAGCAGAGACATAGAATTGACTCAATTGAGAAAGCAGAACTTTTTCATGCAGAATTTTTTGGAGGAAGAAGAGAGGAAGCAGAGAAAGAGGGTTCATTAATTGAGTTTCAAGATGAACAACTGGAGACTGAAAAAGAGAAAAGAGCAATAGGGGGACAGATTGATAACAAAGAACAGCGTGAAGTGAGATCCACGAGAGCTGTTAGACCTAAATATAAAGCATAATCATGGAGGAAAAAAAACTGATTACAATGAATATAAACGGACTTAATTCAGCTGTTAAAAGAAGGAAAACTTTTCATAAATTAGAGAAATTAAAATTTGATATAATTTGTTTACAAGAAGTTCATATTAAAAAACAACATGAACAATTGTTATTACAACCAAAATTAGGGAAAATATTTACCTCTTTGACTCAATGTAAGAAAAGAGGTGTGGTTTTATACATTAAAGAGGCTATTCCAGCAAAATTGATTTACTCGGATGAAGATGGAAGAGTATTAATGGTAGAAATAATGGATAATAATATAAAAATACTCTTGATTGCAATTTATGCTCCGAGTGATAAACAAGAAGAATTTTATAAAAAGCTGCACATGAAAATAATTGGACTGGACTATGTTAATATAATTATGATGGGAGATTTTAATGGAATTGTGGACAATAAACTGGACTATATAGCAACAACAACAAAGCAAAATAGAAAGGCTCTCCCAAGGTCCTTTTTTAAAATGACAGATGAATTAACTTTAAAAGATATTTGGAGAGAAAGAAACGTTAAAGCTAAACAATATACTTTTTATTCAAATAGACATTTATCATGGTCCAGATTAGATATGATTTGGATCTCAACAGAACTAATATCTAATATTAAAGAAACAAGCATTGAAACAAGTACCTGGGCAGATCATAGCCCAATGACAATTAAATGGAAGGGACAAAAAAAAAGATCGAGATGGACATTAAATAATACTATTTTAAAGGAGAAAGATTTTACACAATGGATGGAGAAGGAATTGGCTTTTTTCTTCAGAGAAAATAAAAAAGAAGATACTTCAACGCAAAATGTGTGGGACACTATGAAGGCATACGCTAGAGGTTTGATAATAGATTATACAAGAAAAAAGAATATTAGGAAAAGGCAAGCTTCTAAGGCCTTGGAAAATGAGTATAAAACTCTTGAAAAAGAATTACAGAAAATGCCACAGAAAAAGGATATTAAATTGAAGCTGGATGTAATCAAACATAAAATGGAATTAATAGAGAAAGAAGAACTGGCACAGAAAATTAGAAACTCTAAACAGAATTATTTTGAAGATGCAAATAAACCAGGTAGATGGCTAGCATATAAATTGAGAAAAGAGAAGGAATCAAGAAAAATATTGAAGTTAATAGATGAACAAGGCCAAGTTTGTTATGGGAATAAGGAGAAAAAAGAAATTATTCGAGATTTTTATGGGCAACTATATAAACAAGAGAATATTGATGAAGAAAAAGTCAAACAGTATTTACAGGAAGCTAATTTACCAAAGATACCTAAAGAGACTGAAGAAATGCTAGAAAGCAATATAACAATGATGGAACTAAATGAAGCATTTAAGAGACAAAATAATGGGAAAGCTCCGGGCCCAGATGGGCTTCCAGTAGAATTTTATAAAACATTTCAAGAATTATTGAGCATCCCATTGTTAGAAGTTATGAATGAAGTTATGTTAAAAAAGATGATACCTAAAACATGGTCAGAGGCTTATATTACACTTATACCAAAGGAAGAGACTGACCCATTGCAAATTAAGAATTATAGACCTATTTCTTTATTGAATGCAGACTATAAAATCTTTGCTTCAATCTTAGCAGAAAGACTTAAAAAATATTTAAATAATTTTATTCACTCAGATCAAAATGGATTTCTGCCAAAGAGACAAATTAGAGACAATATGAGAGTAATTTTGGACACTTTGGAATATTATGAGGCTCATCCTGAAAAGCAAATGGCTTTGATATTCCTAGATGCTCAAAAAGCATTTGACAATGTGAACTGGAGATTTATGTTATTATTATTGGAGCAGATGGGTTTTGCTAAAAAATTTATTCAAGCAATAGAAGCTATATATAATAAACAGACAGCAAAGGTAATGATGGAGGGGGAACTTACAGATTTTATTAATATAAGGAAAGGCACAAGACAAGGATGCCCCCTATCTCCTTTGCTATTTGTGTTGACCTTGGAAGTGTTGAATAGAAATATTAGGGATGATAAAAGCATAAAAGGAATGAAAATTAAGAAGGAAGAATTTAAGCTACAAGCTTTTGCTGATGATTTAGCTTTTATTTTGGAAGATCCGATTGAAACAGCTCCAAAGTTACTGGAAAGGATAGAGTCATATGGAGAGGTGGCTGGTTTGAAAATAAATAAAGATAAAACAAAGATTTTGACAAAGAATATGTTATTGAGACAGAGAGAAGAATTGGCAGATCTTTTGAAAATTCAAGTTACAAATAAGGTTAAGTATTTGGGGATATATTTGACAACAAGATGTAGCACATTAAAGGAGAATAATTATATTAAACTTAAACAACAGATAACTATAGATTTGAAGAAATGGGAAAACTTGCAATTGTCATTAATAGGGAGAATTTCAACAATTAAGATGAATATCTTACCTAGAATTTTATTTTTGTTTCAAACAATACCAATTAGGCTTGGAAAAGACTATTTTGAAGATTTAAATAAAATTATGTTGAAGTTTATATGGCAAGGTAAAAAAGCGAGAATAAAGCTAAAGCTTTTGCAAGATGCTAGAATTAGAGGAGGTTTTGGTCTGCCTAATTGGGAATTGTATTATCAAGCTGCAAGTTTGATGTGGGTCAAAGAATGGATAACATTAAGGAAACATAGGTTGTTGACATTAGAAGGACATGACTTGCTGTTGGGTTGGCATGCTTTTTTATGGTATAAGGGAACTAAAACACAGGGTTATTTTAGAAGACATTATGTACGGGAGTCTTTGTGGTTAAATTGGGAGAAGATAAAAAGACAATGTTATTTGAAAATTCCAGTCTGGTTATCGACCATTGAAGCATTTTCCTATCCTATAATTTACAAGAAGGAACAAACAGTTAGATATGGGGAACTTTTGGATGAAAAGGGTGAACTTAAATCGATCCAAAACTTAGAAGAACAAGGTATAAGGATGAATTGGTTTTCATATGCACAAATACACTCAAGGTATGATGAAGATTCTAAAACGGAGGGATTTTATGATAAACAGACTGATTTAGATAAGATCTTGACGGGTACTGATGAGAAGGTGATTAAAAAATTATATGGTTATTTACTGGGAATGAAATTAGAGGAAGAACAAGTCAAAGAAACTATGATTGTTTGGGGGAAGAATTTTGGATATGGGATTGATTTAGAGAAATGGCAGAAATTGTGGTCTCAAAATTATAAAATGACAATGTCAACAGCATATAAAGAAAACTTGTATAAGATGTTTTACAGGTGGCACTTTCCTCCGACAAGAATAGCAAGAATGTTTAAGAACAAATCTGAAAAATGCTGGAAATGTCATCAGATACCCGGCTCGTATTACCATATGTGGTGGACTTGTGAGGATGCTAGAAAATATTGGACTATAATTCGCATGTGGTTGGAAAAAATGACAAAGAAACATATAGATTTGAAACCAGAGATCTTCTTATTGGGAATTTTACCTGATATATATAGTAAAGATTTGAAATACCTGATTGTAAATGTATTAACAGCGGCCAGGATTGTATTTGCTAAAAATTGGAAGAATGAGAAAATACCATTACAGGAAGAAATTATTAAGAAAATATTGGAATGTGCTGAGATGAGCAGATTGACATTTGAAATTAGAGAGCAAGAGGATAAACAATTTTACGAAATTTGGGATCTTTTTTATAAATGGTTAGATGATAAAATACGATAATAGAATATTCAGAATGCTAGATAGTAAGGAATATCTTTATTTTGCTATTATTTTGCTATTTGATATTATATTTATAAAGGATTTCTTAGGATTGATTTGATATGATTAGATGATTTGTTATAGAGTAAACTGGTTTAAAGTATTATTAGCTCATTAAGCATGAATGATTAAAAATATAGTCAAAATCTTTTTTTAGTGATATTAGGATATATAAGTTTGGACTGACAATATGAGTTGTTATGTAACATAATTGTAATTGAGACTACAGAATGAATGCACAAAAATGATGAACCAACTGACACACTGGATGTACATATAAGAGTTGATGTTTTTATGTTTTGTCTGTCTTGTTTGTTTGTAGAAAATTAATAAAAACTTTTTTTTTTTTTTTTTAAAAAGATAACTGAAAAGGGAACCAAAACTGCAAATACTGATAAGCCATTAAGTATGTCTTTGGTGTGCTTTACATCATCACATGTAAGATCTAGCAAAAAATGCAGCTCACAGAAAAAGTGGTTAATGAGATTGGGACCACAGAAGGAATGATGAAAGATGCAAACAATAGTGATAGTTGAGAGAAGACGGCCTCTGATCCAGCAGGAAATGGCAAACAGATGTTGGTGCTTTCTGTCCATAGCAGAGGCATATCTCAAGGGGTTGCAGATGGCCAAGTAGCGATCATAAGCCATGACACCCAATAGCAAACATTCAGTAATGCCCAAGCTCAGAGCACTGCCTCCCTGTAAGATGCAACCTATTGTGGAAAGCACTCCATTTCCAGCCAAGAGGTGGGCTCAAGTCTGAGGCAAAGAGCTGGTGACATACCCTATGTCCATGCTTGCAAGATGGCTGAGAAAGAAGTACATAGGTATGTGCAGTTGAGCATCAATGTTTACCAATATGATAATTAGCAGGTTACCCAAAACTGTGAATAAGTACATTGTTAGGAAGACCACAAATAGCACAATGCATTGATTTTGATGAGATGTGAGTCCTAACAGAACGAACCCTGTTTCTGAAGTGAAGTTCTCAGCACGCATCTTGGAGTTCTGCCTACAGAGCAATTGTTGGACAATGAGTTTAAATACAAAACACACACAGAGAAAAGGGAGAATAATCTGTACATTCACTATAACTCAATATCAGCTGAGAAATCTTGATTTCCAATGCATCTGTCTGGATTCTACCGTTTGATTAGTTCCAAATAGTACCAAAGACATTGTCAATGGATTATCATAATCTGTTGTATTTGCCAGATAATGAATCAAAGATTGCTGTTATGAAACATAAATATTGGAATGATCACACACAATTTATCCTCCGACAGAAATCAATGCATTAATAGAATCCGCCTAATACTTGTAGGAGGGCTATAGGCTATTATTCGAAAAAGTGAGAAATACTGGAAGGACAGTAAGGGGTGATACACCACACCTAAAACTTCCAAAGAATGATCTAATGTAGCTGTGTAAGAAGTCCTTTGTCCTTTGGGAAAGAATGCAGGCAGGATCTTCTTAATTCAAAATTATCAATAATATAGAAACTGATAACTCATACCAATCAATATCTTTTGAACAGTTCTCAAAGTCTTTTGAGCAGTTCCTTTGTATTGTATACCAAGTAGATTGTTATTTATACATTAGTTATATTGTCTTGTTACGTTACAGGGACATTAGATATTGAAGGTCTGTTCGATAGACCCTACTATCATGTGTGAATTATGGTGACAATATCTTAATGGGTTCTGAAATGATAATATTTGTTTATATTTAGGTAGGCATCATTCAGTAGGAATTGTATGAGCAGCTACTCCATGATTTGCTTTTGGAACATTTTTGCTGCCCTACCTGAGATGTAGTTTCTTGGTAATCTAATAGAAATTGTGTCATTTGAATTTTTGAAATTCAAAATTGATAACACTAATTATGAGGAGAATGCAGACTTATGTTGTGCTTCTGATACTATATTTACCTAAATAAAATATGATGATTTAGAATGATTGTCCTAGTAATGTGGACTAAATAGGAGGGAAAATATATGACCATTACTAAATGTACAATTACACTAAGATGATTTTTTCCCATTTTCATGAGATGTTCCTAAGAAAAAAAAATATTCATGATTGCCAGGTGGAAGCAACCAGAGCTACTTGTGAAGAGTCTCAAACTGAAACTTTATTGTTATACATGTTAGAAGACTCTCACCACAATGGCTGCATTCCCTTGGGAATGACACATAAAGGGTTCAAGGATTCTGGGGGAAGACTTTCTTGTGCTGCTCACTGCAGTGCAACAACTCTAAACTTGGGCCCTTCTTAACCTTTCCTTCCTGTCTAGCTGGAGATTCCATCACAATGATCAGAGCTTGATGAACTAACTTATGGAAGGCAAGACATCTGCAGTACCTTTGATTAATAATTGTTAGATTTTCCAGAATAAATAATAAACCATGGAGAAAGAGATATCCCTAAGAAATAGGAAGTTAATGCCTATTAGTCCTTATTCTGACACATTCTACTCTTGAGAGGGTTGATTAGAAGGGGTTGGAGGCAGAGATAGGATTCAAATTTCTTAACCACCGGTTCTGTGGCCATGGCCTAATTGGTGGGTGTGGCTTGGTAGTCACATGACTGGGTGGGTGTGGCTTAGTGACTGGGTGTGGCCTGGTAGTCACATGATTGGCTGGGCATGGTTTGTTTGTAAATATTGTAAATATTTATTTAAATAGTTAATTTTTTATTTTTAAAAAGCAACTTTTATCCAAAATCAGGCAAAGCAGGCAGGTAGACTGAGTTGCTCACAGGATCACAGATTCACTTAGAGATCTATCTGTCTGAAATCTCCCTAAATCTGCACTAAAAAATAGAAGCTTCAGTCCTAAGGAAGGTTCAGCTCTGCTTTTAGATTAGCTAGAAAGCAAGAAATCCAACAATTTCCTGCTTTCTAGGTAATCTAAATCTCCCAGCACAGCAGAACAGCTGATGATTAAAAAAAAAGAAGGAAAAATAACAACTTAGCAGGCAAGTGTGATGGTACACATGCCAGGTAAGGAGTGAGTTGGTGGGGAGCAGAGGGGCTAGCCAATGATGTCTCAATGATGTAAAAAAGATGTTGAAACTCTAGAAAGAGTGCAGAGAAGAGCAACAAAGATGATTAGGGGACTGGAGGCTAGAACATATGAAGAATGGTTGCAGGAACTGGACATGGCTAGTCTAGTGAAGAGAAGGACCAGGAGAGACATGATAGCAGTGTTCCAATATCTCAAGGGCTGCCACAAAGAAGAGGGAATTAAGCTATTCTCCAAAGTACCTGAGGGCAGGAGAAGGAGCAATGGGTGGAAACTAATCAAATAGAGAACCAATCTAGAACTAAGGAGAAATTTCTTAACAGTTAGAACAATTAATCAGTGGAACAACTTGCCTCCAGAAGTTGTGAATGCTTCAACATGGGAAGTTTTTAAAAAGAGATTGGACAACCATTTGTCTGAAGTGGTATAGGGTTTCCTGCCTAGGCAGGGGGTTGGACTAGAAGACCTCCAAGGTCCCTTCCAACTCTATTCTATTCTATTCTATTCTATTCTATTCTATTCTATTCTATTCTATTCTATTCTATTCTATCTTCATCTTGTGTGCAGTTGCAACTTTTCTGGATCAGGAATCCCTGTATGTCATTCAGGGTTAGAGTTCCCAGATCAGGAGCCCCCAGGAGCCCTTCAAGCTTTGGTCATCTCACATTTGGACTACTGCGATGTGCTCTACATCAGGGCTACCTTTGAAGAGCATTTGGAAGCTACAGGTGGCGTAGAACACAGTATTGAAGTGCCCCATCTTATATCACTGCTCCATGAGCTCCACTGGTTGCCAATTTGCTTCCAGGTGAAATTGAAAGTGATGCCTATCACCTTTAAAGCTTGGTCCAGATTACTTGAGTAATGGGATTGGCCTAGCCCACCCACAGTAGAAATGGTGGCATAATGCAGATCCTGTCAATCAAGAAATTTCAGCTAGCAGAGACCAAGAGTCAGTTGCCTTCTCTGCCATGGCTCCTGCTCTCTGGAACATCTTACCTTGTGAGTTGAGATTGGCTCCTGACCTTCTGCAAGAGCCTTAAAACTTGGTTCTGCCAGATGACTTGGGACCCCAAAGGGGAAGCTTTTACATTGGAAGTGATTGATTAACTAGGATCTAATCCCATCTCCCCCCCCACATGCACACATCTAGCTCCCTCCTTCTCCATTATTTTGTGATAATGGTTTTATTTTGATTGCATTTTGGTTTTGATTGGATTGTCTCTTTATGGAGTTAGGGATATTTATTTTTGTTGATTTTATTGTTTTTCATGTAAGCCACCCAGGGTTGTTTCATAAGGAGAAATAAATATAACTTGACAAATTATCATCTCCATTGCAATTCATGCTGAAATTGATGCAGTCCTTCTATCTCTATAGCTTTGTTACTTTATTCTAGACATTGACAACTAAGAATCTGCCTGTTTTAAAGTCTTACTTAATATAGCCCTACTCTCTTCAGTCTTCCGATATGCAATACCACAATTATGCAGTGTTACTTAGTAAAAAAAATGCCAACACTTTTTCAATAATAAATAGACTACAGGTAGTCCTCAACTTATGATCATAATTGAGCTCCAAATTTCTATTGTTTAGTAAGACAATTGTTTAGTGAGCCTTGCCCCTTTTAAGGATTTTTCTTGCCACATTTATTAGGTGAGTCACTGCTATAGTTAAGTTATTAACACAGTTGTTAGGTGAATTCGACTTCCCCATTGACTTTGCTTCCCAGGTCACATAAGGTCACCACATCACCCCGGGACACATCATAAATATGAGTCAGTTGCTAAGCATCTAACACAAGGATGCTGCAATGGTCATAAATATGAAAAACAGTCATAAGTTGCTTTTTTCAGTGTAACTTTGAATGTTCCTTATAAAACAGTAATAGGACATTATATATTGCTTCTTGGCGCTTTACAGACCCCTCTAAGCAGTTTACAAAGTCAGCATATTGCCCCCAACAAACTGGATCCTCATTTTACCCACCTCAGAAGGCTGGAAGGCTGAGTCAATCTTGAGCCAGTGAGAATTGAATTGCCAAACTGCAGTCAGCTGGCAGTCAGTAGAAGTAGCCTGCAGGACTGCATTCTAACCACTGTGCTACCATGCCTCATGACAACTATTACAAATGGTTGTAAGTCGAGGACTACCTGCAGTTCAACCACATTTAGATTTCCCCGAGTTTTGTTCATGTCAGCAACATTTGAAGATCCAGATTTAAATGTCATTTCACACAATCAAGAACCTCCCCTTAGGTCATTAGCTGGAAATATTTTGGTGCCACATTAAGAGTAAAAGCAAGCAGATTTTTGTTAAAACAAACAAAGTGAGCAAAAGAAGTATATTCATGGCTTTTTCTCTAATCTACTTCTTTTCAACACCTTACTCATAGCCTTATGGACATCCTTGTTCCACAGGGTATAGATGATAGGGTTAAGTAGAGGGGTCATCACAATGTACAAGACTGCAATTTTTTTCTCCCGGTCAGGATATGAACTTCATTGAGGGATTATGTATATAGAGATAATTGTACCATAGAACAAGGTGACCACAGCAAGGTGGGAGCCACAGGTGGAGATAGCTTTCTGCCAACCCACAGCTGACTGCATTTGACAAATGGAATACAGGATGCAACTATAGGAATATAAAATAATAGAAAAAGGAACCAGAACAATAAATGCTGACAGACCATTAAGAATGGCTGTGGTGAATTTTATATTGCCACATGCCAACTTCAGGACAAATTGCAACTCACATGTGAAGTGGTTAATGGAATTACGACCACAGAAAGAATGACGAAAGATGCAAACAGCATTGATCATTGAGAAGAGGCAATCTATGATCCAGCAGGAGCTGGCAAGCAGGTGTTGGAGTTTCTTGTCCATGGCAGAAATATATTTTAAGGGATTGCAGATGGCCAAGTAGCGATCATAAGCCATGACTCCCAAAAGCAGGCATTCTGTACTGCCCATGCTCAGTGCACTGCCTCCTTGTAACATGCAACATATCGAGGAAAGCATTCCATTTCCAGCCAAGAGATGGGCTAGTGTCTGAGGCAAAGTGGTAGTGACATACACAATCTCTGTGCCTGCAAGGTGGCTGAGGAAGTAGTACATAGGTGTGTGTAATTGATCATCAAAACATACCAGTATGATGATCAATAGGTTACCTAATACTGTAAGCAAGTAGATTATGAGGAAGATCATGAAGAGCAAAATCTGTTCGTTTTGCTGATGGGTAAGTCCCAAAAGGATAAACCCTTTTCCCATGGTGAAGTTCTCAGATCTCATTTGGACATCCTGAGGAGAGTGGAGATATTGATGGATACTGAGATTAAAACAAAAAACAAAAACCAAGAAACAATAGAAGAGGGAAAGAAAACCTTTTTTTCAAAGCATTATACTATAGTATAATCTAAGCTCTGAATTCCTTAATTTTCAATCCATGTTAGTGGCCATTACTGATCATAGATTTGTAGGTTCCTTAGTGCTCTCTGAGTTTGGTAGTTTCATTACCAACATCATAATGTTACCTAGTTTGATAATGAAACACCTGCAAGCAAACCACAAAGCTCACACAGCACTAAGGACCCCACAATTCAATTCTGAACTGCAAATATTCTCTTCTATTGGGATTATAGTTTGTTAGCAGGAGAATTGTATGTTTTCAGTAATATCAAATGATTTTAGAAACCCTCTCTATATATTAGAGTAGTGCCTTCCTTTTGGCAAACAATGTTTTGACTACTATCTTGGGAGAGTTGCTATGGAACTCAACAACTGACCTATGGTTTATCCTAAAGACAAATCATTCGACAAGCTAGAATTTCATCAAGAAAAAAATTGAATTGAAAAGAGGAAAATAAGGAGTGATTTGGCTGACTAGTTCCTATCATTTGGAATAATTTGCCATTGTCTTCTTCTGAGATGTTTCATCAACTTCCCAGTCCAGTGTATAACTGTAGGATGGCCTACTGATTTCCTATTTTATTGTTATTTGATCTGACATTTTTCCCTTTGGAGACCAGTTAAGGTTATAGGCCATTTACCTAGTCCTTCATCCATAAACTGATAAAAAAATGAAATAAATTTTACCTCTGTGCTTCTCCCAGGAATTTGTCACTCCTGAAGAATTGTGCCAAAACTTGGTTGGTGAAAGTTTAATTCCCACTTACCAACCCTAAATTTTAATGAAGTTTAGTTTAGTTTAGTTTATTGTCATTGCATCTCGTACAACAAAATCAAACACCATCTTCAGTGCACAACATGACCATGAAAATAATCCCAAACACACATCCTTCACCCTTTACACATTGAACCAGAAACCCCCAACACCACACCAACACAGCAGAATTCAAAAGAGCTACTGCCCTGGGATAGAAGCTGTTTTCCAGCCTATTTATCCTTGTTTTTATTATTCTGTACCATCTGCCAAAAAAAGTTCAAAAAAAGTTCAAAAAAAGGGTTCCCAGGATGAGATGGATCTTTGAGAATGTTTTGAACTTTCTTTTTTTTTTTTTGAATTTTTTTTTATTAATTTTCTACAAACAAACAAGACAAACAAAACATAAAAACATCAACTCTTATATGTACATCCAGTGTGTCAGTTGGTTCATCATTTTTGTGCATTCATTCTGTAGTCTCAATTACAATTATGTTACATAACAACTCATATTGTCAATCCAAACTTATATATCCTAATATCACTAAAAAAAGAAGTTTTTGACTATATTTTTAATCATTCATGCTTAATGAGCTAACAATACTTTAAACCAGTTTACTCTATAACAAATCATCTAATCATATCAAATCAATCCTAAAAATTCCTTTATAAATATAATAGCAAATAGCAAAATAATAGCAAAATAAAGATATTCCTTACTATCTAGCATTCTAAATATTCTATTATCGTATTTTATCATCTAGCCATTTATAAAAAAGATCCCAAATTTCGTAAAATTGTTTATCCTCTTGCTCTCTAATTTCAAATGTCAATCTGCTCATCTCAGCACATTCCAATATTTTCTTAATAATTTCTTCCTGTAATGGTATTTTCTCATTCTTCCAATTTTTAGCAAATACAATCCTGGCCGCTGTTAATACATTTACAATCAGGTATTTCAAATCTTTACTATATATATCAGGTAAAATTCCCAATAAGAAAATCTCTGGTTTCAAGTCTATATGTTTCTTTGTCATTTTTTCCAACCACATGCGAATTATAGTCCAATATTTTCTAGCATCCTCACAAGTCCACCACATATGGTAATATGAGCCGGGTATCTGATGACATTTCCAGCATTTTTCAGATTTATTCTTAAACATTCTTGCTATTCTTGTCGGGGGAAAGTGCCACCTGTAAAACATCTTATACAAGTTTTCTTTATATGCTGTTGACATTGTCATTTTATAATTTTGAGACCACAATTTCTGCCATTTCTCTAAATCAATCCCATATCCAAAATTCTTCCCCCAAACAATCATAGTTTCTTTGACTTGTTCTTCCTCTAATTTCATTCCCAGTAAATAACCATATAGTTTTTTAATCACCTTCTCATCAGTACCCATCAAGATCTTATCTAAATCAGTCTGTTTATCATAAAATCCCTCCGTTTTGGAATCTTCATCATACCTTGAATGTATTTGTGCATATGAAAACCAATTCATCCTTATACCTTGTTCCTCTAAGTTTTGGATCAATTTAAGTTCACCCTTTTCATCCAAAAGTTCCCCATATCTAACTGTTTGTTCCTTCTTGTAGATTATAGGATAGGAAAATGCTTCAATGGTCGATAACCAAACTGGAATTTTCAAATAACATTGTCTTTTTATCTTCTCCCAATTTAACCACAAAGACTCCCGTACATAATGTCTTCTAAAATAACCCTGTGTTTTAGTTCCCTTATACCATAAAAAAGCATGCCAACCCAACAGCAAGTCATGCCCTTCTAATGTCAACAACCTATGTTTCCTTAATGTTATCCATTCTTTGACCCACATCAAACTTGCAGCTTGATAATACAATTCCCAATAAGGCAGACCAAAACCTCCTCTAATTCTAGCATCTTGCAAAAGCTTTAGCTTTATTCTCGCTTTTTTACCTTGCCATATAAACTTCAACATAATTTTATTTAAATCTTCAAAATAGTCTTTTCCAAGCCTAATTGGTATTGTTTGAAACAAAAATAAAATTCTAGGTAAGATATTCATCTTAATTGTTGAAATTCTCCCTATTAATGACAATTGCAAGTTTTCCCACTTCTTCAAATCTGTAGTTATCTGTTGTTTAAGTTTAATATAATTATTCTCCTTTAATGTGCTACATCTTGTTGTCAAATATATCCCCAGATACTTAACCTTATTTGTAACTTGAATTTTCAAAAGATCTGCCAATTCTTCTCTCTGTCTCAATAGCATATTCTTTGTCAAAATCTTTGTTTTGTCTTTATTTATTTTCAAACCAGCCATCTCTCCATATGCCTCTATCCTTTCCAGTAACTTTGGAGCTGTTTCTAGCGGATCTTCCAAAATAAAAGCTAAGTCATCAGCAAAAGCTTGTAGCTTAAATTCTTCCTTCTTAATTTTCATTCCTTTTATGTTTTTATCATCCCTAATATTTCTATTCAACACTTCCAAGGTCAACACAAATAGCAAAGGAGATAGGGGGCATCCTTGTCTTGTGCCTTTCCTTATATTAATAAAATCTGTAAGTTCCCCCTCCATCATTACCCTTGCTGTCTGTTTATTATATATAGCTTCTATTGCTTGAATAAATTTTTTAGCAAAACCCATCTGCTCCAATAATAATAACATAAATCTCCAGTTCACGTTGTCAAATGCTTTTTGAGCATCTAGGAATATCAAAGCCATTTGCTTTTCAGGATGAGCCTCATAGTATTCCAAAGTGTCCAAGATTACTCTCATATTGTCTCTAATTTGTCTCTTTGGCAGAAATCCATTTTGATCTGAGTGAATAAAATTATTTAAATATTTTTTAAGTCTTTCTGCTAAGATTGAAGCAAAGATTTTATAGTCTGCATTCAATAAAGAAATAGGTCTATAATTCTTAATTTGCAATGGGTCAGTCTCTTCCTTTGGTATAAGTGTAATATAAGCCTCTGACCATGTTTTAGGTATCATCTTTTTTAACATAACTTCATTCATAACTTCTAACAATGGGATGCTCAATAATTCTTGAAATGTTTTATAAAATTCTACTGGAAGCCCATCTGGACCCGGAGCTTTCCCATTATTTTGTCTCTTAAATGCTTCATTTAGTTCCATCATTGTTATATTGCTTTCTAGCATTTCTTCAGTCTCTTTAGGTATCTTTGGTAAATTAGCTTCCTGTAAATACTGTTTGACTTTTTCTTCATCAATATTCTCTTGTTTATATAATTGCCCATTAAAATCTCGAATAATTTCTTTTTTCTCCTTATTCCCATAACAAACTTGGCCTTGTTCATCTATTAACTTCAATATTTTTCTTGATTCCTTCTCTTTTCTCAATTTATATGCTAGCCATCTACCTGGTTTATTTGCATCTTCAAAATAATTCTGTTTAGAGTTTCTAATTTTCTGTGCCAGTTCTTCTTTCTCTATTAATTCCATTTTATGTTTGATTACATCCAGCTTCAATTTAATATCCTTTTTCTGTGGCATTTTCTGTAATTCTTTTTCAAGAATTTTATACTCATCTTCCAAGGCCTTAGAAGCTTGCCTTTTCCTAATATTCTTTTTTCTTGTATAATCTATTATCAAACCTCTAGCGTATGCCTTCATTGTATCCCACACATTTTGCGTTGAAGTATCTTCTTTTTTATTTTCTCTAAAGAAAAAAGCCAATTCCTTCTCCATCCATTGTGTAAAATCTTTCTCCTTTAAAATAGTATTATTTAATGTCCATCTCGATCTTTTTTTTTGTCCCTTCCATTTAATTGTCATTGGGCTATGATCTGCCCAAGTACTTGTTTCAATATTTGTTTCTTTAATATTAGATATTAGTTCTGTTGAGATCCAAATCATATCTAATCTGGACCATGATAAATGTCTATTTGAATAAAAAGTATATTGTTTAGCTTTAACATTTCTTTCTCTCCAAATATCTTTTAAAGTTAATTCATCTGTCATTTTAAAAAAGGACCTTGGGAGAGCCTTTCTATTTTGCTTTGTTGTTGTTGCTATATAGTCCAGTTTATTGTCCACAATTCCATTAAAATCTCCCATCATAATTATATTAACATAGTCCAGTCCAATTATTTTCATGTGTAGCTTTTTATGAAACTCTTGTTTATCGTTCGGAGCATAAATTGCAATCAAGAGTATTTTTATATTATTGTCCATTATTTCTACCATTAATACTCTTCCATCTTCATCCGTGTAAATCAATTTTGCTGGAATAGCCTCTTTAATGTATAAAACCACACCTCTTTTCTTACATTGAGTCAAAGAGGTAAATATTTTCCCCAATTTTGGCTGTAATAACAATTGTTCATGTTGTTTTTTAATGTGAACTTCTTGTAAACAAATTATATCAAATTTTAATTTCTCTAATTTATGAAAAGTTTTCCTTCTTTTAACAGCTGAATTAAGTCCATTTATATTCATTGTAATCAGTTTTTTTTCCTCCATGATTATGCTTTATATTTAGGTCTAATAGCTCTCGTGGATCTCACTTCACGCTGTTCTTTATTATCCATCTGTCCCCCTGCTGCTCCTTTCTCTTTTTCAGTCTCCAGTTGTTCATCTTGAAACTCAATTGATAAAGCCTCTTTCTCTGCTTCCTCTCTTCTTCCTCCAAAGAATTCTGCATGGAAAAGTTCTGCTTTCTCAATTGAATCAATTCTATATCTCTGCTGTTGCCACCCAAACACTAGTCCTTCTGGAATGAGCCATCTATAATTCACTTCGTTTTCCAATAGTATTTTGGTCAGAAATCGATATTCTCTTCTCATCTCTCTCACTCTTCTGGGTATTTGTTTTAAAACCACAACCTCTTTACCCTTGTATTTCAGTGTTTTCTCTCTTACTACTTGTAATATTTGCGTTTTAATGGATTTTTTGGTAAATCTAATATGGACTTCCTTGGGTAATTTATTTCTCATCACATATCTTGTTTAGACTCAATATATCTCATCTATTCCATCCATCATCTTTTCCTCTGTAATTTCCAAAGCATCTGCCAAAATTTCTATCATTACCGCTGCCAAATTTTCTCCTTTTTCCTCTTCTATATTTTGAAATCTGAGGTAAAATTCTGACCTTTCCATCTCCCACCTCAACATCCCACCTTTTTCTTGTTCAACCGCTGTTAGTCTGCTGTCAATATTTCCAATCTTCTTCTCTCTTTGTTTTCCTTCTTCCTCAATTTTTTGGAATCTCTCCTCATACTTAACCATCATTTGTTTAATATTTTCCACTTTTTCATCAGTCTTCTCTATTCTTTGTTCAATATTTTCTGCTCTTTGTTCAATATTTTCTATTCTTTGTTCAATATTTTCTGTTCTTTGTTCAATATTTCCTGTTCTTTGTTCAATGATATCTGATTTTGTCTTGAGATCTTGGATTCCTTGCATAATCATCTGTAAAGTTACTTTTTCTTGTTCCTTATCTTGCTTCAACATCGTCTGAATTAAACGTTGTCCTCCAGCTGGTGGGGAAGCAGAGGTAGAAGCAGAAATGCCAGGTGGTATTGGTTTCCTGCTCATTTCAATGTTTCCAAAACTTCAAATTCTTCTTGACTTTTAATCCAACTGGTAGAGCAGCCAATTATAATCCAAAATGGAGAACTCCAATAGTAAAAAACACGAAACCAAAGAAGAAACAGGAAAAAAGGAAGAAGAAAGATCTTCAGGTTCTTCTAGACCCTAATCCAATTACGAGATAGTCCACCATAAAAAAGGAAAAAATAGAAAGGAAAAAACAAACAAATCCAAAAATAATAATATTGATTAAGAGCAAAAGAAAAAAGAAAAAAGCAAAAGCAAAAAGAGAAAAACAAAAACAAAAAGTTCCTTCAAATTCTTCACACCTTAATCCAATTAAAAAGTCTCAATAATCCAAAACAACAACAACAACAACAACCATAACAACAAAGTAGTCCAAAAACAAAAATATGAAAAGCAAAAAAGTCCCAATAAAAAAGAAAAGAAAAATAAAGAAGAAAAAAGAAAAAACTCTGAGGCTTTCCCTTTAAAATAAAAGGCAAAAATAAAAATATTACTAAAATTAAAATTTAGAAAAAGGCTAGCGAATGGGGTATATATAAGAAAACACACTGCACTTTGTTATTTATCCAAGGCTCTTGTTATGACTCTCTTCTCCAGCAGCTTCAAAGCCAAACCTCAAGTGTTGTTGATAACAGTCCAGGAAAGCACCTGCAATAATATTTTGCTGTGCTCTCCCTCTATCTTATCACGTTAAAAAGTCCTTGAGATGAGGTCTTTTTGCAATTCTCTCCAATTCAAATAAAGATACTTTCAAGCCTCTAGTTGGCAGTGTTACAAAGTTTCTTAATGCTCTTTCTCCCCCCCCTGCCAGAAAAAAGGAATAATATATACAGAAAAAAAAGAAAAAATAGCCAAAGGGAGCCTCTATCCTAAAGAAATTTAAAAAATCAAAGGGAGCATAAAATCAAAGGGAGCATAAAAATATATATAAGAGAAAATTCAATCCGGTTACCTACAAAGTCACAGTAAAATCTTTCCCAAAAAGTATAAAGAAAAGAAAAAAAAAAACCCAAGCCTCAATTTGACATCACTTTAAAAAACGCCGCTCAAAACAATTTCAGTCAAAAAAAAAATCTCACAGCTTTCTTCTTTATCCCGGTTGAACTTTCCAACCTCAGCAAATTTACAGCACAAAAGAGTTTTTCTCACCCAGCCGACACACTTCACTCCAATCACTTTCTTTCCGGAGCTGTCCCAACTTCAGCAGCTATGGAGGCTGCCTCTCCGCCGCCAGCAAAAGGGCTTCTTCCGGATCAAACCAGAGATTTTGCGATATCTCTGGGATCCTGGAACAATGCCCTTCACGATCACCATCTCTACGGGACGGTTTAGGTCCGTTAGGACCGACCAGGGGCGAAAATATCGGCTACGATTTCAGAGCCCCGAGATCGCAGCTGTATCGCCGGAACGAAGCTCCGCCTTCCTAGAATGTTTTGAACTTTCTTAAGGCAGCGGGAGCTATAAAGAGGAGAGGGCAACCAATGATCTTCTGGGCAATGACATTAACCCTCTGGAATGCTTTCCTATCTGCCACTGTGCAATTGGCAAACCATACAGAGGTGCAGTATGTTAAAATGCTCTCTATGGTGCATCGGTAGAAGGTCACCAGCAGATTTTCATTCAGTTGTTGTTTTCTGAGAAGTCTCAGGTAGTATAATCTCTGCTGGGACCTTTTTTTTTTTTATAACAAATTTTATTAATTTTACTAAAACAATACACAAATAATCCAGGCATAACAACTTGAAAAATCTTTTCTTAAAAAAAAAAATAATTAAAGAAGAAAGCCAATAGAACATACAAAATAATTCCAAATTGTAATATCAATATTTACGTTATCTATTTAACTTCATATCTTATCCCGACTTCTCCTTTTTATTCTAGTTATCCAAATTATATTTCTTGCTTATTAAAATTTTATTGCCTTTCATAAACATAGAAAACACAGAACATAGAAAAAAAAAATCTAAAACATCTTTTCTGAAGGCTGCTTGATCCCGGGTTGAAATTCTTCACACAGACACAAATTCAAACTTCATATTTGTTGTGAATGTATAAAGTTTTAATAAAGCGTGAGCTTGGAGTAAGCGCAGGGTTCTGGCCCTGCACTTCTGATTGGTTGTTAAACGGCCGGATTGGATTGGCCCGCTCTGGGGAATCCGATTGGCCCTAAACAGAGAGTTCCTATTGGCGCTCCTCGTTGGTTATTGGTTAATAGTTATGGGGTTTGCCTATATAAGGCAGGTTAAAGCTGCTATAGAAGCTAGAAGTCACTATGTAAATAAAGAGCTGAAGTTCACCATTCAGAGGCTTGTCTCCATTCTTTCTCTCCCATGCTCCAAACTTAACACTGGCGACGAATGTGGGATGTGGAGACATCTGAACCAACGAAACTTCAAAGAACACCGAGCACGTGACAGACGACGCTACACAACGGAACCATGTCCGGCGTCGTCGTACCACCCGCTCTGTTTGATCCAGTACAGGAAGACTGGGAGTCCTACATGGATCACTTCCAAATGTTCTTAGAAACCAACAACATAATGGACGCAGCACCAGGAAAGAAACGGGCGGTGTTTCTAACGCATTGCGGTCCAACCGTATTTAAGATGGCTAAAGCACTAGCAAAACCCCGAGAAGTGAAAGCGATGGATTGGGATGACCTTGAACCTCTCCTACGAGATCACTATGCACTGACCGTGCCTACGCTTGTGAGACGGCACGAGTTTTATCAGAGGAGCGAAAGGGAGAAAGCACGGCCGACTTCATAGCAGACCTCTGAAATTTGGGAGGCCTCTGTGGATTCACCGATTTAGAAGAAGCACTAAGAGATCGCATAGTTCTGGGATTAGATGCACCAGGCGTTCAAAGCAAGCTGATGGCGAAAGGTGACATCAGCCTTGCCAACGCCATCGCTGATGCTACTGCAGCAGAAGCAACCAGGAAGTTGGCTGCACAACTACGCTGAAACCGCGCTCCGGTACCACCACTGACAAGAGACATCTCACCCAGGTCAGAAGGGCAGCTTGCAATGATGCACCACGAGGATCTCTCTTCGTTGTTAGACAGTGACGAAGCAGATTCCTGATGGCTCTGAACATTCCCAGTTTCAGCATCTGCTTGAGAGGGGACCTTGGGTGATGCTGTAGGAAGAGCCATTTGTCTTTCTCTCTGGTGTGCAACCTCTCACCTACTGTGGCTCACCTTGGAAAGCACACAAGCATTTCCTGTAAGGGCTGGTACTTTGGAAGCCAAACTATTACTGTGTAAAAACATTGTGGTCTCCTAGCCACTGTAAACATCATCAATCCAGCTCTGGACATCCCACTTTAAATGGGCTTGAAATATTAATTTCAAAGAAGGGCTATGATGACATTGAGTTCCTGATCAAGGAACTAGAAATCAGATAAAGTAAGGTAAAGGTTCCCCTCACATATACATGCTGGTCATTTCCAGCTATAAGGGGCACTGCTCATTTATGTTACAAAGCTGAAGAGCCAGCACTGTCCAAAAACATCTCTGTGCTCATGTGACCAGCATGACTAAATGACAAAGTTGCATGGAACACTGTTACCTTCTGACCAAAGGTGATTCCTATTTTTCTACTTGCATTTTTTTTACATGCTTTCGAACTGCTAGGTTGGCAGAAGCTGGGACAAGTAACAGGAGCTCAATCCATTATGCGGCACTAGGGATTCAAACTGCTGAACTGCCAACCTTTTTGACTGACAAACTCAGCATCTTAGCCATTGAACCACCGTGTCCTCTTAGAAATCAGATACTGTGTGGGATATGGAAGCAACCAGGAATGCTTACACCTGGGAAATGAAGATTGAAGGAGGACATGGTAGCAGTCCTGAAGTATGTGAAATGATGTCCTGAGTTAAAAGTCAGGACTTGGATATAAAAATCTGACTAAGAGTTTCATGTTACAGGAATGTAACATGAAACTTGAAGGTTGGTAATAGTAAGAGCAGTTGAACCCTGGAGCTAGTAATTCAGAGAAATACATGGTGAAAATTTGATGTGTTCAGGCAGAAAGTATGGAATCACTTGTGAAAGTATGAACGATATGGATTCTTGAACTGAACAAAGGATAGGAGTCTGCAGCTTAAATGTTATCCAACATCATGTTTCTGTAAGATTGTCTACTTTTAAATGTCTTTCAATCTCGGCAAAAGAAGCCTCTGTGAATTCATGGTGCTAATAAACCTTCGTGCATTAGTGTTCAGTGAGTATGGTGTGTGCAGGTAGTTCTTGACTTGAAACAGTTCATTTAGTGACCATTTGAAGTTACAACATCACTGAAAAAAGTGACTTATGACCATTTTTCAAACTTATGATTATTGAAACATCCCCATGATCATGTGATTTACATTCAGATGCTTGACAACTGACACATATTTATGATAGTTGCAGTGTCTTGCAGTCATGCCCTTTTTGTGACCTTCCGGCAAGCAAAATCAATGAGGAAACCAGATTTATTTCTCAATCATGTTACTAATTTAAGAACTGCAGTGATTCACTTAACAAATGTGGTGAGAAAAGTCATAAAATGGAGCAAACTCACTCAACAAATTTCTCACTTAACAACAAAAAATTTGGGCTCAATTGTGATTGTAAATTGATGTTGGGGACAATATGTTGACTCTGTAAAGGACTTAGAGAGGGCTGTACAACTTTGTAAAGCAGTATGTAAGTCTAAGTGCAGTTGCCATGATTACCAAATGAAGACTTAATGAATGAATCAAGCTTTTGATTCATTTAGCTCCTTTTTGTTCAAAATTATGGAATTCTACTGATGTAATTCATAGATTGTATCACTTCTGCATGCAATATTCAACTACTTATATATATTCTATCCCAAATTATTCAGTGATGTTTAATGTTAAACAATATTATGATGCACATACAAAACTACATTAAAGACTGATGGGACATATTGTGGATTTGTTCAGGAGCCAAGTCCCATGTTTGCATCTTACCTGTGGTATCTTGTAGATGCTCAGAATAGTTGCCATAAAGAAACCCACATTGGAATTGGGTCCCCCAATGCATTATCTTTTGTATCACACTTGTAGTTTGGGATAAATTTGACCCATGTGGAGAGAAGCTCTAGAGAAACAAGTAAAGTACCATTTGGAAGAAAATGGTTATTGTAGATGTGGAAGCCCAGAGAAATATTGGGTAATATCTGAAGATTTTCATTGATCTCCATGACAGCAAATGCAAAAGCCAGGGAATGTTGATAGATCTGAGTCACAAGTCTGCGGAGTGATTTACAAGATGTATAAGTGCAGAGAATTGCTAATTTGTCACTCAGAGCAAATACCTATAAATCACAGATGTCCAAAGTTAAAACACATCTTTAACAGAGATGTTATAGAGTACGAGCAGGGGTGGGATTAAAAAAAATTAACAACTGGTTTTATGGGCATGGCTTAGTTGGTGGGCATGGCTTGGTGGTCATGTGACTGGCTGAGTGTGGCCAATTCAACATCACTCACATCAAGGCACACATCTCCTTGCCTGGCCTCTCATGACTGTGGGGATGCTGCAACAGTCGTAAGTATGAAAAATGGTCATAAGTCACTTTTTTCAGTGCCACCATAACTTTGAATGGTCACTCCACACAAGCAAAGTACCAGTAAAGGAGGGAAAAAAACTCCAGAGAAGTTCCTGAGACAGGAAGTCTAATCCTGCCAAGAATGCAATAAGAGTTAATGGAGAGGCAGTTTCTGTAAGCAACACCAGAATGTTTCCTTCCTGCCTTTCTTACAAGATTAGCCCAGTAATTTTTTCTAACAACCAGTTCTCCGAACTGCTAAGAATGTTAACAACTGGTTCTAGCAAATAGGTACGAACTGGTAGAATCCCACACCTGAGTACGAGAAACTATAAGTGGACTCATATTCTTATCTGGAGTGTGGAAAGAACAGCCTTTTATTGTTTTGCTTTATTTACATTCACCTCTGCATCTTAGAGGGAAGGCCACTCAAGTATCAGAATGGTCAAATAAATGGCAACTTCAAATCTCAACAAATAAGTGCTCTGCCCTACATACTGGCAAGAAAAAAAATCAGAAAATAAAATACAGGCTGAATAGTCAAGACCTTGTTGATGATCCAAACTCTGTCAAGGATCTCTAATGATCTAAGTGCTAGAGCCCACTGTAACTACATAGCCAAAAAGGCATTAAGAGTTATTAATCTAATCTTACATAGCTTTTTCTCTGGTAATATCACACTACTAACTAGAGCATACAAAACATTTGCTAGACCAATACTTGAATACAGCTTATCAGTCTGGAACCCATATTATGTATCTGATAATAACACAGTTGAGAAAGTCCAGAACTATTTCACAAGAAGAGTTCTCCACTCCTCTACTTGTTGCAGAAGACCTTATGCTACCAGACTTGAAATTCTAGACCTAGAAAATCTAGAACTACACGGCCTTCGGTCTGATCTAAATATAGCATATAAAATCATACATTGCAATGTCCTACCTGTCAATGAATACTTCAGCTTCAACCATAACAATACAAGAGCACACAATAGATACAAACTCAAGGTTAACCACACCAAACTCAATTGCAGGAAATACAATTTCAGCAACAGAATGGTCAATGTCTGGAATACTCTACGTGACTCTGCAGTTTCTTCCCTAAACCCCAAAAACTTTAACCTTAGATGTCTACTATTGACCTAACCCCTTTCCTAAGAGATCTGTAGGGGGCATGCATAGGTGCACCAACGTGCCTACCATCCCTGTCCTATTGTTTCTTTTTATTTTTCTCATATGTATCCATTTCATGTATTCATAACTATGTTTATACTTATACTTATCATCTTGTAAGCAATTGACAAATCAAAATAAATAAAAAAATAAATCTATATTTCTTCAAAGTTCTTTGAAGATATATAGACACTTCCATATGATATATGCAACTGGTATCTGGTGAACCAGAATCAGTACCATCTGATAGATTTTAGAAGATCAACTAGACAAGATATTGAATCTAGTGGATGGAAGATTTTGAGGTAGAACACATTTGGACTTCCTAGTGTGAAATATTATGTAGAGTGAGCAGGTGGATAGATACTCCAAATAGAAGGTTCATCAATACTCATAGAAAACAGGATGGATGCTCTGGTAGCACCCTGTCATCCAGCTCATGCATTTTATACATTTCCAGTTCTGTTCTCCTGTGCAGAAGACAAAGCTGTTCAGCTGGGACTCAGGAGGCAGAGAATAGATGGGGGAAGGGCCAGTCAGAGATGCTATTTGCTGGTTCTCCAAACTACTCAAAATTTCCTCTACTGGTTCTCCAGAATGGGTCAGAACCTCCTGAATACCACCTCTGGCTCCTAGGCCTTGAGTTTGACACCCCTGGCTTATATGCTCCTTTCCTACAGAAACTCTAGGCAACACATCTACATCTAATCTTCTGTTGTCATGTTTTCATTACAGCAAGAATCTGTTGAGATGAATTGGGGACAGAATGACAGGCCAAAGTGGGTATGATGTTTTGTAAGCAGAGGGAGACTGAAACCTGAATATCACTGTTAGTCCATCATTGCAGTAGCTGGACATGTTTCATTTTTTCAGTTACCATTGCTCAGGAAGTTTGAAACATTTGGAAAAAGTTCAGCATTTACTCCTTAGAGACATGAATCTATTTCCATAAGAATACTGATCCTAGGTGGAAGCTGAGGATGCCAAACACATTTCCATTTATTTTTTTCAAACCAGCAGAAACACTTGATATGCATTTTGTTTCAAATACTGAACTCCTTCCTTTCTATTTCTTGATTTAGAGAAAAGGATAATAATTCTTCCAATTTCCCTATGTGTAAAAGGTAACATGGTGAGCAGGAAGGATTTAATGTATAAATATGGATTTATATGGAAAGAAGAAAGGATATGAAAATTTTAAATCGAAAAGATGAAGGATTTTACACCTAAATATGAAATCAAACTTTAGTAGAAAATCATAGCTTTGTTTTCATTATAATGTCCATATTTGAGTGTGTAGTTTGTGCCCTTGTACAAGAAAAAAAGTTAAATTATTTCCCATAATATTGGAAATATGGATCTTTGTTTTCAGATCTCTCTTTCAGATCTGGATAGGTGATAAAATCAATCCCCAATCTGAAAAGGCACTCAAAGGGATGAAGTAATTTATGAAAGCCACAATGTACTGTTGCAACAGAAACTATACTTCTTTAACTGACTGGCCAATGCACTGGATCCTGCAAATTCCATTGGCAACTACACAAAGGAAAGGACAGATTTCTATTCAAACTGATTTGTATGTTTTTAATTACACATTACAGATAAATAGGGTTTGAAAGGACCTTGAAGGTCATCTAGTCCAGCCCCCACTCAAGCAGACACTACACCATTTTTGATAGATAGCGGACCAGGCTCTTCTTAAAAGCTGTCAGTAATGAAGCTCCCACAATTTCTGAAGGCAACTTCTGTTCCATTGGTTGATTGCTAATTAGTAATTCCTTATTACTAGGTTGAATCTCTCCTTGATCAGTTTTCATCCATTATTCCTTGTCTGGCACTTCAAGTACTTTGGAAAATAGCTTGACCCCCTCCTCTCTGTGGAAGCCTCTCAGATATTGGAACACTGCTATCATGTCTCCCCTGGGCCCACTCTTCACTAGACTAGCCATACCCAGTTCCTGCTACTGTTCATTGTATGTTCTAGTTCCCTAATCATTTTCATTGCTCTTCTCTGCACTCTTTCTAGAGTTTCAACATCTTTTTTTGTAGATGATGACCAAAACTGGATGTAGTACAAGGTGTGGTCTTACTAAGGCTTTAAAGACTGGTCTTAGTACCTCCCTTGATCTTGATTGTAACCCTCTGTTAATGCAATTTAGGATTGCATTGCCTTTTTTGGTTGCAACCGCACACTATTGGCTCATATTAAATTGCTTGTCTGCTAAGATTCCAAGATCTCTCTCACAGTAACTGCTATTAAATATGGTTTCACCCAGTCTATATGTGTACTTTGGGTTTTTCTTGTCTAAGTGTAAGACTTGACTTTTCTCTAAATTGAATTTTATTTTGGTAGATAGGATCCAGTGTTCAAGTCTGTCAAGATCCATCTGGATCTGAAGACAACTTCTGTTCCATTGGTTGATTGCTCTCACTGTCAGAAAATTTCTCCTTATTACTAGGTTGAATCTCTCCTTGATCCATCTGGATCTTGACTCCATCATCTAACATGTTGGCTATTCCTGCGAGTTTAGTATCCTCTACAAATGAAATGATATGAATGTGAAGATTTATAAACACCATAACCAGTTTTCAAATTCAATCCATGAAAGCCTTACCCATCTGGTTTGAAACTTTTCCTCTTGGGCATGGAAGACAAACATAACAACAAAATAGCTTCCCTTCCTTCTTGCTCTTGCTATGACCTTTATGTCAGGGTTCATTGCACAAAGACAGAAGCTGAGCCTAGGCACAAAAAGAAGCAGACAAAACAGAAGGCTTAAATGTTGAATTGGAATAGCCATATAATATTGGTTCTTATTAGAATATATAGAATATATATATATTTGTTTTCTTAAGTTTTTGCGGGTACTTACATGTCTGGCATTCAGCTTTGTTCGGGTATTTTCCCACGTCATAGTAGTGGTGCTTTTAAAGTTGTAGCAACGTTTCAGCAGAATCTCATCTGCCATCATCAGGCTTCTGTATAGTGTTCGTCTGTGAGTTAGACTTTTACAGTGGTTTCAGATTTAAATTTGGGGCAGCCTATTGCTGTGTCAGAATGGTTTTTTCTTCCTCCTGATTGAGAGTCTTGGTCTGTGTTGAGAGTCTTGGTCTGTGTTTATTGGTCTTGGAGCTTGCTCTGTTCTGCTTCTAATATCTTCTGTCTGTTTTTTTTTGGGGGGGGGCTCTTTTTGTATCTTGATTGACTGGCAACATTGTGTTACTTTATTGGAGGCCTTTAGTGCAGCTTGGCTTCGGGTAAATGGACGACTATCATTAGTTAGGAAGCTAGGTTTCATCTGGGTGCCTGGTTGGGGTGTGTTTGAGATGGAGGTATCAGGGGGGATCCGTTTGTACCCGGGTGTTTGCCTGGCTTGTGGTGTGGAGATTTTTTTGTTTGTGAGTGCAGGCTTCCAAATGATTGACAGCCTGGTAGAATCATCTCTTCTGTTCATGCTTTCTGGTCTTTTTTCAATCTCTATGGCTTCTCTGATGATTCTGTGGCTGGGATTTTCTATAGTGGCTACGGTTTTGGTGCCATTGAAGTTGATGCTATGACCTGTGGCTTCCATGTGTTGGACTAGTGAGGAAGTGTGTTCCAGCTTTTTGACTGCATTTTTGTGTTCATCCAGGCGGGTGCTTATTTTTCTATTGGTCTGTCCAATGTATGTGGCCGGGCATGATGCACAGGGGACTTCGTATATGCCTTGGTTTTCCAGGTCAATTTTGTCTTTGGGGTTCCTGAGGATGGCTGCTATTTTTCTGTCTGTTTTGAAGGCAGTCTTGATGTGTTGTTTGTATAGAATCTTACTAATTTTGTCTGTAGTGCCTCTTATGTAGGGCAGGACAGCTGTTCCATGGGTCTGTTCATCTTCTGGGTCTCTATTATGTCTCAGTGTGTTTTTGTGGATCAAGTTGGTGATTTTGCTTTTGTGGAAGCCGTTGGCTGTCAATATTTTAGTCAGGTTGCATAGTTCAGTCAATGTGTGTCTTGTCTGCCAGTCGTTTAGTTCTAGTAATTAGTGTTTTAGCCACGGAGTTTATCTGTGCTGAGTGGTGGTGGGATTGGGCATTGAGGTAGCGGTTGGTGTGTGTTTTCTTCTGGTATATGGTGTGTCCTAGTGTGCCATATGTTTTTTTTGTAGATTAGTACATCTAGGAATGGTAGTTGTTTGTTTGTTTCTGTTTCCATGGTGAAGTTGATTTTGGGGTGTGCGCTGTTTAGGTGTGTTGGGAAATTGTTTAGGTTTTCTTGTCCATGGGGCCAAATCACGAATGTGTCATCGATATATCTTAACCATAGTTTGGGTTTGAGGATAGCATTGGCCAGGGCTCTGGATTCAAATTCTTCCATGAACAGGTTTGCAATGACAGGTGACAGTGGTGATCCCATGGGGGCTCCTTCAATTTGTTTGTATCTTTGTCCTTTGTATATGAAATATGTGTTGGTTAAGCAGTGTTCTGTTAGTTCCATGAGGTGTTTAGCTGGTTGGTATTTATTTTTGATGAGTTCAAGGGTCTCTTTTATCGGGACTTGAGTGAATAGTGAAACCACGTCAAAACTTACAAGCAGATCTTCTTGCTCCATGTGTAGATCTTTGATCATTTCCAAGAAGTGGTATGAGTTTTGTACATGAGAAGCTGCTGTTTCAGCATGGGGCTGTAGCTCTTTTGCTAGGTGTTTAGCTAGGTTTTGTAGTGGTGCTCCTCTGGAGCTGACTATGGGTCTGAGAGGTATGCCTTCTTTGTGTATTTTTGGGAGGCTGTATAGTTTGGGGCATCTGGAAGATTTCTCTCTGGGTATGATCGTGTGTTGGATCTCTTTGCTTATGTGACTGGTTATAATTTTCTTCTTGGTTAATTTTTCCAGATATGTGGTTGGGTCTGTGTTTATGGGTTTGTATGTGGAGTCTTGCAGTAGGTGTGTCAATTTAGTTTCATAGTCTTTTCTGTCCATTACTACAGTGGCATTCCCTTTATCTGCTGGGAGGATGATTATGCTGCTGTCTCTTTTCAGGGTTTGTAGCACTTTAATTTCATTTTGTTGCAAGTTGCTTTTGGGTGGTTTGCTTGTGCATAGGATGTTGGTAACTTGGTGTCTTATTTTATCAGCTTCATCTGTATTTAATTTAGTTAGGCTGGATTCTACTGCACATATGATGGATTCTGTGGGGATTTTTTGGGGTGCTATAGCATAATTGAATCCTTTGGTTAGGACTTCTGTTTCTATTTTGGTGAGTTCTCTGTTGGAAACATTGTACACTAATTGTTTCAGGTGTTGTTGTGAGTTGTTGGGGGTTTTCTTGTCATGTTCTAATTTCTTTAATTTTTTCAAGAGCTTTTCCTGTTTGTAAATGTTTGCAGATTCAGCTCTCCAAGTTGTAAGTTGTTTTATCTTGTCCCAAAGTAGAGGGTGGATTTTGCTGCTCAATTCCAGGTGTAGTGCTAGCAAATCTTTGTTTAACTGATCTAATTGGAATCTCTTACTGTGGAGCTCGTTCCTTAGTAGAGCCATTTCATTTCTTTTCAGGATACGTTTAGTGGCTGCTGTGCTTTGATGAAATGTTAATTTGAAGCAGGTTGGTGTAGTATTGTTGTCTCTGCAGCTGTCTCTGCAGGAATTGGAGGTCACATAGTATTCCTGCTCTTTTAATTTCCAGTTTCTCGTAGGTTTTGATCTGGCTGTTTATTCCCTGCCCGTAGAGGTTTGATATGGTATTCAGCTTTGTTCGGGTATTTTCCTATGTCAATATAGTTGTGCTTTCAAATACCATACACATATATACATATATAGCACCCCCAAAAAATCCCCACAGAATCCATTATATTAAATACAGATGAAGCTGATAAAATAAGACACCAAGTTACCAACATCCTATGCACTAGCAAACCACCCAAAAACAACTTGCAGAAAGAAGAAATTAAAGCGCTACAAACCTTGAAAAGAGATAACAGCATAATCATCCTCCCAACAGACAAAGGGAATGCCACAGTAGTAATGGACAGAAAAGACTATGAAACAAAATTAACAGACCTACTCCAAGACCCCACATACAAACCCACAAACACAGACCCAACCACATATCTGGAAAAATTAACCAAGAAGAAAATTATAACCAGCCACATGAGCAAAGAGATCCAACAGACGATCATCCCAAGAGAAAAATCTTCCAGATGCCCCAAACTATACGGCCTCCCAAAAATACACAAAGAAGGCATACCTCTCAGATCCATAGTCATCTCCAGAGGAGCACCACTACAAAACCTAGCTAAACACTTAGCAAAACAGCTACAGCACCATGCTGAAACAGCAGCTTCACATGTACAAAACTCATACCACTTCTTGGAAATGATCAAAGATCTACATGTGGAGCAAGAAGATCTGCTTGTAAGTTTCAACGTGGTTTTACTATTCACTCAAGTCCTGATAAAAGAGACCCTTGAAATAATCAAAAATAAATATCAACCAGCCAAACACCTCATGGAACTAACAGAACACTGCTTAACCAACACATATTTCATATACAAAGGACAAAGATACAAACAAATTGAAGGAGCCCCCATGGGATCACCACTGTCACCTGTCATTGCAAACCTGTTCATGGAAGAATTCGAATCCAGAGCCCTGGCTAATGCCACCCACAAACCCAAAGTATGCTTAAGATACATCAATGACACATTTGTGATTTGGCCCCATGGAAAAGAAAACCTAAACAATTTCCTAACACACCTAAACAGCACACACCCCAAAATCAAGTTCACCATGGAAATGGAAACAAACAAACAACTACCATTCCTAGATGTACTAATCTACAAAAAAACAGATGGCACACTAGGACACACCATATACCAGAAGAAAACACACACTAACCGCTACCGCAACGCCCAATCCCACCACCACCCAGCACAGATAAATTCCGTGGCTAAAACACCAATTACTAGACCCAAACGCCTGGCAGACAAGACACACATCAAGACTGAACTATGCACCCTGACTAAAATACTGACAGCCAACGGCTTCCACAAAAGCAAAATCACCAGCTTGATCCACCAAAACACACTGAGACATAATAGAGATCCAGAAGATGAACGGACCTATGGAACAGCTGTCCTGCTCTACATAACAGGTACTACAGATAAAATTAGTAAGATTCTACACAGGCATCACATCAAGACTGCCTTCAAAACAGACAGAAAAATAGCAGCCATCCTTAGAAACCCCAAAGACAAAATTGACCTGGAAAACCAAGGCATATACGAAGTCCCCTGTGCATCATGCCTGGCCACATACATTGGACAGACCAATAGAAGAATAAGTACCCACCTGGATGAACACAAACACAAAATGCTGGAACACATTTCCTCACTAGACCAACACATGGAAGCCACAGGTCATAGCATCAACTTCAATGGCACCAAAACACTAGCCATTATAGAAAACCCCAGCCACAGAATCATCAGAGAAGCCATAGAGATTGAAAAAAGATCAGAAAGCATGAATAGAAGAAATGATTCCACCAGACTGTCAATCATTTGGAAGCTTGCACTCACAAACAAAAAAATCTCTACACCACAAACCAGGCAAACACCTGGGCACAAACAGATCCCCCCTGATACCTCCAGCTCAAACACACCCCAACCAGGCAGCCAGATGAAACCTAGTTTCCTAGCCATCCATTTACCCGGAGCCAAGCTGCACTAAAGGCCTCCCATAAAGTAACACAATGTTGCCAGCCAATCAAGATACAAAAAGAGCCAAAAAACAGACAGAAGATATTTCCCACGTCATTATAGTTGTGCTTTTAAAGTTGTAGCAACGTTTCAGCAGAATCTCATCTGCCATCATCAGGCTTCTGTACAGTGTTCGCTCTGAGTCAGACTTTCAAAGCTGTTTCTTTTTTAAATTTGGTGCTAGCCATCTGCTGTGCCAGAATGGTTTTTTCTTCATCCAGATTGGTTGGGAGTCTTGGTCTGTGTTTATTGGTCTTGGAGTTTGCTGTGTTCTGCTTGATTGGTGTTTCTAATATCTTCTGTCTGTTTTGTAACTTTTTTTGGTCTTGATTGGCTGGCAACATTATGTTTCCTGTATTGGAGGCTTTTAGTGTGGCTTGGTTCCAAGTAAGCGGATGGCTATCATTTATTAGGAAACTAGGTTTCATCTCGGTGCCTGTTTGGGGTGTGTTTTAGCTGGAAGTATCAGGGGGAGTCTGTTTGTGCCCAGGTGTTTGCCTGACTTGTGATGTGGAGATTTTTTTGTTTGAGAGTGCAGGCTTCCAGATAATTGACAGTCTGGTGGAGTCATCTCTTCTATTCATGCTTTCAGGTCTTTTTTCAATTTCTATGGCTTCTCTGAACCTGTGGCTGTCATGTGTTGGACTAGTGAGGATGTGTATTCCAGCTTTTTTTTACTGCATTTTGGTGTTCATCCAGGTGGGTACTTATTCTTCTATTGATCTGCCCATTGGTCCATGAAAGCCACAGGTCATAGCATTGACTTCAATGGCACCCAAACCCTAGACAATACACAAGCCTGAAGATTACAGATGAGATTCTGCCGAAATGTCACTATAACTTTAAAAGCACAACTATAAAGACGTGCGAAAATACCTGAACAAATCTGAATACCATATATATAAATACCTGCGAAAACTTAAGAAAACACACACACACACACACACACACACATATTTGTAGATTTTCATGGATACAGGTATTCAGGTTTTGGTATGTTCGGATTTTTCCCCATATAAGATTGAGAGTATCTTGGCGATGTTTTGAAACGATCTATAACAACTTAGAAGGAAATCTAACTAATTGCCTTAATATGACCATACAGCTATTTTCATTCCCTGCATCCTGGACCAAGCAAATGGACCCCAACTTTATATGGAAAATACCTGATTAAATTTCCTTGGCCACTTAATGTCATCAACATAAACCCTGAATGCTTGTTTTTTGGGAGCTCCGAAATCAAATTTTCCCACTTTGACTCGATGAAGGCTTAGATTTGGGAATGTGACCCAGTTGATAATATCAAATCCTGCTTCCAAGTTCCCATTCTGATCAAAGGAAATAATTTTCCAAACACTGTTGTTAAATGAGACTTTTTGTAGATAGTGGTGGAACTAATTTCATAGAGGAACAAAAGGTATGAGTAATATGGTTACCCCAAAACCATTCAAATTCTATAATAGGTTACAAGGTATGGATATTTGAGAAGTCAAAATTAGCAATATCTATGCAAACTAATCACAATTCAAAACCACATTTAACCTGGTCTGCCAATAATAATGTACTTATTATATGATGAAAAATATAAGCAGAATAGAGTCAAACAATGAACATCCTCAGCTATAACTATGTAGGCTAAACCATTGAAGGCAAAAATAAAAGGAAGAAATAATAAAAGAAATCAAGTGATCTCAGGCACCAAGACAATTATCTATTCCAGTGACCAACTTGAGTGGAAAGAAATGAATAAAGAAGTAAAACAATAGAATAGAATAGAATAGAATAGAATAGAATAGAATAGAATAGAATGGAATGGAATGGAATGGAATGGAATGGAATGGAGTGGAGCGGAATATAATAGAATTCTTTACTGGCCAAGTGTGATTGGACACATAAGGAATTTGTCTTTGGTGCATATGCTCTCAGTGTACATAAAGAAAAAATAAAATACATTCATCAAGAATCATAAGTGTTCCGAACTAAGCAAACTCGTTAGATTGCAATTCTAATACTTTTCCTTCCACGACAGGCTCGTAAACCTGCACTTCTGATTGGCCCGCTAGTAGTGGATCATGATTGGTTGTTTTGGCTGTTATGATTGGCTGATAGCAGGTTGCCGCTGATTGGACGCTCCCAGCATGGCAAACTCAAATCATTAGTTGTTGTGACAGCAGCCAGCTCTATAAAAGGAGCTGCTGCTGCCCAAGTATTTTCGCTCTGTTCTGAAGTCACAAATAAAGAGTTGGAGTCACTATTCGATGCCTCGTCTCCGTTCTTTGCACCCACTCTCCCAGATCTAACACTGGCGATGAGGATGGGATGTGGAGACGATAGAATTGACTGAACACTCACTGAACACTAACAGAGCACGTGGCTGAGAGCGCACCAATAGTGGCAGAATGACCAGTGGCACCATACCATCCACTCCATTTGATCCAGCTAACGAAGACTGGGACTCGTATATGGACAGGTTTCAGATGTTCCTGGAAATCAACAACCTGAAGGATGCTCCTCCTGGCAAGAAACAAGCTGTATTCCTGATCCATTGCGGACCCACCGTTTTTAAGATGGCAAAGGTACTCGCAAAACCAGCAGAAGTCAAGACGATGGACTGGGACAACCTCGCCCCAATCCTCTGGGCCCATTATGCCCCAGCGGTGCCAACACTCATCAGGAGACACGAGTTTTACCAGAGGGACCAACAGGAAAGCGAAAGTGTTGGAGACTTCATTGCTGACCTCAGAAACCTGGGGGGACTCTGTGGCTTCGCAAATCTCAAAGAAGCCATGAGAGATCGAATTGTTCTGGGTCTAAAAGACCCTACAACCCAGAGCAAGATTTTGGCGAAGGGGAACATCGGCCTCGCAGATGTCATCACCAATGCTGCTGTAGCATAAGCAACCAGGAAGTCAGCAGCTCGAATGCGCCGAGCGAACGGACCGCACCGCCAACTCACCAGTGACACTACATCCCTTTCCGAGAGACACACAACGGCCACCCACCATGAAGACCTTGAATCCTCATCAGAAAGCGAGGAAGAGGAGGTCAACAGACTCAGGTCAGAGCGCGATCAGCGAGACCAGCGGAATCATAAGCCCTCATATCAGTGTGCTGGATGTGGGGGAAACCACCCGTGATCAGACTGCAAATTCCTGGACGCTCTCTGTAGTTCCTGTGGAAAGAGGGGCCACATTGCAATGCTCTGTAGAAGCAAGCGAGGGTCCAGCCCAAACTGAAGAGAAAATAATTTCCGGCAGACAACAGGCACCCCACCAGTCAATCGGGACTGCCCAAGCAACCAATGGAACCACTACTACAGAAATTGAGCACCAGTCACTTTACCAGACGAGAAGAGGCGCACCAAACCATCATCATTGGCCACGCTTCATCCCTTGATGCAAGAAAAATCTGAGTAAGGGTCACCATTGAGAATCGACCATGCATTATGGAAGTCAACTCCGGGTCTTCCCTATCAATGGTCTCCTGGAAAACCCTCAAACAGCTGATCCCTTACATCTGTTGCCAGGACCTCAGCACTCAGAAAATTATATTAAAGGACTACCAAGGAAATAGGATCCCAATCGCCGGTTCCAGCCATGTCCAAGTCTCCTTCAAAGACCACACTGCAACCCTACCTCTTACCGTCATCGATAAAGATCGACAGCTTACTAGGCTTGCAGTGGTTCGCGCCACTAGGAATCGAACTGGCAGGCATCAACCAAACCGAAAGCGATGACTGGGAAGCAGCATTCATCCAGGAATTCCAGGAAGTTTTCACCAAGAAGCTAGGCAAGCACAATGGATTCCCCTTATCGTTTAATCTCTGCCCTGATATTGCGCCCATTCGCCTTAAGCCTCGTTGAGTGCCCTTTGCACTCAAACCAAAGATTGATGAACAATTGGACAAATTAATCGCCCAGGGCATGTTGGAACCAATTGACCATGCCCGATGGGAGACCCCAATTGTAACCCCCATAAAACCTGACGGATCTCTGAGAATTTGTGGGGATTACAAGGCCACCCTAAACCACGCACTTCAGCAGAACGCTTACCCCATGCCTGTGGTCCAACACCTTCTTCACTCCCTTGGGGGTGGAAAAATATTCGCAAAATTGGACCTAGCCCAGGCGTACCAGCAGCTGCCCATAGATGCAGAGACCGCAGAAGCCCAAACTATAGTCATGCACAGAGGTGCATTCAAATGTAATAGACTCCAGTTCAGAGTGAGCATAGTACCTGGCATCTTCCAAAGTCTGATGAAAAGATTGCTGCAAGGCATAAAAGGGGTCGTGCCATACTTTGATGATGTCTTGATAGCCGCCCCCAGTAGAAAAGCAACTAAGAATGGTCCTCCAAAAATTTAAAGACGCTGGCCTGAAGGTCAAGAAGGAAAAGTGCCAACTATGTACTGAGAGGGTTGAATTCCTTGGTTACCTTCTTGACAAACAGGGAATTCAATCTACTCAGAAAAAGATTGGCTGCAATAAAAAACGCCCCGAGACCTAGAAACAAAACAGATCTCCAAGCCTTCCTGGGACTCATTAACTTTTATAACATCTTCCTACCCCAGAAGGCGACTGTTGCTGAACCCCTGCATAGGCTCCTCGACAAGAAGGCTTCCTGGGTCTGGGGACATCGAGAAGAGCGAGCTTTTCAGCAAGTAAAAGACCTTTTAACATCAGATGCTGTATTGATACAATATAACAAGACTTTACCATTAACTGTCACCTGTGACGCCTCACTGTTTGGAGTAGGAGCCATCCTGAGCCATGTCCTGCCAAATAGTACTGAGGCACCCATTGCATTTTTTTCAAGAACTTTATCTAAAACTGAGAGAAACTATAGCCAACTAGATAAAGATGCTCTCGCTATTGTGTCTGCGATCAAACGATTCCACGAGTATGTATGTGGAAGATCCTTTTCTATAATCACCGATCACAAACCATTACTTGGCATCTTGGCGGGGGATAAACCAACTCCCCACATCTTATCGCTAAGAATGACATGCTGGTCAGAGTTTCTAGCCACATACAATTACCAACTGCAACACCGACCGGGGAAAGCCATTCCACACGCTGACGCCCTGAGCTGCTCTCCACTACCAGAAGTCCTAGATGACCCAGCTCCAACTCTAGCTACACTACAAATAGAGATACTTCCTTCACCATCACTGACTGCACAAGACATCGCATCAGAAACAAGGAAGGACCCTTGTTTGGCACGAGTCCTCAGCTGGGTGGAAAGAGGTTGGCCTGACAACGAACCCAACAACATCTTCAAGCCCTTCAAACACAGGCAGACAGAACTTTTCTCCCAAAAAGGATGTGTTTTGTGGGGAGACAGAGTCATCATCCCAGGAAGACTACAACATAAGGTCCTAAAACTACTGCATGATGGACATCCGGGCATCGTGCGAATGAAGGCACTAGCAAGGAGCTACGCTTGGTGGCCAGTATAGACAGGCAAATAGAAACCTGGGTGGCCACCTGCAACAAGTGTCAGGAAACACACTCAGCTCCACCAAAAGCACCACCAACTGGGAATGGGAAATGCCCCGAGGTCCCTGGTCCTGTATCCACATCAATTTTGCGGGACCCACCAAGGGGCATACATTTCTCATAACAGTGGATGCCTATTCCAACTGGCTGGAGATCCACAAAATGAAGAGCACCACCACAGAGGCAGTCGTTAAAAAGCTAAACAGACTATTTGCTACACACGGCTTGCCAGATGTCTTGGTTTCAGACAATGGCCCACAATTCACCGCCTTGGCATTTGAACAGTACATAGCAGACTGGGGGATATGCCACGCCTTAACATCGCGGCTCACCCTGCGGCCAATGGTAGGACTGAACAAATGGTCCAATTCACAAAGAAAACTTTACACAAGATGGAACAAGGGAACATCCACGACAAGATGACCAGGATGCTTCTCCTCCAACATATTACTCCAAACAGCACCACAAACAAAACCCCAGCCAAACTCCTGATAGGCAGGAAACTTCGATCACATCTTGACTGCCTACACCCTGCCTACACGCCGGAAAAGCCCCTGGGTTCCAGCAGCAAGTATCACACATTCAAGGTAGGCAATCCAATTTTTGCAAAAAACTTACCGGTGACCCATTGCGGGTCCCTGCTGCCATAACTCAATTTACGGGTCCCCATTCCTGCTGCTTACAAACTGCTGATGGGAGACTGTGGAAGCGCCACATCGACCAACTATGCTCCAGGCTGGCACCTACTCCCTTCACAAGCCCTGAACTCCAAATCGGGGGGGGGGGGAGGGAAATCGAGGGGGCCGAAAATGAACCAGCATCCAACCCAGTACTCGAAACCCAGCAATCAGCGCAACCAAACCAAGAATATTCACCTTCCGAAGAAGAGCCGGGGCAGATGATCATCTTTCCACGAAGCAGCACTGCGGCATCAGCAAACCCAGGGAATCCAGATGGCAGCCTTGATGGGAGTAGAGATGACAACCCTGAGTCACCCAATGGAGAAGTCAGATCATCATTACTGCTGAGCTCAATGAACAACCCACCTGAACCAGAGTCCGGGCAAAGACTGGTGGAGCAACGCAAATCAGGTAGACAGGTGAGATGACCTGCCTACCTGTGAAAATACATCACCCCACCCTTGAGACGGAACCTAGGGGGGGAGGGGTGTTCCGAAATAAACAAACTCGTTAGCTTGCAATTCTAATAGTTTTCCTTCCACGACAGGCAAGTAAACCTGCACTTCTGATTGGCCCACTAGTTGCGGATTGTGATTGGTTGTTTTGGCTGATCTGATTGGCTGATAGCGGGTCGCCACTGATGGACGCTCCCAGCGTGGCAAACTCAAATCATTGGTTGTTGTGACAACAGCCAGCTCGATAAAAGGAGCTGCTGCTGCCCAAGTATTTTCGCTCTGTTCTGAAGTCACTAATAAAGAGTTGGAGTCACTATTCGATGCCTCATCTCTATTCTTTGCGCCCACTCTCCCAGATCTAACAATAAGATACAACTCTTAGTGATAGTCATAAGTTACTAATAAGCAATGAAATCATACTAGGAAACAAATAAAACCATATAAATTGTAAAGATACAAGAAACACAGTTATAGTTATAAGTTGGAAAAAATAGGGAATAGGAAGGATGAGAAGAATAATAGTAATACAGTCTTACAAAATAGTTTGACTGTGTTATGGAATTAGTTGTTTAGCAAAGTGATCACATTCAGGAAAAATATGTCTTTGTGTCTAGTTATTCTGGTATGCAGTGCAGTATTCTGATGTGCAATGCAGTGCAGAAGAAAACAATATTCTGCCTTTTGAGTTTCCAGATGATAGGAGAACCCCTGTTTTCTTTTCTCTCACTCGGGAGTCCCTTTAACCCAGTTAGCCTTCCCATAAAACTTAATTCATTTCCCATGGCCTTTCCTCTAAGCTATGCCTCTGAACCTGGTTATGTAGACAGTTATCTAATAACATTATTACATAGCCAAAATTGGAAGCTGAAGAACATTTATGAAAGCTAGAATCTGTCCTTGTCAAAAATGAGTACAGTATAATTTTTTTTTTTGAAACAAATTTTATTAATTTTAAAGACAAACAACACATCATTAACCATTAAGTAAATAAAACCTCTTAACATTATAAATTTTTACAAGTCGGATAAAACATTATTTTTATACAACATAATTCTAATTTATCCCATTTCCATATGGACACATAAATATCTTTCAGCAAATTTCTCATTATTTCTCTTTACTCTTATTCAATTTCATTTCTTTTCTATATTTATCCATTTTATAGTCATCATATTCATTTCTTTCTGACTTGTTTACAATTACATTCCTCCAAGGTTTTATTAATCCTTTTTTTTTTTCTTAAAAAAAAAAATTTTTTTTTAATAATTTTACAGAAGACACAATACACAAACATACAAAACACAAAACATAAACAAAACTAAAAGATTTTTTCTGAAGATTGTCTGATCCCGGGTTAAAACTCTTCACACAGACACAAATTCAAATATCATATTCACCCCATATATCCTTCCATATCTTATTATCATTTTCATTTTTTATATAAATATATAAAAACCATTTTTATAAAAACAATGCACAAAGAATCAAGGCATAACAGCTTATAAATTCTTTTCTAGGAAAAAATAATAGTAAAAAACCAATAGAGCATAACAATTCCAAATTATAGTATCAATACTTTATCTATTTAACTTCATATCTTATCCCTACTTCTCCTTTTCATCCAAATTATTTCTTGTTAATTAAAATTTTATTGCCTTTTATCAATATACAAAATCCAAAAAAAAAAAAACCATAACAAAGCCTTTATATATCCTTCCATATCTTATTACCATTTTCAATAACATTCTTTGTCTGTTCTATTTCCAACTATCCATTCATCTTTTTTCTTTTACTATACTTCTCCTATACACCAATTGGAGTAACATCTATAACTCATTACCCTAACTTAAAAGTACTTCGTGTAACAATTTTTCTTGGGATTCTGTTTAAAAGATTCTAAAATTACATAATGAATTTTATACTCTAAATACACATATAAAAACACAAACTTATATACCCTCCAGAATCCCTCTTTTATCCTAAATTAAATTCACCCATTGTCTCTAAATAAACTTTTTTTCTTTAGATCTTGCTTCCCCCCATTAAGTCTTCTCCTCCCCCCTTTCTCTCTTGCTTATTCTTCTCCTTGCCCTTTTTACCCCTTTGTTTTTTCTCCTCTCTTTTCTTACTCCTTTTCCTTTGCTTTCTAACCTTGCCTCCACCTTTTCGCTCATTTTTCTCTTTTTTGGTTGTTTTTATAATTCTTAAAATCCCCTTTTTCTTATCCTTTTTCTCCTCCTCCCCGGAAGGGACCCATTGTTCATCAAAGATGGCTTCTTCTTCCTCTTCTTCCTTGTCCCAGTCCTTCTGCTGCGTAATCAACTTTTCATAAGTACATAACGCCATTTCTAAGAATTGAAACAAAGTGCCCAAAGTATCTTCCTTTTTATATTTTTGATATTCAGTCTTTAGTTCATCCACAAACAATGCCATTATGAAAAGAGAAACTTTTCCCAAAACAACCACAAGTATTTTTAATCAAAAACAATTAAAAAAAAAATTCCAAAAGTTAATACTTTTCTTCCTTCTTCTCTTTCTCTTTCTGGGGTTAATGTTTAGTCAAAGAGGTCCAATTACCATATATCTTTCTTTGGGATTCTAGGCAATCTCCTCCTTTTTCAGCTTCTGCTCCAATTTTTTTTCCTCTCCCTTCCCACTTAAAATGTCAATTTTAAATAATCAGAAATCCATACCTCAAACAAGGGTTTTCCAATTTCTTAAGTTTTTCAATGTCCAAAAATCCTTTTATTCCTTAGCTTCAACTCTCAAAACAATTCACTTTCGATGTCCAATATATCCAAACATTTCTGCTGCTTCCATAGGGTGGGAGAGTGAAGAAAAAACGAAAGTTCCCTTTAACAGCTTCTCCGCCGCTTTCGCTCTTCTTAGGGATACAATGTATCCTCCAGCAATTCAAACAGCTCAGTTCCAGGCAATTTAAAGGATGTTACTTGACTCGGCTCAGACAAAACTTTCACTCTTCACATTTCCTCCAGCGCAATCTTACCCGGTTGCTGGCTTCTTCGTGGCGGCCATTGCTGACCGCCGCTCCACCGCCTTGGGAAAAAGGGGTTTTTCCAGAGAAGGGGGGGGTATGCGACACCCCCACCTCCCTGTCCGACTCCCCTCTCTCTTCAGCTGTCCCTACAGGGCAGCCATATCCCCCTGACCCATCTGGGTCGGGGGTACCTCGACAGCTAGCACAGCAGGAATCGCGAGCTGTCGCGAATTCCTGCTGCCCCGAAGCCACGCGAAACCGGAAGCCTAAAATGAGTACAGTATAATTAAAGACATGTAATAAAAGCCTAGGACCTTTAACCAACTACATCCTGCCAAGGTGTAGGACATTTATTTAGTGGAAATATACTATAGGGGTAAGGAAATCTTATCACTGTTTAACTGCATCCTAAGAGATTGAGAATCTACAAGTTATATGCTCCTATATATGCCTAGAAAGGTAAAAGGGAACAATCTGAAATTAACAAACTCATAAACTGGAGAGTACATTCATTACCATTATCCATTATCAATCTTTAAATAAATTTTTCCCAATTGTCTTTTTGCAGTGACTAGGTCATAAAATGTTAAAGATTGCCATGGATTTCAATTGTTCACAACAAAGTCAAACTCCTTAAATCGACCATTTAAAAAAAAAAAAAAACCAGGAAGAGCAAATTAGCAATGCAGGAAACTGTCTATGCCAGTTTTAAAATTTAGAAAACTCTAAACTTAATTGAGAATCAGCTTTGGTAGAGAATGAAATTAGGGAAACGTTTGTTGTGTTTAGGTATTCACCCCATTACCTGCCACAGCAGTAGATTCTTTTGTCCTTCCTCTGACATAAAAATTCTGTGTTTGAACTTTAATGAAGTCATAGACTGCAAAGTGTAGGCGACAGCATAAACCCCATTGTAAACACTGTAGCTATGGGGAGTTATGCTCATGTCAAAGACAGAACTAGGAAGGGCCTCTAGTTTTTCCTCCCCACTGCAGTGATTCCAAGCGCTCTCCTCTTCCAAAGAAGTAGGGAAGGAGCAATCAAATGCCTGTTTCCAAAAGTCTTTAATAAACCCATCTCTGGTCTCCACGTTAGGGTTTCTCATCCGAAGAAAATTTTGGAAACCTACCACCTCCTTTGATTGAGTTGCAAAGGCTAAGGTTCCGTGAAGGACATCTAAATTCCAAGATCGTTGAAAGGAAACCGAAGCAAACTCCATCTGTGCAGTCATTATCCAGACTTTGCCTCTCTTCATTGGTATGTCTTCAATTTCTGAAATTCTGGGAAACATCCTCAAAAAGATTACAATGTGAAATTCACCATGTATGAACACAACACTGGCCATGCTATTAATTATCAGTCGGTATACAAGCACCCAGGATTCTATCATTTCATGGATGCCAGTTTTTAAATACAATGTTGGAAATTGTTCTATAAAATCAAAGCAGATGTCTCCCTGAGAAAACTTGGGAAGTTCATTCTGTACAAAGTTGAGACTATTGTCATCTTCCATAAAAATGACACCAATCCAGGTCCACTTGAAAAACAAAAGCAGCTGAAGTATCCCAACATATTGTTGGTTTCTACTCGGGAACATCCACTGCAAAAAGGCTTGCTGGGCTGGGTCATTAATCAAAGGAGAAGAACCATATCCAAGGTATAAAGAAAAAACAATAACTAAGTAAGTAGGATGAATTAGGAAACATACAAAAAACATAATTTCTTTTTCATAATTTTTTAAAAACTCAAATATTAACTCCCTGCTCTCCCAGCCCCCCAACCTTGGAAACTAAAGTCAAGCTCCACCCTAATGTTCTTAATAACTTTTCCATTCTTGTTCCACCCAAATCATCACTCAGATTTTATCATGAAGTTTAATGTTTTTCAAAACAATCTTCCAAGGAATGAGAAGAGATGTGATTTTACCGAAGAAGGAATGTAATTGCAAATGGCAATCTTGTGGATTCTGAGTATATTCTTTGAAAGAAACATAAGTACGTCCCTGTTTTCAAGTGAATGGTGCTTAACTATTACATTGTAAAATATATAGACCACATGAATGAAGATTACTAAGAAGGTTTGGAGAATGTTGTCTGGAACTACGTTTGTGAATTCCTTTAGAATTCTTTTACCTATTAGTCTTACTTTCTCACACACAGGGAGAGAAAGAGAGGGGGGAGAGAGGGAGGGAGGGAGGGAGAGAGAGAGAGAGAGAGAGAAGCAGGCAGGCAGGCAAGCGGGTGGAAAAAAACCACTCAGATACTCCTGGCAGTTTTGAAGCATCTTCTATCCAATTTTCCAGTTATGTTTCTATGATTTTGCCTCTTTTAAAAATATCATTCAGAATAGCTAAAGGAAGAATTCATGATGCTAGTAAATCATAATTACAGGTACTCCTCAACTTACAACCACAATTGAACTCAATATTTTTGTTGCTAAATGAGACACTTGTTAAATGGGGTTTGCCCCGTTTCACAGCCTTTCTTGCCACAGTTGTTAAGTGAATCACGGCACTTGTTAAATTAGTAACCTGGTTATTAAGTGAATCTGGATCAGTGGTGGGATTCCAATTTTTTTACTACCGGTTCTGTGGGCGTGGCTTAGTGAACATGGCAGGGGAAGGATACTGCAAAATCTCCAGTCAGAGGTAGTATTTGCCGGTTCTCTGAACTTCTCAAAATTTCTGCTACTGGTTCTCCAGAACTGGTCAGAACCTGCTGAATACCCACCTATGATCTGGATTCCTCATGGACTTTTACCTGTCAAAAGGCCACAAAATGTTGATCATATGACCTTGGGATACCATAACAAATGTGAATATCTGAATTTTGATCACATGACCATGGGATGCTGTAATGTTGCGAAAACTGGTCATAAATGATTTTTTTCAGTATGTGTAACTTCAAACAGTTACTAAATGAACTATTGTAAGTCAAGGACCATCTGTATGGATGTGTTGTGGCTCTGTATTTATGTGCCCTTGCCTACATAGCTCCTATTCTTGGCCAGGGTTTGTAGGTTGATCAGCAGAGAAGTTCTGCATCTTTTCAAAAATTTGCCTTGCATAATCCAACGAGTAGAAAATGTATCTGCTCAACACATATCCCTTGAGATATTCTTTCTCATGTAGAAATATATTTTAAAATGCTGGCTTCATAAGGCAGCAGGCAGTAGCTGATATTAGTTTCATTTTGTTACCAATGGAGCAGAGGTGATATTCAGTAGATTATGACAGTTCTGGAGAACCAATAGCAGAAATTTTGAGCAGTTTGGAGAACTGGCAAATACCACCTTGGACTGGCCCTGTCCCCATCTGTTCTCTGCCTTCTGAGTCCCAGCTGATTGGCTGGGTCTTCTTTGGTTGCTCTGCACAGGAGAAGGGAGCAGGTTAGTGGGGTGGGGAGGAAAAGGGATTTTGCAGTATCCTTTTCCTTCCATGCTCACCAAGCCACGCCCACCGAGCCACACCCGCAGGACTGGTAGTAATTTTTTTTGAATCCCACCACTGCATTGGAGGATCTGGAGATTAGCTCCAGCTTCTATTAAATTCACTTCAGTTTATTACAGTCATAGACCAGAGACCAGAACAAATAAAAACATTCAGTAAATATAAAATTAAAAATTCTAATATAAAATAATAAATAACAGCTAAAATATATGATAAAATCCAGTCTGTCAATTATACATGATCTAAGTATACTAAAATTAAAATCCATAAACTGTGTGACCCGTTGTTAGTTGAATACTAAAATGGAAAGGAATAAGCAGTGCAAAGGGTTTGCCACATTTGTTGTATAAAATAACTATGGTGGATTAGGCATGTGTTACCTATGAATCCCCAGTGCTAGTTTTTAATGCTTATCTTCTGAAGTTATTTACTTATTTAATTAATACGCCACTCATCTCACTATTGTAAGACTTTGGGCAACTGACAATAATGGTATAGACAATAAAATTTTGAAATATTAAAACATTAAGCATTGCAAAAACATTAATTATCAATTAAAAGAATATTAGCAGCAAAAAAAAAAAAAAGGTGAGGTGGGATCTTTATCTAATCTTCTTCTTCTTGTGCCATATCCATCATTGGAATATTGACAATGAAGTTGGCAATCTAATCTACTAGTCACCTCTAAAATGGGATGCCACCATCAGGGGCCCAAGTCAGTTGGCAAAGCCAGTTTTTCAGGCTCTGTTTTTCAGGACGAATAAGGTGGGAACATATCTCACCTCAGATAATATGACTTTCCAGAAGGCAGAAGCTGCAACAGAAAAGGATCTTCTTCTGGGTCCAACCAGCTGCAATTATGGAATCTATTGATCTGATTCATACTGATATCACATTTTAGATGCTAGTATTTTTTATACATTCTGTTCCAAATTATTCATTAATCTGTAATGTTTATCCATGCTTACCCACATAACAAACTTCATCAAATTTATAGATTTATAGATGGCATCTACCACTTATTAAGTTAGCTAAAATATTTAAAAATATGTCTAGCAAATGTTGTAACCAAAATCAGGCACATATTATCATATGTGGTAGACTCATGTAAAAGCAAAAAAAAAAAAAAAAAACCCAGGCAAAAATACATAGGTGGATAGAAAAGACGGTACGGAAACATAGATTTTAAACCTGAACTATTTTTATTCGGCATAATACCAGAAAAACTTGATAGGCAAAGTATATATTTAATATTGCATGTCTTAACAGCAGTGAGGATTATTTTTGCACAATATTGGAAAAATGATGAAACACTGTGAGATGAAAATTAGGAAAATACTAGATTGTGCAGAAATGGATAGACTTACATTGAAAATGAAACAGAAAAAAAGACACAGAATATTATCAAACATGGAACTTATTTTACCAGTATTTGAAAAAAGGGATGGAGATTAAGAATGTAACATGTATTATTAAGCAAATTAAATATACAGATAACATGATGTTTATTAAACAGTAATGTAAACAATAGAAAATTAAAAACAAACAAACAAACTTCATCAGGGCTGAAGAGACACTTTTATTTTATTCAGGCACTAAGCACTATGTCAACATCTTACCTGTGGTACCTTGTAGAAGCTCAGAAGGGTTGCCATAAAGACATTCACATTTGAGTCAGGTCCCCCAATGACTGTGATAGTGTCATCTTTACTTGTAGTTAGGGAAGAAGTTGCTCCATGTGGAGAGAAGTTCCAGTGAGGTGAGGTAAATCCAACTGGCACTAAATTGGCTGTTATAGATGTGGATGCCCAGGGAGATATTGGGTAATATCTGAGGATTTCCATTAATCTCAATGACAGCAAATGCAAAAGCCAAGATATGTTGATAAATCTGAGTCACAAATCTGCAGTTTGATTTACATGCTGAATGAGTGCAGTTGATAGAAGCCAAAAGGAGTCTTGTTAAATTTCCATCCAAGGCAAATATCCAAGGTCATACAATCAGAGATATCTTAAAATATCTCTTTGTTTATGAAACTAGCTCATATTCATGGGAAGGATTGCCAAAATTGATGGTAGACTTCCACTTGACATATGCAGCTGATATTTGATGGACAAATGATGAGTACTATCTTATGTATTTCTTTTAAGAAAGCTGCTAAATAGCCAACATGCTGAATCTAGGAAACATAAGATTTTGATGTGGGACATATCTGGCACTTAGTATTGTGAAACATTATGTGGAGTGGATACTGCAACAGGACTATTCATCTATAGTCATGAAAATAAGAGCTAAATAGACTACTAGTATGAATAATGTAAATAATCCTAGCACTTATGTTAGCTTATGTTCCCAATCTTCCTCTCTTGGTCGAATTACCTGCTTAAAATAAAAATAAACATTTATTGTAAGAAAACACCTTATGGAAAATGTACAATTTACAAGAACCTTGGCTTACCCAATCTCAACCAGGAGATTGTAAGATGGATGTTGATTGAAAGTCACAGGGTCGGAAAATATGTAGGCTTGAGAAATAATGCCAGCAATAATGAGATCCCCTGGCTGATAATACTGGTGGCGTATTGACAGAGGGTAACAGATCTTACATGTACCATTTAGAACATTGGACACAGTCCCAGATAGTAGCAGAAATATCAGGTAGAATGGCATTGGGTAGAAACAACTTCTTCTGGACATCAGTTCTGGTCTAAAGTGTCTTTGAGGATACCTGGCTTCCTGACTTTAGTGCCCCGTAACATTATTTTTGCACTAGGAATGATCAGTTGAAGTTCCCCAAACAGTCTATGTTGGGTATCTTTCTTGAATCACAAAACATCAATTTGTGGCATCCTTTTATCTTCATTCTTTTTGTATCAAGGTGTATTGATTGTCTTTTGGGAAGTGAAGTAGAAGTTACTCTTGTCATGATACTGGAGAGATTATTGCTTTTGCAAAATTGCAAGTTCTTTGTGATATCATGAAAGAAAACAACTTAATTGCACATTTCTCATGAATGAGTTATCAAGAGAGGAATTCTCTCTCCCCTTCCCTTTCATTCTCCCTCCTACTGTCTCCAAGGTCCACGGGGCTCCAAAAATTCAAGGTGGCACCTCAACCATTTTTGTGCTTGTCGTCTATACAAACATAAAAGAAGATATAGGCATTTAATTGACACTATCTCAATTTTTTTTGATTTAGGGACCAGGAAAAATAGTATAAACTAAGGTTTGAATTTTTACTGAGGTGAAAATCAGTCAAAATCTTTCATCTTCAGCTTTCAGTGTTAATAATGCTTGCCTCTTTTAAAACTGAAATGTGTGGAATAACTTGGGATTATGACCAATGAAAAGCAAAGGGCAGAGAAACGAAAGTAGAAGGGAGACCAGTAGGGCATAGCTGAGGCCTTGGTTATTGGCCTTGACTATGGGAGTGTCCTTGTGCTGAATAAAGACTGCAAGAACTATGGTTGTGATGGAGGAAAATAAAAGAACAACAATGACTAAGGTGATCCCCAAAAACTCTTGGAAAGATAGGAAGACTAAGGTGATCCCCAAAAACTCTTGGAAAGATAGGAAACTGATCTCTTTTGGAATGCAGTGATCCTGGGCTTTGCTGGGATAGTGATTCTGTGGACATTGGTAACAAGAATCCATATCTGAAAAAGAAAAAGCCACAGATCTTTATTCAGAAGTTGGTGTATAGAATTAAAATGAAAATAAGAACTCAGTACACAAAGTGAGTTCTAAGGACAAGTGCATTGTTGTATATAGACATTTGCATACTCGTAATGCTACATTCCGATTGGACAATCACTACCACCTAGCGATTGGTGGTTAACAACAGATTATGATTGGCCGCCAAAACAGCAGGAGGTTTAAAGTAATGCCATTGGTTGTGAGCTGCGAGCTCAAGAGGATGCCGCGGCTCGAGTTTAGTTGAAGTTACTGACAGTTAAATAAAGAACTGAACTCAACTCCAGTCTCGAGTCTATCTTGTTCTGGTGATAGATAACTGGTGATGAGGATGGGATTGAGAGGACAAAAACCATAAGCACGTGATGAAGAGAGCCAAGAAGTCAAAGAGATGGCCAGAAACAATTCTCCACCCGCACCATTCAACCCAGCCAAAGAGGACTGGGAATCATATATCGACAGGTTCCTAATGTTCCTAGAGAGAAATGAATTGCAAGGAATCATGGACCAAAGGAAGAGAGCCGTATTTCTGATGCATTGCGGACCTACCATTTTTAAAATGGCCAAAGATGGCATGGCTGGACCTGAACCGGATGCTGAGAGCCCATTACGTGCCTATTGTTTTCAATCTTATTCAAAGACACAAATTTTATAAATGGGATCAATGAGAAGGCAAAAGTATCAGGGATTTCATCGCAGCACTAAGGGAAATTGGAGGAGCATGCGGATTCCTCAACATGGACGAAGCCATGAGAGACCATGTGGTCCTCGGGTTGAGAGACACTACCCTCCAGAGCAAACAACTAAATCAACCCAACATCACCGTAAATGAAGCCATCGCTGAGGCAACCGCTGTTAGGGATACACCCTAGCAGAATCTGCACGACCGTCAGGCAGGCAGGCAAATATGTGAGATAAACATTTTTGTAGCTTACACTCAGTAAAAAGATACACTGTGCTTGTTAAATAGTTTATTCCAGTAAGAGTTTTAGCATAGTCAAAACAGTCCATATATCATTCACTAGTTCAGTCCGTTTGTGGATTATTCAGTTGCAAAGTCCAGTGTCGAAAAAGAGGTCAGTAAACTTACAAATATCAGTCCAGTAATATATCTCTTCGCAGTAGATATATGAAGAAGTCAAACCTCCTTTCTTCCTTCAGCAACAGGGAACACGCAGTTAGCAAACCATCAATCCATCATAGTCAGCAAGCAATTCAGTAAGCCAGCAATCAAACAAGTTCTCTTGCTCCCTCCCTGTTATGGCGGTTTTACAACTGCACCCAAAATTACATGCTTTGCAGTTCAAAGTGACACACACATAAACTCACTATCATAGTTTATATATGTTATTTCACCCAAACTACGTTAGGTAACCTTGTTATTCCTAACATACTCCCCTTTTGGGTAATATAATAATATAATATAATAATAATAATAATAATAATAATAATAATAATAATAATAATAATAATAATAATATATATATATATATATATATATATATATATATATATATATATATATATATATATATATGTTTTCTTAAGTTTTCGCGGGTACTTACATGTCTGGCATTCAGCTTTGTTCGGGTATTTTCCCACGTGGTGCTTTTAAAGTTGTAGCAACGTTTCAGCAGAATCTCATCTGCCATCATCAGGCTTCTGTATGGTATTTGTCTGGGAGTCAGACTTTTACAGTGGTTTCAGATTTAAATTTGGGGCAGCCTATTGCTGTGTCAGAATGGTTTTTTCTTCCTCCTGATTGGTTGAGAGTCTTGGTCTGTGTTTATTGGTCTTGGAGTTTGCTGTGTTCTGCTACTAGTATCTTCTGTCTGTTTTTTTTTTGGGGGGGGGGCTGTTTTTGTATCTTGATTGGCTGGCAACATTGTGTTACTTTATTGGAGGCCTTTAGTGCAGCTTGGCTTCGGGTAAATGGATGGCTATCATTCGTTAGGAAGCTGGGTTTCATCTGGGTGCCTGGTTGGGGTGTGTTTGAGCTGGAGGTATCAGGGGGGATCTGTTTGTGCCCAGGTGTTTGCCTGGCTTGTGGTGTGGAGATTTTTTTGTTTGTGAGTGCAGGTTTCCAAATGATTGACAGCCTGTTGGAATCATCTCTTCTGTTCATGCTTTCTGGTCTTTTTTCAATCTCTATGGCTTCTCTGATGATTCTGTGGCTGGGATTTTCTATGGTGGCTAGGGTTTTGGTGCCATTGAAGTTGATGTTATGACCTGTGGCTTCCATGTGTTGGACGAGTGAGGAAGTGTGTTCCAGCTTTTTGACTGCATTTTTGTGTTCATCCAGGCGGGTGCTTATTCTTCTATTGGTCTGTCCAATGTATGTGGCCGGGCATGATGCACAGGGGACTTCATATATGCCTTGGTTTTCCAGGTCAATTTTGTCTTTGGGGTTCCTGAGGATGGCTGCTATTATTCTGTCTGTTTTGAAGGCAGTCTTGATGTGGTGTTTGTGTAGAATCTTACTAATTTTGTCTGTAGTGCCTCTTATGTAGGGCAGGACAGCTGTTCCATGGGTCTGTTCATCTTCTGGGTCTCTATTATGTCTCAGCTGAGACATAATAGAGACCCAGAAGATGAACAGACCCATGGAACAGCTGTCCTGCCCTACATAAGAGGCACTACAGACAAAATTAGTAAGATTCTACACAAACACCACATCAAGACTGCCTTCAAAACAGACAGAAAAATAGCAGCCATCCTCAGGAACCCCAAAGACAAAATTGACCTGGAAAACCAAGGCATATATGAAGTCCCCTGTGCATCATGCCCGGCCACATACATTGGACAGACCAATAGAAGAATAAGCACCCGCCTGGATGAACACAAAAATGCAGTCAAAAAGCTGGAACACACTTCCTCACTCGTCCAACACATGGAAGCCACAGGTCATAACATCAACTTCAATGGCACCAAAACCCTAGCCACCATAGAAAATCCCAGCCACAGAATCATCAGAGAAGCCATAGAGATTGAAAAAAGACCAGAAAGCATGAACAGAAGAGATGATTCCAACAGGCTGTCAATCATTTGGAAACCTGCACTCACAAACAAAAAAATCTCCACACCACAAGCCAGGCAAACACCTGGGCACAAACAGATCCCCCCTGATACCTCCAGCTCAAACACACCCCAACCAGGCACCCAGATGAAACCCAGCTTCCTAACGAATGATAGCCGTCCATTTACCCGAAGCCAAGCTGCACTAAAGGCCTCCAATAAAGTAACACAATGTTGCCAGCCAATCAAGATACAAAAAGAGCCCCCCCCCCCAAAAAAAACAGACAGAAGATACTAGTAGCAGAACACAGCAAACTCCAAGACCAATAAACACAGACCAAGACTCTCAACCAATCAGGAGGAAGAAAAAACCATTCTGACACAGCAATAGGCTGCCCCAAATTTAAATCTGAAACCACTGTAAAAGTCTGACTCCCAGACAAATACCATACAGAAGCCTGATGATGGCAGATGAGATTCTGCTGAAACGTTGCTACAACTTTAAAAGCACCACGTGGGAAAATACCCGAACAAAGCTGAATGCCAGACATGTAAGTACCCGCGAAAACTTAAGAAAACATATATATATATATATATATATACAACCTTAACCCATAATCATCACAACTTTCTTTGTGTTTGACTGAACCTTGCGCTTTTGTAAATTGATCAGCAATATTTTCTTCAGTCATGCAATATTCCAGTCTTATTAAACCATTTTTTACAGATTGCCTTACATTCAGATATCTAAGATCTGTATGCTTAGATCTTGTTTTCACAGCAATATTTGTAGCCATCCGTATGGCTGCTTGATTGTCCTCATATACTACAATGGAATCATTAACAGTTATTCCCATATCTAATAACAACTGTTTATACAGAATTAAATCAGTATATAATAAAGATAGACATGAAAATTCTGCTTCCATTGTGGACATACTTATGTGTTGCTGTCTAGTTGACCTCCAACCAATCAGTGCTTTTCCTAACAGTATAGCCGTACCTGAAATTGATTTCCTGGTGTTTATGTCTGTTGCAAAACTTGCATCAGCATATGCACTTAAAATCAAATCATCTTTTGGCTCCAAATACAATGCATAGTGCATTGTTCTTTTAAGATATCTTAAGATATGTTTTGTCACTTTCCAGTGTCATTCAGTGAGTTCAGCATTGAATCTTGCCAATTGATTAACGCTATAGGCAATGTCTGGCCTTGACCAATTACTAATGTATGATAAACTACCAATTAATGATTGATAAATAGTCTTATCGAATTTTGGACTTTGAACATCAGTGTGACCAAATTCCTGACTCATTGGAGTTTTAGCCGGTTTACAAAGTTCCATCTTGTATATTTTTAGTAATTGATAAATCTTATCCTCTTGAGATATCTTATAGCCACCTTTGGTTTTATTTATTGTTAATCCTAGATACTGTTTTATCTCTCCTAATTGCTTTAATTTTATCCTCTTATCTACTTGCTGATGCAAGTATCCTCTTACCTAATAATGATATTATTTCAGTAGCTTCATTATTAGTTTTTGTAATTAAGGCAATATCATTAGTAAACAACAATAATAATGACACTATTCCATTAGTCTCTCTCTTAAATACACATGGATCAGCTAAACCTGCTTTAAACCCTATATTGTTTAACTCCTTAACAATATATTGGTTCCATTCGTAACCAGATTGTTTTAATCCATAGAGACTCTTTTTAAGCTTCCAACAGTCATTATTTGTTTTATCATCCTTAATTCCTACAGCTTTCTTTAGGTATATAGTGTGTTGCAATGGTGCATGCAGATAAGCAGTTTCTACATCTAAGTGATTTATGATATAGTTCTTCTTAGCTGCCCACACTAAAGCTGCTCTCAAGGTTGTTGCTTTTAGACTCGGTGCAAATCATAATCACATGCAGTTTGATTAAATCCTTGAGCTACTAACCTAGTTTAATGGGTAACAGTCCCATTTTTACCTATTTTTAATTTAAATATCCATTTACAGCCAATGGACTTTTTACCTGGAGGTAATTTAACATTTTCATAAACTTCCATTTGTTTCAATGAATTTAATTCTTTCTCCATTGCTCTATGCCAATTCTCTTGTTTCTTTGCTGGATACATTCTAAGTTCTTCAACAGTAGTTGGAACTTTACTAACTTGGAACACTACACTTGCTTGGCACCTGTCAAGTGATCTGGTTTCACGTGTTGAACGTCTAAGTATTACAGGGCTTACAGCTGGACTTTCATGTACTACCTGTTCCTGGTTATCTATTTCTTCCTGTTCACCTATTTCTTCCTGTTCTGGTCCTACGTGCTCGTCCTGTACTTCCTCTTTAATTGTACTCTTCTTAATACTGATATGTTGTTTTGGTCTTTTGTAGGTTTCTATGATTACATCCTTACTTGAATCTTGCTCCAGTTTTTCCCATCCTACATGTTCAAGGAATTGTGCACTAGCACTACAGTAAATGCTAGATGTACTCTTTTCCCAGAATCTGTATGATTTGTGATTAGATTCATAAGCTACAAAGAATAACCTTTTAGCCCTATGCTGCCCCTTATGTCTCCGATATGTAGGAATATGCACCCATGCTGGTGCTCCAAATGTGTGCATGTGGCTTAGGTCAGGTTATCTACTATGCCATCGTGTGAATGGTAATTCACCTGTTGTTGAGTTAACAACATTATTCAATATATGATTACCATACATTATTGCTTCTCCCCACAAAGTTTCAGGTATTCCTGAATCTGACAACATAGTACGAGCCATTGCCTGTATTGTTTGGCCTCATCTTTCTATAAAGGAATTATGTTGTGGCCTATGTGGTGCAGACTTTTTATGTTTAACACCTGCCATCTTCAGTCTATTTTGGAATTTATTATTTATAAATTCCGTACCATTATCAGTTACAAGAGTTACTAGTTTCCTTTTAGTTTTTCTTTCTGCAAACTTTAACCAATTAAAGAAATTCTGATATGTTTCCGTTTTACTCTTCATTAAATAACAGAAACCATATCTAGAATAATGATCCATTATACTTAATATATAACAAGCACCTCCCACACTTGGTTTTTTAGGACCTATAATATCAGCAAATATGACCTCTAGAGGTTGCTTAGTTTTAAATCCATTAATTCTATTTGCTGGTATTACCTTGCTTTTTTCTTGACTGCAAACATTGCAGTGCAAATACTTACTGCAAGGCTTCAGTTTTATACCTTTAGACAGTTCAACCATTTGTTTGAGCATTTTAAAATTTATATGCCCTAAATGTCTGTGTAACAAATGTATGCATTCATCATGAGGTTTAACGTTATTATACACTGAGTTAGCCACCTCTGATCGATTATCATTTAACACATACAATTCACCTTTTAAAGTTGCAGTCACTTTTTTACCTTTCTTTTCTATTATGCAGTTTTCTCCCCTAAAGGTAACTACATAACCTAGTTTAATCAAAACTCTAACTGAAAGCAAATTAAACTTAAGTTGTGGTACATATAACATTTTTACATTTTCTTTTATGCAAGAGCAATGTGCAATACCTTCACCTTTTGCTTTCATTTTCCAGCCATTAGCTAACGATATCTGTTGTGAACTCATGGATATCTTTACAAATCTTTTCTTATCTTTTGTTATGCAGTGCGATGTTCCACTATCTACAACCCATAAATTATTATTCACAGTTTTGTTGCTATACATGGCTAACTCTAAGCATTTTTCATCTTTTTGATGCCTTTTAGCATTCTGGCTGGCATTGTGGCATTTTCCTTTCTTGCAGAATATAGCCAAATGTCCTTTTCCTCCACAATTAAAACATTTTCTAATTGTATAGGCTGTCGAAGATTCTTCCTCTTCTCTAGTTTGTTCCCTTCTGAGTTGATCCCTTTCAAGCCTTCTCCTGGCTTTTTCAATTAATCTGCCAGTAATGTCAGTTAATGTGAGATTATCTTTTGGCAGTACTTCCAGTGAAGTTACATAGTCATCATAGCTCTCATCTAACAAAGACAAAGTTATATAAACCTGATGTAGTTCTGTGAAGATAAGTTCTTTTTCATGTAGTTCCTGAAAAATTCTCTTCATAGTGTTTAAATGAGTCAACATGTCTCCATTCTTTTGAAGATGTGTTTTGAACAGTTTCCGTGTAAGATTTATATGTGCTCCTACACTGTCTCGAACATAAATCTTCTTTAAATTCTCCCAACATTTAGCAGCTCTTTCTTCTCCATGAATATGGACAAGCTGCTGGTCACAGAGTGTCAGTCCTATTATACAGAGAGCTTGCTCATTCTTCAGTTTATATTCTTGTATTTTCTGGGCATCATTCTCATCCTTTGGATCCCAAGCATCTACCTCTGGTGGGTTTTGAATTATACTCCACAAACCTTCTCTGCATAGAAGTAGGCTGCATTTCATAGACCATGAAACATAGCTTGTTCCATCCAGTTTGGATATTAGAGACAAACTTGGTAAATTGACTTGTGCCATCTTTCTCTGGATATTAAACTATAATTAATAAAACACAGCTGTCTGTTTACAGTATTATGTAACTACACTAACTCTCACTTTATATAAGCCTGTTATATCCTGGTTAGTCTGACTGTGCAGCTGGGCCCATAACCAGTGTTAGGGATACACCCTAGCAGAATGTGCACGGCAGTCAGGCAGACAGGCAAATATGTGAGATAAACATGTGAGGCAAATATGTGAGATAAACATTTTTGTAGCTTACACTCAGTAAAAAGATACACTGTGCTAGTTAAATAGTTTATTCCAGTAAGAGTTTTAGCATAGTCAAAACAGTCCATATATCATTCAGTAGTTCAGTCCATTTGGGGATTATTTAGTTGCAAAGTGCAGTGTCGAAAAAGAGGTCAGTAAACTTACAAATATCAGTCCAGTAATATATCTCTTCGCAGTAGAGATATTAAGAAGTCAAACCTCCTTTCTTCCTTTAGCAACAGGGAACACGCAGTTAGCAAATCATCAATCCATCATAGTCAGCAAGCAATTCAGTAAGCCAGCAATCAATCAAGTTCTCTTGCTCCCTCTTATGGCGGTTTTTATAACTGCACCCAAAATTACATGCTTTGCAGATTAAAGTGACACACACATAAACTCACTATCATAGTTTATATATATTATTTTACCCAAACTACGTCAGGTAACCTTGTTATTTCTTTTGCTGAAGCAGCAAAAATATCTGCAGTGAAAATGAAGTAAATGAAAACATCCAACAGCCAAGCCAGAAAAAAGAAAAGAAAGAGGAAGGTACCCAGAAACACACTACCACAACCATCCACCATGAAGACATCGAGTCATCAACCGATTCTGAGGATGAAGACGAAGTGGTACATAGGCTCTAGTCAGAACAGAACTGGTGAGAAAAAAGAGGAAGGAAACCTGATTTTCAGTGTGCCAGATGTGGAGGGAATCACCCGCGTTCTGAGTGCCGTTTTTTGGACGCCATCTGCAGACACTGAGAAAAACGGTGGCACATTGCAAGGGTCTGCCAAAACAAAAAGAGCTATAGTCCAAAAAGACGAAGCAGCACCCCCTCCAGAACTAAGGAGAAGCAAACCGGAAGTCATTGGAGCTGGAAAATAGAAGTCAGCGGCTCAACGAGAAGGAAGAAACACACCAGATAATTATCATTGGGAATGCCAGAGCAACTGATGCTAAGAAGGTTCAAATAAACATCAAAATAGAGGGAGAGCCATGTGAAATGGAAGTGGACTATGGCTCGTATCTTTCAATGGTATCATGGAACACAATAAAAAGCTTGATACCAGACATATGATGAAAAGAACTCAAAGAGCAAAGCCTGATGTTAAAAGACTACCAAGGAAACAAAATTCTGGTAGTTGGACTGGGATATTTCAAGGTAAAATTCAAGAAACACACTGAAGTTCTCCCATTGACCATCATCAACTGAGACCGCCCCAGCCTGCTTGTTTTAGAATGGTTCACGCCTTTGGGGATCGAAGTGAGAGGAATCAACAGCGTCACTGAGACAGACTGGGAAGAAAGCCTGATGAAGGAGTTCCAGGATGTATTCAATGGGATGCTAGGCAAGTACCATGGGACCCCTATCTCATTTAGCCTAAATCTGAACATAGCCCCCATCTGACTAAAGGCCAGATGCGTCCCTTTTGCGTTAAAGCCAAAAATCGATGAGCAACTGAACTAACTCATCGCACAAGGGGTGTTAGAGCCAATCGACCATGCAAGATGGGAAACCCCAGTTGTGACTCCCATGAAACCAGATGGGTCCGTGCATCTGTGGTGACTATAAGGCCACCTTGAACCACGCATTACAGCAGAATGCATACCCTGTTCCAGTAGTCCAGCACCTCTTGTACTCGTTAGGGGGAGGAAAAGTGTTTGCAAAGCTCAATCTCACGCAGGCATATCAACAATTGCTGGTTGATTCTGAGACAGCAGAGGCTCAGACTATTGTAACACATAGGAGGGCATTTAAATGCAACAGATTGCAATTTGATGACAGCGTGGCCCCCAGCATTTTCCAAAGCCTAATGGAACGCCTCCTCCAAGGACTAAAAGGGGTGGTTTCCTATTTTGATGATGTATTGGTATCTGCCGGAAAAGGGCAGTCTTGCAAAGTTTAGAGAAGCAGGACTCAAGGTCACAAAAGAAAAATGCCAACTTGCCACAAACCAGGTCGAGTTCCTAGGATATCTTATTGATGAAGCAGGAATCCACCCCACTGAAAAAAAATTACGAGCGATAAAAGAAGCACCCAGACCAAAAACAAAACAGACTTGCAGGCATTCTTGGGACTCATTAATTTTTATAATGTCTTTTTGCCACAGAAGGCAACAATAGCAGAACCACTGCATAGACTACTTGATAAAAAAGCCATCTGGGCATGGGGTCGACAAGAAGAAGCTGCATTCCAAAGAATTAAGGACTTAATAAATCCAAATCTGTATTAATACAATATAGCGACATGGTACCACTAACTGTCACCTGCGACGCTTCACCATTCGGCATAGGCACAATACTTAGCCATATACTACCTGATGGCAGAGAGGCACCAATCGCCTTTTACTCCAAAACGCTGTCAAAATCTGAAAGAAACTACAGCCAACTGGACAGAGAAGCCTTGGCCGCTATCTCGGGGGTAAAACGCTTTCACGAATACCTTTATGGTAGGACATTTTCCTTAATTACCAACCACAAGCCACTTTTAGGAATCCTGGCAGGAGACAGAGCCACCCCAACATCCTGTCCCCAAGGATGAGAAGATGGTCGGAATTTCTGGCAGCCTACAACTACAAGCTTGTCTATCGACCAGGAAAAGCCATACCCCATGCCAACACACTGAGTTGCTCACCTCTACTAGACCACGACAATGACCCAGCTCCCACCACACGCACCTTACAAATTGAAATAATATCGATCCTGCCCATCACCGCATTGGACATCACAAGGGAAACCGCAAAAGATGCACTAATGGCCCGACTCTTGAACTGGGTGGGGAGGGGTTGGCTAGAAAATGACAAAAAAGAGACATTTAAACCATTCAAAACCTGGCAAACTGAGCTGTTAATTGAAAAAGGATGTGTACTGTGGGAGGATAGAGTTGTTGTTCCAAGGAAATTACAGGAAGATGTGCTGAACATGTTACATGAGGGACACCCAGGCATGGTAAAAATGAAGTCCCTGGCCAGAAGCTAGGTCTGGTGGCCAGGAATAGACAAAGACATTGAAACATAGGTAAAAACATGTCATAAATGCCAGATGTCCAGACCTAACCCCCCTTTAGCACCAGTCCTTGACTGGGAGACACCCAGAGCCCCTGGTCAAGGATCCACATAGACTTCGCCAGACCCACAAAGGGATATACATTTTTAATCATCATCGATGCTTACTTGAACTGGTTGGAGGTCAGCATCATGAGTTCAGCAATGACTGAAGCCATCACTAAACAACTAAAGAAACTCTTCACCACTCATGGATTACCAGGCATGTTAGTCTCGGACAATGGCCCACAGTTCACAGCTTTAGCTTTTGAACAATTCCTCACAGAACAGGGCATACAACATGCCCTGACAGTGCCAGCTTACCAGGCATCAAATGGACAGGCGGAACACATGGTTCGATACATGAAAGAAGCATTAGAAAAACTTGAAGGGGGTGACATGCAAGACAAAATAAATACCATGCTCACAACTCAACATATAACGCCGTGCAGGTCAACAAACAAGAGTCCAGCTGAACTTTTAAAGGGCAGAAAATTGCGAACATATTTGGACAGACTACACCCCACCTACAACTCCGAGAAGCCACCAGCCACGTTGGTATAGGCGAAAAATCTTACTGGAGACCCATTGTGGTTACTGGCAATGATAACACACATAACAGGCCCCCAATTGTACCGATTGGAAATGATGGACGACAGAACCTGGAAAAGGCACATAGACCAACTACGATCTCGAAACCTTGAACGCAACACTGAGACACCCTGAAACATAGAGCAAACTCATTCAAAACAGCCAATAAGTAATAATAAAACCAGAGAGGGGGGGAACCATTAAATAATAAAGAAAAAGAAGACCCTCTTTTAACACAATTAAAAACAGGCCACCACCCAGCAACAGAAAGCCCAAGAACAAATAAAAACTACTTATCAACAGGCGAGTTCGAAAGAAGGGAGCTGGAGGTGAACCAGGGAAGAAGCAGCCGAGCCGACTCTTCCTGCCCAAGTGTGCCAGAAGGGAGCAGCAAAGCCCGCACAACCAACCTAACAAAGCACGGCGGGAGCAGCATGGCTGACTCACCCTTCCAGGAGGTATCTGAGAGAAGGACAGGAGAAACATCAATCCCATCCAAACCGATTGAAGACAACACAGAGACTGAGCTACACAGGAAAAGTAGGACCCACAAAAGCCCTGCCTATTTGCGTGACTACATCACGTAAAGTTGGACCATACCAAGAGGGGAGGGGTGTTGTATAAAGACATTTGCATACTCGTAATACTACATTCTAATTGGACAATCACTACCTCCTAGTGTTTGGTGGTTAACAACAGATTATGATTGGCCGCCCAAACGGCGGGAGGTTTAAAGTAATGATATTGGTTGCAAGCCGTGAGCAGACGCTTTAAAAGAGGCTGCCGCGGCTCGAGTTTAGTTGAAGTTACTGATAAAGAGCCGAATTCAACTCCGGTCTTGAATCTATCTTGTTCTGGTGATAGAACATGCATCATGATTCTCAGATGTTTGTTTACATGCAGAGACTAACATCAATTTGTTTATTATTTATTCAGTTTATATGCATCTTTCCTGCAGAAGCCCCAAGCAACACACCAAGCCCCATTTTTTGTCCAGCTTTCACTACTACAAAAACACAGTATTTTGCGGAGAGAGTGTGAGAAAGCCAAGACGTTCTATGGGTGAAGGAGACTGGAATCTGAGACATGCTGCTGTTAATCCATCTTGGCAGAAGCTGGATATTTTCCGCTGCTATTAATGGGACAATTTTGAAATAATTGGGGGAAAATTCAGCAGATTTGTGAATCTGTTTCATTAAACATATTGATCCTAGGGGGAATCTGAGGATTCAGAACACAATTCCATTTTTTTCAGAATAAAAAGTTTTATTTCAAATAATCTCCTTCCTTTTCAATTCTTGTCTTGGAGAAAAGAACAACAGTAAGAATCTCTAACCCCAATTGTAAAAAGTAGTAGGGTGAACAGCAAAGGATTTAATATGTAAAGCTGGGTTTCCTATGTTTCCTAAATATGAAATCAAATTTTGATAACTGGAAAATCTTTACTTTGTGTTCATTGTAATGCAGGTATTTTTTCTTGATAGTATGTGCCATTTTTAAAAATAATAATAATAAATCATTTTTAAAAAATCAAACTATTTCCTATAATATTGGAAACATGGATCCTTGTTATCAGCTTTCTCTTCCAGACCTGGATAAGGAACTAGGCCTCCAAAAGGAGATAATTTTGAGAGCCCTCATGTTATCTTGCAATAGAAACTCTTCTCCTTTAACTATCCAACTGAGCAATCTACTGGATTCTGGAGGTATCACTGGAATCTGGAATGGGATGTTTAGGCATCAACCCTTCATTGTGCCCCTTTTGCCCCCAGCCACCCACCTCAGTCAATTTACAGCCATCTTTTCTCCCCCATTGCCCTCCCCCAGCCATTTTCCATGGCCAATGGATCCTGGCCCTTCACCCCTCACCCTTCATCCCTGCCCATTTGCACTGACACCGTTTGACCTTGGACTTTCTCTGCATGGAATAAATAGCACTGAGCCAATCGGATGGTGGGAAGCAGGAGTGGCTCTGGGGTGGTGGGTGACTGAGGGAGTTTTGTGTGGGCGGGCAATGTGCAGTATGAATGAATGAATTCTTTATTGGCCAAGTATAATTAGATACACAAGGAATTTGTCTCGGTACAAATGCTTTCAATGTACATAAAAGAAAAGGTACATTCATCAAGAGTCAAGAATCATCAGGTACAACACTTAATAATGGTCATAGGGTACAAATAAGCAATCAAATCATACTAGGAAACAGCCAATAAAAATTGTAAGGATACAAGTAACAAAGTTACAGTCATACAATCATAAGTAGGAGGAGATGAGTGATAGGTATGATATCAAGACTAATAGTAATAGTAATGCAGACTTAGTAAATAGTTGGCCAATGTTGAGGGAAATATTTATTTAGTAGAGTGATGGGAAAAAACTGTTCTTGTGTCTAGGTGTGTGCATTGTTTTATAGCATCGTTTTGAGGGCAGGAGTTGAAACAATTTGTGTCCAGGATGCGAAGGTCATGATTGGTGGTAGGCTGGGGAAGAGGGGAAGAGGTGTGGTGGTGCATCATTTCTGGAATTATGGGAGGCAAACAGTGACAGCACAAGGCTGGTGGCACTGTGAGTGGGGAGGGAAGGGACACAGTGCAAGGCTGCTGATGTTGTGAGGGAAGAGAGATGGCTCAAAGCTGCTGTGCGAGGCTCCTGCCATGTTTCCCATATATCACTGCTGTTCACCTGCCATGCCATTCCCTGCAATGCCAGAAACCACACCAGGCTTGCTCCTCCTCCTCCCTTAAATTTCATTGGATGTGAATGAGCTGCAAGCCAAGTCATCTCTGCAATGACTCCTAGAGATGCCCCTCTCTCCCTTCCTGGTCAACCCTCAACACACTCAAATCTGTCTGTACCCCTCTGACACTGTCATGTACCAATTGGAATCTGATTCCAAGGAAGAGGAGGAACAGCCAACAGGGAGTGGGAGTGTGGCTCTGAAGGTTATGGAGGAAACTGGGGAAGGGCACAGGCCAGCTGGGCATTCAGATGAAGACCCAGGCCCATCCCCATGGCATGGTCTATAGGGGAAGAAAGGGCCCTGATCCTCTCCATGGATTGCAGCTGTGAGGACTGTTTAAAAGAACAAAATGCGCATGGCCCAGTGCTGGAAGCAAAGTGTGAAATAATGCTAGTCTTTCATTTCTTATCTGAGTTCTGGCATCCTTCCCAGTGTGTATATTTTCATATCTGTGGATGTCTTCAAGCACTTATTCTGCCTTGTCTCATTAATTGCTTCAGTGTGGTTTGTGTTGTTTTTCTAATTAATAATTTATATGTATTTTTAGTTTGAACGGCATTTCTTCCTTTTCACAACTCTTTGTGGGGGAGATTTTTTTTCTCCAGTCAATGATTATTGGAACTTTGAAGCTAAGTTGAAGGAATTAAAGGGACTTTTCCTGTATTTGTGACTTTGTTGCTTTTGTATCTCACCCTGGTTCATCACAGACACCTTCTCTTTATAACTGCACCCTGTCCCCCACTGCACAACCAGTCAGAACCATGGCTCTGGAGCCATCCAATTTGTTGGAAACTGTAGCCTCTTTAAAAGGCTCTTGTGTGAAATATGTGTGTGTGTGTGTGTGTGTGTGTGTGTGTGATATTCAGCTTTGTTAGGGTATTTTCCCACGTCATGATAGTTGTGCTTTTAAAGTTGTAGCGACGTTTCAGCAGAATCTCATTTGCCATCATCGGGCTTCTGTATTGTGTTCATCTGTGAGTCAGACTTTCACAGCCGTTTCTGTTTTAAATTTGGTGCTAGCCTACTGCTGTGTTCTTCACCCTGATTGTTTGGGTGTATTGGTCTATTGGTCTTGGAGTTTGCTGTGTTCTGCTTGATTGGTGTTTCTAATATCTTCTGTCTGTTTTGTAGCATTTCTTTTGTCTTGATTGGCTGGCAACATTGTGTTTCCTGTATTGGAGGCTTTTAATGCGGTTTGGCTTTGGATAAACAGATGGCTATCATTTATTAGGAGGCTAGGTTTCATCTGGATGCATGGTTAGGGTGTGTTTGAGCTGGAGGTATCAGGGGGGATCTGTTTGTGCCCAGGTGTTTATGCTTGTGGTGTGGAGATTTTTTTTGTTTGTGAGTGCAGGCTTCCAAATAATTGATAGTCTGGTGGAATCATCTTTTCTATTCATGCTTTCAGGTCTTTTTTCAATCTCTATGGCTTCTCTGATAATTCTGTGGCTGGGGTTTTCTATAGTGGCTAGGGTTTTGGTGCCATTGAAGTCGATGCTATGACCTGTGGCTTTCATGTGTTGGACTAGTGAAGAAGCGTCTTCCAACTTTTTTCTGCATTTTTGTGTTCATCCAGGTGGGTACTTATTCTTCTATTGGTCTGTCTGATGTATGTGGCAGGGCATGATGCACAGGGGATTTCATATATGCCTTGGTTTTCCAGGTCAATTTTAACTTTGGGGTTTCTTAGGATGGCTGCTATTTTACGCCAAGACCTGCACACCTGTACCTGTGAAAATCTATGAAAACAAACATTGTACCTCTATGGGGAGGAAACCTTCCAGCTGACTAAGACCTACGAGAAACTCGAAGTCTGAAGAGCCACCATCTTATGTGACCTCACATTCCTACACAATTGCCGAGACGAAGAAGTGATCCCCACATGCTTCCAATTCAAATTCAATTCCAAAACCTCAGCTGCTGAAAGGATCCTGAAAAGAATGGAATTAGCCCTAATCAGAAATGAACTCCATAGGAAAAGATTCCTTCTAGACCAAACCAAAAGGGACTTACTTACTCTCTGCCTCAAACTCAGCAACAAAATCCACCCAGCACTCTGGAACAAATCCAAACAACTAGCCATCTGGAGAGCCAAAACAGAAACCTCCCACAAGACAGACACACACACCAGCAAACTCCACAGACTAGAGAGATGCCAGAAGCCCAACCCTCCCTGAAAACAATGCATGAAATGCACAGTACACATATCAGACAGAACCCTCACCAGAGCAGAAACCAATGTCATTTCCAAGGGATTCAACTTTGCAGTCGCCCCCAAACGCATCCCCACTGAGAATATTATATGTGGAGTTGAAGCTAGCCTAACCAAAATTAACCCAGATGTAGCCAATAAAAATCAGACTTGAAGTCACCAACATCCTCTGCTCCAGCAGTTCACCCAGAAGTGACTTACACAGAGAAGAACAAAAAGCACTCACCAAGGTTTCTGGTTCCGCGTGGCTTCGGTGGCAGAAGGAATTCGCAACTGTTTGCGATTCCTACTGCGCTTGCCGCCGAGGTGCCCTCGATCCAAATGGGTCAGGGGGATATGGCTGCCCCGTAGAGGCAGCTGAAGAGAGAGGGGAGCCAGACAAGGAGTTGGGGGTGTCACAGACCCCCTCCTCCTCCGGAAAAACCCCTTTTTCCTGAAGTGGTGAAGCGGCGGTCAGTAATGGCCGCCAAGAAGAAGCCTGCAACTGGGTAAGATTGTGCTGGAGGAAGCAAGAAAAGTGAAAGTGCTGGCTGAGCCGGGTCAATCAACATCTATTAAAATCTCTGGAACTGAACTGTCTGAATTGCTGGAGGATACATTGAATCCCTAAGAAGACGGAAAGCGGCGGAGAAAACTGTTAAAGGGAACTTTTTTTTCCTTCACTCTCCCACCCCATAGAAACAGCAGATGAAGATTTGAAATTTATTTGAGCACTGAAGGTGAATTATTTTGAAAGTTGAAGCCAAGGGACAAAAGATTCTTTGGACATTGGACTTAATAATTTAAGAAATCGGAAAACCCTTATTGGAGGTATGGATTTCTGATCATTTTAAAAAATATTGTTGTTGTAAGGGGGATAGGGAGAGAAAAAAAGAAATTTGAGCAGAAGCTGAAAAAGGAGGAGAGTGCCTAGAATCCCAAAGAAAGGCATATGGTAATTGGTCCTCTTTGACTAAACACTAACCCCAGAAAGAGAAATAGAAGAAGGAAGAAAAGTATTAATTTTTGGAACTTTTTTTTGAATTACTTTCGATTAAAAATACTTGGGTGGTTGTTTTGGGAAAAGTTTCTCTTTTCATGATGGCATCGCTTGTGGATGAACTAAAGACTGAATATCAAAAATATAAAAAGGAAGAACAAGATGGAAAAGATACTTTGGGCACCCTACTTCAATTTTTAGAAATGGCATTATGTACTTATGAAAAGTTGATTACGCAGCAGAATGACTGGGACAAAGAAGAAGAGGAAGAAGAAGCCATCTTTGATGAACAATGGGTTTTTTCCGGGGAGGAGGAGAAAGAGGATAAGAAAAAGGGGATTTTAAGGTTTGAAAAAACAACCAAAAAAGACAAAAATGAGAGGAAAGGTGGATGCAAGGTTAGAAAGCAATGGAAAGGGAGTAAGAAAAGGGAGGAGGAGAGACAAAGGGGTGAAAAGGGCAAGGAGAAGAATAAGCAAGAGAGAAAGGGGGGGGAAGAGAAGCCTCAATGGTGGGAAGCAAGATTTAAAGAAAAAAAACTTATTTAGAGACAATGGGTGAATCTAACTGGGAAAAAATGGGGGGGGGGGTTCTGGAAGGTACATAAGATTATGTTTTTATATGTGTATCTAGAGTAGAATGTTTAAGATATAAATGAGTATTAATATATATGGTTAGTTTTTTTTCTCTTCTTTTTAAATGAGTGGCTATATAGGTTTTCTCTTTAGTTATTAACCTCTCTTATAAAATTTATTGTGTAATTTTAGAATATACTAAACAGAATCCCAAGATAAATTAAGTGTTATATGAAGTACTCTTAAGTTAGGGCAATGAGTTAAAGGCGTCACTCCAATCAGTGTATAGGAGAAGTATATTAAAAGAAAAAAGATGAATGGATAGCTGGTAATAAAACAGACAAAGAATGATATTGAAAATGGTAATAAGATATGGAAGGATATATAAAGTGAGTATGATGTGTGAATTTCGTCTGTGTGAAGAGTTTTAACTCGGGACCAAGCAGCCTTCAGAAAAGATGTTTTAGGTGTTGTTTTGTTTTTTATGTTCTGTGTTTTGTATGTTTATAAAAGGCAATAAAATTTTAACTAGCAAGAAATAACTTGGATAATTAGAAGGAAAAGGAGAAGTTGGGATAAGATATGAAGTTAAATAGATAACGGAAATATTGATTATAATCTGGAATCATTTGTATGTTCTATTGGTTTTCTTCTTTAATTATTTTTCTTTTTAGAAAAGAATTTGTAAGCTGTTATGCCTTGATTGTTTGTGCATTGTTCTTGTAAAATTAATAAAATTTGTTTTTTTTTTAAAAAGTACTCACCAAATTGAGGAAAGACAACAACATAATCATTCTCCCAGCAGACAAAGGCAATGCCATGGTCATGATGAACACAATGGACTACCAATCTGAACTATCCAATTCACTACCTACCTAGAAAAGACCACCAAATCCAAAATAAAAGCCTCCCCCATCAGTGAAGAGATCCAGCAAAGAATCATCCCCAGAAAAAAAAATCATCCAGATGTCCTAATCTCTATGGCCTCCCCAAGATACACAAAGAAGGAACACCACTCAGATCCACACTCAACACCATAGGCTCACCTGTACAGAATCTTGCCAAATTTCTCGCCAAACAACTCCAGCCCTACACAGAATCCATCACCTCACACATACAAAACTCTTTCCACTTCATAAAAACAATAAAGAAACAAAACCTGCAACCCAACAACCTAGTCATGAGCTTTGATGTCATCCAAGTACCTCTTCACCCAAGTACCTATTAAAGAAGCCTTGACAGCCATCCAAAACAAATACAACCTCCCAAAGCACATCCTAGATCTGACCAACCAACACATACTTCATCTACAATGGACAAAGATACAAACAGATAGAAGGAGCACCTATGGGATCACCCTTCTCACCTGTCATCGCTAACCTATACATGGAACACTTTGAAACCAATGCTCTAGACAAATCAGAACACAAACACAAACTCTGGCTTAGATATGTAGATGACACTTTTCTAATTTGGCCACACAGGAAAGAAAAACTGGACAATTTTCTCACACATCTCAACAGCCTACACCCCAAAATAGAATTCACCATGGAAATAGAAGCCAACAACCAACTTCCCTTCCTGGACGTCCTAATTTACAAAAAAAACCAATATTTCCCTAGAACACACCATCCACCAGAAAAAAACACACACCAACCATTACTTAAACGCACAATCCCATCACCACCCTGCACAAATCAACCCCATAGTCAAGACCCTCATCTGCACAACCAAATGCCTAGCTGACAAAGACCGCCTGAGAAGAGAATTACACACCATCACTAACTTATTAATTTCCAATGGATTCTAAAGAAACCCAATAACCAACTTAATCCGAAAGGGGACACCTCCCAGAAACTGAGATTCAGAACAGGACAATGGTATCACCCTCCTCCCCTACATCAAAGGCACCACAGATAAAATCAGCAAAATTCTCCACAAACACAATATCAGGACAGCCTTCTGCACTGACTAAAAAATAGCTAACATCCTAAGAAACCCCAAAGACAAGATCCAGCTAGAAAACCATGGAGTTTATGAAATACCATGCAACAATGGCCCAGCCACATACATTGGACAACTCAACAGGAGAATAAATGCACGCATCACAGAACACAAGAATGCAGTCAGAAAAGAAGAAAATTCTTCCTCTCTTTTCCAGCACCTTAAAGCCACAGGACATGAAATTAATCTGGAGGGAATCAAATTAATCTCCAATACTGAACACTTCAATGAGGGAATAATCAGGGAAGCCATCAAAATAGAGAAACACCCCCATAACATGAATAAACGGGATGATACCTCCTGCCCACCAGACATTTATCAACAAACGAGTCCCAGCCATCAAAACCAACACTAGACCCAAAACAACACATGATGCCACGTCCAATCCCCCTCATCAGACCCAGGCCCAAGCCCATCCTATAAACAAAGGACAACCACCATCCAGAAAGCAGACTGTGACTGCCTTGCCAGTTGTCGCACCCCCCGACCCCAAAACCAAACAAGCTGACACATGCCAAGAACACAAACCCAGACCCAAAACTCGAAGCCAGACTAAAACCCAGAATGCTACATCACAGCCACCCACTCAGGATATCACATCAGAAAACTCAGGAAATTACACCACAAGAACTCAAGAAGTTGCAACACAGCAAATGACCCAGGATATCACAGCACAAGACCAAGGATACCACAGCAATAAGTCTCACAAGGTCATCACACAACCCATTACCCAAGCAGTTACTACATAGGAGGCTAATGGAAAAGAGATCAAAACACAAATGACCCAGGAGATTGCAATGCAGGACCCAGGATACCACAACAAAAGAACTCGCAAGCATATCACACAACCCATTACCCAAACCATTAATACATGAGAGGCTAATGGAAAAAAGATCACTACAAAACAAACAACCCAGGAGATTACAGCACAAGATCTAGGATATCTCCACAACAAAACTCACAAGGCCATCACACAGCCCATTAAACCAACATCAACTCCATCAACCAATCAAGAGGCAGCAATGCAGCCAATCAGCCCAGAACACCAGCCCCCACCACCAGTATTTAAAGAGAGACGGCAGCTCCGATCACACACTGCTTGCGTTGGCACGAAGCCAAAAGCAACAGCCTGAGGATGGCGAGTGGGACCTCGCTGAAACATCACCAAAATACTCTTAATCTTATACGGGAAAAGACCCGAACATACCTAGACCTACATATATATAGGGAGGGAGGACCAGAAAAGGAAGAAAACTGGCTATGAATCAGCTGAGGTGGGTTGCTGCAGGCAAAAGGGGCATGGCCAATGGTGATCTCCTAAATGCCTTAAAGCCCACTGGATCTACACAGAAAGAAACTTTCTTTTCAACTTGATCTCTATGTGATCAATTATGAATCCCACCAATTGCTTCCAAATTCAAACTCAGTCTATGACATTCTTACCCATCTGATTTGAAACGTTTTCTTTTGGACATGGAAAGCAACCGTAACAACAAAATGGCTTCCCTTCCTTCTTACTCTTGCTGTGACCTTTATGGCAGGTTTCATTGCACAAAGACAGAGGCTGAGCCCAGGCACAAGGAGAAGTAGACAATGCAGAAGCCTTAAATGTTGATTTGATACTGGGATAGTTATAAACATTGGTTCTAATTAGACAACCATATTATACAGTAGTTTGAGAAAGGAATGTGCACAGAATAAGTGCCTTTAAATAAATGCATTTTTTTCAATCCCAACCAAAAGGCATTATTACAATCTTATAAGCAACCAAGTTAAAAAAAAATCAAACATTTGTACCTGTGCCAGATTTGAGGCAATAGTCTTGAAATGGAATTGTGGGGTGATATATGTCACCAAATTCTACCATTTGCAGTGTTACATTTTCATTTGAAAATCATGTTGTATTTACCTTTTTTTAAAAAAAATATGCAAAAGTATTCTCTACCCAACTGTATAAAAATTACAACCTTGGTAGAAAATCACTTTTTTGTGGCAGAAAAGGTCTAGGTTACTAAAAAAAAAATGGAAATAAGTTCAACTAACTTTCATACACTTATATATGACCATACAACCAATTTCATTAACTGTAGCCTGAACCAATGAGCTGAACCCCAAATGTATGGGGAAAATACCTGGCTAAACCTTCTTGGCCACCTGATGGCTTTGACATTTACACTGGAATCTTTGCCTTTGGGTGCTTTGAGATCAAATTTTCCCACTTTAAGTCGATGTATACTTAGATTTGGGAATGTAACCCAATTGATAATATCAAATCCTGCTTCTAGATTTCCATTTTGATCAAAGGAAATCATTTCCCCAACAATGTTGTTAAATGAGACTTTTCTTAGAAAGCTGTGAAACTAATTTAAAGTGGAAAGAAATATAAATAATAAATGAACACAAAAATAATACCAATTAAAAGATAAAAATATTTTATAACATAGAAGGACCAATGTCTGCTTAAATAATCATTATTACATATAGTTAATCTGTTGTCTAATATTTGTTTATTTATAATATGGCTAATATTGTAAACAAAATATAAAGAGTGAAACCAATTTATCATTGCTTCCAGGGATATAGGTTATCTCTTTTTAAAAAAAACCCAAAAAGAATGAAGAACACAAGCAAATTCAAGCATTAAGATATTTATTTTTCACAGGAATCACCTTGAATGGAAAAATTAGTTAAGAAAGAAACCAGGATCCTAATATCTCATTTGCATCATTGGAATATCCTTTACTGTTCCTAATTGTGATTTGGATGATATGAACAATAGTCACAGAGTTAGTCTTTTCGTTGAAAATGTGGTGTTCCCTGACATTTTGTTCTTATGGGAGCATGCTATCCTTTTGGACCTGGCTAAATAACGTTATTACATAACCATTATAAAAATATTTTAATGTAGTTGTTATTAGCCATTACAGAAATGTTGAAAGATGTGGAGTTCTGGTTGTCCATGCAAACGTTCCTGAGAAAAGAATGCGGCCCAAGGCATTTAATAATATACATGATAGAGATAAGAAAGGTGTGGCCCCAATATCCTAACAGGAGGAGATTCAGAGATCATGTGCTGCCTACGTGTGCCCTCCAGAGACGCAAAGAATGAGATCTGAAGTTATCAAACTATGAAAACAAAGAGCATGCTGAGTAATAATCAAGAAGGAACCCAATATATTTTTAATCTCTTTTAGACCCTAACTCTCGCATCATGGTCAGCAGATAATGAAGTTCTGATGAATCAGTGCTGTTGTATTTTGACATCCACCAGGAAAATCAAGTACCTCACATTCACCAAAAGTGAGAAGATCTGTGAAATGATGGAAGAAAATGGTATACCTCTTCTAAAATGCACAAACATCAAGTTCAGTAAAGATGTAGACAGTCTCCCTTCTGTTTGGGTAATCAGGACATTACCTGCCATAGTTGTTGTTAGGGATACACCCCAGCAGAATCTGCATGGCAGCCAGGCAGGCAGGCAAAATATGTGAGATAAACGTTTTTGTAGCTTACACTTAGTAAAACAGATATACTGTGCTAGTTAAATAGTTTATTCCAGTAAGAGTTTTAGCATAGTCAAACAGTCCATATATCATTCACTAGTTCAGTCTGTCCGGGGATTATTCAGTTGCAAAATCCAGTATCGAAAAAGAGGTCAGTAAACTTACAAATATCAGTCGAGTAATAAATCTTCTCACAGTAGAGATATAAATATGTCAAACCTCCTTTCTTCCTTCAGCAGCAGCAGGGAACCATCAATCCATCATTGTCAACAAGCAATTCAGTAAGCCAGTAATACAGTAAACCAGCAGGTTCTCTTGTTCCCTCTTGTGGCGGTTTTACAGTCGCACCCAAAATTACATGCTTTGCTGTTTAAAGTGACACACACTTAGTTACAATCATAGTTTATATATATTATTTTATCCAAAGTGTTAAGCCTGGGTTCCCCAACCAGGGTTAGGGAGACAAGCTAAACAGAATGTGCAGCGTTAGTCAGATAGGCACACAGATAAATGAGTGAGCTAAGTTTGTATGTTTATTAACATACAGTAAAAATAACAGATACGCTTGTGCTATCAAAAATATAGTTTATTCCATTATGAGTTCATAGCATAGTCAAAATAACAGTCCAATAGTCATGTATCATTTAGTCAGTCCATTCAGGGATATTCAGTTAGCAAAGTCCGTTTAGAATATCCTATGTCAGTTCACTTACAAGTCAGTCCTTTGTTTTCTCTCCCGTTCGAGCAATGCAGTCTTGAGTCCTTGCAGTAATCAGGGATCATCAAAGCCAGAGAGAGAGCAAGCTGTCGTCTTGCTTCTTTTTAAAGTGCTTTCACAACCACTCCCCTGATTACATTCCCATATTTAAAGTTGCAGACACTTTAACATATAAACCATGATAACATATTATTATTTACCTAAACCAGTTAGGGTAAAACAATGTTATCCCTAACATTCTCCCCTTTTAGGAAATAATAATAAATATAACTATTTACATCTTTAAATCATATTTGTTACAATTCTCTTTAAACTTAATTACTCCTTGAGCTTTTGTAAATTGGTCTGCAATGTTTTCTTCCGTCATGCAGTATTCCAATTTAATTAGCCCATTCTTTACAGATTCTCTAACATTTAAGTATCTTAAATCAGTATTCTTTGATCTAGTTTTTACAGCAATACTAGTAGCTAACTTTATAGCTGCTTGGTTATCTTCGTACACAATAATGGAATCTTTTACAGTTATACCCATGTCTAATAATAACTGTTTGTACAAAATCAAATCAGTGCATAGTAATGACAGACATGAAAATTCCGCTTCCATCGTGGACAAGCTGATATGCTGTTGTCTGATTGACCTCCACCCTATTAGTGTTTTACCAAATAATATAGCCATCCCAGATGTTGATTTTCTAGTGTTTATATCAGTTGCAAAACTTGCATCTGCATAGGCACTAAGACTCAAATCACCCTTTGGTTCTATATACAATGCATGGTTCAGTGTTCCTTTAAGATATCTTAAAATTCTCTTTAATGATTGCCAATGACATTGATGTGGATCTGAATTAAAACGTGCCAGCTGATTTACACTATAAGCTATATCTGGCCTTGACCAATTGCTTATATATGATAAGCTACCAATCAAAGATTGATATATAGATTTATCAAATTTGGGACTTTGATCATCAGTTTGGCAAACTTCCTGACTCATTGGAGTCTTTGCCGGTTTACAAAGTTCCATTTTAAACGTTTTAATTAATTGGCAAATTTTATCTTCTTGAGATATCTTAAAACCATTTTTTGTTTTGTTAATTGTCAATCCTAGATACTTTTTAATTTCACCTAAATGCTTTAATTTTATCTTTTTGGCTAATAATGATATAATCTCATTAGCTTCATTATTAGTCTTAGTTATCAAAGCAATATCATCTGTAAATAATAACAATAATGACACCGTTCCATTATTTTCTCTTTTAAACACACATGGATCTGCTAAACCAGATTTAAAACCTATATTGTTTAACTCTTTCACAATATATTGGTTCCACTCAAACCCAGATTGTTTCAACCCGTAAAGACTCTTTTTGAGTTTCCAACAATCATTACTATTTACTTTATTGTCTTTTATATCTACTGGTTTTCTTAAATATATAGTGTGCTGCAATGGTGCATGCAAATAGGCAGTTTCTACATCTAAATGGTTAATTACATAGTTTTTCTTAGCTGCCCACACTAATGCTGCTCTTAAAGATGTTGCTTTAAGACTTGGTGCAAAAACTTCATCGTAATCAGATGCAGTTTGATTAAATCCTTGAGCTACTAACCTAGCCTTATGGGTAACAGTCCCATCATTTCCAGTTTTTACTTTAAATATCCATTTGCACCCAATGGATTTTTCTCCTGGAGGTAATTTAGCATCTTCATATACTTTCATTATCTTTAATGAATTTAGTTCCTTTTCCATTGCCTTTTGCCAATTCTCCTGATCCTTAGCAGGATACATCCTAAGTTCATCTACACTAGTTGGAACTTTAGTTACTTGGCAAACTATACTTGCTTGATACCTATCAGGTGGTCTAGTTATACGTGTAGTACGTCTAGGTATTACAGGACTTACAGGTGGACTTTCATTTATTAACTCTTCTTGATTATCTAACTCTTCCTGATCAACTGTTTCCTCTTGTTCTGGTCCTATTTGCTCTTCGTGGACTTCTTCTTTAATTGGACTCTTCTTATAACTAGTCTGATCTTTCTGCCTTTTGTAGGGTTCAATAATTACTTCATTATTTAAATCTTGCTCTAATCTATTCCATCCTACATGTTCTAGGAATTTTGCACTAGCACTGGTGTAAACTCTAGATGTACCTGGTTCCCAGAATCTATAAGATCCATGATTAGATGTATATCCTACAAAATATAATCTTTTAGCTCTATGCTGTCCTTTGTGTCTAAGTGGTGAAGGGATATGTACCCATGCTGGTGCTCCAAATGTGTGCATGTAACTTAAATCAGGTTTTGTACCATGCCACAATGTGAATGGTAATTCACCTGTTGTTGAATTAACAACATTATTTAATATATGATTACCACACATTATTGCTTCTCCCCACAAATTGTCAGGTAATCCTGAATCAGACATCATAGTTCGTGTCATTGATTGTAATGTTTGGCCTCTTCTCTCTATAAAGGCATTATGTTGTGGCCTATATGGTGCAGACATTTTATGTTGAATACCTGACATTCTTAGTCTGTTCTGGAATTTATTATTTGTAAATTCTGTACCATTATCTGTTATAAGAGTTACTAATTTCTTTTTAGTTTTCCTTTCAGCAAATTTTATCCAATTAAAGAGATTTAGATACGTTTCAGTTTTGCTCTTCATTAAATAGCAAAACCCATATCTAGAATAGTGGTCCATTATATTTAATATGTAACGAGCTCCTCCTACACTTGGTTTTTTCGGACCTATTAAATCAGCAAATACTACCTCTAAAGGTTCTTTGGTAGTAAATCCATCCACTCTATTAGCCGGTGTGACCCTGCTCTTACATTGATTACAGGCATTACATTGCAAATACTTATTACAAGTTTTCAAACTTATTCCCTTAGATAATTCAACAGTTTTCTTAAGCATTTTAAAATTTAAATGCCCTAGCCATCGGTGTAACAAGTGAATACATTCATCATGAGGTTTCTTATTTTCATAAACTGTGTTAGCCACCTTTAAACCATCATCATTTAACACATATAATTCACCTCTTAAAGATGCAGTAATTTTCTTATCTTCTTTCTCAATTATGCAGTTATCTCCTTTAAAAGTAACTACATATCCTAGTTTAACCAAAATTCCAACTGAAGTTAAATTAAACTTAAGTTGTGGTACATATAACATTTTTACATTCTCTTTTATAAAAGAACAATATGCTATACCTTGACCTTTAGCTTTCAGTTTCCAGCCATTGGCTAACGATATCTGCTGTGTACTCTTGGATATTTTAAAAATTTGTTTGTTATCATTTGTTATACAATGGGATGCTCCACTGTCAACCACCCATAAATTATTTTTTACAGCTTCGTTAGTATACATGGCTAACTCTAAATTTTTAATTATCTTTTGATGACTTTTAGTATTCTGGCCAGCGTTCTGGCACTTTGCCTTTTTACAAAATCTTGCCAAATGTCCTCTTCCTCCACAATTAAAGCACTTTTTAATTGCGTATGCAGTAGGAGAGTCATTGTCTTCTTTTTGAGGTTGCTGCCTCCTTAAATCGTCTCTTTCAAGCCTTCTTCTGGCTTCTTCAATCAATCTGCCAGTTATATCAGTTAAAGTTAGGCTTTCCTTTGGCAATATTTCAAGGGAAGTTACGTAGTTGTCATAACTTTCATCAAGGGAAGATAGAATTATGTAGACTTGGTGTAGTTCAGAGAAAATAAGCTCTTTCTCGTGCAGTTCTTGAAAAATGCTTTGCATAGTTTTCAAATGACTCAGCATATCACCATTTGTTTGGAGATGTGTACTGAAAAGCTTCCGTGTTAGATTTATGTGAGCACCAACATTATCTTGAACATAAATCCTCTTCAGCTTCTGCCAACACCCAACAGCCGTTTTCTCTCCATGGATATAAACAAGCTGTTGATCAGTTAAGGTTAACCCAATTATGCAAATAGCTTGTTGATTTTTATGCATAAATTCTTCTATCTTTAGTTTATCTTCATCATCCTCTTGATCCCATTCTTCTACGTTTGGTGGATTTTCAATTATGTTCCACAAACCTTCTCTTCGTAGAAGCAGACTACATTTCATAGACCATGATACATAGTTTGTTCCATCCAACTTGGATATCAGGGACAAACTTTGTAGATTGACTTGTGCCATGTTTTCTTATATGGATATAAAACTATAATTAATAAAACACAGCTGTCTGTTTACTGTAATGTATAACAACACAAACTCTCACTTTTACATAAATCTGTTTTATCCTAGTTAAACTGACTTTGCAGCCTCTGGGCCCATAACCAGTGTTAAGCCTGGGTTCCCCAACCAGGGTTAGGGAGACAAGCTAAACAGAATGTGCAGCGTTAGTCAGATAGGCACACAGATAAATGAGTGAGCTAAGTTTGTATGTTTATTAACATACAGTAAAAATAACAGATACGCTTGTGCTATCAAAAATATAGTTTATTCCATTATGAGTTCATAGCATAGTCAAAATAACAGTCCAATAGTCATGTATCATTTAGTCAGTCCATTCAGGGATATTCAGTTAGCAAAGTCCGTTTAGAATATCCTATGTCAGTTCACTTACAAGTCAGTCCTTTGTTTTCTCTCCCGTTCGAGCAATGCAGTCTTGAGTCCTTGCAGTAATCAGGGATCATCAAAGCCAGAGAGAGAGCAAGCTGTCGTCTTGCTTCTTTTTAAAGTGCTTTCACAACCACTCCCCTGATTACATTCCCATATTTAAAGTTGCAGACACTTTAACATATAAACCATGATAACATATTATTATTTACCTAAACCAGTTAGGGTAAAACAATGTTATCCCTAACATTCTCCCCTTTTAGGAAATAATAATAAATATAACTATTTACATCTTTAAATCATATTTGTTACAATTCTCTTTAAACTTAATTACTCCTTGAGCTTTTGTAAATTGGTCTGCAATGTTTTCTTCCGTCATGCAGTATTCCAATTTAATTAGCCCATTCTTTACAGATTCTCTAACATTTAAGTATCTTAAATCAGTATTCTTTGATCTAGTTTTTACAGCAATACTAGTAGCTAACTTTATAGCTGCTTGGTTATCTTCGTACACAATAATGGAATCTTTTACAGTTATACCCATGTCTAATAATAACTGTTTGTACAAAATCAAATCAGTGCATAGTAATGACAGACATGAAAATTCCGCTTCCATCGTGGACAAGCTGATATGCTGTTGTCTGATTGACCTCCACCCTATTAGTGTTTTACCAAATAATATAGCCATCCCAGATGTTGATTTTCTAGTGTTTATATCAGTTGCAAAACTTGCATCTGCATAGGCACTAAGACTCAAATCACCCTTTGGTTCTATATACAATGCATGGTTCAGTGTTCCTTTAAGATATCTTAAAATTCTCTTTAATGATTGCCAATGACATTGATGTGGATCTGAATTAAAACGTGCCAGCTGATTTACACTATAAGCTATATCTGGCCTTGACCAATTGCTTATATATGATAAGCTACCAATCAAAGATTGATATATAGATTTATCAAATTTGGGACTTTGATCATCAGTTTGGCAAACTTCCTGACTCATTGGAGTCTTTGCCGGTTTACAAAGTTCCATTTTAAACGTTTTAATTAATTGGCAAATTTTATCTTCTTGAGATATCTTAAAACCATTTTTTGTTTTGTTAATTGTCAATCCTAGATACTTTTTAATTTCACCTAAATGCTTTAATTTTATCTTTTTGGCTAATAATGATATAATCTCATTAGCTTCATTATTAGTCTTAGTTATCAAAGCAATATCATCTGTAAATAATAACAATAATGACACCGTTCCATTATTTTCTCTTTTAAACACACATGGATCTGCTAAACCAGATTTAAAACCTATATTGTTTAACTCTTTCACAATATATTGGTTCCACTCAAACCCAGATTGTTTCAACCCGTAAAGACTCTTTTTGAGTTTCCAACAATCATTACTATTTACTTTATTGTCTTTTATATCTACTGGTTTTCTTAAATATATAGTGTGCTGCAATGGTGCATGCAAATAGGCAGTTTCTACATCTAAATGGTTAATTACATAGTTTTTCTTAGCTGCCCACACTAATGCTGCTCTTAAAGATGTTGCTTTAAGACTTGGTGCAAAAACTTCATCGTAATCAGATGCAGTTTGATTAAATCCTTGAGCTACTAACCTAGCCTTATGGGTAACAGTCCCATCATTTCCAGTTTTTACTTTAAATATCCATTTGCACCCAATGGATTTTTCTCCTGGAGGTAATTTAGCATCTTCATATACTTTCATTATCTTTAATGAATTTAGTTCCTTTTCCATTGCCTTTTGCCAATTCTCCTGATCCTTAGCAGGATACATCCTAAGTTCATCTACACTAGTTGGAACTTTAGTTACTTGGCAAACTATACTTGCTTGATACCTATCAGGTGGTCTAGTTATACGTGTAGTACGTCTAGGTATTACAGGACTTACAGGTGGACTTTCATTTATTAACTCTTCTTGATTATCTAACTCTTCCTGATCAACTGTTTCCTCTTGTTCTGGTCCTATTTGCTCTTCGTGGACTTCTTCTTTAATTGGACTCTTCTTATAACTAGTCTGATCTTTCTGCCTTTTGTAGGGTTCAATAATTACTTCATTATTTAAATCTTGCTCTAATCTATTCCATCCTACATGTTCTAGGAATTTTGCACTAGCACTGGTGTAAACTCTAGATGTACCTGGTTCCCAGAATCTATAAGATCCATGATTAGATGTATATCCTACAAAATATAATCTTTTAGCTCTATGCTGTCCTTTGTGTCTAAGTGGTGAAGGGATATGTACCCATGCTGGTGCTCCAAATGTGTGCATGTAACTTAAATCAGGTTTTGTACCATGCCACAATGTGAATGGTAATTCACCTGTTGTTGAATTAACAACATTATTTAATATATGATTACCACACATTATTGCTTCTCCCCACAAATTGTCAGGTAATCCTGAATCAGACATCATAGTTCGTGTCATTGATTGTAATGTTTGGCCTCTTCTCTCTATAAAGGCATTATGTTGTGGCCTATATGGTGCAGACATTTTATGTTGAATACCTGACATTCTTAGTCTGTTCTGGAATTTATTATTTGTAAATTCTGTACCATTATCTGTTATAAGAGTTACTAATTTCTTTTTAGTTTTCCTTTCAGCAAATTTTATCCAATTAAAGAGATTTAGATACGTTTCAGTTTTGCTCTTCATTAAATAGCAAAACCCATATCTAGAATAGTGGTCCATTATATTTAATATGTAACGAGCTCCTCCTACACTTGGTTTTTTCGGACCTATTAAATCAGCAAATACTACCTCTAAAGGTTCTTTGGTAGTAAATCCATCCACTCTATTAGCCGGTGTGACCCTGCTCTTACATTGATTACAGGCATTACATTGCAAATACTTATTACAAGTTTTCAAACTTATTCCCTTAGATAATTCAACAGTTTTCTTAAGCATTTTAAAATTTAAATGCCCTAGCCATCGGTGTAACAAGTGAATACATTCATCATGAGGTTTCTTATTTTCATAAACTGTGTTAGCCACCTTTAAACCATCATCATTTAACACATATAATTCACCTCTTAAAGATGCAGTAATTTTCTTATCTTCTTTCTCAATTATGCAGTTATCTCCTTTAAAAGTAACTACATATCCTAGTTTAACCAAAATTCCAACTGAAGTTAAATTAAACTTAAGTTGTGGTACATATAACATTTTTACATTCTCTTTTATAAAAGAACAATATGCTATACCTTGACCTTTAGCTTTCAGTTTCCAGCCATTGGCTAACGATATCTGCTGTGTACTCTTGGATATTTTAAAAATTTGTTTGTTATCATTTGTTATACAATGGGATGCTCCACTGTCAACCACCCATAAATTATTTTTTACAGCTTCGTTAGTATACATGGCTAACTCTAAATTTTTAATTATCTTTTGATGACTTTTAGTATTCTGGCCAGCGTTCTGGCACTTTGCCTTTTTACAAAATCTTGCCAAATGTCCTCTTCCTCCACAATTAAAGCACTTTTTAATTGCGTATGCAGTAGGAGAGTCATTGTCTTCTTTTTGAGGTTGCTGCCTCCTTAAATCGTCTCTTTCAAGCCTTCTTCTGGCTTCTTCAATCAATCTGCCAGTTATATCAGTTAAAGTTAGGCTTTCCTTTGGCAATATTTCAAGGGAAGTTACGTAGTTGTCATAACTTTCATCAAGGGAAGATAGAATTATGTAGACTTGGTGTAGTTCAGAGAAAATAAGCTCTTTCTCGTGCAGTTCTTGAAAAATGCTTTGCATAGTTTTCAAATGACTCAGCATATCACCATTTGTTTGGAGATGTGTACTGAAAAGCTTCCGTGTTAGATTTATGTGAGCACCAACATTATCTTGAACATAAATCCTCTTCAGCTTCTGCCAACACCCAACAGCCGTTTTCTCTCCATGGATATAAACAAGCTGTTGATCAGTTAAGGTTAACCCAATTATGCAAATAGCTTGTTGATTTTTATGCATAAATTCTTCTATCTTTAGTTTATCTTCATCATCCTCTTGATCCCATTCTTCTACGTTTGGTGGATTTTCAATTATGTTCCACAAACCTTCTCTTCGTAGAAGCAGACTACATTTCATAGACCATGATACATAGTTTGTTCCATCCAACTTGGATATCAGGGACAAACTTTGTAGATTGACTTGTGCCATGTTTTCTTATATGGATATAAAACTATAATTAATAAAACACAGCTGTCTGTTTACTGTAATGTATAACAACACAAACTCTCACTTTTACATAAATCTGTTTTATCCTAGTTAAACTGACTTTGCAGCCTCTGGGCCCATAACCAGTGTTAAGCCTGGGTTCCCCAACCAGGGTTAGGGAGACAAGCTAAACAGAATGTGCAGCGTTAGTCAGATAGGCACACAGATAAATGAGTGAGCTAAGTTTGTATGTTTATTAACATACAGTAAAAATAACAGATACGCTTGTGCTATCAAAAATATAGTTTATTCCATTATGAGTTCATAGCATAGTCAAAATAACAGTCCAATAGTCATGTATCATTTAGTCAGTCCATTCAGGGATATTCAGTTAGCAAAGTCCGTTTAGAATATCCTATGTCAGTTCACTTACAAGTCAGTCCTTTGTTTTCTCTCCCGTTCGAGCAATGCAGTCTTGAGTCCTTGCAGTAATCAGGGATCATCAAAGCCAGAGAGAGAGCAAGCTGTCGTCTTGCTTCTTTTTAAAGTGCTTTCACAACCACTCCCCTGATTACATTCCCATATTTAAAGTTGCAGACACTTTAACATATAAACCATGATAACATATTATTATTTACCTAAACCAGTTAGGGTAAAACAATGTTATCCCTAACACAAACTACGTGAGGTAACCTTGTTATTCCTAATAGTTGTTGATTCAAGAGTTTATTTTTTTTTTTTTCAGACATAGTTCTATGTTTGAAATTTAATGAAGCCATAGACTGCAATGCATGGGCTACAGCATAAACTGCATTGTAAACACTATAGCTATGGGCGGTTATGTTCATGTCAAAAACAGACTTAGGAAGAGCCTAATTGATTCCAAACATTGTCCTCTTCCATGGAAGTTGGGAAGGAACAATCAAATGCCTGTTTCCAAAAGTCCTTAATAAAACCATCTCTGGTCTCCATGTTAGGGTTTCTCATCTTAAGAAAATTTTGGAAACCCATCAGCTCTTTTGACTGAGTTGCAAAAGCTAAGGAACCGTGAAGGATATCTATATCCCAAGACTGTTGAAAGGGAAGAGAAGTGAAATCCATCTGTGCGGTTATCATCCAGACTTTGCCTCTCTTCATTTGTACATTTTCAAGTTCCAAAATTCTGGGAAACATTCTCAGAAAGATTGTAGTGTGAATTTCACCATGTAAGAACACAACACTGGCTGTGCTGTTGCTAATCAAGAGGTACAGTTTAAACTAGGACTCTATCATTTCATGAATGCCAGTTTTGAAACACACATTTGGGAATGGTTTGATAAAGTCAAAGCAGATACCTCCTGCAGATAACTTGGAAAGTTCATTCTGAATAAAACTGAAGCTCCTGTCATCTTGTATATAAATGATTCCAATCCAGGTCCATGAAAAAAGAATAAGCAACTGGAGCATCCCCACATATTGCTGGTTTATATTCCCAACCATCCATTGGATGTGGAATTATTCAGATTGTTCATTAATAATAGGAGAAGACCCATATCCAAGCTCTAAAGAAAAGAAAGACTGAGTAGATAGGATGAGTGCTGGTAAATTTTATATTCTTTGAAGGATTGAGATTCGTTTCATATTTTGACACTGGGTGGAAGAAAATGAAAAGATATAAGAACGTCCCATTAAAATGGAGCTTAAGTAAAGGGACCAAGTCTTGACCTTTCTCTATTTTCCAAAATATGGTGGAGGTTGGGAAGTAATTTCATCTCATCTCCCACATGCAATTATCACTTCTATGTCATCGTGAAGATAAATTTCTACCAAAATAATTGCCAGTGAAATGGAAAAGAGAATTTTACCAAACTTGGATTGTAATGGTGTGCAGCAATCCTTTGAATCCTAATAACATTGTGTGCAAGGAATTGGCATACATACAGACCTCTCACTGTCAACCAATATTTTGTAAATATAGTCTGTATCAATGAAGACCAATAATATAATTTGGAAATAGTGTTGTTGGAAACCATAAAGTTATTCTATGTTTTTAAAGAAAGAATTGGAATATGTTCCTCTATGGAGGTGAAATCAGACCGGATAGTTTAAAAATAGAATAGTGTATAACTATATATAAAGGTATGTGTCTCTGTGTGTAAAAAATTTAGAGATCAGATATGTATTTTAGTAATATGATTTGAGGGGATAGTATTAATAGCTTCAGTCTACCAAAAAAAGAGAACACAAATCTAACAATTAGGTCATTGAATTACTGTAAGTCATCCAAAATATTATAAAGACATTGTCATGTGTGAAAACATACAAATATTTGATAACAAGGTCATACCCACCATCTTCCAGATTTTGGCTCCCTTCTGGTGGATGCTGCTACTTTGAGATGTCTTAACAGCAAGCTACCTGACCCTTCACTTTACAAGTGCCGACCATGGAACCTCTGCCTGTTCCAAATATACCCTCTTAATCCAGATGGATGCTGTTAATTGCAGATTAAAAATGATTTTTAAACGTTTTCCTTTTTGGGTTAGGATTGACACTCAAGGAACAGAAAAAAACCCATCACCTCTAGGTTGATGACACCTTCTTTGTCCCTGTTAATAAAATGACTTACTAAACAAAACAAGTAAGGTCTACCTGTGTCAGACCAATAAAAACCAAGAAAGGCATGTAATACTTCAGGCAGAGCTCTTTATTGTTCCTCAGCAGAATTTTTGACAATTTTGCCGAAGCAAAGCACTTTACTATCTGCATCTACTATATACTTCAGGAATTATTAGGGAAGAATTGCCTTCACCCACTTTATCTCACATAAAATATCTTGATTGCATGTCCTTTCATTCCTCTAGAATGATTTCACCTTCTCCTGGAAATCTAGCCTACTACATTCCATCACAACCTGGTTTGTTACAATTTCATTCTTCAAATGTCCACTTTACCTGTGGCATCTTGCAGATGGTCAAAATGATTGCCATGGAAAGACACGTCTGGGAGTCAGGTCCCCTAATCACAACCACGATAGTACTTTGGGCATCACATTTATAGTTTGAAATGAACTTGTCCCATGTGGAAAGGAGCTTCAGAGAAGCAAGATAAGTTAAGCTTCAAGTGAAGTAGTCATTATAAATGCTGAAACCCAAGGAGAAATTGTGCAACATCTGCATATCTTCATTGATCTCCTTTACAGCAAATAGAAAAGCTAAGACATGCTGGTAGGTCTGAGTCAAAAATCTGTAATGAGATTTACCTGTACCATTGAATTGTCTCTACTTAAGAGGTTTAAGGCTTGCTAAATGCCTATTCACATTAAAATATTTAGGCATTGTATTCTGTAAGGTTGCTGGGTAATAAGAAATCTGGGCAACTTAATGATGACACCCAGGCTCATGTTCTCCACAATTTTCATTTGAAAAAATGTATTCCACCACCTGAGGACTTTCCAAATCATTGTCAAAATAGTGCTTTAAAAAGAAATTGGTACATTTCAATGAAGTGACCTTAAATTTCTGTGTAATAATTAATGTCTGGATGTTTATTTCAAAAAATCCAACTCCACGTTAACTTTAATTTCTATTAAGGGAATATCTCTGAAAGGAAATGGGACATGATCTTAGCTATGTACGGAGAGTTCTACAACTGTATATTTGAGTAGGAACTACAGTGTAGTCATTAGTAGCATGGCCTACTAATAGTGTAGAGATAGGATTTAGGTTAATTGAGCATCCTACCTTTGGCAGGTGAGCTTCCCATTACTGTATTTTTAACCAATACCCAAGCATACTACTTAGTTGCAAGTTCAATTTATTCCATGCACAATATTCAAATACCACCTTGAGGTTGTTAGGGATTGTTTTTCTAACTTACATTTTTGACAGTTTTCACTTAACTCTTCATTTCACAATGCCTACTGAAAGATAGGATGATTTTTCTAAGAGAAAATAAGTAATTGTCAGTCTTCCTTTGTTGTACCAGGAATGTGAAATTGACAGTTCTAACATCCATAAAATTATAAAATTAAAATAAAATTACTATGGTGAAATGGGCAGCCAACAAATTTTATAAGTAAATAAATTCTCTTAAAATGAATGGTAAGTTACAGAAAGACAATAATGAGTATGAGAATAAAATGGCACAATGAAGGGATTTAAATCCATCTTAATTTCTCTACCCAGTGAATCTTTAGCTGATAACATGCTTGGGAATACTGTCTATATTGCTGTATTAACTGTTCATAATTTTAATCGATGAAAATTCTGGCCCATTTAAGTTTAAGAATAGTGTGTTGCTATCCTTTTTGATTGAAAATTTGAAAGCAAGGAGAATCCCACAACCTTATACATTTGGTACAAGGCATCAATTGCTTACATGGACTTCAGAGAAGGGATGCTTTTCAAAATTGAGAGAATTGGAAAACATGCAGCTCTGCAAACTAATGCCAGTTGTGATAACATCTCCTGACTGGTAATATTTATGATTGATTTTCCAAGGGTCACTGATTATGCATTTAGCAACTGGAATGTCACATGTTGTCCAAGGAAGTAGCAGCAGTATCAAAAGAATAAATTTCATCATCATGAATACATATCTTCTCCTTAACTTCATGTCACTTGTTCTTTTCCAATCATCCAAATGCTGTTCTTTTTGCATGGCCAGCAATGTCAACTTCACTAGGGCACCCAATTATTTCAAAAGCCCAGATTAAGAAGGTTCTTCAATCTTGATTCTCTGTTTTGCTACCAGATCACTACAGGAAATCTCTTGTCCTCTAAAGGAATTGTCCAAGCAATTAGCATCAATTGGATAATTATGGGGAATTCAAGCACCTACTCATCATCATTATAAATTCTTTCCTATGTAGAAGCAGAAAATAATTTTCTAACCCATGATTTCAGCAAAGGTTTTCTCTTTTCCTAAAAAGTTTCAAAATAATGTGACTTCCTAAAACAAGAGACCAGTTTAGTGGTACATTCACGAAGGTCAAAACAAGCAAGATGACACAAATAGTGTTAAGATGAAAGCCCATCTCCTTTGGGGCTTGCTTTGAAATGTCATGTTTGTCATCCATATGTTTATTTCATTCGAGTTCATTAAGTAACAATCCAGATTTGAACCACCAAGCTTCAGTTCAGAATTTTTCTATACAATCTCTACAATTATTGTGACTCATTGAATTAATGGCTTCAGGGGGCAGGACGGTTCACTTTTCAAAGGTCTCATACTCAGGAAGTTTGCCCATACTATGAGGTAAATCATTCTCTTGATAACCTATAACCATGATTGAATGAAGCAATATAGAACATAATATATTTTAGTATTAAATTTATGCTCAGCTTTTCTGTTTTGAAAAACATTTGGGTCATTTGTCATTGCAAACCCAGAAAGGTTCTGCCACTAATCTAACTTCTCTTGTGTACAAGGAGATTAATTCTTATAATCACTTTATGCAGATTTTTCTTATGAGTTGTTGCCTGTTATTCAGCTCAGGTTTTATCAAGATGATATAAAGTTTGGGAGAGAAAATGAGAACCAATAATCCAGCACTTGAGCCTAAGATGGAGAAGATCTCCACAGCCACCATATATTTCCCTTTGGTGCTCTGGTAAGCTGGAACAAAAGAGATCCAGACACTGCAAAAGAGCAGCATGCTAAGGGTGATAAATTTGGCTTCATTGAAACTGTCTGGGAGTTTCCTGCCAAGGAAAGCCACTGTAAAGCTGATCTTTGCCAAGAGACCAATGAAACCCAGCATGCAATAAAACATGGCAGCAGAGCCTTCATTGCACTCTAGGATTATTTCTTGAGGTGAAGATTTCATGTCAAGATCTGGGAAGGGAGCAGAGACCACCAGCCACACAGTACAAACAGTAGTTTGAACAAAAGAGCAGGAAAGCACTATATAAAGTGCCAGTCTTTTTCCCACCCATGACCTCATCTGGGAGCCTGGCCTGGTAGCCATGAAAGCTAAAACCACAGTGAGGGTTTTTGCCACCATGCAAGAAACTGCCACAGAGAAAATGATTCCAAAAGCAGTTTGGCGAAGAAGACATGTTGCCCTCTGAGGCTGACCAATGAAAAGCAAAGGGCAGAGAAAGGAAAGCAGAAGAAAGACCAGGAGGGTGTAGCTGAGGCCCCGATTGTTGGCCTTGACTATGGGAGTGTCCTTGTGCTGAACAAAGATCATGAGGACCAGAGCTGTGATGGAGGAAAATAAAAGAGCAACAATAGCCAAGGTGATCCCCAAAGGTTCTTGGAAAGATAGAAAGCTGATCTCCTTTGGAATGCACTGATCCTGGGCTTTGGTGGGATATTGATCTTCTGGACACTGGTAACAAGAATCCATGTCTGAAAAAAAATTATCAATATTCCTCATTTAGAAGGTGATGTACAGAATTAAGATGAAAATAAGACTTCATCCATAATGTGAGTTTTAAAAAGAAGAGCATCATTCTCAAGCAATTGTGTTTTCATTAGCTATTATGCAGGACTTAACATTAATTTGTTTGTTGTTCATACATTCAGTTTATATAAGAGGTGTTAAACTAGAAGGCCAGATCAGCATTGTAGATCTCCTCTGCAGGCCAGCTGGGAGAGGAGAGATTGGATAGACACCTCCTGCAGCAACCCACCAGCCAAAATGGGGCAAGGCCCCCCTCATGTGGTCCCCCGTGCCCCATTTTCAGCCTGGATGGCCTCCTGAAGAACTTTGCCAGCAAAAATGGGACATTGGGGGGAGAGACAGGATGGATGCTCTGGTAGCACCCTGTCACCCAGCTCATACATTTTATATATTTCCAGTTCTGTTCTCCTGTGCAGAAGACACAGCCATTCAGCTGGGACTCGGGAGGCAGAGAATGGATGGGGGAAGGGCCAGTTGGAGGTGGTATTTGCTGGTTCTCCAAACTACTCAAAATTTCCGCTACTGGTCCTCCAGAATGGGTCAGAACCTCCTGAATACCATCTCTGGCTTCCAGGCCTTGAGTTTGACACCCCTGGCTTATATGCTCCTTTCCTACAGAAACTCTAGGCAACACATCTACATCTAATCTTCTGTTGTCATGTTTTCACTACAACAAGAATTCGTTGAGATGAATTGGGGACAGAATGACAGGCCAAAGTGGGTATGATGTTTTGTAAGCAGAGGGAGACTGAAACCTGAATATCACTGATAGTCCATCATTGCAGTAGCTGGACATGTTTCAATTTTTCAGTTACCATTGCTCAGGAAGTTTGAAACATTTGGAAAAAGTTCAGCATTTATTCCTTTGAGACATGAATCTATTTCCATAAGAATACTGATCCTAGGTGGAAGCTGAGGATGCCAAACACATTTCATTTATTTTTTTCAAACCAGCAGAAACACTTGATATGCATTTTGTTTCAAATACTGAACTCCTTCCTTTCTATTTCTTGATTTAAAGAAAAGGATAATAATCCTTCCAATTTCCCTATGTGTAAAAGGTAGCATGGTGAGCAGGAAGGATTTAATGTATAAATATGGATTTATATGGAAAGAAGAATGAATATGAAAATTTTAAATGGAAAAGATAAAGGATTTTATTCCTAAATATGAAATCAAACTTTAGTAGAAAATCATAGCTTTGTTTTCATTATAATGTCCATATTTGAGTGTGTAGTTTGTGCCCTTGTACAAGACAAAAAGTCAAATTATTTCCCATAATATTGGAAATATGGATCCTTGTTTTCAGATCTCTCTTTCAGATCTGGATAGGCGATAGAATCAAGCTCCAATCTGAAAAGGCACTCAAAAGGATGAAGTAATTTATGAAAGCCACAATGTACTGTTGCAACAGAAACTATACTTCTTTAATTGACTGGCCAATTCACTGGATCCTGCAAATTCCATTGGCAACTATACAAAGGAAAGGACCGATTTCTATCCAAACTGATTTTTATGTTTTTAATTACACATTACAGATTAATAGAGTTTGAAAGGATCTTGAAGGCCATCTAGTCCAGCCCCTACTCAAGCAGACACAACACCATTTTTGATAGATAGCGGTCCAGGCTCTTCTTGAAAGCTGTCAGTGATGAAGCTCCCACAACTTCTGAAGGCAACTTCTGTTCCATTGGTTGATTGCTCTCACTGTCAGAAAATTTCTCCTTATTACTAGGTTGAATCTCTCCTTGATCAGTTTTCATCCATTATTCCTTGTCTGGCACTTCAAGTACTTTGGAAAATAGCTTGACCCCCTCCTCTCTGTGGAAGCCTCTCAGATATTGGAACACTGCTATCATGTCTCCCCTGGGCTCACTCTTCATTAGACTAGCCATATCCAGTTCCTGCAACTTTTCATTTTATATTCTAGTTCCCTAATCATCTTGATTGCTCTTCTCTGCACTTTTTCTAGAGTTTCAACATCTTTTTTTAATAGATGATGACCAAAACTGGATGCAGTACAAGGTGTGGTCTTATTAAGGCTTTAAAGACTGGTCTTGGTATCTCCCTTGATCTTGATTGTAATCCTCTGTTAATGCAATTTAGGATTGCATTGCCTTTTTTGGCTGCCACCGCACACTATTGGCTCATATTTAATTGCTTGTCTGCTAAGATTCCAAGATCCCTCTCACAGTTACTGCTATTAAATCTGGTTTCACCCAGTCTATATGTGTACTTTTGGTTTTTCTTGTCTAAGTGTAAGACTTGACTTTTCTCTATATTGAATGTTATTTTGTTAGATAGGACCAGTGTTCAAGTCTGTCAAGATCCATCTGGATCCTGACTATCATTTAACATGTTGGCTATTCCTGCCAGTTTAGTATCCTCCACAAATGAAATGATATGAATGTGAAAATTTATAAACACCATCCCCAGTTTTTAGATTCAATCCATGATAGCCTTACCCATCTGGTATGAAACTTTTCCTCTTGGGCATTGAAGACAATCATAACAACAAAATGGCTTCCCTTCCTTCTTGCTCTTGCTATAACCTTTATGGCAGGGTTCATTGCACAAAGACAGAGGCTGAGCCTAGGCACAAAAAGAAGCAGACAAAACAGAAGGCTTAAATGTTGAATTGGAATAGCCACATAATATTATTAGAATAAATAATAAATTATATTAAAACAGAAGGCTTAAATGTTGAATTGGAATAGCCACATAATATTATATAGAACATTATATATGGTATTCAGCTTTGTTCAGGTATTTTCTTATGTCATTATAGTTGTGCTTTTAAATACCATACACATATATACATATATACGTATGGTATTCAGCTTTGTTTGGGTATTTTTAGATGTCATTATAGTTGTGCTTTTAAAGTTGTAGCAACGTTTCAGCAGACTCTCACCTGCCATCATCAGGCTTCTGTACAGTGTTCATCTGTGAGTCAGACTTTCACAGCCGTTTCTGTTTTAAATTTGGTGCTAGACATCTGCTGTGCCAGAATGGTTTTTTCTTCATCCTGATTGGTTGGGAGTCTTTGTCTGTGTTTATTGGTCTTGGAGTTTGCTGTGTTCTGCTTGATTGGTGTTTCTAATATCTTCTGTCAGTTTTGTAGCTTTTTTTGTCTTGATTGGCTGGCAATATTGTGTTTCCTGTATTGGAGGCTTTTATTGCAGCTTGGCTTCAGATAAACAGATGGCTATCATTTATTAGGAAGCTAGGTTTCAACTGGGTGCCTGTTTGGGGTGTGTTTGAGCTGGAGGTATCAGGGGGAGTCTGTTTGTGCCCAGGTGTTTGCCTGACTTGTGATGTGGAGATTTTTTTTGAGAGTGCAGACTTCCAGCTAATTGATAGTCTGGTGGAATCATCTTTTCTATTAATGCTTTCAGGTCTTTTTTCAATCTCTATGGCTTCTCTGATAATTCTATAGTTGGGGTTTTCAATAGTGGCTAGGGTTTTGGTGCCATTGAAGTCGATGCTATGACCTGTGGCTTTCATGTGTTGGACTAGTGAGGAAGTGTATTCCAGCTTTTTTTACTGCCCTTTTGTGTTCATCCAGGTCGGTACTAATTCTTCTATTGGTCTGTCTATTGGTGCATGAAAGCCACAGGTCATAACATTGACTTCAATGGCACCAAAACCATAGCCACTATAGAGAACCCCAGCTTCAGAATTATCAGAGAAGTCATAGAGATTGAAAAAAGACCTGAAAGCCTGAATAGAAGAGATGACTCCACTAGATTGTCAATTAGCTGGAAGCCTATACTCTTAAACAAAAAATATTTCCACACCACAAGCTTGGCAAATACCTGGGAACAAACAGACTCCCCCTGATACCTCCAGCTGAAACACATCCCAACCAGTCACCGAGATGAAACCTAGTTTCCTAATAAATGATAGCCATCCATTTACTCGGAGCCAAGCTGCACTAAAAGCCTCCAATACAGGAAACACAATGTTGCCAGCCAATCAAGACAAAAAAAGCTACAAAACAGACAGAAGATATTAGAAACACCAATCAAGCAGTACACAGCAAACTCCAAGACCAATAAACACAGACCAAGACTCCCAACCAATCAGGATGAAGAAAAAACCATTCTGGCACAGCAGATGGCTAGCACCAAATTTAAAACAAATTTTCCCATGTCTTAATAGTTGTGCTTTTAAAGTCGTAACGACGTTTTGGCAGAATCTCATCTGCCATCCCCAGGCTTGTGTATTGGTTTTTTCTTTATCGTGTGTGTCAGGGTTTGGCAGCCATTTCTGTTTGAATTTGGTGCTGGCTTCATGCTTTATTTGAATGATTTTTTTCTTCATCCCGATTGGCTGGGAGTCTAGGTCTGTGTTTATTGGCCTTTCAGTTGCTGTGTTCTTGATTAGCTGGCAACTTTGTGTTTTGGGGGTTTTCAGTGTAGCTTGTTTTCTTGTGAATGGCTGACAATTGTTTATTAGGAAGCTAGGTTTTATTTGGGTAGCTGGCTGGGGTGTGTTTGGGTTAGAGGTATTAGGGGGAGTTTGTTTGTATCCAGGTGTTTATTTGGATTCTGGTATAGAAATTTTCAGATGATTGATAGTCTGGTAGAGTTATCTTTTCTATTCATACTATTAGGTCTTTTTTCAATCTCTATGGCTTCTCTGATGATTCTGTAGCTGGGGATTTCTATAGTGGGTAGGGTTTTGGTGCCATTGAAGTCGATGCTATGACCTGTGGCTTTCATATGTTGGATTAGTGAGGAAGTGTGTTCCAGCATTCTTGTGTTCTTCAAGGAGGGTACTTATCCTTCTATTGGTTTGTCCTAATCATGTGGCAGGGCATGATGTGCAAGGGACTTCATATATGCCTTGGTTTTCTAGGTCAATTTTATCTTTGGGGTTTCTTAGGATGGCTGCAATTATTTTGTCTGTTTTGAAGGCAGTCTTGATGTGATGTCTGTGTAGTAGCTTACTGATTTTGTCTGTTGTACCTCTTATGTGGGGCAGGACAGCTGTTCCATAGGTTTATTCATTTTTTGGGTCTCTATTGTGTCTCAGTGTGTTTTTGTGGATCAGGCCCGTGATTTTGTTTTTGTGGGAGCCGTTGGCTGTCAATATTTTAGTCAGGGTGCATAGTTCAATCTTTATGTGTGTCTTGTCTGCCAGGCGTTTGGTTCTGGCAATTAATGTTTTGGCCACAGATTTTATTTGTGCTGGGTTGTGGTAGGATTGGGTATTTAGGTAGCAATTGGTGTGTATTTTCTTCTGGTATATGGTGTGTCCTAGTGTGCTAACTGTTTTTCTGTAGATTAGTACATCTAGGAATGGTAGTTGTTTGTTTCCATTTCCATGGTGAATTTGATTTTGGGGTGTGTGCTGTTTAGTTGTGTTAGGAAATTGTTTAGGTTTTCTTTTCTATGGGGCCATATAACAAATATGTCATTGATGTATCTTAGCCATAGTTTGGGTTTGTGGGAGGCATACAGCAAATGACTCTACCAGACTATCAATCATCTGGAAGCCTGCACTCACAAACAAAAAAATCTCTATACCACAATATATTGTGTGACAGATAGATGAACTCAATACACAAGCCTGAAGATCGCAGATGATATTCTGCCGAAATGTCACTACAACTTTAAAAGCACAACTATAATGACGTGCGAAAATAACTGAACAAAGCTGAATACCATACATATAAATACTGGTGAAAACTTAAGAAAATACACACGCACACACACACACACACACACACACATATTCATAGATTTTCATGGGTCCAGGTATGCAGGTTTTGGTGTGTTCGGATTTTTTCCCGTGTAAGATTGAGAGTATCTTGGTGATGTTTTGAAACGATCTATAATAACTTGGAAGGAAATTCAACTAATTGCCTAAATATGACCATACAGTTATTTTCATTCCCTGTATCCTGGACCAAAAAAATGAACTCCAACTTTATATGGAAAATACCTGATTAAATTTCCTTGGCCACTCAATGTCATCAACATAAACCCTGAATGCTTGTTTTTTGGGAGCTCTGAAATCAAATTTTCCCACTTTGACTTGATGAAGGCTTAGATTTGGGAATGTGACCCAGTTGATAATATCAAATCCTGCTTCCAAGTTCCCATTCTGATCAAAGGAAATAATTTCCCCAACACTGTTATTAAATGAGACTTTTCGTAGATAGTGGTGGAACTAATTTCATAGAGGAACAAAAGGTATGAGCAATATTGTGACACCAAAACCATTCAAATTCTGTAATAGGTTACAAGGTATAGATATTTGAGAAGTCAAAATTAGCAATATCTATGCAAACTAATCACAATTCAAAACCACATTTGACCTGGTCTGCCAATAATAATGTACTTATTATTTGATGAAAAATTTAAGCAGAATAGAGTCAAACAATGAACATCCTCAGCTATAACTATGCAGCCTACACCACTGAAGACAAAAATAAAAGGAAGAAATAATAAAAGAAATCAAGCGATCTCAGGCACCAACACATTACCTATTCCAGTGACCAACTTGAGTGGAAAGAAATGAATAAAGAAGTAAAACAATAGAATAGAATAGAATAGAATAGAATAGAATAGAATAGAATGGAATGGAATGGAATGGAATGGAATGGAATGGAATGAAGTGGAGTGAAATGGAATGGAATGTGTTCTGTCCCTTAATTAGCATTCTTGAGATCCCCGCGCTTTGATTGGCCAAAGCGCAGGGCACTCTGATTGGTCAGGCGAGCCACGCCGATTGGCTCGCTAAGAATCTCCCGTGATTGGTCTATTCGAATCGCGGGAGATTCAAAGTGGTGCAATTGGCCACGGCCGCCGCGGCTAAAAGAATAAAAGCCGCGAACCTTTTGCAAAGCGCCAGTTCGGTTCCTACTTTAATAAAAGAGCATGATTTGAAGTCACCGACTCCTGGCATCATTTTCGAGGATACGACACTGGCGACGAGGGTGGGATCCCGACCCTGAACCGAACCACATGTCCGATGGAAGCCAGATGAACCACCACGATGGCGAAAATCGCACCCCCCGCACCCTTCAACCCCGCCACTGAGGACTGGGAATCATACTCCGACCGATTCCGCATGTTCCTCGAGTGCAGCGATCTGAAGGATGCCACTGGCTCCATGAAGCGCGCCATCTTCTTGACCCACTGCGGGACCGAGGTTTTCAAGATGGCCAAGGCGCTTGCCAAACCCACCGATGCGACCGCGATGGATTGGGACGTCCTCGAGCCAATATTTCGGCGGCACTACGCTCCACAGGTACCCATCCTAATCCGACGCAACGAATTCTACCGTCAGGACCAACGGTCGGGTGAAACTTTCAGCGACTTCGTCGCCGAACTACGGCGCCTAGGGGGGCTATGCGAATTCGACAACCTGAACGACGCCCTGCGAGACAGAATCGTGCTCGGGTTGTGGGACCCCATCCTCCAGAGTCGGCTGATGGCCAAGGGCAACATCAGCCTAGCAAACACACTCACAGCAGCCGCAGCCACCGAAGCGACCCAAACGTCCGCCGACCGCATGCGCCGACCGAACGCTGGGGACCGCAGCGGGAACAACAACCCTGCAAGGTCGGCCAAGGCCCAACCCGAGACGACCACCCACCAGTGCGATTTCCACTTGGCATCGGGCACTTCCAATGACGAGGAGGAAATTCATCGCCTCCAGACAGGCCGCGACCCATGGAACCGGCGGGGTCGTAAGTCGAGGACCAACTGTGCTGGTTGCGGAGGCGACCACCCCAGGTCCGAATGCCGGTTTTTCGAATCGATCTGCCGGCATTGTGACAAGAAAGGACACATCGCCCGTGTCTGCCGCCTTAAAAAGAACCGCAGCCCGGCCCTATGGGACCAGAGCAACCGCAGGAGAGAGAGCACACCACCCCGGACCAGAGATCGCCCCTCGGACAACAGATGGGACCGGAATGGACGATCCCTACGAGGCGGTGATAACCGGCGAAGAGAGGAGACCCATCAGACGGTCACCATCAGCCACGCCATAACCAATGACGCCCGGAAGGTCCACGTGGAGGTAGGCATCAAGGGCGAACCATGCAAAATGGAGGTGGACTCCGGGTCCTACCTCTCCATGATAGCATGGCATGAAATAAAGCGCTTGGTGCCTACCCTCCAAAGGAGGAACCTAGACAGCCAGAGACTCATCGTAAAGGACTACCAGGGAAACCGCATCCTGGTAGTTGGAACCAAACACTTCAACATCACATATAAAGGGCACACCGAAAGGCTTCCCCGACAATCATCGACCGCGACCACCCAAGCCTACTGGGACTGCAATGGTTCACCCCGCTCGGCATCGCAGTCACGGGAGTCGACCACGTCACCGACGACAGCTGGGAGCAACAACTGGCCCGGGAATTCCAAGAGGTCTTCGACGGAAACCTAGGCAAGTACCGAGGGCCCCTTATATCATTCAGCCTAGACCCAAACGTCCCCCCAAAACGCCTGAAACCAAGGCGGGTGCTATTCGCACTTAAACCCAAGATAGACGAGCAAATTGACAAGCTCGTCAAGCAAGGGGTCCTACAGCCAATAGACCACACCCGGTGGGAGACCCCCATAGTCACCCCGATCAAGCCCGATGGTTCGGTGAGGATTTGTGGGGATGCACTCACTGGGAGGGGGCAAGGTTTTCGCCAAGCTTGACCTCCCCCAGGCATACCAACAGTTGCCAGTCGACGAGCAAACGGCAGAAGCGCAAACCATAGTCACCCACCGGGGAGCATTTAAATGCAACCGACTCCAATTCGGAGTCAGCGTGGCACCGGGAATATTCCAAAGCCTAATGGAAAGACTATTGCAAGGCATCAAGGGGGTGGTACCTTACTTCGACGATGTCCTACTGTCGGCAACCAACCAAGCCGAACTAGAGGGTCGCCTAAGGGAGGTCCTAACCAAATTCAAAGAGACCGGGTCAAAGTCAAGAGGGAGAAATGCCAATTATACACGGAACGGGTTGAATTCCTAGGATACCTCCTAGACTGTCACGGCATTCACCCCACAAACCAAAAAATCAAGGCCATCAAAGAAGCCCCCACACCCAAGTCGAAGACGGAACTACAGGCATTCCTGGGGCTACTTAACTTTTACAATGTTTTCCTACCCCAAAAGGCGACGATGGCGGAGCCCTTGCATAGGCTCCTGGACAAGGCGGCGACTTGGACTTGGGGGAAACGCGAGCAAGCCACCTTCCAAAGAACAAAGGACCTCCTCACTTCGGACGCCATCCTTATACAGTATAACGAGACCCTACCTCTGGCCGTCACATGCGACGCATCACCCTTCGGCATCAGCGCTGTCCTCAGCCATACCCTCCTCGATGGAAAAGAAGCGCCCATCATGTTCTTTTCAAGGACCCTCACCAAACCGGAGCGGAACTATAGCCAGCTGGACAAAGAGGCTCTGGCTATCGTTGCCACTGTAAAAAGATTCCACGAGTACCTCTACGGCCGGACATTCACCATCATAACTGACCACAAGCCGCTGCTGGGAATCCTTGCAGGAAACCGGGCCACCCCGAACATTCTGTCTCCCCGAATGACAAGGTGGTCCGAGTTCCTGGCAGTCTACATCTACGGACTCATACACAGACCAGGTAAGATGATCTCCCATGCAGACGCCTTAAGCCGCTCGCTGCTACCGGAACCTGACACCAACCCAGCACCCACGACGACCACCCTCAGCATGGAGACTCTACCCAACCTGCCCATAACCGCGTCAGACATTGCCCGAGAGAGTAATAAAGACAAACATCTGGTGCGGGTGTTGCATTGGGTAGAGAAATAGTGGCCGGAAAGAGACAACGACGAGTCCGTCAAAACATTCCGAAACCTGCAAACGGAACTCTCATTATTAAAAGGGTGCATACTATGGGGGGATAGGGTGGTCATTCCAGAAAAACTACAAGGGAAGGTTCTGGAACTACTACACGAGGGGCACCCTGGCATTGTTAGGACTAAAGCCCTGGCCAGAAGTTACGCTTGGTGGTCCACAAAAGGACACACCTTCCTTATAACAGTAGACGCTTACTCCAACTGGCTGGAGGTAAGCAACATGAAAACAACAACCACAGAGGCCGTGATCAAGGAACTCTGCAAACTCTTTGCAACGCACGGCCTCCCAGACGTCTTCGTTTCCGACAACGGGCCCCAATTCACCTTGCTGGAATTTGAAAAATTCCTAGTAGAAAGGGGCATCCGCCACGCGCTGACAGCACCGGCGCACCCGGCAGCGAACGGTAGGGTGGAACGGATGGTGCAATTCACTAAGAAAACCATCCAGAAAATAGACCATGGGGAGATCCAGGAGAAAATAAACAAACTACTCTTCACCCAACACATAACCCCAAATACCACAACGAATAAGAGCCCAGCTGAATTATTAATGGGGAGGAAATTAAGGTCCCCACTCGACAGGCTACACCCCACGTATAACCCGGAGAAGCCCCCAGACTCAAACAGCAAACACCGAACTTTCGCACCAGGCGACCCCATATATGCAAGAAACCTGACGGGAGACTCACTATGGGTACCGGCCGTCATCACACAAATAACAGGCCCACACTCGTACCGGCTACAAACAGCAGACGGACGAGCATGGAAATGCCACATCGACCAATTAAGGTCGAGGACTACCAACCAAGAGACCACCGACGCACAAACAGGCGAAACCAACCCCCACAACACAAACCAAGGGGGGAGGGAATGCCCAGGGGACCAAAACCAAAGAAGAATAAACCAGCCATACTTCCCGGAAAGCAGCCAGCACGACCCCTCGCCAGGAAGAGACAGCCAGGCCAGCTCGACCGACCCGGGGAGAACAAGCGGGAGCGGCGAAACCCACAGCTCAACCAACCTGGGAGGCCCAGGAGGGAGCTATGGAGACCAGCTGGTTCCCATGATGGCATCAGGAGCAACAGAGATCCCGACCGAACCGGCCGGAATCCAACCTACGACTGAGCTGCGCAGGTCTAGTAGGCTCAGACGGAACCCCGTCTACCTTCGTGACTACGCGACGTAAGGACTAAACCAAGAGGGGAGGGGTGTTCTGTCCCTTAATTAGCATTCTTGAGATCCCCGCGCTTTGATTGGCCAAAGCGCGGGGCACTCTCATTGGTCAGGCGAGCCGCGCCGATTGGCTCGCTAAGAATCTCCCGCGATTGGTCTATTCGAATCGCAGGAGATTCAAAGTGGTGCCATTGGCCGCGGCCGCCGCGGCTAAAAGAATAAAAGCTGCGAACCTTTTGCAAAGCGCCAGTTCGGTTCCTACTTTAATAAAAGAGCATGATTTGAAGTCACTGACTCCTGGCATCATTTTCGAGGACACGACAGAATGGAATAGAATAGAATAGAATTCTTTACTGGCCAAGTGTGATTGGAACCATAAGGAATTTGTCTTTGGTGCATATGCTCTCAGTGTACATAAAAAAATAAAATACATTCATCAGGAATCATAAGATACAACTCTTAGTGATAGTCATAAGTTACTAATAAGCAATCAAGTCATACTAGGAAACAAATAAAACCATATAAATTGTAAAGATACAAGAAACACAGTTATAGTTATAAGTTGGAAGAGATAGGGAATTGGAAGGATGAGAAGAATAATAGTAATACAGTCTTACTAATAGTTTGACTATGGCAATTAGTTGTTTAGCAGAGTGATCACATTCAGGAAAACAAATGTCCTTGTGTCTAGTTATTCTGGTATGCAGTGCAGTATTCTGATGTGCAATGCAGTGCAGAAGAAAACAATATTCTGCATTTGGAATTTCCAGATGATAGGAGAACCCCTGTTTTCTTTTCTCTCACTCGGGATTCCCTTTAATCCAGTTAGCCTTCCCATAAAACTTCACTCATTTCCTATGGCCTTTCCTCTAAGCTATGCCTCTGAACATGGTTATGTAGACAGTTATCTAATAACATTATTACATAGCCAAGATTGGAAGCTGAAGAACATTTATGAAAGCTAGAATCTGTCCTTGTCAAAAATGAGTACAGTATAATTAAAAACATGTAATAAAAGCCTAGGACCTTTAACCAACTATATCCTGCCAGGGTGTGGGACATTTATTTAGTGGAAATATACTATAAGGGTAAGGAAATCTTATCACTGTTTAACTGTATCCTAAGAGGTTGAGAATCTACAAGTTATATACTCCTATATATGCCTAGAAAGGTAAAAGGGAACAATCTGAGATTAACAAGCTCATAAACTGGAGAGTACATTCATTATCATTATCCACTATCAATCTTTAGATAAATTTTTCCCAATAGTCTTTTTGCAGTGACTAGGTCATAAAATGCTAAAGATTGCCATGGATTTCAATTGTTCACAACAAAGTCAAACTCCTTAAATCGACCATTTAAAAACAACAACCAGGAAGAGCAAATTAGCAATGCAGGAAACTGTCTATGCCAGTTTTAAAATTTAGAAAACTCTAAACTTAATTGGGAATCAGCTTTGGTCGAGAATGAAAATAGGGAAATCTTTCTTGTGTTTAGGTATTCACCCCATTACCTGCCACAGCAGTAGATTCTTTTGTCCTTCCTCTGACATAAAAATTCTGTGTTTGAACTTTAATGAAGTCATAGACTGCAAAGTGTAGGCGACAGCATAAACCCCATTGTAAACACTGTAGCTATGGGGAGTTATGCTCATGTCAAAGACAGAACTAGGAAGGGCCTCTAGTTTTTCCTCCCCACTGCAGTGATTCCAAGCGCTCTCCTCTTCCAAAGAAGTAGGGAAGGAGCAATCAAATGCCTGTTTCCAAAAGTCTTTAATAAACCCATCTCTGGTCTCCACGTTAGGGTTTCTCATCCGAAGAAAATTTTGGAAACCTACCACCTCCTTTGACTGAGTTGCAAAGGCTAAGGTTCCGTGAAGGACATCTAAATCCCAAGATCGTTGAAAGGAAACCGAAGCAAACTCCATCTGTGCAGTCATTATCCAGATTTTGCCTCTCTTCATTGGTATGTCTTCAATTTCTGAAATTCTGGGAAACATCCTCAAAAAGATTACAATGTGAAATTCACCATGTATGAACACAACACTGGCCATACTATTAATTATCAGTCGGTATACAAGCACCCAGGATTCTATCATTTCATGGATGCCAGTTTTTAAATACAATGTTGGAAATCGTTCTATAAAATCAAAGCAGATGCCTCCCTGAGAAAACTTGGGAAGTTCATTCTGTACAAAGTTGAGACTATTGTCATCTTCCATAAAAATGACACCAATCCAGGTCCACTTGAAAAACAAAAGCAGCTGAAGTATCCCAACATATTGTTGGTTTCTACTCGGGAACATCCATTGCAAAAAGGCTTGCTGGGCTGGGTCATTAATCAAAGGAGAAGAACCATATCCAAGCTATAAAGAAAAAACAATAACTAAGTAAGTAGGATGAATTAGGAAACATACAAAAAACATAATTTCTTTTTCATAATTTTTTAAAAACTCAAATATTAACTCCCTGCTCTCCCAGCCCCCCAACCTTGGAAACTAAAGTCAAGCTCCACCCTAATGTTCTTAATAACTTTTCCATTCTTGTTCCACCCAAATCATCACTCAGATTTTATCATGAAGTTTAATGTTTTTCAAAACAATCTTCCAAGGAATGAGAAGAGATGTGATTTTACCGAAGAAGGAATGTAATTGCAAATGGCAATCTTGTGGATTCTGAGTATATTCTTTGAAAGAAACACAAGTACGTCCCTGTTTTCAAGTGAATGGTTCTTAACTATTACATTGTAAAATATATAGACCACATGAATGAAGATTACTAAGAAGGTTTGGAGAATGTTGTCTGGAACCACGTTTGTGAATTCCTTTAGAATTCTTTTACCTATTAGTCTTACTTTCTCACACACAGGGAGAGAAAGAGAGGGGGGAGAGAGGGAGGGAGGGAGAGAGAGAGAGAGAGAGAGAGAGAGAGAAGCAGGCAGGCAGGCAAGCAGGTGGAAAAAAACCACTCAGATACTCCTGGCAGTTTTGAAGCATCTTCTATCCAACCTTCCAGTTATGTTTCTGTGATTTTGCCTCTTTTAAAAATATCATTCAGAATAGCTAAAGGAAGAATTCATGATGCTAGTAAATCATAATTACAGGTACTCCTCAACTTACAACCACAATTGAACTCAATATTTTTGTTGCTAAATGAGACACTTGTTAAATGGGGTTTGCCCCGTTTCACAGCCTTTCTTGCCACAGTTGTTAAGTGAATCATGGCACTTGTTAAATTAGTAACCTGGTTATTAAGTGAATCTGGATCAGTGGTGGGATTCCAATTTTTTTACTCCTAGTTCTGTGGGCGTGGCTTAGTGAACATGGCAGGGGAAGGATACTGTAAAATCTCCAGTCAGAGGTAGTATTTGCCGGTTCTCTGAACTTCTCAAAATTTCTGCTACTGGTTCTCCAGAACTGGTCAGAACCTGCTGAATACCCACCTATGATCTGGATTCCTCATGGACTTTTGCCTGTCAGAAGGACACAAAATGTTGATCACATGACCTTGGGATACCATAACAAATGTGAATATCCGAATTTTGATCACATGACCATGGGATGCTGTAATGTTGCGAAAACTGGTCATAAATGATTTTTTTCAGTATGTGTAACTTCAAACAGTTACTAAATGAACTGTTGTAAGTCAAGGACCATCTGTATGGATGTGTTGTGGCTCTGTATTTATGTGCCCTTGCCTACATAGCTCCTATTCTTGGCCAGGGTTTGTAGGTTGATCAGCAGAGAAGTTCTGCATCTTTTCAAAAATTTGCCTTGCATAATCCAACGAGTAGAAAACGTATCTGCTCAACACATATCCCTTGAGATATTCTTTCTCATGTAGAAATATATTTTAAAATGCTGGCTTCATAAGGCAGCAGGCAGTAGCTGATATTAGTTTCATTTTGTTACCAATGGAGCAGAGGTGATATTCAGTAGGTTATGACAGTTCTGGAGAACCAATAGCAGAAATTTTGAGCAGTTTGGAGAACTGGCAAATACCACCTTGGACTGGCCCTGTCCCCATCTGTTCTCTGCCTTCTGAGTCCCAGCTGATTGGCTGGGTCTTCTTTGGTTGCTCTGCACAGGAGAAGGGAGCAGGTTAGTGGGGTGGGGAGGAAAAGGGATTTTGCAGTATCCTTTTCCTTCCATGCTCACCAAGCCACGCCCACCGAGCCACGCCCACAGGACTGGTAGTAATTTTTTTTGAATCCCACCACTGCAATGGAGGATCTGGAGATTAGCTCCAGCTTCTATTAAATTCACTTCAGTTTATTACAGTCATAGACCAGAGACCAGAACAAATAAAAACACTCAGTAAATATAAAATTAAAAATTCTAATATAAAATAATAAATAACAGCTAAAATATATGATAAAATCCAGTCTGTCAATTATACATGGTCTAAGTATACTAAAATTAAAATCCATAAACTGTGTGACCCATTGTTAGTTGAATACTAAAATGGAAAGGAATAAGCAGTGCAAAGGGTTTGCCACATTTGTTGTATAAAATAACTATGGTGGATTAGACATGTGTTACCTATGAATCCCCAGTGCTAGTTTTTAATGCTTATCTTCTGAAGTTATTTACTTATTTAATTAATACGCCACTCATCTCTCTATTGTAAGACTTTGGGCAACTGACAATAATGGTATAGACAATTAAATTTTGAAATATTAAAACATTAAGCATTGCAAAAACATTAATTACCAATTAAAACAATATTATCAGCAAAAAAAAAAAAGGTGAGGTGGGATCTTTATCTAATCTTCTTCTCGTGCCATATCAATCATTGGAATATTGACAATCAGGTTGGCAATCTAATCTACTAGTCACCTCTAAAATGGGATCAGGGGCCCAAGTCAGTTGGCAAAGCCAGTTTTTCAGGCTCTGCTTTTCAGGACCAAGAGGGTAGGAATATATCTCACCTCAGATAATATGACTTTCCAGAAGGCAGAAGCCGCAACAGAAATGGATCTTGTTCTGGGTCCAACCAGCTGCAGTTATGGAGTCTATTGATCTGATTCATACTGATATCACATTTTAGGTACTAGTATTTTTTATACATTCTGTTCCAAATTATTTTTTTTTTTGAAACAAATTTTATTAATTTTAAAGATAAAACAACACATCATTAACCATTAAATACATAAATACATAAAACCTCTTAACATTATAAATTTTTACAAGTCGAATAAAACATTATTTTTATACATCATAATTCTAATTTATCCCATTTCCATATGGACACATAAATATCTTTCAGCAAATTTCTCATTATTTCTCTTTACTCTTATTCAATTTCATTTCTTTTCTATATTTATCCATTTTATAGTCATCATATTCATTTCTTTCTGGCTTGTTTACAATTATTCTCATCTAACATTCCTCCAAGGTTTTATTGATTTTTTTTTTTTAATAAAAAACAAATTTTATTAGTTTTACAAAAAACACAATACACACAAAACACAAAACATAAACAAAACTAAAAGATCTTTTCTGAAGGTTGTCTGTTCCCGGGTTAAAACTCTTCACACAGACACAAATTCAAACATCATATTCATCCCATATATCCTTCCATATCTTATTATCATTTTCTTTTTTATATATATATATAAAAACCATTTTTATCAGTTTTATAAAAACAATGCACAAAGAGTCAAGGCATAACAGCTTATAAATTCTTTTCTAGGAAAAAATAATAATAAAAGACCAATAAGGCATAACATTTCCAAATTATAATATCAATACTTCATATAGTATTAACTTCATATCTTATCCCTACTTCTCCTTTCCATCCCAATTATTTCTTATTAATTAAAATTTTATTGCCTTTTATCAATATACAAAATCCAAAAAAAAGCATATATATCCTTCCATATCTTATTACCATTTTCAACAACATTCTTTGTCTGTTCTATTTCCAATTATCCATTCATCTTTTTTTCTTTTACTATACTTCTCCTGTACACCAATTGGAGTAACATCTATAACTCATTACCCTAACTTAAAAATACTTCGTATAGCAATTTTTCTTGGGATTCTGTTTAAAAGATTCTAAAATTATATAATAAATTTTATATTCTAAATATACATATAAAAACACAAACTTATGTACCCTCCAGAATCCCTCTTTTAATCTAAATTAAATTCACCCATTGTCTCTAAATAAACTTTTTTTCTTTAGGTCTTGCTTCCCCCCATTAAGGCTTCTCCTCCCCCCCTTTCTCTCTTGCTTATTCTTCTCCTTGCCCTTTTTACCCCTTTGCTTTTTCTCCTCGCTTTTCTTGCTCCTTTTCCTTTGCTTTCTAACCTTGCCTCCACCTTTTCGCTCATTTTTCTCTCTTTTGGTTGTTTTTATAATTCTTAAAATCCCCTTTTTCTTATCCTTTTTCTCCTCCTCTCTGGAAGGGACCCATTGTTCATCAAAGATGGCTTCTTCTTCCTCTTCTTCCTTGTCCCAGTCCTTCTGCTGCATAATCAACTTTTCATAAGTACATAACGCCATTTCTAAGAATTGAAACAAAGTGCCCAAAGTATCTTCTTTTTTATATTTTTGATATTCAATCTCTAGTTCATCCACAAACGATGCCATTATGAAAAGGGAAACTTTTTCCAAAACAACCACAAGTATTTTTAATCAAAGACAATCAAAAGCAATTAAAAAAAAAAAGTTCCAAAAGTTAATACTTTTCTTCCTTCTTCTCTTTCTCTTTCTGGGGTTAATTTTTAATCAAAGAGGTCCAATTACCATATATCTTCCTTTGGGATTCTAGGCAATCTCCTCCTTTTTCAGCTTCTGCTCCAATTTTTTTTTCTCTCCCTTCCCACTTGCAATGTCAATTTTAAATAATCAAAAATCCATACCTCCAACAAGGGTTTTCCAATTTCTTAAATTTTTCAATGTCCAAGAATCCTTTTGTCTCTTAGCTTCAACTCTCAAAGCAATTCACTTTCAATGTCCAATATATCCAAATATTTCTGCTGTTTCCATGGGGTGGGAGAGTAAAGAAAAAAAGAAGAAGTTCCCTTTAACAGCTTCTCCGCCGCTTTTCGCTCTTCTTAGGGATACAATGTATCCTCCAGCAATTCAAACAGCTCAGTTCCAGGCAATTTAAAAGATGTTACTTGACCTGGCTCAGACAAAACTTTCACTCTTCACACTTCCTCCAGCACAATCTTACCCGGTTGCTGGCTTCTTCGTGGCGGCCATTGCTGACCGCCGCTCCACCGCCTTGGGAAAAAGGGGTTTTTCCGGAGAAGGGGGGGGTCTGCGACACCCCCACCTCCCTATCCGACTCCCCTCTCTCTTCAGCTGTCCCTACAGGGCAGCCATATCCCCCTGGCCCATCTGGATCGGGGGTACCTCGACGGCTAGCACAGCAGGAATCGCGAGCTGTCACGAATTCCTGCTGCCCCGAAGCCACGCAAAACCGGAAAACCTCATTCTGTTCCAAATTATTCATTAATCTGTAATGCTTATCCATGCTTACCCACATAACAAACTTCATCAAATTTATAGATTTATAGATGGCATTTACCACTTATTAGGTTAGCTAAAATATTTAAAAATATGTCTAGCAAATGTTGTAACCAAAAACCAGGCACATATTATCATATGTGGTAGACTTATGTAAAAGCAAAAAAACAAAAAAACAAAAACAAAAACAAAACACAGGCAAAAATACACAGGTGGATAGAAAAGACGATACGGAAACATATAGATTTTAAACCTGAACTATTTTTATTAGGCATAATACCAGAAAAACTTGATAGGCAAAGTATATATTTAATATTGCATATCTTAACAGCAGTGAGGATTATTTTTGCACAATATTGGAAAAATGATGAAACACTGTGAGATGAAGAGATAATTAGGAAAATACTAGATTGTGCAGAAATGGATAGACTTACATTGAAAATGAAACAGAAAAAAAGACACAGAATATTATCAAACATGGAACTTATTTTACCAGTATTTGAAAAAAGGGATGGAGATTAAGAATGTAACATGTATTATTAAGCAAATTAAATATACAGATAACATGATGTTTATTAAACATTAATGTAAACAATAGAAAATTAAAAACAAACAAACAAACTTCATCAGGACTGAAGGTACACACTTTTATTTTATTCAGGCACTAAGCACTATGTCAACATCTTACCTGTGGTACCTTGTAGAAGCTCAGAAGGGTTGCCATAAAGACATTCACATTTGAGTTAGGTCCCCCAATGACTGTGATAGTGTCATCTTTACTATCACACTCGTAGTTAGGGAAGAAGTTTTTACATGTGGAGAGTAGTTCCAGTGAGGCGAGGTAAGTCCAACTGGCACCAAATTGGCTGTTATAGATGTGGATGCCCAGGGAGATATTGGGTAATATCTGAGGATTTCCATTTATCTCAATGACAGCAAATGCAAAAGCCAAGATATGTTGATAAATCTGAGTCACAAATCTGCAGTTTGATTTACATGCTGAATGAGTGCAGTTGATAGGAGCCAAAAGGAGTCTTGCTAAATTTCCATCCAAGGCAAATATCCAAAGTTATACAATCAGAGATATCTTAAAATATCTCTTTGTTTATGAAACTAGCTCATATTCATGGGAAGGATTGCCAAAATTGATGGTAGACTTCCACATGACATATGCAGCTGATATTTGATGGACAAATGATGAGTACGATCTTATGTATTTCTTTTAAGAAAGCTGCTAAATAACCAACATGCTGAATCTAGGAAATATAAGATTTTGATGTGGGACATATCTGGCACTTAGTATTGTGAAACATTATGTGGAGTGGATGGGGGCTGAATACTGCAACAGGACTGTTCATCTACAGTCATGAAAATAGCAGCTAAATAGACTATTAGTTTGAATAATGTAAATAGTCCTAGCACTTATGTTAGCTTAACTAACTTATGTTAAGCTTTTTAAACTTATGTTAAAAAAGGGTTAGGGTTAGGGTTAGGGTGAATATTTATTGTAAGAAAAGACCTTATGGAAAATGTACAATTAACAAGAACCTTGGCTTACCCAATCTCATCCAGGAGATTGTAAGATGGATGTTGATTGAAAGTCACAGGGTCAGAAAATATGTAGGCTTGAGAAATAATGCCAGCAATAATGAGATCCCCTGGCTGATAATACTGGTGGCGTATTGACAGAGGGTAACAGATCTTACATGTACCATGTGGAACATTGGACACAGTCCCAGATAGTAGCAGAAATATCAGGTAGAATGGCATTGGGTAGAAACAACTTCTTCTGGACATCAGTTCTGGTTTAAAGTGTCTTTGAGGATACCTGGCTTCCTGACTTTAGTGCCTGTAACATTATCTTTGCACTAGGAATGATCAGATGAAGTTCCCCAACCAGTCTATGTTGGGTATCTTTCTTGAATCGCAAAACATCAATTTGTGGCATACTTTTATCTTCGTTCTTTTTGTATCAAGGTGTAATGATTGTCTTTTGGGAAGTGAAGTAGAAGTTACCCTTGTCATGTTGATACTGGAGAGATGATTGCCCTTGCAAAATTGCAAGTTCTTTGTGATATCATGAAAGAAAACAACTTAATTGCACATTTCTCATGAATGAGTTATCAAGAGAGGAATTCTCTCTCCCCTTCCCTTTCATTCTCCCTCCTACTGTCTCCAAGGTCCACAGGGCTCCAAAAATTCAAGGTGGCACCTCAACCATTTTTGTGCTTGTCGTCTACACAAACACATAAAAGAAGATATAGGCATTCAATTGACACTATCTCAATTTTTTTTTTTATTTAGGGACCAGAAAAAATAGTATAAACTAAGGTTTGAATTTTTACTGAGATGAAAATCAGTCAAAATCTTTCATCTTCAGCTTCAAGTGTTAATAATGTTTCCCCCTTTTAAAGCTGAAATGTATGTAATAACTTAATAATTATGACCAATAAAAAGCAAAGGTGAGAGAAACGAAAGTAGAAGGGAGACCAGTAGGGCATAACTGAGGCCTTGGTTATTGGCCTTGACTATGGGAGTGTCCTTGTGCTGAATAAAGACTGCAAGAACTATGGCTGTGTTGGAGGAAAATAAAAGAACAACAATGACCAAGGTGCCAAAGGCTCTTGGAAAGATAGGAAGCTGATGTCTTTTGGAATGCAGCAATCCTGGGCTTTGCTGGGATAGTGATCCTGTGGACATTGGTAACAAGAATCCATACCTGAAAAAGAAAAAGCCACAGATCTTTATTCAGAAGTTGGTGTATAGAATTAAAATGAAAATAAGAACTTGGTACACAAAGTGAGTTCTAAAGACAAGTGCATGATTATCAGGTGTTTGTTTACATGAAGTATTATGCAGAGACTAACATCAATTTGTATATTATTTATTCAGTTTATGTTAAGTTCTGTGCGTAGCACAAGAAGCGGAGAAGAGTCGATGAACAGTGAACTTCAACTCTTTATTTAACATGGTGCAACAGCTCCCTGAATGGCCTCAACAGCCCCCTTTATATAGGCAAGCTCTTGGGTATTTAGCCAATGAAAACACAGGAACGTTAGCTCTTTTTAGCCAATGAGAAGGGCTCGTGAATAGCCAATCAGATTCTCCTGAACGGACCAATCCGATTTCGCTATTATTGGCCAATCAGAAGTGCAGGGCCAGAACCCTGCACTTTGCTTTAAGGTTTCAACAAACTTTATTCAAGCACTTTTATTAATTCACAACACCCGTTCCCCCCGGGTTCCATTTAAGGGGTGCTGTAACGTAGTCTTTGAGGTAGGCAGGTTGTTTTGATTGTCTATTTGATTTACACTGTCCTCCCAGTATTTGTCTAGAGTCTTGTTAGGGTATGACGTTATCTGGTGAACAGGGTGCCTCTGATTCTGTATCTAAACTTCGGTTACCACTAATGTCCTCGATATCTCTTTGAGGCGAGTTAACCCCTGTCCCCAATCCTTCTTCACATGTTGAATCTGAGCGGTCATTTCTTCCGCTTGTGCTTTCCGCCGTTCCAAACTCAGCCTCCTTGGCATCTCCTCCCCCCTCAGTTTGGAAATCATCAAAATCGCAGACCCCAGACTGCAACCTTGAATGCAGCTGATCAATATGGCGCTTCCATATTCTATCATTGCAACATTTCACTTGGTACGATCTGGGTCCGGTTACTTGGATTACAGTTGCCTCGACCCACAATGGGTCATCATAAAAGTTTCTCGCAAAAACCAAGTCGCCTACCTGGAAATTATGGCATTTCCCACTGGATCCATGTGGTTTTTCTGGTTTGTACGATGGGTGTAGTCGGTCCAGGTGTGAGCAGAGTTTCCGTCCCATCAATAACTCAGTGGGAGTTTTGTTGGTGACACTGTGTGGAGTGATGTGCTGCAAAAGGAGTATCCGGTTAATCTTGTCTTCGATATCACCATAGTCCATTTTATGTAGAGTTCTTTTGACGAATTGTACTATGCGCTCGGCCCTTCCATTAGCCGCAGGATGCACCAGTGAAGTTAGCGCATGGCGAATTCCACGGTCCGCCAGATATTGTTCAAAAGAAAGTGCGGTAAACTAGGGCCCGTTGTCGGATACCAGAACGTCCGGTAATCCGTGTGTTGCAAATAATCTGTCCAATTTCCTGATGACTGATTCGGTTGTTGTATTTTTCATCTCATGGATTTCGAGCCAGTTCGAATAGGCATCCACTGTTAATAAAAATGTGTATCCATTCGTACGTCCCGCAAAGTCCAGATGAATATGGGACCATGGTCCCTGGATGTTTCCCATTCTGTTGGGGTTGCTTTCAGTGGGACATTGCTGACTTCCTGGCATTTGGAACAAGTCTTTACCCAGGCTTCGATCTGCTTGTCTATGCCCAGCCACCACGCATAGCTTCGTGTGAGTGCTTTCATGCGCACGATGCCGGGGTGGCCATCATGCAAGGTTCTCAGTACCAATAGCTGTAACCGCTCTGGGACAACGACTCTATCACCCCAAATGATGCAGCCTTTCTGGAAAACAGTTCCGTCTGTCAACTTTTGAAGGGAGTGTACTTGTCAGGGATTTGGTCCAATGGCCATCCACGCTCTACCCAGCTGAGGACACGTGCTAAAATGGGATCGCATTTAGTTTCAATCACGATATCGTGAGCTGTCAGCGGTAGTTTTTGGAGTGTCTCGATCTGCAGTGTTGTGTCAGTCGGAGCAGGGTCATCAATTGTTTCTGGAAGTGGTGCACGGCTCAATGCATCAGCGTGGGGAATGGCTTTCCCCGGGCAGTGTTGCAACTTATAATTATAGGCAGCCAAGAATTCTGACCAACGGGTCATTCTGGGAGATAATATATAAGGGGTTGGTTTATCTCCCGCTATTATTCCCAGTAAGGGTTTGTGGTCAGTTATTATCGTGAAAGCTCGCCCATAAATATATTCATGAAATCGTTTAACAGCAGATACAATAGCAAGAGCTTCCTTATTGATTTGACTGTAATTGCGTTCTGCTTTTGATGGCGTTTTTGAAAAATAGGCAACAGGGGATTCACTTCCGTTTGGTAAAACGTGGCTCAAAATGGTGCCCACTCCGAAGGGTGATGCATCACAAGTAACCCTTAAAGGCAAAGTCTCATTATACTGCATCAAAACAGCGTCGGAAGTCAATACGTTTTTTACTTGTCGAAACTCCTGTTCCTCTCGGTGCCCCCAAACCCAGGTTGCTTTTTTGTCTAACAAATGATGTAGGGGTTCGGCTACGGTTGCCTTGTGAGGCAGGAAGACGTTATAAAAATTGATAAGGCCTAGGAAAGCTTGGAGATCCGCCTTATTGCGAGGTTTTGGGACATTTTTGATTGCCCTAAGTTTGCTATCGGTGGGGTGAATGCCCTGTTTATCTGTTAAATAACCTAAAAATTCTACTCGATCAGTACATAGTTGACACTTTTTTTCTTAACTTTGAGACCCGAGTCTTTAAATCTCTGAAGAACCAACCCCAGGTACTCCCTTAGTATTTCTTGAGTTGGAGCAGCAATTAAAACATCATCAAAATAGGGGACAATGCCTTTTATCCCTTGTAATAGTCTTTCCATCAAACTTTGAAAGATTCCCGGGGCCACTCTTACTCCGAATTGGAATCGGTTACATTTAAATGCACCTCGATGCGTAACGATCGTTTGGGTCTCTGCTGTTTTCCTGTCTACAGGCAGTTGTTGGTATGCCTAGGCTAGATCTAGTTTAGCGAAGACTTTTCCACCCCCCAGGGAATGGTGTTGCACCACCGGTAACGGGTAAGCGTTTTGCTGCAGGGCGTGATTCAGGGTGGCTCGGTAGTCCCCACAAATTCTTAACGATCCATCTGGCTTGATAGGTGTAACGATTGGGGTTTCCCAGGGAGAATGGTCGGTTGGTTCTAACACCCCCTGGGCTATTAATTTATCAAGCTGCTCGTCAATCTTTGGTTTAAGGGCAAATGGGACTCGATGAGGCTTAAGGTGGATGGGAGCTATTTTGGGGTTGAGGTTAAATAATATCGGGGTCCCCTTGTACTCGCCTAGTTTATCTGCAAAGATGTCCTGGAATTCTTGGACGAGAGTTTCTTCCCAGTCGTTGCTGCAGGTTCGGTGAATGTCGGCTACTTCAATTCCAAGTGGAGTGAACCATTGGAGGCCTAACAAGTTAGGCTGATCCCTGTCAACTACAGTCAAGGGTAGAGATGCAGTATGATTTTTAAATGAGACACGGACTTGGCTGGATCCAACGACTGGTATTCGATTTCCTTGATAATCTTTGAGTATGATTCTTTGGAATCGGAGGTCTTGTCGCCGGACGGTAGGGATGAGTTGCTTGAGGGTCTTCCAGGAAACCATCGAGAGGGACTATCCTGAATCGATTTCCATCATGCAAGGATGGTTTTCGATAGCCACCTTCACCCATATTTTCTTGGCGTCCAGTGATGAGGCGTGACCAATTGTAATAGTTTGGTGTGCCTCTTCTCGCTTTGTTGAGTGGTTTAGGGGTTTGTTTCTGTAGGAGTGGTTGTTCCATTGGTGGTTCAAAGGTTCTCGCTTTGCAGGATGGCTTCCTGCAGATTGGCAATAGTTAGCCCCCCTCAGGGTTTGGCCGGTTCCTTGTTTGCTTCTACAGACCCGTCCGATGTGGCCTCTTTTCCCGCACACATGGCAGAGCACATCGAGGAATTTGCAGTCTGACCGGGGATGGTTTGCCCCACAGCCTGCGCATTGGTACTGCGATTTCTGGCGTTGGTCTTGTTCAGACCGGAGCTAGTTGACCTCTTCTTCATCGCTTTCCAATGATGATTCGAGGTCCTCGTGGTGGGCTGTCATTGCCAGTTCTTCTCAGTGAGGTGAAACTTTGCTGGTGAGTTGGCGAAGTGGAGCGTGGGTACGGTGCATTCGGGCAGCCGACTTCCTGGTTGCTTCTGCTGCAGTAGCATCAGCGATGGCATCTGTAAGGCTAATGTCACCTTTCACCATCAGCTTACTCTGCATGCCTGGTGAATCTAATCCCAGAACTATTTGGTCTCTCAGGGCTTCTTCATGGTCAGCAAACCCGCATAGGCCTCCTAGATTCCAGAGATCCGCTATGAAATCTGCAATGCTTTCACCCTTCCGCTGATCTCTCTGGTAAAATTCATGTTTTCTCACGAGTGTTGGTATGGTCGGTGCATAGTGGGCCCTTAGCAGGGGTTTGAGGATATCCCAGTCCATGGGCTTCACTTCTGCTGGTTTCACTGGTGCCTTGGTCATCTTGAATACGGTCGGCCTGCAATGAGTTAGGAATACCGCCCGTTTCTTTCCGGTAGTGGCATCCTTCAAATTGTTGGTCTCCAGAAACATCTGGAAGCGATCCATATATGAGTCCCAGTCTTCTTGTGCCGGGTCGAATGGAGCAGGTGGTATGACGCTGCCGGACATGGTTCCGCCGTTGGTGCGTTTCAGCCACGTGCTCTGTTATCACTCTGTAGTGTTCAATCAGCTCTGACGTCTCCACATCCCATCCTCGTCACCAGTGTTAAGTTCTGTGCGTGGCGCAAGAAGCGGAGATTAGTCGATGAACAGTGAACTTCAACTCTTTATTTAACATGGTGCAACAGCTCCCTGAACGGCCTCAACAGCCCCCTTTATATAGGCAAGCTCTTGGGTATTTAGCCAATGAAAAGACAGGAACGTTAGCTCTTTTTAGCCAATGAGAAAGGCTCGTTAATAGCCAATCAGATTCTCCTGAACGGACCAATCCGATATCGCTATTATCAGCTAATCAGAAGTGCAGGGCCAGAACCCTGCACTTTGCTTTAAGGTTTTAACAAACTTTATTCAAGCACTTTTATTAATTCACAACAATTTATATGCATCTTTCCTGCAGAAGCCCCAAGCAACACACCAAGCCCCATTTTTTGTCCAGCTTTCACTACTACAAAAACACAGTATTTTGCGGAGAGAGTGTGAGAAAGCCAAGACGTTCTATGGGTGAAGGAGACTGGAATCTGAGATATGCTGTTGTTAATCCATCTTGGCAGAAGCTGGATATTTTCAGCTGCTATTAATGAGACAATTTTGAAATAATTGGGGGAAAATTCAGCAGATTTGTGAATCTGTTTCATTAAACATATCGATCCTAGGGGGGATCTGAGGATTCAGAACACAATTCCATTTTTTTCAGAATAAAATTTTTATTTCAAATAATCTCCTTCCTTTTCAATTCTTGTCTTGGAGAAAAGAACAACAGTAAGAATCTCTAACCCCAATTGTAAAAAGTAGTAGGGTGAGCAGCAAAGGATTTACTATGTAAAGCTGGGTTTCCTATGTTTCTATGTTTCCTAAATATGAAATCAAATTTTGATAACTGCAATATCTTTACTTTGTGTTCATTGTAATGCAGGTGTTTTTTCTTGATAGTATGTGCCATTTTTAAAAATAATAATAATAAAAAATCATTTTTTTAAAATCAAACTATTTCCTATAATATTGGAAACATGAATCCTTGTTATCAGCTTTCTCTTCCAGATCTAGATAAGGAACTAGGCCTCCAAAAGGAGATAATTTTGAGAGCCCTCATGTTATCTTGCAATAGAAACTCTTCTCCTTTAACTATCCAACTGAGCAATCTACTGGATTCTGGAATCTGGAATGGGATGTTTAGGCATCAACCCTTCATTGTGCCCCTTTTGCCCCCAGCCATCCACCTCAGTCAATTTACAGCCATCTTTTCTCCCCCATTGCCCTCCCCCAGCCATTTTCCATGGCCAATGGATCCTGACCCTTCACCCCTCACCCCTGCCCATTTGCACTGACACCGTTTGACCTTGGACTTTCTCTGCATGGGATAAATAGCACTGAGCCAATCGGATGGTGGGAAGCAGGAGTGGCTCTTGGGTGGTGGGTGACTGAGGGAGTTTTGTGTGGGCGGGCAATGTGCAGTATGAATGAATTAATTCTTTATTGGCCAAGTGTAATTAGATACACAAGGAATTTGTCTCGGTACAAATGCTTTCAATGTACATAAACGAAAAGGTACATTCATCAAGAGTCAAGAATCATCAGGTACAACACTTAATAATGGTCATAGGGTACAAATAAGCAATCAAATCATACTAGGAAACAGCCAATAAAAATTGTAAGGATACAAGTAACAAAGTTACAGTCATACAATCATAAGTAGGAGGAGATGAGTGATAGGTATGATATCAAGACTAATAGTAATAGTAATGCAGACTTAGTAAATAGTTGGCCAATGTTGAGAGAAATATTTGTTTAGTAGAGCGATGGGAAAAAACTGTTCTTGTGTCTAGGTGTGTGCATTGTTTTATAGCATCGTTTTGAGGGCAGGAGTTGAAACAATTTGTGTCCAGGATGCGAAGGTCATGATTGGTGGTAGGCTGGGGAAGAGGGGAAGAGGTGTGGTGGTGCATCATTTCTGGAATTATGGAAGGCAAACAGTGACAGCACAAGGCTGGTGGCACTGTGAGTGGGGAGGGAAGGGACACAGTGCAAGCCAAGTCATCTCTGCAACGACTCCTAGAGATGCCCCTCTCTCCCTTCCTGGTCAACCTTCAACACACTCAAATCTGTCTGTACCCCTCTGACACTGTCATGTACCAATTGGAATCTGATTCCAAGGAAGAGGAGGAACAGCCAACAGGGAGTGGGAGTGTGGCTCTGAAGGTTATGGAGGAAACTGGCGAAGGGCACAGGCCAGCTGGGCATTCAGATGAAGACCCAGGCCCATCCCCATGGCATGGTCTATAGGGGAAGAAAGGGCCCTGATCCTCTCCATGGATTGCAGCTGTGAGGACTGTTTAAAAGAACAAAATGCGCATGGCCCAGTGCTGGAAGCAAAGTGTGAAATAATGCTAGTCTTTCATTTCTTATCTGAGTTCTGGCATCCTTCCCAGTGTGTATATTTTCATATCTGTGGATGTCTTCAAGCACTTATTCTGCCTTGTCTCATTAATTGCTTCAGTGTGGTTTGTGTTGTTTTTCTAATTAATAATTTATATGTATTTTTAGTTTGAACGGCATTTCTTCCTTTTCACAACTCTTTGTGGGGGAGATTTTTTTTCTCCAGTCAATGATTATTGGAACTTTGAAGCTAAGTTGAAGGAATTAAAGGGACTTTTCCTGTATTTGTGACTTTGTTGCTTTTGTATCTCACCCTGGTTCATCACAGACACCTTCTCTTTATAACTGCACCCTGTCCCCCACTGCACAACCAGTCAGAACCATGGCTCTGGAGCCATCCAATTTGTTGGAAACTGTAGCCTCTTTAAAAGGCTCTTGTGTGAAATATGTGTGTGTGTGTGTGTGTGTGTGTGATATTCAGCTTTGTTAGGGTATTTTCCCACGTCATTATAGTTGTGCTTTTAAAGTTGTAGCGACGTTTCGGCAGAATCTCATTTGCCATCATCAGGCTTCTGTATTGTGTTCATCTGTGAGTCAGACTTTCACAGCCGTTTCTGTTTTAAATTTGGTGCTAGCCTACTGCTGTGTTCTTCATCCTGATTGTTTGGGTGTATTGGTCTATTGGTCTTGGAGTTTGCTGTGTTCTGCTTGATTGGTGTTTCTAATATCTTCTGCCTGTTTTGTAGCATTTCTTTTGTCTTGATTGTCTGGCAACATTGTGTTTCCTGAATTGGAGGCTTTTAATGCGGTTTGGCTTTGGATAAACAGACGGCTATCATTTATTAGGAGGCTAGGTTTCATCTGGATGCATGGCTGGGGTGTGTTTGAGCTGGAGGTATCAGGGGGGATCTGTTTGTGCCCAGGTGTTTATGCTTGTGGTGTGGAGATTTTTTTTGTTTGTGAGTGCAGGCTTCCAAATAATTGACAGTCTGGTGGAATCATCTTTTCTATTCATGCTTTCAGGTCTTTTTTCAATCTCTATGGCTTCTCTGATAATTCTGTGGCTGGGGTTTTCTATAGTGGCTAGGGTTTTGGTGCCATTGAAGTCGATGCTATGACCTGTGGCTTTCATGTATTGGACTAGTGAGGAAGTGTCTTCTAACATTTTTCTGCATTTTTGTGTTCATCCAGATGGGTACTTATTCTTCTATTGGTCTGTCTGATGTATGTGGCAGGGCATGATGCACAGGGGATTTCATATATGCCTTGGTTTTCCAGGTCAATTTTAACTTTGGGGTTTCTTAGGATGGCTGCTATTTCACGCCAAGACCTGCACACCTGTACCTGTGAAAATCTATGAAAACAAACATTGTACCTCTATGGGGAGGAAACCTTCCAGCTGACTAAAACCTATGAGAAACTCGAAGTCTGAAGAGCCACCATCTTATGTGACCTCACATTCCTACACAATTGCCGAGACAAAGAAGTGATCCCCACATGCTTCCAACTCAAATTCAATTCCAAAACCTCAGCTGCTGAAAGGAACCTGAAAAGAATGGAATTAGCCCTAATCAGAAATGAACTCCATAGGAAAAGATACCTACTAGACCAAACCAAAAGGGACTTACTTACTCTCTGCCTCAAACTCAGCAACAAAATCCACCCAGCACTCTGGAATAAATCCAAACAACTAGCCACCTGGAGAGCCAAAACAGAAACCTCCCACAAGACAGACACACACACCAGCAAACTCCACAGACTAGAGAGATGCCAGAAGCCCAACCCTCCCTGAAAACAATGCATGAAATGCACAGTACACATATCAGACAGAACCCTCACCAGAGCAGAAACCAATGTCATTTCCAAGGGATTCAACTTTGCAGTCGCCCCCAAACGCATCCCCACTGAGAATATTATATGTGGAGTTGAAGCTAGCCTAACCAAAATTAACCCAGATGTAGCCAATAAAAATCAGACTTGAAGTCACCAACATCCTCTGCTCCAGCAGTTCACCCAGAAGTGACTTATACAGAGAAGAACAAAAAGCACTCACCAAGGTTTCTGGTTCCGCGTGGCTTCGGTGGCAGCAGGAATTCACAACTGTTCGCGATTCCTACTGCGCTTGCCACTGAGGTGCCCTCGATCCAAATGGGTCAGGGGGATATGGCTGCCCTGTAAAGGCAGCTGAAGAGAGAGGGGAGCCAGACAAGGAGTTGGGGGTGTCGCAGACCCCCTCCCCCTCCGGAAAAACCCCTTTTTCCTGAAGTGGTGAAGCGGCGGTCAGTAATGGCCGTCAAGAAGAAGCCTGCAACTGGGTAAGATTGTGCTGGAGGAAGCAAGAAAAGTGAAAATGCTGGCTGAGCTGGGTCAATCAACATCTTTTAAAATCTCTGGAACGGAACTGTCTAAATTGCTGGAGGATACATTGTATCCCTAAGAAGACGGAAAGCGGCAGAGAAAGCTGTTAAAGGGAACTTTTTTTCCTTCACTCTCCCACCCCATAGAAACAGCAGATGAAGATTTGAAATTTATTTGGGCACTGAAGGTGAATTATTTTGAAAGTTGAAGCCAAGGGACAAAAGATTCTTTGGACATTGGACTTAATAATTTAAGAAATCGGAAAACCCTTATTGGAGGTATGGATTTCTGATCATTTTAAAAAAAATTGTTGTTGTAAGGGGGATAGGGAGAGAAAAAAAGAAATTTGAGCAGAAGCTGAAAAAGGAGGAGATTGCCTAGAATCCCAAAGAAAGGTATATGGTGATTGGACCTCTTTGACTAAACACTAACCCCAGAAAGAGAAATAGAAGAAAGAAGAAAAGTATTAATTTTTGGAACTTTTTTTTGAATTACTTTTGATTAAAAATACTTGGGTGGTTGTTTTGGGAAAAGTTTCTCTTTTCATGATGGCATCGCTTGTGGATGAACTAAAGACTGAATATCAAAAATATAAAAAGGAAGAACAAGATGGAAAAGATACTTTGGGCACCCTACTTCAATTTTTAGAAATGGCGTTATGTACTTATGAAAAGTTGATTACGCAGCAGAATGACTGGGACAAAGAAGAAGAGGAAGAAGAAGCCATCTTTGATGAACAATGGGTTTTTTCCGGGGAGGAGGAGAAAGAGGATAAAAAAAAGGGGATTTTAAGGTTTGAAAAAACAACCAAAAAAGACAAAAATGAGAGGAAAGGTGGATGCAAGGTTAGAAAGCAATGGAAAGGGAGTAAGAAAAGGGAGGAGGAGAGACAAAGGGGTAAAAAGGGCAAGGAGAAGAATAAGCAAGAGAGAAAGGGGGGGAAGAGAAGCCTCAATGGTGGGAAGCAAGATTTAAAGAAAAAAAACTTATTTAGAGACAATGGGTGAATCTAATTGGGAAAAAAGGGGGGGGGGGTTCTGGAAGGTACATAAGATTATGTTTTTATATGTGTATCTAGAGTAGAATGTTTAAGATATAAATGAGTATTAATATATATGATTAGTTTTTTTTCTCTTCTTTTTAAATGAGTGGCTATATAGGTTTTCTCTTATAAAATTTATTAACCTCTCTTATAAAATTTATTGTGTAATTTTAGAATGTACTAAACAGAATCCCAAGATAAATTAAGTGTTATATGAAGTGCTTTTAAGTTAGGGCAATGAGTTAAAGGCGTCACTCCAATCAGTGTATAGGAGAAGTATATTAAAAGAAAAAAGATGAATGGATAGCTGGTAATAAAACAGACAAAGAATGATATTGAAAATGGTAATAAGATATGGAAGGATATATAAAGTGAATATGATGTGTGAATTTCGTCTGTGTGAAGAGTTTTAACTCGGGACCAAGCAGCCTTCAGAAAAGATGTTTTAGGTGTTGTTTTGTTTTTTATGTTCTGTGTTTTGTATGTTTATAAAAGGCAATAAAATTTTAACTAGCAAGAAATAACTTGGATAATTAGAAGGAAAAGGAGAAGTTGGGATAAGATATGAAGTTAAACAGATAACGTAAATATTGATTATAATCTGGAATCATTTGTATGTTCTATTGGTTTTCTTCTTTAATTATTTTTCTTTTTAGAAAAGAATTTGTAAGCTGTTATGCCTTGATTGTTTGTGCATTGTTCTTGTAAAATTAATAAAATTTGTTTTTTTTAAAAAAAGCACTCACCAAATTGAGGAAAGACAACAACATAATCATTCTCCCAGCAGACAAAGGCAATGCCATGGTCATGATGAACACAATGGACTACCAATCTGAACTATCCAATCCACTACCTACCTAGAAAAGACCACCAAATCCAAAATAAAAGCCTCCCCCATCAGTGAAGAGATCCAGAAAAGAATCATCCCCAGAAAAAAATCATCCAGATGTTCTAATCTCCATGGCCTCCCCAAGATACACAAAGAAGGAATACCATTCAGATCCACACTCAACACCATAGGCTCACCTGTATAGAATCTTGCCAAATTTCTCGCCAAACAACTCCAGCCCTACACAGAATCCATCACCTCACACATACAAAACTCTTTCCACTTCATAAAAACAATAAAGAAACAAAACCTGCAACCCAACAACCTAGTCATGAGCTTTGATGTCATCCAAGTACCTCTTCACCCAAGTACCTATTAAAGAAGCCTTGACAGCCATCCAAAACAAATACAACCTCCCAAAGCACATCCTAGATCTGACCAACCAACACATACTTCATCTACAATGGACAAAGATACAAACAGATAGAAGGAGCACCTATGGGATCACCCCTCTCACCTGTCATCGCTAACCTATACATGGAACACTTTGAAACCAATGCTCTAGACAAATCAGAACACAAACACAAACTCTGGTTTAGATATGTGGATGACACTTTTCTAATTTGGCCACTCAGGAAAGAAAAACTGGACAATTTTCTCACACATCTCAACAGCCTACACCCCAAAATAGAATTCACCATGGAAATAGAAGCCAACAACCAACTTCCCTTCCTGGACGTCCTAATTTACAAAAAAACCCAATATTTCCCTAGAACACACCATCCACCAGAAAAAAACACACACCAACCATTACTTAAACGCACAATCCCATCACCACCCTGCACAAATCAACCCCATAGTCAAGACCCTCATCTGCACAACCAAATGCCTAGCTGACAAAGACCGCCTGAGAAGAGAATTACACACCATCACTAACTTATTAATTTCCAATGGATTCTAAAGAAACCCAATAACCAACTTAATCCTAAAGGGGACACCCCCCAGAAACTGAGACTCAGAACAGGTCAATGGTATCACCCTCCTCCCCTACATCAAAGGCACCACAGATAAAATCAGCAAAATTCTCCACAAACACAATATCAGGACAGCCTTCTGCACTGACTAAAAAATAGCTAACATCCTAAGAAACCCCAAAGACAAGATCCAGCTAGAAAACCATGGAGTTTATGAAATACCATGCAACAATGGCCCAGCCACATACATTGGATAACTCAACAGGAGAATAAATGCACGCATCACAGAACACAAGAATGCAGTCAGAAAAGAAGAAAATTCTTCCTCTCTTTTCCAGCACCTTAAAGCCACAGGACATGAAATTAATTTTGAGGGAACCAAATTAATCCCCAATACTGAACACTTCAATGAGAGAATAATCAGGGAAGCCATCAAAATAGAGAAACACCCCCATAACATGAATAAACAGGATGATACCTCCTGCCCACCAGACATTTGGAAACTAGCCTTTATCAACAAACGAGTCCCAGCCACCAAAACCCACACTAGACCCAAAACAACACATGATGCCACATCCAATCCCCCTCATCAGACCCAGGCCCAAGTCCATCCTATAAACAAAGGACAACCACCATCCAGAAAACAGACTGTGACTGCCTTGCCAGTTGTCGCACCCCCCGATCCCAAAACCAAACAAGCTGACACATGCCAAGAACACAAACCCAGACCCAAAACTCGAAGCCAGACTAAAACCCAGAATGCTACATCACAGTCACCCACTCAGGATATCACATCAGAAAACTCAGGAAATTACACCACAAGAACTCAAGAAGTTGCAACACAGCAAATGACCCAGGATATCACAGCACAAGACCAAGGATACCACAGCAATAAGTCTCACAAGGTCTTCACATAACCCATTACCTAAGCAGTTACTACATAGGAGGCTAATGGAAAAGAGATCAAAACACAAATGACCCAGGAGATTGCAATGCAGGACCCAGGATACCACAACAAAAGAACTCGCAAGCATATCACACAACCCATTACCCAAGCCATTAAAACATGAGAGGCTAATGGAAAAAAGATCACTACAAAACAAATAACCCAGGAGATTACAGCACAAGATCTAGGATATCTCCACAACAAAACTCACAAGGCCATCACACAGCCCATTAAACCAACATCAACTCCATCAACCAATCAAGAGGCAGCAATGCAGCCAATCAGCCCAGCACACCAGCCCCCACCACCAGTATTTAAAGAGAGACAGCAGCTCCGATCACACACTGCTTGCATTGGCACGAAGCCAAAAGCAACAGCCTGAGGATGGCGAGTGGGACCTCGCTGAAACATCACCAAAATACTCTTAATCTTACACGGGAAAAGACCCGAACATACCTAGACCTACATATATATAGGGAGGGAGGACCAGAAAAGGAAGAAAACTGGCTATGAATCAACTGAGGTGGGTTGCTGCAGGCAAAAGGGGCATGGCCAATGGTGATCTCCTAAATGCCTTAAAGCCCACTGGATCTACACAGAAAGAAATTTTCTTTTCAACTTGATCTCTATGTGATCAATTGTGAATCCCACCAATTGCTTCCAAATTCAAACTCAGTCTATGACATTCTTACCCATCTGATTTGAAACGTTTTCTTTTGGACATGGAAAGCAACTGTAACAACAAAATGGCTTCCCTTCCTTCTTACTCTTGCTGTGACCTTTATGGCAGGTTTCATTGCACAAAGACAGAGGCTGAGCCCAGGCACAAGGAGAAGTAGACAATGCAGAAACCTTAAATGTTGATTTGATACTGGGACAGTTATACAACATTGGTTCTAATTAGACAACCATATTATACAGTAGTTTGAGAAAGGAATGTGCACAGAGTAAGTGCCTCTAAATAAATGCATTTTTTTCAATCCCAACCAAAAGGCATTATTACAATCTTATAAGCAACCAAGTTAGAAAAAAATCAAACATTTGTACCTGTGCCAGATTTGAGGCAATAGTCTTGTAGTGGAATTGTGGGGTGATATATGTCACCAAATTCTACCATTTGCAGTGTTACATTTTCATTTCAAAATCATGTTGTATTTACCTTTTTTTAAAAAAAATATGCAAAAGTATTCTCTACCCAACTGTATAAAAATTACAACCTTGGTAGAAAATCACTTTTCTGTGGCAGAAAAGGTCTAGGTTACTAAAAAAAAATGGAAATAAGTTCAACTAACTTTCATACACTTATATATGACCATACAACCAATTTCATTAACTGTAGCCTGAACCAATGAGCTGAATCCCAAATGTATGGGGAAAATACCTGGCTAAACCTTCTTGGCCACCTAATGGCTTTGACATTAACACTGGAATCTTTGCCTTTGGGTGCTTTGAGATCAAATTTTCCCACTTTAACTCGATGTAGACTTAGATTTGGGAATGTAACCCAATCAATAATATCAAATCCTGCTTCTAGATTTCCATTTTGATCAAAGGAAATCATTTCCCCAACACTGTTGTTAAATGAGACTTTTCTTGGAAAGCTGTGAAACTAATTTAAAGTGGAAAGAAATATAAATGATAAATGAACACAAAAATAATACCAATTAAAAGATAAAAAATATTTTATAACATAGAAGGACCAATGTCTGCTTAAATAATCATTATTACATATAGTTAATCTGTTGTCTAATATTTGTTTATTTATAATATGGCTAATATTGTAAACAAAATATAAAGAGTGAAACCAATTTATCATTCTTCCAGGGATATAGGTTATCTCTTTAAAAAAAAAACCCAAAAAGAATGAAGAACACAAGCAAATTCAAGCATTAAGATATTTATTTTTCACAGGAATCACCTTGAATGGAAAAATTAGTCAAGAAAGAAACCAGGATCCTAATATCTCATTTGCATCATTGGAATATCCTTTACTGTTCCTAATTGTGATTTGGATGAAATCAACAATTGTCACAGAGTTAGTCTTTTCGTTGAAAATGTGGTGTTCCCTGACATTTTATTCTTATGGGAGTATGCTATCCTTTTGGACCTGGCTAAATAACGTTTTTACATAACCATTATAGAAATATTTTAATGTAGTTATTAGCCATTACAGAAATGTTGAAAGATGTAGAGTTCTGGTTGTCCATGCAAACGTTCCTGAGAAAAGAATGCGGCCCAAGGCATTTAATAATATACATGATAGAGATAAGAAAGGTGTGGCCCTGATATCCTAACAGGAGGAGATTCAGAGATCATGTGCTGCCTATGTGTGCCCTCCAGAGATGCAAAGAATGACATCTGAAGTTATCAAACTATGAAAACAAAGAGCATGCTGAGTAATAATCAAGAAGGAACCCAATATATTTTTAATCTCTTTTAGACCCTAACTCTCACATCATGGTCAGCAGATAATGAAGTTCTGATGAATCAGTGCTGTTGTATTTTGACATCCACCAGGAAAATCAAGTACCTCACATTCACCAAAAGTAAATTGTAAGCAAGAAGACCTGTGAAATGATGGAAGAAAATGGTATACCTCTTCTAAAATGCACAAACATCAAGTTCAGTAAAGATGTAGACAGTCTCCCTTCTGTTTGGGTAATCAGGACATTACCTGCCATAGTTGTTGTTAGGGATACACCCTAGCAGAATCTGCATGGCAGCCAGGCAGGCAGGCAAAATATGTGAGATAAACGTTTTTGTAACTTACACTTAGTAAAACAGATACACTGTGCTAGTTAAATCATTTATTCCAGTAAGAGTTTTAGCATAGTCAAACAGTCCATATATCATTCACTAGTTCAGTCTGTCCGGGGATTATTCAGTTGCAAAGTCCAGTATCGAAAAAGAGGTCAGTAAACTTACAAATATCAGTTGAGTAATAAATCTTCTCACAGTAGAGATATAAATATGTCAAACCTCCTTTCTTCCTTCAGCAGCAGCAGGGAACCATCAATCCATCATTGTCAGCAAGCAATTCAGTAAGCCAGTAATACAGTAAACCAGCAGGTTCTCTTGCTCCCTCTGATGGCGGTTTTACAGCCGCACCCAAAATTACATGCTTTTCTATTTAAAGTGACACACACTTACTTACAATCATAGTTTATATATATTATTTTACCCAAACTACGTTAGGTAACCTTGTTATTCCTAATAATTGTTGATTCAAGAGTTTATTTTATTTTTTTTCAGACATAGTTCTATGTTTGAAATTTAATGAAGCCATAGACTGCAATGCATGGGCTACAGCATAAACTGCATTGTAAACACTATAGCTATGGGCAGTTATGTTCATGTCAAAAACAGACTTAGGAAGAGCCTAAATGATTCCAAACATTGTCCTCTTCCATGGAAGCTGGGAAGGAACAATCAAATGCCTGTTTCCAAAAGTCCTTAATAAAACCATCTCTGGTCTCCACGTTAGGGTTTCTCATCTTAAGAAAATTTTGGAAACCCAGGAGAAGGCGGAGCTTCGTGCCGGCATTACAGCTGCGATCTTGGGGCTCTGAGATCGCAGCTGATATTTTCGCCCCTGGTCGGTCCTAACGGACCTAAATCGTCCCGGAGAGACGGTGATCGCGAAGGGCACTGTTCCAGGATCCCAGAGACATCGCAAAGTCTCTGGTTAGATTCGGAAGAAGCCCTTTTGCTGGCGGCGGAGAGGCAGCCTCCATAGCTGCTGAAGTCGGGACAGCTCCGAAAAGAAAGTGACTGGATTGAAGTGTGTCGGTTGGGTGAGAAAAACTCTTTTGTGTTGCAAATTCGATGAGATTGGAAAGTTCATTCTGAAGAGAGGAGGAAGCTGTGGGTTTTTTTTTTGACTGAAATTGTTTGAGCGGCGTTTTTAAAGTGCTGTCAAATTGAGGCTTGGAGTGTTTTTTTTTTTTTTCTATATTCTTTGGGAAAGATTTTACTGTGACTTAGGTAACCGGACTGAATTTTCTTATATATATACTTTTAGGCTCCCTTTGACTTTTTTATTTTTTTTAGGATAGAGGCTTCCTTTGGCCATTTTTTTTTTCTCTTTTTTTTTTTGTATATATTAATTCTTTTTTCCGGTTGGGGCTGAGAAAGAGCATTAAGAAACTTTGTAACACTGCCAACTAGAGGCTTGAAAGTACTCTATTTGAATTGGAGAGAATTGTAAAAAGACCTCATCTCAAGGACTTTTTAACGTGATAAGATAGAGGGAGAGCACAGCAAAATATTATTGCAGGTGCTTTCCTGGATTGTTATTAACACTTGAGGTTTGGCTTTGAAGCTGTTGGAGAAGAGAGTCATAACAAGAGCCTTGGATAAATAACAAAGTGCAGTGTGTTTTTTTTATATGTACCCCATTTGTTAGTTTTTTTTATATATATTTTTATTTTTGCCTTTTAATTTAAAGGGAAAGCCTCAGAGTTTCTTCTCTTTTCTTTTTTATTTTTTTTTATTTTTATTGGGATTTTTTTGCTTTTTATATATATATTTTTTTTTTTGGATTATTCTGTTGTTGTGGTTGATTTTTTTTTTTTGTTTTTTCTCTTCTTCCTCTTTTGGATTATTTTTTTGGGATTATTGAGATTTCTCAATTGGATTAAGGTGTGAAGAACCTGAAGGAATTTTTTGCTTTTTGTTTTTCTTCTCCCACTTTTTGCATTTTCCTTTCTCTTTTGCTTTTAATCAATATTATTATTTTTGGATTTGTTTGTTTTTTTCTTTCTATTTTTTCCTTTTTTATGGTGAATTATTTCGTAATTGGATTAGGGTCTGGAAGAACCCGAAGATTTTTCCTCTTCTTTTTTTTCTGTTTCCTCTTTGGTTTCGTGTTTTTTACTATTGGAGTTCTCCATTTTGGATTATAATTGGCTGCCCTACCAGTTGGGTTAAAAGTTAAGAAGAATTTGAAGTTTTGCAAACATTGAAATGAGCAAGAAACTAATACCATCTGGCATTGCTGCTTCTACCTCTGCTTCCCCACCAGCTGGAGGACAACGTTTAATTCAGACAATGTTGAAGCAAGATAAGGAACAAGAAAAAATATCTTTACAGTTACAGATGATTATTCAAGGAATTCAAGATCTCAAGACAAAATCAGACACCATTGAACAAAGAATAGAGAAGACTGATGAAAAAGTGGAAAATATTAAACAAATGATGGTTAAGTATGAGGAGAAATTCCAAAAAATTGAGGAAGAAGGAAAACAAAGAGAGAAGAAGATTGAAAATATTGACAGTAGATTAACAGCGGTCGAACAAGAAAAAGGTGGGATGCTGAGGTGGGAGATGGAAAGGTCAGAATTTTACCTCAGATTTCAAAATATAGAGGAGGAAAAAGGAGAAAATCTGGCAGCGGTAATGATAGAAATTTTGGCAGATGCTTTGGAAATTACACAGGAAAAGATGATGGATGGAATAGATGAGATATATCGAGTCTATACAAGATATGCGATGAGAAACAAATTACCCAGGGAAGTTCATATTAGATTTACCAAAAAATCCATTAAAACGCAAATATTACAAGTAGCAAGAGAGAAAACACTGAAATACAAGGGTAAAGAGGTTGTGGTTTTGAAACAAATACCTAGAAGAGTGAGAGAGATGAGAAGAGAATATCAATTTCTGACCAAAATACTATTGGAAAATGAAGTGAATTATAGATGGCTGATTCCAGAAGGATTAATGTTTACGTGGCAAGAGCAGAGATATAGAATTGACTCAATTGAGAAAGCAGAACTTTTTCAAGCAGAATTTTTTGGAGGAAGAAGAGAGGAAGCAGAGAAGGAGACTTCATTAATTGTGTTTCAAGATGAACAACTGGAGACTGAAAAAGAGAAAGGAGCAATAGGGGGACAGATTGATAATAAAGAACAGCGTGAAGTGAGACCCACGAGAGCTGTTAGATCTAAATATAAAGCATAATCATGGAGGAAAAAAAACTGATTACAATGAATATAAACGGACTTAATTCAGCTGTTAAGAGAAGGAAAATTTTTCATAAATTAGAGAAATTAAAATTTGATGTAATTTGTTTACAAGAAGTTCATATTAAAAAACAACATGAACAATTGTTATTACAGCCAAAATTAGGGAAAATATTTACCTCTTTGACTCAATGTAAGAAAAGAGGTGTGGTTTTATATATTAAAGAGGCTATTCCAGCAAAATTGATTTACTCGGATGAAGATGGAAGGGTATTAATGGTAGAAATAATGGATAATAACATAAAAATACTCTTGATTGCAATTTATGCTCCGAATGATAAACAAGAAGAGTTTTATAAAAAACTGCACATGAAAATAATTGGACTGGACTATGTTAATATAATTATGATGGGAGATTTTAATGGAATTGTGGACAATAAACTGGACTATATAGCAACAACAACAAAGCAAAATAGAAAGGCTCTCCCAAGGTCCTTTTTTAAAATGACAGATGAATTAACTTTAAAAGATATTTGGAGAGAAAGAAACGTTAAAGCTAAACAATATACTTTTTATTCAAATAGACATTTATCATGGTCCAGATTAGATATGATTTGGATCTCAACAGAACTAATATCTAATATTAAAGAAACAAGCATTGAAACAAGTACATGGGCAGATCATAGCCCAATGACAATTAAATGGAAGGGACAAAAAAAAAGATCGAGATGGACATTAAATAATACTATTTTAAAGGAGAAAGATTTTACACAATGGATGGAGAAGGAATTGGCTTTTTTCTTTAGAGAAAATAAAAAAGAGGATACTTCAATGCAAAATGTGTGGGACACTATGAAGGCATATGCTAGAGGTTTGATATACAAGAAAAAAGAACATTAGGAAAAGGCAAGCTTCTAAGGCCTTGGAAAATGAGTATAAAACTCTTGAAAAAGAATTACAGAAAATGCCACAGAAAAAGGATATTAAATTGAAGCTGGATATAACTAAACATAAAATGGATTTAATAGAGAAAGAAGAATTGGCACAGAAAATTAGAAACTCTAAACAGAATTATTTTGAAGATGCAAATAAACCAGGTAGATGGCTAGCATATAAATTGAGAAAAGAGAAGGAATCAAGAAAAATATTGAAGTTAATAGATGAACAAGGCCAAGTTTGTTATGGGAATAAGGAGAAAAAAGAAATTATCCGAGATTTTTATGGGCAATTATATAAACAAGAGAATATTGATGAAGGAAAAGTTAAACAGTATTTACAGGAAGCTAATCTACCAAAGATACCTAAAGAGACTGAAGAAATGCTAGAAAGCAATATAACAATGATGGAACTAAATGAAGCATTTAAGAGACAAAATAATGGGAAAGCTCCGGGCCCAGATGGGCTTCCAGTAGAATTCTATAAAACATTTCAAGAACTATTGAGCATCCCATTGTTAGAAGTTATGAATGAAGTTATGTTAAAAAAGATGATACCTAAAACATGGTCAGAGGCTTATATTACACTTATACCAAAGGAAGAGACTGACCCATTGCAAATTAAGAATTATAGACCTATTTCTTTATTGAATGCAGACTATAAAATCTTTGCTTCAATCTTAGCAGAAAGACTTAAAAAATATTTAAACAATTTTATCCACTCAGATCAAAATGGATTTCTGCCAAAGAGACAAATTAGAGACAATATGAGAGTAATCTTGGATACTTTGGAATATTATGAGGCTCATCCTGAAAAACAAATGGCTTTGATATTCTTAGATGCTCAAAAAGCATTTGACAACGTGAATTGGAGATTTATGTTATTATTATTGGAGCAGATGGGTTTTGCCAAAAAATTTATTCAAGCAATAGAAGCTATATACAATAAACAGACAGCAAGGGTAATGATGGAGGGGGAACTTACAGATCTTATTAATATAAGAAAAGGCACAAGACAAGGATGCCCCCTATCTCCCTTGCTATTTGTGTTGACCTTGGAAGTCTTGAATAGAAATATTAGGGATGATAAAAGCATAAAAGGAATGAAAATTAAGAAGGAAGAATATAAGCTACAAGCTTTTGCTGATGATTTAGCTTTTATTTTGGAAAATCCGATTGAAACAGCTCCAAAGTTACTGGAAAGGATAGAGTCATATGGGGAGGTGGCTGGTTTGAAAATAAACAAAGATAAAACAAAGATTTTGACAAAGAATATGTTATTGAGACAGAGAGAAGAATTGGCAGATCTTTTGAAAATTCAAGTTACAAATAAGGTTAAGTATTTGGGGATATATTTGACAACAAGATGTAGCACATTAAAGGAGGATAATTATATTAAACTTAAACAACAGATAGCTACAGATTTGAAGAAGTGGGAAAACTTGCAATTGTCATTAATAGGGAGAATTTCAACAATCAAGATGAATATCTTACCTAGAATATTATTTTTGTTTCAAACAATACCAATAAGGCTTGGAAAAGACTATTTTGAAGATCTAAATAAAATTATGTTGAAGTTTATATGGCAAGGTAAAAAAGCGAGAATAAAGCTAAAGCTTTTGCAAGATGCTAGAATTAGAGGAGGTTTTGGTCTGCCTAATTGGGAATTGTATTATCAAGCTGCAAATTTGATGTGGATCAAAGAATGGATAACATTAAGGAAACATAGGTTGTTGACATTAGAAGGGCATGATTTGCTGTTGGGTTGGCATGCTTTCTTATGGTATAAGGGAACTAAAACACAGGGTTATTTTAGAAGACATTATGTACGGGAGTCTTTGTGGTTAAATTGGGAGAAGATAAAAAGACAATGTTATTTGAAAATTCCAGTTTGGTTATCGACCATTGAAGCATTTTCCTATCCTATAATTTACAAGAGGGAACAAACAGTTAGATATGGGGAACTTTTGGATGAAAAGGGTGAACTTAAATCGATCCAAAACTTAGAAGAACAAGGTATAAGGATGAATTGGTTTTCATATGCACAAATACACTCAAGGTATGATGAAGATTCTAAAACGGAGGGATTTTATGATAAGCAGACTGATTTAGATAAGATTTTGATGGGTACTGATGAGAAGGTGATTAAAAAATTATATGGTTATTTACTGGGAATGAAATTAGAGGAAGAACAAGTTAAAGAAACTATGATTGTTTGGGGGAAGAATTTTGGATATGGGATTGATTTGGAGAAATGGCAGAAATTGTGGTCTCAAAATTATAAAATGACAATGTCAACAGCATATAAAGAAAACTTGTATAAGATGTTTTACAGGTGGCACTTTCCCCCGACAAGAATAGCAAGAATGTTTAAGAACAAATCTGAAAAATGCTGGAAATGTCATCAGATACCCGGCTCGTATTACCATATGTGGTGGACTTGTGAGGATGCTAGAAAATATTGGACTATAATTCGCATGTGGTTGGAAAAAATGATAAAGAAACATATTGATTTGAAACCAGAGATCTTCTTATTGGGAATTTTACCTGATATATATAGTAAAGATTTGAAATACCTGATTGTAAATGTATTAACAGCGGCCAGGATTGTATTTGCTAAAAATTGGAAGAATGAGAAAATACCATTACAGGAAGAAATTATTAAGAAAATATTGGAATGTGCTGAGATGAGTAGATTGACATTTGAAATTAGAGAGCAAGAGGATAAACAATTTTATGAAATTTGGGATCTTTTTTATAAATGGCTGGATGACAAAATACGATAATAGAATATTTAGAATGCTAGATAGTAAGGAATATCTTTATTTTGCTATTATTTTGCTATTTGCTATTATATTTATAAAGGATTTTTTAGGATTGATTTGATATGACTAGATGATTTGTTATAGAGTAAACTGGCTTAAAGTATTGTTAGCTCATTAAGCATGAATGATTAAAAATATAGTCAAAAACTTCTTTTTTTAGTGATATTAGGATATATAAATTTGGATTGACAATATGAGTTGTTATGTAATGTAATTGTAATTTGAGACTACAGAATGAATGCACAAAAATGATGAACCAACTGACACACTGGATGTACATATAAGAGTTGATGTTTTTATGTTTTGTTTGTCTTGTTTGTTTGTAGAAAATTAATAAAAAAATTTTTTCAAAAAAAAAAAGAAAATTTTGGAAACCCATCAGCTCTTTTGACTGAGTTGCAAAAGCTAAGGAACCGTGAAGGATATCTAAATCCCAAGACTGTTGAAAGGGAAGAGAAGTGAAATCCATCTGTGTGGTCATCATCCAGACTTTGCCTCTCTTCATTTGTACATTTTCAAGTTCCAAAATTCTTGGAAACATTCTCAGAAAGATTGTAGTGTGAATTTCACCATGTAAGAACACAACACTGGCTGTGCTGTTGCTAATCAAGAGGTACAGTTTAAACCAGGACTCTATCATTTCATGAATGCCAGTTTTGAAATACAAATTTGGGAATGGTTTGATAAAGTCAAAGCAGATACCTCCTGCAGATAACTTGGAAAGTTCATTCTGAATAAAACTGAAGCTCCTGTCATCTTGTATATAAATGATTCCAATCCAGGTCCATGAAAAAAGAATAAGCAACTGGAGCATCCCCACATATTGCTGGTTTATATTCGGGACCATCCATTGGATGTGGAATTATTCAGATTGTTCATTAATAATAGGAGAAGACCCATATCCAAGCTCTAAAGAAAAGAAAGACTGAGCAGATAGGATGAGTGCTGGTAAAATTTATATTCTTTGAAGGACTGAGATTCGTTTCATATTTTGACACTGGATGGAAGAAAATGAAAAGATATAAGAACATCCCATTAAAATGGAGCTTAAGTAAAGGGACCAAGTCTTGACCTTTCTCTATTTTCCAAAATATGGTGGAGGTTGGGAAGTAATTTCATCTCATCTCCCACATGCAATAATCACTTCTATGTCATCGTGAAGATAAATTTCTACCAAAATAATTGCCAGTGAAATGGAAAAGAGAATTTTACCAAACATGGATTGTAATGGTGTGCAGCAATCCTTTGAATCCTAATAGCATTGTGTGCAAGGAATTGGCATACATACAGACCTCTCACTGTCAACCAATATTTTGTAAATATAGTCTGTATCAATGAAGACCAATAATATAATTTGGAAATAGTGTTGTTGGAAACCATAAAGTTATTCTATGTTTTTAAAGAAAGAATTGGAATATGTTCCTCTATGGAGGTGAAATCAGACCGGATAGTTTAAAAATAGAATAGTGTATAACTATATATAAAGGTGTGTGTCTCTGTGTGTAAAAAATTTAGAGGTCAGATATGTATTTTAGTAATATGACTTGAGGGGATAGTATTAATAGCTTCAGTCTACCAAAAAAAGAGAACACAAATCTAACAATTAGGTCATTGAATTACTGTAAGTCATCCAAAATATTATAAAGACATTGTCATGTGTGAAAACATACAAATATTTGATAACAAGGTCATACCCACCATCTTCCAGATTTTGGCTCCCTTCTGGTGGATGCTGCTACTTTGAGATGTCTTAACAGCAAGCTACCTGACCCTTCACTTTACAAGTGCAGACCATGGAACCTCTGCCTGTTCCAAATATACCCTCTTAATCCAGATGGATGCTGTTAATTGCAGATTAAAAATGATTTTTAAATGTTTTCCTTTTTGGGTTAGGATTGACACTCAAGGAACAGAAAAAAACCCATCACCTCTAGGTTGATGACACCTTCTTTGTCCCTGTTAATAAAATGACTTACTAAATAAAACAAGTAAGGTCTACCTGTGTCAGACCAATAAAAACCAAGAAAGGCATGTAATACTTCAGGCAGAGCTCTTTATTGTTCCTCAACAGAATTTTTGACAATTTTGCCGAAGCAAAGCACTTTACTATCTGCATCTACCATATACTTCAGGAATTATTAGGGAAGAATTGCCTTCACCCACTTTGTCTCACATAAAATATCTTGATTGCATGTCCTTTTATTCCTCTAGAATGATTTCACCTTCTCCTGGAAATCTAGCCTACTACATTCCATCACAACCTGGTTTGTTACAATTTCATTCTTCAAATGTCCACTTTACCTGTGGCATCTTGCAGATGGTCAAAATGGTTGCCATGGAAAGACACGTCTGGGAGTCAGGTCCCCCAATCACAACCACATTAGTACTTTGGGCATCACATTTATAATTTGAAATGAACTTGTCCCATGTGGAAAGGAGCTCCAGAGAAGCAAGATAAGTTAAGCTTCAAGTGAAGTAGTCATTATAAATGCTGAAACCCAAGGATAAATTGTGCAACATCTGCATATCTTCATTGATCTTCTTTACAGCAAATAGAAAAGCTGAGACATGCTGGTAGGTCTGAGTCAAAAATCTGTAATGAGATTTACCTGCACCATTGAATTGTCTCTACTTAAGAGGTTTAAGGCTTGCTAAATGCCTATTCACATTAAAATATTTAGGCATTGTATTCTGTAAGGTTGCTGGGTAATAAGAAATCTGGGCAACTTAATGATGACACCCAGGCTCATGTTCTCCACAATTTTCATTTGAAAAAATGTATTCCACCATCTGAGGACTTTCCAAATCATTGTCAAAATAGTGCTTTAAAAAGAAATTGGTACATTTCAATGAAGTGACCTTAAATTTCTGTGTAATAATTAATGTCTGGATGTTTATTTCAAAAAATCCAACTCCACGTTTACTTTAATTTCTATTAAGGGAATATCTCTGAAAGGAAATGGGACATGATCTTAGCTATGTACGGAGAGTTCTACAACTGTATATTTTAGTAGGAACTACAGTGTAGTCATTAGTAGCATGGCCTACTAATAGTGTAGAGATAGGATTTAGGTTAATTGAGCATCCTACCTTTGGCAGGTGAGCTTCCCATTACTGTATTTTTAACCAATATCCAAGCATACTACTTAGTTGCAAGTTCAATTTATTCCATGCACAATATTCAAATACCACCTTGAGGTTGTTAAAGATTGTTTTTCTAACTTACATTTTTGACAGTTTTCATTTAACTCTTCATTTCACAATGCCTACTGAAAGATAAGATGTTTTTTCTAAGAGAAAATAAGTAATTGTCAGTCTTCCTTTGTTGTACCAGGAATGTGAAATTGACAGTTCTAACATCCATAAAATTATAAAATTAAAATAAAATTACTATGGTAAAATGGGCAGCCAACAAATTTTATAAATAAATAAATTCTCTTAAAATGAATGGTAAGTTACAGAAAGACAAAAATGAGTATGAGAATAATATGGCACAATGAAGGGATTTAAATCCATCTCAATTTCTCCACCCAGTAAATCTTTAGCTGATAACTTGCTTGGGAATACTGCCTAAATTGCTGTATTATCTGTTCATAATTTTTAATGGATGAAAATTCTGGCCCATTTCAGTTTAAGAATAGTGTGTTGCTATCCTTTTTGATTGAAAATTTGAAAACAAGGAGAATCTCACAACCTTATACATTTTGTACAAGGCACCAATTGCTTACATGAGCTCATCAAGGACTTCAGAAGAGGGATGCCTTTCTAAATAGAGAGGATTGGAAAACATGTAGCTCTGCAAACTAATGCCAGTTATGATAACATCTCCTGACTGGTAATATTTATGATTGCTTTTCCAAGGGTCACTGATTATGCATTTAGCAACTGGAATGTCACATGTTGTCCAAGGAAGTAGCAGCAGTATCAAAGGAATAAATTTCATCATCATGAATACATATCTTCTCCTTAACTTCATGTCACTTGTTCTTTTCCAATCATCCAAATGCTGTTGTTTTTGCATGGGCAGCAATGTCAACTTCATTAGAATATCCAGGGCACCCAATTATTTCAAAAGCCCAGATTAAGAAGGTTCTTCAATCTTGATTCTCTGTTTTGTTACCAGATCACTACCAGGAAATCTCTTGTCCTCTAAAGGAATTGTCCAAGCAATTAGCATCAATTGGATAATTATGGGGAATTCAAGCACCTACTCATCATCATTATAAATTCTTTCCTATGTAGAAGCAGAAAATAATTTTCTAACCCATGATTTCAGCAAAGGTTTTCTCTTTTCCTAAAAAGTTTCAAAATAATGTGACTTCCTAAAACAAGAGACCAGTTTAGTGGTACATTCACGTAGGGTCAAAACAAGCAAGATGACACAAATAGTGTTAAGATGAAAGCCCATCTCCTTTGGGGCTTGCTTTGAAATGTCATGTTTGTCATCCATATATTTATTTCATTCGAGTTCATTAAGTAACAATCCAGATTTGAACCACCAAGCTTCAGTTCAGAATTTTTCTATACACTCTCTACAATTATTGTGACTCATTGAATTAATGGCTTCAGGGGGCAGGACGGTTCACTTTTTAAAGGTCTCATACTCAGGAAGTTTGCCCATACTATGAGGTAAATCATTCTCTTTATCACCTATAACCATGATTGAATGAAGCAATATAGAACATAATATATTTTAGTATTAAATTTATGCTCAGCTTTTCTGTTTTGAAAAATATTTGCGTCATTTGTCATTGCAAACCCAGAAAGGTTTTGCCACTAATCTAACTTCTCTTGTGTACAAGGAGATTAATTCCTATAATCACTTTATGCAGATTTTTCTTATGAGTTGTTGCCTGTTATTCAGCTCAGGTTTTATCAAGATGATATAAAGTTTGGGAGAGAAAATGAGAACCAATAATCCAGCACTTGAGCCTAAGATGGAGAAGATATCCACAGCCACCATATATTTCCCTTTGGTGCTCTGGTAAGTTGGAACAAAAGAGATCCAGACACTGCAAAAGAGCAGCATGCTAAGGGTGATAAATTTGGCTTCATTGAAACTGTCTGGGAGTTTCCTGCCAAGGAAAGCCACTGTAAAGCTGATCTTCGCCAAGAGACCAATGAAACCCAGCATGCAATAAAACATGGCAGCAGAGCCTTCATTGCACTCTAGGATTATTTCTTGAGGTGAAGATTTCATGTCAAGATCTGGGAAGGGAGCAGAGACCACCAGCCACACAGTACAAAAGAGCAGGAAAGCACTATAAAAAGCACTATAAAAAGTGCCAGTCTTTTTCCCACCCATGATCTCATCTGGGAGCCTGGCCTGGTAGCCATGAAAGCTAAAACCACAGTGAGGGTTTTTGCCACCATGCAAGAAACTGCCACAGAGAAAATGATTCCAAAAGCAGTTTGGCGAAGAAGACATGTTGCCCTCTGAGGCTGACCAATGAAAAGCAAAGGGCAGAGAAAGGAAAGCAGAAGAAAGACCAGGAGGGTGTAGCTGAGGCCCCGATTGTTGGCCTTGACTATGGGAATGTCCTTGTGCTGAACAAAGATCATGAGGACCAGAGCTGTGATGGAGGAAAATAAAAGAGCAACAATAGCCAAGGTGATCCCCAAAGGTTCTTGGAAAGATAGAAAGCTGATCTCCTTTGGAATGCACTGATCCTGGGCATTGGTGGGATATTGATCTTCTGGACACTGGTAACAAGAATCCATGTCTGAAAAATAATTATCGATAATCCTCATTTAGAAGGTGATGTACAGAATTAAGATGAAAATAAGACTTCATCCATAATGTGAGTTCTACAAAGAAGAGCATCATTCTCAAGCAATTGTTTTCATTAGCTATTATGCAGGACTTAACATTAATTTGTTTGTTGTTCATACATTCAGTTTATATAAGAGGTGTTAAACTGGAAGGCCAGATCAGCATTGTAGTACTCCTCTGCAGGCCAGCTGGGAGAGGAGAGATTGGATAGACACCTCCTGCAGCAACCCACCAGCCAAAATGGGGCAAGGACCCCCTCATGTGGTCCCCCATGCCCCATTTTCAGCCTGGATGGCCTCCTGAAGAACTTTGCCAGCAAAAATGGGACATGGGGGGGAGAGACAGGATGGATGCTCTGGTAGCACCCTGTCACCCAGCTCATACATTTTATATATTTCCAGTTCTGTTCTCCTGTGCAGAAGACACAGCCATTCAGCTGGGACTCGGGAGGCAGAGAATGGATGGGGGAAGGGCCAGTTGGAGGTGGTATTTGCTGGTTCTCCAAACTACTCAAAATTTCCGCTACTGGTCCTCCAGAATGGGTCAGAACCTCCTGAATACCACCTCTGGCTCCTAGGCCTTGAGTTTGACACCCCTGGCTTATATGCTCCTTTCCTACAGAAACTCTAGGCAACACATCTACATCTAATCTTTTGTTGTCATGTTTTCACTACAACAAGAATTCGTTGAGATGAATTGGGGACAGAATGACAGGCCAAAGTGGGTATGATGTTTTGTAAGCAGAGGGAGACTGAAACCTGAATATCACTGTTAGTCCATCATTGCAGTAGCTGGACATGTTTCAATTTTTCAGTTACCATTGCTCAGGAAGTTTGAAATATTTGGAAAAATTTCAGTATTTATTCCTTTGAGACATGAATCTATTTCTTTAAGAATACTGATCCTAGGTGGAAGCTGAGGATGCCAAACACATTTCATTTATTTTTTTCAAACCAGCAGAAACACTTGATATGCATTTTGTTTCAAATACTGAACCCCTTCCTTTCTATTTCTTGATTTAAAGAAAAGAATAATAATCCTTCCAATTTCCCTATGTGTAAAAGGTAGCATGGTGAGCAGGAAGGATTTAATGTATAAATATGGATTTATATGGAAAGAAGAATGAATATGAAAATTTTAAATGGAAAAGATAAAGGATTTTATTCCTAAATATGAAATCAAACTTTAGTAGAAAATCATAGCTTTGTTTTCATTATAATGTCCATATTTGAGTGTGTAGTTTGTGCCCTTGTACAAGACAAAAAGTCAAATTATTTCCCATAATATTGGAAATATGGATCCTTGTTTTCAGATCTCTCTTTCAGATCTGGATAGGCGATAGAATCAAGCTCCATTCTGAAAAGGCACTCAAAAGGATGAAGTAATTTATGAAAGCCACAATGTACTGTTGCAACAGAAACTATACTTCTTTAACTGACTGGCCAATTCACTGGATCCTGCAAATTCCATTGGCAACTACACAAAGGAAAGGACCGATTTCTATTCAAACTGATTTGTATGTTTTTAATTACACATTACAGATAAATAGGGTTTGAAAGGACCTTGAAGGTCATCTAGTCCAGCCCCTACTCAAGCAGACACAGCACCATTTTTGATAGATAGCGGTCCAGGCTCTTCTTGAAAGCTGTCAGTGATGAAGCTCCCACAACTTCTGAAGGCAACTTCTATTCCATTGGTTGATTGCTCTCACTGTCAGAAAATTTCTCCTTATTACTAGGTTGAATCTCTCCTTGATCAGTTTTCATCCATTATTCCTTGTCTGGCACTTCAAGTACTTTGGAAAATAGCTTGACCCCCTCCTCTCTGTGGAAGCCTCTCAGATATTGGAACACTGCTATCATGTCTACCCTGGGCCCACTCTTCATTAGACTAGCCATACCCAGTTCCTGCAACTTTTCATTTTATGTTCTAGTTCCCTAATCATCTTGATTGCTCTTCTCTGCACTTTTTCTAGAGTTTCAACATCTTTTTTAAATAGATGATGACCAAAACTGGATGCAGAACAAGGTGTGGTCTTATTAAGGCTTTAAAGACTGGTTTTAGTATCTCCCTTGATCTTGATTGTAACCCTCTGTTAATGCAATTTAGGATTGCATTGCCTTTTTTGGCTGCCACCGCACACTATTGGCTCATATTTAATTGCTTGTCTGCTAAGATTCCAAGATCCCTCTCACAGTTACTGCTATTAAATTTGGTTTCACCCAGTCTATATGTGTACTTTTGGTTTTTCTTGTCTAAGTGTAAGACTTGACTTTTCTCTATATTGAATGTTATTTTGTTAGATAGGACCAGTGTTCAAGTCTGTCAAGATCCATCTGGATCCTGATTCTATCATCTAGCATGTTGGCTATTCCTGCCAGTTTAGTATCCTCCACAAATGAAATGATATGAATGTGAAAATTTATAAACACCATCACCAGTTTTCAAATTCAATCCATGATAGCCTTACCCATCTGGTATGAAACTTTTCCTCTTGGGCATTGAAGAGAATCATAACAACAAAATGGCTTCCCTTCCTTCTTGCTCTTGCTATAACCTTTATGGCAGGGTTCATTGCACAAAGACAGAGGCTGAGCCTAGGCACAAAAAGAAGCAGACAAAACAGAAGGCTTAAATGTTGAATTGGAATAGCCACATAATATTATTAGAATATATATATATATGGTATTCAGCTTTGTTCAGGTATTTTCTTATGTCATTATAGTTGTGCTTTTAAATACCATACACATATATACATATATACGTATGATATTCAGCTTTGTTTGGGTATTTTCAGATGTCATTATAGTTGTGCTTTTAAAGTTGTAGCAACGTTTCAGCAGACTCTCACCTGCCATCATCAGGCTTCTGTACAGTGTTCGTCTGTAAGTCAGACTTTCACAGCCATTTCTGTTTTAAATTTGGTGCTAGCCATCTGCTGTGCCAGAATGGTTTTTTCTTCATCCTGATTAGTTGGGAGTCTTTGTCTGTGTTTATTGGTCTTGGAGTTTGTTGTGTTCTGCTTGATTGGTGTTTCTAATATCTTCTGTCAGTTTTGTAGCTTTTTTTGTCTTGATTGGCTGGCAACATTGTGTTTCCTGTATTGGAGGCTTTTAATGCGGCTTGGCTTCAGATAAACAGATGGCTATCATTTATTAGGAAGCTAGGTTTCAACTGGGTGCCTGTTTGGGGTGTGTTTGAGCTGGCGGTATCAGGGGGAGTCTGTTTGTACCCAGGTGTTTGCCTGACTTGTGATGTGGAGATTTTTTTTGAGAGTGCAGACTTCCAGCTAATTGACAGTCTGATGGAGTCATCTCTTCTATTCATGCTTTCAGGTCTTTTTTCAATCTCTATGGCTTCTCTGATAATTCTATAGCTGGGTTTTCAATAGTGGCTAGGGTTTTGGTGCCACTGAAGTCGATGCTATGACCTGTGGCTTTCATGTGTTGGACTAGTGAGGAAGTGTATTCCAGCTTTTTTTACTGCCCTTTTGTGTTCATCCAGGTGGGTACTAATTCTTCTATTGGTCTGTCCATTGGTGCATGAAAGCCACAGGTCATAACATTGACTTCAATGGCACCAAAACCATAGCCACTATAGAGAACCCCAGCTACAGAATTATCAGAGAAGTCAGAGAGATTGAAAAAAGACCTGAAAGCCTGAATAGAAGAGATGACACCACTAGATTGTCAATTAGCTGGAAGCCTATACTCTTAAACAAAAAATATCTCCATACCACAAGCTTGGCAAATACCTGGGAACAAACAGACTCCCCCTAATACCTCCAGCTCAAACACATCCCAACCAGTCACCGAGATGAAACCTAGCTTCCTAATAAATGATAGCCATCCATTTACTCGGAGCCAAGCTGCACTAAAAGCCTCCAATACAGGAAACACAATGTTGCCAGCCAATCAAGACAAAAAAAGCTACAAAACAGACAGAAGATATTAGAAACACCAATCAAGCAGTACACAGCAAACTCCAAGACCAATAAACACAGACCAAGACTCCCAACCAATCAGGATGAAGAAAAAACCATTCTGGCACAGCAGATGGCTAGCACCAAATTTAAAACAAATTTTCCCATGTCTTAATAGTTGTGCTTTTAAAGTCGTAACGACGTTTTGGCAGAATCTCATCTGCCATCCCCAGGCTTGTGTATTGGTTTTTTCTTTATCGTGTGTGTCAGGGTTTGGCAGCCATTTCTGTTTGAATTTGGTGCTGGCTTCATGCTTTATTTGAATGATTTTTTTCTTCATCCTGATTGGCTGGGAGTCTAGGTCTGTGTTTATTGGCCTTTCAGTTGCTGTGTTCTTGATTGGCTGGCAACTTTGTGTTTTGGGGGTTTTCAGTGTAGCTTGTTTTCTTGTGAATGGCTGACAATTGTTTATTAGGAAGCTAGGTTTTATTTGGGTAGCTGGCTGGGGTGTGTTTGGGTTAGAGGTATTAGGGGGAGTTTGTTTGTATCCAGGTGTTTATTTGGATTCTGGTATAGAAATTTTCAGATGATTGATAGTCTGGTAGAGTTATCTTTTCTATTCATACTATTAGGTCTTTTTTCAATCTCTATGGCTTCTCTGATGATTCTGTAGCTGGGGATTTCTATAGTGGGTAGGGTTTTGGTGCCATTGAAGTCGATGCTATGACCTGTGGCTTTCATATGTTGGATTAGTGAGGAAGTGTGTTCCAGCATTCTTGTGTTCTTCAAGGAGGGTACTTATCCTTCTATTGGTTTGTCCTAATCATGTGGCAGGGCATGATGTGCAAGGGACTTCATATATGCCTTGGTTTTCTAGGTCAATTTTATCTTTGGGGTTTCTTAGGATGGCTGCAATTATTTTGTCTGTTTTGAAGGCAGTCTTGATGTGATGTCTGTGTAGTAGCTTACTGATTTTGTCTGTTGTACCTCTTATGTGGGGCAGGACAGCTGTTCCATAGGTTTATTCATCTTTTGGGTCTCTATTGTGTCTCAGTGTGTTTTTGTGGATCAGGCCCGTGATTTTGTTTTTGTGGGAGCCGTTGGGTAGTCAGGGTGCATAGTTCAATCTTTATGTGTGTTTTGTCTGCCAGGCGTTTGGTTCTGGCAATTAATGTTTTGGCCACAGATTTTATTTGTGCTGGGTTGTGGTAGGATTGGGTATTTAGGTAGCAATTGGTATGTGTTTTCTTCTGGTATATGGTGTGTCCTAGTGTGCTATCTGTTTTTCTGTAGATTAGTACATCTAGGAATGGTAGTTGTTTGTTTCCATTTCCATGGTGAATTTCATTTTGGGGTGTGTGCTGTTTAGTTGTGTTAGGAAATTGTTTAGGTTTTCTTTTCTATGGGGCCATATAACAAATATGTCATCGATGTATCTTAGCCATAGTTTGGGTTTGTGGGAGGCATACAGCAAATGACTCTACCAGACTATCAATCATCTGGAAGCCTGAACTCACAAACAAAAAAATCTCCATACCACAATATATTGTGTGACAGATAGATGAACCCAATACACAAGCCTGAAGATTGCAGATGATATTCTGCCGAAATGTCACTACAACTTTAAAAGCACAACTATAATGATGTGCGAAAATACCTGAACAAAGCTGAATACCATACATATAAATACCGGTGAAAACTTAAGAAAACACACACACACACACACACATATTCGTTGATTTTCATGGGTACAGGTTTGCAGGTTTTGGTGTGTTCGGATTTTTTCCCGTGTAAGATTGAGAGTATCTTGGCGATGTTTTGAAACGATGTATAATAATTTGGAAGGTAATTCAACTAATTGCCTTAATATGACCATACAGTTATTTTCATTCCCTGCATCCTGGACCAAAAAAATGAACCCCAACTTTATATGGAAAATACCTGATTAAATTTCCTTGGCCACTCAATGTCATCAACATAAACCCTGAATGCTTGTTTTTTGGGAGCTCTGAAATCAAATTTTCCCACTTTGACTTGATGAAGGCTTAGATTTGGGAATGTGACCCAGTTGATAATATCAAATCCTGCTTCCAAGTTCCCATTCTGATCAAAGGAAATAATTTCCCCAACACTGTTATTAAATGAGACTTTTCGTAGATAGTGGTGGAACTAATTTCATAGAGGAACAAAAGGTATGAGCAATATTGTGACACCAAAACCATTCAAATTCTGTAATAGGTTACAAGGTATAGATATTTGAGAAGTCAAAATTAGCAATATCTATGCAAACTAATCACAATTCAAAACCACATTTGACCTGGTCTGCCAATAATAATGTACTTATTATTTGATGAAAAATTTAAGCAGAATAGAGTCAAACAATGAACATCCTCAGCTATAACTATGCAGCCTACACCACTGACAAAAATAAAAGGAAGAAATAATAAAAGAAATCAAGCGATCTCAGGCACCAACACATTACCTATTCCAGTGACCAACTTGAGTGGAAAGAAATGAATAAAGAAGTAAAACAATAGAATAGAATAGAATAGAATAGAATAGAATAGAATAGAATGGAATGGAATGGAATGGAAAGGAATGGAATGGAATGAAGTGGAGTGAAATGGAATGGAATGGAATAGAATAGAATAGAATTCTTTACTGGCCAAGTGTGATTGGAACCATAAGGAATTTGTCTTTGGTGCATATGCTCTCAGTGTACATAAAAAAATAAAATACATTCATCAGGAATCATAAGATACAACTCTTAGTGATAGTCATAAGTTACTAATAAGCAATCAAGTCGTACTAGGAAACAAATAAAACAATTTTAAATTGTAAAGATAGAAGACACATAGTTATAGTTATAAGTTGAAAGAGATAGGGAATTGGAAGGATGAGAAGAATAATAGTAATACAGTCTTACTAATAGTTTGACTATTTTATGGGAATTAGTTGTTTAGCAGAGTGATCACATTTAGAAAAAAAAATGTCCTTGTGTCTAGTTATTCTGGTATGCAGTGCAATATTCTGATGTGCAATGCAGTGCAGAAGAAAACAATATTCTGCCTTTGGAATTTCCAGATGATAGGAGAACCCCTGTTTTCTTTTCTCTCACTCGGGAGTCCCTTTAACCCAGTTAGCCTTCCCATAAAACTTCACTCATTTCCTATGGCCTTTCCTCTAAGCTATGCCTCTGAACATGGTTATGTAGACAGTTATCTAATAACATTATTACATAGCCAAGATTGGAAGCTGAAGAACATTTATGAAAGCTAGAATCTGTCCTTGTCAAAAATGAGTACAGTATAATTAAAGACATGTAATAAAAGCCTAGGACCTTTAACCAATTATATCCTGCCAGGGTGTGGGACATTTATTTAGTGGAAATATACTATAAGGGTAAGGAAATCTTATCACTGTTTAACTGCATCCTAAGAGGTTGAGAATCTACAAGTTATATACCCCTATATATGCCTAGAAAGGTAAAAGGGAACAATCTGAGATTAACAAGCTCATAAACTGGAGAGTACATTCATTATCATTATCCACTATCAATCTTTAGATAAATTTTTCCCAATAGTCTTTTTGCAGTGACTAGGTCATAAAATGCTAAAGATTGCCATGGATTTCAATTGTTCACAACAAAGTCAAACTCCTTAAATCAACCATTTAAAAAAAACAACAACCAGGAAGAGCAAATTAGCAATGCAGGAAACTGTCTATGCCAGTTTTAAAATTTAGAAAACTCTAAACTTAATTGGGAATCAGCTTTGGTCGAGAATGAAGATAGGGAAATCTTTCTTGTGTTTAGGTATTCACCCCATTACCTGCCACAGCAGTAGATTCTTTTGTCTTTCCTCTGACATAAAAATTCTGTTTTTGAACTTTAATGAAGTCATAGACTGCAAAGTGTAGGCGACAGCCTAAACCCCATTGTAAACACTGTAGCTATGGGGAGTTATGCTCATGTCAAAGACAGAACTAGGAAGGGCCTCTAGTTTTTCGTCCCCACTGCAGTGATTCCAAGCGCTCTCCTCTTCCAAAGAAGTAGGGAAGGAGCAATCAAATGCCTGTTTCCAAAAGTCTTTAATAAACCCATCTCTGGTCTCCACGTTAGGGTTTCTCATCCGAAGAAAATTTTGGAAACCTACCACCTCCTTTGACTGAGTTGCAAAGGCTAAGGTTCCGTGAAGGACATCTAAATCCCAAGATCGTTGAAAGGAAACCGAAGCAAACTCCATCTGTGCAGTCATTATCCAGACTTTGCCTCTCTTCATTGGTATGTCTTCAATTTCTGAAATTCTGGGAAACATCCTCAAAAAGATTACAATGTAAAATTCACCATGTATGAACACAACACTGGCAATGCTATTAATTATCCGTTGGTATACAAGCACCCAGGATTCTATCATTTCATGGATGCCAGTTTTTAAATACAATGTTGGAAATCGTTCTATAAAATCAAAGCAGATGCCTCCCTGAGAAAACTTGGGAAGTTCATTCTGTACAAAGTTGAGACTATTGTCATCTTCCATAAAAATGACACCAATCCAGGTCCACTTGAAAAACAAAAGCAGCTGAAGTATCCCAACATATTGTTGGTTTCTACTAGGGAAGATCCATTGCAAAAAGGCTTGCTGGGCTGGGTCATTAATCAAAGGAGAAGAACCATATCCAAGCTATAAAGAAAAACAATAACTAAGTAAGTAGGATGAATTAGGAAACATACAAAAAACATAATTTCCTTTTCATAATTTTTTAAAAACTCAAATATTAACTCCCTGCTCTCCCAGCCCCCCAACCTTGGAAACTAAAGTCAAGCTCCACCCTAATGTTCTTAATAATTTTTCCATCCTGGTTCCACCCAAATCATCACTCAGATTTTATCATGAAGTTTAATGTTTTTCAAAACAATCTTCCAAGGAATGAGAAGAGACGTGATTTTACCGAAGAAGGAATATAATTGCAAATGGCAATCTTGTGGATTCTGAGTATATTCTTTGAAAGAAACACAAGTACGTCCCTGTTTTCAAGTGAATGGTTCTTAACTATTATATTGTAAAATATATAGACCACATGAATGAAGATTACTAACAAGGTTTGGAAAATGTTGTCTGGAATCACGTTTGTGAATTCCTTTAGAATTCTTCTACCTATTAGTCTTACTTTCTCACACACAGGGAGAGAAAGAGAGGGGGGAGAGAGGGAGGGAGGGAGAGAGAGAGAGAAAGAGAGAGAGAAGCAGGCAGGCAAGCAGGTGGAAAAAAACCACTCAGATACTCCTGGCAGTTTTGAAGCATCTTCTATCCAACCTTCCAGTTATGTTTCTATGATTTTGCCTGTTTTGAAAATATCATTCAGAACAGCTAAAGGAAGAATTCATGATGCTAGTTAATCATAATTACAGGTACTCCTCAACTTACAACCACAATTGAACTCAATATTTTTGTTGCTAAATGAGACACTTGTTAAATGGGGTTTGCCCCGTTTCACAGCCTTTCTTGCCACAGTTGTTAAGTGAATCATGGCACTTGTTAAATTAGTAACCTGGTTATTAAGTGAATCTGGATCAGTGGTGGGATTCCAATTTTTTTACTACCGGTTCTGTGGGCGTGGCTTAGTGAACATGGCAGGGGAAGGATACTGCAAAATCTCCAGTCAGAGGTAGTATTTGCTGGTTCTCTGAACTACTCAAAATTTCTGCTACTGGTTCTCCAGTACCGGTCAGAGCCTGCTGAATATCCACCTATGATCTGGATTCCTCATGGACTTTTGCCTGTCAGAAGGACACAAAATGTTGATCACATGACCTTGGGATACCATAACAAATGTGAATATCTGAATTTTGATCACATGACCATGGGATGCTGTAATGTTGCGAAAACTGGTCATAAATGATTTTTTTCAGTATGTGTAACTTCAAACAGTTACTAAATGAACTGTTGTAAGTCAAGGACCATCTGTATGGATGTGTTGTGGCTCTGTATTTATGTGCCCTTGCCTACATAGCTCCTATTCTTGGCCAGGGTTTGTAGGTTGATCAGCAGAGAAGTTCTGCATCTTGTTATCAAACATGGAACTTATTTTACCAGTATTTGAAAAAAGGGATGGAGATTAAGAATGTAACATGTATTATTAAGCAAATTAAATATACAGATGACATGATGTTTATTAAACATTAATGTAAACAATAGAAAATTAAAAACAAACAAACAACTTCATCAGGACTGAAGGGACACACTTTTATTTTATTCAGGCACTAAGCACTATGCCAACATCTTACCTGTGGTACCTTGTAGAAGCTCAGAAGGGTTGCCATAAAGACATTCACATTTGAGTTAGGTCCCCCAATGACTGTGATAGTGTCATCTTTACTATCACACTTGTAGTTAGGGAAGAAGTTTTTACATGTGGAGAGTAGTTCCAATGAGGCGAGGTAAGTCCAACTGGCACCAAATTGGCTGTTATAGATGTGGATGCCCAGGGAGATATTGGGTAATATCTGAGGATTTCCATTTATCTCAATGACAGCAAATGCAAAAGCCAAGATATGTTGATAAATCTGAGTCACAAATCTGCAGTTTGATTTACATGCTGAATGAGTGCAGTTGATAGGAGCCAAAAGGAGTCTTGCTAAATTTCCATCCAAGGCAAATATCCAAGGTTATACAATCAGAGATATCTTAAAATATCTCTTTGTTTATGAAACTAGCTCATATTCATGGGAAGGATTGCCAAAATTGATGGTAGACTTCCACATGACATATGCAGCTGATATTTGATGGACAAATGATGAGTTCGATCTTATGTATTTCTTTTAAGAAAGCTGGTAAATAACCAACATGCTGAATCTAGGAAACATAAGATTTTGATGTGGGACATATCTGGCACTTAGTATTGTGAAACATTATGTGGAGTGGATGGGGGCTGAATACTGCAACAGGACTGTTCATCTACAGTCATGAAAATAGCAGCTAAATAGACTATTAGTTTGAATAATGTAAATAGTCCTAGCACTTATGTTAGCTTAACTAACTTATGTTAAGCTTTTTAAACTTATGTTAAAAAAGGGTTAGGGTTTGGGTTAGGATTAATATTTATTGTAAGAAAACACCTTATGGAAAATGTACAATTAACAAGAACCTTGGCTTACCCAATCTCATCCAGGAGATTGTAAGATGGATGTTGATTGAAAGTCACAGGGTCAGAAAATATGTAGGCTTGAGAAGTAATGCCAGCAATAATGAGATCCCCTGGCTGATAATACTGGTGGCGTATTGACAGAGGGTAACAGATCTTACATGTACCATGTGGAACATTGGATACAGTCCCAGATAGTAGCAGAAATATCAGGTAGAATGGCATTGGGTAGAAACAACTTCTTCTGGACATCAGTTCTGGTTTAAAGTGTCTTTGAGGATACCTGGCTTCCTGACTTTAGTGCCCCGTAACATTATCTTTGCACTAGGAATGATCAGATGAAGTTCCCCAACCAGTCTATGTTGGGTATCTTTCTTGAATCGCAAAACATCAATTTGTGGCATACTTTTATCTTCGTTCTTTTTGTATCAAGGTGTATTGATTGTCTTTTGGGAAGTGAAGTAGAAGTTACTCTTGTCATGTTGATACTGGAGAGATGATTGCTTTTGCAAAATTGCAAGTTCTTTGTGATATCATGAAAGAAAACAACTTAATTGCACATTTCTCATGAATGAGTTATCAAGAGAGGAATTCTCTCTCCCCTTCCCTTTCATTCTCCCTCCTACTGTCTCCAAGGTCCACAGGGCTCCAAAAATTCAAGGTGGCACCTCAACCATTTTTGTGCTTGTCATCTACACAAACACATAAAAGAAGATATAGGCATTCAATTGACACTATCTCAATTATTTTTTTTAATTTAGGGACCAGAAAAAATAGTATAAACTAAGGTTTGAATTTTTACTGAGATGAAAATCAGTCAAAATCTTTCATCTTCAGCTTCAAGTGTTAATAATGTTTCCCCCTTTTAAAGCTGAAACGTATGTAATAACTTAATAATTATGACCAATGAAAAGCAAAGGTGAGAGAAACGAAAGTAGAAGGGAGACCAGTAGGGCATAACTGAGGCCTTGGTTATTGGCCTTGACTAAGGGAGTGTCCTTGTGCTGAATAAAGACTGCAAGAACTATGGCTGTGATGGAGGAAAATAAAAGAACAACAATGACCAAGGTGCCAAAGGCTCTTGGAAAGATAGGAAGCTGATGTCTTTTGGAATGCAGCAATCCTGGGCTTTGCTGGGATAGTGATCCTGTGGACATTGGTAACAAGAATCCATATCTGAAAAAGAAAAAGCCACAGATCTTTATTCAGAAGTTGGTGCATAGAATTAAAATGAAAATAAGAACTTGGTACACAAAGTGAGTTCTAAAGACAAGTGCATGATTATCAGGTGTTTGTTTACATGAAGTATTATGCAGAGACTAACATCAATTTGGATATTATTTATTCAGTTTATGTTAAGTTCTGTGCGTGGCACAAGAAGCGGAGACGAGTCGATGAACAGTGAACTTCAACTCTTTATTTAACATGGTGCAACAGCTCCCTGAACGGCCTCAACAGCCCCCTTTATATAGGCAAGCTCTTGGGTATTTAGCCAATGAAAACACAGGAACATTAGCTCTTTTTAGCCAATGAGAAGGGCTCGTTAATAGCCAATCAGATTCTCCTGAACAGACCAATCCAATATCGCTATTATCGGCCAATCAGAAATGCAGGGCCAGAACCCTGCACTTTGCTTTAAGGTTTTAACAAACTTTATTCAAGCACTTTTATTAATTCACAACACCCCTTCCCCCTGGGTTCCATTTAAGGGGTGCAGTAACGTCGTCTTTGAGGTAGGCAGGTTGTTTTGATTGTCTATTTGATTTATGCTGTCCTCCCGGTGTTTGTCTAGAGTCTTGTTGGGGTAGGACGTTATCTGGTGAACAGGGTGCCTCTGATTCTGTATCTAAACTTCCGTTACCACTAATGTCCTCGATATCTCTTTGAGGCGAGTTAACCCCTGTCCCCAATCCTTCTTCACATGTTGAGTCTGAGCGGTCATTTCTTCCACTTGTGCTTTCCGCAGTTCCAAACTCAGCCTCCTCGGCGTCTCCTCCCCCCTCAGTTTGGAAATCATCGGAATTGCAGACCCCAGACTGCACCCTTGAATGCAGCTGATCAATATGGCGCTTCCATATTCTATCGTTGCAACATTTCACTCGGTACGATCTGGGTCCGTTTACTTGGATTACAGTTGCCTCGACCCACAATGGGTCGCCATAAAAGTTTCTCGCGACAACCAAGTCGCCTACTTGGAAATTACGGCATTTCCCACTGGATCCATGTGGTTTTTCTGGTTCGTACGATGGGTGTAGTCGGTCCAGGCGTGAGCAGAGTTTCCGTCCCATCAATAACTCAGCGGGAGTTTTGTTGGTGACGCTGTGTGGAGTGATGTGCTGCAAAAGGAGTATCTGGTTAATCTTGTCTTTGATATCGCCATAGTCCATTTTATGTAGAGTTCTTTTGACGAATTGTACCATGCGCTCGGCCCTTCCATTAGCCGCAGGATGCACCAGTGAAGTTAGCGCATGGCGAATTCCGCGGTCCGCCAGATACTGTTCAAAAGAAAGTGCGGTAAACTGGGGCCCGTTGTCGGATACCAGAACGTCCGGTAATCCGTGTGTTGCAAATAATCTGTCCAGTTTCCTGATGACTGATTCGGTTGTTGTATTTTTCATCTCATGGATTTCGCGCCAGTTCGAATAGGCATCCACTGTTAATAAAAATGTGTGTCCATTCGTAGGTCCCGCAAAGTCCAGATGAATATGGGACCATGGTCCCTGGGTGTTTCCCATTCTGTTGGAGTTGCTTTCAGTGGGGCATTGCTGACTTCCTGGCATTTGGAACAAGTCTTTACCCAGGCTTCGATCTGCTTGTCTATGCCCAGCCACCATGCATGGCTTCATGTGAGTGCTTTCATGCGCACGATGCCGGGGTGGCCATCATGCAAGGTTCTCAGTACCAATAGCTGTAACCGCTCTGGGACAACGACTCTATCACCCCAAATGATGCAGCCTTTCTGGAAAACAGTTCCATCTGTCAACTTTTGAAGAGAGTGTACTTGTCAGGGAATTGGTCCAATGGCCATCCACGCTCTACCCAGCTGAGGACACGTGCTAAAATGGGATCGCATTTAGTTTCAATCACGATATCGTGAGCTGTCAGCGGTGGTTTTTGGAATGTCTCGATCTGCAGTGTTGTGACAGTCGGAGCAGGGTCGTCAATAGTTTCTGGAAGTGGTGCACGGCTCAATGTGTCATCATGGGGAATGGCTTTCCCCGGGCAGTGTTGCAACTTATAATTATAGGCAGCCAAGAATTCTGACCAACGGGTCATTCTGGGAGATAATATATAAGGGGTTGGTTTATCTCCCGCTATTATTCCCAGTAAGGGTTTGTGGTCAGTTATTATCGTGAAAGCTCGCCCATAAATATATTCATGAAATTGTTTAACAGCAGATACAATAGCAAGAGCTTCCTTATTGATTTGACTGTAACTGTGTTCTGCTTTTGATAGCGTTTTTGAAAAATAGGCAACAGGGGATTTACTTCCATTTGGTAAAACGTGGCTCAAAATGGTGCCCATTTTGAAGGGTGATGCATCACAAGTAACCCTTAAAGGCAAAGTCTCATTATACTGCATCAAAACAGCGTCGGAAGTCAATACGTTTTTTACTTGTCGAAACTCCTGTTCCTCTCGGTGCCCCCAAACCCAGGTTGCTTTTTTGTCTAACAAATGATGTAGGGGTTCGGCTACGGTTGCCTTGTGAGGCAGGAAGACGTTATAAAAATTGATAAGGCCTAGGAAAGCTTGGAGATCTGCCTTGTTGCGGGGTTTTGGGACATTTTTGATTGCCCTAAGTTTGCTATCGGTGGGGTGAATGCCCTGTTTATCTGTTAAATAACCTAAAAATTCTACTCGATCAGTACATAGTTGACACTTTTTTTCTTAACTTTGAGACCCGAGTCTTTAAATCTCTGAAGAACCAACCCCAGGTGCTCCCTTAGTATTTCTTGAGTTGGAGCAGCAATTAAAACTTCATCAAAATAGGGGACAATGCCTTTTATCCCTTGTAATAGTCTTTCCATCAAACTTTGAAAGATTCCCGGGGCCACACTTACTCTGAATTGAAATCGGTTACATTTAAACGCACCTCGATGCGTAACGATCGTTTGGGTCTCTGCTGTTTTCCTGTCTACAGGCAGTTGTTGGTATGCCTAGGCTAGATCTAGTTTAGCGAAGACTTTTCCACCCCCCAGGGAATGGAGAAGGTGTTGCACCACTGGTACCGGGTAAGCATTTTGCTGCAGGGTGTGATTCAGGGTGGCTCGGTAGTCCCCACAAATTCTTAATGATCCATCTGGCTTGATAGGTGTAACGATTGGGCTTTCCCAGGGAGAATGGTCGGTTGGTTCTAACACCCCCTGGGCTATTAATTTATCAAGCTGCTCGTCAATCTTTGGTTTAAGGGCAAATGGGACTCGATGAGGCTTAAGGTGGATGGGAGCTATTTTGGGGTTGAGGTTAAATGATATCGGGGTCCTCTTGTACTTGCCTAGTTTATCTGCAAAGATGTCCTGGAATTCTTGGACGAGAGTTTCTTCCCAGTCGTTGTTGCAGGTTCGGTGAATGCCGGCTACTTCAATTCCAAGTGGAGTGAACCATTGGAGGCCTAACAAGTTAGGCTGATCCCTGTCAACTACAGTCAAGGGTAGAGATGCAGTATGATTTTTAAATGAGACACGGACTTGGCTGGATCCAAAGACAGGTATTCGATTTCCTTGATAATTTTTGAGTATGATTCTTTGGAAACGGAGGTCTTGTCGCCGGACGGTAGGGATGAGTTGCTTGAGGGTCTTCCAGGAAACCATCGAGAGGGACGATCCTGAATCGATTTCCATCATGCAAGGCTGGTTTTCGATAGCCACCTTCACCCGGATCTTCTTGGCATCCAGTGATGAGGCATGACCAATCGCAATAGTTTGGTGTGCCTCTTCTCGCTTTGTTGAGTGGTTTAGGGGTTTGTTTCTGTAGGAGTGGTTGTTCCATTGGTGGTTCAAGGGTTCTCGCTTTGCAGGATGGCTTCCTGCAGATTGGCAATAGTTAGCCCCCCTTGGGGTTTGGCCGGTTCCTTGTTTGCTTCTACAGACCCATCCGATGTGGCCTCTTTTCCTGCACACATGGCAGAGCGCATCGAGGAATTTGCAGTCTGACCGGGGGTGGTTTGCCCCACAGCCTGCGCATTGGTACTGCGATTTCTGGCGTTGGTCTTGTTCAGACCGGAGCTAGTTGACCTCTTCTTCATCGCTTTCCAATGATGATTCGAGGTCCTCGTGGTGGGCTGTCATTGCCGATTCTTCTCAGTGAGGTGAAACTTTGCTGGTGAGTTGGCGAAGTGGAGCGTGGGTATGGCGCATTCGGGCAGCCGACTTCCTGGTTGCTTCTGCTGCAGTAGCGTCAGCGATGGCATCTGTAAGGCTAATGTCGCCTTTCACCATCAGCTTGCTCTGCACGCCTGGTGAATCTAATCCCAGAACTATTTGGTCTCTCAGGGCTTCTTCAAGGTCGGCAAACCCACATAGGCCTTCTAGATTCCAGAGATCCGCTATGAAATCTGCAATGCTTTCACCCTTCCGCTGATCTCTCTGGTAAAATTCATGCCTTCTCACGAGCGTTGGTATTGGCGGTGCATAGTGGGCCCTTAGCAGGGGTTCGAGGACATCCCAGTCCATGGGCTTCACTTCTGCTGGTTTCACTGGTGCCTTGGCCATCTTGAATATGGTCGGCCCGCAATGAGGTAGGAATACCGCCTGTTTCTTTCCGGTAGTGGCATCCTTCAAATTGTTGATCTCCAGAAACATCTGGAAGCGATCCATATATGAGTCCCAGTCTTCTTGTGCCGGGTCTAATGGAGCGGGTGATATGACGCTGCTGGACATGGTTCCGCCATTGGTGCGTTTCAGCCATGTGCTCTGTTATCACTCTGTAGTGTTCAATCAGCTCTGACGTCTCCACATCCCATCCTCGTCACCAGTGTTAAGTTCTGTGCGTGGCGCAAGAAGCGGAGATTAGTCGATGAACAGTGAACTTCAACTCTTTATTTAACATGGTGCAACAGCTCCCTGAACGGCCTCAACAGCCCCCTTCATATAAGCAAGCTCTTGGGTATGTAGCCAATGAAAACACAGGAACGTTAGCTCTTTTTAGCCAATGAGAAAGGCTCGTTAATAGCCAATCAGATTCTCCTGAACGGACCAATCCGATATCGCTATTATCAGCCAATCAGAAGTGCAGGGCCAGAACCCTGCATTTTGCTTTAAGGTTTCAACAAACTTTATTCAAGCACTTTTATTAATTCACAACAATTTATATGCATCTTTCCTGCAGAAGCCCCAAGTAACACACCAAGCCCCATTTTTTGTCCAGCTTTCACTACTACAAAATCACAGGATTTTGCGGAGAGAGTGTGAGAAAGCCAAGACGTTCTATGGGTGAAGGAGACTGGAATCTGAGATATGCTGTTGTTAATCCATCTTGGCAGAAGCTGGATATTTTCAGCTGCTATTAATGAGACAATTTTGAAATAATTGGGGGAAAATTCAGCAGATTTGTGAATCTGTTTCATTAAACATATCGATCCTAGGGGGAATCTGAGGATTCAGAACACAATTCCATTTTTTTCAGAATAAAAAGTTTTATTTCAGATAATCTCCTTCCTTTTCAATTCTTGTCTTGGAGAAAAGAACAACAGTAAGAATCTCTAACCCCAATTGTAAAAAGTAGTAGGGTGAGCAGCAAAGGATTTACTATGTAAAGCTGGGTTTCCTATGTTTCTATGTTTCCTAAATATGAAATCAAATTTTGATAACTGGAAAATCTTTACTTTGTGTTCATTGTAATGCAGGTATTTTTTCTTGATAGTATGTGCCATTTTTAAAAATAATAATAATAAAAAATCATTTTTTTAAAATCAAACTATTTCCTATAATATTGGAAACATGAATCCTTGTTATCAGCTTTTTCTTCCAGATCTGGATAAGGAATTAGGCCTCCAAAAGGAGATAATTTTGAGAGCCCTCATGTTATCTTGCAATAGAAACTCTTCTCCTTTAACTATCCAACTGAGCAATCTACTGGATTCTGGAGGTATCACTGGAATCTGGAATGGGATGTTTAGGCATCAACCCTTCATTGTGCCCCTTTTGCCCCCAGCCATCCACCTCAGTCAATTTACAGCCATCTTTTCTCCCCCATTGCCCTCCCCCAGCCATTTTCCATGGCCAATGGAACCTGGCCCTTCACCCCTCACCCCTGCCCATTTGCACTGACACCGTTTGACCTTGGACTTTCTCTGCATGGGATAAATAACACTGAGCCAATCGGATGGTGGGAAGCAGTAGTGGCTCTTGGGTGGTGGGTGACTGAGGGAGTTTTGTGTGGGCGGGCAATGTGCAGTATGAATGAATGAATTCTTTATTGGCCAAGTGTAATTAGATACACAAGGAATTTGCTGTGTTCTGCTTGATTTGTGTTTCTAATATCTTCTGTCTGTTTTGTAGCTTTTTTTGTCTTGATTGGCTGGCAACATTGTGTTTTCTGTATTGGAGGCTTTTAGAGAGACTTGGCTTCGAGTAAACTGATGGGTATCATTTATTGGGAAGCTAGGTTTCATCTGGGTGCCTGGTTGGGTGTGTTTGAGCTGGAGGTATTGGTGGGGGGGGGGTCTGTTTCTGCCCAGGTGTTTGCCTGGTTTGTGGTGTGGAGATTTTTTTGTTTGTGATTGCAGGCTTCCAGATAATTGATAGTCTGGTGGAGTCATCTCTTCTATTCATGCTTTCAGGTCTTCTAGGGCTTATCTGATAATTCTGTATCTGGGGTTTACTATAGTGGCTAGGATTTTGGTGCCATTGAAGTTTATGCTATGACCTGTGGCTTTCACGTGTTGGACTAGTGAGGAAGTGTATTCCAGCTTTTTTACTGCATTTTTGTGTTTATCCAGGTGGATACTTATTCTTCTATTGGTCTGTCCAATGTATGTGGCAGGGCATGATGCACATGGGACTTCATATATACCTTGGTTTTCCAGGTCAATTTTGTCTTTGTGGTTTCTTAGGATGGCTGCTATTTTTCTGTCTGTTTTGAAGGCAGTCTTGATGTGATGCCTGTGTAGTATCTTACTGATTTTGTCTGTAGTACCTCTTATGTAGGGCAGGACAGCTGTTCCATAGGTCTGTTCATCAAATATCCAAACAAAGCTGAATACCATATGTATAAATACCTGCAAAAACTTAAGAAAACACAAACACACACACACACACGTGTGTGTGTGTGTGTGTATTTTGATAAATTTTTACAGGTACAGGTATATAAGTCTAGGAGTGTTCAGGTCTTTGCCTGTCTAAGATTAAGTGTATCTTGGTGATTTTTCAGTGAGGTCCCACTCGCCATCCTAAGGCTGGTGCTTTTGGCTTCATGCAAGTGCAAGCAGTGTGTGATTGGAGTTGCTGTCTCTCTATAAATCCTTGTGGGGGGGGGCTGGTGTGCTGGGCTGGTTGGCTGTGGTGCTGCCTCTTGATTGGTTGATGGAGTTGATGTTTGCATAATGTGCTGTGTGATGGCCTTGTGAGTTTTGTTGTGGAGATATCCTGGATCTTGTTCTGTAATCTCCTAGGTCCTACAGCAAAATTCTCCACAAACACAATATCAGGACAGCCTTCGGCACTGACCAAAAAATAGCCAACATCTTAAGAAACCCCAAAGACAAGATCCAGCCAGAAAAACAAGGAGTTTATGAAATACCATTCAACAATTGCCCCACCACATACACTGGAAAAGCCAACAGGAGAATAAATGTACGCATCGCAGAACACAAAGACACAATCAGAAAAGAAGAAAATACTTCCTCCCTCTTCCAGCACCTTAAAGCCACAGTACATGAAATTAATTTGCAACACTGAACATTCCAGCAAGAGAATAATAAGGTAAGCCATTGAAATAGAGAAACACCCACATAACATGAATACATGGGATGATACCTCCTGCCTACCAGACATCTGGAAACTAGCCCTCACCAACAAATGAGTCCCAACACCAGACCCAAAACAACACATGACACCACCGCCAATCCCCCTCATCAGATGCAGGCTCAAACCTTTCCTATAAACAAAGGACAACCACTGTCCAGAAACCAGACCATGGCTGCTTCGCCAGCTGTCGCACACCCCAACCCCAAAACCAAACAAACTGACACACGCCAAGAACTCAGACCCAGACCCAAAACTCGAAGCCAGACCAAAACCCAGAATGCTACATCACAGCCACCTGCTCAGGATATCACATCAGAAAACACAGGAAATTACACCACAAGAACTCAAGAAGTTGCAACACAGCAAATGACCCAGGATATCACAGCACAAGACCAAGGATACCACAGCAATTAATCTCACAAGGTCATCACACAACCCATTACTCAAGCCGTTACTACACAGGAGACTAATGGAAGAGAGATCAAAACACAAATGACCCAGGAGATTACAACTGCAGGACCCAGGATACCACAACAAAAGAACTCGCCATCACACAACCCATTAAAACACAGGAGGCTGCAGGGCGGAGCTGGTGTCACGACAATATGGCATGCGATCTTGGAGGTCTGAGATTGCTGCCAATATCTTTGCTCCTGGACAGTCCAAATGGATCTAAACTGTCCTGAACAGATGGTGAATGTAAAGAGCTCATCCTGTCGATCCCAGGGATACCACAAAGTCCCTGGTAGATCCAGGAGAAGCTCTTTTTGCCAGCAAAGAGGCAGCCATTAAAGCTGCTGAAGTTGGGACAGCTCCGAAACTGAAGAGGATAGAAAGAGAAAGTGTGCCAATTTGGTGAGAAGTTTTTCTTCACTTTAAGATTTAAAAGGACACCCTAAGGAAAAGAAAGAATCTGTAAAATCTCAGACAGAAGTAATTAAGCAGCAATTTTAAATGGGAAGTCAAATTAATTTTTTCTTTTTTTTGCTGGACTCTTTGTATATGATTTTTTACTTTGAACTGGACTGGTCTTTTTTTCTATCTTATTTTTCATCTTTGTTTCTTCTCCTTTTTGTCTTTATAATATTTTAGGCTAGAGATCCCCTTTTAGCCTTTTTTTTTTTTCTAAACCCTTTTTCCTTTTTAATTAATTTTTTTTATAATAATCTGTTTGGAAAAGGAGGGGGAAAGTGAAAGCAGAAGAAACTTTGTAACACTGCCAACTAGAGGCTTAGAAATATTGTTTCTCTTTTTTTCTCTTTCGACCAGACAAAGCTGAGAAAGAACTCAAGACTTCTTTTCAAGGACTCTGAGCCAGTCTGTTAAGATAGAGGGAAGAGCATGGGAGAGTGTTATTGCAGGTGCTCTTTTGGATTTCTATCAGTATCTGGAGTCTGGTGTTGAAGTATACAGAAAAAAAGATGATAAGATTCTAGAGAAGAGAGCTATAAAAATTAACAAAAGCCTTGGATAACTAAATAGGTGCAGTGTGTTCTTTTTCTTTTTTTTAAGTTGGGCTATTCCTCACACTGCCTCCTTATCAGCTTATTATTTGCAATAGTTATTTGGATCTCTGGACTTTTGGAACCTGCTTTTTTCTTTCTTTTTGCTTTTTGAGCCTAATTTTTACATTTGCATTTTATTTCAAAGGAAAAGTCTTAGTATTAATGTTTTCCTTCTTCTTCTTTTTTTTTAGGGAGTAGGCTTTTTCTTTTTTTCTCTCTTTCTCTCCTGCATTTTTTTAAATCTACCCTCCATATTGGGTTTTTTTTTTTGTGGCTTCCTTTTTTTTGTATATTTTTTCATACCTGAGACTTTATAATTGGATTAAGGTGTTGAAGAGCCTGAAGAAATTCCTTTTCCTTTTTTTCCTTTTTATTTTTCTGCCTTCTGCAAGATTTAATATTTTTTTTCCTTTCTCTGTTTATATTTTTTTCCTTCCTTTTTTGAGCTGTTACTGCTAATTAACTAATTAATTGGATAAAGGTATACAAGAACCTGAAGAAATCTTTTTTCCCCCTATCTTGCTTCTCCCCCCCCCCCACTATTTTTACTTTGATTTACAACTGGCTATTTCACAAGTGGATTAAGTTCTAGAAGAACCTGAAGATTTTGAATTGTCTGAAATGAGCAGGAAACTAACAGTGGCTGGTTCTTCAATTCCTACTTCTTCCTCTTCACCATCTGGAGGACAACGCTCAATACAGATGATGTAACAGCACGAAAAAGAACAGGAAAAGGTGACATTGAAGATGATAATGCAAGGAATCCAACGTATACAAGCAAGAACAGAGAATATTGAAAGAAGAATAGAAAAAACTGATGAAAAGGTGGAGAATATTCAACAAATGATGATGAAGTATGATGAGAAGTTCAAAAAAATTGAAGAAGATAAACAAAGAGATAAGAAGATTGGAGATATTGATGACAGATTAACAGTGGTTGAACAACATAAAAGTGGGATGCTGAGATGGGAGATGGATAGATCAGAATTTTATCTCAGATTTCAAAACATCGAGGAAGAAAAGGGACAAAACTTAGCTGAGATAATGATAGAAATCTTGGCTGAAGCTCTGAAAATAACCAAAGAGAAGATGATGGATGGAATAGATGGGGTTGTTTGAGTCTTCACAAGATATGCAATGAGAAATAGCTTACCAAGAGAAATTGACATCAGATTTACAAAGAAACCCATTAAAACACAACTATTACAGATGGCAAGAGAGAAAACATTGAAATATAAAGATAAGGAGATTGTGAACCTGAAACAAGTGCCCAGAAGAGTGAGAGAAATGAGAAGAGAATACTGATTCCTGACTAAAATCCTACTTAGAAAAGAGGTGAATAATAGATGGCTGATTCCAAAAGGTTTAATGTTCACATGGCAAGAACAGAGACACAGAATTGACTCAGTTGAGAAAGCTGAATCATTTTATACTGAATACTTTGGAGGGAGAAAGGAGGAGACAAAAAAAGAAATGTCACTAATTGAATTCCAAGAGGATTGCCAAATAGCGACTGAAAAAGAAGAAGGTGCAGTAGGCGGAAAGGTGGAAGTTAAGAAACAACGTGAACCAAGATCTACAAGAGCTTCTAAACCTACTTATAAGTTATAAACATGGAAGAGAAAAAACTGATTACAATTAACATAAACGGACTTAATTCAGCTGCTAAAAGAAGGAAAACATTCCATAAATTAGAGAAATTAAAATTTGATATAATCTGCCTACAAGAAGTACATATCAAAAGCAACATGAACAACTGTTGATACAGCCAAAGTTAGATAAAATATTTACTTATTTGACACAATGCAAGGAAAGAGGAGTGGTTTTATTATCCCAGCAAAATTGATTGATACAGATGATGATGGGAGAGTATTAATGGTGGAAATAATGGATAATAATATAAAAACACTCCTGATTGCAATCTATGCCCTGAATGACAACCAAGAAGAATTTTATAGAAAACTAAATATGAAAATAATTGGACTGGACTATACTAATATGGTTATGATGGGAGACTTAAATGGAATTGTAGGCAGTAAATTGGTCTATACAACACAGAAAACAACAAAGCAAAACAGAAAGACTCTCCCTATCCTTTTTTAAAATAACAGATGAAATAAACCTGACTTTTTTCTTTAAAGAAAATAAAAAAGACACATCAACGCAGAATGTATGGGATACAATGAAGGCATATGCCAGAGGCTTGATAATAGACTATACAAGGAAAATAAATATCATGAAAAGACTAGCCTCTAAGACATTAGAGAATGAATATAAAGAACTTGAAAAATAGTTACAGAAAATGCCACAGAAAAAGGGCATTAAGTTAAAAATGGATATAATTAAACATAAAATGGGATTAATGGAAAAAGAAGAATTAGCCGAGAAAATCAGAGGCGTGAAACAGAACTATTTTAAAGATGCATATAAACCAGGTAGATGGTTAGCATATAAACTGAGAAAGGAGAAAGAATCAAGGAAAATATTGCAATTAATAGATGATCAAGGCCAAGTTTGCTATGGAAGTAAAGAGAAGAAGGAAATTATATGTGACTATTACAGGAAACTATATACGCAAGGGAATATTGATGATGAAAGAGTTAAACAGTACTTACAGAATACTAACCTACCCCAGATACCTAAAGAGATTGAAATAATGTTAGAAAGCATGGACAGAAGGCATTTGACAATGTGAATCAGTGATTCATGTTATTATAGCTGGAACAGATGGGTTTTGGTAAAAAAAAAAATCATCCAAGCAATAGAAGCTATATATCATAAGCAAACAGCAAAGGTAATGATAGAGGGAAAATTAATGGACTCTATTGATATAAGAAAAGGAACAAGACAAGGATGCCCACTGTCACTTTTGTTGTTTGTGTTAACCTTGGAAGTGCTAAACAGAAATATTAGAGAAGAAAAGGGGATAAAAATTAAAAAAGAATTTAAATTACAAACATTTGCAGATGATCTGGTTTTCATCTTAGAACACTCACTAGAAACAGCATTAAAATTGATAGAAAAGATAGAGGTATATAGGAAGATGGCTGGTTTGAAAATAAATAAAGACAAAACAAAGATTTTGACAAAGAATATAGTTTATAGAGTTTATTTGTCATTACACTCGCAAGCAGGTGCAACGAAATGAGGTGCTCTTCCACAAGTAAAAACTGGACAAATACCACTAAAAGAAAAAAAATTAAATTAAATTAAAACTAAACACAACCGACCATACAATGATCTCTATGCAATTTAAAAATGTAAAACCCCATTACTCTCATTCACTTCCACATAAATCTTATGACCCTGCATTCAAACTCAAAACTGCACTTGGATAAAAACTGTTCTTAAATCTGGTCGTCCTTGTTCTTAATACCCTAAATCTCCTTCTCGATGGTAATAGTTCAAAGAGCTGATGTCCCGGATGAGAGGAGTCATTCAATATATTAAGTATCTTCCTCCTACATCTATTCCTATACAGTTCTTCCAAAGAGGGAAGTGAGCAGCCAATGATGTTTTGGGCCATCTTAATCACTTCCCAGTTTGTCTGTTCGAAGCAGTCCTTTAGCTGCTCCATTGCTCCCTCTGGCCAGCTTTTCACCGTCTTGACTACCGACCCTGCCTGTTTTCTCAGAGGAATATACTCCGGGGCTAAAAGCAGGGACAAGTGATCCGACTGGCCCAGATGTGGTAATTGTAATACCCTGTATCCATTTGCAATATTCGTGTAGACCTTATCCAAGGTGTTCGACCCCCTAGTAGCACATCTTATATGTTGATGGAATTTAGGGAGGACCACACGAAGATCTACATGATTAAAATCTCCTGCAATAATGTATACAGCATCTGGAAATTTGCTTTGCAAGTTGCCGATTTCATTACCCAGGAAGCCCAAAGCCAAATCTACATTTGCATCCGGCGGAATGTAAACAGCAAGAATAATAACAATGATGAATTCCCGTGGAAGATAGAAAGGTCTGCATCTAACAGACAGATATTCCAGCTCCAAAGAGCAGTGACATGTTATAACCTCTGAGTTCGTACACCAAGTCTCTTTAACAAACATACACACTCCACCTCCTCTACACTTCCCCACATTTCTGTCTCTGTCCAGCCGATGTAATAAAAAACCGTCCATCTCAATAACAATGTCCGGAATGGTGGGGTTCAACCAGGTTTCAGTGATTAACAACACACAAAAGCTTTTCACGAACTTACTTGAAGAGACCTGCAATCTTAAATCATCCATCTTATTTGCCACGGATCTAGCATTAGTCAGAAAGAGACTTGGGAGCGGTAGCCGCTTCATTTTTTTTTGCAGCCTGTATAAAACACCAGCCCTGCAGCCTCTTTTCTTCCCCCTCTCCCTTCGTCTTCTTTTCCTTCTCACCCTCTCTCTCACCGGAACCACAATCCACGGAGAGCCGGGGAGCCTTGCAACCTCTGACGGTATGTTATGTTTCCAAACAAACTTAGCTGTTATCTCTTGTTTGCTTTGTAGTCCAATCTTCACAAGCTCACAATTGCTGTAGAGTATGTTCACCCCGCAGGAGGTATTCACAATACAAATAATCCACACAAAAACATCCATAAAAAACACCAAGCCGAAGAACACTGAGCTGCAGCATGTGAATGCGCGGCCATATTTTATCTATCTATCTATCTATCTATCTATCTATCTATCTATCTATCTATCTATCTATCTATCTATCTATCTCAATGTGTGTCTGTCTGTCTGTTATCAAGACAAAAGGAAAAACTGGCGGATGTATTAAAAATCCCGGTCACAAATAAGTTCGAGTACTTGGGGATACATTTGACAGCAAGATGTAGTACACTAAAAGAGAATAGCTATATTAAACTTAAGCAGCAGATAGCACTAGATTTGGCAAAATGGGAAAATTTAGAACTGTCATTAATAGGGAGAATATCAACAATCAAGATGAATATATTACCCAGAATTTTATATATTTGTTCCAAACAATTCCAATTAGGCTTGGAAAAGATTTTGAAGATTTAAATAAAATTGTGTTGAAATATATATGGCAAGGTAAGAAAGAGAGAATAAAATTAAAACTTTTGCAAGATGCTAGAATAAGAAGAGGATTTGGTTTGCCTAATTGGGAGTTGTACTATCAAGCTACAAATTTGATGTGGGTTAATGAATGGATAACATTAAGAAATACTAGATTGTTGACATTAGAGGGACATGACCTGTTGTTGGGGTGGCATGCTTTTTTATGGTATAAAGGAACTAAAACACAGGGGTATTTTAGAAGACATTATATATGGGAGTCTCTGTGGTTAAACTGGGAGAAGATTAAAAGGCAATGTTATTTGAAAATTCCAATTCTGGCTATTGACTACTGAAGCTTTTTCCTATCCTATAATATATAAAAAGGAACAAACAGTTAGATATAGTGAAATATTGAATGAAAAGGGTGAACTTAAATCTATGCAAAAATTAGAAGAACAAGGTATAAAGATGAATTGGTTTTCATATGTGCAAATACATTCAAGGTGTGATAAAGATTCTAAAACAGAAGGTTTCTATGATAAATTGACTGATCTGGATAAGATTTTGACAGGTACTGATGAAAAAGTGATAAAAAATTGTATGATATCTATTAGAAATTAAACTAGAAGAAAAACAAGTTAAAGAAATAATGATTGCTTGGGAGAATAATTTTGGATATGGGATTGATTTAGACAAATGGCAAAAATTATGGTCTCAAAATTATAAAATGACATTGTCAACAGCATATAAAGAAAATGTGTATAAGATGTTTTACAGGTGGCATTTTCCCCCAACAAGAATAGCAAGAATGTTCAAGAACAAATCTGAAAAATGTTAGAAATGTCATCAAGTACCTGGCTCATATTACCATATGTGGTGGATTTGTACGGATGCCAAAAAATATTGGACTAAAATCAACAAAAATGACAAAATGACAAAAAAGCATATAGATTTGAAGCCAGAGATATTTTCATTGGGAATTTTATCCGAAATATATAGTGAAGAATTGAAATACCTGATTGTAAATGTATTAACAGTGGCTAAGATTGTATTTGCCAAAAACTGGAAAAATGAGAAAATACCACCACAGGAGGAAATTATTAAGAAAATATTGGAATGTGCCGAAATGAGTAGATTGACATTTGAAATCAGAGGACAAGATGATAAACAATTTTATAAAACTTGGGATCTATTCTATCAATGGTTAGACAATAAAAAATGGTAATGAAATATGTAGATTTTTAGAACATAATGAATTTATAAAGATGTATTTTTTATTATATCTACAAAATGATTGTAGGATAGATCTGAGATGATAATATGAACTGTCAGAAAACAAATAAAATAAAATATGGATTATCTTGTAAAACATGAATGAATAGTAGTATAGTCAAATAATTCATTAATAATGATATTATTTTATTTAGCAATATTTGATTGACAAAAATGAGAATATATACAATGTAATTGTAATTGAAGACTACAAAGTGGAAGCACAAAACAATTTGTAAAAAAACTAACAAACTGTATGCATATATATGGAAGATGGCTTGATGTTTTTATGTTTTGTTTGTTTGTCTTAAAAAACAATAAAACTTATTAAAAAAACATGGGAGGCTGATGGAAAAAAGATCACTACAAAACAAACAACTCAGGAGATTACAGCACAAGATCCAGGATATCTCCACAACAAAACTCACAAGGCCATCATACAGCCCATGAAACCAACATCAACTCCATCAACCAATCAAGAGGCAGCAGCACAGCCAACCAGCTCAGCACATCAGCCCCACCCCCCAACCAGTATTTATAGAGAGACAGCAGCTCCAATCACACACTGCTTGCACTGGCATGAAGCTGAAAGCACCAGCCTGAGGATGGCAAGTGGGACCTTACTGAAACGTCACCAAGATAATCTTACACGGGAAAAGACCCAAACACACCTAGACCTACATATATATTTTCATGGGTATTTATATATATGGTATTCAGCTTTGTTTGGGTATTTTTCCACATCATTATAGTTGTGCTTTTAAAGTTGTAGCAATGTTTTGCAGAATCTCATCTGCCATCATCAGGCTTCTGTATATTCTCTATACAGAAGATACAACTTTCAAAGCACAACTATAATGACATGGGAAAATACCTGAACAAAGCTGAATAAAATACATACATATTTATTTTCCCATGTGGTTATAGTTGTGCTTTTAAAGTTTTAGCAGCATTTCAGCAGAATCTCATCTGCCATCATCAGGCTTCTGTATTGTGTTCATCTGTGAGTCAGATGAAACAGCTGTGAAAGGTCTTTGCCTGGCTTGTGGTGTGGAGATTTTTTTGTTTGAGAGTGTAAGCTTTCAGATAATTGACAGTCTGGTGGAGTCATCTCTTCTATTCATGCTTTTAGGTCTTTTTCAATCTCTCAAACACCTGGACACAAACAGAACCCCCCCCGATACCACCAATTCAAACACATCCCAACCAGGCATCCAGGTGAAACCTAGCTTCCTAATAAATGATAGCCATCCATTTACTCGGAGCCAAGCTGCACTAAAAGCCTCCAATACAGGAAACACAATGTTGCCAGCCAATCAAGACAAAAAAAAGCTACAAAACAGACAGAAGATATTAGAAACACCAATCAAGCAGAACACAGCAAACTCCAAGACCAATAAACACAGACCAAGACTCCCAATCAATCAGGATGAAGAAAAAACCATTCTGGCACAGCAGTAGGCTAGCACCAAATTTAAAATAGAAATGGCTGTGAAAGTCTGACTTACAGACGAACAGTATACAGAAGCCTGATGATGGCAGATGAGATTCTGCCGAAATGTTGCTACAACTTTAAAAGCACAACTATAATGACATGGGAAAATGCCTGAACAAAGCTGAATACCACATATATATAATGTGTGTGTGTGTTTGTGTGTCCTCCTTATTCCATAATTTTCCCCATAAAAAAGAAGGGAATACTGCATTGAAAATTATTTACTTTGATGTGGGCTTTATCAAATCTGATACCTGTGGCATTTTGTAGATAGACAAAACGGTAGGCATTTGTTAACACACATCATCAGTAGGTGCTCCAAGGACTGCTATCGGTTTGTGCTGCATATCACAACTGTAGTTAGGGATGAAGTGCCCCTTTCTGGAGAAAAGTTCAAGTGAGGCACGATATGTCCAACTTATTATGAAATAGGTATTATAGATCTGGAAACCGAGGGTATGATTGGGTAAAATATTGGGAATTCTGTTGACCTCTGTGATGGCAAATTCTAAGGCCAAGATGTGCTGGTAGATTGGAGTCATGACTCTGGAAAGAGAAATGCATGCTTTGTCACCATGCAATCAATTGAACACAAAACACATAAAATATTTCTTTATCATGATAAAATAGCATTGCAATTATTTTGAGTTTTAATGGCCAGTTTCATAAGGGAGGTTTTGGTAGCATTTAAAAAATATTGGTGATCGAAATAATTTTGACCTAGTAATCTTCCAATTTTCAATTTAATAATTTCAGAAACTGAAGTCACAAAAGAGTACTGATACATTCTGGAACAGAAAAGTCACTCAATTTTTTAAAAAAACTTCCAAAACACATTCTACTATTGATAATAATTTGGGAGTCTAAGATAATTGACAGCACCAAATAAAAATATATTTCCTTGTTTCAAATGGCATTCTCCCAAACCAAACATTTATTATGCCCTAAGGATAAAAATTATCATTCAGTCCCCATATTTCTTATACATAAATGGAAGGTAGAAATATAGAATAATTTTGATCAAAAAAAGAGCATAGCATTTTTCTTGTCAGAGAGTGCATATTTTAATTAAATCATATTAAACTGCATAATTAATAATTAAAATATATTTTTACAATTTTACTTAATAAATTGTTTATAACACCGATGTCATGTACAATAACAACTAGATTTTTTAAATGCTAGAATGAAGGTGAAGTGAATGATTCTCATGCCAACGTTTAAAAAAGAAATATTTAATTAAAATAAAAGGTAAACATTACAGTTTTCAGTAATTTACTATCTGGAAACTTTGCGTTCAATAATAAATCTAGAGCAGGGGTTGCCAACCTTTTGGACCTCAGGGACCATCAAACCTATAATTTTAAATCCCACGAACCACTAATATGAATCCAGAGTGCTGCACACTGAAGTGCCTGGACTCCCACTGACAGGATGAGGTCCTTCAGGCACTTAACTTGGCTGTCTGTTTCTGCAACCTTAAATACTTAAAGAGTCATTTGGAACAATTTCCCACAGAAAACAAAACACCAGGATCTCTCTCTCTCTTTCCCTCACCCCTCTCTCTTTCTTACTTTTTCCTTCTTTCTCTTTCTCTCTCTCTTTCTCCCCCTCTCTCTGTCCCTGGGGGTGGGGGTAGGGGGAAAGTAACCTCTGAACTGGTGCTGGGTGATGGGAATCTGATTCTCAGAGGCCAACAAGCCATGTGCTGAAGACCAGATGGCTGGTGGGGAAGTGAGGCAACATGGATGATACTGGCATCGGATGGACTAATGCACACAGGTGATCATGGCATCAGAACCCTTCCCAGGTGTTCCCTGGCCTGCAAGGGGGTGGGGTGAAAGGAACCTCTGAACTGGTATTACCTCCTGCCTCCCCCTCTGGCATCTGCCAAGCCTCCTCCTTCCTGCTGAGTATGTGAGCACTTCTGGTGAGGAGGAAGCTCGGTGGGAGGAGGCTTGGTGGCTGCCAGAGGGGCAGTGAGTGCTTTGTGGCTCCTGAGGGGAGGGGTCAAACCTCCCCCTCACAACATCTTCACTTGAGGGCATTGCTGGCAGCCACTTGGCCTCCTCGATGCATGGAGGCAGGATGCAACACTAGTTCAGAGGATCCTTTTCCCCCTTCACAAGCCAGGGAATACCTGGGAAGGGCTCTGATGCCACAATCTCTCATACCCCTCCCTTCAACTTTTATGCATGTCCTGATTGAGGTTCTTTAGAGGAACTTTTTTTTTCAAATAATTTACACACAGAAAAGAAAGTTTCATGTCCTTCTCTCCGCAGAAAATTTTGGTCTGCAGTGCACTGGTTTCTGCAACAGGGGAAATACCAGAGGTTAATGGACTGATATATGTTAAGTGCTGAGCATGGGCACAAGGAACGGAGACGAGACATCGAACGATGACTTCAACTCTTTATTGTAAAATAAAAACAGAGCAAATACTTGGGCAACAGCAGCTCTTTTATAGAGCTGGCTGCTGTCAAAACAACCAAAGATTTGAGTTTATCACTTTCACAAATGTCCAATCAGAGGGGCCTGTTAACAGCCAATCAGAAACGACCAATCACGACTCGCTATTTGCAGGCCAATGAGAAGTGCAGGATTACAAGCCTGCTATAAATTAAAGCTGTTTAGGGTTGTACCACTGCGTTGGCTTAGTCCATAACACCCCTCCCCCCTAGGTTCCGTCTGAGGGTTGGGGTGACGTATTCTCATAAATAGGCAGATCGCTTCACCTGTCTGCTTGACCTGCGCTGTTCCACTGGTTTCTGTCCTGGCTCTGGTTCCGGTGGGCTGTTAGCTGGGTTGGGTGGTGAAAACTGTGGCCCAGGGCTGCTTTCCCTGCTTATGCCAGTGCTTCCAGGTTCCTTGGATCTGTTTCCATTGTAGTGCAGTCACGCGGTGAGACGACTCCCTGGCTCGGTTCTCCTTCTGACAGTGAGTATCCCCTGGTTGGTTGTGTAGACTGTTGGTTTCGATTGTTATTTCTTCTTCGGCCTCCTCAATGTTCGTTCCCCCCCCCACTAGAAATTCCAGGGCTGAGATAGGACTAGGTGCTAATCTGGAACGGAGTTGGTCTATGTGGCGCTTCCACATCTTACTATCTGCAGTTTGTAGGCAATAAGATCGGGGTCCCGTAAGTTGCATTATGGTAGCGGGGACCCACAATGGGTCGCCCGAGAAGTTCTTCGCAAACACGAGGTCACCTTCCTGGAATGCCCGACACTTGCTGCTGGATCCTGGGGGTTTTTCAGGCGTGTAGTTTGGGTGGAGGCGATCGAGATGCGAGCGAAGTTTCCTGCCCATCAGGAGTTCAGCTGGGGTTCTGTTCATGGTACTGTTTGGGGTTATGTGATGGAGGAGAAGCATCCGGTTTATTTTGTCGTCAATGTCGCCGTGGTCTATTTTGTGCAAAGTCTCTTTTACAAATTGAACTATTCGCTCAGCCCTACCATTGGCCGCAGGGTGAGCTGGTGATGTTAAGGCATGGCGGATGCCCCGATCTGCCAGGTACTGTTCGAATGCCAGGGCAGTGAATTGGGGGCCATTATCGGAGACCAGGACATCCGGCAATCCATGGGTAGCGAATAGCTTATTCAGCTTTTTAGTGACCGCCTCTGTGGTGGTGCTTTTCATGTTGTGGACTTCGAGCCAGTTTGAATAGGCATCCACTGTTAGGAGGAAAGTGTGTCCTCTTGTGGGTCCCGCAAAATCGATGTGGATACAGGACCAAGGACCTTGAGGCGTTTCCCACTGAGTTGGGGTGTTTTTGGAGGAGCCGAGTGAGTCTCCTGGCATTTGCTGCACTTTGCTGCCCAGGTCTCTGTTTGTCTAAGCCAGGCCACCATATGTAACTGCTGGCCAATGCCTTCATCCGCACGATGCCTGGATGTCCATCGTGCAACATTTTTAACACCCTATATTGCAATTTCTCTGGGATTACAACTCTGTCTCCTCACAAGATGCAGCCCTTTTGGGAGAATAGCTCTGTTTGTCGATTCCTAAATGGCTTGAATGGGTCATTGGTTGCACTGACCGGCCAACCCCATTCCACCCAGCTGACAGGGTCCTTTTTTGTTTCTAAGGCGATTTCTCGAGCGGTCAGTGACAGCAATTTGAGGGTTTCAATTTGCAATATGGCTAAGGTTGGAGCTGGGTCCTCTATGATGTCTGGTAGTGGAGAGTGACTCAAAGTGTCAGCTTGGGGAATGGTTTTCCCTGGGCGGTGTTGCAATCGGTAATCGTAGGCGCTAAAAATTCTGACCAACGTGTCATTCTTGGTGATAAGATATGGGGAGTTGATTTGTTTCCCGCCAAAATACCAAGTAGCGGCTTGTGGTCTGTAATTATGACGAAGGGTCTCCCATACACATATTCATGGAAATGCTTAATTGCGGATACTATAGCGAGAGCCTCTTTATCAAGTTGACTATAGTTCCTTTCGGTCTTAGACAAAGTTCTCGAAAAGAATGCAATAGGTGCCTCATTCCCATTTGGTAGGACATGGCTTAAAATGGCTCCCACTCCAAATGGTGAGGCGTCACAGGTAACCGTCAAGGGTACAGTCTCGTTGTATTGCATTAATACAGCATCGGAGGTTAAGAGGTTTTTACTTGTTGGAATGCCCTTTCTTCATGCCGTCCCCAGACCCAGGAAGCCTTTTTGTTGAGAAGTCTATGTAGGGGCTCAGCTATGGTTGCCTTCTAGGGCAAGAAGATGTTATAAAAGTTAATGAGTCCCAGGAAGGCTTGGAGATCTGTCTTATTCCTAGGTCTTGGGGCATTTTTGATTGCGGTTAGTTTTTTTTCAGTGGAGTGGGTTCCCTGTCTGTCGAGAAGGTATCCCAGGAACTCCACTCTCTCCGTACAAAGTTGACATTTGTCCCTTTTTACCTTCAGACCAGCATCTTTAAATTTCTGAAGAACCTTTCTGAGTCGTTGTACTAATAATTCTTTAGTGGAGGCAGCTATTAGGACGTCGTCAAAATAAGGCACGACACCTTTTATGCTTTGTAATAGTCTCTCCATTAAACTTTGGAAAATGCCAGGTGCCACGCTTACTCCGAATTGGAGTTTATTGCACTTGAAGGCACCTCTATGTGTATCTATTGTCTGGCCTTCTGCAGTTGTTGCATCTATAGGTAGTTGCTGGTACGCCTGAGCTAAGTCCAATTTCGCAAATATTTTTCCGCCACCCAGGGAATGAAGAAGGTGTTGAACCACTGATACTGGGTAAGCGCTCTGTTGAAGAGCATGATGTAGGGTGGCCCGGTAATCCCCACAAATTCTTAACAAACCATCTGGCTTCATGGGCATTACTATTAGAGTTTCCTGGCTTCATGGGCATTACTATTAGAGTTTCCCATTGGCGCAGACTATTAGAGTCAATCGGTTCCAATACGCCCTGGGCTATCAGTTTATCTAGCTGCTCATCGATCTTCGGCTTTAGGGCAAAAGGCACCTGATGAGGCTTAAGCTGAATGGGAGCTACATCGGGGCTGAAATTAAATGATATAGGGGTCCCCGGGTATTTGCCTAATGTTCCTGTGAACACGTCCTGGAATTCCTGGATGAGAGCCTCTTCCCAGTCATCGCTTCTGGTTTGGTGTATGCCAGCTAGTTCAATCCTGAGTGGGGCAAACCATTGTAACCCTAACAAACTGGGTCGGTCACGATCGACAACAGTCAGGGGAAGTGTCACGGTGTGGTCCTTGAAGGATACTTGGACGTGGCTGGAACCGACAACTGGAATTCTGTTTCCCTGGTAGTCTTTTAGGATGATTCGTTGAGTGCTGAGGTCCTGGCGGCAGATGGCAGGGATCAGCTGTTTGAGGGTTTTGCAGGATGCCATCGATAGGGATGATCCCGAATTGACTTCCATCACGCACGGTCGATTCTCAATAGTAACCCTTAAGTGGATCTTTCTTGCATCGAACGATGAAGCGTGGTCGATAATAATGGTTTGGTGGGCCTCTACTCGTCTCGTTGAAGAGGCAGGTGCTCAATTTCTGTAGTAGTAGTGGTTGTTCCATTGGTGGTTCAGACAGTCCCGATTCTTAGGAGGTTTGCCTGTCTCCCAACAGAGGTTGTTCTCCCTTCGGCTGGGACTGGACTCTCGCTTGCTTCTGCAGACTTTCACGATGTGGCCTCTTTTCTCGCAGGTACAGCAGAGTGCGTCGAGGAATTTGCAGTCCGATCGTGGGTGGTTTGCCCCACAACCAGCACATTGGCGCAGACATCTCTGGTTCCTTTGCTCTCGTTCTGAGCAGAGCCAGTTAACCTCCTCTTCCTCACTGTCTGAGGATGACTTGAGGTCTTCGTGGTGGGTGATGATATCATGCTTCTCAGCGGTGAGTGGGCTATCGTTAGCGAGTTGGTGAAGCGGTGCGTTCACTCGGTGCATTCGAGTGGCTGACTTCCTGGTTGTTTCTGCAGCAGTTGCAGCGGTGATGACATCTGTAAGGCTGATGTCTCCTTTCTCCATAAGTTTACTCTGCACATGCAGTGCATCTAATCCAAGAACTATGTGGTCTCTCAGGGCTTCCTTGAGGTTTGCAAAACGACAAAGGCCTCCTAGGTTCCGGAGGTCGGCTACGAAATCCCCGATGCTCTCGCTCTTCCGTTGGTCCCTCTGGTAGAACTCGTGTCTTCGTATCAATGTAGGTACTGCGGGTGCGTAATGGGCCCGGAGGATTGGGGCGAGGGTATCCCAATCCATGGTCTTCACTTCTGCCGGTTTCGCCAGTGCTTTAGCCATTTTGAAAATGGCGGGGCCGCAATGAGTCAGGAACACCACTCATTTCTTGCCAGGTGTAGCACCTTTTAAATTGTTGGTCTCTAGGAACATCTGGAAGTGATCTATATACGAGTCCCAGTCTTCGGTTGCTGGGTCAAATGGAGCGGGTGGTATGGCACCGCTAGTCATCTTACCATTTGTTGTGTGCGCTTTTCAGCCACGTGCTCTGTCTTGTTCGATGTGTACTTAGTCAGCTCTATCATCTCCGCATCCCATCCTCATCACCAGTGTTAAGTCCTGAGCATGGGCGCAAGGAACGGAGATGAGACATCGAATGGTGACTTCAACTCTTTATTGTAAAATAAGAACAGAGCAAATACTTGGGCAGCAGCAGCTCTTTTATAGAGATGGCTGCTGTCAAAACAACCAATGATTTCAGTTTACCGCTTTCACAAGCGTCCAATCAGAGGGGCCCATTAACAGCCAATCAGACTGGCCAGAAACTGTGGTGTTCTCCCATGGAAAGAATGAGACACAGGCTGGTGTACTTGGGATGGGAGCCCAGAATAATATTCCAGTGCTTCCTTTTATTGAGATTTTTGTGCATAGTAAGCAATTACACTGTGGATTAATAATTAGATATAGTACAGGATTGTCTGCAGTTGTCTAAGCTGCCTCTTTGTTTGCATTTGTTCTTATTATTCTCTTTTCTTTGTAAGATCTTAGTGATCTTTAGACAGGCATGAAAGTATAAGGCATTATGTTAATCAAGCTCAGGCCAAAGTTTATTCCCACATCTCCCCTGTTTTAGTTTTTTGATGATCGCGGATGCCTCGGTAGCTTTTTGCCATCTGCAACAGCAATTCTCCTTCCGTAGGCTTCACCCGACACATTCCTAAAAGTCCAGGGAGCCATTCAACACAACAGCATACACAGAGAGAAAATATAATAAGCAATATCGCTCCAACAATTAGGTAATGAATCCATGAACCATCTGGCAACCAGGACCAAAGTGCAGACCACATGTCCAGGCCCTCGTCCTTCGATTGTAATGGATTCTCACTTAGGGTTTGTTCCATATGCTGTATAGTAGCTGTAATGTTTGGAGAATAATCAGAGATATACATGCAACAATGTGTACGAATCACAGTGCAAACTCCCCCTTGCGTTGCCAAAATAGTGTCCACCGCACATCTGGTTTGCAGGACAAAGTCAAGGATTTTTCCTTGCTCTTCTTCAAGCAGCTTTAGAGTTTTAATGGTGTCTTTAAACATAGTAACTGTCCAATTGTTTAAACAATGCAAATCTCTATAGTTCATCATGACTCCTAAAGGAGGAATAACTCCCCTTGATATCTGTGTCCAGTAGTCATGATTCAAAACAGAGTTTACTTCTGTTGCGGAACGTGCATTGTGGATATGAACAGTCCCCAAAGATTTTAAAATGACATGAGATGGGATTGCTTTCCCAAAGGTGCAGACTCCTTTCCATCATGCTGGCATGCGATCATAGCCATCCGTCCACAGAGCAACCATAGATTTGCTCCCAGGAGATGACCAACCTTATTTGGCTCAGCATAGATTAATTTTGCAAAGGATTCCATTAACATAGCCAAATAAGTGGGCGATGGTGAGTATTTCCCATTTGCACATTTGGGCAGCTGGTTTTCTATCATGATGGAATAACATGTGGCAGGGATAATTGGACACCCATTTCCATTGATCAAAGATATGATATCAAATTTAGAAATATTATGTACAAAGTAAGTGAGATTTTTAGTTTTCATGTCATCCGGATAAACCCGACTTCCATTGCTAATAACAATTGTTTTGTTGCAAAATGGATATGTTCCCAAGTAAGTCATATTTTCTACTATCTCATTGTGGGTCCAGCAGATACCCGCCACCTCTTGGATTCGGCTTCCAAGATGCAATGTGTTTATGTTACTTGTAGTCCAACTGTTAGACCACATCCCTGAACAACCATAGCATTGTCCCTTATACCAGTCACCTTCGGCCAGAGGTACTGCAACCATTGGAAGCCCTGATGTTTTGTGAGTTGGCATGTGCATACATACCCAACAATCAGTTTTATTATGAAGGTTTGCTAGCTTCCCCATGTCCTGGATCAACGTGTTTCTTTTCCATTCCCCCAAATCCATCCCCTTGCCCCTTTGGCTGATGATAAGGATGCACACAGAGAGCAGGAACCCAAACAACTGTCTCCTCATCTTCAACAGCAGCGTATCCTCAGCCCCAAGTTATCAGCGGGACAGGTCCTTTCCACGTTGGATCTAGTAGTCTCTACTAAACTTTCGGTCTTGGCGTACCTGCAGAAGGGGAGGAAGCAAAATGCCTAATGGCTGCTGTAGCAGTGGGAGATCCTGTCATTTTTAAAAAAATTTAAAGTGTATAAGGTAATATTAAGAATGTTTTGTATGTAAGGCAAGCCATATCCATCCACTTCCCCCGTTTTTATTTTTGTGTGAAGGAGTGCTTGTTTTAGTGTCTGATGAGCTCGTTCCACAATGGCCTGACCAGTGGAATTGTAGGGAATGCCAAATTTATGTATAATTGACCTTCGATGACAAAATTCCGCAAAGGCGGTGCTAATGTAAGCAGGGCCATTATCGGTTTTGATCTCCATTGGTGGCCCCACATGTGTGAAGGTACGGAGACAATGGTTGACTACATGTTTTGTAGCTTCTCCTCGTTGAGGTGTTGCCATAATAAATCCTGAATATGTATCAATGGTGACATGCAGATGGTGCCATGGTTTGAAGGGATGGTGTTGTGTGACATCCATCTGCCATAGTCGACAAGCAGATGTCCCCCGAGGATTTACTCCTTGAGGAAGAGCAGTGGATTGAGCACTGCAACTAGGACATTGTTGAATAATAGCTGCAGCTTCTGCAGCAGTGAGACCAAATTGTTTACAAAGGGCTTTAGCATTTTGATGAAAATAGCTATGTGAGTCCCATGGAGTAAGAGGAGAAAGCGAGAGACAGGACATGGCCGAGGCTGCTGCGTCAGCCACGTCATTCCCTTCCTGCAGCTCCCCAGGAAGTGGCTGGTGGCTGCGAATGTGTGCGATATGTAAAGAATGTGTGCGAGAATGAAGAAGCTTTGCAGAGCTAGAAACAAACTCATAAGATTAGCATCAACAGATGGAGAAAGATAAGCAAATTCAATGTTAAGTATCAATTGGTAAACGTAAAGAGAATCCACAATAAGATTTAGTGGTTCTTGTGCAAATTCCTGTAAGGCCAAAATGGCAGCAGCAAATTCAGCCCTTTGTGCTGATTGCTGAGGAGGGGTAATTTTTGTTTTCCATACCCCTTCCTGTCTCCATGCACAAGCGCCGTAGGTCTTACCACCATCCGCATAAACGGTCACTCCCCCAACTGGCTGCTTAGCAATAACTGAATTAAAATTTACAGATACGTTTCGAAGCAATTGGAAATGAGAGTCACTGGGGTTGTGGCAAGAAATCTTCCCTGGCCAATTTTCAAGAGCAATTTGCAATTCAATGGATTGACTATACCAAGTTTCCCACAGAGTGAGGGAGATAGGTAAAAATAGCTGAACTATATCTATGCCATATAAATGCATACTGCGATTTCGGCCTTTGATGATTAACTCACTATAAAGCATAGCCACAGTAGAAACTGTTTTTTGGGGAGTATTTTGCATTTGCAACCATTCAATGATATAAACCTGTGCTTCATGTAATTGAAATAAAGCTGCAGTAGGCAAGGCTGGAGTTTGTAAAATTGCCAAAGGAAACGGAGTATCAGGAATGCATCGATCAACCCAACGCTGTGTTAAAGTCGCATTTACATGTGTCAGTACCTTCCTTTGTTCTGCTGATAAGGTTATAGCAGAATCCGGTCTCGCAGAGCCCTTTAGGGCCAAGAACAGGGCTGGAGTACTGCTGTAGTTAACCCCAGGTAGGGTCTAACCCAGTTAATTGTTCCTAGTATTTGTTGTAATTTTACTAGAGAAATCTTTTCCTCAATTTTGATTTCCGGAATGACTGGATGAGCATAGGTTGCAAGGACCTTATGCCCTAAGTAGGCATATGGCGTTTGACTTTGAATTTTTTCTGGGGCAATATGAAGTCCAAATTGTAATAATACCTCTTTAAGGCAAGGTAACGCTGCCTTAACTGTTCCTGGTGGGCCGCGAGCTGCAATTAAAATATCATCCATGTAGTGGTAAAACTTCCACCCAGGATGAGAGGTTCTGAATGGAGCCAGAGCCATTCGAACATATGACTGGCACATCGTTGGACTGTTTAGCATTCCTTGTGGCAAAACCTTCCATTGGTAATGAAAGGTAGGTGCATTGTTATTCAACTCAGGTACGGTAAAGGCAAATAATTTCTTGTCATCTGCATGCAAAGGGATAGAAAAGAAGCAATCCCATAAACCTACTACAACTAGATCCCAATTACATGGGATCAGGTTAGGGTTAGGCAAACCACATTGTAACGCTCCCATTGGTTGAAGGATGGAGTTAATGGTTCTCAGATCATGCAAAAATCTTCATTTTCCATTTTTCTTTTTTATAACAAATACCGGAGTGTTATATGGACTAGAAGTTGGCTCAATGTGTCCTAATTGTAGCTGCTCAGCTACCAGTTGATGTAAAGCTGTAAGCTTTTCTTTTGGAAGTGGCCATTGGCCAATCCAGACTGGCTGAGATGTTAACAATTGTAATTTTTCCATTATCCAATAACAATTTTTATGCAAAATTGTGACAGCAAATCTCTACCCCACAAGTTTATATGTAGGGGCAACACAAGAGGTTGAATCCTTGCAGTCTCACCAGTTTTTCTATGCAATGCCTTCAACCAATGTACACTACTTCTTGCAAACTGCATACCACCTACTCCACAAACAGCTGGAGAGTCTTCAAGCACCCATTCATTTGGCCATTCCTTTTGGTGTATCACAGAGACATCTGCTCCAGAATCTATAAGGCTAGAAAATGATTTTCCCTGAATTTCAATTGTCATTTTTGGTTGGTCTGTTGTCACATTTTTTGTCAGCGCTAGCAATTCTGCAGCAACAGGAGAACTGACCATTTCAGTGGACCCAAAACCACCAGTTCATGGGATCCCAATTAAAGGATTTATAGAGATGTATGGAAGCAATAATAACTGGGCAACAGAGTCACCGGCCATTAATGATGCAGGAGTATCAGTGTACAATTGTATCTTAATAACCCCTTTATAATCTTGATCGATAACTCCTGGAATAACAAAAAATCCTTTTTTTGATGCAGAAGACATGGGAAGTACTAATCCCACTGTTTTTTCTGACAGTGGCCCATGCAAATGAGTGTCCTCAATGTACACTTGATTAGGAAAGGTCACATTAATTGAGTTCAACATTTTTAAACCCAAACCTACACTCCCAGTAATTGCAGGTGATGCTTTTGTGACAGCCTTGGGAGCGGGGCTAGCTGCACGCCCCAAATTTAGTTTCCCGGATTTTGATTCTGATCAGAGCGACATTAATTTGCCCAATGAAACCCTTTTTTGCATTTTGGACAGACCGATTTTGGATGGACATCCTTAATTTTGTTTTTGTTAAATGCCATTCCTCCCCCCAAGGGGCATGGCACTGGGCTTTAAAATGGCCAGGCTTTCCACAATTAAAACAATTCCCTGTAGGTTTCATCCCTTTTTGTAATGCCATAGCCAAAGTCTCCATGTTGTAAGTCTGAGAACCCACCACTGCACATGCCTTTAACAGATCAGCCAGAGTAACCTCACCTCTAGCCACCAAAGGCTGTAAGATACGCTTGCAGTCAGCGTTTGCATTTTCAACTGCCAATTTCAGCAAAAGTTCTTTTGCAGCTTCCTCATTAGAGATTTGCCTGGTAATAGCCAATTGTAGCCTTTCCACAAAATCATTATAAGACTCAGATGCTGTTTGCTTAATTTGGGAAAAAGACTGTGCTGGAGTTCCCACAACCTGGATGCGGGACAACGCCCCAAGGACAGCTGCCATAACCACTGGAAATACATGATCAGGCAAATTAGCAGCTTGGTCAGCAGTGGATTCAAACAAGCCTGCCCCGTAGATTTGGTCTGGCATATACCCCCCCCCCGAATTCCTTCCCCTAGTGACAGTCTCCCTTTGGTATTCTGAGTCAAAGACCACATACTGAGTAGAGCTCAATATCATTCTCATTAAATCTTTCCAGTCACTAGGAATCATGCGTGAGGTAGCCAAACTTGTCAGTAGCCCCTTTGTAAAAGGACTTTGAATATCATAATCTTTTACTGCTTTTTTAATTTCCCTAAGAACTGCTAAAGGAATCGGAATCCATTCAGTCTGCAGATTGCCTTGAGCATCCACTTGCCTATTGACTGGAAACAAATTCATTTGAGTAATCTCTTCAGGCTCTAATTTCCCCTCATTGAAAGCCTGATGCATCATTGTTTGAACTTTTCCCATTTTTGGTTGGATTTTATGATTCACAGGCTCCTGTAGCTCCTGAAGGGAGGGGTATGGGAGATTGTGGCATCAGAGACCTTCCCAGGTGTTCCCTGGCTTGTGAGGGGAAAAAAGGATCCTCTGAACTAGTGTTGCATCCTGCCTCCATGTATCGAGGAGGCCGAGTGGCTGCCAGCGATGTCCTCAAGTGAAGATGTTGTGAGGGGTGTTCTGTCCTTAATTTGCATACTTGAAATCCCCGCGTTTTGATTGGCTAAAGCGCGGGGATTTCTGATTGGCCAGGCGAGCCGCGCTGATTGGCCCGATTGAAGTCTCCCGTGATTGGCTCACTCCAAGAGCGGGAGACTTGAAATGCTGCCATTGGCCGCGGCCGCCGCAGCGAAAAGGATAAAAGCCGCGGGCTTTTTCCTTTTCGCCGGTTCGGTTCACAACTGTTAAATAAAGAGCTTGAAACGTAGTCACCGACTCCTGGCATCTTTTTGCGGACATGACACTGGCGACGAGGGTGGGATCCCGACCCTGAACCGAACCCCGTGTCCAACAAGAGCCAGTTTCAGCACAGAGATGGCGAAAATCGCACCGCCCGCCCCCTTCAACCCCGCCACCGAGGACTGGGAATCGTTCTCAGACCGTTTCCGCATGTACCTCGAGTGCACCGGAATGAAGGACGCCCCGGGCCCGCTAAAACGCGCCGTCTTCCTCACCCATTGCGGAACCGAGGTCTTCCAGATGGCCAAGGCATTGGCCAAGCCGGCAGACGCAACCGCCATGGACTGGGACGTCCTCGAACCTATCCTGCGGCGCCATTACGCCCCCGAGGTCCCCATCCTGATCCGGCGCAACGAATTTTACCGCCGAGATCAGAAACCAGGCGAAAAACTGAGCGATTTCGTCGCCGAGCTGCGGCGCCTAGGAGGACTCTGCGAGTTTGAAGGTCTGAACAGCCTCCTAAGAGACCGATTCGTACTCGGCCTATGGGACCCTACACTCCAGAGCCGGCTTATGGCCAAGGGCGACATCAGCCTAGCAGACGCCCTCACCGCAGCCGCAGCCGCAGAAGCAACCCGCACTTCCGCTGACAGCATGCGAAAATCAGACGCGAAGGGCGGAAACAACAACCCGGCAAGGTCGGCCGACCCTAAAAGCGAATCAACTGCACACTACGGAGAATTCCAGTCTACATCCAGCACATCAGAAGACGAGGAGGACATACATCGCGTGCAGATGGGACGCGGCGACCAATGGAACCGAAGAGGTCGTAGGTCGAGGACCAACTGTGCCGGGTGCGGCGGCGACCACCCCAGATCAGAATGCCGATTTTTTGACTCTATCTGTAGGCATTGTGAAAGACGAGGACACATCGCTCGAGTTTGCCGCCAAAAGAAGACCCGCAGCCCGCCCAGATGGGAACAACACGACCGAAAGAAGGAAAGCCCCCAGCCCAGGACCAGAGATCGCCAATCGGACGGTCGGTGGGACCGAATCCAACGATCTTCAAGAGGTGGCGACAGTCGGCGCAAGGAAGATACCCACCAGACGGTAACCATCGGCCACGCCATCTCCGACGGCGCCAGAAAGGTACACGTAGAAGTCCATATTGAAGGCCAACCATGCAAGATGGAGGTGGACTCCGGGTCCTACCTCTCCATGATTGCATGGCACGAGATAAAACGGCTAGTGCCCACCCTCCATAAGAGGAACATTAATGCCCAAAAAATCATTATAAAAGACTACCAGGGAAACCGCGTCCCGGTAGTGGGCACCAAGAACTTTAATGTAACTTACAAGGGCCGCACCGAACAACTCCCACTCACAATCGTCGATCGCGACCGCCCAAGCCTGCTGGGCCTACAATGGTTCGCCCCGCTTGACATCGCGCTGACAGGAGTCAACCACGTCGCCGATGACGGCTGGGAACAGCGGCTAGCCCAGGAGTTCCGGGAGGTCTTCGACAGAAGCCTGGGCAAGTACCAGGGGCCCCTTATCTCATTTGACCTAGACCCTAGGGTTCCCCCCAAGCGACTAAAACCTAGGAGGGTACCATTCGCCCTAAAACCTAAAATTGACGAGCAGATCGACAAGCTCGTCAAACAGGGGGTGTTACAGCCGATAGACCATGCCCGATGGGAGACCCCTATAGTGACCCCAGTCAAGCCAGACGGGTCCGTGAGAATTTGTGGGGACTATAAGGCCACCCTAAACGGCGCGTTGCAACAAAGCGCCTACCCCGTCCCAATCGTGCAACACCTACTGCACTCACTGGGAGGGGGCAAGGTCTTTGCCAAGCTCGATCTCGCCCAGGCATATCAGCAGTTGCCGGTCGACGAAAAAACAGCGGAAGCCCAGACCATCGTTACCCATTGGGGGGCCTTCAAGTGTAACCGGCTCCAATTCGGAGTCAGCGTGGCACCAGGCATCTTTCAGAGCCTGATGGAACGTTTACTGCAGGGCATCAAGGGGGTGGTGCCCTATTTTGATGACGTATTAGTGGCGGCGCCAAACGAAGCCGAATTAGAAAACCGACTCAGGGAGGTCTTAACAAAATTTAAAGTAACGGGACTTAAAGTAAAACGAGAAAAATGCCAACTATGCACAGAGCGAGTGGAATTCTTGGGCTACCTTCTAGACCGGCATGGCATTCACCCTACAATTAAAAAAGTGAAAGCCATCAAAGAAGCCCCCACCCCAAGGTCTAAAACGGAACTACAGGCTTTCTTAGGGTTGCTGAATTTTTATAATGTTTTCCTACCCCAAAAGGCTACGGCGGCAGAGCCTTTGCATAGGCTCCTGGATAAGGCGGCAACCTGGACTTGGGGGAGACGAGAGCAAGCCGCCTTCCAAAAAACCAAAGACCTCCTCACCTCCGACGCCGTCCTGATTCAATTCAGCGAAACCTTGCCCTTGGTTGTCACTTGCGACGCATCACCTTTCGGCGTCGGCGCTGTCCTCAGCCATACTCTCCCCGACAAAAGAGAAGCACCCATCGCTTTCTTTTCCAGGACTCTAACTAAACCGGAGCGGAACTATAGCCAGCTGGACAAAGAAGCTTTGGCTATAGTTGCCGCCGTTAAGCGATTCCACGAATACCTTTATGGCCGCCCGTTTACCATTGTGACAGATCATAAGCCGTTGCTGGGCATCCTCGCAGGAAACCGAGCCACCCCGAACATTTTATCACCCCGGATGACAAGGTGGTCCGAGTTCCTGGCAGCCTATAGCTACGAACTGTTACACAAGCCAGGTAAGAAAATTTCGCACGCGGACGCTTTAAGCCGCTCGCCTTTACTAGACTCTGATCCTGACCCAGCACCAACAACAAACACCCTTAACATCGAGAATTTGCCCAACCTACCCATTACCGTGTCAGACATTGCCAGGGAAACTATGAAGGACAGGCGTCTGGCGCGAATTTTACATTGGGTGGAAAAAGGTTGGCCTGAAAGGGACAGTGACGAATCCGTTAAGACATTCAGAAACCGCCAGACTGAACTCTCACTACTCAAAGGATGTATTTTGTGGGGTGACAGGGTGGTCATCCCGGACAGGTTGCAAGGGAGGGTCTTAGAGATGCTGCACGAGGGGCATCCTGGCATCGTCAGAACTAAAGCCCTGGCCAGGAGTTACGCTTGGTGGCCAGGGATGGACAAGCAGATAGAGGCTTGGGTAGCCAAATGCCAACGATGCCAGGAGACCAGACCCAGCCCACCCGCAGCACCCATCCTGGACTGGGAAACACCAAGGGGACCCTGGTCCAGAATCCATTTAGACTTTGCCGGTCCCACAAATGGGCATACCTTTCTGATAACAGTTGACGCTTACTCCAACTGGTTGGAGGTAAGCGACATGAAATCCACTACCACGGAGGCCGTTATCAAAGAACTTTGCAAACTCTTTTCCACACACGGCCTCCCAGACGTCGTCGTCTCAGACAACGGGCCCTAGTTTACTTCCCTCGACTTCGAGAGGTTCCTGGTGGAGAGGGGTATCCGCCACGCATTAACAGCACCGGCGCATCCGGCGGCGAACGGTAGGGCGGAACGGATGGTACAATTTACCAAAAAAACCATCTGGAAAATGGACCACGGGGAGATCAACGACAAAATAAATAAACTCCTCTTTATACAACACATCACCCCGAACACCACTACCAACAAAAGCCCAGTCAAGTTACTGATGGGTAGGAAGCTGAGGTCCCCGCTCGACAGGTTACACCCAACATATAACCCGGAGCGACCCCCAGACTCAAGTACAAAATACCGGACCTTTGCCCCCGGTGACTTAGTGTATGCGAAAAATCTGACGGGGGACCCCCTATGGATCCCAGCCGTCATCACTCAAATCACAGGTCCACGGTCGTACCGGCTCCAAACCACCGATGGGCGAGCCTGGAAACGACACATTGACCAGCTCAGGTCACGAACAGCAACGGACCTCAACCCCCAAAACACGAACCAAGGGGGGAGGGAATACCCGAATAACCAAACGCAAGAAAAAATAAACCAGCAGTACTTACCGGAACGCAGCCATCGCGATCCCCCACCGGAGAAGAACCACCTGGCCAGCTCAACCGACTCGGAGAAACCAAGCGGGAGCGGCGAAACCCGTAGCTCAACCAACCCGGAAGGCCCAGGTGGGAGCCACGGAGAAAGAACCGGCCCGATCATCCAGCCGGTTCGCACAGAAGAGGGAGCAGCCAAAAACATGACCGCTCCGGCCGAAATCCAGCTTGCAACTGAGTTGCGCAGGTCAAGTAGGACTAGACGGAGCCCCGCCTACCTACGTGACTACGCAACGTGATGGACTATACCAAGAGGGGAGGGGTGTTCTGTCCTTAATTTGCATACTTGAAATCCCCGCGTTTTGATTGGCTAAAGCGCGGGGATTTCTGATTGGCCAGGCGAGCCGCGCTGATTGGCCCGATTGAAGTCTCCCGTGATTGGCTCACTCCAAGAGCGGGAGACTTGAATCGCTGCCATTGGCCGCGGCCGCCGCAGCGAAAAGGATAAAAGCCGCGGGCTTTTTCCTTTTCGCCGGTTCGGTTCACAACTGTTAAATAAAGAGCTTGAAACGTAGTCACCGACTCCTGGCATCTTTTTGCGGACACGACAAGGGGGAGGTTTGACCCCTCCCCTCAGGAGCTATAAAGCACTCGCTGCCCCTCTGGCATCCGCCAAGTGTCCTCCAACAATGCTTCCTCCTCACCAGAAGAGCTCACACACTCAGCAGGAAAAAGGAGGCTTGGTGGCTGCCAGAGGGGGAGGCAGAAGACAACACTAGTTCAGAGGTTCCTTTCCCCCCTCACAGGCCAGGGAACACCTGGGAAGGGCTCTGATGCCATGATCTCCTGCATGCTACCCTCCCTCCCCATGCATATCAGTCCATTTACCTCTGGTATTTCCCCTGTTGCAGAAACCAGTGCACTGCAGACCACCAAAAATTTTTCACGGACCATCAGTGGCCTGCAGACTACTGGTTCGCAACCTCTGATCTAGAGAAGGACATGAAACTTTCTTTTCTGTGTGTAAATTATTTGAAAAAAAAGTTCCTCTAAAGAACCTCAATCAGGACATGCATAAAAGTTGAAACACAAACTTCTGAAGGTTCTGTAACTCTTCTTGGACAACATGCGCAGCTTGTTAAATATCCCCTTTACAAAATCCAACTCATGCCTGCTGCTAGATCATAACACATCAATTTTCCAGAACAAATTTTAAGTTATCCACTTCAAGACATCACATTTTTCCAGTAAGCATGGAGCTCCAGTCAGTGGGGAAGATCAGTCCTTCTAGCTTCAGGAATAGCTCAATCTCTCCTTGAAAAGTTGAGGTTCCTTCAGCCCCAGATACACCTTCCCATCATACAGCTTGTCTCAGCTTTTTCTCCTCCAATATTTCTTTTCCTAATGCAAATTTGAATTTGTGTATAATGCTTTATCTTTTTATAATATTGTGGGAAAATGGGGGGAACGGGGATGGGGACCGGAATATCTTTTTTTTCCTCAGCAGGGTATAATCATCACATAAAGATTATGGGTTCCAGGAAGATTTCTAAAAAGAACATCTATCAGTGCACGCATAAGAAATAGAAACAAACTTTTGGAGAAGACCTAATTCTTCTGATTATCAAACAACAATCAAGGATTATTCATGCTACTTTTAAAAGGAATAAGGAGGAGAAGATAATGATGGAAAAGGAGGAAGAATGGAAGGATGAAACTAGTTCTATCCAGCAAAGAAAACATGCATTGGAACTGAGGCTAATTAAACTATAAAAAGACTTCCTGGTTCAAATTAACTTGATTTCCATATACAATATAAATTCTTACACAGTGTCCTCAAAGCACTCCTTAGAGGGATGCTTGCTAAAGTCCATCATTGTATGGAAGACATAGATCTGAGAAAGCATATTCACAACAATGAGGTTTCCAGACTGATATTTTTTGTGAAGAAAAGGCAGAGGGTCACTGCTGCTGCATTTAGTCCTGTGAATCCTGCACATCGTTTGAGGTAAAATCACAATAACCAATACTGCAAATATCATCACCTTTAACAACTGCATTTCTTTGTAAGCCAATTCTGTTTCATAAACTATAATTGTGTTTGAAATAATAGCTCAGCTACTCCCCCAGGACCTAAATTTAATATTGCAATTATAATAAACGGAGTGATAATGGCAGTAGAAAAGACAACAGAATCATAGTCCTGGGAAGTCTTGAGCAAGAAAACATGTTTTGCCATCTTAGTAAAAATCACCTTTAGTGTTCTGTAATGTGGTTTCAAGAGAAACAAATGTTTGTGATGATTGAGAACAAGTGAAGAATCCTAACTAATGAAAAATTCATAAATTCATTCATAAATAAATTCATTCATAGAAGGACAAAGAAAGAGTTATATCCCAAATGTTAAAACAAAAATAGCTGATTTTTTAAAATTTTATTTCATAAGTTCATGATATTAATTCACAGAAGAGTTAGAACACAGCCAAAGTGAAGTTTTACCCCAAAACTCATTTTGGAAGCATTTTCCACCCTTTTGGGTATAATGCGTATATATGGGAAAACCTGGAGAATTGTTAAAAACAGAAATGCTGCTCCCCCTAAATACAGTCTATTTGAGGGCATAAATCCAATGAAAGTTTACACCCCAAATCCTGAGACTGGTTTAAATTAGATTATCCCTGAATAGATGTGAAACTGTTGTAGGACTCAAATGCAGTAGCCCATCCTGTCATTAGTACTTCATTTTTATATTTCCTCTTTCAATTTCTTGAGAGCCTTCTTCCAAATAAAATAGGCAGTTGATTCCTCCTGCTCCTGTTGTTTTTGGTTTCTTTTCTATTTCTTAATCTCATCTTGAAGCTTTTTTAACAGTTCACCTTCCCTACAAAATGGAATTTTAATGGAACAGCTAAATGATAAGGGAGAAGGAAACCTCTACCTGGTATTTATCTTTTCAATCACCTAAACAACACGATTTGTTTCAAGTTCTCAAAAAACAAATTGATACACAAAATGACACGCCAGTTACAGATAGATGGTTCTACAGCAGGGGAGTCAAATTCAAGGCCCGGGGGCTGGATCCGGCCCACATGGGTGCTTAAATCTGGCCTACAGGCCTGCCCTGGAAATAGCAAAGGACCAGCCTGCAGTGCCTCTGTCAATGAAAATGGAGCTTGTGAGGGCCACACACAGCCCCAAAGCTCCATTTTGACTGGCAGTGTGTAGCAGGAGGCCATCCCAGCCAAAAATGGAGCTCGTGGTGTCTACACGTGGCCCCCCCACTCCAGTTTCATTGGCAGAGGGTTGCAGGAGGTTGTCCCAGCAAAAAACATGAACTCAGGAGGTCATTTTTCCTGGTAGAGTACTCAGGCCATCACAGGTGCCCCTGACACAAGTGACATCATAATGGCCATGCCTGCCCTCGCCATGACCTCCCACCCTCCCAAGGTCAAACACAACCCTCAATGAAATCGAGTTTGACACCCCTGCTCTACAGCATCCATAAAGACAAACCCTGCTGCATTGTCGATAAGCAATATTTTCTGGGTAGTTTTTAAATGCACCCTTATGGGTAGTTTTTAAATGCACCATTGCTGTAACTTGTCCAGGTGATTTACTTATAAGTGGCCATGACCACTTCTACAAGCTACAGCTGCCATTGGGCACCAGCAGAATCGGGGTTCTTTTCATCATGATTTCAGTCTGCTTTTCAGAAACAGGTGCCATGAGTCCAGGAAAACCCACCCAACCCAAATTGCCAACTTTCTTTTTTACCGGTAGAAAGAATAATGATATTGATGGCAAACTCCAATATAGAAAACCAATTGAATAATGCAAGGCTGTCTTGCTTGAGAGGCACCACAATGTGTACCCTAAAGCAGAAATAATCTGCTGCCTAGAGCCCCCAGATTCAGCTGGCCAAGCAATGGAATCCATAACATATCAATTCTGTTAAATACTTAAGTATAATAATTGCAGATTTATTGGGGTGAAAATTTAATCCACAAGTATTAAGACTTTGACATTGGGAATTCATACCCCAAATGAAGTCTATGGGAATTCTCAGTCATTCAGGTCGTATTTGTCCCAAAGATGATTTTTCAAGAGGCAATGGGACTTTCTGGTTTTTGTTTGAAGACAGCTCTGAAACTCAGAGCTCAGAGGTAAAGAAGCTTCTTGGATGAGAAGGAAAATTTATTCAAAGTTTGAGCTGGTACAGAAAGAACATTCTTTGTTTGCTTTTTTGATGAGGTTTTTGATGTTAGGAGTCCATTTTAGGTCATGTGATATAGTAGAACCTTGATGGTCTTTACTATAGTAGAACCTTGAAGGTCTCTGCTGTTGATACTGTGTTGTCTAGTATTGTAAGAGTTGGTAGTATGGGAGGGTTTCTTCTAAAGTCTACCACCATTTCTACGTTTTTGAGTGGGTTCAGTTCCAGATTGTCCAGAGTGTACGTACAGAAAGGACAAAATTTCATGAGGGATGCTTTGTCCCGGTTGCCCCAATATCAATCAACATGAGATATTATTATTCAACCCCTAATTGTTGATAACTTATTTAAAAATGTTGGTCAAGTGACTCGTTTAAAGGAAACAACCTATGACACAATATGAAATGCTACTACACAAGATGCTTGGCTGAAAAACAATTCCCATTTGTGTTCATTTAAAGATGGCATAGCTTGGAGAGGGAATAAAGTGTACGTGCCAGCAAAGTGTAGAGATGAAATACTTACAAATTGTCATGATATAGAGCAGGCAGAACATTTTGGATTTTTAAAGACATTATATCTAACCCGCCCTCAGTTTTGGTGGCCCAAAATGAGGGTTGATGTCGAACAGTATGTAAGGACATGCCATGTATGTGCAACAACTAAGCCTAGAGTAGGTAAACCAATGGGACTATTGCAGACAGTATCAGAGCCAACATGTCCATGGCAAGATATAGCCATGGATTTTATTGTTGAATTGCCAAACAGCAAGGGATACATGGTAATATGGACCATAACTGACTTATTTTCAAATAGGCACATTTTGTCCCCTCTAAAGGCCTACCATCAGCAGAACGATTGGCAGATATGCTTGTGACACAAGTGCATAGATTACACAGAGCGCCCAGAAGAATAATATCCAACAGGGGGTGCAGTTCAGGATGCGATTTTGGAGGGCATTCCTCGTTTTGATGGGGTCTTCTCAGGGACTCAGCTCAGCATACCACCCAGGTACAAATGGAGCTGCAGAAAGAGCAAATGCGATGGGCAAATGATATTTAAGATCATATATTTCACATCAACAAAGAAAATGGGTAGATTTATTACCATTCGTGGAAATTGCTTACATCAACGCCCTGCATAGCAGTACTGGGTATAGTCCATTTTACATGGTACATGGTATGGAATCTGGCCCAAGTTCAGAATTCATCTGTCAAGAGGAAGATCCACCTGGTGTTAAAGAATGGGCAGAAAAAATACAAGGATGTTGGAATAACGTACAAAAAGCATTAGAAAAAGCTTCCAGAGAATATAAATTTCAAACAACAAAAAACGGAAGGATATTAAACCAGGTGGGAGATAAAGTGTATATTTCTACCAAATATATCAAATTAAAATTTAACAGCTGAAAACTGGGTCCAAAATATTTAGGCCCTTTTGATATACCATGTTTCTCATATAATAAGGCTGGGTCTTATTTTTTTTGAGCCCCGAAAAAATGGCTAGGCTGTCTTTTTGGGGGTGACTTAATTCCCCCCCCCTTGCATCTTTGGGCGGGCAGGCAGCGACGGCTTGGATGTTGACCTCGGCGTTGGTGGGGCACTTCGTATCGGAGTCAATGCAGGCAGCACCATATCCGTGTGTGCAATAAAAGTACTTCCTAATGGCAAGCCCCCCCACCATTCCCCCCATTTTGCATATTTTAATATAGGCCTTAATTTGGGGGGAGGGGCTTAATTTCATTTCATGCCTATAAAACATGCTGGGACTTCCTATTGGGAGAGGCCGTATTGTTGGAGAAACAGGGTAGTAAGAGTAATTAACCCCATGACAGTTAAACTCAAATTACCATCATGGCTAGGGCAGATTCATCCTGTTTTTCATACAAATTTACTTAAAACAAGTATCCCTAGAAACGACGAGATACCTATGAAACCAGTACATAGAGAACCAGAACAATTTGAAATAGATAGAATACTAGATTCTAGAATATGAAGACATACTATTCAATACCTTGTACCATGGAAAGGGTATCCTGAATCAGAGGCATCCTGGGTGAATGAATCGAATATGTATGCAGAAAGACTGTGGAAAAAAATTCCACAGCCGACAACCCGATAAGCCAGGGGCCGATGTATAACCTCTATACACCATTATCCCTTTTGTCTAATGTGTTCCTGTATTCTAGGCAGAATCTTGGTAGAGGGGGCTGCCCTGTCATGACTCCAATAAAGAATGGACTGGAGCCGAGACAGCCAGGATGTGATACGACTATATTTTTTCACTTGCCTAGTGTTACCACTTGAACGCTATAATGAATATTCGTCAAATAACTAAGATCGGCCTCCTGACAAGGAGTGGTGTAATAATAATGATTCCTGGCTTGATGTCAAGGGGTGATGTTGTAATAATGATAAGAAATAAATGAGGGTACATGGGCTCATCGAGCAGGGAAAAGGTGCAGTTACCATGTTCCTTTAATTTAAGGATGCCGGATGTTAGGCAGTGAAACCAGACGGAAGGTGGTTATAATAATTATATTATTATCCAAAGTATAACATGTATAAATATAGCTCTGGGTTTTGTTGCAACCCAGAGCTGACTTTAAACATAATTTGATCGCTGTTATCTGTTGTTGGTGGTGTGGAAGACGAATAAAAAACTTCTCTAAAGTTAAAGGAGTGAGTTGTTATCTTATCGTTCACCCCCTCAATCTCGGACGAACAGCTGACACAGAGTCTAGTTACCTTTTGAAAAAGCACCTTTGAGATCCTAAATGAAGATGAAACATTGTTTTCTAAAGTACTTATGGGTAAATTAATAGATTTTACATATAAATATTGGTGCCTCCTGGGATATTGGAATGGATTGGTTCTCACACAACAAGTCAATATCTGAGACAAATATGAAAAATATACATGATAAATTACAAAAGTATTTTTTATTCCACAGAGGGTAATTAGGAGCTTGTTGAAGCATGGAGATAAAAAAATATGGTTATATAAATCTATTGATGAATGTCTTTATTGAATAATGTCCACAAACTATTTATCATGATTTTGGTTGAAAGATTGAACATAATTGATAAGGTTTTATTCATGAATATCATTTAGTATCCTTTGAAAAAAATTGAAAAAATTACTGGTCAACACAAATTACTATTATTATTTAGTGTATGATAAGAACAGAAGAGAAATAAACATATATACACAGTCCATTTGTATAAAACCTCTATGGGGATATGACATGGCCTCAAAACCGGATGTCCAATTCAACTATCCAGGTGATCACTTCTGATTTTGCTTTATGTAGATCTTCTAGGGAACCAGAAATGCAATTTTGGGCAATATTGCACTATATGTTTAAAGGGTCAACACAACTGAAGTAAATGGTATGTCAATGGCAACATTTTATTTTACTCGTCAATTGAAATTAAACCTGAAGATTTGAAAATCTAGTTATATAGAACTAGAAGATTAAATTATACTCTTTTCTTACAGACAATCTGAAATAATGATATTTATAATTTTATGTTTTGTTCTGGATTTGTCTTCTTAGCTGTTACAGTTTTATGGTTTTCTGTGGGTTTGTCTTCTTAGCTGTTCTTTGTTGTTCAGGTCAGGCCTCAGCACAATGATGTAACATTTAGAGGAAAAAAATACAAACCAGTAACCCAACACTAGAAGTAATAATGGAGAAGATCACCATAGCAACCATGTATTTTCTTTTGGTGCTCAGTTATGTTGGAACAAAAGACAACCTGCAAAAGACCAACATGCTGAAAGTAATAAACTTGGCATTGAAAACATCAGGCAATTTTCTTGCTAGGAACACCACTGTAAAGCTAATAAAGACAAGGAAGCCCATGTAGCCCAAGACACAGTAGAACATAAAGACTGAGCCTTCATTACATTGCAGAAATATTTCTTCTGAACTCATGTCAGCATCTGGGAATGGGGGAGAGGTTATCAGCCATATAGTGCAAATAATTTCTTGACTTAAGCTGCAGCCCAACACAATGGACATGGCCAATCTTTTCTCCACCCACCTGGTCATCTTAGACCCAGGTTTAGTGACCATGAAAGCCAGAACTACAATGATGGTTTTGGCCAATACGCAAGAAATGGCCACAGAGAAGATGATCCCAAAGGCAGTTTGATAAAGGAGACATGTCACTTTGCCAGGTTTTCCAAGGAATAATAATGAACAAAGAAAAGACAAGAAGAGAGCAATAAAGAGTGTGTAGGTGAGATTCCAGTTGTTGGCTTTGACTATGGGAGTGTCCTGATGCTTCATAAAATCCAAAGAATTCCAGCTGTGGTCAAAGAAAAGAAAAGAACAGAACCGGCCAAAATGATCCCCAAAGTTTCTTCATACATCAAAAATGTTGCAATCTTTGGAAGACACAAATCATGGTTCACATTTGCATATTGATCTTCTGGACACTGAAAACAATCATCCATGTCTACAAAATAAATTAAAAATGTACAAATTGCACTGAAAGAATAAAAACTTAGCACCATGTACTAAGGACAAAAACCTGTTATATAACACATAAAAACCAGTAGACTTTCTATTTGAAAACTTTTTGCTCCAAGATATATTATTTGGTATTGCTTTTGAAATTCATTCAATAAACCGAATGCTGATCAATTTGCTGCCTCTTACTCTTTCCATTTGCTAAAAGAATTTACAGTATTAAACTAGACTTATTTTTGTTGTTTTGACTCACAGTTTTATTTAAGTATATTTATTTACAAGCATATGCAAGAACTCACTATCTTGGTTGGAAATCTTCCCATGTGGACATTGTTGACAATTGTAACAGCAAATTGTAACAGCAAAATGGTTTGTCTTCTGTCTTGCTCCTAGCGTAATCTAAATGGCACTTACTATTACACAAAGATAGAGGTTGGACCTGTTCAAGAAGAAAAGGAGAATATGTTTTTCCTTTTAAAATTTTTTTACTAAGTGATAATACAGCACTGAGCAGAGTCATAATATTCTCCTTTTCTGCCTTCATCTCAGTGGTTAACTTCTGTGTTAGTTTCTTCAGTAGAGAGCAGGATTATTTCATTTGAAGAAAGTGCTCAACTATACAATCTTCGGTATTAAGCAAAATTAAATAAGGACTAAAAGGTAGGTAGGTTATTTTCAAAAGCAAGACAGACCACTGTTATCTCTACAAAATTCAAAATATTTGCAATATCCTTGGCACAACCTTCTTTTTCCACATCTGGGTGGCTCCTGCTGAATCAGGAAACACACTGTTTTATTTCAATATGACAAGAAACATCAATTCTACTTCTTAAATACTCTGATCTCTCCATTCACAAATATAACCTAGAAGGCATCCAAGAACAGATACACAGTGTAACATTCCCCAGATTAATTGGAGAATATTCAGTAATCTTGGAGTGTTTGAAATATTTTTCATCTGAATCTAGTTTCTGTGGTGGACTTTGAAACTAAGACAACTTGAGGAATCAGAGAAAGCTATTTGTCTACAAGCTAAAATTGAATCAACCAGGGGGTGGGATTCTACCAGTTCAGGCTGATTCTATAGAACTGGTTGTTATGATTATGGGCAGTTTGGAGAACCGGGAAATTGTGCCACTGACTCTCACACACTCTTCCCTCCCTGCCCCTCCCACTCACTCTTTTTTACACCACCTGGTGAGCCTTGCTTTTCTCACTCGCCCAGCTGCTTCGAATGTGACTTGAGAAGGTAAGGCCAATGTTGGGGGGGAATGGCTTCATATTGCCTCCTCATTGCCTCCCCAAATGGCCTCATATTGCTCCCCATTGCCTCGTATTGGGTGGGGGCTAAGCAAACCCCCTTCTCTTGGCCAAAGCAGTGGGGTTTTATTTAGTTCTCCTAAATAAGGGGAGCTGATCCCAAACCCGCACAAACCTGCTGTCCCTTCCACAGCCAGGAAAACGTCCATTCAAATCAACTCTCTAGAGGTTGGGGGAGAGAAAGAGAATGAATGGGAGAAAAGAAAAACTTGGGGACAAGGAAAGGAGATCAAGAGGAAATGATAGGAGGGGGTCTTTATACCTTCCTCCCAGGCTAACCACAAATTTTGAAAAGCTTCTGATTGCACTCTCTTGCTTTCTCATTTTTTCTCTTTCTTTCTCTCTCCTCTGGTTCGTCTTTTTCTTGTCTTTCCAACCATAGAAGCCTCCCAGGCAGGCAGAAGGGACATGAAACAAAAGAGAGACCCAAGAAATGGGGAAGGAGGAGAAGTAAGGAGCAAACTCACTCCAAATGCCATGTCCAAACAACTTGCCCTTGGGACAGGGTGGGAAACGAAGTGCCTTGCTCTCAGACTGTCGTGTCTTTGGAAATGATGCCAGGAGTCGGTGACTTCAAATCATGCTCTTTTATTCATGTAGGAACCAAACTGGCGCTATAGCAAAAGTTCGCGGCTTTTATTCCTTTAGCTGCGGCGGCCGCGGACAATGGCACCACTTTTAATCTCCCGCGATTCGAATAGACCAATCGCGGGAGATTCTTAGCGAGCCAATCGGCGCGGCTTGCCTAACCAATCAGAGTGCCCCGCGCTTTGGCCAATCAAAGCGCGGGGATCTCAAGAATGCTAATGAGGGGACAGAACACCCCTCCCCTCTTGGTTTAGTCCTTAGGTCACGTAGTCCCGTAGGTAGGCGGGGCTCCGTCTTAGCTTACTGGACCTGCGCAGCTCAGTCATAGGTTGGATCCCGGCCGGTTCGGTCGGGGTCTCTGCTTCTCCGGATGCTGTCGTGGGAACCGGCTGGTCGGTCAGGCTGGGCCGCTCTCCATAGCTCCCTCCTGGGCCTCCCGGGTTGGTTGAGCTGTGGGTTTCGCCGCTCCTGCTCGGTCTCCCCGGGTCGGTCGAGCTGGCCTGGCTGTCTCTTCCTGGCGAGGGGTCGTGCTGGCTGCTTTCCGGTAAGTATGGTTGGTTTATTCTTCTTTGGTTTTGGTCCCCTGGGTATTCCCTCCCCCCTTGGTTTGTGTTGTGGGGGTTGGTTTCGCCTGCTTGTGCGTCGGTGGTTTCTTGGGTGGTCGTCCTCGACCTTAATTGGTCGATGTGGCATTTCCATGCTCGTCCGTCTGTTGTTTGTAGCAGGTACGAGTGTGGGCCTGTTATTTGTGTGATGACGGCCGGTACCCATAACGGGTCTCCCGTCAGGTTTCTTGCGTATACAGGGTCGCCTGGTGCGAAAGTTCGGTGTTTGCTGGTTGAGTCTGGGGGCTTCTCCGGGTTATACGTGGGGTGTAATCTGTCGAGTGGGGACCTTAATTTCCTCCCCATTAATCGTTCGGCTGGGCTCTTATTCGTTGTGGTATTTTGGGTTATGTGTTGGGTGAAGAGTAATTTATTTATTTTATCCTGGATCTCCCCGTGGTCTATTTTCCGGATGGTTTTCTTAGTGAATTGCACCATCTGTTCCGCCCGACCGTTCACCGCCAGGTGCGCTAGTGCTGTCAGCGCGTGTCGGATGCCCCTTTCCGCTAGGAATTTTTCAAATTCTAGCGAGGTGAATTGGGGCCCGTTGTCGGAAACGACGACGTCTGGGAGGCTGTGCGTTGCAAAGAGTTTGCCGAGTTCCTTGATCACGGCCTCCGTGGTTGTTGTTTTCATGTTGCTTACCTCCAGCCAGTTGGAGTAAGCGTCTACTGTTATAAGGAAGGTGTGTCCTTTTGTGGGCCCGGCGAAGTCTATGTGGATCCTAAACCAAGGTCCCCTTGGGGTTTCCCACTCTAGGACGGGTGCTGTGGGTGGGCTTGGCCTAGTTTCCTGGCATCGTTGGCACCTTGCTACCCAGGTCTCAATTTGTTTGTCCATCCCTGGCCACCAAGCGTAACTTCTGGCCAGGGCTTTAGTCCTAACGATGCCAGGGTGCCCCTCGTGTAATAGTTCCAGAACCTTCCCTTGTAGTTTTTCTGGAATGACCACCCTATTCCCCCATAGTATGCACCCTTTTAATAACGAGAGTTCCGTTTGCCGGTTTCGGAATGTCTTGACGGACTCGTCGTTGTCCCTTTCCGGCCACCCTTTCTCTACCCAATGCAACACCCGCGCCAGACGTTTGTCTTTATTAGTCTCTTGGGCAATGTCTGACGTGGTTATGGGTAGGTTGGGTAGAGTCTCTATACTGAGGGTGATCGTCGTGGGTGCTGGGTCGGTTTCAGGTTCCGGTAGCGGCGAGCGGCTTAAGGCGTCTGCATGGGAGATCGTCTTACCCGGTCTGTGTATGAGTCCGTAGTTGTAGGCCGCCAGGAACTCGGACCACCTTGTCATTCGGGGAGACAGAATGTTCGGGGTGGCCCGGGTCCCTGCAAGGATTCCCAGAAGCGGCTTGTGGTCGGTTATGATGGTGAATATCTGGCTGTAGAGATACTCGTGGAATCTTTTTACTGTGGCAACGATAGCCAGAGCCTCTTTGTCTAGCTGGCTGTAGTTCCACTCCGGTTTGGTGAGGGTCCTTGAAAAGAACACAATGGGTGCTTCTTTTCCGTCGGGGAGGGTATGGCTGAGGACAGCGCCGACGCCGAAGGGTGATGTGTCGCACGTGACGGCCAGAGGTAGGGTCTCGTTGTACTGTATAAGGACGGCGTCCGAAGTGAGGAGGTCCTTTGTTCTCTGGAAGGAGGCTTGCTCACGTTTCCCCCAAGTCCAAGTCGCCGCCTTGTCCAGGAGCCTATGCAAAGGCTCCGCCACCATCGCCTTTTGGGGTAGGAAAACATTGTAAAAGTTAAGTAGCCCCAGGAATGCCTGTAGTTCCGTCTTCGACTTGGGTGTGGGGGCTTCTTTGATGGCCTTGATTTTTTGGTTTGTGGGGTGAATGCCGTGATGGTCTAGGAGATATCCTAGGAATTCAACCCGTTCCTTGTATAATTGGCATTTCTCCCTCTTTACCTTTAGCCCGGTCTCTTTGAATTTGGTTAGGACCTCCCTTAGGCGACCCTCTAGTTCGGCTTGGTTGGTTGCCGACACTAAGACGTCATCGAAGTAAGGTACCACCCTCTTGATGCCTTGTAATAGCCTTTCCATTAGGCTTTGGAATATTCCCGGTGCCACGCTGACTCCGAATTGGAGCCGGTTGCATTTAAATGCTCCCCAGTGGGTGACTATGGTTTGCGCTTCTGCCGTTTCCTCGTCGACTGGCAACTATTGGTATGCCTGGGCGAGGTCGAGTTTGGCAAAAACCTTGCCCCCTCCCAGTGAATGCAGTAGGTGTTGCACTACTGGGACGGGGTAGGCGCTTTGTTGCAATGTGCCATTTAGGGTGGCCTTATAGTCCCCACAGATCCTCACTGACCCATCGGGCTTGATCGGGGTGACTATGGGGGTCTCCCACCGAGCGTGGTCTATTGGTTGTAGGACCCCTTGCTTGACGAGCTTTTCAATTTGCTCGTCTATCTTGGGTTTAAGTGCGAATGGCACCCGCCTTGGTTTCAGGCGTTTTGGGGGGACGTTTGGGTCTAGGCTGAATGATATAAGGGGCCCTCGGTACTTGCCTAGGTTTCCGTCGAAGACCTTTTGGAATTCCCGGGCCAGTTGTTGCTCCCAGCTGTCCTCGGTGACGTGGTCGATTCCCGTGACTGCGATGCCGAGCGGGGCGAACCATTGCAGTCCCAGTAGGCTTGGGAGGTCGTGATCGACGATTGTCAGGGGAAGCCTTTCGGTGCACCCTTTGTATGTTACGTTGAACTGTCTGGTTCCGACTACCGGGATGGGGTTTCCCTGGTAGTCCTTTACGATTAGTCTCTGGCTGTCTAGGCCTTTCCTTTGGATGGTAGGCACCAAGCGCTTTATTTCTTGCCATGCTATCATGGAGAGGTAGGACCCGGAGTCCACCTCCATTTTGCATGGCTCGCCCTCGATGCCTTCCTCCACGTAGACCTTCCGGGCGTCATTGGTTGTGGCATGGCCGATGGTGACCGTCTGATGGGTCTCCTCTCTTCGCCGGGTCTTGCCGCCTCGTAGGGATCGTCCGTTCCTGTCCCATCTGTTGTCAGAGGGGCGATCTCAGGTCCGGGGTGGTGTGCTCTCTCTCCTCTGTTCGCTCTGGTCCCATCGGGGCGGGCTGCGGTTCTTTTTGAGGCGGCAGACGCGGGTGATGTGTCCCTTCTTGTCACAATGCTGGCAGATCGACTCGAAAAACCGGCATTCGGACCTGGGGTGGTCGCCTCCGCAACCAGCACAGTTGGTCCTCGACTTACAACCCCGCCGGTTCCGTGGGTCGCGGCCTGCCTGGAGGTGATGAATTTCCTCTTCGTCATCGGAAGTCCCCGATGCCGAGTGGAAATCGCCCTGGTGGGTGGTCATCTTGGGTTGGGCCTCAGCCGACCTTGCAGGATGGTTGTTTCTGCTGCGGTCCCCAGCGTTCGGTCGGCGCATGCGGTCGGCGGATGTTCGGGTTGCTTCGGCGGCTGCGGCTGCGGTGAGGGTGTCTGCAAGGCTGATGTTGCCCTTGGCCATCAGCCGGCTCTGGAGGATGGGGTCCCACAGGCTGAGCACGATTCGGTCTCGCAGGACATCGTTCAGGTTGTCATATTCGCACAGCCCCCTTAGGTGTCGTAGTTCGGCGACGAAGTCGCTGAAACTCTCACCCGACCATTGGTCCCGACGGTAGAACTCGTTGTGTCGGATTAGGATGGGCACCTCTGGAGTGTAGTGCCGCCGAAGTATTGGCTCGAGGACGTCCCAGTCCATCGCGGTCGCGTCGGCAGGTTTGGCAAGTGCCTTGGCCATCTTAAATACCTCGGTCCCGCAGTGGGTCAGGAAGACGGCGCGCTTCATGGGGCCGGTGGCGTCCTTCAGGTCGCTGCACTCGAGGAACATGCGGAATCGGTCGGAGTACAATTCCCAGTCCTCACTGGCGGGGTTGAAGGGTGCGGGGGGTGCGATTTTCGCCATCGTGGAGATTTGTCTGGCTTCCGTCGGACACGTGGTTCGGTTCAAGATCTGGATCCCACCCTCGTCGCCAGTGTCGTGTCTTCGGAAATGATGCCAGGAGTCGGTGACTTCAAATCATGCTCTTTTATTCATGTAGGAACCGAACTGGCGCTATAGCAAAAGTTCGCGGCTTTTATTCCTTTAGCCGCAGCGGCCGCGGCCAATGGCACCGCTTTGAATCTCCCGCAATTCGAATAGACCAATCGCGGGAGATTCTTAGCGAGCCAATCAGCGCGGCTCGCCTAACCAATCAGAGTGCCCCGCGCTTTGGCCAATCAAAGCGCGGGGATCTCAAGAATGCTAATGAGGGGACAGAACACAGACAATTAGGGCAAGTGAGTGAGCAGCGATCTTTGCATCTTGGATGCACCAGCTATGGCTGCAAAGAAGGACCCTCATGATCACCTTTCTCTCAGCTGCAGGGAATTACAATGCATGGTAGTGTAAACAAGTCCCCTGCTCCCCGCCCCTTCCAACTCCCCACAAGTCCACCTCCTCCCCATGGCTGCTCCAGAGAAAGATGCTTGCTTGTGCAGAAGAGGCACCAACCAAGCACCCCACCAGCACAATACCCCAGTCAGTAAATCACTGGGGTTTCCTGGGAGGCCAGCAGTGCTGCCGATTACTTGGAAAGTACTTCCGTGGTGGCCCAACTGCTAAAAACAAAAATGAGGTGAGGAGTGAAGGCTGGTGGGAAGCATGCATTTGTGTGTGTGTGTGTGTGTGTGTGATTTTGGTTCAAGTGGGTTCCCTAACTTTAGAAGGAGAGTGGAAAGGAGGAAGGGAAGGGATAGAAAGAGAAAAAGAGAAAGAAAAAAAGAGAGAAAAGGAGAGAGGGAAAGAGAGAGAAAGAGAGAAGAAAGAAAGAGAGAGAGAGAAAAGAAAGAAAAGAAAGAGAAAAGGGAAAGAAAGAAAAAGGGACAGAGAAAGGAAGAAAAGGAATAGACAAAGAAAGAGGGATGGATGGAAGGAAAGTACAGAAAAAAGAGAAAGAAAAAGAAAGAGAGGAGGGGAGGGGAGGGGAGGGAGGGAGGAGAAAATGAATGAGATATATGAATGGATGGATACATGGAGGGAGGGAGAGAGAGAAAAAAGGAGAGGAAGGAAGGACACAAACCTTGGCTTCAGAAGACTCTTTGAAACAGCACATCAATCTAGGGCTAAAAGGGGTCTCAGAGGTCATCTTCTAGTCCAAACCCACTGCTCCAGCATGAGATCCTTACAAAATAATAGAATAGCAAGTTTAGAAGGGACTCTCTCTCTTTCACTCACTCTTTTTCTCTCTCTCCCTCTCTCCGTCTCTCTCTCTCTCTCTGTGTGTGTGTATGTGTGTGTGTATGCATGGCTGTTAAAACTCCAAATCAGGTCAAGTAGCTTTGTGGAGATCAGTCATAAATTAGAACACTTGCTGAGCAACTGGCCATTAACTGAGGATCACATAGATTTGGTTTGCCAGTCACATGACCACCTAACCATGTCCAGCCAGTCACATAACCATCAAGCCAGAACCATCAACTAAGTCACGCCCACAGCACCAGTTGGTAAAAAATTTGAATCCCACCACTGGAACCAACCATACCTGGTTAAATCTCCTTGGCCATATAATATCATCCTCATCAATGGTGAACAATGCTTCCTGGGAATCTTTGATTTCCAGACCTCCAACTCTGACTCTTAGAAATGATAGATTGGAGAATGTGATCCAATTCATAATATCAAATCCAGTCTCCAATTCTCCATTTTGGTTGAAAGAAACTTTTTGTCCAGCACTATTGTTGAATGAAACCTCTCTCATAAATCAGTTTGGCTGCAATAGAAAAGAAGAAAGAAAGAAATGGGTACCAAAGTGAAAACATTCATTCCCTCCTTCAATCATATTTTCTTCAAAGTTTAAGGAAAAATAGTAGGCAATGCAATAACCATATACACTCTGGTAAACCGGCATTAAAATAATGCATCCTTTAGAGCACAAACACAAAATAAAGCAACTACAATGTAACACAGATGCAAATACTCAAAAGAATAATTTAGAAAATAAAAGAAAGATAACTTTTACATTTCCCTTGGAATAATCAATTTAATTGAGGTTTTATGTAGTTTATATTGTGAGTAGTCAATAACTGGTTTTCTAAGGGGTCTACCTTCCATGACTTTTGATTCAGATGTTTCCATTTGACTTCATACCCTCTAGCTCTGTATTTCATCATTGATGAATGAAAGTCATGCAAAGCATGTGCCACTACATGGATGGCATGTAGATGCTGTAGCTATGGTCAGTTATGTCCATTTCAAACACAGATGTAGAAAGTGCTTCCAGTTTCTCCTTTCCCATTCAGAAAACCTCATATTTATCTTCATTCATAACTGAGATGGAGAAGGAATATTCAAAGGCACTTTCCCAGAAGAGCTTGATTAAAGTATCTTCTTTTTCCAAGATAGGATTCTTTAACTGAACAAATTGCTGGAATCCTAATATCTTTTCTGTGTGAATTCCAAAAGATAGAGCACCATGGAGGAAGACTAAGTCACTATTCCTTAGAAAGGGAAGTGAGGTGAACTCCATGTCAGCATTCATAACCCAGATTTTACCCTTTCTTCATAATGGTGCATCTTCAATTTTCAAATTAGTAGAAAAAAGTCTGAGAATTATCATTCTGGAATTTTCACTACATTAACTATGCTTTTCATAACCACCAGGTACATTTGAGTCCCATTTCCACCAATTCAGCAATTCTATTTGAATAATCAATGACTGGAAATATTTCAAAGTAGGCTCAGCAGATCTACTTCTTGGCTAACACAGGAACCACATTTTGTGCAAACTTCTCACCACTGTCAAGTTTTGAGGACAAGATCCAATCTACCTCCATCCAAAATGCAGAAGTAAGAAAATAATTCCCTCATATTGACCATGTACATTTGGGAACATTTGTTGCTATATGGCAGCCTCTTTTTTGGTATAACTTTCAGTAGCGGAATCAAAGATCAACTTTAAAAAGAAAAAGAAAAACACAGACCAGTAGGCAACAGGACACTGATTCCCCTTCTTCCTTTTTTGAAATGCAGGATGAAATGATATTATTCACCCATTTAAACTATTGGAATATACATATTAATGTTCAACATATATTTCATATTTTGACTAGAGGTATATATTTCACATCCATACTCAGAATATCCTAGGTGGAGATTCTCAAATCATGATTCTCATGTTTCCATTAACAAATCTGATGAAAAACACATTGTCTTCCACATAAAGCTTATATTTCATGAAAATGAGACATTAAGAGCATTATATTACTAAAGCAATGTTTGTAACATTTAGCTGTTTAGTTTTTGACTTTTGCCTTGCAACAATAACAACAATGCAAGAATTTCCCCTCCTACATTATATTAGATTGATATAAAATTCCATTACAATTAATCAATTTTTCCATCTCTATTGCTCCAATTACTGACATTTTCCTCAATTAATCCTGTCTCTTTCTTCTCTTTCAATACCATTAAGGGAAACCAGAAATTGTAAATTGATAGTTACCCCATTAAACTACATTTCTGTTTTTATATTTCTGAGAATACTGTATATTTTAAACATTGTTTCTCTTATACATGGCTTTAATTGACAGTTAATCCTAGGGGAGGCACCCTCCTTAATTCTTTAGATCTTTCAAAAAATAAAATATAAGAAGAGTTACAGCCACAAGCCTGGGGACATTAGGCCACAACTGAATTTATTTGTACCATCCAGATATTGTTAGTTTCGTTAAAAATAATATCTTTATTTCAAAAAGAACCCCTTACCTTCCATATCATGATTTCTCCCATTTTAAAAAGGGAGCAGTTAATTGATGATTGTCTCTGGTCTGAGTTCTACCAAACTTTATACCTGTGGCATCTTTTTTTTTTTTTAAACAAACTTTATTCAGTTTTCACATTAAAAACAAAAATATCTTTTTGGTGGACAACATATTTCCGGGTCATCATCTTTCCATCCAAATATGACAGAAATTATACATTGATATATGCCTACTTAATTCTATTATTACCTTTTCCATTCCAAATTTTCAGTAGGGAGAGAAACAAACACATTAATTCTAGCTTCTTTTCTTAATTTCAATCAATTTTGTTTCATTTCAATTATTTCAAATATAATCCTTTAGTATTTGTTTTTAAACATAAACAATATGTATTTACCTAATAAATAACTAATAAGGTTTAATTCTAAATTCTTTCATTAATCCCAATCTAAACATTTTTTAATTTCATTTTAATTATTTCAAATATAATCCTTAATATTTATTTTAAAAATACAAATAAACAATATATATTTGCCTGATAGTGGTAATAATGAAGTTGCCAATGTCTGTCCTTGCTTTTAATAATCTATATTAAACTTATTAATTTAGCTGGTTCTTTAGTCTGTCACATTCCCTTTCCATTACACACATTTGATAAGTTCTAAATTAATACAGATCTTAACACACCCACGCAAAAAGAAAAAAGAACAAGTATAAGTTTCCCCTCTTTTATTATTTTGAGTGTGACACCTTAATGATTAGAATATACCTTTATTCCCTCATCTTAATTCCCAATAAACCACTAGTCATTTCATCTTCTCAATTGGATTCTACAGCATATTCCCCCCCCCTTTAATAAGAGTTATCAATATCTATATTACCCTATTTTCTAAATATTTTTAATTGCAGAAATATTCTTATTACCCCTTGTCACCCTGCAGAATCCCCCTTTTAATTCATCAACCATTATCTCTGAAAAGGCAATTTCTTTTCAACATTTTACTAGTTCTGTGGTTCTTTCTGTCACATGCCTGTTTCTTACTGCTTCTCCGGTGCATTGGCCAGGGAGTGAACCCGAGTCTCCTCCCCCTCTCTTCCCCATGTCTTTTCTCATTCTTTCTACATTTCCTGACTTCACAAGTATTCCTTCTTTTAATTGTAAAGAAACAATTTCCTTTCAACATTTTACTAGTCTTACTGTTTCTCCTCCCTCTTTTTTCCCCATGACTTTTCTCATTCCAATTTATCTCCTTCTTAATATCTTCCCTTCCCCTTTTCTGCTGAATCTTCCTGCCTTTTCTAACTTCACAATTATTCCCTCTTTTAATTGCTTTCTTGAAATTCAACTTTTTTCCCACTTCCTTCTTTCCCCACTTCTTTGTAACGTTCTTTGTGTTAATTGTCCATTCAAGATGTCTTCTCCTTGAGTCAATTCCTGCTCCTCTGAGAATCTTTCTTGTTCTTCAATCGCCATTTCCATTTTTTCTAGCACAGAGCAAAGTGATTCGCTTCTTTCCTGTAGTAATTCTTTCATATTTTTAAGTTCCATTTTTAAGTCCCAAGAGATATCATCATTCTTATACTTTATAATCCTCAAAGTCCACAAAAAACCCACTTTTACTTTCCTTCTTTCTTCTTTCAATTTTTTAAAGTTCTCAGCTATTCCAGTTCAGGATTCATACCAAAAACACCAGTCAGTCCCACAAACAATCTTTCCTTCCTTGCTTTTTCCTTTATTCTGGTTCTGCTTACTTTCTAAAATTCTTACTTTGTTTCAATATTTCTGTAATTTTATACCAGTTCATTCAAAAACAAAATGCTTTCCTTTTTATTTGAACTAAATTTTTATCAAAAGGTCACACTCTCCATTATACAAAGTCTTCACTTTTTTCCCCCTACATTTTTATTTAAGGTTTTTTGAACCTCAATATTCCAAGACAACCCAGTCTCCAATTTATAAACTTTATTATTATTATTCTTTGGCAATCTTAAATCCAGCTTTAATTTTATACTTGATTATTCCCAAATTATTTTAGTCCAATTTCATTAAATCTTTAATTCCAGCTTCTTCCTTTCCTGGTTCGAAGCCCCATTTAGCAGTCAAAAATATTTTCCTTTTTTTTTCTCTGTCCCTTTGTAATTTCGCAGCTCACTTTTCTTTTCTTAAAAATTCCATGTTACCTTAATCCCGGGGTACTTTTATTTGGTTATACTGCCCAGTTGTCCCGGTTCAGATGTTATCCACCTTTTTCTTCTCTCCTGCACAAATCTTAGTCAAGCTGAGTCATCCTCTTCGGAATGGCCATTTTAGACCATCGTTGCAGTCGTCTTCGGGAGGATAAAAAGCCAAGCCCAGGAGGGGGAGATGAAGCTCCCCCCAGACAGGCTTGCTGCTTCCTCTTACTCCATTGCCCCTCCAAGGCAGTTTCAGCCCCTAATCAGGATAATTGGGGCTCTCCGACGAAAGAGCATGAAAGATAGTCGCAGAGGGTTGCGATCTACCGTCCGTCGGCAAGGAGGCTCCGCCTTTTTTTTCCTACCTGTGGCATCTTGTAGAGACACAGGATGGTAGCCATATGTATACACAATGTCTGAGGAACAGAGCTGGAGAAATATGCCATGTCCACACTTGCAAGATGGCTGAGGAAGAAGTACATAGGTGTGTGCAGTTGAGCATCAATGTGTATCAATATGATGATCAGCATGTTACCCAAAACCCAAAACTGTAAGCAAGTACATTATTAGGAAGACCACAAATAGCACAATGTGTTGATTTTGATGAGATATGAGTCCCAAGAGGATGAACCCTGTTTCTGAAGTGAAGTTCCTGGCACCCATCTTGGCATTCTGATTGAAGATCATAAAAAATGTTGGACAATGACTTTAATTGCAAAACATGCATAGGGTAGAAGAAGAAAAATATGCTAAGAAACATGCTGGACAAAAAAAAGGGGGGGGAGAGAGGGGAGGATAGGGATAGGGATAGGGATAGGGATAGGGATATATATTTTACCTTAATGAAGAAATTATTCAGGATCAGAAGAGAAGTGGGAACATGTTATCTTCCTTCTTTAAGCTTTTATCAACTAGAGGCTCACTTAATGGAAATTACTTCACTCTCCATGGTCCTCATCAATAAATCATTATAAATATTTTGCTCTTTCTTTAAACCACATAATTTATGTTAGGAGGTGTAAAGAAAATAAATCTTCATCTAATCAATTTGTGTTAAATTTTTAGGTTGTTATGAACTGGTTTCCAAGTAAGTATGGATGATGAAGAGTTTAGAAATTCAGTGAATTAGTGAAGAATACAGATATAGACTTATATTGGGCTTCTGATATCGTATTTACATAAACCAAATATAACAATTTAGAATGATTGTCCTGGTAATGTGGACTAAATAGGAGGGAAAATATATGCCTGTTACTAAACTTTCAGTCACACTTCCATTTTCATGAGATGTCCTTCAGGAGAAATTTCTCCATGATTGTCAGGTGAAAGCAACCAGAGCTACTTGTGAAGAGTCTCAAACAGAAACTTTATTGCCACAAATAATGTAACAAGACTCCCACCACAATGGCTGCATTCCCTTGGGATTGACACTTTAAGGGTTCAAGGATTCTGGGGGAGGACACACTTGTGCTGCTTACTGCAGTGCAACAACTCTAAACTTGGGCCCCTCTTGACTTCTCGCTCCTGTCTAGCTGGAGATTCCACCACAATGATTAGAGTTTGATGAAGTCACACATATGGAAGGCAAGATGTCTAGAGTTCCTTTGAGGAATAAATGTTAGATGTTCCAGAATAAATAATAAGCCATGGAGAAAGAATTATCTCTAAGAAATAGAAAGAAAATGGCTATGAGTTCTACTATTCCTTGTTCCCACACACCCTACTCTTCAGAGGGTTGGTTAGAAGGGGTTGGAGGAACATTCTACATGGTGCATTGTAGTCTCTGTTACTGAACTGAGAGGCGTTGCTTTTCTAGGTATTACAAAGGTCATGGAATTCGAGTTTTATTTAACATATTGGGCAGAAAAATTCTAGCTGGACAATATTTCCTCATTATTATTTGAGAACTTTTAATTGTACATTTGGAAGTTCAAAAAACTTCAAACTTTTGACTTCTGGCTGACGTTGCACTGAGATCAAATGTGAGGAAAGAATCTCCACACCCCCATGCTGAATTCTCTCCATTGCAGGGCTTTGAAAGAAGCTAAATCCACCCGGTATGGGGGGTGAAGAAAAGAGGTTGCAGAGACCTGCAACTCCTTTGCTTGACGCAGGGCTTCTTCCCTTTCATCCATGATCAGGACAAGAGGCAGCCATCATGGATGCCATGAAGCTAGAACAGCTGAGGCAATAAAGAAAGTGCAGGAGCAGTGTAGATGGACAGTGACTGGAGCTGGGTGAGATGATTCCTTTTTTATTTAAAACCTAACTTTAAAAGGAAAAAAGAAAGAAAATCAAGAAAAAGAGACTCTTATAACTGTTTGCTAAAGAGGCAAATAATTATACAGAGAAATCTAGACCCCAAAGAAAGGAACTAAGGAGAGAGAAGCTAAAAACTTTTTAAAACATAGAAAATTGGACTTTCAAACTGGGTAGGTGTTGTTTTTGGAAAGGCATTTTAAAATGCTGGAACTATCTACTTGAATAACTGACCTTGCTTCTATAAATTGAATTAAAATTGGTTACATTTCCAACAATGCTGAAACCTAAGTTGAGGGCATCACCTACTGATGAATGGAAAATATATCCAACTTTCCAAGCCTGGGAAAGTTTCTGATAAGAGAAATAAACAATGCTCATCTGGAGGGCTGTGGTGATACCTACTGATCTATAATTATCTACTTTATGATTACTGGAGACTCAACTGTGTGAATAAGGAAGACTCTTAAGGAAAGTAAACTGACTTCTGACTTTTGAAATGCTTCCTGGACTATCTAAATGGTTCTGATTGAATAATCCTGAAATATAAAGAACTATGAGTATTATACTTTCTGAGGAGCAACAATAGGCTTGAATATATTGTTTTTGGACTATTGAGTAAAAGCGGGACTTACTAAAATAACACAAGATGCTCCATCAGGGGAAATAAGTGAAATTTCAAAAGAAATGGTGTTGATGTTCCAAAGCATTAAGGATACTATGAGAAAGAATCACAGGAGATACAGAACCTATTGCATGGCATAAATGGGAAAATAGAAAGTACCCTGCAATTGATAATGAATGAAGACCAAAAATTCCAGGAAAGAGAGGAGACAGCCGAAAAAATGGAGGAAAAGATAGAACAGACAAACAAACAAATAGAGCAAGAAGATTAGAAGGAAAAAACAAGAAACATAATAATGACTGATGAAATAAACCAAGGGGAAAGTATTTTAAGAAATTTAAAAATGGAATTGGATAAGTAGGAAAGATACTTCTGAAAGGGGCTTAGGTAGATACTGTGAAGATTTACTGTGAAGATCTGGCAGCATAGGGAGGTAGAGATGGCAGAAATGTTTAAACTGAACGGTGAAAACACAGATGTAGATAGAAACCGAATTGCAGAGAAGAGTATGAGAGGCAAGCTAAAAATGAATAAGAATTGAAGTATTAAAATGACCAAGAGATGATAGATAGAAAAGAAATATTTTTTTTTTCTTTCTTTCTTTCTTTCTTTATTTCTTTCTTTCTTTCTTTCTTTCTTTCTTTCTTTCTTTCTTTCTTTCTTTCTTTCTTTCTTTCTTTCTTTCTTTCTAATATAATGATGACCTGATTAAAAACTAGAATAGAGGTAGAAATAAGAATACACACTTTTATATATATAAAGTAATAGCTAAATAAGATAAGATGTTGAAAGATGGTATTATTATATATGTTTAAACAATATGGAGATTGACAGTAGAATGATGCACTGGAACATTGAATAATTAAATAATGAAGGATTATATCTTAATATAAACATGGTTACAAACAATAGGATTAGAAACAGTTGCCTGACTAAAAGCCAGAATAGAAGTAGAAATAAAAAATAGGGGGAATATTAGCACACATATTTTTTATATTATAGAATAAAAGCAATGACTAGAGGGAAAGATTAGAGGTTGAAAGATGGCACTACTATGTAAGCTCAAATAATATTGTGATTGGCATTAAAATGGAACATTGAAATATTGAATAACTACTTTAAACAAACATGTACATTAATTCTAGGTTTATATAAATTTGACTAATGTAACAAATATTATTAATATTATTATTGCCACTTGTATCAAAATGAATGATACCAAGATGCCACACTGTTCATGTACTGATGCTGATGCATATTTTAATAAATAATAACAACAATAATAATGATAATGATAATAATAAAATACTTCAAATTTCACAGACACCGATTTTGTCAATCAAATTATTAACTTGGGAAATGCAAATAACATTCTGATCTCTTATCTTAGTATTCATAAAAAAATCCAAAAGATTTATAAACAAGAATTGTTCCTTAGCCAAACTTCTTGTAATTGGAAACAAAGAAACAGAAATGATTTTATGTGATGTACCAGAAAAGTTGCATTTGATTCAATCTGGGAATAAATGACAGTTTTTTTGCAAAACATAATAGGCTAATATTTTACATGTTTACCACAGATGTACCAGTGTTGCTCAAATCTTAACTTGCTGTTAGATTCTTTTAGCAAGTGTGTTTTCATATGCAATAAATATCATTTAAAATACAGTGGTCTTTCTCAAACATTTAGTCAAAGTCATGCATTCTTTTAAAAAGGAAATAAATAAAAATAAAAATAAATATAAATATTTGTTTATATTGAGATAGGGATCATTCACTGGGAATAGTATGAGTAGCCACCACACAACTGCTTTGGGAAGCTTTTTGCTGCTCTACATGAAATGTAATTTCCTGACAACCTAACAGAAATGATGTTATGACTGGACTAGGAAGCCAAAGAAATCTTGAACAAAAAGAATGAGAGGGACAAATGAAGAGAGACAGAGAGAAAGACAGAGACAAAGAGAGAGAAATTGAGAAAAAGGGAGATCTGAGACACTCATCTTTGACTGGCAGCCAAACTGTGTCAGTTAAATCCATAGGAACAGAGTTCAACTTGAAGCATATTTTACCTTAATGAAGGAATTATTCAGGACCTGAAGAGAACTGGGAACATGTTATTTTCCTTCTTTAATAAAAGGGGAGCTTTTATCAACCAGAGACCCACTTAATGGAAATTATTCATTTCCCCTTGATACTTTTCAATAAATCATTATAAATGTTTTGCTCCTCCTTTAAACTGTTTAATTAATGTTTTGGGGTTTAAATCTTCACCTAATCAACTTGTGTTAAATCTTTGGAATTGCTATGAGCTGGTTTCCAGGTACATATGGATGATGACATTTTTAAAAAATTCAAAATTAATGATATTAATTAAGAGGGGAAAAATATGGAGATATGTTGGACTTCTTAACTATATTTACCTAAATCAAGTATGACAGTTTAGAATGATTGTCCTGGTAATGTGGACTAAATAGGAGGGAAAATATACCGTATATACTTGAGTATAAGCCGAGTTTTTCAGCCCATTTTTTGTGCTGAAAAAACCGCCCTTGGCTTATACTCAAGTCAGATTCCCCTCTGAAAAAAAAATGACCCACCGCCATGTGAGAATGCTCAGACACGAAAGCTATCCGACCGAAAATAAGTGTGTGTGTGTGTGGGGATTTTAACAGAGGGAAGATGTAGGGAGAAGGCAAAAGCGATGGAAGATCCTTCAGGGGAAACTGAGGGGGAGACTCACTCGGGAGGAGGGGGAGGAGGAGGTGGCGGCGGCTCTCTCCCTTGCAAGAAAAAAGCAAGGCTCTCTCCCTTGCAAGAAAAAAGCAAGAACCGTTCTTATGATCTCTCCCTCTCTCTCTCTCTCCCCGTAATACAGTCAAGCCCTTTCCAGCACACGGGATCCGCCCCCGCCGCTTTGCACCTTGCAAATGCAAAAACCCCAGGATTTTGCATTTGCAAGGTGCAAAGTGGCGAAGTGAGTGTGTGTATGTGTGTGTGTGTGTGTGTCTGTCTGTCTGTCTCTCTCTCTCTGTGTGTCTCTCTCTCTCTCCCTTCCTCGCACCAGCGTGCCTTCCTTCCACTGCTAGGCGTTTGGGCTGCTTTGTGCCCCCCTCCCTCCCCGCCGTCTTTTATTTTCTCCTTTCCAATGAACAGGAACGAACAAACCAGGATTAGCTTCAAGAGCCCCGAGGAGCAGCAGCAGCAGCACCCAGCATCCTCAACTTGAAAGTTACTGCTGGGTAAAGGAGCCGCTCTTGGAGCTTTGCAAGAAGAGCGAGAGAAGGAGGTGAGGTGCGGCCCGGCTCGGCTCTGCAAAAGGCTGCACCTGCAATGCCGCCCCAGGCACTAGCGGCGCCCGGGCTGTTCAGGAGTGGGAAGCGGCTGTGCCCCTGGCCGGCCAGGGGAATGGGGACCCTGTCTGAGCGGGAGGCGGCAGCAGCAGTGGTGGGGTCTTTCCAGTTAGGATCCAGGGGCAGCAGCTGCCCGGGCGTCCTCCTCTCGGCTTTCAGCCGGCCGTTTGCAGGGCTCAGCGAGTCTGTGCCAGCAGTTGCCCCACTGCCGCACACCGGGGAAGTGGTGGCCGCTCACCTTCGCTGCAGTCAGAGCTCTTCGGGGGCTCCCCTCGTCTCTGTCTGACCTCGCGGTCTCTGCCGTCGCGGCTGTGATCGCCTCCCATCAGGGCGCTCGTCTGGAGGCGGCGGCGGTGACTTGCGGAGCCTTGGCATGAATCCCCTTTCCCCGCACTCCCCCCGCACCCCTCTGGCAGCAGGAGGCGGAGAAAGCCCCGCTTCCCCCTGGCCTGTCTCGGGGAGAGGAAGCAAAGGGCCCCGTCTCGGCTCCCGTCCTTCTCAGATAACTCTGGATTTTTTCCCCCCTTCTAACTGGACGATGGCGATGTCCTTGAGCAAGTCTTAAAATGCCAGTGATGAGGGGCCTCCTGGCTCCCCAAAACACCTTCCTGGATACCATAGCAACCTGCTTTGATGGCACGCGTGAGTTGGCTTCCCACTCTTTTTTTTTAACTCTCCTCCTCCTCCTCGTCTCCTCTCCCCTTGTTGTCTGGTCTTCCCTAAGGAAACTCGAGGGCTCACACTTCCAGGTGTTTCTCCCTGTCTTTCTCCCTGTCAATGATCTTTTCTTCCCTTCCCTTCTCTCAGCCCCATCCTCCTTCACCTTTGTCACCACAATCCTGAACAGATGAAGTTTGTACTTCTCAAGAAAGGTTGGATGTTCCTTTTGAGGAGGGAACCTAGTGTGACATCTGTATGTTGACCTACTACTGAGCCATGGCATGTGTGCACATGCAATGGAGGCATGAGGGAGAGCTGTGAAAGAGATGGTGGCTCTCCAAAACAGGATGTACATGCAGCACATACACATGCTTTTTTCTTGCAAGGGAGAGAGTGACTCTGTTTGGACATACAGATGATGATGAGGAATCCAGTTTTGAAGGATTTTAACTCTTGCGTTTTAGCTTGGTTGCTGATTGAGCTAAGGTTTTTGTACTTTTAAAGTTATTGTTGATACCATATTGGTTTTGTTGGCTCTCTTTTCCACTTACAGAGCTAGTTTACTGTTTTTCTTTGAAATAAATATTCAAAAACATTTAACCTACTGATGCCTCAATTCATGTAATTTTATTGGTATCTATTTTTATTTTTGAAATTTACCAGTAGCTGCTGCATTTCCCACCCTCGACTTATACTCGAGTCAATAAGTTTTCCAAGTTTTTTGTGGTAAAATTGGGTGCCTCGGCTTATATTCGGGTCGACTTATACTCGAGTATATACGGTATGTCTGTTATTATATGTTCAGTCACACTAAGATGGTATTTTCCATTTTCATGAGATGCCCTTCAGGAAAAAATAATCCTCTATCATTGTCAGGTGAAATCAGCCAGATCTACTTGGGAAGAGTCTCAAACAAAACTTTATTGCTATACAATCATGTTACAAGACTCTCACCACCGTGGCTGCATTCCCTAGGGAATGACACATTAAGGGTTCAAGGATCTGGGGAAGAACTCGCTTATGCTACTCACTGCATTGATGTTGTCAGTACCACCACACAAGTATGGATGTTTTTTAACAACAAGCCCTGGATAAATAGAGAAGTGTGTCTCTTATTAAGAGCTATAAATGCTGCTTTCCATTCTGATGATGCGCTACAGTACAGAGAGGCAAGAGCTGAATTGAAAAAGGGCATCAGGGACATTAAAGCTTATGTACAGACAGAGGATTGAACATCATTTTGAGAGCTTAGACTCTCAACGGGTATGGCAAGGTCTGCAATAAATTATAGAGCAGAGCAACAAAAATAATTTGTCTAGCAGTAGTGATTCTTTGGCTGAGCAGCAAAATCAATTTTTCAGCCATTTTGAGGTGGAAACAGGAACAACCATCATTCCAGTATCTACCACTGATAATACACTACTAACATCTCCCATTGACAGACAACCACTTCTACTGCAGATTTGTGATGTGAGAATTGCTTTCCAGAATATTAACACCCAGAAGGTAGCTGAGCCAGATGGAATCTTGGGATGAGTTGTTAGAGACAGCACTGCAGAGTTAGCTGGAGTGTTCACAGTTATTTTCAATCTTTCCCTGTCACAGTGCTCTATCCCTACCTGCCTGAAGATATCCATTAAAGTGCCAGTCCCTAAGCATACAGTAGTGGTATCTCTCAAAGATTATAGATCAGTAACTTTAACATCTGTTGTGATGAAATGTTTTGAGAGACTGATGTTGAACTACATTAAGGCTAGTCTTCCATCTACTTTGTACTCATGCCAATTTGCATATAAGAGTAACAGATCCACTGATGATGCTCCGTCTATTGTTGTCCATACTGTATTGAATTATTTGGAACAACAGGAACATATGCAAGGCTGTTACTTGTGGATTATAGCTCTGCCTTTAACACCATTCGACCCAACAGGTTGTTTCTTAAAATGTCCAGTTTGGGTATAAATCAGATGATTTGTTTGTGGATAAAGGATTTTCTGATAGATACGCCAGTCAGTAAGGATGGGATCTCACATTCTTCTTCTCTGATGCTAAGCATAGGAGCCTGCCAGGGTTGTGTGCTAAACCCCTTCTTTTATTCTTTTCTTTTCCAATTTTTTTTTTAATTTCAATATACATATAACAACAATACATTAACAGTGTGGCATCAATATATCATATATCTCTCATTGCATATATTCACATTAATTCATAATTCTTCAATGTTTATTTTGAACCTTTCAAAATTGTCTCCAAATGCCTACCACCATATCTATTAGAAATACCTGGTAATTCCATTTTTCATTTTCTCACAGTTTTTATTTTATTTTTATCATAAAAAAATCTCATTTGGCAAGCAGTGTGATTCCAGGTCTCACATCTCAATAAAAACATGACCATAGTCACCCATTCATTTTATTTGTTCAATTTCATATTGCCTCATCCTAATTATTATTAAATATTAAGCTTATCTTATCCAATCTCAATTCATGTTCTCATATCTTATTTTACAATGTTATCTAAAATTCTCATTTCAACTCTATGTTCTTTTATTTAATTCCAATTCCTGTTATATCTCCTTCCATTTTTCTTAGTATATTCTCATATCTTATTTTACAATGTTATCCAAAATTCTCATCTCCTTTCTCTTGTCATTTCTCATATTATTTTTTTCTGTCACATTTGTTATTTTATCAATACTTATCTGTAAATATAATTGTCCTCTCTAATTAATAATTTGAGCTAACCATCTTCATTCTACTTTAATATCAATCTCCCTATCTAGTATAAAACACACACACACACACACACACATATATTTCTCTAACACCTTATAAATCACCTATACATTACAAAATACTATTTTCAATATATTCTTATACATCACAACATATTACCTTGTGGAATTTTCTTCCTTATCCTTTTTTTTCCACCCATTATCTCTCACTCTTTAGACAATGTACTTTCTTTTCATCCTTGTTTTTTTCCTATTCCTCTTTGTTTTCTGGTCCTTTCTCTTATTTCCCTTTTTTCTCATTCTTATTCCCCTCCATTTCTCATTCCAATTATTAAACTTTTCTCGGTCCCTCTTTTGATTTTTCTTTTGCCCGACCTTTTTCTGCTTTTTCCCTCTCTCTTTAACCATTTTCTAAACCATTCTCCCTTTTATCATCCCATCAGACCACAAATTTTTAATTCTAATTCCCTTTCCCCCTGCTTAAATAATTGTTGTTCTTTTTGTCCTTCTTAGTTAGCTTCTTCTTTATAGAATTCGTTCCCCTCTGGTTTATTGTGTTCTTGTGTATGCTAAGTCACCATTTCTAATTTCTGTAGTACATAATTGCACATTTCAAGTTTAATTTTTGTCATATCCCTTATATCTTGCAAATCCAATCTTGTGTCTTGTAAGTCCAGTCTTACATCAATGAATAGCTCCTCCATTATATCTTCTCATTTTTTTTCTTTCCTCTTCTTTAATAGTCAAAATACTATTCTTCGATGGATATATTCAATCCTTAAGTTCAGTATATTATTTCAGCCAATATCTTTTGGATTTATTTTCAAAAATTCATACTCTTGAGTCTTTATTCTAGGTCTTCTAATTGGCCCTTGCCCAACTGTTTCCCAAATTACCGTGTGATTCTATGACAATGATAAAGTTCCTTTTATTTTCTTTTAAATTCCAAAATCCAAACTCTCAAAAAGACCAGACACTTTTTAAAAAAATGTACTGAAGTTTTCCTGTACCATCTTGAATCTTTTTATCTTTAACTTTCTTTGTTGAATATAATATTTTTATTAAGTTCGCTAATTTCAATCATTAGCTATTATTTCTTTTCTTTTCAACACACTCAGTTCCAGTATTTAATTATTCCCTTTGAGTGCCCACAGTTCAATATATACCCAGTTTAATTTCTAAACCTTTGTTGTGTTAAAGTATTTTCCTTTAAATTTCTCCTTCAAATTAGTCCGATACAGTAATCCAATCCAAGTTTTATAAAATCCAATTTCTTTCTCACTTTCCCTGGTTGCCTCTTCCACACACTTTCCTCCAAAATAACCCTTTATTTTTTAATACTAGGGTACCTCAAAAGTGATGTCATTTGCCTGGTTCACACTCTACTCACTGTTTTTCTGATCCAGCACAAAATTTAGTTTCCCGGAAGGTTCTTTGTTTTCGTGGTGGTCATTTTAGGACTACTGCTGCAGCTTGCCTTTGAGAGGGATTTGCTCATCAGGGACAGGAGTTGCTTGACCCTCCAGGCAATTTCCCCCTTCTTCACCACTCCTACAGGGTGGCTCCGGTCCTGATTGAGACCCTCCAGCAAGTGAGCTTGGGCAAAACTGTACATAATCGCGGATTCCGCTCCAACTCCAATGAGGAACAAACCGGAAGTCACCCCCTCTTTTATTCTTTGTACACACATGATCTCACCCCATTGTATAATACCAATGCAATTATTAAATTTGTGGAGGACACGACAGTGTGGAGCTCATTAATAAGAACAATGAGTCTGCTTATAGAAAGGAAGTACAAGGGCTGATACTGTGATGTAAAGAAAATAATCTTACACTTAACACAAAAAACCCTAAAGAACTTATAATTGACTTTAGGAGGAAGAGAGATGTACATTTACCACTGTACATAAATGGTGAGGAGGTGGAGAGGGTTGGTAGTTTTAAATTTCTGGGCACTTATATCTCTAAGGACTTCTCATGGACTTGAATGCTAATATGCTTATGAAGAAGGCACAGAAGGAGCTGTACTTTCTGAGAATGCTCAGGAAGATAAATCTATCTCAGCATTTACTTCTGTCCTATGACCACAGCACCATTGATAGTGTCCTGACATATGGCATTCTTGCATGGTATGGGAGCAGCTCTGTAGTGGACAAAAATGCTCTACAGAGAATAATTAAAACTGCCCAGAATATCATCAGGCTCCAGCTACCAGCCCTGGATGACATCTTTGCGTCTTGCTGTTTGAGGAAGTTGCACAACATTCTCAGAGACTCTTCCCATCCTGCTTACAATCTTTGTGAACTGGCAGAAGATACAGAACAATTAAAACTCAAAACACATGTTTTCTGAACAGATTTTTATCCCAGAGCTATAATTGCACTTAACAATGAATTAAAGGACCACTATAAGCTATTGGACAGTATTACTTGGTCTGTTGTGTGAATGCTTGTATGTTTTTAGTGGGTGGGGAATTTTGGCAGGTGGGGGAGTGTTTGGGGATTGTCAAGTATGTGCACGTGTTGGTCTGGTCTCTGGATGTTATGTAAATTTCATTGTATGTATACTGTGTATATATGTACAATGATAATAAAGCACTCAAATTCAAATAGTTACAATGCACAAAATAACATTATATTGTTTTGTTGCATACACATTATGTTTGTCAAAGGACTCCTTCCCACCTAGTGATCAAGTTAGGATGAATGTAGTCTGCATAATGCATATTAAAAAAGTCATCTTTTTAAAAAAATATAGTTTATTAATTGTTACAATTAAAACCAAAGAACAATACATACACAAATAAGCAAGGGAAGGGAAAGGAAAGGAAAGGAAAGAAGACAAGGAGAAAAGAAAAGAATTTTGGAAAAAGAAAGAAAAAGAAAAAAAAGAAAAAGCGGTTACAAGGTTAAAAGCATTCTTATTTTTACAGTTTGCAAGGTCTTCTTTTTTTTCATAACCTTAATTTATGTCATGTACCCACACCTGATCTTTACTTATATCGCTACTTCATTATTATAGGTTGATACTTTTCTCTTATGTCTTATGATATATAATTTATCTTTGGTCAATCCAATTATACCAACAATTCTAGCTATTGTAATATAGTGAAGTGTCTTTGTTTTTTAGCGCCAAAATCAATTTATCCATTTCTGCACATTTTGAAATTTTTTCAATAATCATTTCTTCTGATGGCGTTTGGTGTTATTTCCAGTATTGAGCGAAGGCTAATCTGGCCGCTGTTAAAACGTGTATTGTTATATATTTAGCTTTTTTGGAAATTTGCTTATCGAAAATAAATGTTAATGTGGTTCCTTCTGTCTTTTGTTGTGGATAAGTGTTCTCTTGGTTCTGTTCCAGTTCTGTTTTTGTGTCCTCCATATTCTTCTTGGGAATTTGTGTCCAATTCCTCCCTACTGCTTTGCTCCTGTGGGCCCACCATCTGTTCATAAAAATCCTGAGCTTTTTCCATAGTGTCTGTTTTGATTTTCCTCTCTTTCCGCGACACTAGCATCCCTTCTGGAATAAGCCATTTAAATGTAATTCTTTTTTTATTTAAATATGCAGCAAGAAATTTATAATCACGCCTTTGTTCCCTTATTCTCCTCGGTATCTGTTTAAAGATCATAATTTCTTTCTCTTTGTACGTTATTGTTTTATATCTTGAGGTTCTATATATCATGCCTTGGACACATCTTCTGGTGAATCGTATGTGGACTTCCCTAGGACATTTGTGGTGTCTTGCATAGTTTGTATTGACCCGGTAGACTTCATCGAACTCTTTTTGAATGTCATCTTTATCCATCTTCAATAAACCGGCCAGTATTTCTGCCATCAAGTATTCCAGGTCTTCTTCTTTTGTTCTGCCACATTTTGGAATCTTAGGTAAGTTGCTGCCTTGTCCATTTCTAGGAGGACCAATGAGTCCTCCATTTCTTTGCTCACGCTTTTAAGATCTTCATCCACCCTTTCTAATTCCCTTTCTGTTCATTCAGTTCTTTACTCTTCCTCTTTTATTATAACTTCATTTTTCTCCAAGGCCTGCTGCAATACCCCCATTTTATCCTCTACTTTGGAAATGTCCGCTTTCATTTCTGTCTTTAGTTTTCCCATCTCTTCCTTTAATTCGTTAATATCTGCTCTGGTTTCACTGTGGTTTTTAGTCATTGTTTCTTGCAATCTTGTCAATGAATCCTGTAGGGTTAGAAACATTGCTTGAATGTTCGCATTCAAGATGCTAAATTGCTTCTCTATTGGTGGTGTTTCCTCTTTTGTTTTTTGTGCCATAGGTGAAGTTGTTGCCAAGGTGGTTGTTATTGTGGGGTTGACCTTTCTACCAGATTTCAGAGCAGTGGTAGTTGTAGTAGTCATTTCCTTTAAGATTTGTTTTTGTTGTTGTATAATGCTAAGTATATTATTCCAAATTGGCATTCAGTATTCTTAGTTCTATTACTAAAATTGACCAAGATCTATCACTCTGTTGAATAACTATATTGTTAACTAATTAATAGAGTATATATATATGCTTCTCTGGTTTAACTTAAATGTAAAATAACCTTGACTGCACAATATATTACATTCATAGATATACTCACACAATGAAATATAATATTGATCTAGAGAGCTCTAAAATTATTAACTAACTAATGCTTAATATTCTTACTGTCTCCCCTGTATTCCCTATATTCCCATTCAAGATATAACAGTCTCTATTATTAATAACTTACCTAAATTAGTTAATCCAATATGTTAACACTCTAATATTTCTTTACTAAATATACATATTTATTGAGAGGAAATAAAAAAAGCAAGCATATTTCAACATAACATAGCATCAACTAATAGAAAAGAAGAGAGGCTATTTTTAGTAAATATGTACACATAGAAAAGAGTAGAAGGAAAGAAAAAGGAGAGTTCTAGAGATAGGGAAATGACAAATGAAATGACAAATGAAAAATTGCTGAGTAACAGCTATCAGTAAGCAATGTTCCCACTCATTCAGAGGCTTCTGATTTTACTTGTATTTTAATGTTCCTTAAATCTATTGTCCTGATTTCCTTCAAATAGTGAAAGGAACTGTCTCCTCCAATAGAACAAGCTCTCAATTTTCCCGGAGTTTGTAGAATCAGTTGTGTCCATTCAATCAATTGAATCTGTTACTTTGTTGAAGCCACTTCAGTGTTCTAAATACCGCCTATGGTGCTGCTCTGACTTTTTTTTCCCCCGGTCAACTTTGTTCTGCTTTTGGCTCTGGTTTAATAGTGTCTATTCAAATGTTAATAGTAACAGAATCTATTCAATCACTCCCTAAGGCTGGGCTTCAAAGCTCCAAATTCCTCTTTAAATCTTTGTTGTTTCCGTCTCTCTTCTGCCTGCTGAGCCCCTTCACTTGCACTAGTCCGATTCTCTTATAGCCATTTTCTCTTAGGACTCACAGCAGACGTTCGCACAGTAAATAACAGCCTGAAATCAATCTATACTCTTCCAATTTTCTTCTCTGCCACAAACTTTTACCACCACTCTCTTTCCCAACAAACTTGCAAACTGTTATTCACTCTTCCTTCACATTGGTGGTAGTCCAGACTTCGGAGCCTCCATTGACAGGAGGCTGTTCTTGATTGTTGGGCTCTGGAGGGCTTCCTCTTCATTGCAGGGGGGTTGCCTTCCCCACACTATAGCCCGAGGTTCCCCCACACCAGCACAGGTTGTTAGGGATACACACCCTAGCAGAACGTGCAACGGCAGTCTAGCAGGCAGGCAAATGATGTGAGATAAATGTTGTTGTAGTTTACACTCAGTAAGACAGATAAATTGTGCCAGTTAAATAGTTTTTTATTCCAGCAAGAGTTATAGCATAGTCAAAATAGTCCATATGTCATAAACTAGTTCAGTCCATCCGGCGATTAATCAGTTGAAAAGTCCAGTGTCGAGATAGAGGTCAGTAAACTTACAAATAATCAGTCCAGCAATATATCTCTTTTGCAGTCAGAGATATGAAGAAAATCAAACCCTTTTTCTTCATTTCAGCAACAGCAGGGAAACACACGCAGTTATCATCATAATCCAACATTGTCAACTCCCCAGTAAAAGCCAGCAAACAGTGAGCTCTCTTGCTCCCTCATGGTGATTTTACAACTGCACCCAAAATACATGTTTTAATAGTTAAAGTGATACATACACTTAAACTCACAAACATAGTTTATGTATTATTTTTACCCAAACTAAGTTAGGTAACCAATGTTATACCTAACATTATCCCCTTTTGGGTCATATAATAATATATATATATCTATTTACAATTTCAACCCATAGTTTTCACAATTTTCTTTGTGCTTGACTGTACCTTGGGCTTTTGTAAATCCATCAGCAATGTTTTCATCAGTCATGCAATATTCCAATCTCATTAAACCATTTTTTACAGATTGTCTTACATTCAAATATCTAAGGTCAGTATGTTTAGATCTCATTTTCACAGCAATATTTGTAGCCAACCGTATGGCTGCTTGATTGTCCTCATAAACTACAATGGCATCTTTAACAATTACTCCCATATCTAACAACAACTGTTTATACAGAATTAAATCAGTACATAATAAAGATAGACATGAAAATTCTGCTTCCATTGTGGACATACTTATGTGTTGCTGTCTAATTGACCTCCAACCAATCAGTGTTTTACCTAATAGTATAGCTATACCTGAAGTTGATTTTCTAGTTTTTATATCTGTTGCAAAACTTGCATCAGCATATGCATTTAAAATCAAATCATCTTTTGGCTCCAAATATAATGCATAGTGCATTGTCTTTTTAAGATACCTTAATATTCGCTTTAGCGCTTGCCAGTGTCTTTCATTGGGTTCAGCATTGAATCTTGCCAATTGATTAATGCTATAGGCAATGTCTGGCCTTGACCAATTACTTATATATAATAAACTACCTATTAATGATTGATAAATAGTCTTATCAAATTTTGAACTTTGAGCATCAGTATGGCAAAATTCCTGACTCATTGGAGTTTTTTCCGGCTTACAAAGTTCCATTTTATACATTTTTAGCAATTGGTAAATTTTATCTTCTTGTGATATCTTATAGCCACTATTAGTTTTGTTTATTGTCAATCCTAGATATTGTCTTATTTCTCCTAATTGTTTTAATTCTATCCTCTTACTTAATAATGATATTATCTCAGTAGCTTCATTATTTGTCTTAGTAATTAAAGCAATATCATCTGTAAACAACAATAATAATGATACAGTTCCATTTGTCTCTCTTTTAAATAAACATGGATCAGCTAAACCAGCTTTAAACCCTATATTGTTTAACTCTTTTACAATATATTGGTTCCATTCATAACCAGATTGTTTCAATCCATAGAGACTTTTATTCAGTTTCCAACAGTCATTATTATTTTTATTATCCTTTATACCTACTGGTTTTCTTAAATATATAGTGTGCTGCAATGGTGCATGCAGATAGGCAGTTTCTACATCTAAATGATTTATGATATAGTTTTTCTTAGCTGCCCTCATTAAAGCTGCTTCCAAGGTTATTGCCTTTAAATTTGGTGCAAAAACTTCATCATAATCAAATGCAGTTTGATTAAGTCCTTGAGCTACCAACCTAGCCTTATGGGTAACAGTCCCATTTTTACCATTTTTTAACTTAAATATCCATTTACAGCAATGGACTTTTCACCTGGAGGTAATTTGGCATTTTCATAAACTTTCATTTCCTTTAATGAATTTAATTCTTTCTCCATTGCTCTATGCCAATTTTCTTGATCCTTTGCAGGATACATTCTAACTTCTTCAACAGTAGTTGGAACTTTACTAACTTGGCAAACTATACTTGCTTGATACCTATCAGGTGATCTGGTTACACATGTTGTACGTCTAGGTATTACAGGGCTTACAGGTGGACTTTCATGTTCTACCTGTTCCTGATTATCTATTTCTTCCTGTTCTGATATTTCTTCCTGTTCTGATCCTATATGCTCTTCCTGTACTTCCTCTTTAATTGTACTCTTCTTATTACTGATTTTTTCTTTTGGTCTTTTGTAGGTTTCTATAATTACTTCCTTACTTGAATCTTGTTCCAGTTTTTCCCATCCTACATGTTCTAGAATTTGGCACTAGCACTACAGTAAACTCTAGATGTTCCTTTTTCCCAGAATCTGTATGATTTGTGATTAGATTCATAACCTACAAAGAATAACTTTTAAGCCCTATGTTGCCCCTTATTTCTCAGTTGTGTAGAAATATGCACCCATGCTGGTGCTCCAAATGTGTGCATGTAGCTTAGGTCAGGTTTTCTACCATGCCACCATGTGAATGGTAATTCACCTGTTGTTGATTTAACAACATTATTCAATATATGATTACCACACATTATTGCTTCTCCTCACAAATTTTCAGGTAATCCTGAATCTGACAGCATAGTATGAGCCATTTCTTGTGTTGTTTGGCCTCCTCTTTCTATAAAGGCATTATGCTGTGGCCTATATGGTGCTGACTTTTTATGTTCAATACCTGCCATCTTCAGTTTATTTTGGAATTTATTGTTTATAAATTCCGTACCATTATCAGTGATAAGAGTTACTAACTTCCTTTTATTTTTTCTTTCTGCGAATTTAAGCCAATTAAAGAAATTTTGATATGTTTCCGTTTTGCTCTTCATTAGACAACAGAAACCATATCTGGAATAAAGGTCCATTATACTTAGTATATAACGAGCACCTCCCATGCTTGGTATTTTAGGACCTATAATATCAGCAAATACGACCTGTAGAGGCTCCTTTGTTTTAAATCCATTAACTCTATTTGCTGGCATTTGCTTGCTTTTTTCTTTACTACAAGTAATGCAGTGTAAATACTTACTGCAAGGCTTCAGTTTTATACCCTTAGATAGTTCTACCGTTTGTTTAAGCATTTTAAAATTTTTATGCCTCAAACGTCTGTGTAACAAATGTATGCATTTATCATGAGGTTTAACATTATTATAAACTGTGTTAGCTACCTCTAATGAATTATCATTATTTCACCTTTTAATTCACCTTTTAAAGTTGCAGTCACTTTTTTACCTTCTTTTTCAATTATGCAATTGTCTCCCCTAAAGGTAACTACATAACCTAGTTTAACCAAAACTCTAACCGAAAGCAAATTAAACTTAAGTTGTGGTACATATAACATTTTTACATTTTCTCTTATGCAAGAACAATATGATATACCTTTACCTTTAGCTTTCAGTTTCCATCCATTAGCTAACGATATCTGCTGTGAACTCATGGACATCTTAATAAATCTTTTCTTATCTTTCGTTATGCAGTGCGATGCTGCACTATCTACAACCCATAAATTACTATTCACAGTTTCGTTGGTATACATGGCTAACTCTATGCATTTTTTATCCTTTTGATGCCTTTTATCTTTCTGGCTGGCATTTTGGCATTTTCCTTTCTTGCAGAATCTAGCCAAATGTCATTTCCTCCACAATTAAAGCATTTTCTAATTGTATAAGCTGACAAAGATATTTTCTCTTCGTCACATTGTGGTTGTTCCCTTCTGAGTTGATCCCTTTCAAGCCTTCTCCTGGCTTCTTCAATTAATCTGCCAGTAATGTCAGTTAATGTGAGGTTATCTTTTGGCAGAACCTCAAGAGAAGTTATGTAATCATTGTAGCTATTATCTAAAGAAGACAAAATTATATAAACTTGGTGTAGTTCTGTGAAGATAAATTCTTTTTCATGCAGTTCCTGAAAAATTCTCTTCATTGTGTTTATATGACTCAGCATATCTCCATTCCTTTGAAGATGTGTTCTGAATCTGTGTAAGATTTATATGTGCTCCTACACTGTCTTGAACATAAATCTTCTTTAAATTCTCCCAACATTTGGTAGCTGTTTCTTCTCCTTGAATATGTACAAGCTGCTCATCACAGAGTGTCAGTCCTATTATACAGAGAGCTTGCTTATTCTTCAGTTGATATTCTTGTATTTTCTGGGCATCATCCTCATCCTCCGGATCCCATGCATCTACTTCTGGTTGGTTTTGAATTATACTCCACAAGCCTTCTCTGCGTAGAAGTCGGCTGCATTTCATAGACCATGAAACATAGTTTGTTCCATCCAGCTTGGATATTAGAGACAAACTTTGTAAATTGACTTGTGCCATCTTTTTCTGGATATTAAAACTATAATTAATAAAACACAGCTATCTGTTTACAGTATTGCGTAACTACACAAGCTCTCACTTTAATCTAAGCCTGTTATATCCTGGTTAGTCTGACTGTGCAGCTGGGCCCATAACCAGTGTTAAGGATACACACCCTAGCAGAACGTGCAACGGCAGTCTAGTAGGCAGGCAAATGATGTGAGATAAATGTTGTTGTAGTTTACACTCAGTAAGACAGATACATTGTGCCAGTTAAATAGTTTTTTATTCCAGCAAGAGTTATAGCATAGTCAAAACAGTCCATATGTCATAAACTAGTTCAGTCCATTCAGGGATTAATCAGTTGCAAAGTCCAGTGTCAAAAATAGAAGTCAGTAAACTTACAAATTATCAGTCCAGCAATATATCTCTTTTGCAGTCAGAGATATGAAGAAAATCAAACCCCTTTTCTTCGTTTCAGCAACAGCAGGGAAACACACGCAGTTATCACCATCAATCCAACATTGTCAGATCTCCAGTACAAGCCAGCAAACAGTGAGTTCTCTTGCTCCCTCATGGGGATTTTACAACTGCACCCAAAATACATGTTTTAATAGTTAAAGTGATACATACACTTAAACTCACAAACATAGTTTATGTATTATTTTTACCCAAACTAAGTTAGATAACCAATGTTATCCCTAACACAGGTCTCTCCAAGACTCGAGCACCCCAAAAGATTGCACCAAACTCAAGAAGAGGATAGCTGGAACCGCGAACAGATTTCTGCCCCTCTGACCGTCCTTGCCTTGCCACCGGAAGCTCTCTTTAAAAAAAAGTCATCTTAATTAGACTTTTAAAAACTACGGATTGAGAAAAGGGACATCCTCAAAGGTTAAGCTGGCTTCCTTGCTTTTAACAGTGGACAGGAGAAGTTCAAAGTCTCCTTCCATCTCAGTGTTCTCGTTCAGCAAACTACATTATCAATTTGACATTATCAATTTGATCACATTTCCAAACTTAACTTTGCATTGAGTCAAAATGGGAACATTTGATCACAGAGTTCCCAAAGACAATGCATTCAGCCTTTTTGTTGATGCCATCAAATGGCCAAAGAGATTTAATCGGGTATGTTCTGGATACAGTCTGCAGTTTTTCCCATTATTTCCTCTGCTCTAAGTTCAGAATATAAATAGTAAAGTAACCATATTGCCATTTTGGGTTAAGACACTTGATACTTATTCCAAATAACTATATAATTAAAATTGATTTAAAAGATAAATAGTTTAATGACTGAGGATTCTGAGAGTGAGATCATCTTTTGCGATCTTCAGACAGTATCCATTTTAGATTATATATGTATGCCTAGCAGCCATGAATCATTCTGCAATTATTTTAAAATTGCTTTTCACTCCGTGAATCACTACTTAACAAGATAGTAAATGTTAGTTTAATGAAGGACTAGGAGTGACATGATAGCAGTATTCCAATATCTCAGAGGCTGCCACAAAGAAGAGGGAGTCAAGCTATTCTGCAAAATACCTGAAAGTGTGACAAGAAGCAATGGGTGGAAACTAATCAAGAGGGAGAAGCAACCTAGAGCTATGTAGAAATTTCCTAACAGTGAGAACAATTAAGCAGTGGAAGTTTGCCTTTAGAAGTTGTGGGTGCTCCAACATTGGAGATTTTAATAAGATATTGGACAACCCTAGTGTAGGGTCTCCTGAACAGGTTGGACTACAGTATCTCCAAGGTCCCTTCCAACTCATTAATCCTGATTACTTCCAACTCTGTAATCCTGATCACTTCCCAGATCGAAAGCTGCTTTGAAATAGCTGGTATTTTTCAGCTCTGTGGAATTTGAGCAGAGTCACCAGAAATATCTTAACATTATTCCCTCCATTTACAAGTATCTAGAAGGAGAAGTTTATAGGTTGGCCTGAGCAGCTAATGTTTTTCAATCTCTGAATATTTTTACATACAGAAGAAATTATAAAATTTCTAAATTTACTAAAGAAATCACTAAATCTACTAGAAATTACTAAAAGAGTAAATATGTCAATTTACACTTGAGACTACACCCAGGATCCACCAAATAGTGATAAGCATATATCATAATAAATTTTGAGAATTTATCTCTAAATCTACAGTTCATGCAAATTCTGATAAAAATAATAATTTAATCTCTTTTGACAATTGGCCCAAGTATTTTCAAAGTGTGTTCAATTATTCAGAAGGCTGCCGAATTGTTCAGTATAGATTAATTGTAGATGATTGTAACAAATGATGTTTTCCATTTATTGGATTGATGCATGTAATAGTTTGATGTAGTTGATATCACCTGTGAATCCTTGAATTGACTCTCATGCTTATTATGACATAGTGCATGTTCTTCTATTGATTATTTTTTGGGTGGGGTAGGACCTCTCATTTTTTTTACTTGGGTATGGAAACTGTGTTATGTAGTACCACTGTATATCTGTCCATGCTACAGGAGATGCAATACAGACTGGTGTCTGCTGTCTTTGGTTAATCAGATGATTTCTTGATTTTTTTTTTCCTTAATCAAGCTGTAGACAGTTTTAAGATGGTGCTTTCTTTAAAAAAATCCTATTTGGTAAATGGCCTTCTCTATGTAGGGGAGAAATAGCAATAGCACTAAGACTTATATACCACTTCACGGTATTTTACAGCCCTCTCTAAGCGGTTTTACAGAGTCAGCATAATCTAGGTCCACATTTTACTCACCTCAGAAGGGTGGAAGGCTGAGACAACCTTGAGCCTGGTATGATTTGAACTGCCAAATTGCAGGCAGGCAGCAGAAGTAGCCTGCAGTACTGCATTCTAACCACTGTGCCTCCATGGTTCATGATTACTTTTCCTATTGGGCATCAATGTATTTATTATTATTCTCCTGCTTAAGTGTCATACTAAGTATCAATCTCTTTAGCAGAGCATCCATTAGTACACAGAGGCTGATTAAGATATCTTAGTTACTCAGATAATTTCTTAGACTTGCAGATACATCTGGTATGGTTGTCTACTATTTTGACTCTGCTTCTCTTCCAACTGGGATGATGATTGGAATCTTTATGTAGCTGGATCTCTGTATGGTTGGGTTTCTGCAGTGCTAGATGACTTGCTTATTCTCAATTTTGGTGATTAGGTTATCTAGATTGTTGTGAATTAATAAAAGTACTTGAATAAAGATTATTAAGAGCTTGAAGTAAAGTGCAGGATTCTGGCCTTGCACTTCTGATTGGCCGATAATAGCGACATCGGATTGGTCCATTCAGGAGAATCTGATTGGCTATTAACGAGCCTCTCCCATTGGTTAACGGAGCTAGCGCTCCCTGTGTTTTCATTGGTTAAATACACAAGAGCTTGCCTATATAAAGGGGGCTGTTGCAGCCATAGATCTGAGCTGTTACACATGTAAATAAAGAGTTTGAAGTTCACTGTTCACTGGCTTGTCTCCTCCTTAGCGCCCATGCACAGAACAAAACACTGGCGAGGGTGGGATGTGGAGATGTCAGAGCTGACTGAACGACAAACGATAACAGAGCACATGGCTGAAATGCACCAACGGCAGAACCATGTCCGACGGCATCATACCACCAACTCCATTCGACCCGGCACAAGAAAACTGGGACTCATATATGGATCGTTTCCAGATGTTTCTGGAGACCAACAATTTGAAGGATGCCACTACCGGAAAGAAACGGGTGGTATTCCTAACTCATTGCGGGCTGACCGTATTCAAGATGGCCAAGGCACTAGCGAAACCGGCAGAAGTAAAGTCTATGGACTGGGACGTCCTCAAACCCCTGCTGAGGGCCCACTATGCACCGACTGTGCCAACGCTCATTAGAAGGCATGAATTTTACCAGAGAAGTCAGCAGAAGGGCGAAAGTGTTGCTGATTTCATAGCGGATCTTCGGAATCTGGGAGGCCTATGCGAGTTCGCCAACCTAGAAGAAGCCCTGGGAGACCGAATAGTTCTGGGATTAGATGCTCCAGGCACACAGAGTAAGCTGATGGCGAAAGGTGACATTAGCCTTAAAGATGCCATTGCTGAAGCTACTGCAGCAGAAGCAACCAGGAAGTCAGCTGCCCAAATGCGCCGCACCCATGCCCTGCTTCGCCAACTCGCCTGCAAAATTTTACCTCAGTCGGAAAGACAGCTTATGACAGCCCACCATGAGGACCTCGAATCGTCATCAGAAAGCGATGAAGAAGAGGTCCACCGATTTCAGTCCGAATGAGACCAACGCCAGAAATCACAGTACCAATGCGCTGGTTGTGGAGCAAGCCACCCCCAGTCAGAATGCAAATTTCTCGACGCGCTCTGCCATGTGTGCGGGAAAAGAGGCCATATCGGACGAGTCTGTAGAAGTAAGCTAGGACTCAGCCAGCCCTCGAGGGGGGCTAATTATCGCCAACCGACAGGAAGCCGTCCTGTAAAATGAGAACCCGTGAACCACCAATGGAACAACCACTCCTACAGAAACAAAACCCTAAACCACTCAACGAAGCGAGAAGAGGCTCACCAAACTATCACAATCGGTCATGCCTCATCTCTTGATGCCAAGAAGATCTGAGTGAAAGTGGCCATCGAAAACCAACCCTGCCTGATGGAAGTCGATTCAGGATCGTCCCTGACGTTCAGGATGGTTTCCTGGAAGACCCTCAAGCAATTCATCCCTACTGTCCATTGGCAAGACCTCAGATTCCAAAGACTCATACTCAAAGACTGTCAAGGAAAACGAATTCCAGTCGTTGGATCCAGCCGAGTCTGGGTATCATTTAAGAACCGTACAGCATTCCTACCCCTGACTGTAATCAACAGGGATCGGCCTAGTTTGTTAGGCCTCCAATGGTTCGCTCCACTCGGAATTGAAGTAGCCGGCATTCACCGAACCTTCAGCAGCGACTGGGAAGAGGACTTCGTCCAAGAATTCCAGGACGTCTTTGCAGAAAAACTAGGTGAGTACAAGGGGACCCCAATATCATTTAACCTCAATCCCAAAATAGCTCCCATCCGCCTTAAGCCTCGTCATTTGCCCTTAAATTAAAGATTGACGAGCAGCTTGATAAATTAATAGCCCAGGGTGTGTTAGAACCAACCGATCACTCTCCCTGGGAAACCCCAATCGTGACACCCATCAAGCCGGATGATAAGAATTTGTGGGGATTACCGAGCCACCCTGAACCATGCCCTTCAACAAAACGCTTACCCAGTACTGGTGGTACAACATCTCCTCCATTCCCTGGGGGGTGGAAAAGTCTTCGCTAAACTAGACTTAGCCCAGGCATACAAACAATTGTCTGTAGACAAAAAAACGGCAGAGGCCCAAATGATTGTTACGCACCAAGGTGCGTTTAAATGTAACTGACTCCAGTTCGGAGTAAGTGTAGCCCCGGGAATCTTTCAAAGTTTGATGAAAAGACTATTACAAGGGATAAAAGGCGTTGTCCCATATTTTTGATGATGTATTAATCGCTGCCCCAACTTGGAAAATACTAAAGGATCGCCTGGGGTTGGTTCTCCAGAGATTTAAAGATTCAGGTCTCAAAGTTAAAAAAAAAACAAGTGTCAACTATGTACGGATTGTGTAGAATTTTTAGGATATTTAATTGATAGTCAAGGCATTCATCCCACCGATAGCAAACTTAGGGCAATCAAAAACACCCCCAAACCCCGAAATAAGGCCGACCTCCAGGTTTTTCTAGGCCTTATCAATTTTTATAACGTTTTCCTGCCTCACAAAGCAACTGTAGCCGAACCCCTACATTGTTTATTGGAAAAAAAAGCAACCTGGGTATGGGGACACAAAGAGGAGCAGGCGTTTCAACATGTGAAAAATTTATTGACTTCTGATGCTGTTTTAATGCAGTATAACAAGACTTTGCCTTTAACGATCACGTGTGATGCATCACCATTAGGAGTGGGCGCCATTTTGAGCCACGTTTTGCCAAACTTAGTGAAGCCCCTGTTGCCTATTTCTCAAAGATGTTATCAAAAGCAGAACGCAATTACAGTCAAATTGATAAAGAAGCCCTTGGTATTGTGTCTGCTGTTAAGAAATTTCATGAATATGTGTATGGCCGAGCCTTTACTATAGTGACTGACCACAAACCTTTGCTGGGAATAATAGCGGGAGATAGGCCAACACCTTATATATTATCTCCCAGAATGACTCACTGGTCAGAATCCTTGGCTGTGTATAATTACAAGTTGCAACACCACCCGGGTAAAGTCATTCCCCATGCTGATGCATTGAGCCCTGCACCACTTCCAGAGACCATTGATGACCCCGCTCCGACAGTTACAACACTGCAGATCAAGACGCTTCGAACACCGCCACTAACAGCCCGAGATATCGCGATGGAAATGAAACATGACCCCATGTTAGCATGAGTCCTCAGTTGAGTCGAGCGCTGATGGCCATTGGACCAGATACCTGATGACTACGTCCCATTCAAGAATCAACAAATGGAACTGTTTTCCCAGAAGGGCTGCATTATCTGGGGTGATAGAGTCGTTGTCTCAGAGCGGTTACGATGAGCGATACTAAGAACCTTGCACGATGGCCACCCCGGCATCGTGCGCATGAAAGCCCTCGCACGAAGCTACGCGTGGTGGCTGGGTATCGACAAGCAGATCGAGACATGGGTAAAAGCTTGTCACAAATGCCAGGAAGTAAGCAATGCCCCTCCGAAGGCAACCCCGACTGAATGGGAAACACCCAGGGGACCATGGTCCCGTATTCATCTGGACTTTGCAGGACCTACCAAAGAACACACATTTTTATTAACGGTGGATGCCTACTCGAACTGGCTTGAAATCCATGAGATGAGAAATACAACAACTGAATCAGTCATTAGAAAACTAGACAGACTATTTGCAACACACGGATTACCAGACGTTCTGGTATCTGACAATGGGCCCCAATTTACCACGCTGTCCTTTGAACAGTACCTGGCGGACTGTGGTATTCACCATGCGCTGACTTCGCCGTTGCGACCTGTAGCCAACGGAAGGGCCGAGCGCATGGTACAATTCGTCAAGAAAACCTTGCATAAAATGGACTAGGGCGATATAGAAGACAAGATTAACTGGATACTCCTTTTACAGCATATCACTCTGCACAGCGTCACCAACAAAACTCCCACCGAGTTATTGATGGGGCAGAAGCTCCGCTCCCACCTCGACCATCTGCACCCATCATATGAACCTGAAAAACCACACGGATCCAGCGGGAAATGCCGTAACTTCCAGGTAGGCGACTTGGTTTTCGCTAGGAACTTTTCGGGTGATCTGTTGTGGGTCGAGGCAACTGTAGTCCAAGTAACCGGCCCCAGATTGTACTGCATAAGATGTGGCGATGATAGAATATAGAAGCGCCATATTGATCAGCTGCGTTCAAGGCCACAGTCGGGCATCTCCGACTCCCCTGACTTCCAAACCGAGAGGGGAGGAGATACCGAGGAAGCTGAATTTGAAACGGCAGAAAGCTTAAGCGGAAATAATGACCGCTCACAGGCAACATGTGAAGAAGGATAGGGGATGGGGGTGAGCTCGCCTCAAGGTGATGCTGAGAACATTAGCGGCAACGAAAATTTGAATACAGAACTGGAGGCACCCTCTTCACCAGATAACCCCAACAAGACTGTAGCCAAACACCGGGAGAACAACATAAATCAAATAGACAATCAAAACAACCTGCCTACCTCAAAGACTACGTGACCACACCCCTTAAACGGAACCCGGGGGGAAGGGGTTTTGAATTAATAAAAGTACTTGAATAAAGATTATTAAGAGCTTGAAGTAAAGTGCAGGGTTCTGGCCCTGCACTTCTGATTGGCCAATAATAGAGACATTGGATTGGTCCATTCAGGAGAATTTAATTGGCTATTAATGAGCCTCTCCCATTGGTTAACGGAGCTAGCGCTCCCTGTGTTTTCATTGGTTAAATACTCAAGAGCTTGCCTATATAAAGGGGGCCGTTGCGGCCATAGAGCCGAGCTGTTATACATGTAAATAAAGAGTTTGAAGTTCACTGTTCACCGGCTCGTCTCCTCCTTAGTGCCCATGCACAGAACAGAACATAGATATGGGAGTTTCCCAAGTTCTCCTTAACTATGGGTGCAGATCATAAGGGTGACTTCTATGTACTAGAACAGTGGTCGCCAACTTCCCAGCTTTGCAGACTGATTGGGTGGGGGAGAGGGGATGGTGCCTATTGTGGTTCACTGGAAGCAGGTGTGGATGACTGAAGTCTTGGAGAGCAAGGACTCAGATGAGGGGCCTGTATGTGATGCAGGGATGGGACCAGGACCGTCAGGGAGTGGAATGCTGCCTTTGAAAATTGTGGAGGCTGGCAGCAGTGATGAGATTGCCGAGGAGCCTGTGCTCAGTAGCATGCTCAGAGGGCTGCTCAAAGGAAAGAGCAACTGCTGCAGCACAGGCAACTCGTAAGTAATGCTGCAAGATAATAACCCCTCCCTTAAGAGATAAAAGCCAGCTGAGAAACTGGAGTTCTTTGCAAGAAGCAAAGAAGTTTTTGCACTCAAGTCTGGTGGAGGTTTGTAGTATCTTGATTGGTGTTTGGAGATTCTTTGTGTTTGAAATATTTCTTGGTAACTTTATCTTGTATTCTTGGCAGCCTTGCACAATCTTGGCAAGGCTTATTCTTATCAGAAACAATTAGTTTGAAACAGCTTTTTAACCATGAAGGAATGGAATTCGTAAAGAATCATTAAAAGGGTTTTGCTGTTACCTCTATTTCATGTTTGTTTCTGTGGAACAAGGTTTGAGTCAGAACAGTGCTGCCTGTGCAGCAGGCATTTGTGTGTGCAGCTCCATTTGCATGAACAGTGGGTACATATGCTTTCTGCAAATGGAGCTGTGTGAGCATGCATGCATGCATGCTAGCCCACCACTTCTGTGGCCCAGTACTAAATGGGGCACGGCCCCGGGGACCTCTATACTAGAATGGTTATATGGTTTTAGAGATGTTGCCCTAAGCAATGCCTGTTGTTAGAATGTTCTAAGTATTTATGCTTGTCAATTTATGCCCTCTTTCTTTCATCTATTATATAAGTGTGTATGGTTTACCTTTTTCTTAGATTTTTATATTTAGCTAATAAGAACTTTTTAAAAGAGACATGTGAACATTACTTCCCATTACTTCTCAAGCTGTTATTCAGGCTGCCTAATTAGAAATAAAGTTATATTTCTATATTAGTTTCAATCCAAGATTGTATTTTACCCATTGGTTCAGTAGGTTCTGCTAAGAAAAAAAATCAATTATGATTTCCCATTGCACATATGTGCAACCTTATTCTTTGTGTAATGAATCCTGCCAGAAAGGTCACAGCAAGACCAAAAAGGAAGGGAAACCATTTTGTTGTTTTGATTGCCTTCCATGCCCAGAAGGAAAAGTATTAAACTGGACAGATAAGGTATGATGCCTACCAAATTTTAACAAATCAAAAGAAGAGAGGCGTTGCGGTGTATGTTAAAAATTGATTAAATCCAAATTTAATATACAGTGATGAAGATGGAAGGGTACTTCTTATAGAAATAACAATAGAACAAAGGAAGATATTATTGGCAGTAATCTATGCTCCAAACACCAATGAAAATGAATTTTATAATAAACTCCATAATAAAATCATAGAAATTGGACTAGTTAACATATGCATAGTAGGGCATTATAATGCAATGTCCAATATAGAAAAGGACAATAAAACCACTAAAAACAATAAGAAAAAGAGAAGAATATTCCCAATAACATTCAACAAATTAGATCAAGAAATGAACCTAAAAGATGCCTGGAGTGAATTGAATACATCTAAAAGCCAATATACTTTCTTTCCTAACCCACACCTGTGGTGGTCTCCCATGGAAAGAATGAGACACAGAGGCTGGTGTACTCGGGATGGGAGTCTAGAGCAAATTCTAGTGCCCCCTTTTATTGAGAAATTTGTACATAGTAAGCATTCACATTGTGGATTACAATAATTAGATATAGCACACAAAACTGTTTACAATTGTCTGAGCTGCTTAATTGTTTCTGGTGTTTGTTTTTAATTTCCTTGCTTATCTCAGTGACCCTTAGGCAGACATGTATGAATAAGGTCTTAAACTAATCATTACCCAATACTGAAGTCAAAGTTTATTCCCACATCTCCCCTGTTTTAGTTTTTTGATGATCGCAGATGCCTCGGTAGCTTTTCGCCATCTGCAACAACAGTTCTCCTTCCGTAGGCTTCACCCGACACATTCCTAAAAGTCCATGGAAATATTGGATACAACAACACACACAAAGAGAAAGTATAAAAAGCAATATCACTTCAACAATTAGGTGACGAATCCATGAACCATCTGGCAACCAGGACCAAAATGCAGACCACACGTCCAGTCCCTCGTCCTCCAATTGTAATGGATTCTCACTCAGGGTTTGTTCCATATGCTGTATAGTAGCTGTAATGTTTGGAGAATAATCAGAGATATACATGCAACAATGTGTATGAATCACAGTGCAAACTCCCCCTTGCGCAGCCAAAATAGTGTCCACCGCATATCTGGTTTGCAGGACAAAGTCAAGGATATTTCCTTGTTCTTCTTCAAGCAGCTTTAGCGTTTTAATGGTGTCTTTAAACATAGTAACTGTCCAATTGTTTAAACGATGCAAATCTCTATAGTTCATCATGACTCCTAAAGGAGGAATAACTCCCCTTGAAATCTGTGTCCAGTAGTCATGATTCAAAACAGAGTTTACTTCCGTTGCGGAACGCGCATTGTGGATATGAGCGGTCCCCAAAGATTTTAAAATGACATGAGATGGGATTATTTTCCCAAAGGTGCAGACTCCTTTCCATCGTGCTGGCATGCGATCATAGGCCATCCGTCCACACAGCAACTGTTAAGCCTGGTTTCCCCAACCAGGGTTAGGGAGACAAGCTAAACAGAATGTGCAGCGTTAGTCAGATAGGCACACAGATAAATGAGTGAGCTAAGCTTGTATGTTTATTAACATACAGTAAAAATAACAGATACGCTTGTGCTATCAAAAATATAGTTTATTCCATTATGAGTTCATAGCATAGTCAAAATAACAGTCCAATAGTCATGTATCATTTGGTCAGTCCATTCAGGGATATTCAGTTAGCAAAGTCCGTTTAGAATATCCTATGTCAGTTCACTTACAAGTCAGTCCTTTGTTTTCTCTCCCGTTCGAGCAATGCAGTCTTGAGTCCTTGCAGTAATCAGGGATCATCAAAGCCAGAGAGAGAGCAAGCTGTCGTCTTGCTTCTTTTAAAGTGCTTTCACAACCACTCCCTTAATTACTGTCCCACAGTTAAAGTTGCAGACACTTTAACATACAAACTATGATTACATATTATTATTTACCTAAACCAGTTAGGGTAAAACAATGTTATCCCTAACATTCTCCCCTTTTAGGAAATAATAATAAATATAACTATTTACATCTTTAAATCATATTTATTACAACTCTCTTTAAACTTAATTACTCCTTGAGCTTTTGTAAATTGGTCTGCAATGTTTTCTTCTGTCATGCAGTATTCCAATTTAATTAGCCCATTCTTTACAGATTCTCTAACATTTAAGCATCTTAAATCAGTATGCTTTGATCTAGTTTTTACAGCAATACTAGTAGCTAACTTTATAGCTGCTTGGTTATCCTCGTACACAATAATGGAATCTTTTACAGTTATACCCATGTCTAATAATAACTGTTTGTACAAAATCAAGTCAGTGCATAATAATGACAGACATGAAAATTCCGCTTCCATCGTGGACAAGCTGATATGCTGTTGTCTGATTGACCTCCACCCTATTAGTGTCTTACCAAATAATATAGCCATCCCAGATGTTGATTTTCTTGTGTTTATATCAGTTGCAAAACTTGCATCTGCATAGGCACTAAGACTCAAATCACCCTTTGGTTCTATATACAATGCATGGTTCATTGTTCCTTTAAGATATCTTAAAATTCTCTTTAATGATTGCCAATGACATTGATGTGGATCTGAATTAAAACGTGCCAGTAGATTTACACTATAAGCTATATCAATTGCAATTGGCCTTGACCAATTGCTGATATATGATAAGCTACCAATCAAAGATTGATATATGGACTTATCAAATTTGGGACTTTGATCATCAGTTTGGCAAACTTCCTGACTCATTGGAGCCTTTGCCGGTTTACAAAGTTCCATTTTAAACGTTTTAATTAATTGGCAAATTTTATCTTCTTGAGATATCTTAAAACCATTTTTTGTTTTGTTAATTGTCAATCCTAGATACTTTTTAATTTCACCTAAATGCTTTAATTTTATCTTTTTGGCTAATAATGATATAATTTAATTAGCTTCATTATTAGTCTTAGTTATCAAAGCAATATCATCTGTAAATAATAACAATAATGACACCGTTCCATTATTTTCTCTTTTAAATACACATGGATCTGCTAAACCAGATTTAAAACCTATATTGTTTAACTCTTTCACAATATATTGGTTCCACTCAAACCCAGATTGTTTCAACCCGTAAAGACTCTTTTTGAGTTTCCAACAATCATTACTATTTACTTTATTGTCTTTTATACCTACTGGTTTTCTTAAATATATAGTGTGCTGCAATGGTGCATGTAGATAAGCAGTTTCTACATCTAAATGGTTAATGACATAGTTTTTCTTAGCTGCCCACACTAATGCTGCTCTTAAAGATGTTGCTTTAAGACTTGGTGCAAAAACTTCATCATAATCAGATGCAGTTTGATTAAATCCTTGAGCTACTAACCTAGCCTTATGGGTAACAGTCCCATCATTTCCAGTTTTTACTTTAAATATCCATTTGCACCCAATGGATTTTTCTCCTGGAGGTTATTTAGCATCTTCATAAACTTTCATTACCTTTAATGAATTTAGTTCTTTTTCCATTGCCTTTTGCCAATTTTCCTGATCCTTAGCAGGATACATCCTAAGTTCATCTACACTAGTTGGAACTTTAGTTACTTGGCAAACTATACTTGCTTGATACCTATCAGGTGGTCTAGTTACACGTGTAGTACGTCTAGGTATTACAGGACTTACAGGTGGACTTTCATTTATTAACTCTTCTTGATTATCTAACTCTTCCTGATCAACTGTTTCCTCTTGTTCTGGTCCTATTTGCTCTTCATGGACTTCTTCTTTAATTGGACTCTTCTTATAACTAGTCTGATCTTTCTGCCTTTTGTAGGGTTCAATAATTACTTCATTATTTAAATCTTGCTCTAATCTATTCCATCCTACATGTTCTAGGAATTTTGCACTAGCACTGGTGTAAACTCTAGATGTACCTGGTTCCCAGAATCTATAAGATCTATGATTAGATGTATATCCTACAAAATATAATCTTTTAGCTCTATGCTGTCCTTTGTGTCTAAGTTGTGAAGGGATATGCACCCATGCTGGTGCTCCAAATGTGTGCATGTAACTTAAATCAGGTTTTGTACCATGCCACAATGTGAATGGTAATTCACCTGTTGTTGAATTAACAATATTATTTAATATATGATTACCACACATTATTGCTTCTCCCCATAAATTGTCAGGTAATCCTGAATCAGACATCATAGTTCGTGCCATTGATTGTAATGTTTGGCCTCTTCTCTCTATAAAGGCATTATGTTGTGGCCTATATGGTGCAGACATTTTATGTTGAATACCTAACATTCTTAGTCTGTTCTGGAATTTATTATTTGTAAATTCCGTACCATTATCTGTTATAAGAGTTACTAATTTCTTTTTAGTTTTCCTTTCAGCAAATTTAATCCAATTATAGAGATTTTGATACGTTTCAGTTTTGCTTTTCATTAAATAGCAAAACCCATATCTAGAATAGTGGTCCATTATACATAATATGTATCGAGCTCCTCCTACACTTGGTTTTTTCGGACCTATTAAATCTGCAAATATTACTTCTAAAGGCTCTTTAGGAGTAAATCCATCAACTCTATTAGCCGGTGTGACCCTGCTTTTGCTTTGATTGCAAATATTACATTGCAAATACTTATTACAAGGTTTCAAACTTATTCCCTTAGATAATTCAACAGTTTTCTTAAGCATTTTAAAATTTAAATGCCCTAGCCTTCGATGTAACAAGTGAATACATTCATCATGAGGTTTCTTATTTTCATAAACTGTGTTAGCCACCTTTAAACCATCATCATTTAACACATATAATTCACCTCTTAAAGATGCAGTAATTTTCTTATCTTCTTTCTCAATTATGCAGTTATCTCCCCTAAATCCTAGTTTAACCAAAATTCTAACTGAAATTAAATTAAACTTAAGTTGTGGTACATATAACATTTTTACATTCTCTTTTATAAAAGAACAATATGCTATACCTTGACCTTTAGCTTTCAGTTTCCAGCCATTGGCTAACGATATCTGCTGTGTACTCTGGGACATTTTAATAAAAATTTTGTTATCATTTGTTATACAATGTGATGCTCCACTATCAACCACCCATAAATTATTTTTTACAGCTCCATTAGTATACATGGCTAACTCTAAATTTTTATTTATCTTTTGATGACTTTTAGTATTCTGGCCAGCGTTCTGGCGCTTTTTTTTTTACAAAATCTTGCCAAATATCCTCTTCCTCCACAATTAAAACACCTTTTAATTGCATATGCAGTAGGAGTTTCATTATCTTCTTTTTGAGGTTGCTGCCTCCTTAACTTGTCTCTTTCAAGCCTTCTTCTGGCCTCTTCATTCAATCTGTCAGTTATATCAGTTAAAGTTAGACTTTCCTTTGGCAATATTTCAAGGGAAGTTACGTAGTTGTCATAACTTTCATCAAGTGAAGATAGAATTATGTAGACTTGGTGTAGTTCAGAGAAAATAAGCTCTTTATCGTGCAGTTCTTGAAAAATGCTTTGCATAGTTTTCAAATGACTCAACATATCACCATTTGTCTGGAGATGTGTACTGAAAAGTTTTCGTGTTAGATTTATGTGAGCACCAACATTATCTCGAACATAAATCCTCTTCAGCTTCTGCCAACACCCAACAGCCGTTTTCTCTCTGTGGATATAAACAAGCTGTTGATCAGTTAAGGTTAACCCAATTATGCAAATAGCTTGTTGATTTTTATGCATAAATTCTTCTATCTTTAGTTTATCTTCATCATCCTCTGCATCCCATTCTTCTACGTTTGGTGGATTTTCAATTATGTTCCACAAACCTTCTCTTTGTAGAAGCAGACTACATTTCATAGACCATGATACATAGTTTGTTCCATCCAACTTGGATATAAGGGACAAACTTTGTAGATTGACTTGTGCCATGTTTTCTTATATGGATATAAAACTATAATTAATAAAACACAGCTGTCTGTTTACTGTAATGTATAACAACACAAACTCTCACTTTTACATAAATCTGTTTTATCCTAGTTAAACTGACTTTACAGCCTCTGGCCCCATAACCAGTGTTAAGCCTGATTTCCCCAACCAGGGTTAGGGAGACAAGCTAAACAGAATGTGCAGCGTTAGTCAGATAGGCACACAGATAAATGAGTGAGCTAAGCTTGTATGTTTATTAACATACAGTAAAAATAACAGATACGCTTGTGCTATCAAAAATATAGTTTATTCCATTATGAGTTCATAGCATAGTCAAAATAACAGTCCAATAGTCATGTATCATTTAGTCAGTCCATTCAGGGATATTCAGTTAGCAAAGTCCGTTTAGAATATCCTATGTCAGTTCACTTACAAGTCAGTCCTTTGTTTTCTCTCCCGTTCGAGCAATGCAGTCTTGAGTCCTTGCAGTAATCAGGGATCATCAAAGCCAGAGAGAGAGCAAGCTGTCGTCTTGCTTCTTTTAAAGTGCTTTCACAACCACTCCCTTAATTACTGTCCCACAGTTAAAGTTGCAGACACTTTAACATACAAACTATGATTACATATTATTATTTACCTAAACCAGTTAGGGTAAAACAATGTTATCCCTTACAGCAACCATATATTTGCTCCCAGGAGATGGCCAACCGTATTTGGTTCAGCATAGATTAATCATACAAAAGATTCCATTAACATAGCCAGACAAGTGGGTGGTGGTGCGTATTTCCCATTTGCACATTTGGGCAGCTGGTTTTCTATCATGATGGGACAACATGTGGCAGGGATATTTGGACACCCATTTTCATTGATCAAAGATATGATATCAAATTTAGAAATATTATGTACAAAGTAAGTGAGATTTTTAGTTTTCATGTCATCTGGATAAACCCGACTTCCATTGCCAATAACAATTGTTTTGTTGCAAAATGGATATGTTCCCATGTAAGTCATATTCTCTACTGTCTCATTGTGAGTCCAGCAGATTCCCGCCACCTCTTGGATTCGGCTTCCAAGATGCAATGTATTTATGTTACTTTTAGTCCAACTGTTAGACCACATCCCTGAACAACCATAGCATTGTCCCTTATACCAGTCACCTTCGGCCAGAGGTACTGCAACCATTGGAAGCCCTGATGTTTTGTGAGTTGGCATGTGCATACATACCCAACAATCAGTTTTATTATGAAGGTTTGCCAGCTTCCCCATGTCCTGGATCAATGTGTTTCTTTTCCATTCCCCCAAATCCATCCCCTTGCCCCTTTGGCTGATGATAAGGATGCACACAGCGAGCAGGAACCCAATCAACTGTCCCCTCATCTTCAACAGCAGCATATCAGCAGGACAGGTCCTTTCCATGTTGGATCTGGTAGTCTCTTATACTGAACTTTCAGTCTTGGTGTACCTGCAGAAGGGGAGGAAGCAAAATGCCTACACCCCACCTCAGGGGCATGGCACTGGGCTTTAAAATGGCCAGGCTTTCCACAATTAAAACAATTCCCTGTAGGTTTCATCCCTTTTTGCAATGCCATAGCCAAAGTCTCCATGTTGTAAGCCTGAGAACCCACTACTGCACATGCTTTTAACAGATCAGCCAGAGTAACCTCACCCCTAGCCACCAAGGGCTGCAAGATATGCTTGCAGTCAGTGTTTGCATTTTCAACTGCCAATTTCAGCAAAAGTTCTTTTGCAGCTTCCTCATTAGAGATTTGCCTGGTAATAGCCAATTGTAGCATTTCCACAAAATCATTGTAAAACTCAGATGCTGTTTGCTTAATTTGAGAAAAAGAACATGCTGGGGTTCCCACATCCTGAATGCGGGACAATGCCCCAAGGACAGCTGCCATAACCACTGGAAATACGTGATCAGGCAAATTAGCAGCTTGATCTGCAGTGGATTCAAATAAGCCTGCCCCATAGATTTGGTCTGGTGTATACAGCCCCCCCGAATTCCTTCCCCTAGTGACAGCCTCCCTTTGGTATTCTGAATCAAAGACAACATACTGAGTAGAGCTCAATATCATTCTCATTAAATCTTTCCAGTCACTAGGAATCATGCGTGAGGTAGCCAAACTTGTCAGAAGCCCCTTTGTAAAAGGACTTTGAATATCATAATCTTTTACTGCTTTTTTAATTTCCCTAAGAACTGCCAAAGGAATCGGAACCCATTCAGTCTGCAGATTGCCTTGAGCATCCATTTGCCTATTGACTGGAAACAAATTCATCTGGGTAATCTCATCAGACTCTAACTTCCCCTCATTGAAAGCCTGATGCATCATGGCTTGAACTTTTCCCATTTTTGATTGGATTTTATCATCCACTGGAGTAGGCGTTGTTGGAAATGATAAAGCACACTCCAGTTTTGGAGAAGGCGGGTGCAATACAATTCCTTAATAAGGAAGAGGTTCTACTAAAGTTTTTAAAAGAGGTTGTTGCTGGGTCTCTAAAGCAGTCATAACAATCTTTCAAAATATCAAAATTTCAGATGTTGCCCATGGCTCTTCATGAAGGATAGTTCCAATTCTCCTCCATGTGTCTAACTTTAAAGAGCCTTTCTCTGGATACCAGGGACATTGCCACCAGATCTCTTGCAGCAGCTCTCTCACATTATCTTTTGAAAGAACTATTTGCTCCCCCCCAGAGGGTTTAAAGATAAAGAAGTTTGTCCTTATTAACTTCAGCAGCTCACTAACATGCCGTTCCTGTGGCTGAGAGAGTTTTCCCCCCATGCTCCCTGAATAATCCTATTGTCCAGCAATAGTTAAGTACGTACTTTACCTATTCCAGGCGAGGAAACACGGAGGTCTGGACACGTACCACCTGCAGTGGATCACGTCGGAATCACCACTTGTGGTGGTCTCCCATGGAAAGAATGAGACACAGAGGCTGGTGTACTCAGGATGGGAGTCTAGAGCAAATTCTAGTGCCCCCTTTTATTGAGAAATTGGTACATAGTGACCATTCACATTGTGGATTACAATAATTAGATATAGCACACAAAACTGTTTACAATTGTCTGAGCTGCTTAATTGTTTCTGGTGTTTGTTTTTAATTTCCTTGCTTATCTCAGTGACCCTTAGGCAGACATGTATGTATAAGGTCTTAGACTAATCATTACCCAATACTGAAGTCAAAGTTTATTCCCACAACCGCCCACTTATTTGGCTATGTTAATGGAATCTTTTGTATGATTAATCTATGCTGAACCAAATACGGTTGGCCATCTCCTGGGAGCAAATCTATGGTTGCTGTGTGGACGGATGGCCTATGATCGCATGCCAGCATGATGGAAAGGAGTCTGCACCTTTGGGAAAGTAATCCCATCTCATGTCATTTTAAAATCTTTGGGGACTGCTCATATCCGCAATGCTTATCTCAGTGACCCTTAGGCAGACATGTATGTATAAGTTCTTAGACTAATCATTACCCAATACTGAAGTCAAAGTTTATTCCCACACACACCAATCATGGTCCAGGATTGACATGATATGGATGGATCTGGAATTACTGGAAAAAATAGAAATAGTGGAAATTTTGCCCAAACACCTGGGGCAACCATAATTCAATTAAACTGATTTGGAGAGGAAAGAAAAAGACAGGTAAATGGACCTTTAATAAGAGTATCCTGAGAGACAAAGAATATATTCAAATGATAAATAAGGAACTGAAAATATTTCGTGAAATTAATATGAATGAACACAGAATGATTCAAAACTTATTGGACACAACAAAGGTATATGTGAGGGGTCTGACAATAGCATTTGTAGTAAAAAAAGAATAGAGATAGGAAGAATCAACAGATTGCAAGACAAGAGAAACTGGAAAAAATGGAAATTAAATTGCAAAAAGATCCGGGTAATGAATCAATTAAAAAAGAATTAAATTTGACTAAACACAAAATAAACTTACTCCAAGAAGAAATGGCTAGAAAATTAAAATTACTTAAACAGCATTACTTTGAGAATGTGAGCAAGCTGGAAGATGGCTCTCTCACAAACTAAAAAAAGGGTAGGGGGAAAGAACTATAATAACCCTGAGGATGAGAATAGAATATTATTTTCACAATCAGAGCAAAAGAAAACAATAGCTCAATTTTTTTTTTGCTAATTTATGCAAAAAAGAAGACATTTTAGAGGAGGACATAATACAATATTTTGAGGACAGAGAATCACCCATCATATCAGAAACTGCTCGAGAGATACTGAATGATAAAATAACCTTTAAAAAGGTAAAAGAGGCAATTGGAAGACAGAAAACCAATAAAACCCCAGGAGCAGATAGAATACCTGTGGAATTCTATAAAGAATTCCAAGATATACTAAGCAACTTGCTGATGGAAATATATATTATTTATTTATTTATTTGGTTTGTCAATTTCTTATAAGATAATAGGTATAAGTAAAAACATAGAGATGAATACATGGGTACATCAGAATAAGAAATGAATACATAAGAATATGAACACATAAGAAAATAAAAAATACATAAATACATGAATACATAAGAAAAATGAAAAAAGAAAAGAAACAAAAGGATAGGGATGGTAGGCATGTTGGTGTGCTTATGCATGCCCCTTACAGACCTCTTAGGAAAGGGGTGAGGTCAATAGTAGACAGTCTAAGGTTAAAGTTTTTGGGGTTTGGGGTATTCCAGACATTGACCAGTCTGTTGCTGAAGTCATATTTCCTGCCATCAAGTTTGATGCAGTTAACCCTGAGTTTGTATCTATTGTGTGCTATTGTATTGTTTTGGTTGAAGCTGAAGTATTCATTGACAGATAGGACATTGCAATGTACGATTTTATATACTATACTTAGATCGGACTGAAGGCAGTGTAGTTCTAGATTTTCTAGGTCTAAAATTTCAAGTCTGGTGGCATAAGGTAATCTGCAATGAGTAGAGGAGTGGACAACTCTTCTTGTGAAATATTTTGGACTTTCCCAACTGTGTTAATATCAGATACGTAATGTGGGTTCCAGACTGATGAGCTGTATTCAACTATTGGTCTAGCAAATATTTTGTATGCTTTAGATATTAGTGTAATATTACTAGAGAAAAAGCTACATAAGATTAGGTTAACAACTCTGAATGCCTTTTTAGCTATGTAGTTACAGTGGGCTCTAGCACTTTGATCATTAGAGTTGAGTACTCCAAGATCTTTGACAGAGTTTGGATCATCAACAAGGTCTTCACTATTCAGCCTGTATTTTATTTTCTGATTTTTTTTAGCCAATATATAAGACAGAGCATTTATTTGTTGAGATTTGAAGTTGCCATTTGTTTGACCATTCTGATACATAGTTGAGGTCTTTTTGAAGAGTAGCAGAATTATCTGTGATGTTGTTGAATAGCTTTACATCATCAGCGAAGAGAACACAGTTGCTCTTTATATGATCACAGAGGTCATTTATGTAGAGTATGAAAAGAATTGGTCCTAGGACACTGCCTTGGGGCACACCATTGTTGACAGGTACAGAATTTGATAGGACGCTCCCAATTTTGACCATTTGTTGTCTGTTTGACAGGAATGCTTCTATCCAGTTATGCAGGTGTCCAGAGATGCCATAAGATTTTAGTTTAAGGAGTAGTTTGTTGTGTACCACTGAATCAAAGACTTTACAGAAGTCTATGTAAATTGCATCTATTCCTTTGCCCTGATCGAGTTGGGTAGTCCATATGTTTTTGCAGTGTCAGAATTGCAGATTACATGATAGTTTTTTTTTCCCTGAAAACCAAATTGTTTATTAGAGAGTAAGTTATTTGTTTCTAAGTGGATGATGATGGATTGATTAATAATTGATTCCATGAGTTTACAGGTGACACAGCATAAGGAGATAATTTTCAACTAGCCTGGGGTCACCCTTTTTGAAGATGGGGGTGACTGTGGCTTGTGACCATAATTTTGGCAAGGAGCTGATCCTGAAAGATTTTTCAAAGATTATGCTTAGAGGTTCGGCTATGACGGTGGATAGCTTTTTTAAGAAGTAGGCACATATTCCATCTGGTCCAATAGAAAGAGATGGTTTTACATTGTGTAGTTCTTTTTCAACATTGTCTTCTGTAAAATCGATATGTTTTAGATCATTGTAGTTGTCTGTGGTTCGACTAGGAAATATTGGGCATGATCCATTGCTGTTTACAAATACTGAGCCAAAGAATGTGTCAAAGAGGTTGGCTTTAAGAGTATTATCATTGCAGTCTTTACCATTACGTTTTTTGGGGGAGTGGGATGGACCTTGAGTCTTTTAGTTTGCTGTTTACAAAATTGTAGAAAATGGGTGGGATTGGTGCATAGAAGGATTTCTTCTTGTTTCATGTGATAATTGGTGCATTCAGTCTTTATCTGGTTGCAGAAATTTTTGTATCAACTTTTGAAGTTGGCAACGTGACCAGATTTGTTTTTCTGCCAGAGTGATTTCTTTTTGCATTGAAGCTTCCTTATTGTTATGGGTAATTTGTTTTTTCTGGTTTTTGGAGTTGTTATTGAAACATATAGTTCGATGACTCTTTTGACTTCAAGTAAAAATATGGTGAGGCTCTGAATTGTGCCAAAATACCTCGAACATGGATGGAAGCTCTGATATCCCTCATTCCCAAAGAGCAAACAGATCCTCACCAAATTAGACATTACAGACCTATCTCACTCCTGAATCTAGATTATAAAATTTTAGTGGAAATAATTGCAGTTAGATTAAAAAAATATTGAATGATATTATTCATCCAGATCAGAATGGTTTTCCCCAAAATAGATATATTAAAAAATATATAAGAATAATAATGGATGTCCTAGAGTATTATGAAACCAAATCTAACAACCAAATGGCATTTATGTTTTTGGATGCCCAAAAGGCATTCGACAATTTAAATTGGCAATTTTTGATTGAACAATTATCTAGGATGAAATTTGGTGAAAAATTTATAGGACTAACAAAACAATATATTCTATACAAAATGCAAAATTAGTAATTAATGGAGAAACCACAAACAATATAAAAATAAGCAAAGGAGTGAGACAGGGATGACCACTTGATCCATTACTATATAACTTTTCAGCGGAAGTGTTGTTAACCCAGATAAGGAAAAACCGAAATATCCAAGGGTTGACTATTAAACAGGAAACATACAAACTGCAAGTGTTCGCTAATGACATGGTCTTCATAATGGATGATCCAAAAGAGTCAAGCAAAAATGTAATGCAAGAGATAGAGGCATTCAGTAAAGTAGCAGGACTCAAAATCAATAAAGAAAAGACTAAGATAATAACCAAAAATTGTACTAAAAAGCAAAATGAGGAACTGACAAAAGAATTAGGTATTCAGACAACGAAAAAAGTAAAATATTTAGGAATTTGGCTTACAGTGAAACGGTCCACAATAAAGGTTGTTTACTATGACAAGTTGATATACCAAATACAAAAAGATCCAGATAGATGGGTAAATTTACAACTTTCTTGGATGCAAGGATAACCACCATTTAAAAAAAAATGTACTACCAAAATTTTTGTATCTCTTTCAAACCATGCCAGTCAAACTAGGGAAAAAAATTCTTCAAAGACCTGAACAAAAGGATTAGTAAATTTATTTGGCAAAAGAAAAAAGCCAGAGTAAAATATAAATTAATGCAATATAGTAGAAGTAAGGGAGGATCTGTGCTCCCAGACTTTGAGTTATACTATCAAGCTGCAGCAACTACCTGGATCAAAGATTGGATTAACCTGGAGGACAAAAGAATATTGACAATACAAGGCTTTGATTTACAGATTGGCTGGCATGCGTTTCTCTGGGATGGAAAAAATAAAACCCATAGCTACTTTCAAAGACACTGGATAAGGGACACTTTGTTATATATATGGGAAAGAAATAAAAGAAACCATTATGTGAAAATATTTCTCTGGCTATCTCCAATGGAGGCACTAGTATATCCCAATGTTATGGATTTGAACAAAACAATAAAGAATTAATAACAAGGTGACTTGAAAACACAGATACAATTAAAAACACAGGGAATTGAAATTGGGTGATAGCCATACGTTAAAATTCAAGCAAAACACAAAAAAGATAATGAACAATTTGAATTTTATAATACAGATCAGGAATTAGACAAAATTTTACAAGAAAATAAAAAGAAGATGATTACCAAAATGTACAATTATTTATTGACATTTAAAATGGAAGAGGAAACAGTTAATGAGAGCATGATAACACGGGCTAAAAATTGTGGCCATAATATTAAATTAGAACAATGGGAACGAATTTGGTGAACCAACTATAAATTAATGTTATCAGTCTCATATAAAGAAAATATTTATAAAATGTTCTACAATTGGCACCTCCCACCAGCAAGACTTGCTAGGATGTTCCCTAATATGTCACCCAAATGTTGGAAGTGTAACTTTAGCCAGGGAATATATTTTCACATGTGCTGGACATGTCCTAAAGCCCAAAAGTACTGATCTAAGATACAGGCATGGTTAGAAGAGATGACAAAACTAAAGATTAAATTCAACCCAGAGACCTTTCTACTTGGAATGACAGAACTGACATGGAGCAAAAAACACCAGTATCTGATATCACATATCATTACAGCAGCAAGGATAGTCTTTGCCCAAAGCTGGAAATCAACAATGATATCCACGACCTGGCAATAACTAATAAAATCCACCAATGCACAGAAATGGTTAGACTATCTATTTTACTAAAAAACAAAGAAGAGGGGGAGTTTTTTACAATTTGGAATATATGATACAAATGGTTGCATAAAAAGGAAGTAAAGATGTCTCGTGAAATTGATTAAACAAACAACAAGGGAAAATGGAAATAAGGATAAATGTATATATAGCTATGTATATATGTAAAGTAATATAAGTAAATAAATATTTTATAATTGTAATAATAACATAAATAAGTAAGGATTTAGGAAACAAGTTATAGATTTACTTGTAGCAAATGACTTTAAATGACACTAATAGAAATGTACACTGCTATGAAAACATTGCAAAAATGTGAGAATGTGTTTCTCTTTTTTTAATATTCTTTTTTTTTTGAAACTTTCAATAAACATTATTTTTTTTAAAAAAAAAGAAATAGATCTGTGTTGCTCCATTATGACACAAGCTCTGACCTTTTTTGAAGGGTTGGTGATGTCACTCCACACCTACAGGGACAGAGTTTGCATTTCATCATTTGCTCTCCTTGGTGGTTTCCCATGGGGCCAAGTGTTAGGCTAAATTTTTATCCAGACCAGAGATCAGAAAATTGAGATTCATATTTTCCATTAATGTTGGAATTTTCACCCCTGGTGGGATGCTATAAAATACACAAATGGTGAAGTGCTCTAAAGAAAAATAACACAGGGATCCAGTTATGGATCATTGATGTTTTATTTCCATAGATTTCAAAGGAATCATACAAACTTGTAATATTTTTGTGTAGAAATTTTGCAGAATAGGGTGAGAGTTACAGAGAGTTCAGGGTTTGGAAGAGAACAAATCATGCCCATTTTCATTAAAATTGAAATAGAACAGTTTTTAGTCTACTTTCTTTGAAACCTGGCATGGAACATCCTTAGGGTATTGAGACCCATAGTACTTGAGGAAGAGTTCTAAGGAGGATAAAATGTGTGCTAGTTTTTGTGGCTGAGCTCAAATAAGTTTCTCCACAATTGAGCATGATTGTTCACTGTTGACTTTGTTCCTGTCATTCTCTCAATTCAACATATCCCACCAGTTTGTTTTTGGAAAGAAAGCAAACCAACTGAGGACTGGGTATTGTATGTTGCCTAGAACTTCTGAAGGAAAAGTAGGATTTAAACCTAATCAAAGGGGGTATTCAGCAGATTCTGACCAGTTCTGGAGAAATGGAAGCAGAAATTTTGAGTAGTTCAGAAAACTTGCAAATACCACCTGAGACTGGAGATTTTATAATATCTTTCCCCTGCCACACCCATGCCCAGAGAACTGGTGGTAAAAAATTTTTGAATCCCACAACTGAACCTAATGAATGAAAAAGAAATGAACAAAGAAATGGTTGTTGGGCTCAGAAACATGTCTCATAAAAGCACCATTGCTTGGGAATGAGGATGTTACCTAGTTTTGCCAGTGGGCCTGGGGAACCCAGAGAGGGATGGAGCTCATCAGATGGCAAGTGTGATCTGCTGTCATCAGGGAGGGGGAGAGGAGTTGGTTTTTGATTTTCTGTTTTTGGTTGTTGTTGTTTTTCCCAAATTTTGTTCTATTGTATTTTACTAAATTATTTGATACTTTTTGTTTGTTTTTATTGTTTCTACTTTTATTTTTTGTTTTAAATATGGTTCTGCATTGTGTAAGCCACCTCGAGCCACCATGGGCGAATAGATGGCAATATAAAATAAACAAACAAACAAGCAAACAAACAAACAAATAAATAAATAATCCATTTGGTCATGTTCACTTCTTGTGATTCTATGGCCCAAGTTTCTCCATATGATCTTGGTCTACTTCTTTGTGTTGTTTTATGCCAAATAGACTTTTTTCCTTTTCAGACATGGATTCTTGTTACCAGTGTCCAGAGGACCAGTATCCCTGGAAAGCTGAGGATCACTGCATTCCAAAAGAGATCAGCTTCCTAATTTTCCAAGAACCTTTGGGGATCACCTTGGCTATTGTTGCTTTTTTATGTTCTTCTGTCACAGCTCTAGTCCTTGCAGTCTTTGTCCAACACAAGAATACACCCATAGTAAAGGCCAGCTACGCCCTCCAGTTTCCCTCATGCTTTCCTTTCTCTGCCCTTTGCTTTTCATTTGCCTCAGAGGGCAAATTGTCTCCTTCGACAAACTGCTTTTGGAATCATCTTGCCCCTGGCAGTTTCTTGTGTCATGGCCAAAACCTTCACTGTGGTCTTAGCTTTCATGGCCACCAGGCCAGATTCTAAGATGAGGTCATGGGTAGGGAACAAGTTGGCCCTCTTTATGGTTCCTTCCTGATCCCTTGTTCAACCTACTTTTTGCATTGTGTAGCTGGTGAGCATTGCTCCTTCCCCAGATCTTGATATGCATTCTCTGCCTACAGAAATGGTCCTGGTGTGCAATGAAGGCTCTACTGCCATGTTTTATTGTGTCCTGGGTTTTATTGGCCTCTTGGACATAATCAGCTTTACATTGGCTTTTCTTGGAAGGAATTTATCACCCTCAGCATGCTGCTCTTTTGCAGTGTCTGGATCACTTTTGTCCCTGCCTACCAGAGCACCAAAGGGAAATACACGGTGGCTGTGGAGATCTTCTCCATTTTAGCCTCCCGTGCTGGATTATTGATCTTCATTTTCTCCCACAAACTCTACATCACCTTGATAAGACCTGAGCTAAATAAGAGGCAACAACTCATGCATCCTCATAAAATGATTTATAGAAATCAGTCTTGTATACAATGGATTGCATTGATAGCTACCTTAAAGCTTTTTAAAACAGAGTGGCTATGTTTAAGTGTAATAGTAAAATATATAACGTTCTCTCCATTCAACAATCCCTATAGTATAGTAATCAAAATATTCTATCACAAAATGCAGACAAACTTCCTAATTGTGAGAGCTTTGAATAGGTGAACCATCCTTCTCCATGGAGCTACAATACAAGATTCAATGAGTCACCATACTTAAGAGGTAAAGCTGCTGAAGAAAACTTTGAGAAGTGTAAACTGTAACAATTGTTAAAGAGTATAGGCTTTCAGTCAGCTAAAATGTCAGAATATCAGATGATTTAAAATCTGACAATTGACAAACTCCACTCTGGCTACAGACATGTAGACCGCAGTCCTTCTAGATGCCTTTGCTCTGGAGACCTGGAAATTTTTCATCAATTAACTAATAACCCAAAAATTTTAAGGCCATAGAAGACAGGAACTCATGTTCAGAAGGAGAAGTTTTATCTAATGCCACGTGTTGTCATCCTGATATTACTGTTATTATCTCAACTTACATTGTGCCTAGTGTCCTAACTGCTACATGCAGTATCTATTACACACTGCCCTCAAATAATTGATATTATTAGACAGAGAACTTCATCATTATTGAAGTTATTTGTCAAGTCTATACATTTCCTGACCCTGTGACTTTCAGTTAGCATCCATCTCAAGACCTGGGTAAGATTGAGTAAGCCAAGATTTTGGTTAATCAGAACATTTTTATAAGGGCTTTTCCTACAGCAAATTGTATTGTTATCTCAAGCGGGTAGTACTTGGGGTATAATATGATTAAGAGAATGTCAATGTTCCAACTGATGAACCCAACTACACTTGAGACCTTCCAATCTCTGAATGCAAAACTTTATTGGGTGCATCATTTCGGCACTCCTGAACACAAAAGCAGCTCTACCTAATTCCCACTTGAACCCACATAATAATAGTATAGATTTCTCCCTTTCCCTCATTTAGTGTAAGTCACATCGTCCAATTCAGTGTCATTATATTGTTATGAGAAAAAGTCTCTGGTCACGGCAAACATTTGCTGGAATATCTTTGGCTCTCATGGCTTGTCTTCTTGAGGTCTGAATCCTGCATTCCATCTCACCCTTCCCTTCCTCTTGATTCTTTGACAAATTGAGAAGCGATAATGGTTACAACAGCATAAGTATGTTTCAAACTTGACAGAGAGCATGTATGGGAAAAGATCTCATGCTTCCTTTATCAAAGGAGACAACTCCTCCTCTTCCTCTCTCTCTCCACATCTTCAATAGGAGTGTCCCAGTTTCAATGTAGACATTATTTGTGGCAAGCTACTAAATGGAAGTTAAATCCTCTGAGGTCAGATGGACTATAATAAATCTATAATATCACAATTATTTTGATTGTTACTTTCATTGCTAGTATGCTATATCCCTCATTCATTAAGTCTACAGCTTGACATCATTTATATAAAAGTTATGTATAATTATTATTATAATGCTGCTCATCATTTAACAATTTCTAGTATATCAGATCTGTAGACAGCTATTTGAAGTTACAACTGCCAAAACATCTTAGGGAGATATTTACACTAGCAAGATTTGAACTGCTCGACACAATGGTCAGATATGGGAGATTCCACCCTACAATGGACGTCTCTACATTTGTAGAGAGGCAGAGGTAGAAGACCTGGCTCACATCCTATTTGATTGTTGCCTGTATAAGAAGGTGAGACACAGTTACCTTGGTCTACATACCAGACAAGTGACCCATTGGAATCCCCATATCAAAACAACTTACCTTATGTGCAGCCAGAATCTGAAAATAACATTTAACACAGCACAGTACTTAAGCAAAATGGTTTGGTTGAGATCGGCATATGTGGGACTGATTGGGGTAGATTATAGGGGTGATAACAAAATATAATTTTATCATATTTTATTTATCTATATATTAAATTATCATATTTTATTCCAATTTCATTTTAAATCATATTTTATTCCAATTTCATTTTAAATTGTTTTCATCAGATTTTAGTAATAATTTGTGTCTGTAATTCTGCACTTTGATATAGCCCAAGGGCTAATCAATAAAGTGAAAGTAAATCTTTGAATGGAAATTCACTGCATTGCCTTGTATTCATTAAGAAAAGTGGCCTTGAATTCACTCTGTTTTGCTGTGAAATATTGGAAATCACCAGTGTAGTTATTATTAAAAAATGTTCACAAATTCTCATAAGCTTTTATTTACTGTTGACATCCACACCACAATTGCATTTATTTTGACATTCCTTTTTTCTCAAAGAAAAAGTGAACTGTAGTGAGCTTTAATTTTTTTAGAGAGTTTGATATTTTCTATACTGGATTCTATGCATTAATTTCTCACCCTTTCACAGATAAAGATGCCAAAAAGATGAACAATCAAGAGTAAATATTTTATGCTACTTTCCCTGTTAATGCAAGTGTGGGACATTATTTTACAATGGTAGTGATAGTAGTAATAGAAGAAGAAGAAGAAGAAGAAGAAGAAGAAGAAGAAGAAGAAGAAGAAGAAGAAGAAGAAGAAGAAGAAGAAGAAGAAGAAGAAGAAGAAGAAGAAGAAGAAGAAGAAGAAATATTAGTAATATATTTGGCTCAGAGGTGGTATTCAGTTTGGAGAACCAGGAAATACTACCTCTGACTGTCCCTGCCCCCATCTATTCTCTGCCTCCCTAGTCCCAGTGGATTGGCTGGGTCTTTTGTTGCCCTGCACAGAAGAACGGAGCTGGAAAGCAGGTTGGTGGGGTGAGGAGGGAATGGGGATTTTGCAATAACCTTCTACTGCCCACACCCACCAAGTCATGCACATCATACCACATTATGTCCACCAAGCCACGCTCACAGAACTGGTAGTAAAAAAATTTGAATCCCACCACTGATTTGGCTGGTATTCTATGAGTACAGGTGAAAGTCTTTCAATGCACAAAAATAGTACAAAAATAGTTCAGGTTCCACTTTGGCTTTTTCAATCACCATGGGCCCTAGAGAGAGGGAGGGAGGAAAGGAAAAAGGGAGTGGGAGAAAAAGAGAGAGATTGTTCCTACTTCAAATAACTCTAGTCTCATAGTAACATATTCACAAAGAAAAAGCAAAACTGAAATATGCAACTGTTGTTTTCTTCCACAATACTGCAAAGGACTAGTAATTTTGCAAAATGATTATCTCCCATGCAGTTGCCATTCTGATAATGGTATCTTCTACTTCATATCCCAAAGGACAACCAATATACCTTGGCACAAGGGAGAAGCTCTTATCAAAATATATTACTAAAATATATCTTGACATTCAAGAAAGGAATCCAATATAGACTGCTTGGTGATCTTCCTCTGAACATATCTAGTGGAAAGTGTGAGAGAAACTAAATCATCCAGAAATCCTTTTAGGCTCTGATGTCCACAAGATGTTTCTACCTAATGACACTCTTTCTGCTTCTGATATTACTGCTATTGCCTCAGAGTATGTCTAATGTCACAGTTGCTACTTGCAATATCTATTACCCTCTGCCAATAAGTCACCGGTATTATGAGCCAGGGGACCTCAGCATTGCCGGTATTATTTCTCAAGTTTATACATTTTCTGACCCTGTGACTTTCAATCAGCATCCATCTCACAACCTCCTAAATGAGATTGGGTAAGCCAAAATTTTTATTAATTGTAACATTTTCCATAACAGGATTTCTTGACACAAATTGTATTGTTAGTTTAAACAGATAATTCCACCAAGAAAGGATAAATGGGAGAGAATCATGTGCTAACATGTGCTCTTTTTATACTAGCCTTAATTTAACATGTGCTTTTTTTAAACTAGCCTTAATTTGATGAGTTTGGTGAACATTCTTATTGAGCTATTCAACCTTCCAACCTCTTTCTTTTCTTTCTTTCTTTCTTTCTTTCTTTCTTTCTTTCTTTCTTTCTTTCTTTCTTTCTTTCTTTCTTTCTTTCTTTCTTTCTTTCTTTCTTTCTTTCTTTCCAAGTATGATTGAATACACAAGGAATTTGTCACTAGTGCATAAGCTCTCAGTGTACATACAATCAACGAAGTGATATAATCATAAGATACTAATAGGCGAATGTAATAGGAAACATATAATATACTCCACATAATATTTCACAATACCAAATGCAAAAAATGTCAGACATGAAAATATTTTCGAGGCAAGATTCAACCCCTTGCCTACTTGAGAGATTGCTTAAAGGAAATCATATGATATTGATTATAGGTAGTCCTCAACTTACAATTACAACTGAGCCCAAAATTTATGTTGCTGAGAAATTTGTTAAATGAATTTGTCCCATCCTATGACTTTTCTTGTCAATATTGTTAAGTGAATCACTGCAGTTGTTAAGATAGTAACATGGTTGTTAAGTGAATTATAAATACATAGACACTGAGTGATTTCCCCCACTGAAGATGCATGGGAGAATGCAAATAAATAAATAAGAAATAGAAAGATGAGCTTTGAATAGTCCAAATGGGAATGAGTCCACCCATGGCTTCCAGATAAATATTACTGTTAAAATATTTTAAGACAACTCTGATTGTATGGCCTAAAGGTTTGGAAGAAAATTTAGCAAGTTTCTGAAATCATTCAACGTTTAAATCACACTGCAGATTTGTGACTCAGATTTACCAGCATACCCTGGCCTTTGCGTTTGCCATAATGGAGATTAATGAAAATCCCCAGATATTATCCAATATCTCCCTGGGCTTCCACATCTATAACAGCCATTTTGTTGCAAGTTGGATATATCTCGCCTCACTGGAGCTTCTCTCCACATGGAGCAACTTTATTCCGAACTACAAGTGCGATAATAAAGATAATATTGTTGCAGTCATTGGGGGACCTGATTCAGATGTGAGTTTCTTTATGGCAACTATTCTGAGCAATTACAAGCTACCACAGGTAAGATGTGAACATAGCACTTAGAGTCTGAAAAAACTAGAAGGATGTCCCTTCAGCCTTGATATAGTTTCTGTGTGTGATATAACATGTATAAACATTACAGATCGTAATGGATAATTTGTAATAGAATGTATAAAAATACTGGAATAGCATCTTAAAAAGTGATACCCTATGAATCACATTAATAGACCTCCATAACTTTGGAAGAAGTTGACCCAAACCTTGAAGAACAAGAAGCCGGAGTGAATTTCCACATCCTCTATTGGTAACAAAATGAAATTAATGCCAGCCACTATCACAATGCCAGGATGCCAAAATTAAATTAATGTCAGTCAGGATGGTGTGTGTTTGTGTGTTTGTATACACATATATAGATGATAGATGGATGGATGGATAGAGACAGACAGACAGATAGATAGATAGATATAGTTATAGAGATAGATAGATGATAGATAGATAGATAGATAGATAGATAGATAGATAGATAGATAGATAGATAGATAGATAGACAGACAGACAGACATAGATAGACATAGACAGAGAATATAGATATAGATCTATTTCTTCACAAAGTAGAAGATTTTAATATTCACTAGAATGTGTGATATGTGGCTACATTATCTTTTGATTGAGTTGTGCAGTATAAATTTTGATAGCACAAAGGTACAAAATCTCCCTGCTGATAAACCTTTAAAAGCTGAGAATAGGCAGAAATGTAGACATGGACAGGGACACACACACACACACACACACATGCACACACACACACACACACACTGCATAACAAATACCTATTGTTTCCTGATATTATGAATTGGGAGATTGGATGGATAGTACAATATTTCATAGCAAAAGCATTTACCAGGATTGTATGAGAGTTGTGTATTTGTATGCATGTACATCAAAATAAGCAAAATGCCATGTCAATCTCCACCCTAATAGGTCTTAGTCCTACCTACTTTTCTTTTTCTTCCATTCTTTCTCAAAATATGACATGGATATCCTCCCTTTGGACAATACAAGTTTACCCACACTCATCCTATCTACTTAGTCTTTCTTTTCTTTACAGCTTGGATATGGTTCTTCTCCTGTGATTAATGACCCATCCCAACATGTCTTCTTCCAATGGATGTTCCCTAATATTAACCAACAGTATGTGGGAATGCTCCAGCTGCTTTTGCTTTTCACGTGGACTTGGATTGGTGTCATTTTTATAGAAGATGACAATGGCCTCAGGTTTGTACAGAAGGAACTTCCAAAGTTTTCCCAAGGGGGTATCTGTTTTGATTTCATAGAACCATTGCCACCTCTATATTTTAAAACTGGCATTCATGAAATGGTAGACTCATGGGTCAAATTGTACCTCTTGATAAGTAATAGCAAAGTCAGTGTTGTAGTCTTGCATGGGGAAATTCATACTATGATCGTTTTGAGAATGTTTCCCAGAATTCCAGAACTTGAATACATTCCTAGAAACTCAAATGGTAAACTCTGGATGATGACAGCCCAAATGGAGTTCACTTCTGTTCCTTTTCAACAATTTTGGGACATAGATATCCTTCATGGTTCCTTAGCCTTTGCAACTCAGTCAAAGGAGCTGGTAGGTTTCCATAATTTTCTTCAGATGAGAAACCCTTATGTGGAAACAAGAGATGGTTTTATTAAGGACTTTTGGAAACAGATATTTGATTGTTCCTTCCCAACTTCCTTGGAAGAGGAAAATGTTTGGAATCTCTGCAGTGGGGAGGAGAAGCTGGAGACTCTTCCTAGGTCTACTTTTGAGATGAGCACGTCCTCCCATAGCTATAGTGTCTACAATGCAGCATATGCTGTAGCCTCTGCATTGCAATCCATGAGATCATCAATATTGAAACATGGAATTATGTCACAGGAAGGACATAAGAACCTTCTGAATTCATTTCTGTGGCAGGTAATATCCTGAATACATAAAGATTATGTAATTCAGCCTCCAACATATGGTTAGATATTAGTTTACTGTCTATGTAAAAAGGTCTAAAAACATAGCTTTTCCCCATTAAACCCCAACTATAGGAAATGAACTTATTTTAATGGGTAGCCTAAAGTATGGATTTTAGCGAATTCAGAAACAGGAGAGCACTGGCTCTCTTATCATCTGAAAAATCCAATGACATTATTTTGTTTTTCTGCATTTCATTCATTTTTTTTTCTATTCAAGCTGGTTAATATAATAGCAATAGCACTTAGATTTATATAACACTTCACAGTGCTTTTATAGCCCTTTCTAAGAGGTTTACAGAGTCAGCATATTGCCCCCAACAATTTGGGTCCTCATTTTAGCCACCTTAGAAGGATGGAAGCAGTGATGGGATTCAAAAAAATTTACTACCAGTTCTGTGGCCATGGCTTGGTGGGCATGGCAGGAATCCCCATTCCCTCCCCACTCCAGGGCAAAGATACTATAAAATCTCCATTCCCTCCTCACCCTCCTCATCTGCTTTCCAGTTCTGTTCTCCTGTGCAGGGCAACAAAAGAAGACCAAGCCAATCAGCAAAGAATAGATGGGAGCGGGGCCAGTCAGAAATAGTGGTATTTCTCAGTTCTCTGAACTACTCAAAATTTCTGCTACCAGTTCTCTAGGACTGGTCAGAACCCACTGAATATCACCTCTGGATGGAAGGCTGAGTCAACCTTGAGCCATTGAGAATTGAACTACCAAAGTGCAGTCAGCTGGCAGTCAGCAGAAGTAGCCTGCAGTATTGCATTCTAACCACTGCACCATTGTGGATAGTTATAATAGATAACTAACCTTGGTTACTACTATTGATTCATTTCTTTTGCTATTTCTTTTTTCTGTTATGTTTCTATTGGTATAACATGCATAGTTATAATTAATGATATTCTTGGTTTAACTATATTGTGCTCATATTTTTGTCATATTATTTTTTATCATTAATATCACTTCAGGTGAACTATGATGTTGAATTGCAATTATTGATAATTTGTATAGATACAGCTAATTCTGACTTCTCAAATACACTTACCCTTATAAGGTATTATAATATTTGTATAATTTTTGTATAGCTTTATTACTTATTTCTTTTTGTTCCACTGACAATTTAGTTCCACTACCATCTACGAAAAGTCTCATTTAACAACAGTGTTGGGGAAATGATTTCCTTCGATCAGAATGGGAATCTTGAAGCAGGATTTGATATTATCAACTGGATCACATTCCCAAATCTAAGTCTACATCGAGTCAAAGTGGGAAAATTTGATCTCAGAGCTCCTGAAGACCAGGTGTTCAATGTTTCTGTGGATACCATTAGGTGGCCAAGGACATTTAACGAGGTATTTTCAATATTTCTTCATTATATTTTTCCAACCATTATTATTTTAACTCAAGATGCCAAACTTACTTAATAATCCTTCTTGCTCCTATTTTTCCCACTACAACCCTGTGAGGTTTATTGGGCTGAAAAACAGTGATGGCTCAGAGTCATGCAGTCAATTTTCATGCCTATGGCAGGACTAGAATTAACATTCTTCTGGTTTCTAGGCCAGCATTTTAACTAATGCACCAGATTAACTTTCCTATATAGTTGGGGTCCATATTATTCACTCAGGGTGCAGATCATAAAAATAGTTGTATGGTCCTTAGACAATTTTTTAAAGCATTTTGCAGTGAATCAGATCTTTTCTGGCCAAAATCCATAACCAGCTGATTTCAGTACCAACAAACATGTTAATTTTTCATATTATTACATAGAATTACTTGCATAATGTTTTTATTCTTTTTAAAAGTAAACATAACAAGAATATGAGGGGAAAAATATAACTAATTTAATATTGAAGATGGCACCAACTGATATAACAACACACAATTCTACTGCAAAGCCATTGCCTCAAACCAGGAGATGGCGTTGCAGTAGTGCAAATGTTTGAATTAGATTATTGTGATTATGATTTAGTTACTTACAGGACTGTAATACTAGATTTTGGTTGGGATAGAAAATAAATGTATTGATTTAGAGCCATTTGCTCTGTGTCCATTCCTTTCTCAAACTAAATGTCTTTGGAGATTCTTAGGCATCCAGGTCATAGTTGTTCCAATTGTACTTTTTCAACAGGCAACTGGACTTTCTTGTTTTTCTTGAAGACATTTTGAAAAGAAAAACATCTTCAAAGAAAAACAAGAAAGCCCAGGTGCCTCTTGAAAAAGCATCTTTGGCTCTTTCTCAAACTATTGCATTATTCTGATTATCAGATTAGAATTACTTTTATGTGATTATCTCAGTAATAACCCGATATTTCAAGATTCTGCCTTGTTGCTTTGATTTCCTTTGATCAAAGGCTTATAAGATTTTAATAATGCCTTTTGGTTGGGATAAAAAAAATGCATTTATTTAGAGTGCACATTCCTTTCCCAAACTACTGAATAATATGGTTGTCTAATTAGAACCAATGTTGTATAGCTATCCCAGTATCAAATCAACATTTAAGGCTTCTGCATTGTCTGCTTCTCCTTGTGCCTAGGCTCAGCCTCTGTCTTTGTGCAATGAACCCTGCCATAAAGGTCACAGCAAGAGCAAGAAGGAAGGGAAGCCATTTTGTTGTTATGATTGCTTTCCATGTCCAAAAGGAAAAGTTTCAAACCAGATGAGTAAGGCTATCATGGATTGAATTTGAATTTGTAAGCAAGTGGTTGTATTTGTAAAACAGCATGTAAAGATCAGGCTGGATAGAAGTTGGTCTTCTCCTTTGTGTGAATGTGTCAGGGTAATGATTGAAGAGCTTACCATGATTACAATGATGTAACGTTGGGAATGTGCCAGCAAGGTTTCTGGGCTGATACCATTTTAAGATCCTGTAATAAGAAGAGGCCCTGATGGGGCATATCTCTCTCTCCATGTGTGCTTCCATGCAGTAATTGTTGATTTCTGTTTGTTTGAGGTCTGACTAAAGTACTTGTATGTATGCATTATTTGTAGATAAAATCACTATTTAAAATGCAAACCTCTGTGTCAGCTCTGAAATTCAGTTGCCAAGAATGTTATAAGGAATGAAAGGGGGATAGAGGAGTTGGAAAGCTCAAGGTTATTTTGTATGTCGCATTAAGAAATTTTAGCTGCAGTTAATGGGTTCTCGTGATTAACAAAGTGTAAGAAGCGGGAGGAGAGAAAGTGGATTGTGTGAAACATGCTGAAAATGACTTTCAGTTTTGGAAATTTCCATAGACACACCAGAGCTGTTCCTAATAAATCAATTGGAGATTATGCTTGTCTCGGAGTGATTGATTACCATGGACAATTTCTGCATGCCTAACACTCTGTATTTGCTCCTGGGTTGTCTCACATAGTCACACTGTGCGCACTCTGACAGAATGCCAGAGGCATCTTCAGGATCCAGTGCATTGCCCAGTAGGGTAATTTAAAAAGTAAAATGTCTATCACAAGAGCTACACTATAGCTTTCATGATTATTTCCTTCCTGTAGATCCCTTTTGGGATAGGGGCTTGATCCAATTGTTTATCCAGATCTGAAACATATCTGAAAACCGGGATCCATGTTTCCAATGTTATGGGAAATAGCTTGACTTTTTAATTTTCTTTTTATATAATGGCTTAAAATACATCCACATGTATCCACACTACAAAGAATGTAAAGGGAGGATTTTGGAAGCATCAAACTTTGAGTTCATATCTATGTATGTAATTTATGTAATTATTTTTCCTTTTTATTTTGCCTTTATTATGGTCAACCCTTGAAATGGTGACAAATCCAAACGCCATCTCGAGATTGCCACGCAAGGGGGAGGAACATCTAACACAGACAGTGGGTGGTGGTACTCACAAGCAAACAGCATTGGCAGCCAAAACTGTGATTGATAAAGGCGGAACTGTGAGTGCTAAGCAAGACTGGCCCAAGAAGCAAAGCCAATGATTTGTTGGTTGTTTGGCCAGATCAGCTGGAAGGACGGTGTGATGCCAGCCTACATAGGCAGCTGGGAGGAGGAGGGTCTGCATAATGGTCTAACAGTGAGACTCAAATTCCAGTCAGGTTTACCCATTGAATATCATGGTAAGCTTGGCCCTCTCCCTAAGTTGTCACTGGGTTCTTATTATACACTGCTCAAAGAAATAAAGGGAACACAAAAATAAGACATCCTAGATCTGAATGAATGAAATATTCTTATTAAATACTTTGTTCATTACACAGTTGAATGTGCTGACAACAAAATCACACAAAAATTATCAATGGAAATCAAATTTAGCAACCCATGGAGGTCTGGATTTGGAGTTACACTCAAAATTATAGTGAAAAAAACACTACAGGCTGATCCAACTGTGACATAATGTTCTTAAAACAAGTCAAAATGAGGCTCAGTAGTGTGTGTGGCCTCCATGTGCCTGTATGACCTCCCTACAATGCCTGAGCATGCTCCTGATGAGATGGCAGATGGTCCCCTGAGGGATCTCCTCCCACACCTGAACTAAAGCATCCCCCAACTCCTGGACAGTCTGTGGTGCAACGTGGCATTGGTGGATGGAATGAGACATGATGTCCCAGATGTGCTCAATTGGATCCAGGTTTGGGGAATGGGCGGGCCAGTCCATAGCATCAATGCCTTTGTCTTTCAGGAACTACTGTCACACTCCAGCCACATGGGGTCTAGCATTGTCTTCCATTAGGAGGAACCCAGGGCCAGCCGCACCAACATATGGTCTCACAGGGGGTCTGAGGATCTCATCTTGGTACCTAATGGCAGTCAGGCTACCTCTGGTGAGCACATGCATGGCTGTGTGGCCCCCTAAAGAAATGCCACCCCACACCATTACTGACCGACTGCCACACTGGTCATGCTAGAGAATGTTTCAGGCAGCAGAATGTTCTCCACGGTGTCTCCAAACCCTGTCATGTCTGTCACATGTGCTCAGTGTGAACCTGCTTTCATCTGTGAAGAGCACAAGGCACCAGTGGCGAATTTGCCAATCTTGGTGTTCTCTGGCAAATGCCAAATGTCCTGCACGGTGTTGGGCTGTAAGCACAACCCCCACCTGTGGATGTTGCGCCCTCATAGCACTCTCATGTAGTCTGTTTCTGACCATTTTAGCAGCCACATGCACATTTGTGGCCCACTAGAGATTTGTGGCCCACTAGATTTTGCAGTGCTCTGCCAGTGCTCCTGCTGTCCCTCCTTGCACAAAGGTAGAGGTAGTGGTTCTGATGCTGGGTTGTTACCCTCCTATGGCCTCCTCTATGTCTCCTGATGTACTGGCCTGTCTCCTGGTAGTGCCTCCATGCTCTGGGCACTATGCTGACAGACACAGCAAACCTTCTTGCCACAGCTCGTATTGATGTGCCATTCTGAATGAGCTTCACTACCTGAGCCACTTGTGTGGGTTGTAGACTCCGTCTCATGCTATCACTAGAGTGAAAGCACCACCAGTATTCAAAAGTGACCAAACCATCAGCCAGAAAGCATAGGAACTGAGAAGTAGTCTGTGGTCACCACCTATAGAACCACTCCTTTATTGGGAATATCTTGCTACCTGCCTATGCTTTCCACCTGTTGTCTATTCCATTTGCACAATAGCATGTGAAATTGATTGTCAATCAGTGTTGCTACCTAAGTGGACAGTTTGATTTCACAAAAGTGTGATTGACTTGGAGTTACATTATATTGCTTAAGTGTTCACTTTATTTTTTTTTGAGCAGTGTAGTTGGAAAAGCTGGAAAACAGAGGGCTAGGTGTATTGCTTAGAGCAGGGTTTATCAAACTTAAGGCCCATGGGCTGGATCTGGCCTACAGGGTACTTAAATCTGCCCAGGGAATTAGCCTGGAAATAGCAAAGGACTGGCCCATAGTGCCTCTGGCAGTCAAAATGGGGCATGGGGGGTACATGCTCTCCCACACCCCATTTTCAGCCTAGATGGTTCCTGCATCACCCAGTTAGGCAAAATGATTCGCATATTGCTGCACCCCATTTTGGCCAGCAGGGTGCTGCCAGAAGCTGTCCAGGCTAAAAATAGGGCACCGGAACTGTGTGTGGCCCCTCCTGCTCCCTCTTTTGGTCAGCATCCCATCTCTCCCTCTGCCAGGCCCATGGAGGAAAATTACAAGGCTAATCCAGCCCTCAAAGAAATTTAATTTGACACCCCTGGCTTAGAGCATCTGAAGGAAAGGTGGATATATACTTAATGAACCAATAACAAACAAATTGACATTTGTTTGAGCCATGCCCAATACCTCAATCATTTCTTTTTTTTTTGAAAATTTTTTTTTATTAATTTTCTACAAACAGACAAGACAAACAAAACATTAAAACATACACCTCTCATATTTACATACAGTGTGTCAGTTGGTTCATCATTTTTGTGCATTCATTTTGTAGTCCCAGTTACAATTATGTTACATAACAACTCATATTATCAATCCAAACTTATATATCCTATAATCACTAAACAAAAAAAAATAATTTTTTTTTGACTATACTTTTAATCATTCATGCTTTATGAGCTAACAATACTTTAACCAAATTATTCAACTAATCATATAATCATACCAAATCAATCCTAAAAAAAAAAAAACCTTTATAAATATAATATCGATTAACAAAGTAATAGCAAAATAACAAGATAAAGATATTTCTTACTATTTAAAATATTCTATTATCGTATTTTATCATCTAGCCATTTATAAAAAAGATCCCAAATTTCATAGAATTGTTTATCCTCTTGCTCTCTAATTTCAAATGTCAATCTACTCATTTCAGCACATTCCAATATTTTCTTAATAATTTCTTCCTGTAATGGTATTTTCTCATTCTTCCAGTTTTTAGCAAATACAATCCTGGCCGCTGTTAATACATTTACAATCAGATATTTCAAATCTTTACTATATATATCAGGTAAAATTCCCAATAAAAATATCTCTGGTTTCAAGTCTATATGTTTCTTTGTCATTTTTTCCAACCACATGCGAATTATAGTCCAATATTTTCTAGCATCCTCACAAGTCCACCACATATGGTAATACGAGCCGGGTATCTGATGACATTTCCAGCATTTTTCAGATTTATTCTTAAACATTCTTGCTATTCTTGTCGGAGGAAAGTGCCACCTGTAAAACATCTTATACAAATTTTCTTTATATGCTGTTGACATTGTCATTTTATAATTTTGAGACCACAATTTCTGCCATTTCTCTAAATCAATCCCATATCCAAAATTCTTCCCCCAAACAATCATAGTTTCTTTGACTTGTTCTTCCTCTAATTTCATTCCCAGTAAATAACCATATAATTTTTTAATCACTTTCTCATCAGTACCCATCAAGATCTTATCTAAATCAGTCTATTTATCATAGAATCCCTCCGTCTTCATCATACCTTGAATGTATTTGTGCATATGAAAACCAATTCATCCTTATACCTTGTTCCTCTAAGTTTTGGATCGATTTAAGTTCACCCTTTTCATCCAAAAGTTCCCCATATCTAACTGTTTGTTCCTTCTTGTAAATTATAGGATAGGAAAATGCTTCAATGGTCGATAACCAAACTGGAATTTTCAAATAACATTGTCTTTTTATCTTCTCCCAATTTAACCACAAAGACTCCCGTACATAATGTCTTCTAAAATAACCCTGTGTTTTAGTTCCCTTATACCATAAAAAAGCATGCCAACCCAACAGCAAATCATGCCCTTCTAATGTCAACAACCTATGTTTCCTTAATGTTATCCATTCTTTGACCCACATCAAACTTGCAGCTTGATAATACAATTCCCAATTAGGCAAGCCAAAACCTCCTCTAATTCTAGCATCTTGCAAAAGCTTTAGCTTTATTCTTGCTTTTTTACCTTGCCATATAAACTTCAACATGATTTTATTTAAATCTTCAAAATAGTCTTTTCCGAGCCTAATTGGTATTGTTTGAAACAGAAATAGAATTCTGAGTAAAATATTCATCTTGATTGTTGAAATTCTCCCTATTAATGACAATTGCAAGTTTTCCCACTTCTTCAAATCTGTAGTTATCTGTTGTTTAAGTTTAATATAATTATTCTCCTTTAATGTGCTACATCTTGTTGTCAAATATATCCCCAGATACTTAACCTTATTTGTAACTTGAATTTTCAAAAGATCTGCCAGTTCTTCTCTCTGTCTCAATAGCATATTCTTTGTCAAAATCTTTGTTTTATCTTTATTTATTTTCAAACCAGCCACCTCTCCATAAGTCTCTATCTTTTCCAATAACTTTGGAGCTGTTTCTAGCGGGTCTTAATCATCAGCAAAAGCTTGTAGCTTGAATTCTTCCTTTTAATTTTCATTCCTTTTATGCTTTTATCATCCCTAATATTTCTATTCAACACTTCCAAGGTCAACACAAATAGCAAAGGAGATAGGGGGCATCCTTGTCTTGTACCTTTCCTTATATTAATAAAATCTGTAAGTTCCCCCTCCATCATTACCCTTGCTGTCTGTTTATTATATATGGCTTCTATTGCTTGAGTAAATTTTTTAGCAAAACCCATCTGCTCCAATAATAATAACATAAATCTCCAGTTCACGTTGTCAAATGCTTTTTGAGCATCTAGGAATATCAAAGCCATTTGCTTTTCAGGATGAGCCTCATAGTATTCCAAAGTGTCCAAGATTACTCTCATATTGTCTCTAATTTGTCTCTTTGGCAGAAATCCATTTTGATCTGGGTGAATAAAATTATTTAGATATTTTTTAAGTCTTTCTGCTAAAATTGAAGCAAAGATTTTATAGTCTGCGTTCAATAAAGAAATAGGTCTATAATTCTTAATTTGCAGTGGGTCAGTCTCTTCCTTCGGTATAAATGTAATGTAAGCCTCTGACCATGTTTTAGGTATCATCTTTTTTAACATAACTTCATTCATAACTTCTAACAATTGGATGCTCAATGATTCTTGAAATGTTTTATAGAATTCTGCTGGAAGCCCATCTGGACCTGGTGCTTTCCCATTATTTTGTCTCTTAAATGCTTCATTTAATTCCATCATTGTTATATTGCTTTCTAGCATTTCTTCAGTCTCTTTAGGTATCTTTGGTAAATTAGTTTCCTGGAAATACTGTTTGACTTTTTCTTCATCGATATTCTCTTGTTTATATAATTGCCCATAAAAATCTCGAATAATTTCTTTTTTCTCCTTATTCCCATAACAAACTTGGCCTTGTTCATCTATTAACTTCAATATTTTTCTTGATTCCTTCTCTTTTCTCAATTTATATGCTAGCCATCTACCTGGTTTATTTGCATCTTCAAAATAATTCTGTTTAGAGTTTCTGATTTTCTGTGCCAGTTCCTCTTTCTCTATTAATTCCATTTTATGTTTAATTACATCCAGTTTCAATTTAATATCCTTTTTCTGTGGCATTTTCTGTAATTCTTTTTCAATAATTTTGTACTCATCTTCCAAGGCCTGAAAAGCTTGCCTTTTCCTAATATTCTTTTTTCTTGTATAATCTATTATCAAACCTCTGGCATATGCCTTCATTGTATCCCACACATTTTGCGTTGAAGTATCTTCTTTTTTATTTTCTCTGAAGAAAAAAGCCAATTCCTTCTCCATCCATTGTATAAAATCTTTCTCCTTTAAAATAGTATTGTTTAATGTCCATCTCGATCTTTTTTTTTGTCCCTTCCATTTAATTGTCATTGGGCTATGATCTGCCCAAGTACTTGTTTCAATATTTGTTTCTTTAATATTGGATATTAATTCTGTTGAGATCCAAATCATATCTAATCAGGACCATGATAAATGTCTATTTGAGTAAAAAGTATATTGTTTAGCTTTAACATTTCTTTCTCTCCAAATATCTTTTAAAGTTAATTCATCTGTCATTTTAAAAAAAGACCTTGGGAGAGCCTTTCTATTTTGCTTTGTTGTTGTTGCTATATAGTCCAATTTATTGTCCACAATTCCATTAAAATCTCCCATCATAATTATATTAACATAGTCCAGTCCAATTATTTTCATATGTAGCTTTTTATAAAACTCTTCTTGCTTATCATTCGGAGCATAAATTGCAATCAAGAGTATTTTTATATTATTGTCCATTATTTCTACCATTAATATTCTTCCATCTTCATCTGTGTAAATCAATTTTGCTGGGATAGCCTCTTTAATGTATAGAACCACTCCTCTTTTCTTACATTGAGTCAAAGAAGTAAATATTTTCCCCAATTTTGGCTGTACTAACAATTGTTCATGTTGTTTTTTAATATGAACTTCTTGTAGACAAATTATATCAAATTTTAATTTCATTAATTTATGAAAAGTTTTCCTTCTTTTAACAGCTGAATTAAGTCCATTTATATTCATTGTAATCAGTTTTCTTTCTTCCATGATTATGCTTTATATTTAGGTCTAACAGCTCTCGTGGATCTCACTTCACGCTGTTCTTTATTGTCCACCTGTCCACTTACAGCTCCTTTCTCTTTTTCAGTCTCCAGTTGTTCCTCTTGAAACTCAATTACTGAGACCTCTTTCTCTGCCTCCTCTCTTCTTCTTCCAAAAAATTCTGCATGGAAAAGTTCTGCTTTTTCAATTGAATCAATTCTATGTCTCTGCTCTTGCCACGTAAACATTAATCCTTCTGGAATCAGCCATCTATAATTCACTTCGTTTTCCAGTAGCATTTTGGTCAGAAATCAATATTCTCTTCTCATCTCTCTCACTCTTCTGGGTATTTGTTTTAAAACCACAATCTCTTTACCTTTGTATTTCAATGTTTTCTTTCTTACCACTTGTAATATTTGTGTTTTAATGGATTTTTTGGTAAATCTAATATGGACTTCCTTGGGTAATTTATTCCTCATCGCATATCTTGTATAAACTCGATATATCTCATCTATTCCATCCATCATCTTTTCCTCTGTAATTTCCAAAGCATCTGCCAAAATTTCTATCATTAGCGCTACCAAGTTTTCTCCTTTTTCCTCTTCTATATTTTGAAATCTAAGGTAAAATTCTGACCTTTCCATCTCCCACCTCAGCATCCCACCTTTTTCTTGTTCAACCGCTATTAATCTACTATCAATATTTCCAATCTTCTTCTCTCTTTGTTTTCCTTCTTCCTCAATTTTTTGAAATCTCTCCTCATACTTAAACATAATTTGTTTGATGTCTTCCACTTTTTCATCAGTCTTCTCTATTCTTTGTTCAATATTTTCTGTTCTTTGTTCAATGATGTCTGATTTTATCTTGAGATCTTGGATTCCTTGCATAATCATCTGTAAAGTTACTCTTTCTTGTTCCTTATCTTGCTTCAACATTGTCTGGATTAAGCGTTGTCCTCCAGCTGGTGGGGAAGCAGAGGTAGAAGCAGAAATGCCAGTTGATATTGGTTTCCTGCTCATTTCAATGCTTCCAAGGCTTCAAATTCTTCTTAACTTTTAATCCAACTAGTGAAGCAGCCAATTATAATCCAAAATGGAAAACTCCGATAGTCAAAAGCACAAAACCAAGGAAGAAACAGCAAAAAAGGAAGAAGAAGGATCTTCAGGTTCTTCTAGACCCTAATCCAATTATGAAATAGTCCACCATAAAAAAAGAAAAAAAGTAGAAAGAAGAAAAACAAATCCAAAAATAATAATATTGATTAAGAGCAAAAAAAAAGAAAAACAAAAAGTTCCCAGATTCTTCACACCTTAATCCAGTTGAAAAGTCTCAATAATAATAATAATAATAAAAAGAAACAACAACAAAGTGGTCCAAGAACATAGATAGGAAAAGCAAAAAAGTCCCAATAAAAAAGAAAAGAAAAATAAAGAAAAAAAAAACCCCTGACGCTTTCCCTTTAAAAAAAATAACAAACAAAAATAAAAATATTACTAGAATTGAAATTTTTTTTAAAAAAAGACTAACGTGTGGGGTATAAGAAAGCACACTGCACTTTATTTATTTATCCAAGGCTCTTGTTATGACTCTCTTCTCCAGCAGCTTCAAAGCCAAACCTCAAGTGTTCTTGATAACAGTCCAGGAAAGCACCTGCAATAATATTTTGCTGTGTTCTCCCTCTATCTTATCACGTTAAAATGTCCTTGAGAAGAGGTCTTTTTGCAATTCTCTCCCATTCAAATAAAATACTTTCAAGCCTCTAGTTGGCAGTGTTACAAAGTTTCTTAATGCTCTTCCTCCCCCCCAGCTGGAAAAAAGGAATAATATATACAAAAAAAAAAAATAGCCAAAGGGAGCCTCTATCCTAAAGAAAGTTAAAAAATCAAAGGGAGCATAAAATATATATATAAGAGAAAATTCAATCCAGTTACCTACAAAGTCACAGTAAAATCTTTCCCAAAAAATATAAAGAAAAGAAAAAAAAACCCAAGCCTCAATTTGACATCACTTTAAAAAATGCCGCTCAAACAATTTCAGTCAAAAAAAAAAAATCTTACAGCTTTCTTCTTTATTCCGGATGAACTTTCCAACCTCAGCGAATTTACAACACAAAAGAGTTTTTCTCACCCAGCCGACACACTTTCACTCCAATCACTTTCTTTCCGGAGCTGTCCCGACTTCAGCAGCTATGGAGGCTGCCTCTCCGCCGCCAGCGAAAGGGCTTCTTCCGGATCAAACCAGAGATTTTGCGATATCTCTGGGATCCCGGAACAGTGCCCTTCATGATCACCGTCTCTACGGGACGGTTTAGGTCCGTTAGGACCGACCAGGGGCGAAAATATCGGCTGCGATCTCAGAGTCCCGAGATCGCAGCTGTATCACTGAAACCAAGCTCCGCCTTCTCCCAATACCTCAATCATTTCTTGAAATTGATGCAATTTTATTTGGAGATCATTTTATGTAATGAGCCATTCTTTGTAACTTGACTAGACTTGCCAAATTCTTAATAACAAAAGTTGTTTATTTTTTCCTTTTCAGATATGGATTTTTGTTACCAGTGTCCAGAAGATCACTATCCCAGCAAAGCCCAGGATCAGTGCATTCCAAAGGAGATCAGCTTTCTATCTTTCCAAGAACCTTTGGGGATCACCTTGGCTATAGTTGCTCTTTTATTTTCCTCCATCACAGCTCTGGTCCTCATAGTCTTTGTTCAGCACAAGGACACTCCCATAGTCAAGGCCAACAATCGGGGCCTCAGCTACACCCTCCTGGTCTCCCTTCTGCTTTCCTTTCTCTGCCCTTTGCTTTTCATTGGTCAGCCTCAGAGGGCAACATGTCTTCTTCGCCAAACTGCTTTTGGAATCATTTTCTCTGTGGCAGTTTCTTGCATGGTGGCAAAAACCCTCACTGTGGTTTTAGCTTTCATGGCCACCAGGCCAGGCTCCCAGATGAGGTCATGGGTGGGAAAAAGACTGGCACTTTATATAGTGCTTTCCTGCTCTTTTGTTCAAACTACTGTTTGTACTGTGTGGCTGGTGATCTCTGCTCCCTTCCCAGATCTTGACATGAAATCTTCACCTCAAGAAATAATCCTAGAGTGCAATGAAGGCTCTGCTGCCATGTTTTATTGCATGCTGGGTTTCATTGGTCTCTTAGCGAAGATCAGCTTTACAGTGGCTTTCCTTGGCAGGAAACTCCCAGACAGTTTCAATGAAGCCAAATTTATCACCCTTAGCATGCTGCTCTTTTGCAGTGTCTGGATCACTTTTGTTCCAGCTTATCAGAGCACCAAAGGGAAATATATGGTGGCTGTGGAGATCTTCTCCATCTTAGGCTCAAGTGCTGGATTATTGGTTCTCATTTTCTCTCCCAAACTTTATATCATCTTGATAAAACCTGAGCTGAATAACAGGCAACAACTCATAAGAAAAATCTGCATAAAGTGATTATAGGAATTAATCTCCTTGTACACAAGAGAAGTTAGATTAGTGGCAAAATCTTTCTGGGTTTGCAAGGATAAATGATCCAAATGTTTTTCAAAACAGAAAAGCTGAGCATAAATTTAATACTAAAATATATTATGTTCTATATTGCTTCATTCAATCATTGTTATAGGTAACAAAGAGAATGATGCACCGCATAGTATGGGCAAACATCCTGAGTATGCAACCTTTAAAAAGTGAACCATCCTGCCCCTTGAAGCCATTACATTCAATGAGTCACAATAATTGTAGAGATTGTATAGAAAAATTCTGAACTGAAGCTTGGTGGTTCAAATCTGGATTGTTACTTAATGAACTCGAATGAAATAAACATATGGATGACAAACATGATATTTCAAAGCAAGCCCCAAAGGAGATGGGCTTTCATCTTAACACCATTTGTGTCATCTTGCTTGTTTTGACCCTCCATGAATGTACTACTAAACTGGTCTCTTGTTTTAGTAAGTCACATTATTTTGAAACTTTTTAGGAAAAGAGAAAACCTTTGCTGAAATCATGAGTTAAAAAATTATTTTCGACTTCTACATAGAAAAGAATTTATAATGATGATGAGTAGGTGCTTGAATTCCCCATAATTATCCAAGTGATGCTAATTACTTGGACAATTCCTTTAGAGGACAAGAGATTTCCTGTAGTGATCTGGTAGCAAAACAGAGAATCAAGATTGAAGAACCTTCTTAATCTGGGCTTTTGAAATAATTGGGTGCCCTGGATATACTAATGAAGTTGACATTGCTGCCCATGCAAAAACAACAGCATTTGGATGATTGGAAAAGAACAAGTGACATGAAGTTAAGGAGAAGATGTGTATTCATGATGATGAAGTTTATTCTTTTGATACTGCTGGTACTTCCTTGGACAACATGTTACATTCCAATTGCTAAATGCATAATCAGTGACCCTTGGAAAATCAATCATAAATATTACCAGTCAGGAGATGTTATCACAACTAGCATTAGTTTGCAGAGCTGCATATTTTCCAATTCTCTCAATTTTGAAAAGCATCCCTTCTCTGAAGTCCTTGATGAGCTCATGTAAGCAATTGGTGCCTTGTACCAAATGTATAAGATTGTGGGATTCTCCTTGTTTTCAAATTTTCAATCAAAAAGGATAGCAACAGACTATTCTTAAACTTAAATGGGCCACAATTTTCATCAATTAAAATTATGAACAGTTAATACAGCAATTTAGACAGTATTCCCAAGCAAGTTATCAGCTAAAGATTCACTGAGTGGAGAAATTAAGATGGATTTAAATCTCTTCATTGGGCCATATTATTCTCATACTCATTATTGTCTTTCTGTAACTTACCATTCATTTTAAGAGAATTTATTTATTTATAAAATTTGTTGGCTGCCCATTTTACCATAGTAATTTTATTTTAATTTTATAATTTTATGGATGTAAGAACTGTCAATTTCATATTCCTGGTACAACAAAGGAAGACTGACAATTACTTATTTTCTCTTAGAAAAAACATCCTATCTTTCAGTAGGCATTGTGAAATGAAAGTTAAGTGAAAACTTTCAAAAATGTAAGTTAGAAAAACAATCCTTAACAACCTCAAGGTGGTATTTGAATATTGTGCATGGAATAAATTGAACTTGCAACTAAGTATTATGCTTGGGTATTGGTTAAAAATACAGTAATGGGAAGCTCACCTGCCAAAGGTAGGATGCTCAATTAACCTAAATCCTATCTCTACACTATTAGTAGGCCATGCTACTAATGACTACACTGTAGTTCCTACTAAAATATACAGTTGTAGAACTCTCCGTACATAGCTAAGATCATGTCCCATTTCCTTTCAGAGATATTCCCTTAATAGAAATTAAAGTTAACATGGAGTTGGATTTTTTGAAATAAACATCCGGACATTAATTATTAAACAGAAATTTAAGGTCACTTCATTGAAATGTAAGCATTTTTGTATCAATTTCTTTTTAAAGCACTATTTTGATAATTATTTGGAAAGTCCTCAGATGGTGGAAAACATTTTTTCAAATGAAAATTGTGGAGAACAATGAAATACAAGTGATTATTACATGTAGGAGATGAGATAAAATTACTTCCCAACCTCCACCATATTTTGGAAAATAGAGAAAGGTCAAGACTTGGTCCCTTTACTTAAGCTCCATTTTAATGGGACGTTCTTATATCTTTTCATTTTCTTCCACCTAGTGTCAAAATATGAAATGAATCTCAATCCTTCAAAGAATATAAAATTTACCAGCACTCATCCTATCTATTCAGTCTTTCTTTTCTTTATAGCTTGGATATGGATCTTCTCCTATTATTAATGACCAATCTGAACAATTCCACATCCAATGGACGTTCCCGAATATAAACCAGCAATATTTGGGGATGCTCCAGTTGCTTATTCTTTTTTCATGGACCTGGATTGGAGTCATTTATATACAAGATGACAGGAGCTTCAGTTTTATCCAGAATTAACTTCCCAAGTTATCTGCAGGAGATATCTGCTTTGACTTTATCAAACCATTCCCAAATGTGTATTTCAAAACTGGCATTCATGAAATGATAGAGTCCTGGTTTAAACTGTACCTCTTGATTAGCAACAGCACAGCCAGTATTGCGTTCTTACATGGTGAAGTTCACACTACAACTATTCTGAGAATGTTTCCCAGAATTTTGGAACTCGAAAATGTACAAATGAAGAGAGGCAAAGTCTGGATGATAACCGCACAGATGGATTTCACTTCTCTTCCCTTTCAACAGTCTTGGGATATAGATATCCTTCATGGTTCCTTAGCTTTTGCAACTCCGTCAAAAAAGCTGATGGGTTTCCAAAATTTTCTTAAGATGAGAAACCCTAACGTGGAGACAAGGGATGGTTTTATTAAGGACTTTTGGAAACAGGCATTTGATTGTTCCATCCCAACTTCCATGGAAGAGGACAATGTTTGGAATCACTGCACTGGGGAAGAGAAGCTAGAGGCTCTTTCTAAGTCTGTTTTTGACATGAACATACTGCCCATAGCTATAATGTTTACAATGCAGTTTAAGCTGTAGCCCAATCATTGTAGTCTATGACTTCCACAAATCTCAAACACAGAACTATGTCTGAAAAAAAAACAAAAACTCTTGAACTCTTGAACTATGGCAGGTAATGTCCTGATTACAGAAACAGAAGAGAGACTGTCTACATCTTTACTGAACTTGATGTTTGTGCATTTTAGAAGAGGTAGACCATTTTCTTCCATCATTTCAGAGGTCTTTTTGCTTACAATTTACTTTTGGTGAATGTAAGGTACTTGATTTTCCTGGTGCATGTCAAAATTCAACAGCACTGATTTATCAGCAGTGGTCAGCACTGATTTATCAGCACTGATTTATCATTATCTGCTGACCATGATGTGAGAGTTAGAGTCTAAAAGAGATTAAAAATACATTGGGTTCCTTCTTGATTATTACTCAGCATGTTCTTTGTTTTTAGAGTTTGATAACTTCAGATCTCATTTTTTGCATCTCTGGAGGGCACACATAGGCAGCACATGATCTCTGAATCTCCTCCTGTTAGGATAGGGCCACACCTTTCTTGTCTCTATCATGTATATTATTAAATGCCTTGGGTCGCATTCTTTTCTCAGGAATGTTTGCATGGACAACCAAAACTCTACAACTTTCAACATTTTTGTAATGGCTTATAACAACTACATTAAAATATTTCTATAATGGTTATGTAATAACATTATTTAGCCAGGTTCAAAAGTATAGCATACTCCCATAAGAACAAAATGTCAGGGAACACCACATTTTCAATGAAAAGACTAATTCTGTGACAATTGTTGATATCATCCAAATCACAATTAGGAACAGTAAAGGATATTTTAATGATGCAAATGAGATATTAGGATCCTGGTTTCTTTCTTGACTAATTTTTCCATTCAAGGTGATTCCTGTGAAAAATAAATATCTTAATGCTTGAATTTGCTTGTGTTCTTCATTCTTTTTGGGTTTTTTTTTAAAAGAGATAACTTATATCCCTGGAAGCAATGATAAATTGGTTTCACTCTTTATATTTTGTTTACCATATTATAAATAAACAAATATTAGGAAACAGATTAACTATATTTAATCATGATTATTTAAGTAGACATTGGTACTTCTATGTTATATTTTTTATCTTTTAATTGGTATTATTTTTGTGTTCATTTATTATTTATATTTCTTTCCACTTTAAATTAGTTTCACAGCTTTCTAAGAAAAGTCTCATTTAACAACAGTGTTGGGGGAATGATTTCCTCTGATCAAAATGGAAATCTAGAAGCAGGATTTGATATTATCAATTGGGTTACATTCCCAAATCTAAGTCTACATCGACTTAAAGTGGGAAAATTTGATCTCAAAGCACCCAAAGGCAAAGATTCCAGTGTAAATGTCAAAGCCATTAGGTGGCCAAGAAGGTTTAGCCAGATATTTTCCCCATACATTTGGGATTCAGCTCATTGGTTCAGGCTACAGTTAATGAAATTGGTTGTATGGTCATATATAAGTGTATGAAAGTTAGTTGAACTTATTTCCATTTTTTTTAAGTAACCTAGACCTTTTCTGCCACAGAAAAGTGATTTTCTACCAAGGTTGTAATTTTTATACAGTTGGGTAGAGAATACTTTTGCATATTTTTTTTTTAAAAAACGTAAATACAACATGATTTTGAAATAAAAATGTAACACTGCAAATGGTAGAATTTGGTGACATATATCACCCCACAATTCCACTTCAAGACTATTGCCTCAAATCTGGCACAGGTACAAATGTTTGATTTTTTTTTAATTTGGTTGCTTATAAGATTGTAATAATGCCTTTTGGTTGGGATTGAAAAAAAAATGCATTTATTTAGAGGCACTTACTTTGTGCAGATTCCTTTCTCAAACTACTGTATAATATGGTTGTCTAATTAGAACCAATGTTGTATAACTATCCCAATATCAAATCAACATTTAAGGCTTCTGCATTGTCTACTTCTCCTTGTGCCTGGGCTCAGCCTCTGTCTTTGTGCAATGAAACCTGCCATAAAGGTCACAGCAAGAGTAAGAAGGAAGGGAAGCCATTTTGTTGTTACGGTTGCTTCCATGTCCAAAAGAAAACGTTTCAAATCAGATGGATAAGAATGTCATAGACTGAGTTTGAATTTGGAAGCAATTGGTGGGATTCATAATTGATCACATAGAGATCAAGTTGAAAAGAAAGTTTCTTTCTGTGTAGATCCAGTGGGCTTTAAGGCATTTAGGAGATCACCATTGGCCATGCCCCTTTTGCCTGCAGCAACCCACCTCAGTTGATTCATAACCAGTTTTCTTCCTTTGCTGGTCCTCCCTTCCTATATATATGTAGGTCTAGGTATGTTCAGGTCTTTTCCCGTGTAAGATTAAGAGTATCTTGGCGATGTTTCAGTGAGGTCCCACTCGCCATCCTCAGGCTGGTGCTTTCAGCTTCGTGCCAGTACAAGCAGTGTGTGATCAGAGCTGCCGTCTCTCTTTAAATACTGGTGGGGGAGGGCTGGTGTGCTGGGCTGGTTGGCTGTGCTGCTGCCTCTTAATTGGTTGATGGAGTTGATGTTGGTATAATGGGCAGTGTGATAGCCTTGTGAGTTTTGTTGTGGAGATATCCTGGATCTTGTGCTGTAATCTCCTGGGTTGTTTGTTTTGTGGTGATCTTTTTTCCATTAGCCTCTCATGTTTTAATGGGTTGTGTGATAGGCTTGTGAGTTCTTTTGTTGTGGTATCCTGGATCTTGCATTGTAATATACTGGGTTGTTTGTGTTTTGATCTCTTTTCCATTAGCCTCCTGTGTAGTAACGGCTTGGGTAATGGGTTGTGTGAAGACCTTGTGAGACTTATTGCTGTGGTATCCTTGGTCTTGTGCTGTGATATCCTGCGTCATATGCTGTATTGCAACTTTTTGAGTTCTTATGGTGTAATTTCCTGAGTTTTCTGATGTGATATACTGAGTGGGTGGCTGTGATGTAGCATTCTGGGTTTTAGTCTGGCTTTGAGTTTGGGGTTTGGGTCTGTGTTCTTGGCGTGTGTCAGCTTCTTTGGTTTTGGGTTTGGGGGGTGTGACAGCTGGTGAGGCAATCATGGTCTGTTTTCTGGATGGTGTTTGTCCATTGTTTGTAGGATGGGCCTCGGCCTGTGTCTGATGAGGGGGATTGGCGGTGGCATCATGTGTTGTTTTAGGTCTGGTGTTGGTTTTCGTGGCTGGGACTCGTTTGTTGAAAAGGGCTAGTTTCCAAATTTCTGGTGGGCAGGATCCCGTTTATTCATGTTATGGGGGTGTTTCTCTATTTTGATGGCTTCCCTGATTATTCTCTCGTTGAAGTGTTCAGTATTGGAGATTAATTTGGTTCCCTCAAAATTAATTTCATGTCCTGTGGCTTTAAGGTGCTGGAAAAGGGAGGAAGAATTTTCTTCTTTTCTGACTGCATTCTTGTGTTCTGTGATGCATGCATTTATTCTCCTGTTGAGTTGTCCAACGTATGTGGCTGGGCCATTGTTGCATGATAATTCATAAACTCCATGGTTTTCTCGCTGGATCTTGTCTTTGGGGTTTCTTAGGATGTTAGCTATTTTTTAGTCAGTGCAGAAGGCTGTCCTGATATTGTGTTTGTGGAGAATTTTGCTGATTTTATCTGTGGTGCCTTTGATGTAGGGAGGAGGGCGATACCGTTGTCCTTTTCTGAGTCTCAGTTTCTGGGGGGTGTCTCCTTAAGGATTAAGTTGGTTATTGGGTTTCTTTAGAATCCATTGGAAATTAATAAGTTAGTGAGGGTGTGTAATTTTGTTCTCAGGCAATCTTTGTCAGCTAGGCATTTGGTTGTGGAAATGACTATGGAGTTGATCTGTGCAGGATGGTGATGGGATTGTGCGTTTAAGTAACGGTTGGTGTGTGTTTTCTTCTGGTGGATGGTGTGTTCTAGGTAGCCATTGGGTTATTTTGTAAATTAGGATGTCCAGAAAGGGAAGTTGGTTGTTGGCTTCTGTTTCCATGGTGAAGTCTATTTTGGGGTGTAGGCTGTTGAGATGTGTGAGGAAATTGTCCAGTTTTTCTTTCCTGTGTGTTCAAATTAGAAAAGTGTCATCTACATATCTAAACCAGAGTTTGGGTTTGTGATCTGATTTGTCTAGAGCATTGGTTTCAAAGTGTTCCATGTATAGGTTAGCGATGACAGGTGAGAGGGGTGATCCCATAGGTGCTCCTTCTGTCTATTTGTATCTTTGTCCATTGTAGATGAAGTATGTGTTGGTTAGGCATTGGTTGGTCAGATCTAGGATTTGCTTAGGGGGGTTGTATTTGTTTTGGATGGCTGTCAAGGCTTCTTTAATAGGTACTTGGGTGAAGAGGTACTTGGGTGACATCAAAGTTCACGAGTAGGTCATTGGGTTATAGGTTTTGTTCCTTTATTGTTTTTATGAAGCGGAAAGAGTTTTGTATGTATAAGGTGATGGACTCTGTGTAGGGCTGGAGTTGTTTGGCGAGAAATTTGGCAAGATTCTGTAGAGGTGAGCCTATGATATTGACTGTGGGTCTGAGTGGTGTTCCTTCTTTGTGTATCTTGGGGAGGCCATAGAGGTTAGGGCATCTGGATGATTTTTCTCTGGGGATGATTCTTTGCTGGATCTCTTCACTGATGGGGGGAGGCTTTTATTTTGGATTTGGTGGTTTTTTCTCGGTTGGTGGTTCACAGGTTTACAGGTTTGTAAGCAGGATCTTGGAGTAGATTGGATAGTTCAGATTGGTAGTCCATTGTGTTCATCATGACCATGGCTTTGCCTTTGTCTTCTGGGAAAATATTATGTTGTTGTCTTTCCTCAATTTGGTGAGTGCTTTTTGTTCTTCTCTGTGTAAGTCGCTTCTGAGTGAACTGCTGGAGCAGAGGATGTTGGTGACTTCAAGTCTGATTTTATTGGCTACATCTGGGTTAATTTTGGTTAGGCTAGCTTCAACTCCACATATAATGTTCTCAGTGGGGATGTGTTTGGGGGCGACTGCAAAGTTGAATCCCTTGGAAATGACATTGGTTTCTGCGTTGGTGAGGGTTCTGTCTGTTATGTTGTGTACTGTTCGTTTCATGCATTGTTGTCAGGGAGGGTTGGGCTTCTGGCATCTCTCTAGTCTGTGGAGTTTGCTGGTGTGTGTGTCTGTCTTGTGGGAGGTTTCTGTTCCGGCTCTCCAGATGGCTAGTTTTTTTGGATTTGTCCCAGAGTGCTGAGAGGATTTTGTTGCTGAGTTTGAGGTGGAGAGTAAGTAAGTCCCTTTTGGTTTGGTCCAGTAGGAATCTTCTCCTATGGAGTTCATTTCTGATTAGGGCTAATTCCATTCTTTTCAGGATCCTTTCAGCAGCTGAGGTTTTGGAATTGAATTTGAGTTGGAAGCATGTGAGGATCACTGTCTCAGCAATTGGTGGCTCTTCAGAGTTTGAGTTTCTCATAGTTCTTGGTCAGCTGGAAGGTTTCCTCCCCATAGAGGTACGATATTTGTTTCATGGATTTTCACAGGTACTTGTATGCAGGTCTTGGCATGAAATAGCAGCCATCCTAAGAAACCCCAAAGATAAAATTGACCTGGAAAACCAAGGCATATATGAAGTCCCCTGTGCATCATGCCCTGCCACATACATCAGACAGAGAAATAGAAGAATAAGTACCCACCTGGATGAACACAAAAATGCACTAAAAAAGCTGGAACACACTTCCTCACTAGTCCAACACATGAAAACCACAGGTCATAGCATCGACTTCAATGGCACCAAAACCCTAGCCACTATAGAAAACCCCAGCCACAGAATTATCAGAGAAGCCATAGAGTTTGAAAAAAGACCTGAAAGCATGAATAATAGAGATGATTCCACCAGACTGTCAATCATTTGGAAGCCTGCAGTCACAAACAAAAAAATCTCCACACCACAAACCAGGCAAACTCCTGGGCACAAACTGATCTCCCCTGATACTTCCAGCTCAAACACTCCCCAACCAGGCACCCAGATGAAACCTAGCTTCCTAATAAATGATAGCCGTCTGTTTATCCGAAGCTAAGCTGCTTTAAAAGCCTCCAATACAGGAAACACAATGTTGCCAGCCAATCAAGACAAAAGAAATGCTACAAAACAGACAGAAGATATTAGAAACACCAATCAAGCAGAACACAGCAAACTCCAAGACCAATAGACCAATACACCCAAACAATCAGGGTGAAGAACACAGCAGTAGGCTAGCACCAAATTTAAAACAGAAACGGCTGTGAAAGTCTGACTCACAGATGAACACAATACAGAAGCCCGATGATGGCAAATGAGATTCTGCTGAAACGTCGCTACAACTTTAAAAGCACAACTATCATGACGTGGGAAAATACCCTAACAAAGCTGAATATCACACACACACACACACACACACACACACATATTTCACACAAGAGCCTTTTAAAGAGGCTACAGTTTCCAACAAATTGGATGGCTCCAGAGCCATGGTTCTGACTGGTTGTGCAGTGGGGGACAGGGTGCAGTTATAAAGAGAAGGTATCTGTGATGAACCAGGGTGAGATACAAAAGCAACAAAGTCACAAATACAGGAAAAGTCCCTTTAATTCCTTCAACTTAGCTTCAAAGTTCCAATAATCATTGACTGGAGAAAAAAACTCCCCCACAAACAGTTTTGAAAAGGAAGAAATGCCATTCAAACTAAAAATACATATAAATTATTAATTAGAAAAACAACACAAACCACACTGAAGCAATTAATGAGACAAGGCAGAATAAGTGCTTGAAGACATCCACAGATATCAAAATATACACACTGGGAAGGATGCCAGAACTCAGATAAGAAATGAAAGACTCGCACTATTTCACACTTTGCTTCCAGCACTGGGCCATGCGCAGTTTGTTCTTTTAAACAGTCCTCACAGCTGCAACCCATGAAGGGGATCAGGGCCCTTTCTTCTCCCATAGACCATGCCATTCACATTTCTCCCTTATCTGTTCCTCCCTGCATGCCCTAGGATGAAGAGGGGATGGGCCTTCATCTGAATGCCCAGATGGCCTGTGCTCTTCCCCAGTTTACTCCAGAATCTTCAGAGCCACACTCCCACTCCCTGTTGGCTGTTCCTCCTCTTCCTTGGAACCAGATTCCAACTGGTGCATGACAGTGTCAGAGGGGTACAGACAGATATGAATGTGTTGAGGGTTGACCAGGAAGGGGCATCTCTAGGAGTCGTTGCAGAGCTGACTTGGCTTGCAGCTCATTCAGCTCCAATGAAATGAAAGGGGGGAGGAGGAGCAAGCCTGGTGTGGTTTCTGGCATTGCAGGGAATGGCATGGCAGGTGAACAGCAGTGATATGTGGGAAACATGGCAGGAGCCTCACATGGCAATGGCCTTGAGCCATTTCTCTTCCCTCACAATATCAGCAGCCTTGCACTGTGTCCCTTCCCTCCCCACTCGCAGTGCCACCAGCCTTGTGCTGTCACTGTTTGCCTCCCATAATTCCAGAAATGATGCACCACCACACCTCTTCCCCTCTTCCCCAACCTACCACCAATCATGACCTTCACATCCTGGACACAAATTGTTTCAACTCCTGCCCTTAAAATGATGCTATAAAGCAATGCACACCTAGACATAGGAACAACTAGACACAAGAACAAGTTTTTCATATCACTCTACTAAACAAATAATTCCCTCAACATTGGCCAACTATTTACTAAGTCTGCATTATTATTACTATTAGTCTTGATATCATTCCTATCACTCATCTCCTCCCACTGTCAGCCTCAAGATACCTTCCCCTTCCTGACTATCTGCTATTATTTCATTATTTCTCTCGGCTGTCATGGCAACGGTGGGAGGGGGGATTTTATATGGGAAGAGAGCTGGAGGTGTTTGCATTCCTTGCTGGGCTAGCAAGGGGAGGGGGGATTCTTGTCTTTAACTTTCTGTTTCCTGGCTATCTTTTCCTCTTTTGCGCAACTGCGAACTTTTATCAAAATATGTCAAGGTCATTTGACAAGATGTCTCATCACCATCTGAAGATGACCACATGAGCTGTCTCAAAAGTTTTAATTGGAAGAATCATTTGAACTTTGGGGGGTGGGGACAAATCTATTTCTTTGTATATGCATTCTACCCGCCAATTTCTCAGTTTCGGAATTGCTTTGTAGCTACCACTTTATTTCCCAGTAAAAGGATAACTTTGCTCTACCCATGGAGTCTGAGTATTTCTTTCTTGGGATCTAAAAGGAGCGCATCCTGACATAATTCCGAAACTCCCACATCAGCCCACCCGGAGAAAACAGCAACTTTTCTTCCGAGGGGGTTTCATCCCATGTCATCTCCAACTGGCGATGAAGAGGATCAGGGAGCTGTGGGGGGGCAGCCCGTGTCGCTGCCGGAAGGGTCGGTGGCTGACCTGCTGGCCGAATTGACTCTGGAAGAAACCCCAGCCGAGATGCCCAGATGGTCGTTGGGGGTTGGTTGGAGAGACCCTGAAGACCCCCCTCCTCCCAGGATCACTGTAAGACGAAAAGGTGCGAGGGGACGGCTTTGGCAGGAGGGGGAAGAGATGGAAGGCAAGCTGGATGAAGCCAAGAAAATCTCTATGGATGTTCCTGGAGAGCCCAGCACAACTCAAAGGTATGAGGGGGGAGAGGGAGCGAGATCAGCCCGGGGGAGCCAAGCTACCTCTACCCCCCTTGCCCAGCTTCCGCCGGCGCAACCGCCCACTGACGCCCGGGGACCCCCAGCAATAGGAGTGGCTCCTAGAAGATGCCCCCTGCCCCCCCTAGATGTAAAGTTTGGAGGAAATCCAAGAGATTTGGGAATTTTCCTGGTACAAGTTGGGAGTTATATGGCAGAATTTGAGCGGGAGTTCACCTCTGAAGCAGCCAAAGTGAGATGCGTTACCAGAACCCTGGAAGGGATGGCAGCAGATTGGGTGGTGACTTTGTACAATGATAACTCCCCCCAACTACAAACCCTCGATGTTTTCATGACTGCATTGAGGAGAAGGTTTGAGGACCCTCTGGCAGAGAGAAAGGCCAGAATCAGAATGAAGACCCTAGTTCAAGGGGGGAGATCGGTGGCAGACTACACCCAAGAATTCAGGCAGCTGGCACACCACATCCGAGGTTGGTCCCAGGGGGCCCTGGTGGAAGCCTATAAAGATGGCTTAAATGAAGATGTATACCACACGTGCATCTCCAGAAGGGATCCACGTGAGTTACAGTCATGGTACTTGCTGGCGGAAGAGGTGGACATTGATCTAGCCAGAAACAGACGCAGAGGAGGTCCCGCCTGGAGAAGACCGCTCCCCCCCCATCTCCGGGAGACCTCAGGGCCCCAACCGAGAGGGATGGCGGCAGGAGCAAAAACCATGGCATGTTTCCGTTGTAGAAAGGAGGGTCACCGGATGGTGGATTGTCGAGTAAAGGTGAACCCACCGAAAGCGCGGGACCCCGGAAGAAGGCCAAAAAACCCCTCAACCAAACCCCGCGAGACCGGGCTGAAGACAGGAGAGGTTGTAGAGGTCGCCCTTTCGGCGGGAGAGGAGCTGGGACCTCCAACCCCACTCGACGAGAACGAGACAGATTCGGAAGATGACATCCTGGTAAGTCCTAATCAAGGGCCCATGACCATCCCAATAAAGTTAAGGCAGCCCACCTCGGGGACTGAGGGAGTGATGATGGCCTTACTGGACTCGGGGTGCACGAGGTGTGTAATTAACATGAAAGTGGTTAAGGGGATGGGCATTGGACTGAGAACTCTAAAAACGCCCATATCCTTTTGCCAACTGGATGGGTCGGTGGCGGGAGGTTGCCCCGCACGTTTTGTAACCGAACCCTTAGAGATGACCATGGGAAACCATCATGAGATCCTGTGTTTTATTGTGGCCCCTGGGATGGAACAATCTCTAATATTGGGATTACCATGGCTTCGGAAGTGGAATCCCCATGTAAATTGGAGAGAGGGGTGGATACGCATCCGCACCGATCGGCCACCGGAAGGGGAGGAGCAACCCTATCCGGAAGGGGAGGAGGAATCCCATTCAAAGTCCCAGGCACTCGCCGAGATAGCTTCTACGGGTGCCGAACACGTGGAAGGAGAGGAGAAAATCCCGAAGGAGTATTGGGACTTAAGAGAGGTGTTTAGTGAAGAGGCTTCCGACGAACTCCCCCCCCATCGGTCGACCGATTGTAGCATTGAATTCCTGCCGGGAGTGACGCTCCCGAAACCGAAGATGTATCCGATGACACCGGGGGAGTTGGAGGAATTGAGGGCGTTTATTGACAAGAACTTGGAACGAGGTTTCATCACGCCTGCCAGACCTCGAGTAGCGGCCCCTGTGATGTTCCGCGAGAAGAAAGATGGCTCCAAACGTCTGGTAGTTGATTATAGAAACCTGAACGCAGTATCCGTAGAGAATATGTACCCCCTCCCTCTGATGAAGGACATGTTAGCCCACCTGGCAAAGGGGAAAATTTTCACAAAGCTGGACTTGAGAGAGGCATACTATCGGATCCGGATAAAGGAGGGAGACGAGTGGAAGACTGCGTTCAACTGCCCAATGGGGTGTTTCCAGTTCAATGTTCTCCCTTTTGGCTTACAGGGGGCGCCTGCTGTTTTCATGCAATTGATCAATCAAGTGCTTCACGAACATTTGTACAAAGGTGTTCTAGTATACCTTGATGATATTCTTATCTACACGGAGACAAGAAACGACCACGTGAAGTTGGTACGCTCTGTGTTACACAAGCTGAGGGCCGCCAAACTATACGCCAAATTATCCAAATGTGAGTTCCATCAAGAAAAAATCGACTACTTGGGATATCGTATCTCCCCCGAAGGCATTGAAATGGATCCAGAAAAGGTGCGAGCCGTTTTGGAATGGGCCCCACCGAAAACTCGTAAACAGCTTCAAAGTTTTCTGGGGTTTGCAAATTTTTACCGCCAATTCATCCCGTCTTTCGCAAAAATAGCTATGCCCATCACCAACCTCCTAAAAACAAAGGGGGAATTGAAACCAAAGCCCAGTCAACCATTGAATTGGACTATGGAGTGCCAAGCTGCATTTGAAAAACTTAAGAGACTTTTTGCTGCAGAACCAATACTGAAACACCCTGACATGGACGCCCCTTTCGTGATCCAAGCTGATGCAAGCGATGTAGCAGTGGGGGCGGTCTTACTCCAATTGAACGAGAAGGGAACACTACAACCATGCGCTTACACTTCTCGTAAATTCACTGAGACTGAGAGGAGATGGGCCGTTTGGGAGAAAGAAGCATTTGCAGTCCGTTGGGCTTTATTAGCTTGGAGGCACTTTCTGGAAGGTGCAAAACACCCATTTGAAGTGTGGACTGATCATAAAAACTTAGAAGCTTTAAAGACCCCCCGGAAACTCTCCCCTAAACAAGTTAGGTGGGCTCAGTTCTTCAAGCGATTCAACTTCTCCTTGAAATATATCCCGGGGGGAAAAAATTTTATGGCAGATGCTTTGTCTAGAATGCCTCAATACAACAGTATCCGAAAAGAAGTGATTCGGCCAATCGTATCCACTACACAACTGGCTGCCCCTGTTGTTACCCGCGCACAGAAAAGAAACCAGAAGAGAAATCTACCCACTGATATGATGGAACAGTTTAAGGAGGCTTTGAAGACAGATGAGTGGTTTCTGGCAAATGCGAATAACTGCACCATTCGAGATGGCCTAGCCTGGATGGGGGCGAAATTGTATGTACCACAAAACCTGAGAAGCCATGTATTGCAACAAACCCATGATTCCAAAGTGGCTGGTCATTTTGGTTTTGTGAAGACCTTGCATTTGGTAAAACGACAGTTTTGGTGGCCTTCCTTGAAAAAGGACATTGAGACTTATGTGGCGAGTTGTCCGATTTGCGCCTCAGCAAAAAGACCGCCGGGTAAGCCGCCAGGACTGTTACAGAATGTGGCCAGACCAACTGCCCCTTGGAAGGAAATTTCCATGGATTTTATAGTAGATCTACCTGAAAGCAGTGGACACACGGTCATTTGGGTAGTGACTGACTTGTTTTCCAAACAAGCTCATTTCATTTCTTGCTCAAAGATCCCTTCGGCGAAGACCTTAGCCAGACTCTTCATTCTTCACGTTTACCGATTGCATGGTGTACCTGAACGTGTAGTCTCTGATCGAGGAGTCCAATTTACCTCTAATTTCTGGAGGGAATTTCTGAAGTTAATAGGCTCCACCCAAAGCTTAAGCTCCGCCCACCATCCCCAAACTAATGGAGCCTGCGAGAGAACTAATGGAGTACTAGAGCAATACCTCCGATGCTACATAAATTTTCAACAAGACAACTGGGTGGATCTGTTACCTTTTGCGGAAGTGGCGTATAATAACTCTGTTCACAGTAGTACGGGGTTCACTCCTTTCAAAATAGCAACGGGGCAAGATTTTGTACCCATACCTGAACTGCCTGGTGAAAACCCAACTGTCCAGTCATTGAGTGATTGGATATCTCAACTTCAATTTAATTGGCCAATTGTTCGCAAAGCTTTGGATGAGGCGCACCAATCTCATAAGAAATTTGCTGACAAAAAGCGAGCTCCACAGATGTCATATCAAGTGGGCGATAAAGTATTTCTTTCGACCAAATATTTACAAACTACTCAAAAATCAAAGAAATTGGGTCCTAAGTATGTAGGACCTTTCCCCATTGAGAGGATTATAAATCCTGTGACTGTCCAACTGACTTTACCAAAGACTCTTCGTCGTATTCATCCTGTTTTTCATGTTAGTTTGTTGAAACCAGAACGTACCTGTGCCTTGAGACCAATCCAATCTGATCCCCCTGTGCCAATATTGATTGAGAGAGAACAACATTTCGAAATTAAAGAAATTTTGGACTCTAGAAAATGGAGGGGTCGTACCCAATACCTTGTAGCTTGGAAACATTTTCCTCCTTCCCATTCTGAGTGGGTAAATGAAAAGGACCTTAGGGCTCCTGAACTTTTAAAGAAATTTCATGCCAAATATCCTGATAAACCATAGAAATGTACATAAATGTTAACATGTAACTATTTTGTTTTTCTTTCAGGGACTTATGTCCTTCTTCTAGGGGGTCCGAATGTCAGCCTCAAGATACCTTCCCCTTCCTGACTATCTGCTATTATTTCATTATTTCTCTCGGCTGTCATGGCAACGGTGGGAGGGGAGATTTTATATGGGAAGAGAGCTGGAGGTGTTTGCATTCCTTGCTGGGCTAGCAAGGGGAGGGGGGATTCTTGTCTTTAACTTTCTGTTTCCTGGCTATCTTTTCCTCTTTTGCGCAACTGCGAACTTTTATCAAAATATGTCAAGGTCATTTGACAAGACGTCTCATCACCATCTGAAGATGACCACATGAGCTGTCTCAAAAGTTTTAATTGGAAGAATCATTTGAACTTTGGGGGGTGGGGACAAATCTATTTCTTTGTATATGCATTCTACCCGCCAATTTCTCAGTTTCGGAATTGCTTTGTAGCTACCACTTTATTTCCCAGTAAAAGGATAACTTTGCTCTACCCATGGAGTCTGAGTATTTCTTTCTTGGGATCTAAAAGGAGCGCATCCTGACACCCACTTATGACTGTATGACTGTAACTTTGTTACTTGTATCCTTACAATTTATATTGGCTGTTTCCTAGTATGATTTGATTGCTTATTTGTACCTTATGACCATTATTAAGTGTTGTACCTGATGATTCTTGACTCTTGATGAATGTACCTTTTCTTTTATGTACATTGAAAGCATTTGTACCGAGACAAATTCCTTGTGTATCTAATTACACTTGGCCAATAAAGAATTCATTCATTCATACTGCACATTGCCCACCCACACAAAATTCCCTCAGTCACCCACCAGTCAAAAGCCACTACTGCTTCCCACCATCCGATTGGCTCAGTGCTATTTATCCCATGCAGAAAAAATCCAAGGTCAAACGGTGTCAATGCAAATGGGCAGGGGTGAAGGGTGAGGGGTGAAGGGCCAGGATCCATTGGACGTGGAAAATGGCCGAGGGAGGGCAATGGGGGAGAAAAGATGGCTGTAAATTGACTGAGATGGGTGGCTGGGGGCAAAAGGGGCACAATGAAGGGTTGATGCCTAAACATCCCATTCCAGATACCCCCAGAATCCAGTTGATTGGTCAGTTGGATAGTTAAAGGAAAAGAATTTCTATTGCAAGATAACATGACACCTTTCAAAATTATCTCCTTTTGGAGGCCTAGTTCCTTATCCAGATCTGGAAGAGAAAGCTAATAACAGGGATCCATGTTTCCAATATTATAAGAAATAGTTTGATTTTTAAAAAATGATATATTGTTATTATTTTAAAAAGTGGCACATACTATCAAGAAAAAATACCTGCATTCCAATGAACACAAAGTAAAGATTTTCCAGTTATCAAAATTTGATTTCATATTTAGGAAACATAGGAAACCCAGCTTTACATATTAAATCCTTTGCTGCTTACCCTACTACTTTTTACAATTGGGGTTAGAGATTCTTACTGTTGTTCTTTTCTCCAAGACAAGAAATGAAAAGGAAGGAGATTATTTGAAATAAAAAATTTTATTCTGAAAAAAATGGAATTGTGTTCTGAATCCTCAGATTCCCCCTAGGATCAATACGTTTACTGAAACAGATTCACAACTCTGCTGAATTTTTCCCCAATTATTTCAAAATTGTCTCAATAATAGCAGCTGAAAATATCCAGCTTCTGCCAAGATGGATTAACAACAGCATGTCTCAGATTCCAGTCTCCTTCACCCATAGAACATCTTGCCTTTCTCACACTCTCTCCACAAAACACTGTGTTTTTGTAGTAGTGAAAGCTGGACAAAAAAATGGGGCTTGGTGTGTTACTTGGGGCTTCTGCAGGAAAGATGCATATAAACTGAATAAATAATAAACAAATTGATGTTAGTCTCTGCATAATATTTCATGTAAACAAACATCTGAGAATCATGCACTTGTCTTTAGAACTCACTTTGTGTACTGAGTTATTTGCATTTTAATTCGATACACAACTTCTGAATAAAGATCTGTGGGTTTTTCTTTTTCAGATATGGATTCTTGTTACTAATGTCCACAGGATCACTATCCCAGCAACGCCCAGGATCGCTGCATTCCAAAAGAGATCAGCTTCCTATCTTTCCAAGAGACTTTGGGGATCACCTTGGTCATTGTTGCTCTTTTATTTTTGTCCATCACAGTCATAGTTCTTGCAGTCTTTATTCAGCACAAGGATACTCCCATAGTCAAGGCCAATAACCAAGGCCTCAGCTATGCCCTACTGGTCTCCTTTCTACTTTCGTTTCTCTGCCCTTTGCTTTTCATTGGTCATAATCCCAAGTTATTGTACACATTTCAGCTTTAAAAGAGGGAAGCATTATTAACACTTGAAGCTGAAGATTAAATATTTTGACTGATATTCACCTCAGTAAAAATTCAAACTTTAATTTATACCATTTTTCCTGGTCCCTAAATAAAAAAAAAAAGAATTGAGATAGTGTCAATTGAATGCCTATATCTTCTTTTATGTGTTTGTGTAGATGACAAGCACAAAAATGGTTGTGGTGCCACCTTGAATTTTTGGAGCCCCTTGGACCTTGGAGACAGTAGGAGGGAGAATGAAAGGGAACGGGAGAGAGAATTCCTCTCTTGATAACTCATCCATGAGAAATGTGCAATTAAATTGTTTTCTTTCATGACATCACAAAGAACTTGCAATTTTGCAAGGGCAATCATCTCTCCAGTATCAACATGACAAGGATAACTTCTACTTCACTTCCCAAAAGACAATCAATACACCTTGACTCAAAAGAACGAAGATAAAAGTATGCCACAAATTGATGTTTTGCGATTCAAAAAAGATACCCAATGCAGACTGGTTGGGGAACTTCATCTGATCATTCCTAGTGCAAAAATAATGCTACAGGGCACTAAAGTCAGGAAGCCAGGTATCCTCAAAGACACTTTAGACCAGAACTGATGTCCAGAAGAAGTTGTTTCTACCCGATGCCATTCTACCTGATATTTCTGCTACTATCTGGGACTTTGTCCAATGTTCCACATGGTACATGTAAGATCTGTTACCCTCTGTCAATATGCCACCAGTATTATCAGCCAGGGGACCTCATTATTGCTGGCATTATTTCTCAAGCGTACATATTTTCTGACCCTGTGACTTTCAATCAACATCCATCTTACAACCTCCTGGATGAGATTGGGTAAGCCAAGGTTCTTGTTAATTGTACATTTTCCATAAGGTGTTTTCTTACAATAAATGTTTATTTTTATTTTAAGCAGGTAATTCCACCAAGAGAGGAAGATTGGGAACATAAGCTAACATAAGTGCTAGGACTATTTACATTATTCATATTAGTAGTCTATTTAGCTGCTATTTTCATGACTGTAGATGAGCAGTCCTGTTGCAGTATTCAGCTCCCATCCACTCCACATAATGTTTCACAATACTAAGTGCCAGATATGTCCCACATCAAAATCTTATGTTTCCTAGATTCAACATATTGGCTATTTAACAGCTTTCTTAAAAGAAATACATAAGTTCGTACTCATCATTTGTCCATCAAATATCAGCTGCATATGTCATGTGGAAGTCTACCATCAATTTTGGCAATCCTTCCCATGAATATGAGCTAGTTTCATAAAGAAAGATATTTTAAGATATCGCTGATTGTATGACCTTGGATATTTGCCTTGGATGGAAATTTAGCAAGACTTCTTTTGGCTCCTATCAACTGCACTCATTCAGCATGTAAATCAAACTGCAGATTTGTGACTCAGATTTATCAACATATCTTGGCTTTTGCATTTTCTGTCATTGAGATAAATGGAAATCCTCAGATATTACCCAATATCTCCCTGGGCATCCACATCTATAACAGCCAATTTGGTGCCAGTTGGACTTACCTTGCCTCACTGGAACTTCTCTCTACATGGAGCAACTTCTTCCCTAACTACAAGTGTAATAGTAAAGATGACACTATCACAGTCATTGGGGGACCTGGCTCAAATGTGAATGTCTTTATGGCAACTCTTCTGAGCTTCTAGAAGGTACCACAGGTAAGATGTTGACAAAGTGCTTAGTGCCTGAATAAAATAAAAGTGTGTACCTTCAGTCCTGATGAAGTTTGTTTGTTTTTAATTTTCTATTGTTTACATTACTGTTTAATCTACATCTGTATATTTAATTTGCTTAATAATACATGTTACATTCTTAATCTCCATCCCTTTTTTCAAATACTGGTAAAATAAATTCCATGTTTGATAATATTCTGTGTCTTTTTTTCTGTTTCATTTTCAATGTAAGTCTATCCATTTCTGCACAATCTAGTATTTTCCTAATTATCTCTTCATCTCACAGTGTTTCATCATTTTTCCAATATTGTGCAAAAATAATCCTCACTGCTGTTAAGATATGCAATATTAAATATATACTTTGCCTATCAAGTTTTTCTGGTATTATGCCTAATAAAAATAGTTCAGGTTTAAAATCTATATGTTTCCGTATCGTCTTTTCTATCCACCTATGTATTTTTGCCTGTGTTTTGTTTTTGTTTTTGTTTTTTTGCTTTTACATGAGTCTACCACATATGATAATATGTGCCTGTTTTTTGGTTACAACATTTGCTAGACATATTTTTAAATATTTTAGCTAACCTAATAAATGGTAAATGCCATTTATAAATCTATAAATTTGATGAAGTTTGTTATGTGGGTAAGCATGGATAAATATTACAGATTAATGGATAATTTGGGACAGAATGTATAAAATATACTAGAACCTAAAATGTGATATCAGTATGAATCAGATCAATAGATTCCATAATTGCAGCTGTTTGGACCCAGAAGAAGATCCTTTTCTGTTGCGGCTTCTGCCTTCTGGAAAGTCATATTATCTGAGGTGAGATATGTTCCCACCCTCTTGGTCCTGAAAAACAGAGCCTGAAAAACTGGCTTTGCCAACTGACTTAGGCCCCTGATGGTGGCATCCCATTTTAGAGGTGACTAGTAGATTAGATTGCCAACCTCATTGTCAATATTCCGATGATGGATATGGCACAAGAAGAAGAAGATTAGATAAGATCCCACCTCATCTTTTTTTGCTGCTAATATTGTTTTAATTGGTAATTAATGTTTTTGCAATGCTTAATGTTTTAATATTTCAAAATTTAATTGTCTATACCATTATTGTCAGTTGCCCAAAGTCTTACAATAGTGAGATGAGTGGCATATTAATTAAATAAGTAAATAATTTCAGAAGATAAGCATTAAAAACTAGCACTGGGGATTCATAGGTAACACGTGTCTAACCCACCATAGTTATTTTATACACCAAATGTGGCAAACCCTTTGCACTGCTTATTCCTTTCCATTTTAGTATTCGGCTAACACACAGTTTATGGAATTTAATTTTAGTATAGTTAGACCATGTATAATTGACAGACTGGATTTTATCATATATTTTAGCTGTTTTTTATTATTTTATATTAGAATTTTTAATTTTATATTTACTGAGTGTTTTTATTTGTTCTGGTCTCTGGTCTATGACTGTAATAAACTGAAGTGAATTTAATAGAAGTTGGAGCTAATCTCCAGATCCTCCATTGCAGTGGTGGGATTCAAAAAAATTTACTACCAGTTCTGCGGGCGTGGCTTGGTGGGCGTTGCTTGGTGGGCATGGAAGGAAAAGGATACTGCAAAATCCCTTTTCCTCCCCACCCCACTAACCTGCTCCCTTCTCCTGTGCAGAGCAACCAAAGAAGACCCAGCTGATCAACTGGGACTTGGAAGGCAGAGAACACATGGGGACAGGGCCAGTCCAAGGTGGTATTTGCCAGTTCTCCAAATTACTCAAAATTTCTGCTATTGGTTCTCCAGAACTGTCATAACCTACTGAATATCACCTCTGCTCCATTGGTAACAAAATGAAACTAATATCAGCTACTGCCTGCTGCCTTATGAAGCCAGCCTTTTTAAATATATTTCGACATGAGAAAGAATATCTTAAGGGATAGGTGTTGAGCAGATACGTTTTCTACTTGTTGGATTATGCAAGGCAAATTTTTGAAAAGATGCAGAACTTCTCTGCTGATCGACCTACAAACCCTGGCCAAGAATAGGAGCTATGTAGGCAAGGGCACATAAATACAGAGCCACAACACATCCATACAGATGGTCCTTGACTTACAACAGTTCATTTAGTAACTGTTTGAAGTTATACATACCGAAAAAAAATCATATATGACCAGTTTTCCCAACATTACAGCATCCCATATTCATGTGATCAAAATTCAGATATTCACATTTGTTATGGTTTTAGTATCCCAAGGTCTTGTGGTCAACATTTTGTCGCCTTCTGACAGGGAAAAGTCCACGAGGAATCCAGATTAGAGGTGGGTATTCAGCAGGTTCTGACCAGTTCTGGAGAACCAGTAGCAGAAATTTTGAGTAGTTCAGAGAACCAGCAAATACTACCTCTGACTGGAGATTTTACAGTATCCTTCCCCTGCCATGTTCACTAAGCCACGCTCACAGAACCGGTAGTAAAAAAATTGGAATCCCACCACTGATCCAGATTTGCTTAACAACCAGGTTACTAATTTAACAAGTGCAGTGATTCACTTAACAACTGTGGCAAGAAAGGCTGTAAAATGGGGCAAATCCCATTTAACAAGTGTCTCATTTAGCAACAAAAATATTGAGTTCAGTTGTGGTTGTAAGTTGAGGAGTACCTGTAATTATGATTTACTAGCATCATGAATTCTTCCTTTAGCTGTTCTGAATGATATTTTAAAAAGAGGCAAAATCCTAGAAACATAACTGGAAAATTGGAGAGAAGATGCTTCAAAACTGCCAGGAGTATCTGAGTGGTTTTTTTCCACCTGCCTGCCTGCTTCTCTCTCCCTCTCTCTCTCCCCACTCTCTTTCTCTCTCTGTGTATGAGAAAGTAAGACTAATAGGTAGAAAAATTCTAAAGAAATTTACAAATGTGGTTCCAGACAACATTCTCCAAACCTTCTTAGTAATCATCATTCATGTGGTCTATATATTTTACAATATAATAGTTAAGCACCATTCACTTGAAAACAGGGACGTACTTGTGTTTCTTTCAAAGAATATACTCAGAATCCACAAGATTGCCATTTGCAATTACATTCCTTCTTCGGTAAAATCACATCTCTTCTCATTCCTTGGAAGATTGTTTTGAAAAACATTAAACTTCATGATAAAATCTGAGTGATGATTTGGGTGGAACCAGGATGGAAAAATTATTAAGAACATTAGGGTGGAGCTTGACTTTAGTTTCCAAGGTTGGGGGGCTGGGAGAGCAGGGAGTTAACATTTGAGTTTTTAAAAAATTTTGAAAAAGAAATTATGTTTTTTGTATGTTTCCTAATTCATCCTACTTACTTAGGTTTTTTTTTTTCTTTATAGCTTGGATATGGTTCTTCACCTTTGATTAATGACCCAGCCCAACAAGCCTTTTTGCAATGGATGTTCCCTAGTAGAAACCAACTATATGTTGGGATACTTCAGCTGCTTTTATTTTTCAAGTGGACCTGGATTGGTGTCATTTTTATGGAAGATGACAATAGTCTCAACTTTGTACAGAATGAACTTCCCAAGTTTTCTCAGGGAGGCATCTGTTTTGATTTTATAGAACAATTTCCACCATTTTATTTGAAAACTGGCATCTATGAAATGATAGAATCCTGGGTGCTTGTATACCAACTGATAATTAATAGTATGGCCAGTGTTGTGTTCATGCATGGTGAATTTCACATTGTAATCTTTTTGAGGATGTTTCCCAGAATTTCGGAAATTGAAGACATACCAATGAAGAGAGGCAAAGTCTGAATAATGACTGCACAGATGGAGTTTGCTTCGGTTTCCTTTCAACGATCTTGGGATTTAGATGTCCTTCATGGAACCTTAGCCTTTGCAACTCAGTCAAAGGAGGTGGTAGGTTTCCAAAATTTTCTTCGGATGAAAAACCCTAATGTGGAGACCAGAAATGGGTTTATTAAAGACTTTTGGAAACAGGCGTTTGATTGCTCCTTCCCTACTTCTCTGGAAGAGGAGAGCACTTGGAATCACTGTAGTGGGCACGAAAAACTAGAGGCCCTTCCTAGGTCTGTTTTTGACATGAGCATAACTCCCCATAGCTCCAGTGTTTACAATGGGGTTTATGCTGTTGCCTACACTTTGCAGTCTATGACTTCATTAAAGTTCAGACACAGAATTATGTCAGAGGAAGGACAAAAGAATCTACTGCTGTGGCAGGTAATGGGGTGAATACCTAAACACCAGAAATTTTGCCCTATCTTCATTTTCTACCAAAGCTGATTCCCAATTAAGTTTAGAGTTTTTTAAATTTTAAAACTGGCATAGACAGTTTCCTGCATTACTAATTTGCTCTTCCTGTTTTTTTTTTTAAAAAATGGTTGATTTAAGGAGTTTGACTTTGTTGTAAATAATTGAAATCCATGGCAATCTTTATGACCTAGTCACTGCAAAAAGACTATTGGGAAAAATATATTTAAAGATTGATAATGGATAATGATAATGATAATGGATGATAATGGATAATGGATTAAAAGCTTGTTAATCTCAAATAGTTCCCTTTTACCTTTCTAGGCATATATAGGAGCATATAATGTTAAGTTCTGCGCATGGGCGCAAGGAACGGAGACGAGATGGTGAACAGTGAATTTCAACTTTTTATTTATCATTCTGAGCAGAGCAAAAACCTAGGGCAGCAGCAGCCTTTTTATAGGCAAGCTGCTGATCTAGTAACCAATGAGAAACATGGAGCGTTAACCCCTTTAACCAATGAGAGTGGCTCGTTAACAGCCAATCAGATTCTCCTGAATGGACCAATCCGATATCGCTATTATCGGCGGAGCTTCGTTTCGGCGATACAGCTGCGATCTCGGGGCTCTGAGATCGCAGCCGATATTTTTGCCCCTGGTCGGTCCCAACGGACCTAAACCGTCCCGTAGAGACGGGGATTGAGAAGGATACTGTTCCAGGATCCCAGAGATATCGCAAAATCTCTGGTTCGATCCAGAAGAAGCCCTTTTGCTGGCGGCGGAGAGGCAGCCCCCATAGCTGCTGAAGTCGGGACAGCTCCAGAAAGAAAGTGGCTGGAGTGAAAGTGTGTCGGCTGGGTGAGAGAAACTCTTTTGTGTTGTAAATTCGTTGAGGTTGGAAAGTTCATCCTGAACAAAGAAGAAATCTGTGAGACTTTTTTCTTTGACTGAAATCGTCTGAGCGGCGTTTTTTAAAGTGATGTCAAATTGAGGCTTGGGTTTTTTTTTTGTTTTCTTGATACTTTTTGGGGGGGATTTTAGTGTGACTTTGTAGGTAACCGGATTGAATTTTCTCTTATATATATTTTTATGCTCCCTTTGATTTTTTAACTTTCTTTAGGATAGAGGCTCCCTTTGGCTATTTTTTTTTGTTTCTGTATATATTACTCCTTTTTTCTGGGGGGGAGGAAGAGCATTAAGAAACTTTGCAACACTGCCAACTAGAGGCTTGAAAGTATTTTATTTGAATTGGAGAGAATTGCAAAAAGACCTCTTCTCAAGGACATTTTAACGTGATAAGATAGAGGGAGAGCACAGCAAAATATTATTGCAGGTGCTTTCCTGGACTGTTATCAAGAACACTTGAGGTTTGGCTTTGAAGCTGCTGGAGAAGAGAGTCATAACAAGAGCCTTGGATAAATAAACAAAGTGCAGTGTGTTTTCTTATATATACCCCATTTGCTAGCCTTTTTCTAAATTTTAATTCTAGTAATATTCTTATTTTTGTCTTTTATTTTAAAGGGAAAGCCTCAGAGCTTTTTCTTAATTTTTCTTTTCTTTTTTATTGGGACTTTTTTGCTTTTCCTATTTATGTTTTTGGACCACTTTGTTGTTGTTGTTGTTGTTTTTTTTGGATTATTGAGACTTCTTAACTGGATTAAGGTGTGAAGAATCTGAAGGAACTTTTTGTTTTTTCTCTTTTTTCTTTTTTTTTTTTTTGCTCTTAATCAATATTATTATTTTTGGATTTGTTTTTTTTTTTTTCCTTTCTATTTTTTCCTTTTTTATGATGGACTATTTCGTAATTGGATTAGGGTCTAGAAGAACCTGAAGATATTTCTTCTTCCTTTTTTCTTGTTTCTTCTTTGGTTTCGTGTCTTTTACTATTGGAGTTTTCCATTTTGGATTATAATTGGCTGCGTTACCAGTTGGATTAAAAGTCAAGAAGAATTTGAAGCTTTGGAAGCATTGAAATGAGCAGGAAACCAATAACATCTGGCATTTCTGCTTCTACCTCTGCTTCCCCACCAGCTGGAGGACAACGTTTAATTCAGACAATGTTGAAGCAAGATAAGGAACAAGAAAGAGTAACTTTACAGATGATTATGCAAGGAATCCAAGATCTCAAGACAAAATCAGACATCATTGAACAAAGAACAGGAAATATTGAACAAAGAACAGAAAATATTGAACAAAGAATAGAAAATATTGAACAAAGAATAGAGAAGACTGATGAAAAAGTGGAAAACATTAAACAAATGATGATTAAGTATGAGGAGAGATTCCAAAAAATTGAGGAAGAAGGAAAACAAAGAGAGAAGAAGATTGGAAATATTGACAGTAGATTAACAGCGGTTGAACAAGAAAAAGGTGGGATGTTGAGGTGGGAGATGGAAAGGTCAGAATTTTACCTCAGATTTCAAAATATAGAAGAGGAAAAAGGAGAAAACTTGGCAGCGGTAATGATAGAAATTTTGGCAGATGCTTTGGAAATTACAGAGGAAAAGATGATGGATGGAATAGATGAGATATATCGAGTCTATACAAGATATGCGATGAGAAATAAATTACCCAAGGAAGTCCATATTAGATTTACCAAAAAATCCATTAAAACGCAAATATTACAAGTAGCAAGAGAGAAAACACTGAAATACAAAGGTAAAGAGGTTGTGGTTTTAAAACAAATACCCAGAAGAGTGAGAGAGATGAGAAGAGAATATCGATTTCTGACCAAAATGCTATTGGAAAATGAAGTGAATTATAGATGGCTGATTCCAGAAGGACTAATGTTTAGGTGGCAAGAGCAGAGATATAGAATTGATTCAATTGAGAAAGCAGAACTTTTCCATGCAGAATTTTTTGGAGAAAGAAGAGAGGAAGCAGAGAAAGAGGTCTCATTAACTGAATTTCAAGATGAACAACTGGAGACTGAAAAAGAGAAAGGAGCAGTAGGGGGACAGATGGATAGCAAAGAACAGCGTGAAGTGAGATCCACAAGAGCGATTAGACCTAAATATAAAGCATAATCATGGAAGAAAAAAAACTGATTACAATGAATATAAATGGACTTAATTCAGCTGTTAAAAGAAGGAAAACTTTTCATAAATTAGAGAAATTAAAATTTGATATAATTTGTTTACAAGAAGTTCATATTAAAAAACAACATGAACAATTGTTATTACAGCCAAAATTGGGGAAAATATTTACTTCTTTGACTCAATGTAAGAAAAGAGGAGTGGTTCTATACATTAAAGAGGCTATCCCAGCAAAATTGATTTACACGGATGAAGATGGAAGAGTATTAATGGCTATTATCGGCCAATCAAAAGTGCAGGATTAGAACCCTGCTTTTCCTAAAGGTTTGACAAGACTTTATTTAAGCGTTTTATTAGTTCATAACACCCCTTCCCCCTGGGTTCAATTTTGGGGGTGCGGTGACGTAATCCCTGAGGTATGAAGGTTGTTTTGACTGTCTATTGGATTTACGCTGTCCCACCGGTTCCTGTCTGTAACCCGGTTTCGGTGGGACATTTTTGGGCAAGTCGGGTGCCGGTGGTTCCTCATTGGATGACTCGGTGCCGCTAATGTTCTCGTTGTTGTCCTCTGGTCTTTGCGGGCTTGCCTCTGTTGAGGTGTTCCTCTGTGGCGAGAACACGCCCCTCCCTGATTCTTCTTCATTCGTTATGCCCGATTGCTGATTTCTTTCACTCCTGCTTTCCGCCATCTCGAATTCGGTTTCTTTGACATCCCCTCAGTTTGGGAGTTACTGGAGTCATGGAAACTAGGTTGTAGCCTTGAGCGAAGCTGATCTATAAGGCGTTTCCATATTTTCCCATTGCCGGTTTTCACCCGGTACGACCTGGGTCCAGTGGCTTGAATTACAGTTGCCTCGATCCACAACGGTTCGCCGGAAAGGTTTCTGGTGAAAACTAAGTCATCTATCTTGAACTCGCGGCATTTTCCACTAGATCCACAGGGTTTCTCTGGCTCATAAGATGTGTGAAGCTGGTTGAGGTGAGAACAGAGTTTGCGTCCCATTAATAGTTCAGCTGGAGTCTTGTTGGTGATGCTGTGCAGAATGATGTGTTGGAGAAGGAGTATTCTGTTTATTTTATCTTCAATGTCCCCATAGTCCATTTTGTAGAGGGCTTTTTTAACAAATTGTACCATGCACTCGGCTCTTCAGTTAGCCGCAGGGTGCACTGGCGAAGTTAGCGCATGGCGAATACCCCAGTCCGCTAAGTATTATTCAAAGGGTAGAGCAGTAAACTGGGGTCCGTTGTCAGATACCAGAACGTCTGGCAGTCCATGCATCGTGAATAGCCTGTTCAACTTCCGGATGACGGACTCGGTTGTAGTACTCTTCATTTCATGGATCTCGAGCCAGTTTGAATAGGCATCCACTGTTAGGAGGAACATATGTCCCTTAGTAGGTCCCGCAAAGTCAATGTGGATGCGGAGCCACGGTCCTCGGGGTGTTTCCCATTCTGTTGGAATTGCTTTAGGTGGGGCATTGCTAACTTCCTGGCACTTTAAACAAGTCTTTACCCAGGTTTCGATCTGTTTGTCAATGCCCGGCCACCACACATAGCTTCGTGCGAGCGCTTTCATACACACGATGCCGGGGTGGCCCTCATGCAGTGTCTTTAATACTGCTCATTGTAACCGCTCTGGGACGATGACTCTATCCCCCCATAGGATGCAACCTTTTTGCGAAAAAAGTTCTGTTTGCTGGTTCTTTCTTTTTTTTTGAAAAGAATTTTATTAATTTTCTACAAACAAACAAGACAAACAAAACAGTAAAACATCAACTCTCATATGTACATCCAGTGTGTCGGTTGGTTCATCAGTTTTGTGCATTCATTTTGTAGTTTCAATTTCAATTATGTTACATTACAACTCATATTGTCAGTCCAACTTGTATATCCAAATATCACTTTAAAAAAAGAAATTTTTGACTATACTTTTAATCATTCATGGTTTATGAGATAACAATACTTTAAACAGTTTATTCTGTAACAAATCATATAATCATACCAAATCAATCCTAAAAACCCTTTATAAATATAGTGTCAATATTCTATTATCGTATTTTATCATCTAGCTATTGATAAAAAAGACCCCAAATTTCATAAAATTGTTTATCCTCTTGTTCTCTAATTTCAAATGTCAATCTACTCATCTCAGCACATTCCAATATTTTCTTAATAATTTCTTCCTGTAATGGTATTTTCTCATTCTTCCAATTTTTAGCAAATGCAATCCTAGCCGCTGTTAATACATTTACAATCAGGTATTCCAAATCTTTACTATATGTATCAGATAAAATTCCCAATAAGAAGATCTCTGATTTCAAGTCCGGTTCTTGAAGGGGGTGAAGTCATCAGGGGTTTGATCTACTGGCCAACCCCATTCAACCCAGCTAAGAACTCGCATTAAGATAGGATCACTTTTTGTTTTGATCGCAATATCTCTAGCTGTTAGTGACGGTGAATGTAGCGTTTCAATCTGGAGTGTTGCAAGGGTCGTTGATGGTTTCTGGAAGTGGTGCACGGCTCAGCGCGTCAGCGTGGGGAATGGCTTTCCCCGGATGGTGTTGCAGCCTCTAATTGTACGCAGCCAAAAACTCTGACTAGCGAGTCATTCTAGGTGATAATATATAGGGGGTTGGCTTGTCTCCCGCTATAATCCCCAGCAAAGGTTTGTGGTCAGTAACAATAGTAAAAACTCATCCATATACATATTCATGAGACCGTTTCACAGCAGATACAACAGCAAGGGTCTCTTTATCGATTTGACTATAGTTATGTTCAGCCTTTGATAGGGTCCTTGAAAAATAGGTAATAGGGGCTTCACTACTATTTGGTAACACATGGCTCAAAATGGCTCCTACTCCAAATGGTGACGCATCACATGTTAAAGGCAAAGTCTCGTTATACTGCATTAAAACAGCATCTGAGGTTAATAGGTTTTTTACTTGTCAGAACGCGTGCTCCTCTCGGTGCCCCCAGACCCAGGTTGCTTTTTTGTCGAGAAGCCTATGTAGGGGCTCAGCTACGATCACTTTGTGGAGCAGGAAGATGTTGTAAAAATTAATCAGCCCCAGGAAATCTTGGAGATCAGTCTTATTTCTGGGTCTTGGGGCATTCTTGATTGCTTTTAGTTTGCTATTGGTGGGGTGATTGCCTTGTTTATCGATTAGGTACCCCAGGAACTCTACTTTATCTGTACACAGTTGACATTATTTTTTTTAACCTTAAGGCCGGAGTCTTTAAATTTCTGGAGAACCAGTTTAAGATGCTCCTTTAGTATTTCTCTATTCGGGGAAGTAATTAAAACATCATCAAAGTATGGTACGATCTCTTTTATCCCCTGTAAGAGTCTCTCCATCAAACCCTGAAAAATCCCTGGGGCTACGCTAACTCCGAATTGGAGTCAATTGCACTTAAAGGCGCCTCGGTGCGTAACGATCGTTTGTGCCTCTGCTTTTTTTTTTATCTACAGGCAGTTGTTGGTACGCCTGTGCTAAATTCAATTTAGCAAAGACTTTTCTGCCCCCCAGGGATTGGAGGAGGTGTTGTACCACCGGCACCAGGGAAGCGTTCTGTTGAAGGGCATGATTCAGGGTGGCACGGTAGTCCCCACAAATCCTTAATGATCCATCCGGTTTGATGGGTGTTACGATTGGGGTTTCCCAAGGAGCGTGGTCTGTTGGTTCTAAAACACCCTGTGCTATTAATTTATCAAGTTGCTCGTCAATCTTTGGTTTAAGAGCAAAAGGTACTCGACGAGGCTTAAGGCAGATGGGGGCTACATCAGGGTTAAGGTTAAATGATATCGGGGTCCCCTTGTACTCGCCTAGTTTGTCTGCAAAGACATCCTGGAATTCCTGGCCGAGGGCCTCCTCCCAGTCGTCACTACTGGTTTGGTCAATGCCGGTTACCTCGATCCCAAGTGGAGCAAACCATTGAAGGCCTAACAAGCTAGGCCGATCACAGTCGATGATGGTCAATGGTAAAGATGCAGTACAATTTTTGAATGAGACCTGGACTAGGCTGGATCCAACGACCAGAATTCAGTTCCCTTGATAATCCTTGAGTATGATTCTTTGGGTTCTGAGGTCTTGCTGCCGGACGGCAGGGATTAATTGTTTAAGCTGTTAGGGATAACATTGTTTACCCTAACTGGTTTAGGTAAAATAATAAATATGTTATCATGGTTTGTTGGTTAAAGTGTGTGTAACTTTAACTGCAAGAATGTAATTAAGGGTGTGGTTGGAAAAGCACCATAAAAGGAGCAAGACAATGGCAGCTCGCTCTCTGGCTTAATGATCCCTAATTACTGGATGGATTGATGACTGTGTTTTTTCCTACTGGAACGGGAGAGAGAAAGGAGGGTTGATTTCTCAACGGTGAGAAGAGATAATATGGACTGATTTATTGTAAGTGAACTGACATTGAATACACAACACGGACTTTGCAAATTGAGAATCCCAGAATGAACTGACTGAAATGATACATGACTAATGGACTGTTTTTGACTATGCTATAACTCTTAATGGAATAAACTATATTTTGATAGCACAAGCGTATCTGCTTTTTACTGAGTATTAACTAACATACAAATCTCACACATTTATCTGTCTGCCTAACTGACTAACGCTGCACATTCTGTTTAGTGTGTTTTCCTTAACATTGGTTGGGGGAACAGGCTTAACAAAGGTTATGGGCCTAGAGGCTGCAAAGTCAGTTTAACTAGGTATATGTAAAAAGTGAGAATTTGTGTTGTTACACGTTACAGTAAACAGACAGCTGTGTTTTATTAATTATAGTTTTATATCCATATATAGAAAACATGGCACAATTCAATCTGCAAATTTGTCCCTTATATCCAAGCTGGATGAAACGAACTGTGTTTCATGGTCTATGAAATGTAGTCTACTTCTACGAAGAGAAGGTCTGTGGAACATAATTGAAAACCCACCAAATGTAGAGGAATGGGATCTGGAGGTTGAGGAAGATAGTCAAAAGATAGAAGACTTTAAGCAGAAGAGTGAACAAGCTCTTTGCATAATAGGACTAACACTATCTGACCAGCAACTTGTTCATATTCGCGGAGAACAAATGGCTGTTCGGTGTTGGCAGAAGCTGAAGAGTATTTACGTCTGAGATCATGTTGGTGCTCACATAAATCTAACATGGAAGCTTTTCAGGACTCATCTCCAAATGAATGGTGATATGCTGAGTCATTTGAATACTATGAAAGGTATTTTTCAAGAACTGCACAAGAAAGAGCTTATTTTCTCCGAACTACACCAAGTCTACATAATTCTGTCTTCATTAGAGGAAAATTTTGATAACTACATCACTTCCCTTGAAATTTTGCCTAAGGAAAGCCTAACTTTAACTGATATCACTGGCAGATTGATTGAAGAGGCCAGAAGAAGGCTTGAAAGAGATCAGTTAAGGAGGGAGCAACCTCAAAAAGAAGATATTGAATCTCCTACTGCATATGCAATTAAAAAGTGTTTTAATTGTGGAGGAAGAGGACATTTGGCAAGGTTTTGTAAAAAAGCAAAGCACCAGAAGGCTGGCCAGAATACTAAAAGTCATCAAAAGAAAAATAAAATTTTTGAGTTAGCCATGTATTATAACGGAGCTGTAAAAAATAATTTATGGGTGGTTGACAGTGGAGCATCCCACTGTATAACAAATGATAACAAAAATTTTATTAAAATGTCCATAAGTTCACAGCAGATATCGTTAGCCAATGGCTGGAAACTGAAAGCTAAAGGTCAAGGTATAGCATATTGTTCTTGCATAAAAGAGAAAGTAAAAATGTTATATGTACTACAACTTAAGTTTAATTTACTTTCAGTTAGAATTTTGGTTAAACTAGGATATGTAGTTACCTTTAGGGGAGATAACTGCATAATTGAAAAAGAAGATAAGAAAATTATTGCATCTTTAAGAGGTGAATTGTATGTATTAAATGATAATGGTTTAGAGGTGGCTAATATGGTTTATGATAATAAGAAACCTCATGATGAATGTATTCACTTGTTACATCGAAGGCTAGGGCATTTAAATTTTAAAATGCTTAAGAGAACTGTTCAACTATCTAAAGGAATAAGTTTGAAACCTTGTAATAAGTATTTGCAATGTTTTGCTTGCAATCGAAGCAAAAGCAAGGTCATACCAGCAAATGGAGTTGATGGATTTACTACCAAAGAGCCTTTAGAGGTGGTATTTGCCGATTTAATAGGTCCGAAAAAACCAAGTGTAGGAGGTGCTCGATACATATTAAGTATAATGGACCACTATTCTAGATATGGGTTCTGCTATTTAATGAAAAGCAAAACTGAAACGTATCTAAATTTCTTTAATTAGTTAAAATTTGTAGAAAGAAAAACTAAAAAGAAATTAGTAACTCTTAAAACAGATAATGGTGTGGAATTTACAAATAATAAATTCCAGAGTAGACTTAGGATGGCAGGTATTCAACATAAAAAGTCTGCACCATATCGGCCACAACATAATGCCTTTATAGAGAGACGAGGCCAAACACTGCAGTCAATGGCACGTACTATGTTGTCTGATTCAGGATTACCTGACAATTTGTGGGGAGAAGCAATAATGTGTGGTAATCATATATTAAATAATGTTGTTAATTCAACAACAGGTGAATTACCATTCACACTGTGGCATGGTATGAAACCTGATTTAAGTTACATGCACACATTTGGAGCACCAGCATGGGTGCATATCCCTACACAACTCAGACACAAAGGACAACATAGAGCTAAAAGATTATTTTTTGTAGGATATGAATCAAATCACAGATCTTATAGATTCTGGGAACCAGGTACATCTAGAGTTTACACCAGTGCTAGTGCTAAATTCCTAGAACATGTAGGATGGAATAGATTAGAGCAAGATTTAGATAATGTAATTATTGAACCCTACAAAAGGCAGAAAGAAAAGAATAATTATAAGAAGAGTCCAATTAAAGAAGTCCACAAAGAGAAAATAGGACCAGAACAAGAAGAAACAGTTGATCAGGAAGAGTTAGATAATCAAGAACAGGTAGTAAAGGAAAGTCCACCTGTAAGTCCTGTAATACCTAGACATTCTACACGTGTAACTAGACCATCTGATAGGTCTCAAGCAAGTATAGTTTGCCAAGTAACTAAAGTTCCAACTAGTGTAGATGAACTTAGGATGTATCCTGCTAAGGATCAGGAGAATTGGCAAAAGGCAATGGAAAAGGAACTAAATTCATTAAAGGTAATGAAAGTATATGAAGATGCCAAATTACCTCCAGGAGAAAAGTCAATTGGATACAAATGGATATTCAAAGTAAAAATTGGAAATAATGGGACTGTTACCCATAAGGCTAGGTTGGTAGCTCAACGATTTAATCAAACTGCATTTGATTATGATGAAGTTTTTGCACCAAGTCTTAAAGCAACATCCTTGACAGCAGCTTTAGTGTGGGCAGCTAAGAAAAACTATATCATTAACAATTTAGATGTAGAAACTGCTTATCTGCATGCACCATTGCAGCACACTATATATTTGAAAAAACCAGTTGGTATAAAAGATAATAAATTAAATAGTAATGATTGTTGGAAACTCAAAAGAAGTATTTATGGATTGAAACAATCTGGCTATGAATGGAACTAATATATTGTGAAAGAATTAAACAATATAGGATTTAAATCTGGTTCAGCAGATCCATGTGTGTTTAAAAGAGAAAATAATGGAACAGTGTCATTATTGTTATTATTTACAGATGATATTGCTTTGATAACTAAGACTAATAATGAAGCTAATGAGATTATATCATTATTAGCCAAAAAGATAAAATTAAAGCATTTAGGTGAGATTAAAAGGTATCTAGGATTGACAATTAAAAACAATTAATTAAAATGTATAAAATGGAACTTTGTAAACTGGCAAAAACTCCAATGAGTCAGGAAGTTTGCCAAACTGATGCTCAAAATCCCAAATTCAATAAGTCCACATATCAATCTTTGATTGGTAGCTTATCATATATCAGCAATTGGTCAAGGCCAGATATTGCTTACAGCGTTAATCAGCTGGTGCGATTTAATGCAGATCCTCATCAATGTCATTGGCAATCATTAAAGAGAATTTTAAGATATCTTAAAGGAACAATGTACCATGCATTGTATTTAGAGCCAAAGGGTGATTTGAGTCTTAGTGCCTATGCAGATGCAAGTTTTGCAACTGACATAAACACTAGAAAATCAATCTCTGGAACAGCTATGTTATTTGGTAAGACACTAATAGGGTGGAGGTCAATCAGACAACAGCATATCAGCTTGTCCACGATGGAAGCGGAATTTTCATGTCTGTCATTACTTTGCACTGACTTAATTCTGTACAAACAGTTATTATTAGACATGTGTGTAACTGTTAAAGATTCCATTATTCTGTACGAAGACAACCAGGCAGCCATACAGTTGGCTACTAATATTGCTGTAAAACTAGATCAAAGCATACTGATTTAAGATACTTAAATGTTAGAGAATCTGTGAAGAATGGTCTAATTAAACTGGAGTACTGCATGAGGGAAGAAAATATTGCAGACCAGTTTACAAAAGATCAAGGTGTAGTCAAGTTTAAAGAGAGTTGTAACAACTATGATTTAAAGATGTAAATGGTTATATTATTATTATTACCCAAAAGGGGAGAATGTTAGGGATAACATTGTTTACCCTAACTGGTTTAGGTAAAATAATAAATAAGTTATCATGGTTTGTTGGTTAAAGTGTGTGTAACTTTAACTGCAAGAATGTAATTAAGGATGTGGTTTTAAAAGCACCATAAAAGGAGCAAGACAACGGCAGCTCGCTCTCTGGCTTAATGATCCCTAATTACTGGATGGATTGATGACTGTGTTTTTTCCTAATGGAATGGGAGAGAGAAAGGAGTGTTGATTTCTCAATGGTGAGAAAAGATAATACGGACTGATTTATTGTAAGTGAACTGACATTGAATACACAATATGGACTTTGCAAATTGAGAATCCCTGAATGAACTGACTGAAATGATACATGACTAATGGACTGTTTTTGACTATGCTATAACTCTTAATGGAATAAACTATATTTTGATAGCACAAGCGTATCTGCTTTTTACTGAGTGTTAACTAACATACAAACTTATCTGTCTGCCTAACTAACTAATGCTGCACATTCTGTTTAGCGTGTTTTCCTTAACATTGGTTGGGGGAACAGGCTTAACATAAAGGTCTTCCAGGAAACCATCGAGAGGGACGATCTTGAATCGACTTCCATCACACAGGGATGGTTTTCGATGGCGACCTTCACTCGGATCTTCTTTGCAACTAATGATGAGGCGTGACCAATTGTAATGGTTTGGTGTGCCTCTTCTCATTTCGTTGAATTGGCTAGTGGTTTATTTCTGTAGGAGTGGTTGTTCCATTGGTGGTTCAAATGTTCTCGACTCACAGGATGATTTCCTGTGGTTTGGCGGTAGTTGGTCCCCCTCTGAAATGGGCTGGATCCTTGCTTGCTTCTACAGACCTTTCCGATGTGGCCTCTCTTCCCACAAACATGGCAGAGTGCATCGAGGAATTTGCAGTCTGATCGTGGGTGGTTTGCCCCACAACCTGCGCATTGATGCTGCAGTCTCTGATTACGCTGGTGGCATTGGTCTCGTTCAGACTGGAGCCAGTTGAACTCTTCCTCATCACTTTCTGATGACAATTCAAGGTCCTCGTGGTGGGTTGCCGTTGTTTGTCCCTCTAGGCGAGGTGAGGTTTTGCCAGCGAGTTGGCAGAGCGGGGCATTGGTGTGGTGCATTCGGGCAGCCGACTTCCTGGTTGCTTCTGCTGCAGTAGCGTCAGCGATGGTATCTGCAAGGCTGATGTCGCCTTTCGCCATCAGCTTACTTTGCATGTGAGATACATCTAAACCCAGAACTATTCAGTCTCTTAGAGCTTCTTCGAGGTCAACGAACCCACAGAGGCCTCCCAGGTGCTGGAGATCCATGATGAAATCTGCAATGCTTTCTCCTTTCTGCTGGTCTCTCTGGTAAAATTCATGTCTTCAGACAAGCATTGGTATAGTAGGTACATAGTGGGCCCGTAGGAGGGGCTCGAGGACATCCCAGTCCATGGATTTCACCTCAGCCGGTTTCGCCAGTGCCTTAGCCATCTTAAAAACGGCAGGTCCGCAGTGAGTCAGGAATACCGCTTGCTTTTTTCCAGTAGTGGCATCCTTCAAGTTGTTAGTCTCCAGAAACATCTGGAACCAGTCCAGTCTACTTGTGCCGGGTCGAAGGGAGCGGGTGGTATGGTGCCACCAGACATGGTTTCCGCTGTTGATGCACCTTCAGCCACGTGCTCTGTTTGGTGCTCTGTAGTGTTCAGTCAGTTCTGACGTCTCCGGATCCCATCCTCGTCGCCAGTGTTAAGTTCTGCGCATGGGCACAAGGAACGGAGACGAGACGGTGAACAGTGAACTTCAACTCTTTATTAATCATTCTGAACAGAGCAAAAACCTAGGGCAGCAACAGCCTTTTTATAGGCAAGCTGCTGATCTAGTAACCAATGAGAAACGTGGAGCGTTAACCCTTTAACCAATGAGAGTGGCTCGTTAACAGCCAATCAGATTCTCCTGAATGGACCAATCCGATATCGCTATTATCAGCCAATCAGAAGTGCAGGATTAGAACCCTGCTGTTCCTAAAGGTTTGACAAAACTTTATTTAAGCATTTTATTAATTCAAAACATATAACTTGTAGATTCTCAACCTCTTAGGATGCAGTTAAACAGTGATAAGATTTCCTTATCCCTATAGTATATTTCCACTAAATAAATGTCCTAACTCTGGCAGGATATAGTTGGTAAATGTCCTCGGCTTTTATTACATGTCTTTAATTATACTGTACTCATTTTTGACAAGGACAGATTCTAGCTTTCATAAATGTTCTTCAGCTTCCAATCTTGGCTATGTAATAATGTTATTAGATAACTGTCTACATAACCAGGTTCAGAGGCATAGCTTAGAGGAAAGACCATGGGAAATGAGTTAAGTTTTATGGGAAGGCTAACTGGGTAAAAGGGACTCCCGAGTGAAAGAAAACAGGGGTTCTCCTATCATCTGGAAACTCTAAAGGCAGAATATTGTTTTCTTCTGCACTGCATTGCACACCAGAATACTGCACTGCATACCAGAATAACTAGAAACAAGGACATTTTTTTCCTAAATGCGATCACTCTGCTAAACAACTAATTCCATAACACAGTCAAACTATTTAGTAAGACTGTATTACTATTATTCTTCTCATCCTTCCTATTCCCTATCTCTTCCAACTTATAACTATAACTGTGTTTCTTGTATCTTTACAATTTATATTGTTTTATTTGTTTCCTAGTATGATTTGATTGCTTATTAGCAACTTATGACTATCAATAAGAGTTGTAACTTATGATTCTTAATGAATGTATTTTATTTTTTCTTTATGTACACTGAGAGCATATGCACCAAAGACAAATTCCTTATGTGTCCAATCACATTTGGCCAGTGAAGAATTCTATTCTATTCTATTCTATTCTGTTCTGTTCTGTTCTGTTCTGTTACGTTCCGTTCCGTTCCGTTCTGTTCCACTCCACTCCAACTCCACTCCACTCCACTCCATTCCATTCCATTCCATTCCATTCCATTCTATTCTATTCTATTCTATTCTATTCTATTCTATTCTATTCTATTGTTTTACTTCTTTATTCATTTCTTTCCACTCAAGTTGGTCACTGGAATAGGCAATTGTCTTGGTGCCTGAGATTGCTTTATTTCTTTTATTATTTCTTCTTTTTATTTTTGTCTTCAGTGGTGTAGGCTGCATAGTTATAGCTGAGGATGTTCATTATTTGACTCTATTCTGCTTATATTTTTCATCATATAATTACATTATTATTGGCAGACCATGTCAAATGTGGTTTTGAACTGTGATTTGTTTGCATAGATATTGCTAAATTTGACTTCTCAAATATCCATACCTTGTAACCTATTACAGAATTTGAATGGTTTTGGTGAAACAATATTGCTCATACCTTTTGTTCCTCTATGAAATTAATTTCACCACTATCTACGAAAAGTCTCGTTTAACAATAGTATTGGGGAAATTATTTCCTTTGATCAGAATGGGAACTTGGAAGCAGGATTTGATATTATCAACTGGGTCACATTCCCAAATCTAAGCTTTCATCAAGTCAAAGTGGGAAAATTTGATTTCAGAGCTCCCAAAAAACAAGCATTCAGGGTTTATGTTGATGACATTAAGTGGCCAAGGAAATTTAATCAGATATTTTCCATATAAAGTTGGGGTCCATTTCTTTGGTCCAGGATGCAGGGAATGAAAATAACTGTATGGTTATATTAAGGCAATTGGTTGAATTTCCTTCCAAGTTGTTATAGATCATTTCAAAATGTCACCAAGATACTTTCAATCTTACACAGGAAAAAACCCAAACACACCAAAACCTGCATACCTGTCCCCATGAAAATCTACGAATATATATGTGTGTGTGTATGTGTGTGTGTGTTTTCTTAAGTTTTCATGGCTATTTATATGTGTGGTATTCAGCTTTGTTCAAGTATTTTCGCATGTCATTATAGTTGTGCTTTTAAAGTTGTAGTGACATTTCGGCAGAATCTCATCTGCAATCTTGTGTATTGGGTTCATCTATGTGTCACACAGTGTATTTGGTATAGAGATTTTTTTGTTTATGAGTGCAAGCTTCCAGATGATTGATAGTCTGGTAGAGTCATTTGCTGTATGCCTCCCACAAACTCAAACTATGGCTAAGATACATCGATGACATATTTGTTATATGGCCCCATGGAAAAGAAAACCTAAACAATTTTCTAACACAACTGAAAAGCACACACCCCAAATCAAATTCACCATGGAAATGGCAACAAACAACTACTATTCCTAAGATGTACTAATCTACAAAAAAAACCAGCTAGCACACTAGGACAAACCATATACCAGAAGAAAACACACACCAACTGCTACCTCAATATGCAATCCACCACAACCCAGCACAAATAAAATCTGTGTCCAAAACATTAATTGCCAGAACTAAACGCCTGGCAGACAAGACACACATAAAGATTGAACTATGCACCCTGACAGCTAATGGCTCCGACAAAAACAAAATCATGGGCCTGAGGCACAAAAACACACTGAGACACAATAGAGACCCAGAAGATGAACAGACCTATGGAACAGCTGTCCTGCCCTACATAAGAGGTACAACAGACAAAATCAGTAAGCTACTAGACAGGCATCACATCAAGACTGCCTTCAAAGCAGACAAAATAATAGCAGCCATCCTAAGAAAACCCAAATATAAAATTGACCTGAAAAACCAAGGCATATATGAAGTCCCCTGCACATCATGCCCTGCCACATGAATAGGACAAACCAATAGAAGGATAAAGGCCCTCCTTGAAGAACACAAGAATGCACTAAAAAAGCTGGAACACACTTCCTCACAAGTCCAACATATGAAAGCCACAGGATATAGCATCGACTTCAATGGCACCAAAACCCTAGCCGCTATAGAAAAGCCCAGCTACAGAATCATCAGAGAAGCCATAGAGATTGATAAAAGATCTAATAGTATGAATAGAAGAGATGACTCTACCAGACTATCAATCATCTGGAAGCCTGTACTCACAAACAAACAAAATCCAAACAAACACCTGAATACAAACAGACACCTCTAACCCAAACATGCCCCAGCCATTTATCCAAATAAAACCTAGCTTCGTAATAAAAAATTGTCAGCCATTCACAAGAAACCAAGCTGCACTGAAAACCCCCAATGCACAAAACACAATGTTGCCAGCTAATCAAGAACACAGCAACTCGAAGGCCAATAAACACAGACCTAGACTCCCAGCCAATCAGGATGAAGAAAAAAAACCCATTCAAATAAAGCATGAAGCCAGCACCAAATTCAAAGAGAAATGGCTGAATATTTTACCCAGAATTCTATTTCTGTTCCAAACAATACCAATTAGGCTTTGAAAAGACTATTTTGAAGATTTAAATAAAATCATGTTGAAGTTTATATGGCAAGGTAAAAAAGCGAGAATAAAGCTAAAGCTTTTGCAAGATGCTAGAATTAGAGGAGGTTTTGGCCTGCCTAATTGGGAATTGTATTATCAAGCTGCAAGTTTGATGTGGGTTAAAGAATGGATAACATTAAGAAAGCATAGATTGTTGACATTAGAAGGGCATGATTTGCTGTTGGGCTGGCATGCTTTTTTATGGTATAACGGAACTAAAACACAGGGTTATTTTAGAAGACATTATATACGGGAGTCTTTGTGGTAAAACTGGGAGAAGATAAAAAGACAATGTTATTTGAAAATTCCAGTTTGGTTATCGACTATTGAAGCATTTTCCTATCCTATAATTTATAAGAAGGAACAAACAGTTAGATATGGGGAACTCTTGGATGAAAAGGGTGAACTTAAATCGATCCAAAACTTAGAGGAACAAGGTATAAGGATGAATTGGTTTTCATATGCACAAATACATTCAAGTTATGATGAAGATTCTAAAATGGAGGGATTCTCTGATAAACAGACTGATTTAGATAAGATCTTGATGGGTACTGATGAGAAGGTGATTAAAAAATTATATGGGTATTTATTGGGAATTAAATTAGAGGAAGAACAAGTTAAAGAAACTATGATTGCTTGGGGGAAGAATTTTGGATATGGGATTGATCTAGAGAAATGGCAAAAATTGTGGTTTTAAAATTATAAAATGACAATGTCAACAGCATATAAAGAAAACTTGTATAAGATGTTTTACAGGTGGCACTTTCCCCCAACAAGAATAACAAGAATGTTTTAGAACAAATTTGAAAAATGCTGGAAATGTCATCTGATACCTGGCTCGTATTACCATATGTGGTGGACTTGTGAGGACGCTAGAAAATATTGGACTAAAATTCGCATCTGGTTGGAAAAAATAACAAAGAAACACATAGACTTGAAACCAGAGATCTTCTTATTGGGAATTTTATCTGATACATATAGTAAAGATATGAAATACCTGATTGTAAATGTATTAACAGCGGTTAGGATTGTATTTGCTAAAAATTGGAAGAATGAGAAAATACCATTACAGGAAGAAATTATTAAGAAAATATTGGAATGTGCTGAGATGAGTAGATTGACATTTGAAATTAGAGAGCAAGAGGAGAAACAATTTTATGAAATTTGGGATCTTTTTTATCAATGGCTAGATGATAAAATTCGATAATAGAATATTTAGAATGCTAGACAGTAAGGAATATCTTTATTTTGTTTTACTTGCCTTTGTTATTTGACATTATATTTATAAAGGGTTTTTTAGGATTGATTTGGTATGATTATATGATTTGTTTCAGAATAAGCTGGTTAAAGTATTGTTAGCTCATAAAGCATGAATGATTAAAAATATAGTCAAAAACTTCTTTTTTAAGTGATATTAGGATGTATAAGTTTGGATTGACAATATGAGTTGTTATGTAACATAATTGTAATTGAGACTACAAAATGAATGCACAAAACTGATGAACCAACCGACACACTGGATGTACATATGAGAGTTGATGTTTTCATGTTTTGTTTGTCTTGTTTGTTTGTAGAAAATTAATAAAAAAAAATTTTTTAAAAAAGAAAGAGAAATGGCTGCCAAAGCCTGACACACACGATTAAGAAAAAACCCAATAAACAAGCCTGGGGGTGGCAGATGAGATTCTGCCAAAACGTTACTACGACTTTAAAAGCACAACTGCTGAGACGTGGGAAAAATTTGTTTTAAATTTGGTGCGAGCCATCTGCTGTGCCAGAATGTTTTTTTCTTCATCCTAATTGGTTGGGAGTCTTGGTCTGTATTTATTGGTCTTGGAGTTTGCTGTGTACTGCTTGATTGGTGTTTCTAATATCTTCTGTCTGTTTTGTAGCTTTTTTTGTCCAGATTGGCTGGTAACATTGTGTTTCCTGTATTGGAGGATTTTAGTGTGGCTTGGCTCCAAGTAAATGGATTTTATTGGGAATCTAGGTTTCATCTGGGTGCCTGGTCGGAGTGTGTTTGAGCTGGAGGTATCAGGGGGAGTTTGTTTGTTCCCAGGTGTTTGCCAAGCTTGTGGTATGGAGATTTTTTTGTTTGAGAGTTTTGTTTGAGAGACTTCCAGATAATTGAGAGTCTGGTGGTGTTGCCTCTTCTATTCATTCTTTCAGGTCTTTTTTCAATCTCTATGGCTTCTCTGATAATTCTGTAGCTGAGGTTTTCTATAGTGGCCAGGGTTTTGGTGCCATTGAAGTCAATGCTATGACCTGTGGCTTTCATGGACCAATAGACAAACCAATAGAAGAATAAGTACCTGCCTGGATGAACACAAAAATGCAGTAATAAAAAGTTGGAATACACTTCCTCACTAGTCCAACACATGAAAGCCACAGGTCATAGCATCAACTTCAATGGCACCAAAACCCTAGCCACTATTGAAAACCCCAGCTATAGAATTATCAGAGAAGCCATAGAGATTGAAAAAAGACCTGAAAGCATGAATAGAAGAGATGATTCCACCAGACTGTCAATTATTTGGAAGCCTGCACTCACAAACAAAAATATCTCCACACCACAAACCAGGCAAACACCTGGGCACAAACAGACCTCCCCACCAATAGCTCCAGCTCAAACACACCCCAACCAGGCACCCAGATGAGACCTAGCTTCCTAATAAATGATACCCATCAGTTTACTCGAAGCCAAGCCTCACTAAAAGCCTCCAATACAGAAAACACAATGTTGCCAACCAATCAAGACAAAAAAAGTTACAAACAAACAGAAGATATTAGAAACACCAATCAAGCAGAACACAGCAAACTCCAAGACCAATAAACACAGACCAAGACTCCCAACCAATCAGGATGAAGAAAAAAACCATTCTGGCACAGCAAATGGCTAGCACCAAATTTAAAACAGAAATGGCTGTGAAAGTCTGACTCACAGATGAACACTGTACAGAAGCCTGATGATGGCAGATGAGATTCTGCCGAAACGTTGCTACAACTTTAAAAGTGCAACTATAATGACGTGGGAAAATATCCGAACAAAGCTGAATACCATGCATATGTGTTGTGACTGAAAGGATCGATCCTGCTGTGAGTTTTGCTTCTGATGAATCTGAGGATGAAAGGCTGGAACCTGCTGAGAATTTGGAGTCTAAATTGTTAGAAGACACAGATGTGAGCCAGGGGGATGAGAGGTTATCACACAGACATTCTTCGCCTGAACCCTCGACCTCATTCATGCCTGCAATTGAGCCACAAGATGAGTCAGAGGAGTCAAGCGAGGAAGCTGACAGATTGTGGCTAGATGCCACAACAAGAAGGAGGCTGAAACGTCAAGCTGTGTGGAGGCATCAGGCCAGACGATGATTTAGGGAGATTGACATGCCCATCTAGGTGGTTCACGGAGACAAACTCAGTTAGAAGGGAGGGCGAGCCAATAATTAGTAATTAGCACATTGCCTCAAGGATTATAAAAGGACACAGCTGTGTGGGGGAAGTTTCTCAGGAACAAAGTGATTGATTACGTGCAGAGGTTTTCGGCAGAGGCTCGGAGCTTTGAGAATTTGTGCCAGAACTGTTGTGATAAACAGGGCGTGTGGAATATAATCTTGTAAGACTCCTTTCTGTTGGATTTGAGTTTTGGGGCGGCTGCCTTTGGTTTGGTTTTGTTGGAACTTTGACGGGGGAGCCATAACACACATATATATTATAATAAGAACCAATATTATGTGGCTATTCCAATTCAACATTTAAGCCTTCTGTTTTGTCTGCTTCTTTTTGTGCTTAGGCTCAGCCTCTGTCTTTGTGCAATGAACCCTGACATAAAGGTCATAGCAAGAGCAAGAAGGAAGGGAAGCCATTTTGTTGTTATGTTTGTCTTCCATGCCCAAGAGGAAAAGTTTCATACCAGATGGGCAAGGCTTTCATGGATTGAATTTGAAAACTGGTGATGGTGTTTATAAATCTTCACATTCATATTATTTCATTTGTGGAGGATAATAAACTGGCAGGAATAGCCAACATGCTAGATGATAGAGTCAAGATCCAGATGGATCTTGACAGACTTGAACACTGTATCCTATCTAACAAAATAAAATTCAATAAAATATAGAGAAAAGTCAAGTCTTACACTTAGACAAGAAAAACCAAAAGTACACAGATAGACTGGGTGAAACCAGACTTAATAGCAGTAACTGTGAGAGGGATCTTGGAATCTTAGCAGACAAGCAATTAAATATGAGCCAATAGTGTGTGGTGGCAACCAAAAAAAGCCAATGCATTTACAGAGCATTACAATCAAGATCAAGGGAGGTACTAAGATCTGTTTTTAAAGCCTTAGTAAGACCATACCTTGTACTGCATCCAGTTTTGGGCATCATTTATAAAAAAAGATGTTGAAACTCTAGAAAGAGTGCAGAGAAGAGCAATGAAGATGATTAGGGAACTAGAACATACAATGAACAGTTGCAGGAACTGGGTATGGCTAGTCTAGTGAAGAGTGAGCCCAGGGGAGACATGATAGCAGTGTTCCAATATCTGAGAGGCTGCCACAGAGAGGAGAGGGTCAAGCTATTTTCCAAAGTACTTGAAGGCCAGACAAGGAATAATGGATGGAAACTGATCAAGGAGAGATTCAACCTAGTAATAAGGAGAAATTTTCTGACAGTAAGAGTAATCAACCAACAGAACAGAAGTTGCTTTCAGAAGTTGTGGGAGCTTCATCACTGACAGCTTTCAAGAAGAGCCTGGACTGCTGTCTATCAAAAATGGTGTCGTGTTGCTTGAGTGGGGGCTGGACTAGATGACCTTCAAAGTCCTTTCAAACTCTATTTGTTCTGTCCTTCATTAACATACTCGAGATCCCCGCGCTTTGATTGGCCAAAGCGCGGGGCTCTCCGATTGGTCAGGCGAGCCGCGCCGATTGGCTCGCTAAGAATCTCCCGCGATTGGTCCGTTCAGACCGCGGGAGATTCAAAGTGGTGCCATTGGCCACGGCCGCGGCGGCGAAAGGAATAAAAACCATGGGCTTTTTTCCTTTCGCCAGTTCGGTTCCAGCATACCAATAAAGAGCTTTGCACTAAGTCACCGACTCCTGGCATCATTTCGTGGACACGACACTGGCGACGAGGGTGGGATCCAGACCCTGAACCGAACCACGTGTCCGACGGAAGCCAGACGAACCACCCAGATGGCGAAAATCGCACCACCCGCCCCCTTCAACCCCGCCACCGAGGACTGGGAATTGTTCTCCGACCGATTCCACATGTACCTCGAGTGCACCGGCATGAAGGATGCCTCCGGCCCAATGAAACGCGCCGTCTTCCTGACCCACTGTGGGACCGAGGTCTTCCAGATGGCCAAAGCGCTGGCCAAGCCCGCCGATGCGACCGCGATGGACTGGGACGTCCTCGAACCCATTCTTCGGCGGCACTATGCTCCAGAGGTACCCATCCTGATCCGGCGCAATGAGTTCTACCGGCGGGACCAGAGGTCGGGTGAGAGTTTCAGCGACTTCGTCGCCGAGCTGCGACACCTAGGGGGGCTCTGCAAATTCGATAACCTAAACAACGCTCTGAGAGACCGAATCGTGCTCGGTTTGTGGGACCCCGCCCTCCAGAGCCAGCTGATGGCTAAGGGCGACATCAGCCTAGCAGACACCCTCACCGCAGCCGCAGCCGCCGAAGCAACCCGAACTTCCGCCGAGAGCATGCGCAGACCGAACACGGGGGACCGCAGCGGAAACAACAACCCGGCGAGGTCGACCGAGCCCAAAACTGAGACGACAATCCACCAGGGCGACTTCCACTCGGCATCAGGCACATCCGATGACGAGGAGGACATCCATCGACTCCAGACAGGGCGCGACCCACGGAACCGGCGAGGTCGTAAGTCGAGGACCAACTGTGCCGGCTGCGGCGGCGACCACCCCAGGTCGGAATGCCGGTTTTTTGAATCAATCTGCCGGCATTGCAACAAAAAGGGACACATCGCCCGTGTTTGCCGCCTGAAGAAAAACCGCAGTCTGGCACGATGGGACCAGAGCGACCGGAGGAAGGAGAGCACACCACCCCAGACCAGAGATCGCCCCTCGGACAGCCGATGGGACTGGAACGGACGATCCTCGCGAGGCGGTGACAACCAGCGGAGAGAGGAGACCCACCAGACGGTCACCATCGGCCACGCCATCACCAACGATACCTGGAAGGTCCACGTCGAGGTACGCATCGAGGGCCAGCCTTGCAAAATGGAGGTGGACTCCGGGTCCTACCTCTCCATGATTGCATGGCACGAGATAAAGCGGTTGGTGCCTACCCTCCAAATGAGGAACGTAGACAGCCAGAGACTCATTGTAAAGGACTACCAGGGAAACCGCATCCCGGTAGTCGGCACCAAAAGCTTTAACATCACTTATAAGGGGCGCACCGAACAACTCCCCCTAACGATCGTCGACCGCGACCGCCCAAGCCTACTGGGACTGCAATGGTTCGCCCCGCTCGACATCGCCCTCACGGGAGTCGACCACGTCACCGACGACGGCTGGGAGCAGCAACTAGCCCGGGAGTTCCAAGAGGTCTTCGAGGCAAGTACCGAGGGCCCCTCATATCGTTCGACCTAGACCCTAACGTCCCCCCCAAACGCCTGAAACCAAGGCGGGTGCCATTCGCACTGAAACCCAAAATAGACGAGCAAATTGACAAGCTCGTCAAACAAGGGGTCCTGCAGCCCATAGACCATGCCCGGTGGGAGACCCCCATAGTCACCCCGATCAAGCCCGATGGGTCGGTGAGGATCTGTGGGGACTATAAGGCCACCCTAAATGGCGCGCTACAACAAAGCACCTACCCCGTCCCAGTAGTACAACACCTACTGCACTCACTGGGAGGGGGCAAGGTTTTCGCCAAGCTCGACCTCGCCCAGGCATACCAACAGTTGCCGGTCGACGAGCAAACGGCAGAAGCGCAGACCATTGTCACCCACCGGGGAGCATTCAAATGCAACCGACTCCAATTCGGAGTCAGCGTGGCACCGGGCATATTCCAAAGCCTAATGGAGAGGCTATTGCAGGGTATCAAGGGGGTGGTACCTTATTTCGACGACGTCCTAGTGTCGGCAGCCAACCAAGCCGAACTAGAAGGTTGACGAAGGGAGGTCCTAACTAAATTTAAAGAGACGGGACTAAAAGTAAAGAGGGAAAAATGCCAGCTTTGCACGGAACGAGTGGAATTCCTGGGCTACCTCCTAGACTGGCACGGCATTCACCCCACAAGCAAAAAAATCAAGGCCATCAAAGAAGCCCCCACCCCCAAATCAAAGACTGAGCTACAGGCATTCTTGGGGTTACTGAACTTTTACAATGTTTTCCTACCCCAAAAGGCGACGGCGGCGGAGCCCTTGCATAGGCTCCTGGACAAGGCGGCGACCTGGACTTGGGGGAAATGGGAGCAAGCCGCCTTCCAAAGAACGAAGGACCTCCTCACCTCCAACGCCGTCCTCATACAATTCAACGAGACCCTACCTCTGGCCGTCACATGCGACGCATCACCCTTCGGCGTCGGCGCTGTCCTCAGCCATACCCTTCCCGACAGAAAAGAAGCGCCCATCGCGTTCTTTTCAAGGACCCTCACCAAACCGGAGCGGAACTATAGCCAACTGGACAAAGAGGCTCTTGCTATAGTTGCCGCCGTAAAATGATTCCACGAATACCTCTACGGCCGGACTTTCACCATCATAACGGACCACAAGCCGCTGCTGGGAATCCTTTCAGGGAACCAGGCCACCCCGAACATTCTGTCTCCCCAAATGACAAGGTGGTCCGAGTTCCTGGTGGCCTACAACTACGAACTCATATACAGACCGGGTAAGACGATCTCCCATGCAGACGCCTAAAGCCGCTCGCCGTTACCAGAACCCGACACCGACCCAGCACCCACGATGACCACCCTCAGCATAGAGACTCTACCCAACCTGTCCATAACCGCGTCAGAGAGACTAATAAAGACAAACGTCTGGCGCGGGTGTTGCATTGGGTGGAGAAAGGGTGGCCGGAAAGGGACAATGACGAGTCCGTCAAAACATTCCGAAACCGCCAAACGGAACTCTCGTTGTTAAAAGGGTGCATACTATGGGGGGACAGGGTGGTCATTCCGGAAAAGCTACAGGGGGAGGTTTTGGAAATGCTACACAAGGGGCACCCTGGCATCATGAGGACTAAAGCCCTGGCCAGAAGTTACGCTTGGTGGCCAGGGATGGACAAACAAATAGAGGCCTGGGTAGCTAGGTGCCAACGATGCCAGGAAACTAGGCCCAGCCCACCCACAGCACCCGTCCTAGAGTGGGAAACCCCAAGGGGACCTTGGTCTAGAATCCATATAGACTTTGCCGGGCCCACAAAAGGACACACCTTCCTCATAACAGTTGACACTTACTCCAACTGGCTGGAGGTAAGCAACATGAAGACGACAACCACGGAGGCCGTGATCAAAGAACTCTGCAAACTCTTTTCAACACATGGCCTCCCAGACGTCGTCGTCTCTGACAACGGGCCCCAGTTCACCTCGCTGGAATTCGAAAAATTCCTAGCGGAAAGGGGCATCCGCCACGCGCTGACAGCACCGGCGCATCCGGCGGCGAACGGTAGGGCGGAACGGATGGTCCAATTCACTAAAAAGACCATCCGGAAAATAGACCACGGGGAGATCCAAGAGAAAATCAACAGACTACTCTTCACCCAACACATAACCCCGAATACCACAACCAATAAAAGCCCAGCCGAACTACTAATGGGTAGAAAGCTAAGGTCCCCACTCGACAGGTTACACCCCACGTATAACCCGGAGAGGCCCCCAGACTCAAGCACCAAACACCGAACCTTCGCACCCGGGGACCCCGTATATGCAAAAAACCTGACGGGAGACCCTCTAGGATCCCAGCCGTCATCACTCAAGCAACAGGCCCACACTCGTACCAGCTACAAACAGCAGACGGACGAGCGTGGAAACGCCACATCGACCAACTTAGGTCGAGAACTGCAAACCAACAAGCCGCCGACACACAAACATACCAACCCAACCCCCGCAACGCAAGCCAAGGGGGGAGGGAATACCCAGGGGACCGAATCCAAAGAAAAATAAACCAGCAGTACTCACCGGAACGCAGCCATTACGACCCCTCGCCAGGAAGGAACAGCCAAGCCAGCTCGACCGACCCGGAAAGACCGAGCGGGAGCAGCGAAACCCGTAGCTCAACCAACCCGGAAGGCTCAGGAGGGAGCTACGGAGAAGGGACCGGCCCGATCGACCAGCCGGTTCCCACGACAGCAGCAGGAGCAGAGGAGATCCCGACCGAACCGGCCGGGATCCAGCCTACAACTGAGTTGCGCAGGTCAAGTTGGACCAAACGGAGCCCCGCCTACCTACGTGACTATGCAACGTAAGGACTGAACCAAGAGGGGAGGGGTGTTCTGTCCTTCATTAACATACTTGAGATCCCCGCGCTTTGATTGGCCAAAGCGCGGGGCTCTCCGATTGGTCAGGCGAGCCGCGCCGATTGGCTCGCTAAGAATCTCCCGCGTTTGGTCCGTTCAGACCGTGGGAGATTTAAAGCAGTGCCATTGGCCGCGGCCGCGGCGGCAAAAGGAATAAAAGCCGCGGGCTTTTTTCCTTTCGCCAGTTCGGTTCCAGCATACCAATAAAGAGCTTTGCACTAAGTCACCGACTCCTGGCATCATTTCGCGGACACGACACTATTAATCTGTAATGTGTAATTAAAAACATAAAAATCAGTTTGAATAGAAATCGGTCCTTTCCTTTGTGTAGTTGCCAATGGAATCTGCAGGATCCAGTGCATTGGCCAGTCAGTTAAAAAAGTATAGTTTTTGTTGCAACAGTACATTGTGGCTTTCATAAATTACTTCATCTCTTTGAGTTCCTTTTCAGATTGGGGCTTGATTGTATCACCTATCCAGATCTGAAAGAGAGATCTGAAAACAAGGATCCATATTTCCAATATTGTGGGAAATAATTTGACTTTTTTTCTTGTACAAGGGCACAAACTACACACTCAAATATGGACATTATAATGAAAACAAAGCTATGATTTTCTACAAAAGTCTGATTTCATATTTAGGTGTAAAATCCTTTATCCTTTCCATTTAAAATTTTCAGATCCTTTCTTCTTTCCACATAAATCCATATTTATACATTAAATCCTTCCTGCTCACCATGCTACCTTTTACACACAGAGAAATTGGAAGGATTATTTTCCTTTTCTCTAAATCAAGAAATAGAAAGGAAGGAGTTCAGTATTTGAAACAAAATACATATCAAGTGTTTCTGCTGGTTTGAAAAAAATAAATGGAAATGTGTTTGGCATCCTCAGCTTCCACCTAGGATCAGTATTCTTATGAAAATAGTTTCACGTCTCTAAGGAATAAATGCTGAACTTTTTCCAAGTGTTTCAAACTTCCTGAGCAATGGTAACTGAAAAAATGAAACATGACCAGCTACTGCAATGATGGACTATCAGTGATATTCAAGTTTCAGTCTCCCTCTGCTTACAAAACATCATACGCACCTTGGCCTGTCATTCTGTCCCCAATTCATCTCAATGGATTCTTGCTGTAATGAAAACATGACAACAGAAGGTTAGATGTAGATGTGTTGTCTAGGGTTTCTGTAGGAAAAGATAATATAAGCCAGGGGTGTCAAACTCAAGGCCTGTGAGGCAGAGGTGGTATTCAGGAGGTTCTGATCCATTCTGCAGAACCAGTAGCAGAAATTTTGAGTAGGTTGGAGAACCAGCAAATACCACCTCTGACTGGCCCTTCCCCCATCTATTCTCTGCCTCCCAAGTCCCAGCTGAATGGTGCACAGGAGAACAGAACTGGAAATGTATAAAATGTATGAGCTGGGTGACAGGGTGCTACCAGAGCATCCATCCTGTCTCTCCCCCCCATGACCCATTTTTGCTGGCAAAGTGCATCCAGGCTGAAAATGGGACATGGGGGATCGCATGCAGGGGGGCCTTGCCCCATTTTGGCTGGCAGGTTGCTGCAGGAAGTGTCTATCCAATCTCTCCTCTCCCAGCTGGCCTGCAGAGGAGAACTACAATGCTGATCTGGCCTTCCAGTTTGACACCCCTTGTATAAACTGAATGTATGAACAACAAACAAATTGATGTTAAGACCTGCATAATAGCTAATGAAAACACAATTGCTTGAGAATCATGCTCTTCTTTTTAGAAGTCACATTATGGATAGAGTCTTATTTTCATCTTAATTCTGTACATCACTTTCTAAATGAGGAATATCGATAATTTTTTTCCAGACATGGATTCTTGTTACCAATGTCCAGAAGATTAATATCCCACCAAAGCCCAAGATCAGTGCATTCCAAAGGAGATCAGCTTTCTATCTTTCCAAGAACCTTTGGGGATCACCTTGGCTATTGTTGCTCTTTTATTTTCCTCCATCACAGCTCTGTTCCTCATAGTCTTTGTTCAGCATGCCTATTGTCAAGGCCAAAAACCGAGATCTCAGCTACACCCTCCTGATCTCCCTTCTGCTTTCCTTCCTCTGCCCTTTGCTTTTCATTGGGCAGCCTCAGAGGGCAACATGTCTTCTTCGCCAAACTGCTTTTGGCATCATATTTTCCATGGCGGTTTCTTGCGTGGTGGCCAAAACCCTCACTGTGGTTTTACCTTTCATGGCCACCAGGCCAGGCTTTCAGATGAGGACATGGGTGGGAAAAAGTCTGGCACTTTCCTGCTCTTTCATTCAAACCAGTCTTTGTACTGTGTGGCTGGTGGTCTCTGCTTCCTTCCCAGATCTTGACATGCATTCTCTGCCTACAGAAATGGTCCTGGAGTGCAATGAGGGCTCCACTGTCATGTTTTATTGTGTCCTGGGTTTCATTGGCCTCTTGGCCACGATCAGCTTTACAGTGGCTTTTCTTGGAAGGAACCTCCCAGACAGTTTCAATGAAGCCAAATTTATCACCCTCAGTATGCTGCTCTTTTGCAGTGTCTGGATCACTTTTGTTCCAGCTTACCAGAGCACTAAAGGGATACATATGGTGGCTGTGGAGATCTTCTCCATTTTAGCCTCAAGTGCTGGATTATTGGTCCTCATTTTCTCACCCAGAGTTTACATCATCTTGATAAGACTGAGCTGAATAACAGGCAACAGGTCATGCAAAAAATCCACTTAAAGTAAGTTATAGCGATCCGTTTTCTATACACAATAGGATTTAGATTTGTGACCAAACTTTGATTTAAGTGCTCATTAAAATAAAAGACTGGGCACCAGTGTAATCATAACATATGTTATATTCTCTTTTTCCCCATTTCATCATGCCTCTGATGTAGTACTCATCAATAATTGTAAGCTATAAATCATCTTTTTTCCTGAAGCTGTAACATTCATGAGTCACAATGTGTAAACATTGCAGTTCCTGAACAAAACAACTTCCAAACAATTTTTTGGGGATTGTAAACAGGAATAATTATTAAACTATATATGCTTGTAGTCAACCAAGGGTAATTGTTCCATTTGAGAGTATTAATCTCTTCAATGATGGGTGCAGATGTCCAAGACAACCAAAGTATAAAAGAAACTCAAGCCTGCCCAAATTGTGAAGTTGTCTAACAGCTGATAGTTAAGAAACTCTTCTGGCTGCAGAAACTTAGACGTTGATGATCTAGAACTTCTAGTTACCTTTCCCTGCAGACCAGGGGGCTTTTTAATTTAGGATATGAAAAAGACAGAGATTGCAACCAAAACTGCATGGAGGAAAATTGAGGAACTTAATATGTTGGTATATATTGATAGGGTATTATAGATGATTTGGTGGCTAGGAACCTGAATTTCTAGCAACTCCAGGAAACAATGGAGGACTGGGTGTGCTATGGTTTATGGGGTCATAAAGTGTCAAACATGACTTAGGAACTGAACAACAAAATTCTAAATACGTGTGATTACTAGCTAACTTGCACTAAATGAAATAAATCACCCAATTTGGGCCTACAATCTGCAGATAAGGGTAGGATCTTAACTGACTCTGCTTTTTCTAGTTCCTATCTTCAATTTCCTCAGGAAGAAAATGGAGAGAATTATTGGAATATTATTTCTTATCAAGTTGATTTCTGAACTTGGATCTGGGAAACAGTAGACAGTTGCATGGAATCTTTATTCTTTCCTGAAGAGCAATAACAGCAAGCTGTTAATATTTGGATACCATTGATGTGTATCTCTCTCTCTCTTTCTCTCTTGTGTGGCTGCAAAATTAATATTCTGACTCAGCTCCAGATCTGGATACTATTGATGTGTGTGTGTGTGTAGATATATAGAGATAAGAGAGAGGGTGGAGAGGGAGAGAGAGAGATAGACATAGATATAGACATAGACATATTGGTAGATAGAGATGATAGAGATAGTGATATATAGATACAAATGATATAGATATAGATAGATATGGATGGATGTAGATATGATATAGAGATAGATAAATATAGGCAGAGATACATTGATAGACAGAGATAGAGACAGAGATGATAGTGATAGAGATGCTAGAGAGAGAGAGAGAGGAAGACAGGGATGATAGAGAAAAACAGAGAGAGTCAGAGACAAAGAGAGACACATACCCACACACCCACACACAGAGAGAGACAGAGACAGAGAGAGACAGAAATAGTAATAGAGGTATATGCTTTGTAACTCCCAGTGATTCTGAGTGTTCAAAAACAAGAAAAAACACAAAACAAAACAAAAATAGCAAAAGATGGGAAAGATAACAATACCAGATGGAACAAATCATGATCCAAATAGATGGCATAGTTTGATTGAAAGACCTCTAACTGGCTTGGCAGTTACTATAGGTAATCTCTCAACTAACCAGGACCTATGCCATTTCTATAGCTAGAAATCAGCACCTCGAATAATGCCTTGAAGCAAACTGGCAGCTAGCACAACTCATGAGGCATTCTGAGGACTGATCATCACTGCTACACTGCTGCATTCTGGACCAGTTAAAACTTCAAAGTTTTATTATTACCATGAATTCACAGAGGCTTATTTTACCGAGATTGAAAGACATTTAAAAGTAGACAATCTTACAGAAACATGATGTTGGATACCATTTAAGCTGCTGACTCCTATCCCTTGTTCAGTTCAAGAATCCATATCATTCATACTTTAACAAGTGATTCCACACTTTCTGCCTGAACACATCAAATTTTCGCCATGTATTTCTTGAATTAATAGCTCCAGGTTTCAACTGCTCTTACCATTACTAACCTTCAATTGGAATTTACATTCCTGTAACATGAAACTATTAATCAGTTTTTATATCCAAATCCTGACTTTTAACTTAGGACATCATTTCACATACTTCAGGACTGCTGCCATGTCCTCCCTCAGTCTTCATTTCCCAGGTGTAAGCATTCCTGGTTGCTTCCATATCCCACACAGTATCTAATTTCCAAGGGGACACAGTGGTTCAGTGGCTAAGATGCTGAGTTTGTCAATCAAAACGGTTGACAGTTCAGCAGTTCGAATCATTAGTGCCGCATGATGGATTGAACTCCTGTTACTTGTCTCAGCTTCTGCCAACCTAGCAGTTCGAAAGCATGTACAAAAATGCAAGTAGAAAAATAGGAACCACCTTTGGTCAGAAGGTAACAGTGTTCCATGCAATTTTGTCATTTAGTCAAACTGGCTACATGAGCACAGAGATGTCTTTGGACAGCGCTGGCTCTTCAGCTTTGTAACAGAAATGAACAGTGCCCCTTAGAGCTGGGAATGACTAGCATGTTTATGTGAGGGGAACCTTTACCTTACTTTATCTGATTTCTAGTTCTTTGATCAGGAACTCAAGGTCATCATAGCCCTTCTTTGAAATTAATATTTCAAGCCCATTTAAAGTGGGATGTCCAGAGCTGGATTGATGATGTTTACAGTAGCTAGGAGACCACAATGTTTTTACAGAGTAATAGTTTGGCTTCCAAAGTACCAGCCCTTACAGGAAATGCTTGTGTGCTTTCCAGGGTGAGCCACAGTAGGTGAGAGGTTGCACACCAGAGAGAAAAACAAGTGGCTCTTCCTACAGCATCACCCAAGGTCCCCTCTCAAGCAGATGCTGAAGCCGGGAATGTTCAGAGCCATCAGGAATCTTACTGACTGTACAGTCTCCCCCACCAAAGTGGTACCTATTTACCTACTCACATAGAACACACTTTAGTACTGCAAGATGACCGGAAGCTGAAGCAAGTATTCAAAGCTCATCCCACCATGCAGAACTAGGACTCAAACCACTGGAGACAAGATCATCTCCAGCATCATTAAGTCATTGAATCAGTCTCTTGTATTCCACAAACAAAACCATTTATTTCCTGTTTTTTTAGTTCTTAAATTCTCCATCTTTCCCTCCTTTCCCCTTTCTTCCCCAGATAAAGTTACTTGTCATGAAAGATGGCTTCTTTTTTGTCCCAATCTTCTTGTTCTTGTAGTTTCTCATAAGTAGAAATTGCCATTTCTAAAAAATGAAAAACAGAGCCAAAAGAGCCCTTCCCTTCTTGTTCCTCTTCTTTATATTTTGTAAATTCCATTTTCCATTCATCCACAAGTGATGCCATTGTAAAAAAAAATTTTAAACAACCACCCAAGTGTTTTTAATCATTGAAATATAATTTCCAAAAGTCCTAGAGTCACCAAGCAGTCCAAATACACACAAGCTGTTTCATTTAACACTTTCTTCTTTTTTCACTTTCTCTTCCTGGGGTTACAATTCAATGACAAAGTTCCAATTAAAATGAATCTATTAGAAGTCTTGTTACAATTTAACTTTAGATTCTTTTAAATTCCAAGTAGTTTCCTCCAGCCAAATCTTACTCTTATTCTTTTCCTCTCCCTTCCTACTCACAGTGAAAAAAAGTTTTTTCAGTGATCAGAAATCTTTATTGTCCCCTTGGCTTTAATTTTCCAGTTTAATTACCTGCTGATGCCAAAGCGGGTTTTTCCGATTTCTCATTCATCTGCTGTCACCATAAGGAAGGAGAGTGAGAAAAAACAAACTTTCCCTTTTCACTTTCATTCGCTGCTTCCGGATCTTCTTTGGGAGCGATGTATCCTTTTTAAAAATTTAAATTCCAGGGTATCTTGAATGTTGCTTCTTATCTGGGTCAGGCAAAACTTTTACATCTTAGCTACCTTCTGCACATTCTTTTCCGGATGAGTGCTTCTTTGTGGTGACCATTTCTGACCGCCACTCTACCACCTTCAGAAAAGGGAGTTAAGCCAGCTGAGGAGGGGAGGTGCGGCTCCCCTCAACCACTGCTGGGTCTCCCCTATCTTTGACCACCTCTACGGGGTGGCTTAGCCCCAAAGCCAGCTGGCTCGGAGCACTCAAGCGGTGAGCGCAAGCAGAAACCACGCACAATCCCGGATTCCAGCTGCCGCCAAAGCCCTGCAAACTGGAAGTCCACACCAGAGAGAAGGACAAGTGGCTCTTCCTACAGCATCACCCAAGGTCCCCTCTCAAGCAGATGGTGAAACCGGGAATGTTCAGAGCCATCAGGAATCTGATTGACTGTACAGTCTCTCCCACCAAAGTGGTACCTATTTACCTACTCACATAGAACACGCTTTAGAACTGCAAGATGACCAGAAGCTGAGGCAAGTATTCAAAGCTCATCCCACCATGCAGAACTAGAACTCAAAGCACTGGAGACAAGATCATCTCCAGCATCATTAAGTCACTGAATCAGTCTCTTGTATTCTATAAACAAAACCATGTATTTCCTGTGATTTCGGTATTACATTTCTTCTGATTTGGATAGAGATTGGGAATTAAATCTCCTTGTTTATTTTTATTTTTTTCATTTCAGTTCACTTATGTTTCTGCTCCAGTAATACATGACCCATCCCAAAATGTTTTTTCCTTACGGATGTTCCCGAGTAGGGAGCATCAATATTTGGGAATCCTACAACTGCTGCTTCTTTTCAGGTGGATATGGATTGGAGTTATTTTTATATATGATGAGAATGGCTTGAGATTTATACACACAACACTGCCCAAGTTTTCCAAGAATGGCATTTGCTTTGATTTTATAGAAACTTTGCCTAACTTGGATTTTGCCTCTGGTCTTGATGAAATGGTGAAAAAATGGATCAAAGTATACAAGATACTTGGTGATAGCACAGCCAATGTAGTGCTCATCCTTGGAGAAATTCACACTATGATCTTTTTGAGAATGTTCCCTCGCGTTACAGAATTTGAGAACATACCCATCAAGACCAAGACTAAAGTCTGGATTATGACAGCCCAGATGGAATTCACATCAATTCCCTTTGTCAAAGACTTTGAGGTTGATGTTATCCATGGTGCTCTGTTGGTTGCCCTTCATTCAACTGATGTGAAGGGATTTCAAACATTTCTTTTTTTTTTTTTAAACAAATTTTATTGATTTTACAGAACACAAACAAAACTAAAAGATCTTTTCTGAAGGTTGTCTGATCCCGGGTTGAAACTCTTCGCACAGACACAAACCGGTTTTTCCAGTTTCGCGTGGCTTCGGGGCAGCAGGAATTCGCGACAGCTCGCGATTCCTGCTGTGCTAGCCGCCGAGGTACCCCCGATCCAGATGGGCCAGGGGGATATGGCTGCTCTGTAGGGACAGCTGAAGAGAGAGGGGAGTCGGACAGGGGGTTGGGGGTGTCGCAGACCCCCTCCTTCTCTGGGATTTCAAACATTTCTTAAAAGAAGAAACCCAAATGAGGAAAATGGAGATGGGTTCATCAAGGACTTTTGGCAACAGGTCTTCAACTGTCACTTCTCTTCTTCAAGAGAGCACAAGATTGACAGAAATGTCTGCACTGGGAAAGAGAAGGTGGAGACGCTCCCTGGGTCAGTTTTTGAAACCACTATGACTAGTCACAGCTACAGCCTCTATACTGCAATTTACACCATAGCTCACGCTTTGCAATTCATGGATTCATGCCAGTTCCACTCCAGAATGACAGCAGAGATAAAAAGAAGGAATTCCATCAGTAAAGAGCCATGGCACGTAATGTCCTGAATGGAGAAATTCAGAAGAACTGATCAAACCTCCAAATCACTTCAAATGTTTCTGCTTAGCATAGAAAGCTTTCTCTGCAATAATTTTAGGGGAGTGTCTTTTCATTTTGATGGGGTAATTTAAAGGTGAAAAAGAGTGACACGAACTCTTTAAAATTTGTCTTACTTTCTTGTAAAGAAAAGGGATGCAAACAATTATTACAATTGTTTTTGCAGCTTTCTCCCTGTATAAAAAGGTAAAAGTCACCCTCACGCATATGTGCTAATCATTTCTGGCTCTAGGGGGCAGTGCTCATCTCTGTTACAAAGCCAAAGAGCCAATGCTCTCTGAAGATGTCTCCATGGTCATATGGTTGGCATGACTAATCGCCGGAGACATATGGAACGCTGTTACCTTCTGACCAAAGGTGGTCCCTATTTTTCTACTTGCATTTTTTTACATACTTTTGAACTCCTAGATTGGCAGAAGCTTGGACAAGTAATGGGAGCTCACTCTGTTACATGGTGCTAGGGATTCAAACCTGTATAGAATGATGCAAAAGGACCAGAAAGCAGGAAGTTCACTTTATGAGTTGAGGCACATGGCATCAAAAATGAGCAAAAGTTTTTCTTGATGTGAGGAAGATGCAAAAAGATTTTCTTGATGAACAAGTGGCTTTCTTTTCCATCTACCTTCCATCTGTACCTTCATGAGTTTATTGCTGATAGAAATTTATCAGCTGTAATCCTAATGTTTAATGCTTGATATAATCTGACTGAAATATTCAAAAAAAAATATATATCAGAAGATTGACACAGCAAAAAAGGACAGCAAAAGGAGGACCTCATAATGAGCCCTAAAATAAACCCTTGTTCCTTGGCCGTTCTTTATTAGGAACCCATTGAAGTCAGACTCAGAAGGATCAAAAAACTGATCCCTGTTCCTTAGGTCATCTGATTGATCATCAGTTGGATGAGTTAATGGAGAGTTCCCCAACCTTTCTGGCTTTTCAGACTGTGTGGGAGTAGGGGATAATTCCATGTGAGTGGTGGGCAAGCATGCATGCATAACTCCATTTGCACAGGTGGAGGTCATGATTGCCTGCTGCTTGCACAAATGGAGCTGTGCATGTCTATGCTCACCCAACACTCATGCAAGTGGAGCTGCACATGCATGCCTGTCCACCACTTGTGCAAATGGATCTGCTTGCACACTCACTAGTTGCTTCCATGGCCAAGTTCTGAATAGACTACAGCCCAGTACTGGGTTGCAGCCTTGAGGTTCTGGACCCCTGAGTTAATGCAACTGTCTTTTGGCATTTTCCCTTCCTCTGCTCTTTCTGCTCAACTCAGTATAATTGTGTAAAGCTTGAAACCACATTGTTTCTTTTATATATATACTGTATACATTTTTTTTTATTTATACATAAGGAAAAGGGAACAAGAACTACAAACAAAAGGAGGAAAAAAAGTGTATACAACAAATATAAGATTAGCAATTTTTCTATTATTTTTCTTCTCCCACCTTTTTGGAGTAATGTATCAGTGGCCAGATTTAGGAAAAAAGAATGTGCACTGTAGATGAATTAGGTCAGGCATAAAAAAATCCATAGCTATTAAATAAAGGGTCTTTAATATGGTTACAAAACAATCTGAATATTAGAAATACATCATTTATACCCCTTGTGTTTTCCCCCTTCTCCCTTTCTTCTTCCATTTAGCTCCATCATTATTTAAGAAGCCTGTCATTTAATAATAGTCTTGAGGAAACTATTTCTTTTGATGAAAACAGGGAATTGAAAGCTGGGTTTGATATTATCAATTGGGTGGTATTCCCAAATCAGACTTTTCTTCGGGTCAAGGTGGGAAACATTTATCCCCTTGCTTCCAAGGACAACATCTTATCCATTTCTCAGGATTCCATTGGTAAGCCCAGGCCATATCATAAGGTACAATCAGTATAGTGAACCAGGACCATCTAATTTTATTCATTTTTTTTAAATTTCTAATTTACTGATTCAGGGAAGTTTACAAAACTGACCCTGGGAAGTTCTTAAATATTTACTCATGAAAATAACCCTGGTTGCTTGGAAGGCCATTCCATTCCATTCCATTCCATTCCATTTATTTATTTCTTAGTGATGATTTCTGATAATTCAATGGGGGAAATGACTTCAGAAAACCTGACCATCTAAAATAATGGTGTGACATTGCTGTCACATGATATTTCATGACATTTTTCCGATTTGCAGGATGGGTGGACGTGGCCTGAGTGTGATGCATCCAGCCTGCGGGCTGCCAGTTTGACACCCGTGCTCTAAAAAATGCAACATTTTATTATCGCCTTCCCTTTCTCTTCTCTTTATTAAACCAACAAAGGAGTTTTCTGTTATCATGAGGACTCAAGAATACATCATAGTCGTTGTTGTTGTTAGTTGTGAAGTTGTGTCCGACCTATCATAACCCCATGGACAATGTTCCTCCAGGCCTTCCTATCCTCTACCTCTGGAGTCCATTTAAGCTCATGCCTATTGCTTCAGTGACTCTCTCCAGCCACCTCATTCTCTGTCCCCTTCTTCTATTGCCCTCAATTTTCCCCAGCATTAGTCTCTTCTCTAGTGAGTCCTTCTCATTAGGTGGCCAAAGTATTTGAGTTTCATCTTCAGGATCTGGCCTTCTAAAGAGCAGTCAGGGTTGACCTCCTCTAGGACTGACTGGTTTGATCACTTTGCAGTCCAAGGGACTTGCAGGAGTCTTCTCCAGCACCTGAGTTCAAAGCTGTAACTGATATAGCAGTAATAAGAGGTCTTAGCATTCTAATTCCTTTTTTCTTTTTGAGAAATATTATTGTTTTCCCTGTCAGTATCAAAATATCTACTTTCATTTGCACACAGGAACTACCCTCTTCCTTGTGTAATGACCTTTGCTGTTTGGGTCACAGGCGGATAAAAAAGGAAGGCAGTCCTTTCTGCTGTTATGATTGCCTTCCATGCCCAGCTGGAGAAATCTCAAGTCAGATGGGTAAGAGATAATATTTTTGAGTTTCATGGCATCACATTGCATTTGATTGAGTACCCACTGCATGAGGGTGTGAGGATAATCTGACTGTAATTCTGTACCATTGATTGCTTGACCTGACTGGCCACATGGGTGTCACCTTCCTCCTCTACTGGTTTATATTGTTACTACTAAACTTGGTGGAAAAGGAAGAACTCATGGGATGTACATTTTCTTTATGTTTTGAAAACAATGCCTTTATGAATAGTAGTTTCTGAGAACAGAATATTTGTAGGGTGTTAGTTTAGCTTTATTTGGTTGTAGGAAGTCTTATAGATAAATGTATTTAGCATTCAAACTTACTTGTCCTTGTCATCATCCAGAAGAACAAAAACAAAACACAATGTTGTCAGGAACACAGGAATACCAGGAGGCAAGCTAAGCAGTACATACTGTAGAATACATGACAAAAAGAACAAACAAGGGAAATTCCCCTTTGATATTTACAGCAACCAATCGTAGCATAGATTGCATCATGTGTCAGTACTCTCTAATTACTAAGTCAGTACTCCTTATCTAAGTACTCACCTACAACTATAGGTTCTGGCCTATTGTACAACTTACTGTTCCAGCTACTAAATTTAACATCCTATCACCTCATCAAAGCAGACTACTTCCAATATAAAATGCTCTGGGAACTATTAGGGAGAAGCAGTACTCATCCCCTTCTACACATATAAAATATGATGCTTCTCTGGAATGCACTCCCTTCCTCCTGGGAATCCAGGAAACATTCCATCACATTTGATTGGCAAAGTGGGTGTCAGCTTCCCACTTTGCCACTCCATGTTTTTCCTCCCAAGATTGTGTGCTTGGTAGAAGTAGTTCCTGAGAACGATGTATCTGCAGGGAATTAGTTCAGCTTTACTTTTGTTGTAAGAAATTCCCAGTTGTAGAATGTTCACATCTATGAATGTTTTTCCTCATGAATCATTGCAAATTGGTTGGGGGCGACTGGTGTAAGATAAAGTACCCCGGGATACATGATGCAATATATGAAAATCCTTTCTACAGAGAAATTGTCCTTTTCTTTTTTTTAGACATGGATTCCTGCACTCCATATCCAGAAGATCATTATCCAAACAAAGACCAGGATCACTGCAATCCCAAAGATGCCAGCTTTTTGAGCTATGGAGAACCTTTGGGGATCAGCCTGACCACTCTTTCTCTTTTCTTTTCTGGCACTATGGGTCAAATATTTTGGATCTTCCTTAAATACAGAGAAACTCCCATTGTCAAAGCCAACAATCGAGCCATCACCTATGTCCTGATCATTGCCCTCCTGCTCTCTTTTCTTTGTCCTTTGCTTTTCATTGGTCAGCCAGACCAGGTTAGGTGTCTGCTTCGCCAAACCACTTTTGGCATTATCTTTTCAGTGGCAGTTTCTTGTATTTTGGCCAAAACCCTCATGATAGTTCTGGCCTTTAGGGCCACCAGACCAGGCTCTAGGATCAGGAAATGGGTGGGAAAACCATTGGCCCAATCTGTCATCTTCTCCTGTTCTCTTACTCAAGTTACCATTTGTGCAGTGTGGCTGGCAATCTTTCCTCCATTCCCTGATGTTGACATGCACTCTCTGCCTGAAGAAATTGTGTTGGAATGCAATGAGGGTTCAACTATCATGTTCTACTGTGTGCTGGGTTTTATGGGCTTCCTGGCCATGATCAGCTTCAGTATGGCTTTCCTAGGAAGAAAGTTACCAGATAATTTCAATGAAGCCAAGTTCATCACCTTCAGCATGATGGTCTTCTGAACTACCTGGCTCTCCTTTGTTCCAACCTATCTCAGTGCCAAGGGGAAATATGTGGTAACTGTGGAGGTCTTCTCCATCTTGGCTTCTAGTGCTGGTTTACTAGGATGCATTTTTCCTCCCAAATGTTATATCATTTTGATCAGGCCTGAGCTAAATAACAGGCAATACTTGACGAGAAAAAAACAATGATCTCAGATAATCTTGGTCCTGTTAAATTAAACTTTAACTGTTAATCTCATTGTATGGTTTTGAGTGGTGATAAATACATTGTTATTTTAAGATTCAGGGCAAGCATATATATTTTGCTTTATTAATTTACATAGCTGTTTTTAATAGATCAATTTCTAAGGATTTCCTAGTGGTTTCTGGATTTCTACTGAGAAGCTGTTGTACAGGCTTGTACAGGTATTTCTGAGAAACCAGAAATTCTTCTTCTCCTTCAGAGCTCACATATGGAGGAAATGTCAGCATTCCATTCTGGGATACACAAACTGGAGTAGTAACCATCTTCATCGAAAAATGTTATTGTAAGGGATGTGCATAAGTGCACCATCATGCCTACTGTCCTGTCCTATTGTCCTCATTTATTCGTACCTATTTCCTGTATTCTTACTTATGTTTATACTTATATCTATTATCTTGTAAGTGATTGACAAATCAAATAAATAAATCAAATAAATAAACAAACAAATAAACAAACAATTATTGGCTTGAAAAAACACTAAGAGGAGCATGTTTAAATACTTGAATGGGAGGCCATCACAAAATAATCTGTGTTGCAGTTTCATCTGGGAAGTAAAATTGGCAAAATGAATGGATCTCATTGTAAGCTGTAAAGAGAAAGTTGGTCATTTTTTCTTTACAGTTTACAATGAGATCAATTCATTTTGCCAATTTTTCTCAATTGGTAGAAATCTAGTCTACCACAATTTCTCTATTCCTGAACCTCAAATATGCCTTCACTTTCATAGACACACTTATTAAAGTAGCTTTTTTTTCATGGTGGATCTTTACCTTTCAGGCATTTAAGACAATTTTTTCCAGGGAACATGTTTGTTGAAATCCATTCAAGACCATTTATGATAATGTGATCTAATTCTTGATAGGTCAGTTGAATTCCATTCTTGGTAAGAGCTGCTAAGCATCTGTCCAGATTTATTTGTAAAATTTAGGGTTTTTTTCTCTGTGTAACTGATTCAGTTGGCAGTCAGAGATTTTCTATTGCTGGGGTTCAAGGCCATACTGCATAAAATGCTTCATGTACTTTTACTGAATTTATTTTACATGCTAATGGTTATTTCTCAACACCATATTGCTTCATTTTTAAATAAATGCCAAATCACTTTCCTACAGAGAAGATGGAGTTAAATTATTACCTACCCATTCATCCAGATAGCTACTGGAATATGGTCTACATTTATCTGTAAATATATAAAATAGCCCAAACTGTTATGGATTTGAGTTTATGTTTAATTATACTGAGTAACAGTTCCTAGAGCAATAAGGCATAACTTTTATCATGTCCTACTCAAGAGAATTTAAAAATGGACATCTATATTTGAAACAGATGTAATCATGATGGGTTTCTTTCCAAGTATTCTCTCAATTCTTAGGATTCAAGTTTAAATTTGTGATAACTGTGGCTATATTCCACAAACTTGCAAAAGCTGATGCATGGCAACTCTGAAGCTCCAAAATGGTTTCAGCCAGGTCAGTTTCAGGGTTGACATTATATCTATAGACATGATGATAGTACTTTAATGAAAGACTTTGACAGTTCAAATAAATACAGCTCATAAATGAATAAAACAAACCTGTCAAAACCTTGCTTCCTTGCTTGTGTATTTATTTATTCTCATTTATTTTAATTGGGAGGAGATGGGGTAGAACACGTGTGTGTGTGTGTGTGTGTGTGTGTGTGTGTGTGTGTGTGTAAAACATGATATAATGGGTGGGGAAGTAACTATGGTGGCACAAACTTTGATTCCTTTATGGTTGACCACTTTGTGCCAGGTTCGCATCACCAGATAAACATTACCACATTGACCTGTGTTGCTGGATTTTATTTATGTGGGACACTGGAATGTGACACTAACATTTCACAGTATCATCATTCCCTGTAAGAGGAATTAGAGTAAAATATTATGTGGAATGTGAGGTTCTATGGTACAGGTAATCTTTCAATTAGGCCCACAATTAAGCTCAACTTCTGTTTTTAAGTGAGCACTGTCCCATTTTACCACCTTTCTTGCCACAGTTGTTAAGTGAATCACTGCAGTTAATAAGTTAGTAACCCGGTTGTTAAATGAATCTGGCTTCCCCATTGACTTTGTTTGTTGAACAATTGCAAAAGGTGATCACATGACCTTAGGACACAGAAATTATCATAAGTATGAAGCCAAGAATCTCAATTTTTATCACCTGATCATGGGGATGCTAAAAAGGTTGTAACTGTGAAAAATAGTCATGTCACTTTTTTCAGTGCCATTGTAACATTGAACAGTCACTAAAGGATGACCTCTATTAGGTTTGAGGGAATCAATTTTATCACTCACTAGCCTAGAGGTAGCATTAAAATTTTATACCCATTGCTATCATTTGGAGGCAGAATATTCTATATTGTTATCTCATTCATATTAAGTTTCACTGGCTGCTGCAATCTTTTATCTGTATAATTTGATGTCATTTTATGCTAGTCTCTAAGGATTTAGAATAACAGAATTGGAAGGTACCTTGGAGTACTTACCTAGTCCAACCCTGTGATCAAGCAGAGAATCTATACCATTTCAGATAAATGACTGTCCGGTATCTTCTTAACTCCAATGATGGAACTTCCACAATTTCTGAAAGCAAACTGTTCCATTGATTAATTATAATCACTTTCAGGAAATTTCTCTTCAGTTCTAGGTTGCTTCTCTCCTTGATTAGCTTCTTGTTTTGCTTCCAGGTGCTTTGGAGAATAGGTTGATCTCCACTTCCTTCTGGCAGCCCCTCAAATATTGGAACAGTGCTATCATGTCATCCCCAATCCTTCCTTTTACCCATTCCCTGCAACTGTTCTTCATATGTTTTAGCCTCCAGTCTCTTTATCATCTTTGTTGTTTTACTCTGCATTCTTTCTAGAGTCTCAACATCTATTTTTAGATTGTGGTGACCAAAATTGGTTTCAATATTCCAAGTATGGTCTTACCAAGAAGCAGTATTAACTTGATTTCGATTTTTTTCCTTTATTTGTTTCCTTCCAGGTTATTCACAATTCCTCTGAATTTTTCTCAGTTTCTAGTCTTTTCAGGAAACCAATGAAGGGTAATGCATTTTCCTGCTAAAGTTAGAAAGAACTCAAGAAAGTTAAACCCTCAAATAATCAAGAGAGAAATTCAAGCATGTTTGTTTTGTTTTCAGCTATTCCTTTCAGCAAAATTTGTCGCTCCAGAATTAAACTTGATTCCTGTTCACTAATAAGTGCTCCTAATATGCCCTAACTTGAAATGCATGATGGATGGCAAATAAATTTGATAAATGAATAAACTTGTCTGTAAAATCATCAGCTGAAAGCATTTTTATTGTTAACCTGTAGACATGAACTAAAAATAAACCTATTCATGATTTTCTTTGAAACTTCATCTTTTCAACATTTTGACACAGCCCTATGGACATACCTTGTTCCATAAGATATAAATGATGGAGTTAAGCAGGGGAGCAACCACAACATATAAGACTGCAATTTTTTTGTCCCAATCCAATAGCTCATTCATTAGTAATCTTTAATACATCATCATAAAAATACTGGTTCTTTCTCTTTAAGGAAACTTTATCATTCACATCATCTTCAAAGTTTCCTGAGAACCCAGAAACATGTGTTCCTCCCCAGCCTTACACATCAGTTTGCAGCTCTCAGAAACTTTTCAGAATTGACTCACTTTATAAAATGAAGTTCAATGTTAATTTTTGCTGCATTTTAACATGAATATTATCTGGAAAATATCAATAGTGCTTAGATTTATATACTGCTTTATTGTGCTTTACAGCCCACTCTAAGTAGTATACAGAGTCAACATATTGCCCCCAACAATTTTGGGTCCTCATTTTACCACTTCAGAAAGGATAAAAAGCTGAGTCAACCTTGAGCCAGGTGAGATTTGAACTGTTAAATTGCAGGCAGCCAACGGTCAGCAGAAGTAGTCTGCAACACTGCACTCTAACCACTGCATCACCAAGGTTCATTATACATAGCTAATACACTGCACCACCGAGGCTCATCAGACGTGGCTAATAAAAAGCAGGTATATTGATATAAATACAAAAAGTGGGCTAGGAAGAGCAATAGTCTTCCCTATAATGATGTATGGGTGTGAGAGTTGGATGCTACGAACAGTTGATGAAAGAAGAATTAATGTCTTGAATTACTGTGCTAGTGTAAATTATTGCATACATCATGGACAGTCAGAGAAAACAAAAGAGAAGTGTTGAATGATGTAAAACTAGCACTTCACTAGAAGCCAAAATCACAAGGCTGCGTCTGTTTTATTTTGGCCAAAATGAGTGCAAATTCATTGGATAAGTCAATGATACTAGGAAGGGTTAGTGGAAAAAGAAAAGGGGATAAGGAAAGAACCTCAAAACTCATAACAGAGAAAAACATCCATCAACTGAAATAAGCTGTGCTTAGCAGGGTAGCATTGAGAGCACTTGCCTATAAAGTCACCAAGACTTGGACAGGATTGAATGGGTTAAAACAACAACATGTATTTGTTTCCCACTTTTATTATTTTTACAAATAATTTCAGGTGCTAGACATAGCCATCACACCTTGGTCTCATCTTTGGACCTGGTTTCATGTAGATCTCACAAATTAAGTATTATCCAGCTTTTTGAGATCTTGCAAGGCAATTGGCTGATCCTTCATCCATAAACATTTACAAGTAATAAATTAGAAAAATTACCTCTGTGCTCTCCCCAGGCATTCATCATCAGTCAGCAAACTCTGCTTCTTCCTACTAGTTTCAGATAAGGTGCTAAGGTCTAAGTAGATGTTCATTTGATTTCCAGGGCATGATGCTGAAATATAGTGATTTATACTGACATCCATAAACCCTAAAAATGCTACCTGAGCCAATGCAACGAGCTTCACTGAGCAAATAAATAAACAACCTAGAAAAAGGCAGTGGCAAAACATATCTAAAGTGTTGTCATGAATTGCATTACATCAGTAGGCACTGAAGATAATTTGAAGGTGACTTTACTTTACTGAAGCTTTTATTCCTCAGTTACCTTGCCAACTGTTGCAGAGGTGAGATACAAGAGGGTTAACTACCGGTTCGGGATTTACGAGCTTCCCTATCCACTCTATGCCATGCACCTGTAAATCATCATAAATCATTATTAGCACGTCATCAGCACACTGCCTGCCTAGAAGCAGCCTTTGAAACAGCCCTCTTTCTTGTTTTTTTAACTGCAGCTTTGCCTTGTTCAGAAGCTGAAGTTGAAAAATCAGGAAATAAAGATAAGGTGGGTGGGTGGGCAAAAACATCAGGAGACATAGAACCAGTTCTATGTCTGCTGCTCTTCAGAGTTACCGGTTCTACAGAGGTGGACAGAACTGGTAGAAACTTTTGTGTATGTACCATAGTTAATAAAAGTATGAGCTTGAGGTAAAGTGCAGGGTTCTGGCCCTGCACTTCTGATTGGCTGTTAGGCAGCCAGATCAGATTGGTTAGTTCTTAGGAATCTGATTGGCCCTTAGCAGAGGATTATTATTGGTTAAAAGAGCTGGCGTTCACAGCTCGCTATTGAACAATTCTCACAAGGGTTGCCTTTATAAGGCAGAGTTCACTGTTGTTGTTTTGAGAAGTCACTATGCAATAAAGAGCTGAAAGTTCACATTCAGAGGCTGTCTCCATTTACTCCGACCCATGTCCAAGTACTTAATACTGGCGAAGAGGATGGGATGTGGAGACGTCTGAAACTAAGAAGCTAGGAAGCGATACCGAGCACGTGATAAGACGACGCCAACAACGGAACCATGTCCGGCGGCATCGTACGACCCGCTCCGTTCAATCCGAACCAAGAGGATTGGGAATCCTACATGGATCGCTTCCAAATGTTTCTCGAGACGAATAATTTGAAGGACGCCACACCAGCAAAGAAGAGGGCACTGTTCCTGATGCACTGCGGCCCAGCTGTATTTAAAATGGCTAAAGCACTCGCCAAACCTCGAGAAGTGAAAGCCATGAGCTGGGACGACCTCGAACCCATCCTGAGAGACCATTACGCGCCAACCGTGCCTACACTCATGAGACGCCACGAGTTTTATCAGAGAAATGAGCGAAAAGGAGAGAGTGTGGCCAATTTTGTGGCGGACCTCCGGAATTTAGGGGGCCTCTGCGGGTTCGCTGATTTAGAAGAAGCACTAAGAGATCAAGTAATTCTGGGATTAGATGCACTAGGTGTGCAAAGCAAGCTGATGGCGAAAGGCGACATCAGCCTTGCTGACGCCATCGCCGAAGCCACAGCTGCACAATTACGGCGAAGCCACACTCCAGTAACACAACCGACCGGCGAAATCTCACCCAACTCAGAAGGGCAGCTACTAACGATGCACCACGAGGACCTCTCTTCATCATCAGACAGCGACGAAGAAGGGGTCCATCAACTGTGGTCTGACCGGGACCCTCGCCCTAAGCCCTTACACCCTTGCGGTGGCTGTGGAGCAAACCATGCCAGGGCCGAATGCAAATTCCGTGACACACTCTGCCATGTCTGTGGGAAACGAGGCCACATCAGCCGGGTCTGCCGCAGCTTACCAGGACCCAGCCAGGCTTCAAAAGGGGCCAACTATCGCCAATCGACAGGAAACCGTCCTGTAAGGCGAGAGCCAGTAAACACTCCTACAGAAATCGAGCTTTGCAAAAAGAAGAGGCTCACCATACTATCACTATAGGTCACGCCTCAGTCATGGACACTAAGAAAATTCGAGTCACGGTAGCCATCGAGAACCAGCCTTGCCACATGGAGGTTGACTCGGGATCGTCCCTCTCGATGGTGTCTTGGAAGACACTCAAGCAACTTATCCCCACAATCCAACACCAAGACCTCCAATTTCAACGCCTCATCCTCAAGGACTACCAAGGAAATCGACAACAATCTACCTCAACAGGATTGCAATCAACCAGTCCAACGAAAATCCGAAAGACTTAAAAGACAACCATCCTACTTAAAGGATTATATAACTACACCATAATTAAGAAGCCAGGGGGAAGGGGTGTTATGTATGTACCATATTAATAAAGTATGAGCTTGAGGTTAAGTGCAGGCCCTGCACTTCTGATTGGCTGTTAGGTGGCCAGATCAGATTGGCTAGTTCTTAGGAATCTGATTGGCCCTTAACAGAGGATTATTATTGGTTTAAAATACTTGCGTTCATAGCTCGCTATTGGACAATTCTCACAAAGATTGCCTATATAAGGCAGGGTTCACTGTTGTTGTTTTGAGAAGTCACTATGCTAATAAAGAGCTGAAAGTCACTATTCAGAGGCTGTCTCCATTTACTCTGACCCATGTCCAAGTACTTAACAATAGCCATCCCAGATGTTGATTTTCTAGTGTTTATATCAGTTGCAAAACTTGCATCTGCATAGGCACTAAGACTCAAATCACCCTTTGGTTCTATATACAATGCATGGTTCAGTGTTCCTTTAAGATATCTTAAAATTCTCTTTAATGATTGCCAATGACATTGATGTGGATCCAAATTAGAACGTGCCAGCTGATTAACACTATAAGCTATATCTGGCCTTGACCAATTGCTTATATATGATAAGCTACCAATCAAAGATTGATATATAGACTTATCAAATTTAGGACTTTGATTATTAGTTTGGCAAACTTCCTGACTCATTGGAGTCTTTGCCGGTTTACAAAGTTCCATTTTATAAGTTTTAATTAATTGGCAAATTTTATCTTCTTGAGATATCTTAAATCCATTTTTTGTTTTGTTAATTGTCAGTCGTAGACACCTTTTAATTTCACCTAAATGCTTTAATTTTATCTTTTTGGCTAATAATGATATAATCTCATTAGCTTCATTATTAGTCTTAGTTATCAAAGCAATATCATCTGTAAATAATAACAATAATGACACCATTCTGTTTAACTATGTATTATTGCAACTATGTATCATTCATGTGTTTGCAACTATGTATCATTCATGTGTTTGCAACTATGTATCATTCATGTGTAATCATTAACTTCTGTCTCTTCAGTGACCTTTGCAAGGCACGTACAAGGGACAAGGATCTAGACGGTTGTTAATAAGCTTATCCACATTGTAAATGATCTGTCTGGTATGCAGCTTTGTTAACATGCACATCCTGATGGGATTAGCATGTTTGACTTGAGCTTTGATTAAATCATTTTCTTGTAAAAAAGCACAATAAAAGAGCGTGTGCCAAGACATTTGGGGTGCGCTCATCCCGAGGAAACTTCGCCTCCTGTCGTTTCTCTCTCCTTCGCTCCCTATCATGAGCCACCCATCTGATGTGGGATAGCAGATACCGCATTCTGGTGACCCCGACGTGATTCCCTAAGGGGGATACGTTGCGACGCGCCCATATCTTATCAGCTCGATGGGAGCTGTGCATCATCAGGCCTGAAGCGAATTGCACATCATTGGATCTGAAACACGGTCTCGACTTTCATAAGTATGGGTGGAAACTTTTCTCAACAACAGACGCAGCATCTGAAGGAATTGAGGGAGTTAGTCGCTTCTTCTTCTAAATATTCTGCTAATTTAAAGGGCTCACCTGTAAAAATGAAACCTATTGCTACATTATTGGCTTATGTGTGGCAACATTGTCCCAATTATTCAGAGGAAGGGTCTTTAAAAATTTCCACTTGGCAAAAAATTGGTGAACATCTCCATAGTCCTCCTCGTGCACCTATTGTCATTTTGGTCACTTGGAGGAAAATTATGGAGGCTTTAATGGTCCATTATAAAATAGAAGCAGGGAGTGTGTTTGAATCTCCTCCGCCAAGTTATGATAACTTTTCTGTCCATCAACCCTCTGCTCCCGATGGTCATAAGTCATTACGGGAGCCTCCCTCCATTCAATCCACTTCCACAAATGTAGAGCCCCCGTGTCCTCCACCACCCTCCCGAGGTGGGGGGGGTGTTGTAAAAGCCATTCAACAAGCCTTTTATGAAGGGGAAATGGATGAGGACACCCTTGCAGCTGCTTCCCTCTATCCAGTCATACAAGCCGGCAATCCCCCAGCTCCTCAGTATATCCCAATGCCATACAAAATAATTAAGGATTTGAAAGCAGCCTGCAAGGAAAATGGTATTCAATCCCGCTATGTACAGGGTCTTTTAGGGTCAATAACCCAACCAGGCGCTGACTTGATAAATGCTGATTGTCGTACATTATTTGCCATGATCCTCACGCCTTCACAATTTTTGGTCTGAGAATCCGAATTTCATAAACGTACCGCAGCCGCAGCCGCTAGAGGCTTGCCAGCTAATGTCACTTTAGATATGCTTAACGGTACCGGCACCATGCTTACCATTGCCCAGCAGACTGCCACAGATGCAGCTGCTTTCCCTATATTACAGGATTGTGCTTTGGCTGTGGCTCGAAAAATTGATAATGCGGGATGCGTGCCCAAATCTTTCTCTAAGATTATCCAAGGACCTTCTGAGCCTTTTTCCTCCTTTGTAAACCGTCTCACAGAAGCCTTGGAGAGACAAATTGATAATGAGGAGGCTTGTAATGAATTAGGTTTAAAACTTGCCTATGAAAACGCAAACGCTGATTGTCAGAAGGTTTTGCAACCATTAATTAATAAGACAAATGTTACCTTGGCGGATTATCTTGTAGCCTGCCGAATCATAGGAACCACATCCCATTCCATGTCTACTCTGGCTACAGCCATTACGGAAGGCATGCAGCAGAACATGGGCTCTCTTCTTCCCATTTCCCAACAAAATACTCATAAAATGGGTAATTGTTTTAATTGCGGCAAGCCAGGTCACTTTAAGAGCCAATGCAGAGCCCCGGGCGGGGGAGCAAATATGTCAAGAAACCAGGTAGCTCACTCAAAAACGCCATGCCCTCGATGTAAAAAGGGCTATCACTGGGCTAGTCAGTGCAGAGTCCAAAAGAATGAACAGCAGAATAACCCTACAATCATTCAAAAACCCTATTTGAATCAGGGAAACTAGAAACGGGGCAGGCAGCTAGCCCCACAACAAAGGCTGCTGAAACTTGCAATTTTTCTTCTTTCGCTTACGATCTTGTTGCTAATGAAACTGTTACTTATCTCCCTGGTATCACTGACTTTCTCTTTGTACACCCTGTTCAGCCTTTTCACATGCCCCCTGATATTCCAGTGCTAGTCTTTCCTGTACGGGACTTAGCTGAACAAGGTATTCTTGCCTCTCCTTTTCTGCATGACCCCACTGTATTGTCTGATGTCTGCCTCTCCGTACTAGCTAATACAGAAGTTACTATAAATGAGGGGGATGTTGTGGCAAAAATGATTGTGCTTTTAGACCAACAACAAGAGCAACTCTATGCAATTGAAAGACCAATTAGTTAACCGAAACCTACGGTAACATTCTTATTGAATGGTCGATCCTTTCTTGGTCTTTTAGATACTGGAGCGGATATTTCCATCATCCGAACCGCTGAGTGGCCGGATACCTGGCCTGCTGATGTGGCACCAGCGGTGAGAGGAGTGGGGGGACTCCAGGAGACTCGCATTAGCAGAAACTGGGTAAAAGCCCATTCCCCTGAGTCTCAATGTGTTGCTTATATTAAACCAGCTGTAATTCCTCTGTATACTAATTTGTGGAGAAGAGACCTTATGTCACAGTTTAATGCGCAACTTACCCTCCATTAACCATGCTTCACTTATATTTGACTAACAATAACCCTGTGTGGATTGATCAGTGGCCTCTCCCTTCAATAAAGTTTGAAGCCCTACATTCTCTTGTTCAAGAACAATTAGATAGAGGTCATCTAGAACCCTCATTGAGTCCATATAATACCCCAGTTTTTTTTTTAAACAAATTTTATTAATTTTACAGATAAAATTAATAAAACATAAACAATAAAACATAAACAATAAAACATAAACAAGACTGAAAGATCTTTTCTGAAGGTTGTCTGATCCCGGGTTGAAACTCTTCACACAGACACAAGTTCAAACATCATATTCACTTTATATATCCTTCCATATCTTATTATCATTTTCTTTTTTATATTATATATATAAACCATTTTTATCAATTTTATATAAACAATGCACAAGGCATAACAGCTTATAAGTTCTTTTCTAAGAAAAAATAATAAAAGAAGAAAACCAATAGAACATAACAATCCCAAATTATAGTATCAATACTTTGTCTATTTAACTTCATATCTTATCCCAACTTCTCCTTTTCATCCAAATTATTTCTTATTAATTAAATTTTTTTTTGCCTTTTTTCAATATACAACATCAAAAAAAAAAAAAACCAAAACATAACAAAACCTTTATAGATCCTTTCATATCTTATTACCATTTTCAATAATATTCTTTGTCTATTTCTATTTCTATATTCTTTGTCTATTTCTAGTTCTATTTCCAACCCTCCATTCATCTTTTTTCTTTTATTATACTTCTCCTATCCACCAATTGGAGTAACGTCCATAACTCATTACCCTTACTTAAAAGTACTTCATATAACAATTTTTCTTGGGATTCTGTTTAAAAGATTCTAAAATTACACAACGAATTTTATACTCTAAATACACATATAAAAAACACAATCTTATGTACCCTCCATAATCCCTCTTTTATCCTAAATTAAATTCACCCATTGTCTCTGAATAAACTTTTTTTCTTTAGATCTTGCTTCCCCCCATTGAGGCTTCTCCTCCCCCCCTTTCTCTCTTGCTTATTCTTCTCCTTGCCCTTTTTACCCCTTTGTCTTTCCTCCTCCCTTTTCTTACTCCCTTTCCTTTGCTTTCTAACCTTGCCTCCACCTTTCCGCTCATTTTTCTCTTCTTTGGTTGTTTTTATAATTCTTAAAATCCCCTTTTTCTTATCCTTTTTCTCCTCCTCCCCGGAAAGAACCCATTGTTCATCAAAGATGGCTTCTTCTTCCTCTTCTTCTTTGTCCCAGTCCTTCTGCTGCATAGTCAACTTTTCATAAGCACATAACGCCATTTCGAAGAATTGAAACAAAGTGCCCAAAGTATCTTCCTTTTTATATTTTTGATATTCAGTCTTTAGTTCATCCACAAGCGATGCCATTATGAAAAAAGAAACTTTTCCCAAAACAACCACAAATATTTTTAATCAAGAATAATTCAGAAAAAATTCCAAAAATTAATACTTTTCTTCCTTCTTCTCTTTCTCTTTCTGGGGTTAATGTTTAATCAAAGAGGTCCAATTACCATATACCTTTCTTTGGGATTCTAGGCAATCTCCTCCTTTTTCAGCTTCTGCTCCAATTTTTTTTCCTCTCCCTTCCCACTTGCAATATCAATTTTAAATAATCAGAAATCCATACCTCCAACAAGGGTTTTCCAATTTCTTAAGTTTTTCAATGTCCAGGAACCCTTTTGTCCCTTAGCTTCAACTCTCAAAACAATTCACTTTCAATGTCCAATTTGTCCAAACATATCTGCTGTTTCCATGGGGTGGGAGAGTGAAGAAAAAAAAGAAGTTCCCTTTAACAGCTTCTCCGCCGCTTTCGATCTTCTTAGGGATACAATGTATCCTCCAGCAATTCAAACAGCTCAGTTCCAACCAATTTGAAAGATGTTACTTGACCCGGCTCAGATAGCACTTTCACTCTTCTTACTTCCTCCAGCGCAATCTTACCCGGTTGCTGGCTTCTTCGTGGCAGCCATTGCTGACCGCCGCTCCACCGCCTTGGGAAAAAGGGATTTTTCCAGAGGAGGAGGGGGTCTGCGACACCCCCAACCCCCTGTCCGACTCCCCTCTCTCTTCAGCTGTCCCTACAGGGCAGCCATATCCCCCTGACCCATCTGGATCGGGGGTACCTCGGCGGCTAGCACAGCAGGAATCGCGAGCTGTCGCGAATTCCTGCTGCCCCGAAGCCACGCGAAACCGGAAACCCATAATACCCCAGTTTTTGTTATCAAAAAGAAAAACGGCGCTTGGCGCCTCCTTCAGGATTTAAGGGCTGTGAATGCGGTCCTCCTTCCAATGGGACCCCTGCAATGTGGTCTTCCAAATCCTAACATAATTCCTCAAGAGTATGACCTTGTCATTATCGATTTAAAAGACTGCTTTTTCTCCATTCCATTGCACCAGTCAGATAGAAAATTATTCGCTTTTACAGTACCAACTTTAAATAATCAAAGACCTACCAAACGATATCAATGGAAAGTCTTACTGCAAGGCATGTTAAACAGTCCAACTATGTGTCAATTTTTTGTGGATTTAGCCTTGCAACCATACAGGGACAAATATCCTTAATTTTTAATCTATCATTACATGGATGATATATTGGTATCTGCACCTGGCCCAAAGGGCACGGTATTAAAAACTCTGCCGTGCCTGACCTCCATTTTAGGTAAAGCAGGGCTCATTATAGCCCCAGAAAAAATACAATCCAAACCTCCCTTTTCCTATTTAGGTCACAAGTTACTTGCTTCAGCTGCTGTTCCTTTCCTTCCCCTCCCAACACTTCCCCCGAAACCTACACTTGTGATCTTACAACAGTTCCTGGGAACCTTAAATTGGGCACGTCCTTATTTGGGTTTGACTACAGCTACATTAGCTCCTCTCTTTAATGCTCTCATGCAAGGTAAAGCCCCGTCCGATGTTATCATTCTAAATAAAGAGCAGTTGCAGGCATTAAAAGACATTTCCCATTTACTGGCTACTCGATGGGTGGATCAAGCTATAGAAAATTGTCCTTTATCAATTGCTTTACTAAATACTGTTCAGAGACCCACAGCTGTCATTATGCAATCTCATCAGACACAGGTTCTGATTTTAGAATGGCTGCATTTGTCTCACACCCCACGGACCACAATCACTAGTAAAGACTCTGCATATTCCCAGTTGATCTTTAAAGGTCAACAAAGATGTAAACAACTCATGGGATGTGAGCCTGTTTCAATATTCACTCCTTGTTCATTGACCACGTGGGAAATGCTATGGTGTAATTCAGAAGAACTACAATACGCTTTAGTAGAGTGGCCAGGGCAAATTTCTTGCCATTTACCAGCTGGCCCACGGTTCACTTTTCTTAAAACTCTCCCTTTTGAATGGCATTCCCTCCTCTCAATATCTCCATAAGTAGATGCACCTACGCTTTATGCAGATGGGGGGAAAAAGTATGGTGCTTGTGCATGGTACCAGGAGGGAGAGTGGAAAACTAAAATTACCCCTCTGCAATCTTCTGCTCAACAGGCAGAACTTGCTGCATCTCTTATTGCATTTCAACAGTTTCAAAAAGCTCCTTTTAATTTAATAGTAGATTCCTTATGCGTTTCTCAGATTTTGAAAAATATATATCAAGCCTATTTATCTCCCAGCATATCTGTTTCTTTGTTAAAGTTGTTGCTTCCTCTACAGCAATGTATCAACAGCCACACGCATCCATTCTTTGTAGGACTTATCAGGAGCCATCAACCTCTTCCTGGTATATTACAGAAGGGAAACAAGGTGGCAGACGCAGCTGCAGCAGCTGCATCCGGTAAATCAATCTGTAATCTGACAGCAACTGAAAGCCATGATTATTTTCACCAAAATAAGAAAGCCTTACAAAAACAATTTTCCCTAACTCAGGCAGAAGCTGCTGCCATTATTCAACAATGCCCCACATGTAGTAAGCAAGGACATTCCATTCCCATAGGAGTAAATCCTAGAGGATTAAAAGCTTGTGAGATTTGGCAAATGGATGTAACTCAGTATCCCCCTTTTGCCCCTTGGAAATATTTGCACGTTTCCATCGATACATATTCAGGGTTTATTCTGGCTACTCCTCAAAGGGGAGAAACTGTAAAACATGTCATCAATCATTCAATTCGTACCTTTGCCTCGCTGGGACGTCCAAAAGAAATCAAAACTGACAATGGACCTGCCTATACAAGTTCTGCTTTCCAGGACTTCTGTAACAGATGGGATGTAACCCACAAGTTTGGGATTCCCTACAACAGCCAGGGGCAGGCTATTGTGAAACGAGCGAATTTATCTCTGAAAAGTGCTCTTGATCAATATTCGTTGCAGGAAAAAACCCCAAACCTCCCAGCATTGCAAAATTCTCTTAATATTTGTCTTTACACTTTAAACTTTCTTAATCTGACTGGCATTCCTCCCACTTCTGCTGCTTCACGTCATTTTTCCTCCCCCTCACCCCCACCTAACAGACCTCTGGTATATTATCGCAGATTGCCAGATCCCGCCTGGCAGGGTCCCGCTGAGCTTCTCACTTGGGGACGAGGCTACGCTGCGATTTTACTACCAGACAAAACCACTTGCTGGATCCCTGGTAGGACGGTTAGATCCTATCATGGGAATTCCTCTGCTACATCTGCATCTTAAAACTCTTCCTGATATTCTTGCCTATATCTTCTTTGCAATTTCTACCTTACTTCAACAAAACCTATGCTTCCTGTCAAAAGACTATTCGTGTTAAAACCATTTCATAAACAGAAGGCTATCATACTTGTTCCATGTGGATACGTCATGAAAATGCTACCTGTAGTTTTCACTCTGTCACTTCTGTTTTGTTCAAAGAACACTCTACCACTTGCTCTTTTGTTCCTTCTTTACTCTTCCTATGGAAAGGAACCTTAAAATCTTTTCCTCTATTCAATCTAAATTTCGGGGGACCTAGATGTCCTTCTATTGTATTATGGGTTCCCCCACCCCAACTAACATCCTTGATGAATTACCAAATTAATCTTTATTGTCATTATTGTAATTATTATCCTTTTTCTACTAATTGCATTCCCTCCTCCTTTCGCAAATGTTCTACAACTAACTTGTCCATAGCCCTCTCTCCTGCTTGTCATGCTTTTATATACCCGAACTCTGATCCTGTCAACAAACGACGCTTCAAAAGAACTGTCCATGACAATCCGCAGAAGCCTCATAGAAGATATAATATTACTTGGACTATAACTGACTTTCAAGGCGTTCGTTTAAGTTCTACAACCAATTTTTCTCGCATAGAAGACTTCTACCCACCACTTCAATTTGATTTGGCAGACGCACCCACACAACCAGGGGATATTCTGCAATCTACACCACTTCAGGAGGAACTTTAACATCACACCTGAAAGGAATGTATTTTATCCCTGGCAATAATTTTGTTTGGACTTGTTCCACCGGTCTCATGGCATGTGTCCACGGGGATGAAATTGTTAAATCCAAATCATTTTGCATTCAAGTATGGCTTGTGTGTATAACTCTGATGATTTTATATCCCCACAGGTACCCATGGAATACCCCCTTTTTGCAAAATCGTAAAGATTTGGATCTGTTATTTTTTCAAACAAGGGGGATTGTGTGCTATGCTTAAAGAAGAAGGTTGTCTTTATGCCGATAGCAAGGGGGTATGTTTTCTATTTCGCCATGGTTTACAACCTTTTTAACTGCATTGGCAGGATCATTAATAATCATTATATTGATATGTATTATAGGATCTTGTTGTTTTAATAGAATATTGCAATTTTTGAAAAATCAATTATCCTCCATAACTGCTGATGTTAATGTGCTATTGCAAGCTCATGTTATATCCTCAACACCGGACGAAAAAATGTCATTGCTGAGTTACCGCTCCTTGGACAACCCTGACTCTGACGGGTCGCACTCTTGCCCAGATGACGGGGACAACGAACATTCCATAAAAATGGTTCCTGTCTTCTCGGACGAGGAAGAAGACTCGTCATAAATAATAAAAACAGAGGAGATGTTGTAACTATGTATCATTGCAACTATGTATCATTCATGTGTTTGCAACTATGTATCATTCATGTGTTTGCAACTATGTATCACTCATGTGTTTGCAACTATGTATCATTCATGTGTAATCATTAACTTCTGTCTCTTCAGTGACCTTTGCAAGGCACGTACAAGGGACAAGGATCTAGACGGTTGTTAATAAGCTTATCCACATTGTAAATGATCTGTCTGGTATGCAGCTTTGTAAACATGCACATCCTGATGGGATTAGCATGTTTGACTTGAGCTTTGATTAAATCATTTTCTTGTAAAAAAGCACAATAAAAGAGCGTGTGCCAGGACATTTGGGGTGCGCTCATCCCGAGGAAATTTTGCCTCCTGTCGTTTCTCTCTCCTTCGCTCCCTATCATGAGCCGCCCATCTGATGCGGGATAGCAGATACCACACCATTCCATTATTTTCTCTTTTAAACACACATGGATCTGCTGAACCAGATTTAAAACTTATATTGTTTAATTCTTTCACAATATATTTGTTCCACTCAAAACCAGATTGTTTCAACCCGTAAAGACTCTTTTTGAGTTTCCAACAATCATTACTATTTACTTTATTTTCTTTTATAATAATTGGCTTTTTCAAATATATAGTGTGCTTCAATGGTGCATGCAAATAAGCAGTTTCTACATCTAAATGGTTAATGACATAGTTTTTCTTAGCTGCCCACACTAATGCTACTCTCAAAGATGTAGCCTTAAGACTTGGTGCAAAAACTTCATCGTAATTAGATGCAGTTTGATTAAATCCTTGAGCTACCAACTTAGCCTTATGGGTAACAGTCCCATCATTTCCAGTTTTTACTTTAAATATCCATTTGCACCCAATGGATTTTTCTCCTGGAGGTAATTTAGCATCTTCATATACTTTCATTACCTTTAATGAATTTAGTTCTTTTTCCATTGCCTTTTGCCAATTCTCCTGATCCTTAGCAGGATACATCCTAAGTTCATTTATACTAGTTGGAACTTTAGTTACTTGGCAAACTATACTTGCTTGATACCTATCAGGTGGTCTAGTTATACGTGTAGTACGTCTAGGTATTACAGGACTTACAGGTAGACTTTCATTTACTAACTCTTCTTGATTATCTAACTCTTCCTGATCAACTGTTTCCTCTTGTTCTGGTCCTATTTGCTCTTCGTGGACTTCTTTAATTGGACTCTTCTTATAACAATTCTGATCTTTCTGCCTTTTGTAGGGTTCAATAATTACTTCGTTATTTAAATCTTGCTCTAATCTATTCCATCCTACATGTTCTAGGAATTTAGCACTAGCACTGGTGTAAATTCTACATGTACCTGGTTCCCAGAATCTATAAGATCTATGATTAGATTCATATCCTACAAAAAATAATCTTTTAGCTCTATGCTGTTCTTTTTGTCTAAGTTGTGTAGGGATATGCACCTATGCTGGTGCTCCAAATGTGTGCATGTAACTTAAATCAGGTTTTGTACCATGCCACAGTGTGAATGGTAATTCACCTGTTGTTGAATTAACAACATTATTTAATATATGATTACCACACATTATTGCTTCTCCCCATAAATTGTCAGGTAATCCTGAATCAGACATCATAGTACGTGCGATTGACTGTAGTGTTTGGCCTCGTTTCTCTATAAAGGCATTATATTGTGGCCTATATGGTGCAGACTTTTTATGTTGAATACCTAACATTCTTAGTCTGTTCTGGAATTTATTATTTGTAAATTCCATACCATTATCTGTTATAAGAGTTACTAATTTCTTTTTAGTTTTTCTTTCAGCAAATTTTATCCAATTAAATAGATTTAGATACGTTTCAGTTTTGCTCTTCATTAAATAGCAAAACCCATATCTAGAATAGTGGTCCATTATACTTAATATGTAACGAGCTCCTCCTACACTTGGATTTTTTGGACCTATTAAATCAGCAAATACTACTTCTAAAGGTTCTTTGGTAGTAAATCCATCAACTCTATTAGCTGGTTTGAACTTGGCTTTGCTTTGATTACAAATAGAACATTGCAAATACTTATTACAAGGTTTTAAACTTATTCCCTTAGATAATTCAACAGTTTTCTTAATCATATTAAAATTTAAATGCCCTAGCCTTCGATGTAACAAGTGAATACATTCATCATGAGGTTTCTTATTATCATAAACTGTGTTAGCCACCTCTAAACCATCATCATTTAACACATATAACTCACCTCTTAAAGATGCAGTAATTTTCTTATCTTCTTTCTCAATTATGCAGTTATCTCCTTTAAAGGTAACTACATATCCTAGTTTAACCAAAATTCTTACTGAAATTAAATTAAACTTAAGTTGTGGTACATATAACATTTTTACATTCTCTTTTATGAAAGAACAATATGCTATACCTTGACCTTTAGCTTTCGGTTTCCAGCCATTGGCTAATGATATCTGCTGTGTACTCTTGGACATTTTAATAAAATTTTTGTTATCATTTGTTATGCAGTGGGATGCTCCATTGTCAACCATCCATAAATTATTTTTTACAGCTCCGTTAATATACATGGCTAACTCTAAATTTTTATTTATCTTTTGATTACTTTTAGTATTCTGGCCAGCATTCTGGCACTTTGCTTTTTTACAAAATCTTGCCAAATGTCCTCTTCCTCCACAATTAAAACACTTTTTAATTGCGTATGCAGTAGGAGATTCATTATCTTCTTTTTGAGGTTGCTGCCTCCTTAACTGATCTCTTTCAAGTCTTCTTTTTGCAACTTCAATCAATCTGCCAGTTATATCAGTTAAAGTTAAACTTTCCTTCGGCAAAATTTCAAGGGAAGTTACGTAGTTGTCATAACTTTCGTCAAGTGAAGATAGAATTATGTAGACTTGGTGTAGTTCAGAGAAAATAAGCTCTTTCTCGTGCAATTCTTGAAAAATGCTTTTCATAGTTTCCAAATGACTCAGCATATCACCATTTGTCTTGAGATGCGTCCTGAAAAGCTTCCTTGTTAGATTTATGTGAGCACCAACGTTATCTCGAACATAAATCCTCTTCAGCTTCTGCCAACACCCAACAGCCATTTGTTCTCCGTGGATATGAACAAGTTGTTGGTCAGTTAATGTTAATCCTATTATGCAAATAGCTTGTTCATTTTTATGCATAAATTCTTCTATTTTTAGTCTATCTTCATCATCCTCTGGATCCCATTCCTCTACATTTGGTGGGTTTTCAATTATGTTCTACAGACCTTCTCTTCGTAGAAGTAGACTACATTTCATAGACCATGATACATAGTTTGTTCCATCCAGCTTTGATATAAGGGACAAACTTTGTAAATTGACTTGTGTCATGTTTTCTATATATGGATATAAAACTATAATTAATAAAACACAGCTGTCTGTTTACTGTAACGTATAACAACACAAACTCTCACTTTTTACATAAATTTGTTTTATCCTAGTTAAACTGACTTTGCAGCCTCTGGGCCCATAACCAGTGTTAAGCCTGGGTTCCCCAACCAGGGTTAAGGAGACAAGCTAAACAGAATGTGCAGTGTTAGTCAGATAGGCACACAGATAAATGAGTGATATAAGTTTGTATGTTTGTTAACATACAGTAAAAATAACAGATACGCTTGTGCTATCAAAAATATAGTTTATTCCATTTATAGCATAGTCAAAGTAACAGTCCATTAGTTATGTATCATTTAGTCAGTCCATTCAAGGATATTCAATTAGCAAAGTTGGTGTAGAATATCCTACGTCAGTTCACTTACAAATCAGTCCTTTGTCTCTCTCCCGTTCGAGTAAAGCAGTCTTGAGTCCATGCAGTAATTAGGGATCATCAAAGCCAGAGAGAGAGCAAGCTGTCGTCTTGCTTCTTTTAAAGTGCTTTCACAACCACTCCCTTAATTACATTCCTATATTTAAAGTTGCAGACACTTTAACTTACAAACCATGATTACATAGTTATTATTTTACCTAAACCAGTTAGGGCAAACAATGTTATCCCTAACACCTTTTATGTCTTTTTCTTCTCTAATATTTCTGTTTAGCACTTCCAAAGTTAACACAAACAACAAAAGTGACAGTGGGCATCCTTGTCTTGTTCCTTTTCTTATATCAAGAGAATCCGTTAATTTTCCTTTTTCATTACCTTTGCTGTTTGCTTATGATATATAGCTTCTATTGCTTGGATGAATTTTTTACCAAAACCCATCTGTTCCAGCTGTAATAACATGATTCTCAAATTCACATTGTCAAATGCCTTCTGTGCATCTGAGAATACCAAAGCCATTTGTTTTTCAGGGTGTGCCTTGTAGTATTCCAATGTGCCCAAAATTACTCTCATATTGTCTTTACTTTGTCTCTTTGGCAGAAATCCATATTAGTCAGAGTGAATAAAATTATTAGGTATTTTTGAAGCCTTTCTGCCAATATTGAAGCTAAAATTTTATAATCTGCATTTAGTAGAGAAATAGGTATGTAATTCTTGATTTGTCAGCCTCCTCTTTTGGGATAAGTATAATATAAGCTTCTGACCATGATTTAGATATCTTCTTCTTTGACATAACTTCATTCATAACTTCTAGCAATGGAAGATTCAATGATTCTTGTAGTGTTTTATAAAATTCTGCCGGAAGTCCATCTGGGCCTGGTGCCTTTCCATTATTTTGCTTCTTAAGTGCTTCAGTTAACTCCATCATCATTATATTGCTTTCTAACATTATTTCAATCTCTTTAGGTATCTGGGGTAGGTTAGTATTCTGTAAGTACTGTTTAACTCTTTCATCATCAATATTCCCTTGCGTATATAGTTTTCTGTAATAGTCACATATAATTTCCTTCTTCTCTTTACTTCCATAGCAAACTTGGCCTTGATCATCTATTAATTGCAATATTTTCCTTGATTATTTCTCCTTTCTCAGTTTATATGCTAACCATCTACCTGGTTTATTTGCATCTTCAAAATAGTTCTGTTTTGCGCCTCTGATTTTCTGAGCTAATTCTTCTTTTTCCATTAATCCCATTTTATGTTTAATTATATCCATTTTTAATTTAATGCCCTTTTTCTGTGGCATTTTCTGTGACTATTTTTCAAATTCTTTATACTCATCCCCTAATGTCTTAGAGGCTAGTCTTTTCATGATATTTCTTTTCCTTGTATTGTCTATTATCAAGCCTCTGGCATATGCCTTCATTGTATCTCATACATTCTGCATTGAGGTGTCTTTTTTATTTTCTTTTAAGAAAAAAGTCAGGTTTATTTCATCTGTCATTTTAAAAAAGGATAGGGAGAGTCTTTCTGTTTTGCGTTGTTGTTTTCTGTGTTGTATAGTCCAATTTACTGTCTACAATTCCATTGAAGTCTCCCATCATAACCATATTAGTATAGTCCAGTTCAATTATTTTCATATTTAGTTTTCTATAAAATTCTTCTTGATTGTCATTCAGGGCATAGATTGCAATCAGGAGTGTTTTCATATTATTGTCCATTATTTCTACCATTAATACTCTTCCATTATCATCTGTATCAATCAATTTTGCTGGGATAATACAATAATGCATTGTGTCAAATAAGTAAATATTTTCTCTAACTTTGGCTGTATCAACAGTTGTTCATGTGGCTTTTGATATGTACTTCTTGTAGGCAGATTATATCAAATTTTAATTTCTCTAATTTATGGAATGTTTTCCTTCTTTTAGCAGCTGAATTAAGTCCGTTTATGTTAATGGTAATCAGTTTTTTCTCTTCCATGTTATAACTTATAAGTAGGTTTAGAAGCTCTTGTAGATCTTGGTTCACGTTGTTCCTTAACTTCCACCTTTCCGCCTACTGCACCTTCTTCTTTTTCAGTCGCTATTTGGCAATCCTCTTGGAATTCAATTAGTGACATTTCTTTTTTTGTCTCCTCCTTTCTCCCTCCAAAGTATTCAATATAAAACAATTCAGCTTTCTCAATTGAGTCCATTCTGTGTCTCTGTTCTTGCCATGTGAACATTAAACCTTCTGGAATCAGCCATCTATTATTCACCTCTTTTCTAAGTAGGATTTTAGTCAGGAATCAGTATTCTCTTCTCATTTCTCTCACTCTTCTGGCACTTGTTTCAGGATCACAATATCCTTATCTTTATATTTCTATAAAGAAATTATGTTGTGGCCTATACAGTGCAGACTTTTTATGTTCAACACCTGCTATCTTCAGACTATTTTGGAATTTATTATTTATAAATTCCGTACCATTATCAGTTACAAGAGTTACTACTACATTAGGTAACCTTGTTATTCCTAACATACTCCCCTTTTGGGTAATATAATAATATATATATCTATTTACAACCTTAAACCATAGTTATCACAACTTTCTTTGTATTTGACTGAATCTTGGGCTTTCGTAAACTGATCAGCAATATTTTCTTCAGTCATACAATATTCCAAACTTATCAAACCATTTTTTACAGATTGTCTTACATTCAGAAATCTAAGATCTGTATGCTTAGATCTCGTTTTCACAGCAATATTTGTAGCCAACCGTATGGCTGCTTGATTGTCCTCATAAACTACAATGGAATCATTAACAGTTATTCCCATATCCAATAACAACTGTTTATACAGAAGTAAATCAGTACATAATAAAGATAGACATGAAAATTCTGCTTCCATTGTGCACATACTTATGTGTTGCTGTCTAATTGACTTCCAACCAATCAGTGCTTTTCCTAACAGTATAGCCATACCTGAAGTTGATTTCCTCGTGTTTATGTCTGTTGCAAAACTTGCATCAGCATATACACTTAAAATCAGATAATCTTTTGGCTCCAAATACAATGCATAATGCATTGTCCTTTTTTAGATATCTTAAGATACGCTTTGTCACTTGCCAGTCTTGTTCAGTGGGTTCAGCATTGAATCATGCCAATTGATTAATGCCATAGGCAATGTCTGGCCTTGACCAATTACTAATGTACGATAAACTACCAATTAGCGATTGATTGATATTCTTATCAAATTTTGGACTTTGAGCATCAGTGTGGCCAAATTCCTGACTCATTGGAGTTTTTGCTGGTTTACAAAGTTCCATCCTGTATGTTTTTAGTAATTGATAAATCTTATCTTCTTGAGATATCTTATAGCCACTTTTGGTTTTATTTATTGTTAATCCTAGATACTGTTTTATCTCTCCTAATTGCTTTAATTTTATCCTCTTACGTTATAATGATATTATTTCAGTAGCTTCATTATTAGTTTTTGTAATTAAGGCAATATCATCTGTAAACAACAATAATAATGACACTGTTCCATTTGTTTCTTAAATACACATGGATCAGCTAAATCTGCTTTAAACCCTATATTGTTTAACTCCTTAACAATATATTGGTTCCATTTGTAACCAGATTGTTTTAATCCATAGAGACTCTTTTTAAGTTTCCAACAGTCATTATTCATTTTATCATCTTTAATTCCTACAGGTTTCTTTAGTTATATAGTGTACTGCAATGGTGCATGCAGATAGGCAGTTTCTACATCTAAGTGATTTATGATATAGTTCTTCTTAGCTGCCCACACTAAAGCTGCTCTCAAGGTTGTTGCTTTTAGACTCGGTGCAAATACTTCATCATAATCACATGCAGTTTGATTAAATCCTTAGCTACCAACCTAGCCTTATGGGTAACAGTCCCATTTTTACCTGTTTTTAATTTAAATATCCATTTACAGCCAATGGACTTTTCACCTAGAGGTAATTTAACATTTTCATAAACTTCCATTTGTTTCAATGAATTTAATTCTTTCTCCATTGCTCTATGCCAATTTTCTTGATCCTTTGCAGGATACATTCTAATTTCTTCAACAGTAGTTGGAACTTTACTAACTTGGCAAACTACACCTGCTTGGTACCTGTCAGGTGGTCTGGTTTCACGTGTTGAACATCTAGGTATTACAGAGCTTACAGGTGGACTTTCATGTACTACCTGTTCCTGTTCACCTATTTCTTCCTGTTATGGTCCTATGTGCTCTTCCTGTACTTCCTCTTTAATTGTACTCTTCTTATGACTGATATGTTGTTTTGGTATTTTGTAGGTTTCTATGATTACATCCTTACTTGAATCTTGCTCCAGTTTTTCCCATCCTACATGTTCAAGGAATTGTGCACTAGCCCTACAGTAAACTCTAGATGTACCTTTTTCCCGGAATCTGTATGATTTGTGATTAGATTCATAACCTATAGAGAATAACTTTTTAGCCCTATGCTGCCCCTTATGTCTCAGTTGTGTAGGAATAGACACCCAGGTTGGTGCTCCAAATGTGTACATGTAACCTTAGATCAGGTTTTCTACCATGCCACCGTGTGAATGGTAATTCACCTGTTGTTGAGTTAACAACATTATTCAATATTAATGTTGACATTATTGCTTCTCTCCACAAAGTTTCAGGTATTCCTGAATCTGACAACATAGTACGAACCATTGCCTATATTGTTTGGCCTTGTCTTTCTATAAAGAAATTATGTTGTGGCCTATACGGTGCAGACTTTTTATGTTCAACACCTGCTATCTTCAGTCTATTTTGGAATTTATTATTTATAAATTCCGTACCATTATCAGTTACAAGAGTTACTAGTTTCCTTTTAGCTTTTCTTTCTGCAAACTTCAACCAATTAAAGAAATTCTGATATGTTTCCATTTTACTCTTCATTAAATAACAGAAACCATATCTAGAATAATGATCCATTATGCTTAATATATCACAAGCACCTCCCACACTTGGTTTTTTAGGACCTATAATATCAGCAAATACGACCTTTAGAGGTTCCTTATTTTTAAATCCATTAATTCTATTTGCTGGTATTATCTTGCTTTTTTCTTGACTGCAAGCATTGCAGTGCAAATACTTACTGCAAGGCTTCAGTTTTATACCTTTAGACAGTTCAACCAGTTTCTTAAGCATTTTAAAATTTATATGCCCTAAACATCTGTGTAACAAATGTATGCATTCATCATGAGGTTTAACATTATTATACACTGTGTTAGCCACCTCTGAATGATTATCATTTAATACATACAATTCACCTTTTAAAGTTGCAGTCACTTTTTTACCTTCCTTTTCTATTATGCAGTTTTCTCCCCTAAAGGTAACTACATAACCTAGTTTAACCAAAACTCTAACTGAAAGCAAATTAAACTTAAGTTGTGGTACATATAACATTTTTACATTTTCTTTTATGCAAAAACAATGTGCAATACCTTCACCTTTTTCTTTCATTTTCCAGCCATTAGCTAACGATATCTGCTGTGAACTCGTGGACACCTTAACAAATCTTTTCTTATCTTTCATTATGCAATGTGATGCTCCACTATCTACAACCCATAAATTCACAGTTTCGTCGCTATACATGGCTAACTCTATGCATTTTTCATCCTTTTGATGCCTTTTAGCATTCTGGCTGGCATTGTGGTGTTTTCCTTTTTTGCAGAATCTAGCCAAATGTCCTTTTCCTCCACAATTAAAACATTTTCTAATTGTTTTAGGCTGTCGAAGATAATTTCTCTTCTTTTGGCTGTTCCCTTCTGAGTTGATCCCTTTCAAGCCTTCTGCTGGCTTCTTCAATTAATCTACCAGTAATGTCAGTTAATGTGAGGTTATCTTTTGGCAGTACTTCCAGTGAAGTTACATAGTCATCATAGCTCTCATCTAATGAAGACAAAATTATATAAACCTGATGTAGTACTGTGAAGATAAGTTTTTTTTCATGCAGTTCCTGAAAAATTCTCTTCATAGTGTTTATATGAGTCAACATGTCTCCATTCTTTTGAAGATGTGTTCTGAACAGTTTCCGTGTAAGATTTATATGTGCTCCTACACTGTCTCGAACATAAATCTTCTTTAAATTCTCCCAACATTTTGCAGCTGTTTCTTCTCCATGAATATGGACAAGCTGCTGGTCACAGAGTGTCAGTCCTATTATACAGAGAGCTTGCTCATTCTTCAGTTTATATTTTTGTATTTTCTGGGCATCATCCTCATCCTCCGGATCCCAAGCATCTACCTCTGGTGTGTTTTGAATTATACTCCACAAACCTTCTCTGCATAGAAGTAGGCTGCATTTCATAGACCATGAAACATAGTTTGTTCCATCCAGTTTGGATATTAGAGAAAAACTTGGTAAATTGACTTGTGCCATCTTTTTCTGGATATTAAACTATAATTAATAAAAACAGCTGTCTGTTTACAGTATTGTGTAACTACATTAACTCTCATTTTATATAAGCCTGTTATATCCTGGTTAGTCTGACTGTGCAGCCTGGGTTGGATTAGGAATTGCCAATTTAGATTGTCAAAGGCCTTCTGTGCATCTAAGAATACAAGGGCTATTTATTTTTCTGGATGGGCTTCGTAGTATTCCAAAACATTTAATGCTATTCTTAAATTGTTCCTAATTTGTCTATTAGGAAGAAATCCATTTTGATCTTTATGTATATATTCATTCAATATTTTTTATCAATCTATTTTCTATAATTGTAAATATTTTATAATCAGTATTTAATAGGGAAATTGGTCTATAATTTTGCATAAGTCGTAAATCTGAATCTTCTTTCGGAATCAAAGATATCAGTGTCTCCTTCCATGAATCCGGCATTCTTGCTGCTAGTAGGACCTCATTATATACTTCCACCATGAGAGGTCCTATTTGTTCTCCTATTTTCTTATAAAGTTCCCCTGGTATCCCATCGGGTCCTGGGGTTTTATTGTTCTTTTGGTTTTCTATTGCTGCTTTTAACTCGGACCACGTAATATCTCTAGTGAACATTTTCTTTATCTTCTTCTTGATTATTTTATCTTTAGTGATACCCAAATAGTTTCTTATCATGTCCTCATTTACCTCCTTCTTTTTATAAAGATCTTCACAAAATTTACATGCATTTTTTTTTTCTGTTCTATCCCTTGTTGGGCAACCCTGTTCTCATCTATTAATTGGTAGATCAATCTTTTTTGTTTCTCTTTTTTAAATTTATAGGCCAACCACCTTCCTGGTTTATTGGCCTGTTCAAAAAATATCTGTCTGGCTGTATTCAACTTTGAAACCATTCCTTCTTGTTCAATTAAATTAAATTTATGTTTAGTTATTATCATCTGTTTTTTCAATTTACAATCTTTTGTTTTGCAGCTGAATTTCTAATTCTTTGATTCTTTGTTCTAATTTATTTTGTTGGGCATATTTTTCTTTATTTCTTTTAGCAGGGTATGATATCGTTGTGCCTCTTATTATTGCCTTCATTGTATCCCAAATATTCTGTTTTGTAGTTGCCTCATTATTTTCTTTTAAAAAATAGTCTATTTCCTTGTCAAGTTTATTCATAAATTCTTTCTCTTTAATTAGCTGTGTATTTAGGGTCCAGCTTTTTCTTGGTTTCTTCCTGCCTTTCCACACTATCTGAATTGGGTTGTGATCTGCCCATTTGTTTGGTAAAATTTCAATCTCTTTTAATTCATTTACTAACACACCATTCATCCACACCATATCAATTCGTGTCCATGATTGGTGAAGTTTGGAGTAAAATGTAAATTACTTTTTCTCGGGGTTTAATTTCCTCCACATGTCTATCCAATTTAGTTCAATCATCATTTCTTCACATGTTTTCAGTAATTCTCTTTTTTTTTATTTTTTTCTTCCCCCACCCCCACTACTGTGATCTTTCTGGTGGTACACAATAGCATTGAAATCCACCAAGATGCAAATATTCCTTTTATCTAATTCCATGAATTTCCCATGTAATTGTTTAAAAAATTTCTTTTGGTTATCATTAGGGGCATAAATTACCACTAGTAGAATTGGAATTGATTTAATCCAAATTTATAACACCAGAATTCTTCCATTGCATCCAGATCAACCTGGGGGTGGGGGGGCTTATAGTGCTAGATATGGTCTTTTCTAATAGTTAAAAGCATGATCAATAGACAAAGCAGACCTATCACAAGAGTCTTGAACAATTTTATTTTGGGTTCTGTTTAGCAAGTTAGACTGGAAAGCAAAAGGTGAGTTCAAATTGCATCTTAGCTATGGAAGCCAGCTGAGTAACTTTTGGGCCAGTCATTCACTCTCAGCCCAATCCATCACACAGAGTTTTCTATTGAGGGGAATACCGGAGGAGGAAGGTAGGTTGGGTGTGTTTACTGTCTTGAGCTATTTGTAATAACAAAGGCAGGAAATAAAACAATACAACCAACAGTTAAGCAGACTGTATTTTTTCTATCTCAGCTATTTAAATTGGGGTCTTGGATCACACCATTGCTTTTGCCTTTTTGTCATAGGAATTTTCATTCTTTTGATACTTTTTAGATGAAAAAAACTTTTGCTGAAGCTGTAGGAGGAAAATTGTTTTCTTCTGCTACATGGATATGATAATTGGAGCTTAAATTCTCCATAATTCTCCAATCTATGCTGATTGCTTGGAGAACTCCTCTAGGTGAGAAGGGACTTTCTGGAAGTAACTAGCCAATATTTGAACTGTCAAGTAATATTATTAATCTCTACTCCAACTTTTATGACAAGGATTTTAAAGCATCTGGGACTCTTGAGTTACTGATAAAATTGGAATACTTGGACACTAGAAGAGCACAGCAGAACAATAACACTTGAATGATTGTAAGGGAATAGGTGACATGATGTTAAGGAGAAGATGTGAATGGGAGGTAATGAAGTTTGTTTTTTCAGTTATCATGCTCCTTCCTTCAGCAGGATGTGATGTTCCAATTGCTAAATGTATAGTCAGTGACCCTCAGAAAATCAATCATAAGTATTATCAGTCAGGAGATGTTATCATAGCTGCTGTTAGTTCGCAGAGCTACATGTTTTCCAACCCTCTCAACTTTGAAAGGCATCCTGCTTTTGAACTCCTTGATGACCTTATGTAAGCAACTGGTACCTTACACCAAAAATTTCAGGTGGTGGGTCTTCCCTAGTCTTGGACAGTAAGAGCAATCATGACTTTCTAATCATTGGCATTAAGGGATATAGTGTGATTTATGCTTCAATGGGTCAGAATTTTTATCCAATTTAAAGAACTATTTGGACATGTTCTTACCACTTTAAATTATATTCCTGAGCAAAGTAACAAGTTAAATGGGTGGAAATGACTGGGGCTGACTCTGCTTCCCACTGTTTCATGCTGTTATTGTCATGACAATTCTTCTGTAATTTGGGATAAATTTCATGGAAATTATTCATTCCACTTTCTTTGTAGAGCAGAGGAATATGGATGCTAACTTATTTTCCTTAGAAAAATAGCCATCGTTCATTATGAATTGCAAAATTAAAAAGATTAAACCCATCATATTTAATAACTAATAACAATTCCACTGCAGGACAGAAGATGAACTTCTTTAGCATTCTTTTTTTATTTTTGAAAAGAATTTTATTGATTTTCTATAAACAAACAAGACAAACAAAACATTAAAACATCAACTCTCATATGTACATCCAGCGTGTCAGTTGGTTCATCAGTTTTGTGCATTCATTTTGTAGTTTCAATTACAATTATGTTACATTACAACTCATATTGTCAATCCAAACTTATATATCCTAATATCGCTATTAAAAAAAAAAATCTTTTGACTATACTTTTAATCATTCATGCTTTATAAGATAACAATACTTTTAACAGTTTCTTCTGTAACAAATCATATAATCATATCAAATCAATCCTAAAAACACTTTATAAATATAATGTCAAATAACAAAGACAAAAGGAAAAATAAAGATATTCCTTACTGTCTAACATTCTAAATATTCTATTATCGTATTTTATCATCTAGCCATTGATAAAAAAGATCCCAAATTTCATAAAATTGTTTATCCTCTTGCTCTCTAATTTCAAATGTCAATCTACTCATCTCAGCACATTCCAATATTTTCTTAATAATTTCTTCCTGTAATGGTATTTTTTCATTCTTCCAGTTTTTAGCAAATACAATCCTAGCCTCTGTTAATACATTTACAATCAGGTATTTCAAATCTTTACTTTACGTAGCAGGTAAAATTCCCAATAAAAAGATCTCTGGTTTCAAGTCTATGTGTTTCTTTGTCATTTTTTCCAACCACATGCAAATTTTAGTCCAATATTTTCTAGCGTCCTCACAAGTCCACCACATATGGTAATACGAGCCAGATATCTGATGACATTTCCAGCATTTTTCAGATTTGTTCTTAAACATTTTTGCTATTCTTGTCGGGGAAAAGTGCCACCTGTAAAACATCTTATACAAGTTTTCTTTATATGCTATTGACATTGTCATTTTATAATTTTGAGACCACAATTTTTGCCATTTCTCTAAATCAATCCCATATCCAAAATTTTCCCCCCAAACAATCATAGTTTCTGTAACTTGTTCTTCCTCTAATTTAATTCCCAGTAAATAACCATATAATTTTTTAATCACCTTCTCATCAGTACCCATCAAGATCTTATCTAAATCAGTCTGTTTATCATAGAATCCCTCCGTCTTCATCATACCTTGAATGTATTTGTGCATATGAAAACCAATTCATCTTTATACCTTGTTCCTCTAAGTTTTGAATCAATTTAAGTTCACCCTTTTCATCCAATAGTTCCCCATATCTAACTGTTTGTTCCTTCTTATAAATTATAGGATAGGAAAATGCTTCAATAGTTGATAACCAAACTGGAATTTTCAAATAACATTGTCTTTTTATCTTCTCCCAGTTTAACCACAAAGACTCCCGTATATAATGTCTTCTAAAATAACCCTGTGTTTTAGTTCCCTTATACCATAAAAAAACATGCCAGCCCAACAGCAAATCATGACCTTCAATCAACAATCTAGCCTTTCTTAATGTTATCCATTCCTTGACCCACATCAAACTTGCAGCTTGATAATACAATTCCCAATTAGGCAGGCCAAAACCTCCTCTAATGCTAGCATCTTGCAATAGCTTTAGCTTTATTCTTGCTTTTTTGCCTTGCCATATAAACTTTAACATGATTTTATTTAAATCTTCAAAATAGTCTTTTCCAAGCCTAATTGGTATTATTTGAAACAGAAATAGAATTCTGGGTAAAATATTATATCTTAATTGTTGAAATTCTCACTATTAATGACAATTGCAAGTTTTCCCATTTCTTCAAGTCTGTAGCTATCTGTTGTTTAAGTTTAATATAATTATTCTCTTTTAATGTGCTACATCTTGCTGTCAAATATATCCCCAGATACTTAACCTTATTCGTAACTTGGATCTTCAACAGGTCTGCCAGTTCTTCTCTTTGTCTCAATAGCATGTTCTTTGTCAAAATCTTTGTTTTATCTTTATTTATTTTCAAACCAGCCACCTCTCCATAAGTCTCAATCTTTTCCAATAACTTTGGAGCTGTTTCTAGCGGGTCTTCCAAAATAAAAGCTAAATCATCAGCAAAAGCTTGTAGCTTGAATTCTTCCTTCTTAATTTTCATTCCTTTTATGCTTTTATCATCCCTAATATTTCTATTCAACACTTCCAAGGTCAACACAAATAGCAAAGGAGATAGGGGGCATCCTTGTCTTGTACCTTTCCTTATATTAATAAAATCTGTAAGTTCCCCCTCCATCATTACCCTTGCTGTCTGTTTATTATATATGGCTTCTATTGCTTGAGTAAATTTTTTAGCAAAACCCATCTGCTCCAATAATAATAACATAAATCTCCAGTTCACGTTGTCAAATGCTTTTTGAGCATCTAGGAATATCAAAGCCATTTGCTTTTCAGGATGAGCCTCATAGTATTCCAAAGTGTCCAAGATTACTCTCATACTGTCTCTGATTTGTCTCTTTGGCAGAAATCCATTTTGATCTGGGTGGATAAAATTATTTAAATATTTTTTAAGTCTTTCTGCTAAAATTGAAGCAAAAATTTTACAGTCTGCATTCAATAAAGAAACAGATCTATAGTTCTTAATTTGCAGTGGGTCAGCCTCTTCTTTTGGAATAAATGTAATATAAGCCTCTGACCATGTTTTGGGTATCATCTTCTTTGACATAACTTCATTCATAACTTCTAACAATGGGATGCTCAATGATTCTTGAAATGTTTTATAGAATTCTGCCAGAAGCCCATCAGGACCTGGTGCTTTGCCATTATTTTGTTTCTTAAGTGCTTCATTTAATTCCATCATTGTTATTGCTTTCTAGCATTTTTTCAGTCTCTTTAGGTATCTTCAGTAAGTTAGCATTCTGTAGATACTGTTTGACTTTTTTCTCATCAATATTCTCTTGTTTATATAGTTGCCCATAAAAATCTCAAATAAGTTCCTTTTTCTTCTTATTCCCATAACAAACTTGGCCTTGATCATCTATTAGCTTCAATATTTTTCTTGATTCCTTCTCCTTTCTTAATTAATATGCTAGCCATCTACCTGGTTTATTTGCATCTTCAAAGTAATTCTGTTTAGAATTTCTAATTTTCTGTGCCAATTCTTCTTTCTCTATTAATTCCATTTTATGTTTAATTACATCCAGCTTCAATTTATTTATTTGTAATTCTTTTTCAAGTCTTTTATACTCATCTTCCAAGGCCTTAGAAGCTTGCCTTTTCCTAATATTCTTTTTTCTTATATAATCTATTATCAAATATCTAGCATATGCCTTCATTGTATCCCAAACATTCTGTGTTGAAGTATCTTCTTTTTTATTTTCTCTAAAGAAAAAAGCCAGTTCCTTCTCCATCCGTTGTATAAAATCTTTTTCCTTTAAGATAGTATTGTTTAATGTCATCTCGATTTTTTTTTGTCCCTTCCATTTAATTGTCATTCGGCTATGATCTGCCCAAGTACTTGTTTCAATATTTGTTTCTTGAATATTAGATATTAATTCTGTTGAGATCCAAATCATATCTAATCTGGACCATGATAAATGTCTATTTGAATAAAAAGTATATTGTTTAGCTTTAATATTTCTTTCTCTCCAAATGTCTTTTAAAGTTATTTCATCTGTCATTTTAAAAAAAGATTTAGGGAAAATTTTTCTATTTTGCTTTGTTGTTGTTGCTATATAGTCCAGTTTATTGTCCACAATTCCATTAAAGTCTCCCATCATAATTATATTAACATAGTTCAGTCCAATTATTTTCATGTGTAGTTTTTTATTAAACTCTTCTTGTTTATCATTCGGAGCATAAATTGCAATCAAGAGTATTTTTATATTATTGTCCATTATTTCCACTTTTAATACTCTTTCGTCTTCATCCGTGTAGATCAGTTTTGCTGGGATAGCCTCTTTAATATATAGAACCACTCCTCTTTTCTTACATTGAGTCAAAGAAGTAAATATTTTCCCTAATTTTGGCTGTACTAACAATTGTTCATGTTGTTTTTTTAATATGAACTTCTTGTGGACAAATTATATCAAATTTTAATTTCTCTAATTTATGAAAGGTTTTCCTTCTTTTAACAGCTGAATTGAGTCCATTTATATTCATTGTAATCAGTTTTTTTCTTCCATGATTATGCTTTATATTTAGGTCTAACAGCTCTTGTGGATCTCACTTCACACTGTTCTTTACTATCTACCTGTCCACCTACTGCACCTTTCTCTTTTTCAGTCTCCAGTTGTTCCTCTTGGAATTCAATTAGTGAGATCTCTTTTTCTGCCTCTTCCTCTCTCCTTCCAAAAAATTTTGCATGGAAAAGTTCTGCTTTCTCAATTGAATCAATTCTATGTCTCTGCTCTTGCCACGTAAACATTAATCCTTCTGGAATCAGCCATCTATAATTCACTTCGTTTTCCAACAGCATTTTGGTCAGAAATCGATATTATCTTCTCATCTCTCTCACTATTCTAGGTATTTGTTTTAAAACCACAATCTCTTTGCCTTTGTATTTCAATGTCTTCTCTCTTACCACTTGTAGTATTTGTATTTTAATGGATTTTTTGGTAAATCTAATATGGACTTCCCTTGGTAATTTATTTCTCATCGCATTTCTTATATAAACTCAATATACCTCATCTACTCCATCCATCATCTTTTCCTCTGTAATTTCCAAAGCATCCGCTAAAATTTCTATCATTATCACAGCCAAATTTTGTCCTTTTTCTTCTTCTATATTTTGAAATCTGAGATAAAATTCTGACCTTTCCATCTCCCACCTCAACATCCCACTTTTATCTTGTTCAACCACTGTTAATCTACTGTCAATATTTTCAATCTTCTCTTCTCTTTGTTAACCTTCTTCCTCAATTTTTTGGAATCTCTCCTCATCTTCACCATCATTTGTTTAATATTTTCATTTTTCATCAGTCTTCTCTATTCTTTGTTCAATACTGTCTGTTTTTATCTTGAGATCTTGAATTCCTTGCATAATCATCTGTAAAGTCACTTTTTCTTGTTCTTTATCTTGCTTCAACATTGTCTGAATTAAACGTTGTCCTCCAGCTGGTGGGGAGGCAGAGGTAGAACCAGATGATATTGGTTTCCTGCTCATTTTAATGCCTCAAAAGCTTCAAATTCTTTAGCTTTTAATCCAACTGGTAGAATAGCCAATTATAATCCAAAATGGAAAAATCCAATAGTAAAAAGCCCAAAACCAAAGAAGAAAAAGGAGAAAAAGAAGAAGAAAAATCTTCAGGTTCTTCTAGACCCTAATCCAATTACAAAGTAGTCCACCATAAAAAAATGAAAAATAGAAAGAAAGAAAAAACGCAAAAATAATAATATTGATTAAGAAGAAAAGGAACAAAAATAAAAAGAAGAAAAAGAAATTCCTTCAGGTTCTTCACACCTTAATCCAATTGGGAAGTCTCAATAATCAAAAAGAAAAAAGTGGTCCAAAAACTTGGATTAAAAAAGCAAAAGGATCCCAGTAAAGATAAGGAGAAAAAAAGAAAAATAAAGAAAAAGCTCTGAGGCTTTCCCTTTGAAATAAAAAGCAAAAATAAGAATATTACTAAAACTTCTTTAGCATTCTTGATGTCCTGATAAACCAATTGTTCGCTCATGTGCCAAAAGTAGAACGTTCAACTGAATTCAAATCTAAAACTTCTATTAATAAAGCATGCAATCCATGGCTAAATTCAGTTCTTTGGAAGGTTATATGGTTGGTACAACACTTTCCTTTATTGTGACCAGATCCAGGCTTACCTAAATCAAATAATTCTCAGGATGTATATGTTTATTTGCATGCATGCAACAACAATATATTATTACATATATTGGGTTCAGGCAAAGTTTTGATACTTTGTTAAGTGACCATGAGCAAAACCAGAACCAGGGCTTATATATCTTTGGCCCATTCCATTGAAAGGCAAAGAAAGGCAGAAGCAAAACAAAGAAAAATGTAGACCTGTAAAAATCACAATATAATATTGGAATATTTTAGATAAACCCATCTGTGCGACAATATTATTATTTATCCTTTCTTACTAAGTTAATATGCTAACCGTACTGTCTTTGAACGATTGTTAGTGAATAAAAACAACTTTGGCTATAGTTTCCTGACTGAGTTTGCTTTCTGTTACCATTCAGGATTAATTAAATTTTCTGCAAATGTTGCCTTACAAGAGCATTTTAGATAGATCTTAAATCTGGGAACATCTCATAGATTTCAAGGAGAGGTTCTTTTACCGTCATGCTAAATATACCCAAAATTATATACTATTTTCTTTCAGAAATGATCTCTTGTTAGAAATAAAAATTAGCGTTTCAGCTGATTATTGTTTTTATTTTTTGGAACCAACACCTGATAAGCATGGTTAGGTATGCTTTATTGAAGTGTATGTATTTTTGTACAAACATTTTGAAGAAAAAAGTATCATTTTGGCAATAACCTATCACAACAAAGTCAGTTTTGGTGCATTCCTCATTTTCAACTTAAAAACTATTTTGAGAACCTGAGCCTAGATTTCATAGTAGCTGCCCAGATAACTTATAATCAATTAATATGCATTAGACTGATATGGCCTCTATATCAGTTAAAACACAGGTAGCTCAAGGTAATGACATAAAACCAAAACATAAAAAAACAATAAAAAAACTGGCACCACAACTAATCATCCCTAAAGCAGCCAACCACATCATCTTCAAGCTGTCTTCTCATCCTGTGCCAGTGCTTGCATGAACCAGCTCTTTATGGTCTTCTAGAAGGTTAAGGGGATGAGGACCTGCTAGAACTTGGGGGCCAGGATTCTCCACAACAGTGGTCTTCAAACATAGCTGGCTGGAGAATTCTGGGAGTTGAAGTCCACAAGTCTTAAAGTTGCCAACTTTGGGGATCCCTGCTCCACAGGAACAAACTGCAATGGAAAAAGGAGAGGATCAAAGGAATTTAGCAAATCTTAAATTGAGACAATCCAGTGATTCAATTAAATCTCATTGTAGATTTGTGACTCAGACCTACCAGCATATCTTGGCTTTTGTCTTTGCTGTGAAAGAGATCAATGAGGATATCCAGATGTTTCATAACATTTCCTTGGGTTTCAACATTTATAATGCCTACTTCACTGGAAGCTTAACTTATCTTGCTTCACTGGAGCTCCTCTCCACATGGGGCAAGTTTATTCCAAACTATAAATGTGATGTCCAAGGTACTACTGTGGCTGTCCTTGGGGGACCCAGCTCCAAAGCATCTCTTTTCATGGCAACCATTCTGAGCATCTACAAGTTACCGCAGGTAAATTTTCTCCCCATATTTTTCAATTTTTTCTTGCCCATATTTATTTTCACAATTTGGTATGAATAATTCTTACAAACAGATAGCATGAATCAAATGCAAAACAGCCACTATACTTTTCCTTTATGTACTGAGAGCATATGCACCAAAGACAGGGTCCTTGTATGTCCAACCACACTTGGCCAATAAAGAATTGCATTCTGTTCTATTCTATATCTTAAAAAATAGAAAAAAGTTAAGTTCCATTCTAATGGGACTGGGCCCTATAACTTTTCAATTTTTTTTCATCCAGTTTCAGAATATTAGATGAATACCATTCAGATATTAAAATTTAACCTACTTAATCTTTCCTTTCTTTATAGCTTGGATATGGTTCTTCTCCTGTGATTAATGACCCAGCCCAACAAGCCTTTTTCCAATGGATGTTCCCTAATAGAAACCAACAGTATGTGGGGATACTCCAGTTGCTTTTGCTTTTCAGGTGGATCTGGATTGGTGTCATTTTTATACACGATGACAATGGCCTAAGGTTTGTGCAGAATGAACTTCCCAAATTTTCCCAGGGAGGCATTTGCTTTGATTTTATTGAAGCATTGCCAACCTTGTATTTTAAAACTGGCATTCATGAAATGATAGAATCATGGGTCAAAATATACAAATTAATAATTAATAGCCCAGCCAGTGTTGTGTTCTTACACGGTGAAATTCACACTACGATCTTTTTGAGAATGTTTCCCCAAATTTCAGAACTTGAAAACATACCAATCAAAGCAGGCAAAGTCTGGATAATAACTGCACAAATGGAATTCACTTCTGTTCCCTTTCAACAATCTTGGGATCTAGATATCTTTCATGGTTCCTTAGCCTTTGCAATTCACTCCCAGGATGTGGTGGGTTTCCAAAATTTTCTTCAGAAGAGAAATCCTAATGTGGAAACTGCAGATGGTTTTATTAAGGACTTTTGGAAACAAACATTTCTTTGTTCTTTCCCAACATCCTTGGAAGAGGAGAATGTCTGGAATCGCTGCAGTGGGGAGGAGAAACTAGAGGCTCTTCCTAGGTCTGTTTTTGACATGAGCATAACTCCCCATAGCTATAGCATTTACAATGCAGTTTATGCTGTGGCCCGTGCATTGCAATCTATGACTTCACTAAACTTCAAACTCAGAACTATGTCAGAGGAAGGACAGAAGAAGTTCTTGGATGAACAGTTGTGGCAGGTAATATCCTGATTACACAAATAGAAATTGGACAGCCCTATCTACTTAAGCCAATTCTCTATTAAGTTGATATTTTTGTATGTTTTAGAATGAGATGGGCCATCTCACTATGGCTAACATGAGGCTGCCAATTCAACAACAACTTGCCAGGGGACAATTCAATGCAAGATAACCATAATACAATTAATAATAATATTAATAACATAACTAATAGTATTACTAATTATTTTAAAAGAGGAACGGGTTTAGAGTATAGTTATCTTGATTGAGTTGGTTATGGCAAGATAGCTGCGATGAGTTGGCAGCCATGAGTTGGCCATAGCAAGTTGGCCATAGTAAATTGTCCTAGATGTGTTTTAGAAGTGGCATTGCCTTTTTCTACTTTCATTTGATAGTTGTCATTGTTTGCAAAATGTTACTATGATGTATTTAGAGAGTCTGGAGATCTAAATCCAATAGAAATGATTCTTCAATATTGCTTCAACACAAAGGGAGAGCAGAGATCCCAAAGAAAGTTAAGGATTGATTTTGTTGCTTCTTTAATTATTGGTCTTTCTGCTAATCTCAGCTTCTCTCCTTTTGCTTTGTTCAGAAAGGGAGCACATGCTGCTTGTTCCTGGAAGGAAGTAGTTAGATAGGTGATAGGCTTTGCTTATTTCTATAATGTATTGCATTATAATGCATTGTAATTGCTCATATTAGATTCTTGTTGCAGAGAATGTTTGTATGCATGCCTAGAACTCTTCAGCTTCCAACATATATGTGATGGTTACTTATTATATTTATTACTCAATTTGATATGTTATTAGGTACAAAGGCATATAAGTTCTCCCACTGTAACAGAATTATAGAAAGCATAATAGGAGAGAAAAAAACATATATGAGAAGACCGACTTGTATTGGTAGCCTCTCAAATCAGAGAAAGAAATAGTAGAGAGCATTCCAATGATGAGAAAGAGATTTGAGAAATTTGATTCCTCTCTTTTTTACCTCTTTTGAGTGGGTCACCAGGACAAATATCAAGATGCTTGAATTTGCTGCTGGGGGAGAGTTGGTTTTTTATTTATTTTAATGTAATGAATTGGATTCTTAAAGTAAGTGATAGACTTACTTTAAGTTTATATTTTGTTTTTATTATAGGCTTGTTATAAATAATTCAATAATGAGTCTCTGACTAACTACATTATTTATGATTATTGATAGTTTGAATACAAGGTTACTTGTACCTTATGAAATATTCTCACCTTGTGAAATATTCTCATCATTTGTATTATTTTTCTAGTGTATTTTATTTATTTATTTATTAAATTTATATTGCTGCTTATTTTCCCATGGCAACTCAAGGTAGCTTACAGAATATGAAATCACATTTAAAACAATAAAAACTAAGAAAAAGAATCAAATAACTTAATACAGTACAATATAATAAAATCACCCCCAACTCCCACCCACTCCCACCCTGGTGACAGCAGATCACAGGAGCTATTTCATAGGCTCCATCCCACTCTGTGTTCCCCAAGCCCACTGACAGAACCAGTTCTTCAGCACCTTCTGGAAGAGTATTAGAGTGGGGGCTGTTCTAATCTCTGGGGGGGGGGTGATGTTCCAGAGAGAGGGAGATACCACAGAAAAGGCCCTTCTTCTTGGTCCCATCAGATGTATCTCCCTCAGGGATGGGACCTGCCTCCCTACTCTGATGAGTCAGGTAGATGTGACTGGCAAGAGACGGTTCCTCAGATAACCTGGTCCCAAGCCATGAAGGTCATTAAAAGTGACAACCAGCACCTTGAATTGCACCTGGAAGCAAATTGGCAGCCAATGTAGCTCCCACAGGAGAGATGATTTATTTATTTATTTATTTTATTTGGTTTGTCAATTGCTTACAAGATAATAGGTATAAGTAAAAACATAGTTATGAACACATGGATACAAATAAGAAAAATGAAAAAATTAAAGAAACAATAGGACAAGGATATAGGCACGTTGGTGTGCTTATGCATGTCCCCTACAGACCTCTTAGGAAAGGGGTGAGGTCAGTAGTAGACAGTCTAAGGTCAGTTTTTGGGGTTTGAGGAAGAAACTACAGAGTCGGGTAAAGTATTCCAGACATTGACCAGTCTGTTGCTGAAGTCGTATTTCCTGCAATCAAGTTTGGTACGATTAACCTTGAATTTGTATCTATTGTTTGCTCTTGTATTGTTATGGTTGAAGCTGAAGTATTCATTGACATGTAGGACATTGCAATGTATGATTTTATATCCTATGCTTAGATCAGACTGAAGGCAGTGTAGTTCTAGGTTTTCTTGATCTAGAATTTCAAGTCTGGTGGCATAAGGTATTTTGTAATGAGTAGAGGAGCGGAGAACTCTTCTTGTGAAATATTTCTGGATTTTCTCAACTGTGTTAATATCAGATATGTAATGTGGGTTCCAGACTGATGAACTGTATTTGAGTATTGGCTGAGTATATGTTTTATATGCTTTAGTTAGTAGTGTAATATGACCAGAAAAAAAGCTACATAAGATTAGGTTAACAACTCTTAATGCCTTTTTGGTTATGCAGTTACAGTGGGCTCTAGAACTTAGATTATTAGAGATGAGTACTCCAAGAACCTTGAAAGAGTTTGGATCCTTAACAAGGTCTTGACTATTCAGCCTGTATTTTATTTTCTGATTTATTTATTTTTTAGCCAATATATAAGACAGAGCATTTATTTGTTGAGATTTGAAGTTCCCATTTGTTTGACCATTCTGATACATAGTCAAAGTCTTTTTGAAGGGTAGCAGTATTGTTTGTGGTGTTGAATAGCTTTACATCATCAGTGAAGAGAATGCAGTTGCTCTGAATATGATCACAGAGGTCTTTTATGTAGAATATGAAAAGAGAACACCTTGCGGGACACCACTGCTGACAGATACAGAATTTGATAGGACACTCCCAATTTTGACCATTTGTTGTCTGTTTGACAGGAATGCTTCTATCCAGTTATACAGGTGTCCAGAGATACCATAAGATTTTAGTTTTAGGAGTAATTTGTCATGTACCACTGAATCAAAGGCTTTACAGAAGTCTATGTAGATTGCGTCTATTGCTTTGCCCTGATTGAGTTGTGTAGTCCATATGTTTCTGCAGTGTAAGAATTGCAGATTACAGGATAGTTTTTTTCTAAAACCAAATTATTTATTAGAGAGTAGGTTGTTTGTCTCTAAGTGGAGGATAATGGATTGGTTAATAATTGATTCCATGACTTTAAAGGTGATGCAGCATGAAGAGATTGGTCTGTAATTTTACATGTGCACACAACCAATGCAGGCTGCTGCATTTATTTTGCTTTCATTTTTATGTTCAATTTAGTTCTACCACTTTCTAAGAAAAGTCTCATTTAACAACAGTGTTGGAGAAATGATTTCCTTTGATGAAAATGGGAACCTGGAAGTAGGATTTGATATTATCAACTGGGTCACATTTCCAAATCTAAGTCTACATCGAGTCAAAGTCGGAACATTTGATGTCAAAGCTCCTGAAGGACAAATATTCAGTGTTAATGCTGATTCTATTAGGTGGCCAAGGAGATTTAGCCAGGTATTTTCCATATATACATGGAGTCCATCACTGTTCAAGATGCAGATAATGAAAATAATTGTAGAGCCAAATATTTTCTCAGCCCTCTTTTAGATCCATGAAATATACAGGTTGTCAACTATAAAATGTGTATACAAAGTGTGGCTTGAGGCTCATGATTTAATTGGAGTAACTGTCAGAATCTTGACACAGGTCTTCTATGGAAGGAAGGCTGCTTGCAATTGTTTTTTTCTGTAGGCTTAGTTATCTGTTGAAGTCTGTACCTGTCCTGTTTGGTTGCTATACTAAATCAGACAGTTATAGAAGTACAAATGACATACTCAGTAATTGCTCTGTAGAGCTGTGCAAACAATTCCTGGGCCAGTCTGAATTTCCTGAGTAGACACAGAAAGAACATTCTTTGTTGTGTCCTTTTAGTGACAGTTCTAATGTTAGGCATTCATTTCAAATCATGGGGAGATTATAGAGCTGAAAAACCTATATTATGTGATTATCCCAATACCAAACCAACAATTAAGGATTCTGCCTTGTATGCTTCTCTTTGTGCCCAGGCTCAGCCTATTTCTTTGTGCAATGAACCCTGCCATAAAGGTCATAGCAAGACCAAGAAGGAAGGGAAGCCATTTTGTTGTTATGATTGCCTTCCATGCCCAAGAGGAAAAGTTTCAAACCAAATGGGTAAGGATCTCACAGACTGCATTTGAATTTGGGAGCAGGTGGTGAGGTCGAAACATTATCATTAAAAAATCAGATTGAATAGAAATGGGTCTTTTCCTTTGTGGGATGCCAAAAGCATTTCCAAGATCCAGTGCAAATGGGTTTTTCCCAGAGTTTCTGAAAAAAAAGTGTATATAAACAGAATAAATATTTCTCATAACAATAAAATTGATGTTAGACTCTGCGTAATGCTTCATAAAAATAAAATTGTTTGAGAATTATGTAAGCCGCTTCTGAATTTTGTGCTTGATGTGGAAAAGAATGTAATTTTGACTTTGGGTTTTACATATTAGATTTATAGATCTTTATAGAAATGACTCATTCTTATTATTGTAGAAAAACAAAAAGCTGTGATTTTATGTTAATGCCATATTCTATTGCAACAGAGAGAGTCAGAAGTGAATGCTTCTTTTTCTGTTCTTTCCCCTACCCTTCCTCATTTCTCTCTCCCCCTTCCCCTTCCATTTCACTGCTCCTTTATTTACTTTTGTATTTTATAATACTTTATAATATAATAAAAATGTTTGATTCAAAAAATAGAAAAAGAAAGAGAATCTTGCAATTTTCATTGGAGCCCAGATTTTGCACTGAACTGTTCCTTCTATCTTGGTTAGACACATCACAGTCTAAATGAAGAGATTTGGTTTTACTTTTTAGACTTGGGATCTTGTTACCAGTGTCCAGAAGATCACTATCCTAGTAAAGCCCAGGATCAGTGCATTCCAAAAGAAATCAGCTTCCTATCTTTCCAAGAGCCTTTGGGGATCATCTTGGCCATTGTTGCTCTTTTATTTTCCTCCATCACAGCTCTGGTCCTCCTGATCTTCATTCAGCACAGGGACACTCCCATCATCAAGGCCAACAACCAAGGCCTCAGCTATGCCCTCCTGGTCTCCCTTTTGCTTTGCTTTCTCTGTCCTTTGCTTTTCATTGGTCAGCCTCAGAGGATAACCTGTCTCCTTCGCCAAACTGCTTTTGGCATCATCTTCTCTGTGGCAGTTTCTTGTGTGGTAGCCAAAACACTCACTGTGGTTTTAGCTTTTATGGCCACCAGGCCAGGTTCTAAAATAAGGTTATGGCTGGGGAAAAGGTTGGCACTTTTTGTAATACTTTCATGCTATTTCATTCAAACCAGTCTCTGTACTGTGTGGCTGATGAGGTCCGCTCCCTTCCCAGATCTTGACATGCATTCTTTGCCTGCAGAAATGGTCCTGGAGTGCAATGAAGGCTCCACTGCCATGTTTTATTGCATCCTGGGTTTCATTGGCCTCTTGGCCATGATCAGCTTTACAGTGGCTTTTCTTGGAAGGAACCTTCCAGACAGTTTCAATGAAGCTAAATTTATCACCCTGAGCATGCTGCTTTTTTGCAGTGTCTGGATCTCTTTTGTCCCAGCCTACCAGAGCACCAAAGGGAAATACATGGTGGCTGTGGAGATTTTTTCTATCTTAGCTTCAGGTGCTGGATTACTGGTTCTCATTTTCTTCCCCAAAGTTTACATCATCTTGATAAGACCTGAGCTGAATAATAGGCAACAACTCATGAGAAAACCCCCATGAAGTGAGTTATAGGAATCAGTCACATTACAGTATACACACCAGAATTTAGATTAGTGAAAAAGCCAGGGTGTTGTTTCATGGAATAATAATTGTCTTGAGTTTTTAGTAAAACAGAATGATTGAGTATATGTATGTAACAATAAAATAAAAATAAAATGGGTGTTCCTCCTTGTTCAATATGTCCTTAAACAATATTTATTTTATGATTGCCCAAGCAGCCTTCATGGCAATGTTTGCTGTAACTTTTTATTATTATTTTGAAGTTTGATTAAGGTTTACTAAGAGAAAAAATAGAATGGAAGTAAAAATTAAACCAAGAAAAGAGGGGGAATGCATGATAGAAAAAAAAGGGAGATGGAAAAAAGTATTGATTGATTTCCATCTCTTCCCAACACAATAAAATATAATGCAATTATGACTTCATGCTTTACACTACCTATAATTTTTATGCCAATTCTATAACTACACAATTATTACATTTTCAAATTAAACTCCAAACTTCATTTTTTTTCTATTTCAAGGCTAAAAACCAGAAGCAATATCCCAACCAAAGCAAGACTATATAAAATCTTTGTTTAAAACAGCTTACCTTGCCATCTTAAAAAACGTACCATCTTTTTCTTCCCCCCCCTGTCATAGGAAGTGATATATATATTTTTACACTTATTAATCATTGAAAAGTATCATTATTTATGTTAATAAAAATCACTGTATTCTTTCAAATTCCTTAACTCTAAAGGGAAAATCCTTTTATATTGCTTTTCAGTCTGTTAACATTTATTGTAAAATATCCTCTTTGTAACTAAAATCAATTCATTCTAAAGCATCTTTTTAATTTTAATTAAAGACTTTATTGTCCTTTTTAGATTTAATTAAATCATCCTTTTAATAGATATGCATTCAAATTTGCTTCCAATTATATTTTGCAAACTTGAGAAACTACAAAAAGGAAAAGGAAAAAACCCAGCCCATTTTCATACCCACTTTATACAGACAAAAAATGCATTAGCGTTTAATTACATATGTCTCCTTTAAGACCACTGCTCTATGGAGGGGTGTCATGGGGTGATTCTTGGACACTCCATAATCCAGGAAAGTTATATAAACTTAGGGAATTCATTTCCCTTTTTTGTATGCTGATACATTTTCAGAGGGCTTCTATGAGTTACTCTTTTACATGTTTGAAGCAGTAGGTATCAAGAACATAGCATCGCAACTTTATTAAATAACTTCTCCTTCACACCATCCCCCAAACTGAGGCCTAGCCCTGCTTAATTTTTGAGATAACCAAGGTCAGTAAAGGTCAACAGCTGAGACATTCTGACCAAATGACATTTCACACTGTTCTAGCTAGGTGATGGAGACTTCAGATCTTTTTTATATGTCTTTGCCTTGCAACCTGGGTATTTTTTTTCATTAATTATTTTAAATGTCCCTCCCTCTGTCTGGACTTCTGGGATTTAGATCAGTGACTGTCGCCAGCAATAACATGCTTTGTGTGCTTTTGAAAATGAAATGGTTGTGTATTGATGTAATATTAAAATATATAATTTTCTATGTCTTTCCATTCTACCATTCCTAAATTATAATAAAGCATTATAAAGATAAATCACAAATTATGAACACAATTCCTGATTTGGACAGCTTTAAACACTGAACTGTCCTCTCTCCTGAAGCTGTAAGATTCAATGAGTCACAGTACTTAGCAATTATGGTTCCTGAAGAAAATATTGAAAAGCATAAACAGAAAACATTGTTAAACAAGCTTCTAGTAAACAAAAGGAAAAGACAAGTCTGAGTGGTTTGTGTTTAACTAGAAGTCCAAGAGCATAAAAGAATTTCAAGATTGCTCTTATTGTGAGTGTGTCTGAAAGATGACAGTTCAGAAACTCTGTTCTGGCTGGAGAAATATAGATTCCAAGCCATCTAGATGCTGCAGACCTGTGGATTTTTGATTGATTAATTTGAATAATGATCTCCTATCCTGATGTGGTTGTATATATCTGCATTTCCAAAAGTATGTGCACTCACTTTATGCATATGAGGGCAACAGGGATTGCAATCAAAACCTCCTGGAGGAAAATTGAGGTAACTGAACCTGCCAAGAACCCAGATTCATAACTAAGAAACAAAGCAGTGCAAGATAATGTAATGGTTAAGAAACTTGCCCAGGAATGGGATAGCTTAGTTTTAGCAAAGGGATGTTTTGTTTTGTTTTCCTTGTACAACCCTGTAATCTCCTTTATTGGGGTAGAATCTAGATGATTGAATGGAGCTGAGCGTTTACTGGCCAAATGCTCTTCCTGATACCTACATAGAGTTCACAACAGATATTTTCTCCTTGTGCCTTGATAGAATAACATCTGTCACTGCCTAGGATTGAACTCTCAAACTCCTGAGTCTGAGGCCAACATCTTCACTTATAGCCCTCTAGGAGGAATCAACTGAAATGAGCAAATCCAACAAGGATCAGGAAAAAATATCTTTTAGAGGCCATATGAGTGATTGTATGATTGTCATGCAAAAAAAAAAAATAGGCAGCCAAAACACTACCCTTGTATTTGGGTCAATTTTGGGTCCAAAATTGTTGCACACACTACACCTTTAAAAATAGAACATTTCTGTAATAGATCTGCTTCTGAAGAGGAAGGATTGTCATTGACCTGCAGATCAATACCTCAGTCCACTTTTCCTGATTTATGTCTTCAATTTCCTCTGAAACAATGGAAAGAATATTAAACAGGGAAGCCCAAAGGGAACTCAGTTGAAGGCCCATGTATTTTTATGTCCATTGTATAGTTGGGAAATATATATATTTTTAAATGTTTGGGCATTCAATTGCATAGCTGCATTCTCAACTTTTTCAACCCTGCCCACATTAAATTACATTTTCTCAAAAAATTAAAAGGCCTGAAGGCCAACTCTTTGGGATGTGTATAGGAACTTTGATCCCCTACTGCTTTATTGCTATTCTGACCCAGTCCAGCTCTGAGGACATCACTGATATATGTGGGTATCTGTGCATGAATACATGTGAATGTGTGTGTAATTAAATTTATATGCTGCCCATCTTCCAGTGGCTCTATGAAGCTTACAAACAAGAAGAAAAAGAACACACACACAAGGAACAAGAAAATGGCACAGATAAAAAAAACCAAGTGTTTTTAATGTAAATCATGGTGCCAAAATGTCATTGTTTTATTGAAGGACCTGGCTGGGCAAATGCTATGGAAAACAGTCAGGGGTGAGATTCATCCGGTGTTACTACCAGTTCAGTGATGACGTTTTGTGTGTGCATGCTGAGCGCATGTGTAAAAAAACTATCAGCTCTGCTGCCTGGACAGCTGAAAAGCACTCCACACAGGTGCACAGAGTTTGAAAAGCCTCTTTTTTTCCTGCTTTTTCAACCTCAGCTGCTTTGCGTAGTACAGCTGAGATTGAAAAAGCAAGAAATAAAGGACAGGTAAGAGCTCAGGCGGGTGGGTGGGCCAAACAGCAGCAAACAGAGAACCGTTTCGGTGTCTGCTGCTTTTCAGAGCTACTGGTTCTATAGAACTGGGCAGAACTGGTACCATCCTACCTCTGGAAACAGGTAATCCTTCAAATGCCATGTAGGGCTCTATAGGTAGAAATCAGACTCTTGCATCACACGATGAAGAAAACTGACAGCTAGTGCAACTCATGAAGCAGATGTATCATATACATATGGGGTGGGCATGTTCATCATCGCTTCTACCACTGCATTTGGACTAGTTAAAACAAGGATCTTCAAGGGCAGCCCATAGAGAGTGCACAAAAGTACTCAAACTGTGTGTCACCCAGGGCATGAGTGACTGCCTGAAGGGTCCACAATTTTTCAAAAATTTCAAGGAAAAAGCAGAACTGATACATTACAAAATAGAATTACCCTAAAACACCCTTAATGTCTAGGTATACTAAATAAAAAAAAAACTATTCAAAAATGTGGTCATGATGTTTTCTTCTACAGCACGGGTGAATGCATCACCCTCTGGTCACACCCTGCCTGGTTTAGTATAGGGGAAAAAGGTCCTGATAGGTCACATTACACTGCTATGATGTGAGGTTGACAACCCTGTTCTACAGTATTGCAAATAATTCAGAATTACACAAAGGTGATTATCAATCTGACAACAGTAACTTCTACTTCGCCTCCCAAAGAATGACTGAAAACTATGGCAGAAAATCAAAGTATGCTAAAGAAAAAGATGTTTTGCTCTTCAGAAATGAGACACAGTACAGGGTGGTTGGAGACTGGCCCTTTGATGATTCACAGTGACAAAACTATGAGAAAGCACTAAAGTCATCCAGAACTCCTAAATGACATTTAAATGATCCTTCAATTCTATTATTCTGTTCTGTTATTCTTTTTAGGATCACATATATCCACCCCATCAAACCCAAAGAAAGTCTGGAATGCTATTGGATCTGCTGTCATAGGCAGGAGGTTGGACTACAAGACCTCTGAGGTCCCTTGCAATCCTATTATTTCATGTACTATGTGCTAAGTAAATGTTGTGAATCAGTCATTAGAATGGATATACTTATTAGTGGGATAAGGACTATATATGTTGGCTTCTAAAGTAAAAACTATATTAGAACAATCTAAACATATATGGGGTATGTGTGTGTGTATGCATATGTAATTTTATTTATTTTATTTAAAAGACATACATGCCACTCGTCTTGTAGAAAAAAACTCTTGCTTACAACAATAATGGTCAGAAATTGCCTTCTGTGTAGATCTATATATGGTACATTAAAACCCCTTTGAACTGAAGCACTCTCAGAATAACTAAAACCACAACAGTATTATTATTATCATTATTCATGGTGCAGTTGTAATGTTGCAGGTGTTTCACTCAAAGTGTTGAAAGAAAGGACATAAGAACAGGCCTGTCGTGGGGACACAATGTTATCTAAATGATTGTTGTCATATCTAAATTACTAAACTTTGCAAACTTCAGTTAATTCATATTTGGGTGTAAGGGTGAATGAATTCATGTAAAAAATATCAGTGAATTATAATACTTTAGCAGAGATTTTACAAAATAGAAAAATTCTGAATTGAACCCAAGTCTGAATTAGAACCCCACAAACTCAGCTGAAATAAATATATCAATAGCGAAGGTGATATCTCAAAATAAATCCCAAAGGGGTTGACCTTCTTTGCAGCATTGTCTTTTTTTTCACCTTGCCTGTTTTGACCTCACATGGAAATACTCTTGCTAAATATTCTTATATCTCTTGTTTTAGAAAGTTGCAATCTTCTGAAATTTCTTAGGAGAAAAGTTTTGTTGAAATGATAGGTTGGAAAATTGTTTTCTTCTACTATATGAAAGAAAATCTAAAATTAAGCAGATATTTAAATTCCCCATAATTGATGATGATTACTTGGAAAACTCCTCCAGTTGACAAGGGATTTTTTTGGTAGCAACTAACAAAACAAAATCAAGATTGGTGATTCTTCTTAATCTATGCTGGAACATTGGCTCAAGGATTTTAAAGGAATTGGGAGCTCTGCAGTTATTAATCAAGCTGATATTGCTAGCCATGCAAGGATGCCAACACTTGAATGATTGAAATAACACAGGTGACTTGATGTTAAGAAGATGTAAATGCAAGATCATGAACTTTATTCTCTGGATTCTCAAACTGCTTCCTTGGACATCATGTGATGTTCTAGTTGCTAAATGCATGAACAGTGATCCACGGAATATCAACCATAAATATTATCAGTCAGGGGATGTTATCATAGCTGGCATTAGTTCACAAAGCTTCATGTTTTCCAATCCTCTCAACTTTGAAAGGCATCCCTCTTTTGAAGTCATTGATGATCTCCTGTAAGCAATTGATATTTTTAGTCAAATGGTTCAGATGATAAGAGTCTCATAAAATTTGCACCCATGACTTTGCAGTCAAACTAAGGGACTTACTATCCTTTAAACTTGAATGAGATATAAATTAATATTCATCCAGTGAAAGAGACTCCACTTTACATCATGTTCCCAAGAAAGATGATCAGTTAAACTTTATATGATTGGACATTACTGAGGCTCATTCTACCTTCCCCACTTCTTTGTAACATATTACTTTATTCTCATTATACATCTTCTAGAACTTTCAATAAATTTTAAGAGAATTATTCCTTTCCATTTTCCTGAGCATCCAAGGGGGATTGATACTAACTTATTTGGAATATATATTATTTGTATAGTCTTGATTGGCCAAGTGTGATTGGACACACAAGGAATTTGTCCCTGATGCAGAAGTTCTTAGTACGCATACAAATAACAAAGTGGTAAATTATAAATCATAAGCTAAAACCATAAATCGTAAGGTATAAGATTTCCATGATTAAAAACATTCCATCTTTCATTATAACTGAAAGTTATAATATATATAAATAAGTAAAACTAACAATATCAGGGTAGGATTTGAATATAGGGTGTGGCAGAGGATGAATTTGCAACCAAGCTGCATTCTTGAAAGATGGCTGGAATAATAAGAAACTCAAATTTCAAAATGAGGATGTTCAACCAATGGAAATGCTATCTCTAGGATTAGGGCATACAGTCTAAACTTTATTTCCTGCTAAGGTATGTTGTTGGTAGAACTCTTTCCATTCATACCTAAAGTCACTTATTTTCTCTAACAGATATATTCTGGTTAAAAATGAAAGTTAACACTGACATGCATTTTTGGAATCAACACCTTGATAGTTAGCTGGAGATTTAAAAGCATCTCACTGAAATGCATGCATTTTTATGCTAGGTTTTGAAAAAGGTTTGTGCTAGGTGTTGGTATATTTGTGCCTGAGTTCCATCATGAAGTTGCTCAGATATCTTTGTTGTTAGTTGCAGAATCGTGTCTGACCCATCAAGACCACATGGAGAACATTCCTCCAGGCTTCCTCTCCTCCACCATCCTTCAAAGTCCATTTAAGCTCATACCTACTGCTTCAATGACTCCATCCAGCCACCTCATTCTCTGTCATCCCCTTCTTCTTTTGTCCTCAATCATTCCCAGCATTAGGCTATTCCCCAGTGAGTCCTTCCTTCTCATTAGGTGGCCAAAGTATTTCAGTTTCATTCCAGATATCTTATGATTCTGTAATATTAAAAATACAGTAACAATATATTAAAGGAATAGGAATTTGTCAAGACTTAGGTAGAGAGAATTCAATGTTGGAGGTAAATCTCATTACAGATATTTGACCCAGATATCTGTACCAGCACATCTTGGCTCTTGTCTTTGCTGTGAAAGAGATCAATGAGGATATTCAGATGCTATGCAACATCTCTCTGGGTTTCAACATTTATAATGACTACTTCACTGGAAGCTTAACTTATCTTGCTTCACTGGAGCTCCTCTCCACATGGAGCAAGTTCATTCCAAACTATAAATGCGATGCTCAAAGTACTACTGTAGTTGTGATTGGGGGGCCTGACACCAATGCATGTCTTTTCATGGCAACCATTCTGAGCATCTACAAGTTACCTCAGGTAAGGTTGACACCTAGAACATCAGATTTTAAAAGACAGGTGGGGCTTACTTGTTTTGTTCATTAAGAATTTTTATTAATTTGGGACAAAGGTGTCATCCTCCTAAAGGGGGTGTTTATTTTGTGCATTAAATATGAATCCTGAACCTGAATCTTTTAAAAATTATTTTAAAATAGCACATCAAAGCATCCATCCTGGAGTTCTGAGAAAGGGGCATAGATCCAATCTGACCCAGTCATTTTTTCTTCTGAGTTTTCAGACTTGTGCTGGAACCCAGCTTCACCAATGTAGACACATTCTACTAGAGATAAGTTCCCTGAAGATGGTTTCCAGCATGAGTCCAAATTTTTGGAAGATTAAATTTCCAACCCAGTTTGGATTTTGCAACATTGTCATGGGATATTTGCCTTCATTCATGAAGGGGACAAAATTTGAAGCAGGCAGTGCTTCTAAGGCCTCCGCTTGTCAATAGGAAGTGAAGGCTTATGGAGTTGGCTGCAAAGAGATTTCAAAGCCACAGCCTCTACCAGAGGGGAGTCAAATATGCCACTTTGTGGACATGACTTCATTATCAAACCCCTTTTTGTTTGCAGCATGTAACCTGCTCTTCAAGCACAGTAAACTTGCAGAAAGGAGTGCCACAAGAATGCAGTTGCTCATTTTGTCAAGTCGTACTACTAAAATAAGTGTACGACCTCCATTTTTTTTGACAAAAAGGGCTATGCTACTTCTACCAGCAAGGATATGATTTAATTCCTGAGAGGAACATACTCCAGTTCTGTCTTAACACCCCTCTCCAAATCATTATAATATTTTATTTATTTTATTTTATTTGTCAATCACTTACAAGATAATAGTTATAAGCATGAGTAAGAATACAGGAAATAGGTATGAATAAATGGGGACAATAGGACACAGATGGTAGGCACAATTGTGCACTTATGCACACCCCTTACAGACCTCTTAGGAATGGGGTGAGGTCAATAGTGGATAGTTTGAGGTTAAAGGAGTGGAGGTTAGAGGATGTAACAACAGAGTCAGGGAATGCATTCCAGGCATTGACCACTCTGTGGCTGAAGTCGTACTTTTTCCAATCAAATTTGGAGCAGTTTACATTGACTTTGTATCTGATGTGTGCTCCTGTATTGTTGCAGTTGAAGCTGAGGTAGTCATGGACTTGTAGGACATTGTAGCAGACAATTTTGTGTACTACGCTTAAGTCCAACCATAGGCGGCGTAGTTCAAATTTGTCTAAGCCCAAAATTTCAAGCATGGTGACATAGGGTATTCTGTTGTGAGCAGAGGACTGTAGTACTCTTCTCGTGAAATAGTTCCGGACTTGATCAATTGTATTAATGTCCGATATACAGTGCAGATTCCAGACTGATGAGCTCTATTCAAGTATTGGTCTAGCAAAAGCTTTGTATGCTCTAGTTAGCAATTCAATATTCTTGATTGATATAGTCTACATATTTAAAAAGTACCAATTGATGTTGCACACTGTCCATGTCCAGATTGAAAAGATTACTCTCCACTGTTATAGTACTATTTTGTTCTTTTCCCATTCTTGGGTAATTATTTTGGTGGAGATTTATCTTTATTGTAGCATATGAGTGATTTTTGCAACAAGAAGTAAAGAACAAATGAAAAGAACACACTTTCTGGAGAACCAGTAGCAGAAATTTTGAGTAGGTTGGAGAACTGGCAAATACCACCTCTAACTGGCCTCATCTCCATCTATTTTTCCCCTCCCAAGTCCCAGCTGATCAGCTGGGTCTTCTTTTGTTGCCCTGCACAGGAGAATGGAGCTGGAAAGCAAGTTAATGTGGTAAGGAAGGAATGGGATTTTGCAGTATCCTTCCCCTGGAATGGGGTGAGAATGGAGATTTTACATTATCTTTTCCCCTGCCACCAAGATATACCCACAGAACTGGTTCTAAAAAAATTGAATCATGCCATTGCTTAAGAGGAATTCATCTTTTTCCACTTTTTTTTTTCAAAATACAAAATGGATAATCAACCTTCAGACAATAAAAGTTTGCCTACTCAAATCCTACGTATTTAGACTTCCTTCTTTTTTCTTTTTTCTTTTTTGTAGCTTGGATATGGATCTTCTCCTTTGATTAATGACCCATCCCAAAAAGTCTTTTTCCAATGGATGTTCCCTAATAGAAACCAACAATATACAGGGATGCTTCAACTGCTTTTGCTTTTCAGATGGACTTGGATTGGTGTCATTTTCATACCAGATGACAATGGCCTCTGGTTTGTACAGAAAGAGCTTCCCAAGTTTTCTCAAAGTGGTATCTGTTTTGAGTTTATAGAACCTTTCCCAACTGTGTATTTGAAAAGTGGCATTCATGAAATGATGGAATCATGGACCAAACTGTATTAAGCGATAGCTTTACCAGTGTTGTAATTTTACATGGTAAAATTCACACTACAATCTTTTTGAGAATATTTCCCAGAGTTTTGGAACTTGAAGACAAAGAAATGAAGACAGGGAAAGTATGGATCATGACCGCACAGATAAAATTCACTTCTGTTCCCTTTCAACGATCTTGGGATATAAATATCCTTCATGGTTCCTTAGCCTTTGAAACTGAGTCAAAGGAGGTGGTAGGTTTTCAAAATTTTCTTCAGATGAGAAACCCTAATGTGGAAACCAGAGATGGTTTTATTAAGGACTTTTGGAGACAGTCATTTGATTGTTCCTTCCCAACTTCTTTGGAAGAGGAAAATGTTTGGAATCTCTGCAGTGGGGAGGAGAAGCTGGAGACTCTTCCTAGGTCTGTCTTTGACATGAGCATAACTCCTCATAGCTATAGCATCTACAATGCAATTTATACTGTGGCCCATGCATTGAAATCCATGAGCTCATCAATGCTCAAACATAAAACTATATCAGAGGAAGGACAGAAGAATGTTCTGAATTCATTACTTTGGCAGGTAATGTCTTGATTAGATTAGATTAGATTCAACTTTATTGTCATTATCATAGATCCAGACAATGAAATGCAATTAGCATCCAACCAGAGTGCAAGACAACAGTAAAATATAAATATATGTATGCAAATATGCAATGCATTTATGAATATGTCAATGGAAAATGTATGTACGCAAGCACACAAAGATAAGTGTGACTGCACATATATGAACATATACAACTGTACAAAATGTTCATGGACACATTGAATATAAATACAGATGTACAGAGAATTATACAAAATACATCATATATTATCAAGGGAAACATCAGCATATGTGTGGGGACAAACAAACTGAGGAGTTCAGCAAGGAAACCGCTGTATGGTAAAAGCTGTTCCCTAGCCTGCTGGTCTTAGGCTGCAGGCACCCATATGGAAGAAGAGTAAACAGTTGTGGGCTGGATGGAAGGAGACCTTAACAATGCTGTGAGCTATACGCAGACATCATTACCTCAGAATGTCCACAATGGCAGTAAGTGGAATTTCTATAATGTGTTGGGCAGTTTTCTCCACCCTCTGTAATACCTTTTTTTCTTTTGTAGATCACAAATATAAGGAAATTGTCAATAGTTAAGTTCCTATCCTCATGAATGCTTGTCTACATACATAGAATTCTTCACTTTATAATATTAACATTATTCTCCATTATATGATGATAATGATGTTTCCATTCAGATATATCCAACTTGTCTTTTTTAAGTCAAGTTTTTTATTTATATATAAGCATTTTGAATTCAGTGTATTGCCGGGGCATTTCATTTTACAAAAGACAAAAAAAGATAAAATTTCAGATATTTTGACAATACTAATGATAATACACATAATCATCATAATCATATTTATAAATTATATTATCTTATTTATAATCCTGTTAATTATATTAGCATACTTATAATTATCGAGAACATTCATATTTTACTCATAACAATGATCTTTCTTCATAAATTTCTACCTCTTATCTCTAACCATTGATAAAACCTATGCCACATTAATGTGTGTCTCCTTTATCTTTCATTTTCAATGTCAATCTATCCATCTCTGCACAATCCAGTGTTTTCTGAATTACATTTTCATCTGGTGGGATGTTATAATTTTTCCAATAATGTGCAAATACAATTCTTGCTATTGTCAATACATGTAGGATGAAGTATATAGTCCTTTCATCATAACTTTCTGGTATTATACCAGAAAGGTTCTGACCAGCAGGTTCTGGAGAACCGATAGCAGGAATTTTGAGTGGTTCAGAGAACAGGCAAATGCTACTTCTGACTGGAGATTTTACAGTATCCTTCCCCTGCCATGCCTACCAAGCCACACCCACAGAACTGGTAGTAAAAGATAATTGAATCCCACCACTGTATTATACCTAACAAAAATATTTCTGGCTTTAAATCTGTATGTTGTTTAATCATCTTTTCTAGCAATGTGTGTATTTTTGTCCAATATTTTCTGGCTTTTATGCATGTCCACCACATATGATAATAGGTACCCAGTGCCTGATTGCATTTCCAACATTTGGTGGACATGTTGATAAACATTTTTGCTTATCTTGCTGGTGGCAAATGCCACCTGTGAATCATTTTATAAAGATTTTCTTTGTATGCAATAGCCATTGTCAGTTTGTAATTTCTATCCCAAAGTTTTTGCCATTTATCTAGTTCTATAATATAGCCAAAGGTTTTGCCCATATTATCATTGTTTCTTTTAACTTGTTCATCTTCCATTTTAAAGCTTAGTAGGGTAATTATACATTTTCTTATCAGTTTTTCATCTATCCCAAATAATATCTTATCAAATGTTGTTAATTCTTTTTAGAAACCCGATGTTTTCACATCTTTCTCATACTTTGATTGCTTTTGCAAGTATGGCGACCATGCTAAATCCATTACTTGGTTTTTTACTTCCTGTCTGGTTTTAAGTTCCCCTTTCTCATTTAAAATGTCTTTGTAGGATACAGTTTTTTCCAAGTTAATAACTTTTGGATGCATCACTGCTTCCATTGTAGAAAGCCAGACTGGAATTTTCCTATAGCTTTGTGACTTAATTTTTCCCATACTAAAAATAAAGCATTCCTGACATAGTGTCTTAAATATCTATGTATTGTATTCCTTCCATACCATAGAAAGGCAAGCCACCTTACTTTGAGATCATGGCCCTCCAGTATTGATAATCTCCTATGACTCAGGCTTATCCATTCTTTCACCCATGTAAGTGCAGATGCCTGATAACACAACTCCCAGTCTGGTAACCCAAAGCCCCCAGTATCTTTAGACACTTCTAATATTTGCAATCCTATTTTTGCTTTTTTACCTTGCCAGTTATATTTCAAAATGATTTATTCAATTCCTCAAAATATTTTTCTCTAATTTTATCGGTATTGTTTAGTATAAGAAAAGGTAATAGGTTCATTTTTATAGCAGCTACTCTCCCTATCATTAAGAGTTGTAGGTTCTTCTATTTCTCCAGCTTAATTTGTTGCATTAACTTTATATAGTTGTCATTTTTGATTGTTACACATCTTGCTGTTAAGTAGATTGCTAAATATTTCACTTTCTTTACTTTCTAAAATTCTATCTTCTTTATCAGTTCATTTCTCTATTTCTCTTTAAGATTATTGACTATTGTTTTAACTTTTTCTTTATTTATTTTCAGCCTTGCAACTTCTCAATTTTCCCTATCAGTCTGGGGCCAGTTTCTAATGGCTCTTCTAGTATTAAAACTAGGTTGTCTGCAAATGCTTGTAATATATACTCCTCTTTTTTAATTTCAATTTTAACTTTTTAATTTCTAATTAACTGTTCCATGGTATTATTACGTATTGTTTCCATAGGTCTCTTACTCTCCTATCGATCTGTTTCAAAACCACCAATGATTTCCCCTTGTGTTGTAGTGTTTCATCTCTTGCCTTCTTTAGTATTTCATCTCTTATCGATTTTTCACAAATTTCACATGTACTTCTCTTGGGATTTTCTGCTGCCTTGCATAGTTCGTATGTATTCTAAAAGTTTTGTCTGCCTCCATCTCCTGCCTATCAATCCCTAATGCCTTTGCCAAGATCTCTTTCATCATGTCTGGTAGGTCTTCCTCTTTCTCCTCTTCTCTATTCTGAAATCTTAAAAAGTGGGCTGCTTTTTTGTTTCTAGCATTATCACTGTACTTTCTAGCACTATACTTATTCATATCAATCTATACTTTATTTCATCAACTTTTTTCTCTGCTAGTTCTGATTTCTCCTTCATTATCTCAATTCTTTGTTCATTTTTTGTTACCATTTGCTGAAAGTTCACACATTTTTCATCTATATTTTGTATTTTTTTCCTTTACCTCTCCCATATCATTTCTCACTTCATCTATAAATTTTTTTTATCTCGTTATGATTTTTTGTTATGGCTCCAGCAGCTACTGAAAAATTGCTTGCATTTCCTTTTGAAATGTACTTGCTTTCTCCAGCTGTAATATGCTCTCTATTAAACTCTGATTAGATGGACTTGAGGATGGCAATGATAATGTAAGATGCTTTCTTCCCTATTTTGGTTATGAAGTACTTGCCATCTTGGCAGCTAATATTAATCCCTTCTTTCTCTTTTTTCCCCTTTAATAAACTAGCAGCAGATACACCCACCTGCCCTTCTAACAGCAAAGGGCTAATCAGCCAAAGGCTAATGATAAACAACTCCCCAACATTTCAATATCCCAGATCAAAATTCAATTCCCTCAACTTCAATCAATTTTTAGTTTTTCAATAACTCAGTCAATTAGGTTTATAATCCAGTCTTTGATACACCGATGTACCAAGATGTCAAGCTAAATCCAGTAATCCACAAAGTCAGTCCACAAAGGCCGTTCTTTATAAAGAGGATCAAAGAGCAAAAAGAGAAAAAGGAAAAATATTTATCCTTCGAAATGTCTTTTATACTGTCTTGTCTTCTGTCAATCAGTATTTATAATCTGCAAGGCCCACTGTATCCCCAACCTTTGATACTCCAATGTTCCAAAATGTCAAGTTAAACACAAAATATTCTCAGGTTCTCAAATCAAACTTTTATCTTTTCCACTTTTCCCACCAGTCAGTCAAAAATATTCAAAAGCTGGTCTGTGCATGCACAGGAGCACCAGAAACTGAAAAAACAGCTCTCCAGAGTGCATGCGCATGCCAGCCAGCTGGTCTTTGCACATGCAGAAGCACTGGAAACCAGAAGAGCCAACTGGTCTTCACGTGCAAATGCTCATTAGAAAGTGGAAGAGCAGGTGGCCAGTGCACATGCGTGCACCGGGAAGCTAAGCTTCACATTTGTGGAACTCCCGTGCATCAGCAAACTGCTCTTCTGATTTCCTATGAAATGTCCTAACTTTCTGTTATATTGTTTGCATTACATATGCATAACTTTATAGATTTTTTCCACCTTCATTTTAGTTCCACCATTATCTCAGAAAAGTCTCATTTAACAACAGTGTTGGGAAGATGATTTCTTTTGATCAAAATGGGAACCTGGAAGGAGGCTTTAATATTATCAATTGGGTCGCACTCCCAAACCTAACACTACATCGATCCAAAGTGGGAACATTTGATCTCAGAGCTCTCAAAGACAATGCATTCAGTCTTTTTGTTGATGCCATCAGATAGCCAAAGAGATTTAACCAGGTATGTTCTGTCTACAGTCCAATACTTATTTGCTCTGTTCCAAGATAGGTTAATCACTTGATGCTTATTCCACATATCTTTATAACCAAATTTAATTTGAAAGATTCTAAACAGTTTAATGACAGGGGATTCTGAGAGTGAGGACACATTTTGGGGACTTCAGGGGATATTCATTTTAGATTATACATGTATATCTGATAGCCATGATTCATTCTGCAAATATTTTAAAAGAAAATTTAACCCAGAAAAACATATCTAACAACGCTGGTAGATAAAGGCTAAGGGTGACATCATAGTAGTGTTCCAATATCTAAGGGGCTGCCTCAAGAAGACGGAGTCAAGCTATTCTCCAAAGCACCTGAAGGCAGGATAAGAAGCAATGGATGGAAACTAATCAAGAAGAGAACCAGCTTAGAAATAAGGAGAAATTTCCTAACAGTGAGAACAATTAACCTGTGGAAGAACTTGCCATTATGAGATGTGGATCCTCCAACACTTGATATTTTAAAAAGAGATGGGAAAGCATTTGTGTGAGCACTCTATTTGGGTAACTAGATCTGCGTGCACACACAGTCTTGCCCACCACTTCCATGGCTCGGTCTTTTCTTTGATTTCTGATATTTGTATATGTTTTTTAAAAGGCATGTGAATAGTATTTCTCAAACTGTTATTCAGGCTTCCTAATTAGAAATAAAGTTAATTGCTATTCTAGTTTCAACCCAAGGTTTACATATTGTACTTTACCCATTTGTTCAGTCGGTTCTGCTTAGAAAATAAAAGCAATTATAATTTCCCATTGCACACAGGTACAGCCTCATTCTTTGTGTAATGAACCTTGCTGTAAAGGTCACAGCAAGACCAAGAAGGAAGGGAAGCCATTTTGTTGTTATGATTGCCTTCCATGCCCAGAAGGAAAAGTGTCAAACTGGACAGGTAAGGTATGATGCCTACCAAGTTTAAATTCATTGATGATGTCAGTGATATTACAATTCCTTGAGTAAAAAACAAGCTGAATAGAAATAGGTCTGCGTTGCTCCATGGTGACACAAGCTCTGGCCTTTTTTGAAGGGTTGGTGATGTCACTCCACACCTACAGTGACAGAGTTTGCATTTCATCATTTGCTCTCCTTGGTGGATTCCCATGGGGCCAAGTGTTCGGCTAAAATTTTTATCCAGACCAGAGATCAGAAAATTGGGATTCATATTTTCGATTAATGTTGGAATTTTCACCCCTGGTGGGATGTTATAAAATACACAAATGGTGAAGTGCTCTAAAGGAAAACAACAAAGGGATCCAGTTATGGATCATTGATGTTTTATTTCCATAGATTTCATAGGAATCATACAAACTCGTAATGTTCTTTGTGCAGAGATTTTGCAGAATAGAGTGAGACTTACAGAAAAGTTCATGCTGCAGAAGAGAACAAATCACACCCATTTTCATTAAAATTGAAATAGAACAGTTTTTAGTTTGCCTTCTTTGAAACCTGGCATGGAACATTCTTAGGGAGCTGAGACTTACAGTACTTAAGGAAGAGTTCTAAGGAAGATAAAATGTGTGTTAGATTTTTTGGCTGAGCTCACATAAGTTTCTCCACAATTGATCATGATTGTTCACTGTTGACTTTGTTCCTGTCATTCTCTCAATTCAACATATCCCACCAGCTTGTTTTTGTAGAGAAATCAAGACAACAGAAGTCTATGTGTGTTACCTAGAACAGTGGTCACCAAAGATCCAACAGTGGGCCGTGAGAAAATTTTGGTGGGCCGTAGAGAAATCTCACCCCCTGCCTCCCAGAGCACCCCCCAAAACAATTAATCCAGACTGTGCAGAAACCCAAGACTATGCCACCCACATGGCCTGCGGGAACCCTTTCTGCCCACTCACTCCTTACCCAGCAAACTTGCCCACTAAATTGCTATTTTTCCTTTTTCCGACCATCAGGTGTTCTACTATTCCAGGAGATTTAGTTTAGCTAGGAAGCAGGACATGGTTGGATTTCTTGCTTTCTAGGTAGTCTTTAGATCTTTGCCTCTGCTTTTAAGCACAGCCAAACCTCCCTTAGGACCGAAGGTTCTATTATTCAGTGCAGACTCACGGCTGCACTCAAATAAGTTTCTCCACAATTGAGCATGATTGTCCACTATTTGGTCCTGTCATTCTCTCAATTCAACATATCCCACCAGCTTGTTTTTGCAGAGAAAGCAAGACAATAGAAGGCTATGTGTGTTACCTAAAACATCTCAAGAAAAAAGGGATATAAACCTAATGAATGAAAAATAAATAAACGAACAATATTGGGCTCTGAATTATGGCATCATGAAATTGCTAAGGGGTGATGATGAGGAAGATGATGAGGGGTGATGATGAGGAAGATGAGGAAGGGGTGGTGATGAGGAAGATGATTATGATGATATCCTGTTAATCATGTTGATTCCATTTGCCAGAATTGGTGATTCTATGGGCCAGATTTCTCCTAATGTGCTGATCTTGGTCTATTTCTTTGTGTTGTTTCATGCCAAATAGACTTTTTTCCTTTTCAGACATGGATTCTTGTTACCAGTGTCCAGAGGACAAGTACCCCTGCAAAGCCCAGGATTGCTGCATTCCAAAAGAGATCAGCTTTCTATCTTTCCAAGAACCTTTGGGGATCACCTTGGCTTTTGTTGCTGTTTTCTGTTCTTCTGTCACAGCTCTGGTCCTTACAGTCTTTGTCCAACATAAAAATACACCCATAGTCAAGGCCAACAACCGGGGCCTCAGCTACACCCTCCTGGTCTCCCTCCTGCTTTCCTTTCTCTGCCCTTTGCTTTTCATTGGTCAGCCTCAGAGGGCAAACTGTCTCCTTCGACAAACTGCTTTTGGAATCATCTTCTCTCTGGCAGTTTCTTGTGTGGTGGCCAAAACCCTCATTGTGGTCTTAGCTTTCATGGCCACCAAGCCAGATTCTAAGATGAGGTCATGGGTAGGGAACAAGTTGGCCCTCTTTATGGTTCCTTCCTGCTCTGTTGTTCAAACTACCCTTTGTATTGTGTGGCTGATGAGCTCTGCTCCCTTCCCAAATCTTGACATGCACTCACTGCGAACAGAAATTATTCTGGAGTGTAATGAAGGCTCTGCTGCCTTGTTTTATTGTGTCCTGGGTTTCATTGGCCTCCTGGCCATGATCAGCTTTACAGTGGCTTTTCTTGGAAGGAACCTTCCAAACAGTTTCAATGAAACAAAATTTATCACTCTCAGCATGCTTCTCTTTTGCAGTGGCTGGATCTCTTTTGTCCCAGCCTACCAGAGCACCAAAGGGAAATACATGGTGGCTGTGGAGATCTTCTCCATTTTAGCCTCAAGTGCTGGATTATTGGTCCTCATTTTCTCCCCCAAAATCTATATCATCTTGATAAGACCTGAGCTGAATAACAAGCAACAACTCATGCCAAAAAACTTCATAAAATGATTTACAGAAATCAAACTGATATAAAAAGGGATTTATATCAGTGATTGTTGCCAGCAATGACACATGCCTTAAGTACTTTTGAAAATAAAATAGCTTTGTATTAGTGTAATAATAAAATGTATAATTTTCTTTATCTTTCCATTTTTTCATGCCTGTGGTGTAATAATTAAAATATTATAAAGTCTATCATAACATAAGGAAAAACTTCCTGATTTTGAGAGCTTTAAACATTGAACTACTCTGCCCCATGAAGTGATAAAATTCAATGAGTCACGGCACTTAGCAATTATGGTCCCTGAAGAAAATTTTGAAAAGTGTAAACAGGAAATATTCTAGTAAACCAAAAAGAAAAGAGTATATTTGAGTGATTCGTATTTCAGTCAGTACAGAAGTCCAAGAGCATCAAAATACAACAGAAGTTCAGAAACTCTGTTCTGTTTGGAGAAATATAGACTCTGAGCCATCTATATGCCTGAAAATGTGTGCATTTTTGATTGATTAGTTTAAATAAGAGTCTCCTACCATGATGTGTCTGTACATATCTGCATTTCCAAAAGTTTGTTCACTACATGGAGTTTACAGCAGATATTTTCTCCTTGTGTCCTGATAGAGAGACATCTGTCATGGTCAGGGGTCTGCAACCTTAAACACTCAAAGAGCCAATTGGACCCATTTAGACTTAGAAGAAAATAACCTTCAGGCAACCCTCCTCCTCTTGCCACCTCCTGAATGGCTGTGGTGGGGCCAGGAGGATGCGCATGGGTGGGTGACCCTCCTTAAGTGAGCAGCCCACCACCCCACATGTGCCTTTGCTGCACTTTGCTGTGTGCTTGCTTGAAGAAGGTCTCCCCACATGTGCGCACACTCCCATCCCCACCACAGCAAGCCAGGGGGTCATGAGAGGAGGGGAAGAGGGTCACTGAAGTCTTAGTGCAGGAGCGAAGTGGCTCTGTACTGCCTTCATGCCACATTTGCATATAAGGTAGCCTTTGCTTCCTGCCGCTGAAGAGCTGCTAGATGGGTCAGGGGGGTGGGGAAATGACAACATGGCAAAGCAATGACCAGAGGCTTCAGGTAGAAGAAAAACTACATCTTGTTAAGACCCTCTTTAAGCAAGTGGCCACCCTCCCTGTGCATGCCTGTGCTGCAGTTTGGTGCTCACTTAAGAAGGGTCTTCCCATGGGTGCACCCCCTAGCAGAACCCCAAGTCATGAGAAGAGGAGGAGCGGGTGAGGAGGAGGACAACCCAGAAGGTAGCCTTTGCTGTGGCTGGCAATTGTTCCTCAGCCAGCCCAGATTTCCAGAAAGAAGAAATAAAAGGGACTTCTGGTGGCAAGGCAAGGACGAACAGAGGTGCAAAAGTCCATCCGTGGTTTCAGCTAATCTCTTCTTGCGGTTGGTGCTATCCTTTGAGGGTGCTTGAGTCCCAGAGAGATTCATGCCGGTGCGGGGAAGACTTGGGCTGCAGTGTGGGGAAGGGAAACCCCCTGCAGCTAAGAGGAAGCCTTCCAGAGCCCAACGAGCAAGAAACAGCCTCCTTTCAATGGTGCTCTGAAGTCCGGACTGCCACCGATGTAAAGAAATGAGTGAGTGACAGTTTGTGAGATCGTTAGGGAAGAGTGTGGTAGAGAAAATTAGCAGCGGAGAGGAGGATTGGAAAGTCATAGACTTGTATTAGGCTGTTACAAGTATCTGTCTAGAGCCCTAAAAGAAAGAGGACAAAAGTAGATGCGAGACAAGTGAAAGTGAATGGGCTTGGCAGACAGAAGAGAGAGTGAGGACAATAACGAGTAAAAAGGGAAATTTATGAGGTTGGGAGGCTAGCATCTGGAAAGAGTCTGGAAGTCGTGGAGGATTTGGACTATTCAATTTGATCTTTATTTGGATAGACTTTATTAAAGTGGAGACAGGAAGAAGATCGAAGTCAACGGAAAAGAGACAGTGCACATGCACGCACCTGGAAGCTAAGCTTCACGTTTGTGGAGCTCCCATGCATCAACAAACTGCTCTTCTGATTTCCTATGAAGTATCTTCACTTTCTGTTGTATTGTTTGTATTACATATGCATACCTTTATTACTTTTTTCCACCTTCATTTTAGTTCCAACGTTATCTCAGAAAAGTCTCATTTAACAACAGTGTTGGGAAGATGATTTCTTTTGATCAGAATGGGAACATGGAAGCAGGATTTAATATTATCAGTTGTGTCACATTCCCAAGCCTAACACTACATAGATCCAAAGTGGGAACATGTGATCTCAGAGCTCTCAAAGACAATGCATTCAGTCTTTTTGTTGATGCCATCTGATGGCCAAAGAGATTTAACCAGGTATGTTCTGTCTACAGTCCATTACTTATTTCCTCTGTTCCAAGATAGGTTAATCACTTGATATTTATTCCATCTATCTTTATTACCAAATTTAATTTGAAAGATTCTAAATAGTTTAATGACAGGGGATTCTGAGAATGAGGACACATTTTAGGGACTTCAGGGATATCCATTTTAAATTATATATCTATATCTGATAGCCATGATTCATTCTGCAAATATTTTAAAAGAAAATTTAACCCAGAGAAACGTATCTAACAACACTGGTAGATAAAGCCTAAGGGTGACATCATAGCAATGTTCCAATATCTAAGGGGTTGCCTCAAAGAAAATGGAGTCAAGCTATTTTCCAAAGTGACTGAAGGCAGGATGGATGGATTGGATGGAAACTAATCAAGAAGAGAACCAACTTAGAAATAAGGAGAAATTTCCTAACAGGGAGAACAATTAACCTATGGAAGAGCTTGCCTTTAGAAGTTGTGAGTCCTCCAACACTGGAGATTTTAAAAAGAGATTGGACAGTGTTTGTGTGAGTACTCTATTTGAGTAACTATATCTGCATGCACTTGCACTCTTGCCCACCATTTCCATGGCTTGGTCTTTTCTTTGATTTTTGATATTTCTATATGTTTTTTTTAAAGGCATGTTAATATTACTTCTCAAGTTATGTTAATATTACTTCAGGCTTCATGTTAATATTACTTCAGGCTTCATGTTAATATTACTTCAGGCTTCCTAATTAGAAATAAAGTTATATTGCTGTACTAGTTTCAACCCAAGATTTATGTATTGTACTTTACCCATTTGTTCAGTCGGTTCTGCTAAGAAAATAAAAGCAATTATGATTTCCCATTGCACACAGGTACAGCCTCGTTCTTTGTGTAATGGACCTTGCCATAAAGGTCACAGCAAGACCAAGAAGGAAGGGAAGCCATTTTGTTGTTATGATTGCCTTCCATGCCCAGAAGGAAAAGTGTCAAATTGGACAGGTAAGGTATGATGCTTACCAAGTTTTAATTTATTGGTGATGGCAGTGATATTAAAATTCTTTGAGTAAAAAGCAGACTAAATAGAAAGATGTCTGTGTTGCTCCATGGTGACACAAGCTCTGGCCTTTTTTGAAAGGTTGGTGATGTCACTCCACACCTACAGTGACAGAGTTTGCATTTCATCATTTGCTCTCCTTGGTGGATTCATATGGGGCCAAGGGTTAAACTAAATTTTTTATCTAGACCAGAGATCAGAAAATTGGGATTCATATTTTCCATTAATGTGGTAAATTGAAATAGAACAGTTTTTAGTTTATTTTCTTTAAAATCTGGAATAGAACATTCTTAGGGTGTTGAGACTCATAGTACTTGAGCAAGAGTTCTAAGAAGGATAAAATGTGTGTTAATTTTTGTGGCTGAGCTCAAATAAGTTTCTCCACAATTGAGCATGATTGTTCACTGTTGATTTTGGTCCTGTCATTCTCTCAATTCAACATATCCCACTAGCTTGTTTTGCAGAGAAAGCAAGACAATAGAAGGCTATGTGTGTTAACAAGAACTTCTCTCGGGAGAAGGCGGAGCTTCGTTCCGGCGATACAGCTGCGATCTCGGGGCTCTGAGATCGCAGCTGATATTTTCGCCCCTGGTCGGACCTAAATCGTCCCGGAGAGACGGTGATCGTGAAGGGCACTGTTCCAGGATCCCAGAGACATCGCAAAATCTCTGGTTAGATTCGGAAGAAGCCCTTTTGCTGGCGGCGGAGAGGCAGCCTCCATAGCTGCTGAAGTCGGGACAGCTCCGGAAAGAAAGTGATTGGATTGAAGTGTGTCGGCTGGGTGAGAAAAACTCTTTAGTGTTGAAAATTCGCTGAGGTTGGAAAGTTCATTCTGAAGAGAGGAGGAAGCTGTGAGATTTTTTTTTTTTTGATTGAAATTGTTTGAGCGGCGTTTTTAAAGTGCTGTCAAATTGAGGCTTGGGGTTTTTTTTTTTCTCTTTTCTCTATATTCTTTAGGAAAGATTTTATTGTGACTTAGGTAACCGGATTGAATTTTCTTTTATATATACTTTTAGGCTCCCTTTGATTTTTTAATTTTTTTAGGATAGAGGCTTCCTTTGGCTATTTTTTCTTTTTTTTTTTTTGTATATATTATTCCTCTTTTCCGGTTGGGGGGGAGAAAGAGCATTAAGAAACTTTGTAACACTGCCAACTAGAGGCTTGAAAGTATTTTATTTGAACTGGAGAGAATTGCAAAAAGACATCTTCTCAAGGACACTTTAACGTGATAAGATAGAGGGAAAGCACAGCAAAATATTATTGCAGGTGCTTTCCTGGACTGTTATCAACAACACTTGAGGTTTGGCCTTGAAGCTGCTGAAGAAGAGAGTCATAACAAGAGCCTTGGATAAATAACAAAGTGCAGTGTGCTCTCTTATATATACCCCACTCGCTAGCCTTTTTTTTTTTTTTTTTTTAAATTTCAATTCTAGTAATATTCTTATTTTTGCCTTTTATTTTAAAGGGAAAAGCCTCAGAGTTTTTTCTTTTTTTTTCTTTTCTCTTCTTTATTTTTTTTTCTTTTTTGTTGGGACTTTTTTGCTTTTCCTATTTACCACTTTGTTATTGTTTTTTTTTTTTTTTTTGGATTATTGAGATTTTTAAGTGGATTAAGGTTTGAAGAATTTGAAGGAACTTTTTGTCTTTTCTCTTTTTGCTTTTTGTTTTTTCTTTTCTTTGCTTTCAATCAATATTATTATTTTTGGATTTGTTTGTTTTTGCTTTTTTATTTTTTCCTTTTTCATGGTGGACTATCTCGTAATTGGATTAGGGTTTAGAAGAACCTGAAGATATTTCTTCTTCCTTTTTTCCTGTTTCTTTTTTGATTTTGTGTTTTTTACTGTTGGAGTTTTCCATTTTGGATTATAATTGGCTGCTCTAGCAGTTGGATTAAAAGTTAAGAAGAATTTGAAGCTTTGGAAGCATTGAAATGAGCAGGAAACCAATACCATCTGGCATCTCTGCTACTACCTCTGCTTCCCCACCAGCTGGAGGACAACGTTTAATTCAGACAATGTTAAAGCAAGATAAAGAACAAGAAAAAGTAACTTTACAGATGATTATGCAAGGAATACAAGATCTTAAGATAAAATCAGACACCATTGAACAAAGGATAGAGAACATTGAACAAAGAATTGAGAAGACGGATGAAAAAGTGGAAAATATTAAACAAATGATGGTCAAGTATGAGGAGAGATTCCAAAAAATTGAGGAAGAAGGAAAACAAAGAGAGAAGAAGATTGGAAATATTGACAGTAGACTAACAGCGGTTGAACAAGAAAAAGGTGGGATGTTGAGGTGGGAGATGGAAAGATCAGAATTTTACCTTAGATTTCAAAATATAGAAGAGGAAAAAGGAGAAAATTTGGCAGCGGTGATGATAGAAATTTTGGCAGATGCTTTGGAAATTACAGAGGAAAAGATGATGGATAGAATAGATGAGATATATCGAGTTTATACAAGATATGCGATGAGAAATAAGTTACCCAGGGAAGTCCATATCAGATTTACCAAAAAATCTATTAAAACGCATATATTACAAGTAGTAAGAGAGAAAATACTGAAATACAAAGGTAAAGAGGTTGTGCTTTTAAAACAAATACCCAGAAGAGTGAGAGAGATGAGAAGAGAATATCGATTCCTGACCAAAATACTATTGGAAAACGAAGTGAATTATAGATGGCTGATTCCAGAAGGACTAATGTTTAGGTGGCAAGAGCAAAGATATAGAATTGATTCAATTGAGAAAGCAGAACTTTTTCATGCAGAATTTTTCGGAGGAAGAAGAGAGGAAGCAGAGAAAGAGGTTTCATTAATTGAGTTTCAAGATGAACAATTGGAGACTGAAAAAGAGAAAGGAGCAATAGGGGGACAGATTGATAGCAAAGAACAGCGTGAAGTGAGATCCACGAGAGCTGTTAGACCTAAATATAAAGCATAATCATGGAAGAAAAAAAACTGATTACAATGAATATTAATGGGCTTAATTCGGCTGTTAAAAGAAGGAAAACTTTTCATAAATTAGAGAAATTAAAATTTGATATAATTTGTTTACAAGAAGTTCACATTAAAAAACAACATGAACAATTGTTATTGCAGCCAAAATTGGGGAAAATATTTACTTCTTTGACTCAATGTAAGAAAAGAGGAGTGGTTTTATACATCAAAGAGGCTATCCCGGCAAAATTGATTTACACAGATGAAGATGGAAGAGTATTAATGGTAGAAATAATGGACAATAATATAAAAATACTTTTGATTGCAATTTATGCTCCGAACGATAAACAAGAAGAGTTTTATAAAAAGCTACATATGAAAATAATTGGACTGGACTATGTTAATATAATTATGATGGGAGATTTTAATGGAATTGTGGATAATAAATTGGATTATATAGCAACAACAACAAAACAAAATAGAAAGGCTCTCCCAAGGTCTTTTTTTAAAATGACAGATGAATTAACTTTAAAAGATATTTGGAGAGAAAGAAATGTTAAAACTAAACAATATACTTTTTATTCAAATAGACATTTATCATGGTCCAGATTAGATATGGTCTGGATCTCAACAGAATTAATATCTAATATTCAAGAAACAAATATTGAAACAAGTACTTGGGCAGATCATAGCCCAATGACAATTAAATGGAAAGGACAAAAAAGAAGATCGAGATGGACATTAAATAATACTATTTTAAAGGAGAAAGATTTTATACAATGGATGGAGAAGGAATTGGCTTTTTTTTTTAGAGAAAATAAAAAAGAAGATACTTCAATGCAGAATGTGTGGGATACAATGAAGGCATATGCTAGAGGTTTGATAATAGATTATACAAGGAAAAAGAATATTAGGAAAAGGCAAGCTTCCAAGGCCTTGGAAGATGAGTATAAAACTCTTGAAAAAGAATTACAGAAAATGCCACAGAAAAAGGATATTAAATTAAAGTTGGATGTAATTAAACATAAAATGGAATTAATAGAGAAAGAAGAACTGGCACAGAAAATTAGAAACTCTAAACAGAATTATTTTGAAGATGCAAATAAACCAGGTAGATGGCTAGCATATAAATTGAGAAAAGAGAAGGAATCAAGAAAAATATTGAAGTTAATAGACGAACAAGGCCAAGTTTGTTATGGGAATAAGGAGAAAAAAGAAATTATTCGAGATTTTTATGGACAACTATATAAACAAGAGAATATTGATGAGGAAAAAGTCAAACAGTATTTACAGGAAGCTAATTTACCAAAGGTACCTAAAGAGACTGAAGAAATGCTAGAAAGCAATATAACAATGATGGAATTAAATGAAGCATTTAAGAGACAAAATAATGGGAAAGCACCGGGTCCAGATGGGCTTCCAGCAGAATTCTATAAAACATTTCAAGAATCATTGAGTATTCCATTGTTAGAAGTCATGAATGAAGTTATGTTAAAAAAGATAATACCTAAAACATGGTCAGAGGCTTATATTACACTTATACCGAAGGAAGAGGCTGACCCATTGCAAATCAAGAATTATAGACTTATTTCCTTATTGAATGCAGACTATAAAATTTTTGCTTCAATCTTAGCAGAAAGACTTAAAAAATATTTAAATAATTTTATTCACCCAGATCAAAATGGATTTCTGCCAAAGAGACAAATTAGAGACAATATGAGAGTAATCTTGGACACTTTGGAATACTATGAGGCTCATCCTGAAAAACAAATGGCTTTGATATTCCTAGATGCTCAAAAAGCATTTGACAACGTGAACTGGAGATTCATGTTATTATTATTGGAGCAGATGGGTTTTGCTAAAAAATTTATTCAAGCAATAGAAGCCATATATAATAAACAGACAGCAAGGGTAATGATGGAGGGGGAACTTACAGATTTTATTAATATAAGGAAAGGCACAAGACAAGGATGCCCCCTATCTCCTTTGTTATTTGTGTTGACCTTGGAAGTGTTGAATAGAAATATTAGGGATGATAAAAGCATAAAAGGAATGAAAATTAAGAAGGAAGAATTTAAGCTACAAGCTTTTGCTGATGATTTAGCTTTTATTTTGGAAGATCCGCTAGAAACAGCTCCAAAGTTATTGGAAAGGATAGAGGCATATGGAGAGGTGGCTGGTTTGAAAATAAATAAAGATAAAACAAAGATCTTGACAAAGAATATGCTATCGAGACAGAGAGAAGAATTGGCAGACCTTTTGAAAATTCAAGTTACAAATAAGGTTAAGTATCTGGGGATATATTTGACAACAAGATGTAGCACATTAAAGGAGAATAATTATATTAGACTTAAACAACAGATAACTGCAGATTTGAAGAAGTGGGAAAACTTGCAATTGTCATTAATAGGGAGAATTTCAACAATTAAGATGAATATCCTACCTAGAATTTTATTTTTGTTTCAAACAATACCAATTAGGCTTGGAAAAGACTATTTTGAAGATTTAAATAAAATTATGTTGAAGTTTATATGGCAAGGTAAAAAAGCGAGAATAAAGTTAAAGCTTCTGCAAGATGCTAGAATTAGAGGAGGTTTTGGCCTGCCTAATTGGGAATTGTATTATCAAGCTGCAAGTTTGATGTGGGTGAAAGAATGGATAACATTAAGGAAACATAGGTTGTTGACATTAGAAGGGCATGACTTGCTGCTGGGCTGGCATGCTTTTTTATGGTATAAGGGAACTAAAACACAGGGTTATTTTAGAAGACATTATGTACGGGAGTCTTTGTGGTTGAATTGGGAGAAGATAAAAAGACAATGTTATTTGAAAATTCCAGTTTGGTTATCGACCATTGAAGCATTTTCCTATCCTATAATTTATAAGAAGGAACAAACAGTTAGATATGGGGAACTTTTAAATGAAAAGGGTGAACTTAAATCGATCCAAAACTTAGAGGAACAAGGTATAAAGATGAATTGGTTTTCATATGCACAAATACATTCAAGGTATGATGAAGATTCTAAAAAGGAGGGATTTTATGATAAACAGACTGATTTAGATAAGATTTTGATGGGTACTGATGAGAAGGTGATTAAAAAACTATATGGTTATTTATTGGGAATTAAATTAGAGGAAGAACAAGTTAAAGAAACTATGATTGTTTGGGGGAAGAATTTTGGATATGGGATTGATTTAGAGAAATGGCAGAAATTGTGGTCTCAAAATTATAAAATGACAATGTCAACAGCATATAAAGAAAACTTGTATAAGATGTTTTACAGGTGGCACTTTCCTCCGACAAGAATAGCAAGAATGTTCAAGAACAAATCTGAAAAATGTTGGAAATGTCATCAGATACCCGGCTCGTATTACCATATGTGGTGGACTTGTGAGGATGCTAGAAAATATTGGACTATAATTCACATGTGGTTGGAAAAAATGACAAAGAAACATATAGACTTGAAACCGGAGATCTTCTTATTGGGAATTTTACCTGATATATATAGTAAAGATTTGAAATACCTGATTGTAAATGTATTAACAGCGGCTAGGATTGTATTTGCTAAAAATTGGAAAAATGAGAAAATACCATTACAGGAAGAAATTATTAAGAAAATATTGGAATGTGCTGAGATGAGCAGATTGACATTTGAAATTAGAGAGCAAGAGGATAAACAATTTTATGAAATTTGGGATCTTTTTTATAAATGGCTAGATGATAAAATATGACAATAGAATATTTAGAATGTTAGAATGTTTTGCTATTATTTTGTTATTTGACATTATATTTATAAAAGGTTTTTTAAGGATTGATATGATATGAGGATAGGATTTGTTATAGAATAAATTGGTTTAAGGTATTGTTAGCTCATAAAGCATGAATGATTAAAAATATAGTCAAAAACTTCTTTTTTTTAGTGATATTGAGATATATAAGTTTGGATTGACAATATGAGTTGTTATGTAACATAATTGTAATTGAGACTACAGAATGAATGCACAAAAATGATGAACCAACTGACACACTTGATGTACATATGAGAGTTGATGTTTTTATGTTTTGTTTGTTTTGTTTGTCTGTAGAAAATTAATAAAATCTTTTTCAAAAAAAAAACAAAAAAAACAAGAACATCTCAAGAAAAGGAGGATATTAACCTAATGAATGAAAAATAAAAAACAAACAATATTTGGGTCTGAATTATGATATCATGAAAGTACCATTGCTAAGATATGATGATGATGATGATGATGATGATGATGATGATGATGATGATATCCATTTAATCATGTTTACTTCTGGTGATTCTATGGGCCTGATTTCTCCTTATCTTCTGATCTTGGTCTACTTCTTTGTGTTGTTTTATGCCAAATAGACTTTTTTCCTTTTCAGACATGGATTCTTGTTATCAGTGTCCGGAGGACCAGTATCCCCGCAAAACCTAGGATCACTGCATTCCAAAAGAGATCAGCTTCCTATCTTTCCAAGAACCTTTGGGGATCACCTTGGCTATTGGTGCTGTTTTCTGTTCTTCCGTCACAGCTCTGGTCCTTGCAGTCTTTGTTCAACACAAGAATACATCCATAGTCAATGCAAACAACCAAGGCCTCAGCTACACCCTCCTGGTCTCCCTCCTGCTTTCCTTTCTCTGCCCTTTGCTTTTCATTGGTCAGCCTCAGAGGGCAACCTGTCTCCTTCAACAAACTGCTTTTGGAATCATCTTCTCTCTGGCAGTTTCTTGTGTGGTGGCCAAAACCCTCATTGTGGTCTTAGCTTTCATGGCCGCCAAGCCAGATTCTAAGATGAGGTCATGGGTAGGGAACAAGTTGGCCCTCTTTATGGTTCCTTCCTGCTCTGTTGTTCAAACTACCCTTTGTATTGTGTGGCTGGTGAGTTCTACTCCCTTCCCAAATCTTGACATGCACTCGCTGCCTGCAGAAATGGTCCTGGAATGCACTGAAGGCTCTCCTACCTTTTTTTATTGTGTCCTGGGTTTCATTGGCCTCCTGGCCATGATCAGCTTTACAGTGGCTTTTCTTGGAAGGAACCTTCCAGACAGTTTCAATGAAACAAAATTTATCACCCTCAGCATGCTTCTCTTTTGCAGTGTTTGGATCTCTTTTGTCCCAGCCTACCAGAGCACCAAAGGGAAATACATGGTGGCTGTGGAGATCTTCTCCATTTTAGCCTCAAGTGCTGGATTATTGGTCCTCATTTTCTCCCCCACACTCTATATCATCTTAATAAGACATGAGATGAATAACAAGCAACAGCTCATGAAAAAAAAACCTCAAAATGATTTATAGAAATCAGTTTGGTACAAAAGGGGATTTAGATCAGTGATTGTTGCCAGCAATGACACATGCCTTAAGTACTTTTGAAAATAAAATAGCTGTGTATTAGTGTAATAATAAAATGTATAATTTTTTTTATCTTTCCATTCTTTCATACCTGAGGTGTAATAATTAAAGCATTATAAAGTCTATCATAACATATGGAAAACTTCCTGATTTTGAGAGCTTTAAACTTTGAACTACCCTACCCCATGAAGGTAAAAGATTTAATGATTCACGGTACTTAGCAATTATGGTCCCTGAAGAAAATTTTGAAATTTTGTAAACAGGAAATACTCTAGTAAACCAAAAGGAAAAGAGTACATTTGAGTGATTCGTATTTCAGTTGGGACAGAAGTCCAAGAGCATCAAAATACAACAGAAGTTCAGAAACTCTGTTCTGTTTGGAGAAATATAGACTCTGAGCCATTTATATGCCTGAAAACATGTGCATTTTTGATTGATTAGTTTGAATAAGAGTCTCCTACCATGATGTGTCTGTACATATCTGCATTTCCAAAAGTTTGTGCACTACATGGAATTTACAGCAGATATTTTCTCCTTGTGTCCTGATAGAGAAACATCTGTCAGGGGTCTGCAACCTTAAACACTCAAAATGCCAATTGGACCCATTTGGACTTAGAAGAAAATAACCTTCAGGCAACCCTCCTCCTCTTGCCACCTGCAGAATGGCTGTGGCAGGGCCAGGAGTGTGCGCATGGGCAGGGAGACCCTCCTTAAGTGAGCAGCCCACCACCCCACATGTGCTTTTGCTGCACTTTGGTGCTTGCTTGAGGAGGGTCTCCCCACATGTGCACACCCTCCCATCCCCACCATAGCAAGCCAGGGGATCACAAGAGGAGGGGGAGGAGGGTCACTGAAGCCTTAGTGCAGGAGCGAAGTGGCCCTGTACTGCCTTCATGCCACATTTGCCTTTAAGGCATCCTTTTTTTTCCTGCTGCTTCAGACTGGAATTTGCACCCTCCACGTTCAGCCAAAGAGCTGCCAGACCTGGGGGGACAACAGCATGGCAAGGCAATGGCCAGAGGCTTTAGTCAGGAGAAAAACTGCATCTCATTAAGACCCTCCTTAAGTAAGCAGCCACCCTCCCTGCACACACCTTTGTTATGCTTTGGCGCTCACTTAAGGAGGGCCTTCGCATGAGTGCACAGCCTCCCATGGTCATGAGAGGAGGGGGAGGGGATGAGGAGGGTCACCCAAAAGGAAGCCTCTGCTGTGGCTGGCAATTGTTCCTCAGCCAGCCCAGATTTCCAGAAAGAAAAAAATAAAAGGAATAGCTGAGAGCCCCAAAGAGAACTTGCTGATTTACAAGAGAGAGAGAAGAGACACAGACAGAGAGCATGAAAGAAATGCACACAAACACACAGAGAGAGACATGAGGGGGAGGGAAACTGGCTGATGGACAAGCATCTTTTGCAAGAGCGCTCCGGCTTTCTCTGAGCCTGACCCCCAGAGTGGGGATGCGAGGATTGGGGGGGACCTCAGGATACCTAAGATCACAACATTATTATTATTACCACTATTCAGGGTGTGCTTGTAACGTTGCAGGTGTCCCATTCAAAGTGTTGAAAAAAATGTCAATAGGAAAAGGCCTTTCATGGGGACCCAATGTTATCTAAATGATTGTTTCCATATCTAAATTCCTAAATTTTGCAACTTTCATTGATTGATATTTTGGGTGTAAGGGTGGATGAATTCATGTAAAAAATATCAGTAAATTATCATATGCTAGCAGGGATAGAAAATAGAAAATTTTGAACTGAAGCTTAGTGATCCAAATCTGAATTGGAACCCCACAAACTCAGCTGAAATAAATATATCAATAGCAAAGGTGATATCTCAAAACAAGTCCCAAAGGGTTTGACCTTCTTTGATGCATTGTTTTTTTTTTTTTCAATCTTGCCTGTTTTGACCTCACATGGAAATATTCCTGCTAAATATTCTTATATCTCTTGTTTTGGAAAGTTGCATTCTTCAGAAATTTCTTAGGAGAAAAGTTTTGTTGAAATGATAGGCTGGAAAATTGTTTCCTTCTACTACATGAAAGAAAATCTAATATTAAGCAGATATTTAAATTCCCCATAATTATCTAATTGATGCTGATAACTTGGAAAACTCCTCCAGTTGACAAGGGAGTCAGTAGCAACTAACAAAACAAAATCAAGATTGATGATTCTTCTTAATCTATGCTGGAACATTGGCTCAAGGATTTTAAAGGAATTGGGATCTCTGCAGTTAAAAATCAAGCTGATATTGCTAGCCATGCAAGGATGCCAACACTTGAATGACTGAAAAAAACACAGGTGACTTGATGTAAATGCAAGATAATGAACTTTATTCTCTGGATTCTTATACTGCTTCCTTGGACATCATGTGGTGTTCCAGTTGCTAAATGCATGAACAGTGATCCACAGAATATCAACCATAAATATTACCAGTCAGGGGATGTTATCATAGCTGGCATTAGTTCACAAAGCTTCATGTTTTCCAATCCTCTCAACTTTGAAAGGCATCCCTCTTTTGAAGTCCTTGAAGATCTCATGTAAGCAATTGATACCTTAATCAAACAGTTCAGGTGATAAATGTCTCATAAGATTTGTACCCATTACTTTTCAATCAAACTAAGGGACTTACTATCCTTTAAGTTTCAATGAGCTATAATATTCATCCAGTGAAAGAGACTCCACTTTACATTATGTTCCCAAGAAAGATTATCAGTTAACTTTTATATGGTTGGACATTACTGTGGCTCATTCTATCCTCCCCACTTCTTTGCAACATATTACTTTATTCCAATTGTACTTTTTCTACAACTTGCAATATTTTTTTTAAACAAATTTTATTAATTTTACAGAGAACACAAACAAAATTAAAAGATCTTTTCTGAAGGTTGTCTGATCCCGGGTTGAAACTCTTCACACAGACACAAATTCAAACATCATATTCACTTTATATATCCTTCCATATCTTATTATCATTTTCTTTTTTATATATATATATAAACCATTTTTATCAATTTTATATAAACAATGCACAAGGCATAACAGCTTATAAGTTCTTTTCTAAGAAAAAATAATAAAAGAAGAAAACCAATAGAACATAACAATTCCAAATTATAGTATCAATACTTTGTTTATTTAACTTCATATCTTATCCCAACTTCTCCTTTTCATCCAAATTATTTCTTATTAATTAAATTTTTTTTTGCCTTTTTTCAATATACAACATCCAAAAAAAAAAAAAACATAACAAAACCTTTATATATCCTTTCATATCTTATTACCATTTTCAATAATATTCTTTGGCTGTTCTATTTCCAACTATCCATTCATCTTTTTTCTTTTATTATACTTCTCCTATCCACCAATTGGAGTAACGTCTATAACTCATTACCCTAACTTAAAAGTACTTCATATAACAATTTTTCTTGGGATTCTGTTTAATAGATTCTAAAATGACACAATGAATTTTATACTCTAAATACACATATAAAAAACACAATCTTATGTACCCTCCAGAATCCCTCTTTTATCCTAAATTAAATTCACCCATTGTCTCTGAATAAACTTTTTTTCTTTAGATCTTGCTTCCCCCCATTGAGGCTTCTCCTCCCCCCCTTTCTCTCTTGCTTATTCTTCTCCTTGCCCTTTTTACCCCTTTGTCTTTCCTCCTCCCTTTTCTTACTCCCTTTCCTTTCCTTTCTAACCTTGCCTCCACCTTTCCGCTCATTTTTCTCTTCTTTGGTTGTTTTTATAATTCTTAAAATCCCCTTTTTCTTATCCTTTTTCTCCTCCTCCCCGGAAAGAACCCATTGTTCATCAAAGATGGCTTCTTCTTCCTCTTCTTCTTTGTCCCAGTCCTTCTGCTGCGTAGTCAACTTTTCATAAGTACATAATGCCATTTCTAAGAATTGAAACAAAGTACCCAAAGTATCTTCTTTTTTATATTTTTGATATTCAGTCTTTAGTTCATCCACAAGCGATGCCATTATGAAAAAAGAAACTTTTCCCAAAACAACCACAAATATTTTTAATCAAAAATAATTCAAAAAAAAAAAATTCCAAAAGTTAATACTTTTCTTCCTTCTTCTCTTTCTCTTTCTGGGGTTAATGTTTAATCAAAGAGGTCCAATTACCATATACCTTTCTTTGGGATTCTAGGCAATCTCCTCCTTTTTCAGCTTCTGCTCCAATTTTTTTTCCTCTCCCTTCCCACTTGCAATATCAATTTTAAATAATCAGAAATCCATACCTCCAACAAGGGTTTTCCAATTTCTTAAGTTTTTCAATGTCCAAAAACCCTTTTGTCCCTTAGCTTCAACTCTCAAAACAATTCACTTTCAATGTCCAATATGTCCAAACATATCTGCTGTTTCCATGGGGTGGGAGAATGAAGAAAAAAAAAAAAAGAAGTTCCCTTTAACAGCTTCTCCGCCGCTTTCGATCTTCTTAGGGATACAATGTATCCTCCAGCAATTCAAACAGCTCAGTTCCAACAAATTTGAAAGATGTTACTTGACCCGGCTCAGACAGCACTTTCACTCTTCTTACTTCCTCCAGCGCAATCTTACCCGGTTGCTGGCTTCTTCGTGGCGGCCATTGCTGACCGCCGCTCCACCACCTTGGGAAAAAGGGGTTTTTCCGGAGGAGGAGGGGGTCTGCAACACCCCCAACCCCCTGTCCGACTCCCCTCTCTCTTCAGCTGTCCCTACAGGGCAGCCATATCTCCCTGACCCATCTGGATCGGGGGTACCTCGGCAGCTAGCACAGCAGGAATCGCGAGCTGTCGCGAATTCCTCCTGCCCCGAAGCCACGCGAAACCGGAAAAACCATAGAACTTGCAATAAATTTTAAGAGAATTGTTCCTTTCCATTTTCCTGAACACCCAGGGAAGATTGATACTAACTTATTTGGAATATTCTTTATTTGTATATTCTCGATTGGCTAAATGTGGATGGACACACAAGGAATTTTTTCCTGGTACAGTAGTTTTTCGTACATGTACAAATAACAAAGCTAAACCATAAATCATAATGTTTCCATTATAAAAACCTTCCATCTTTCATCAAGGACTATAAATTGAAAGACAACTAAAAGGTATTAAAATATATAAATCAGTAAAACCAACAATATCAGGATGGGACTTGAATGTAGGGGGTGACAGAAAATGAAAGCCATTCTTGAAAGATGGCTGGAATAATGGAAACTCAAATTTCAAAATGAGGATGTTCAACTAATGGAAATCTTATCTCTAGGAGTAGGGCATACAGTCCATGGCTAAACCCTATTTTCTGCTAAGGAAAGTGGTTGGTCGAACTCCTTCCATTCATACCTTATTTTCTCTCACAGATGTACTCTTGTTAAAAGTGAAAGTTAAAAGTGACATACATTTTTGGAAATAACATGGTGGAAATGAAAGTAAGATTATGTACAAATGTTATAATCTGGAACCACATTGTCCACATAAAGAGATTTGTAAAAATTAAAAAATTAAAAACTTTTTGGAAAAAAAAGAGAGAAAATTTTGGTGGTCCTCTGAAAAATTATTTGCATTTTTTATATTGCACTAAATCAGGGGTCCTCAAACTATATCCTCTCGGCCAGGTACATGCAATGAAGTTGAGGGTCTTCCTCTTCGAGGTCTTTTTGTGCAGGTCGGACGGGGGCAGAAATTCTAACTTGGGGTCTGCTTCAGCCTCCTGGTGCATGGCTTTGGGGGAAGGCTTGAGGGAAATACCAATGGTGGTGAAGAGCTGGAAGGTCTCGTTCCAGTGGGACTGCATCATGGCCTGGAACTGGCTGACCATCTCACCCACAGAGCCACCCAGGCACTGATACCTGGCTTTGCACTCCCACAGGTCTTCTCTCTGATTGGAAAGCCTATGCTCATAATCCTCAGTTAAGTGCTTCTGCTGAGCCTCCTCAGTCAGATCCAATTTGAACTGAGCCAGATGTTTTGCAAACTCTTTCTTATGGTGGCTGCTCCAACTGCTTCCTGTTGGGGCCCTAAGCAGCCCGGGTGGGTAGGTGAGGAGTGACTAGGAGGGGAAGGGTGAATATAGGCTGAAGAGGTGCTGCTCATGCTCAATGTGAGTGACATTCAGTTGGCCACACACACACTGTCATATGACCACCTAGCCACACCCACCACCCAGTCATTAGGCAGACCATATTAGTGGTCTGTGGGATTTAAAATTATAAATTTGGTGGTCTCTGAGGTCCAAAAGATTGGTGACCCCTATTTTACAAAGTCCAGGGGTGATCTGCCAAAACAAAGTGAATTTGGGTGGAACCCATCTTTTCAGTGACTTTTGGTGGAATCCATCTTTGTGTCTGAGTTTCATCATGAAGTTGTCCAGTTATCTTATGATTTTATAATATTACAAAATACAATATCAATATATTAAAGGAAATGGGAATTTAGCAAGACTTAAACTGCTTAAGTAGAGAGAATTCAACTGTGCAAATAAATCTCATTACAGATTTTTGACTCAGACCTACCAGCACATCTTGGCTCTTGTCTTTGCTGTGAAGGAGATCAATGATGATACTCAGATGCTACGCAACATCTCCCTGGGTTTCAACATTTATAATACCTACTTCACTGGAAGCTTAACTTATCTTGCTTCACTGGAGCTCCTCTCCACCTGGGGCAAATTCATTCCAAACTATAAATGTGATGCTCAAAGTACTACTATAGCTGTGATTGGGGGGCCTGACTCCAAAGCATGTCTTTTCATGGCAAGCATTCTGAGCATCTACAAGTTACCACAGGTAAGGTAGACACCCAGAACATTTTTATTAATTTGGGACAAAGAAGGTGGCATCATCCTAAAGGGGATGGTTATTCTCTGTATTAAACATGAATCTTGATGCAGAATCTTTTAAAATTTTGAATTAGCATTTCACAGCATCCATCATGGAGTTTTGAGGAAGGGGACATAGATCCAAACTGAGTCAGTCATCAGGACCAGAGGATTAGTCTTCTGACATTCAGACTTCTGCTGGAACCCATTCTCAAGGATGTATACACATTCTGCTATAGAGAATTTCCCTGGTTCCACAAAGAGTCCAGAATAGTGGTGGGATTCAGAAATAATTTACTACCGGTTCTGTGAACGTGGCTTTGTGGGCATGGAGTGGCTTTGTGGGCATGGCTTTGTGGGTGTGGCAGGGGAAGGATGCTGTAAAATCTCCATTTCCACCCCATTCCAGTGGAAGGATACTGCAAAATCCCATTCCCTCCCCAACCCACTAGCCTGCTTTCCAGCTCTATTCTTCTACGCAGATCAACTAAAGAAGACCCAGTTGGGACTCGGGAGGCAGAGAATAAATGGGGGTGGGGCCAGTCAGAGTATTTGCCAGTTCTCTGAACTGCTCAAAATTTCCACTACCAGTTCTCCAGAATGGTGAGAATCTGCTGAATACCACCTCTGGTCAAGAAGCTCAGAAGCCTGATGATCCTGGTTCTGATGATCGACCCAGATTGGACCTTGCAACATTATTGTGGGACACATATATTTGCCCCATGAAAGGGCCATAGTTTGGTGCAGTTAGAGGTTCCAAGGCCTCCACTTGTCAATAGGAAGTGAAAGCTAAGGGAATCAGCTGGAATGCATCAGCCTCCACCAGTGGGGAATCCAATTTACCAGTTTGTGGGGCATTGCTATCAAACCCGTGTTTGTTTGTTGCATGTAACCCCCATTGGACCCTCTCTGGCACAGAGAGAAAGGAGAAAGGAATGCCACTAGAATGTTTTTTGCTCCCTCCCTTTTCAATCTATATAATAATTCATTGGTGGACATTTACAAAATATGGCTATTCATGCATCCAATTTAGCATAGTATAAAATCCTTATACTTCTATTTCACAAACCTCTGTTGGATTGAAAAAGGCAATCATAGCAATATCTTGTATGTACTTCATGTGCTGCAGATAAAATCATTTGATTTTCGATTTTGATAATTCAAAAATTTGGGATTTTTTTTAAAATGTCAATGGTACTTCTACCACAAAGATATGGTTTAATTCCTTAGAGAAATATATTCAAATTCTATCTTAATAATTTAGAAATAATTTTCTGGTTGATGATAATACCACTCTCCAAATCATTTTAACAGTCTTGATTGATGTACTCTACATATTTAAAAGGTACGTATCCATGTCCAGATTGAAAAGATTACTGTCTACTGTTACAGTTCTAATTTGATCAAATCCCATTGTTTTCCCATTCTTGGGCAATTATTTTGGTGGAGAATTATTTTTATTGTAGAATATGCAACAAGAAGTAAATAACAAATTAAAAGTTGAAGATACAGAAAAGTTAAATTCCATCTTTAACAGGAATTATTCCCATCACTTTTCATTTTCTTCCACTCTTCCCTAAAATATGAGATGGATATCCAATCTCCAGACAATATAAATTTGCCTACACAAATCTTACCTACTTAATTTTGCTTCCCCCCCCCTTTTTTTATAGCTTGGATATGGATCATCTCCTATGATTAATGACCCATTCCAACAAGCCTTCTTTCAATGGATGCTCCCTAATAGAAACCAACAATATAAGGGGATGCTTCAACTGCTTTTGCTTTTCAGATGGACCTGGATTGGTGTCATTTTTATACAGGATGACAATGGCCTCAGGTTTATACAGAAAGAACTTCCCAAGTTTTCTCAAAGTGGTATCTGCTTTGATTTTATAGAACCATTCCCAACTGTGTATTTCAAAAGTGGCATTCATGAAATGATGGAATCATGGGTCAAACTGTATGTCTACATAAGTGATAGCTTTGCCAGTGTTGTAGTTTTACATGGTGAAATTCACACTACAATATTTCTGAGAATGTTTCCCAGAATTTTGGAAGTTGAAGACAAAGAAATGAAGACAGGGAAAGTCTGGATGATGATGGCACAGATAGAATTCACTTCTGTTCCCTTTCAACGATCCTGGGATATAGATATCCTTCATGGTTCCTTAGCCTTTGCAATCCAGTCAAAGGAGGTGGTAGGTTTTCAACATTTTCTTCAGATGAGAAACCCTAATGTGGAAACCAGAGATGGTTTTATTAAGGACTTTTGGAGACAGGCATTTGATTGTTCCTTCCCAACTTCCTTGGAAGAGGAAAATGTTTGGAATCTCTGCAGTGGAGAGGAGAAGCTGGAGACTCTTCCTGGGTCTGTCTTTGACATGAGCATAACTCCTCATAGCTATAGCATCTACAATGCAATTTATGCTGTGGCCCATGCATTGCAATCCATGAGCTCATCAATGCTCAAACACAGAACTATATCAGAGGAAGGACAGAAGAATGTTCTGAATTCATTACTTTGGCAGGTAACATCTTGAAATCACAAATATAAGGAAATTGTCATAAGTTAGGCTCCCACTCTCAGGAATGCTTGTCTATATACCTTGAACTCTTCAGGTAATAATATTAACATTATTATCTATCAGATGATGATGATGATGATGATGATGATGATAGTGATAATAGTGATAATAGTGATGATGATGATGATATCCATTCAGCAATTCTATGATCTTGAACTACTTTTTCAGTTTTTCTATGCTCTTGTTGATGTCAGCTTTGAAGGTGCCTGGCCATCTTGTTCTTTGGTGGTTGGGTTTCTTTTACCTCTGATACTTACTCTTATAGTTGTAGTAGAGAGTTAGGAACACTGATATATGATACAAAAATCTTGGTTTGCCTCTTTGCTCAATTATTTTAATTCCAGTTAGTTTTGGTGCCTTGATGCTTTATATTCTCTCCTTCTCCTTCTCCTAACTTGGTTTGACTTCATGTATAAATTATTGACACATTGTAAGCACTAATAATAAGCACCTGCTTAGCTATATTTTTAATTAGGAAAATTGATAGTATGCTTAGACATTACTAATTCAATCCTATGAAATATCCTGACTTTCTCTTCTATTGTTTATGTTACCTTTGCATAGCTTTATTGCTTTTTTCCCATTTTCATTTTAGTTGCATCCTTATCTCAGAAAAGTCTCATTTAACAATAGTGTTGGGAAGATGATTTCTTTTGATCAAAATGGGAACCTGGAAGCAGGATTTGATATTATCAATTGGATCACATTCCCAAACTTAACATTGCTTCGAGTCAAAATGGGAACATTTGACCACAGAGTTCCCAAAGACAATGCATTCAGCCTTTTTGTTGATGCCATCAAATGGCCGAAGAGATTTAACCAGGTATGCTCTGTCTACAGTCTGCAGTTTTTCCCATTGGAAACAGGGGTGGGCTTCTACCACTTCACAATGGTTCTATAGAACTAGTTGTTAACGTCATTGGTAGTTCTAAGAAACCTTGCTTGGCCCCGCACCTCTCTGCTGCTCCTTTGGACCAAAAACCAATTTTTATTACTGCGCATGCACGAAAATCCCTTCCTCATTCTCCCCTGCCTGCCCCTCCCTTCGCTGCCCTGGCCCCTGGCCCTATCTGCTGCTCCAAAGTAAAAAAAAGTTTTGTTTTGTTTTTTAAACTGGGCTTTTTTCCTGTGCATGTGCTAAAATCCCTCCCTCATTCTCCCCTGCCCACCCCTCCCTTTGCTGCCCCAGTCCCCACCCCATCTGCCACTCCAAAGTAAAAAAAAATTCTTTTTAAATAACGTTTTTTTTTTACTGCGCACGCATGAAAATCCCTTCCTTATTCTCCCCTACCCACCTTGCCCCACCCCTACTTACAGCGCATGTGCACTACTACAAAAATTTTCCTGCTCGGCACCATCATTCACACCACCACCACCACCAGCAGCAGCAGCAGCAGCAGCCAAGCCAGCCAGCCACTGGACCAGCCAGCCAGCCAGCCGTCACTGCCTGCATCTGCCGCCCTGCTGAATGAGTGAGGGCAAGCTGTAGCCCCAGTCACCACTGCCATTAACTCTCCTTGGCTGGCCAGCCTGCCTCCTGGCCTGCCTGCCTTACCTTAAAGAAGACACAAGCCTTGGACACCGATGCTGACACTAACTGTCCTTGCCTGCCCTGACTGCCTATCCCAAAGGCCTTTGAAGATGCGGATCGATAAGTACAACCTCCAACCCGGTTGCCTACCTACTGCTGCCAATCCTGGGTGATTGCCAACTCCCAGGACACCCACCGCCCTTGCTGATGCTCCCTGCCTTGCCTGCCCCCATCTTCCCTCACCCTCGGCCCTCCATTGTTGCTGCCTTCCCTTCCCACCACCAATTGGTAGTGAGAAGGCAAAGCGACAGCTCCTGCTGGCCCAGTCCCCTACCTCCACCTGCTGCTGGTGCCACTGCCAGCCGACCCCTGGGTTGGGGTGCTACCTTGCCCACATGGCAGTCATCATCTTGGCTAGGCTGCTGGTGCTGGCCCACCACTTTCCCTCACCCATCGCAGCTCAAGGGTTACTGCCTTCCCACCACTGATTGATAGTGAGGATTCAAAGCAACAAGTCCTGATGGGCCAGTCCCCTACCTCCTCCTGCCACCGCCACCACCATCCTTGGAGTCAGTCGAGAGCTGACTCCTGCACTGGCCATCCTTGCTGCAGCAAGCTAGAAGACTGAGGAGGACCCCAGCATAGTTGGCTAGCCAACTTGCCTGTCTCCTTTTTGTAAGCTGCTCTTTTTATTTATGTATTTATTTACTTTTTTACTATCTGTTTTTGTTTTTATTAATCATAAAACAAAACAGATACTAAATAAATAAATAAACACATAAATAAAAAAATATTTTACTATTCATCTTGATGTTTCTCCTTTGCTTACAGAAACATCAAGCTGAATAGTAAAATATTTTTTATTTATGTGTTTATTTATTTCTTTAGTATCTGTTTTGTTTTTATGATTAATAAAAATAAAAACAGATAGTAAAAAAATAAATAAATGCATCAATAAAAAAGCAACTTACCAAAAGGGACACAGGCAACTTCTTGTTACATTGATGTTATAAATTGTATGTTACTGCTTAAATCAATATATAGCAATATCACTGTAACAAGAAGTTGTATTCATATATAAATGAATTTTTTAAAAAATAAAAGTGTTTTATTTTAAACAAACATAAACATAAACCATCTTCATTTACATAATGTGTTGGTTGATCACTTGTGCACAATCTTTGCAGTCTTTCCCTTCCAATTTGCAATAATCCAATAATCCTTATATCATAAATCCACCAGATATATTTATATTATTACTATTATTAATTACTTACTAGACTACTAATATTCATTTTATGAAAGAAAATCACCATTTTTACTTAATCTACTTTATAATGTTCATTTCATCATCACCAATCTATTCTATAACAATATATCCTTACTTTACCTTACCTCTGTAATTCTATTTTACTTATATTATAAAGTATTATGAAATATTTTATAAATGAAAAAGCAAAGCAGAAACAAATATCAATAAGTACAGCAGTGTAACAGAAAAATTATTTAAATTTCTTTGTATTGACTTATTTCTAATTTTGTTAATTTTATCAACATGGTTATAATTATCAACTTTCTGTATTTAATTCATACATAGCAATGATCATTCTCCACCTAACTTCTTCCTCTTATCTCTATCCATTTCTGTACATTGTAATTTTTTAATTTCATTTTCATCTATGGGGATCTCTTCATTTTTCCTCTCTTGTGCAAACAATTCTAGCTGCTGTTAACATGCATAACATTAAATAGGTATTGTACTCCTTTTTGTGGGTATCAACAAAAAATATTTCTGGTTTTAAAATTTAAATCTATATGTTGCTTTATCATTTTTGCTAACCTGGACATTATATCCTCTTGAACAGCTACAGTACCCAATACTGAATTCATATATTCCAGTTTTTTAAACTGGGGAATAAATTTCAGAAAAAGAATTCAGTATTGCTCTGTGAATGTGCCTATCAATTCCATTTGTAATCTAACTTCTTAGATGATTTTGTACTATTATCTTTTTTTTGGGGGGGGGGTACTATATGTATCTGCATAAGGCTGTAAAAAGCTTCAGTATATTTTTAAGCTGCATTCTAAAAAGGTTAGGTGACCAAACATGGCATCCCCTGACTTCTCTCTCTCTGCTATAGAGAGAGTATTCCATTAGAGACTGTTGGTCCAGGTAAGTAGTCTTGGCTAGGAAAGATTTTTGTGCCATTACTGGCACAAAATAACAAACTCCCTTAGTTTGTTAATAGTATTTCCATTTTAAGTGTTTCTTTTTCAATTATGGAATTGTAATTATGAAAATATCAGCCATTCTTTTATATACACAGTGCAACATCTTTTTTATAGACTGTCATTTTCAAATCCACTTTCAGTTCCATCTCATTCTTGTCTGGTGAAACTTGTTCCTCTTCCATAACATCTTTTAAACACTACCTAGCTATAGTGTCAGGACTCTTAAAAGTAACTGAATATCACTGATCTCCATTCCTTGCTTGCTTTCTTTGCTTGTCACTGCTTTCATCACTCAACTTACAACAACAATTGAGTCCAAACCACTGTTGATTTTTTTGCAGCATATTGCCAAGATGAAAAGGCAAATGAGTTTGTCTGCTTTCTTCGGCAAGAAAACAAAAGGAGATCCAAAAGAGTCACAACCACAACCATTGGAATCTGAGGAAAGCAGAGCCAGTACATCATCCATCGAAGATAGTGGAGCCAGCACATCATCGACACCATGACCAGACAAAGGACCCAGCACAACATCAAGTACTGGTAGAACTGAATCAGACATTGAAAAGAACCTTCCTGACTGCTGGACACTGCAGCAGTACAATGATTTTAGGGAAAAATATGATGGGCTGGACATTTCCCATAAAAAATTAGGTTGCAAGCATTGCAGAAGATTTGAAATTTCAAGCAAAGAAAAAAGTGTTCACGGAGCTAAGGAGTGGAAAAATTACCATATTTAACCATCAGGAAGGAGTAAAGAAATCCCACAAGCTTCCCTCAGAAAGAAATTGAAGGAACATTTCTCTTCTAAGGCTCACAACATCTGTACAGAGAAGTTAAAGCAATGTGAGCAGGATGTCATAAGCAAAGGACTGGAGAAGATGAGTGAGAAATATCTGGGTAGTATATGCAGGGTGTTTATTACAGTGTATAGTCTGGCACAAACGTGCAGACCATTTTCATAAATAGAAGGTCTGACTGAGTTACAAAAAAGAAATGGTATAGATTTGGGAACAGGGTTGCATTTATGTAGAGCTGCAGTTGCAATAGTAGATTTCATTGCAAAAGATATCAGGAAACATGTATTTAGGAGGGCGGAGCTGACGTTGTGACTATACGGCTTGCAATCTGGAGATTGCAGCCGATATGTTTGCCTCTGGTCGGTCCAAACGGACCTAAACCATCCCATAGAGATGGCGACAGTGAAGGGCACATCCTGTGGATCCCAGGGAAATCGCAAAGTCCCTGGTTGATTCAGGAGAAGCCCTTTTTGCCAGCGGCGGAAAGGCAGCCATTAAGTTGCTGAAGTTGGGATAGCTCTGGAACGGAAGAGACTGATAGAGAAAGTGTGTCGGCTTGGTGAGAACTTTTTTTTTTTTACTATTATTCTGAGAAAAGGACACCCTAAGAAAAAGAAAAAAATCTGTAAAAGTTTTGACAGAACTGACTAAGCGGTGTTTTTTAAATGAAAACGTCAAAGTGAGGCTTGGCTTTTTACTTTTTTACTTTCTTTATTACTGGATTTCTATCGTGACTTAGCATTTGTTAACTGGACGGGTTTTTCTTTTATATATATTTATTTTTTCTTCTCTTTTTTGGCTTTCTAATTTTTTAGATTAGAGGTTCCCTTTAGTTATTTTTCTTATATATATATATGTGTTTTCTTAAGTTCCAGAACCCTGGCCAATGCCATCCTCAAACCCAAACTATGGTTAAGATATATCGATGACACATTCGTGATTTGGCCCCATGGAAAAGAAAACCTAAACAATTTCCTAACACACCTAAACAGCGCACACCCCAAAATCAAGTTCACCATGGAAACAGAAACAAACAAATAACTACCATTCCTAGATGTACTAATCTACAAAAAAACAGATGGCACACTAGGACACACCATATACCAGAAGAAAACACACACCAACTGCTACCTCAACGCCCAATCTCACCACCACCCAGCACAGATAAATTCCGTGGCTAAAACACTAATTACTAGAACCAAATGCCTGGCAGACAATATGTATTAAGACTGAACTATGCACCCTGACTAAAATATTGACAGCCAACAGCTTCCACAAAAGCAAAATCACCAACTTGATCCACAAAAACACACTGAGACATAATAGAGACCCAGAAGATGAACAGACCCATGGAACAGCTGTCCTGCCCTACATAAGAGGCACTACAGACAAAATTAGTAAGATACTATACAGACACCACATCAAGACTGTCTTCAAAACAGACAGAAAAATAGCAGCCATCCTCAGAAACCCCAAAGACAAAATTGACCTGGAAAACCAAGGCATATACAGTCCCCTGTGCATCATGCCCAGCCACATACATTGGACAGACCAATAGAAGAATAAGACCCAGCCTTATTATATGAGAAACACGGTAAATATATATTTCCCTTTTTACAAAAAAACTTCTATTACGTTCTGTCTGGGAAAGGAGGGGGAAAGTGAGAACAAAGAAACTTTGTAACACTGCCAACTAGAGGCTTGAAAATATCTTGTTGAAGTTGAGAGAATTGTGAAAGACTCCCTTTCAAGGACATTGCAATTTGATAAGATAGAGGAAAGAGCACGGGAAAGTGTTATTACAGATGTTCTTCTGGACTTCTATCAATAATTGAAGCTTGGCTTTGAAGCTTGTAGAGAAGAGAATCATAACAAGAGCCTTGGATAATTAAATAAAGTGCAGTGTGTTCTTTTTATTTTTTCTTAGTTGTGTTACCCCTCCTTACCAGCTCTACTGTAAACCTTTGTTTTTGTAATATTTTTACTTTTGCTTTTTATTTTAAAGGGAAAGCCTCAGAATTTTTCCTTTTTCTTTTTTCTTTATTGGGACTTTTGCTTCTTCCATCCATATTTTTGGTTTATTTTTATGTTTTTTTTATTTTTATTTTTGAGATCTTTCAATTGGATTAAGGTGTGAAGAATTTGAAGAAATTTTTCTTTCATCCTTTTCTTACTATTATTGGGCTTTTTTCTTCTTCCTATTTTTATCTTTTATTTTAGATGACAATTGACTATTTCATAATTGGATTAAGGTTCAGAAGAACCTGAAGAATTTTTCTTTTCTTTTCTTTTTTTACTACTATTGGGTTTTTTACTCTTTACCACTTTTATTTCCCACCTTGGATTATCATTGGCTACTTTACTAATCAGATTAAGGTCTAAAAGGATTTGAAGATTTTGAATCATTCAAAATGACTGGAAACTCATACCTTCTGGCACCTCAACTTCTACTTCTGCCTCCTCACCATCTGGAGGACAACATTTAATTCAGACAATGTTAAAGCAAGATAAAAAACAAGAAAAAGAACAAGAAAAATTCTACAGATGATTATGCAAGGAATCCAAGATCTCAAAACAAAATCAGACACCATTGAAAAGAAAATAGAGAATATTGAACAAAGAACAGAGAACAGAGAACAAAGAACAGAGAACATTGAACAAAGAATATGGAAGACTGATGAAAAAATTGAAAATATTAAACAAATGATGGTGAAGTATGACGAGAGATTCCAAAAAATTGAAGAAGAAGATAAACAAAGAGATGAGAAGACTGGAAACATTGACAGTAGATTAACAGTGGTTGAACAAGATAAAAGTGGGATGCTGAAGTGGGAGATGGACAGATCAGAATTTTATCTCAGATTTCAAAATATAGAGGAAGAAAAAGGACAAAACCTAGGTGCAATGATGATAGAAATTCTGGCTGAAGCCTTGGAAATAACAGAGGAGAAGATGATGGATGGATGTAGATGAGTTTTTACAGGATATGCGATGAGAAACAACCTTCCAAGAGAAGTTCACATCAGATTTACAAAAAAAGCCATTAAAACACAAATATTACAAGTGGCAAGAGAGAAGATGTTGAAATACAAAGGCAAGGAGATTGTGGTTTTAAAACAAATACCGAGAAGAATGAGAGAGATGAAAAGAGAATATCGATTCCTGACTAAAATGTTATTGAAAAAGGGGGTGAATTATAGATGGCTGATTCCAGAAGGACTAATGTTTACATGGCAAGAACAGAGACATAGAATTGATTCAATTGAGAAAGCAGAACTATTCCATACAGAATTTTTTGGAAGGAGAGAGGAAGAGGCAGAAAAAGAGATCTCACTAATTGAATTCCAAGAGGACCATACGGGGACTGAAAAAGAAGAAGGTGCAGCAGGTGAATAGGTGGAGATCAAAGAACAACATGAACCAAGATCTATGAGAGCTGCCAAACCTAATTACAAAGTGTAATCATGGAAAAGAAAAAATTGATTACAATGAATATAAATGGACTTAACTCAGCTGTTAAAAGAAGGAAAATTTTTCATAAATTAGAGAAATTAAAATTTGATATAATTTGTTTACAAGAAGTACATATTAAAAAAACAGTATGAACAATTGTTGGTCCAGCCAAAATTAGGGAAAATATTCACTTCTTTGACTCAATGTAAGAAAAGAGGAGTGGTTTTATACATTAAAGAGACTATCCCAGCAAAACTGATTCATACTGATGAAGATGGAAGAGTATTAATGGTGGAAATAATGGACATTAATATGAAAACACTCCTGATTGCAATTTACGCTCTGAATGATAAACAAGACGAATTCTACAAAAAATTACACGTGAAAATAATTGGATTGGACTATGTTAATATAGTTATGATGGGAGATTTCAATGGAATTGTAGACAATAAACTGGACTATGCAGCAACAACAACAAAGCAAAACAGAAAGACTCTCCCTAAATCCTTTTTTAAAATGATAGTTGAATTAAATTTAAAAGATATATGGAGAGAAAGAAATGCTAAAATCAAACAATATACTTTTTTTCAAATAGACATTTATCATGGTCCAGAATAGATATGATTTGGATCTCAACAGAACTAATATCTAACATTCAAGAAACAAACATTGAAATAAGTACTTGGGCAGACCACAATCCAATGACAATTAAATGGAAAGGACAAAAAAGAAGATCGAGATGGACGCTAAATAATATTATTTTAAAGGAAAAAGACTTTACACAATGGATGGAGAAAGAATTGGCCTTTTTCTTTAGAGAATATAAAAAAGAAGATACTTCCATTCAGAATGTCTGGGACACAATGAAGGCATATGCTAGAGGCTTGATAATTAACTATATAAGGAAAAAGAACATCAAGAAAAGGCAAACCATCAAAGTTTAAAAGATGAGCATAAAAGACTTGAAAAATAATTACAAAAAATGCCACAGAAAAAGGACATTAAACTAAATTGGATATAATTAAACATAAAATGGGTCAAACAGAGAAAAAAGAATTGGCACAGAAAATTAGAAGTGCTAAACAGAACTACTTTGAAGATGCAAATAAACCAGGTAGATGGTTAGCAAACAAATTGAGAAAGGAGAAAAAATCAAGGAAAATATCACAATTAATAGATGACCAAGGTCAGGTTTGCTAAGGTAATAAAGAGAAAAAGGAAACTATTCGAGACTTCTATGGGCAACTATATAAGCAAGAGAATATCAAGGAGGAAAAAGTCAAACAGTATCTACAGAATGCTAATCTACCTAAGATACCTAAAGAGACTGAAAAAATGTTAGAAAGTAATATAACTGAAGCACTTAAGAAGCAAAATAATGGAAAAGCACCAGGTCCAGATGGGCTTCTGGCAGAATTTTATAAAACACTACAAGAATCATTGAGCATTCCATTGCTAGAAGTCATGAATGAAGCTATGTTAAAGAAGAGGATACCTAAAACATGGTCAGAAGCTTATATTACACTTATTCCAAAAGAAGAGGCTGATCCATTGCAAATCAAGAATTATAGACCTATTCCTTTACTAAATGCAGACTATAAAATCTTTGCTTCAATTTTGACAGAAAGACTTAAAAAATACCTAAATAACTTTATTCATCCAGATCAAAATGGATTTCTGCCAAAGAGACAAATCAAAGACAATATGAGAGTAATCCTGGACACTTTGGAATATTATGAGGCACATCCTGAAAAGCAAATGACTTTGATATCCTTAGATGCTCAAAAGGCATTTGATAATGTGGAGATTCATTTTATTATTATTGGAACAGATGGGTTTTGCCAGAAAATTTATCCAAGCAATAGAAGCCATATGCTATAAGCAAATGGCAAAGGTAATGGTAGAGGGAGAATTCACAGATTCTATTAATATAAGAAAAGGTACAAGACAAGGATGCCCACTATCACCTTTGCTATTTGTATTAACTTTGGAAGCATTGAATAGAAATATTAGAGATGATAAAAGTATAAAAGGAATGAAAATCAAAAAGAAAGAATTTAAATTGCAAGCCTTTGCGGATGATTTGGCCTTTATTTTGGAAGACCCCTTAGAAACAGCTTCAAAACTATTGGAAAAGATAAAGACATATGGTGAGGTGGCTGGTTTGAAAATAAACAAAGATAAAACAAAGATTTTGACAAAGAATATGCTATTAAGACAAAGAGAAGAACTGGCAGACCTATTGAAAATTCAAGTCACGAATAAGGTTAAGTATTTGGGGATATATTTGACACCAAGATGTAGTACATTAAAAGAGAACAATTACATTAAACTTAAACAAAAGACAGTGTTAGATTTGATGAAATGGGAAAATCTACAATTGTCATTAATAGGGAGAATCTCAACAATCAAGATGAATATCCTACCCAGAATCTTATACTTGTTTCAAACAATACCAATTAGGCTTGGAAAAGACTATTTTGAAGATTTAAATAAAATTGTGTTGAAGTATATATGGCAAGGCAAGAAAGCTAGAATTCGAGGAGGATTTGAATTGCCTAATTGGGAGTTGTACTATCAAGCTGCAAATTTGATGTGGGCCAAGGAATGGATAGCATAAAGAAAGACTAGATTGTTGACATTAGAAGGACATGATTTGTTGTTCGGCTAGCATGCTTTTCTATGGTATAAGGGAACTAAAACACAGGGCTATTTTAGAAGACATCATATATGGGAGTCTTCATGGTTAAATTGGGAGAAGATTAAAACACAATGTTATTTGAAAATTCCAGTTTGGTTATCAACCATTGAAGCATTTTCCTATCCTATAATATATAAGAAGGGACAAATAGTTAGATATAGGGAAATACTAGATGAAAAGGGTGAACTTAAATCGATGCAAAATTTAGAAGAACAAGGTATAAAGATGAATTGGTTTTCATATGTGCAAATACATTCAAGGTATGGTGAAGATTCTAAAACAGAGGGATTTTATGATAAATTGACTGATTTAGATAAGATTTTGACAGGTACTGATGAAAAGGTGATTAAAAAATTATATGGTTATTTACTGGAAATTAAACTAGAGGAAGAACAAGTCAAAGAAACTGATTGCTTGGGGGAAGAATTTTGGATATGGGATTGATTTAGAGAAATGGCAAAAATTGTGGTCTCAAAATTATAAAATGACAATGTCAACAGCATATAAAGAAAATTTGTATAAGATGTTTTACAGGTGGCATATTCCTCCAACAAGAATAGCAAGAATGTTCAAGAATAAATCTGAAAAATGTTGGTAATGTCATCAGACACCTGGCTCATATTACCATATGTGGTGGACTTGTGAGGACGCTAGAAAATATTGAACTAAAATTCGCATGTGGTTGGAAAAAGTGACAAAGAAACACATAGACTTGAAACCAGAGATTTTTTTATTGGGAATTTTACCTGATACATATAGTAAAGATTTGAAATACCTGATTGTAAATGTATTAACAGTGGCTAGGATTGTATTTGCTAAAAATTGGAAAAATGAGAAAATACCATTGCAGGAAGAAATCATTAAGAAAATATTGGAATGTGCTGAAATGAGTAGATTGACATTTGAAATTAGAGAACAAGAAGATAAACAATTTTGTAAAATTTGGGACCTTTTCTATCAATGGTTAAATAATAAAATACAATAATAGAATATCTAGAATTTCAGAAAATAATGAATATATAAAGATATATTTCTTTTCTTTGAAATCATATTTATAAAATGTTTTTAGGATAGATTTGGTAGGATTATATGAATTGTTATAAAATAAATTAAGTAAATTATGATTATCTCGCAAAAAATGAATGAATAAAATTATAGTCAAATGATTGTTTAATAATGATACTAGGGTATTTAATCTTTGATTGATAGTATGAGTTATCATGCAATGTAACTGTAATTGAGACTACGAAATGGATGCACAAAAGCCTGGTAAACCGATGCACTGTTTGTATATTTATGAAAGAAGGCTGGATATTTTTATGTTTTGTTTACTTTTGTTTGTCTTTAAAAACCAATATAATTGTTTAAAAAAAAAAAAACATTTATTTAGCAAAATTATTGAGAAAACTGTTTGATAATTGATGCCTCAACAATACCTTCCAAACCAGTTCTTATATTGTACTTAAAAGTTGAGGGTCCAGCTTTCTCACCAACAATTTTCCTTGAACTAGTAGAATTAGATAAACAAAGATGCAAAGATGATATATTGTTCAGTTATAGGAAGTTTGAATAAAGTTGGATTTGATAGAAACTATCTGGAGAAATATTTAATTGCATTTTTCTCTGATGGAGCCAGTGTTATGCTTGGGAGAAAATCTGGGGTAAGCACTAGAATAGCCAAAGAGTTTCCAAATATTATAATATGGCACTATTTAAACCATCGTCTGCAACTTGTTTTAGATGATTCTATTAGGGAAATAAAGCAAATCAATCATTTTCAAATGTTTATTGATAAAATATATTCTATTTTCCATCAATCGAATAAGAACCTTATTGTACTTAACAAAATTTCCGAATAACTTGAGATTGAAATTATAAAAATTGGTAGAGTTTTTGGAGCAACTCCATCTTGGGTTGCCTATAGTTTAAGATCAACCCTAGCTGTGTGGCGGCCTTATCCAACAGTTTTTCTGTTCAAATAAAACATACTCCAGTATGGCTGCCCATCTTGAAAACTCATATTTTCTCACTGATTTGGCCTTGATTATTGATGGGCTAACTGAAATATCTCTCCTTTCTAATGCATTGCAAATGAGAAACAAAGACATTATAAAGGCTGAAAAACTTGTTCTAAGATCAATTAGATCATTTGAAATGCTTATAGAGGAAAAGGGTTCATATGAAAATAAGGTTGATGAATTAATTACTTCAGAAACCTTTAAAAATATAAATTTTATGCAAAATCATCGATTTGTGGGACTTCCTCATGAAAAACTTATACGAAGTATTATAACTAATTTGAAGAAATGATTGATGGATTGCGAACATTTAAAAACAGGCTGCCAATTTAAAGACATTGATCAATTAAAATGTCTAAATTATTTGGAGCCAGATTATTGAAACATTGAAGAAGTGGTGGTTCCATGGAGAGCAGCTGAATTGGTTGCAATTGGTCAAATTTTCAATTATGAAATCAATATTAATGATTATCGTGATTTTTATAGAAAAGGTACTAAATGATTCTAAAAATTATACAATTCCTTGCAGCATTAAAAAGACTAGAAATATTATTAAAACTATTGCAGTCAGTTCAGCAGAGTCAGAAAGGGGCTTCTCGCAGATGAACATAATATGTTCAGAGGGCAGAAGTTTCCTTACAGTTTCCAATATTACAAACCTCCTGACCATAAATCTAATTGGCTTACCTCTGCAAGAATGGGACCCTGTTCCTATAGTAAATAAGTGGTTACAGGCACATGATCACATAGCTGATGATGCTCATGTTAAACACAAGAAAATTGTAGCTCAGGACGATAATAGAAAAGCAATTTGGGAGTACTTTAAATAAGTTTTGTTTTTTGTAAAGTTTTGTTATGTAATAGTTTTTGATTAATATTTTAAAATGTAACAATATAGTTTTGTATACCTTTTTATTATTTAAGCATTAAAGATATGACATAATAAACTACCTTTTGTGTTGGTATATCTTTTTTAATACTTAGTCATTAGGGCAAAGAAGTGATGTTGAGTTGGCCTCGCCCAGCCCTCTGCAGCCCTCCCCATAGCTGCCTGAGCCTCACCTTGCCCTCTCCAGGGTTCCCCAGGCCTTGGAAACTGGCAAAAAGCACTTTCTAAGCAATTGGCCACTAAGCGAGCACTTGGTCATTAAGTGAGGATCACTTAAATATGGATTTTCACCCACATGGCCATCTGCCTGGGCCTTGCCTGGGCCTCCCCAGGCCTTGGAAACTGGCAAAAAGAACTTGCTAAGCAATTGGCCACTAAGCAAGCATCTGGTCATTAAGTGAGGACCACTTAAATTTGGGTTGCCAGCTACATAGCCATGCCCACCCATCACATGAACATGTAGCCATGCCCACACCAGTCACATGACCATGTAGCCACACCCAGTCCACACGCCACTCCCACCCAGTCACATGACTACCAAGCCACACCCACAAATTAGGCCATGCCACAGAACCGGTTGTTAAGAAATTTGAATCCCACTCCTGGATGGCAAGCTGAGTCCACCTTGAGCCTGATGAGATTTGAACTGCCAAATTGCAGGCAGGCAGCAGAAGTAGCCTGCAGTACTGCATTCTAACCACTGTGCTGCCATGGCTCATGCTTACCTTTCCTATTAGGTGTGAATTTATTTATTATTATTCTCCTGCTTACGTGTCATACTAAGTGTCAATCTCTATAGAAGAGCATCCATTAGTACACAGAGGCTGATTAAGATATCTTTTTTAAACATATATTGTTATTAAATTTCCTTTGTTACATTGTAAAACATCATGGTATCAACAACGTTCTTGGCATCTATACAGGTTTTTAGTTTAAATATCATAATGCATTATACTACATTTATCTACTACTAAATAATAGCTTTAACTATAATCGCTATTTTTATATCTTTATATAATTTACAAAATTTTGTATTACTTTCTTAAGGGTTGTTTCAATTAAATTTTTTGTCTCACTTCTTAGTTCTGTTTGTTAGCCATTTATACCAATTATTCCAAATTGAAAAGAATTCAGAGTCATCTTTTTTTTTTCAATTACATTGTTAACATATTCATCTCAGCACTTTCTGTTACTTTGTGTATTATTAGTTCTTCATTAGAGGTATTTGGTGTTTTCCATACCTGCGCAAAGGCTATTCTGGTGGCTGTTGTAATATGTAACAATAAATATTTTACTTCTTTCGATAATCTTTCTTTGATGATTCCCAAAAGAAAGGTTTCCAGTCTGAGCTCAATCTGATACCCAGTGATCTCTTGTAACCAATTTTTAATCTGAATCCAGTAAGTCCTGGCCTTGGGGCATAACCACCACATGTGATAAAATGTACCATCAACTTTTTTATATTTCCAACATTTGGGACTCATGTTGGGATAGATTAAGTTATCTTAATTACTCAAATAATTTCTTAGACTTGCAGATACATCTGGCATGGTTGTCTACCATTCTGATCCTGCTTCTCTTCTGACAAGGATTATGATTGGAGTCTTTATGTAGCTGGATCTCTGTATGGTTGGGTTTATGCAGTGCTACATGACTTGCTTGTTCTCAGTTGTGGTGATTAGGTTATCTAGATATGGGGGCTTCCCAAGTTCTTCTTTACTATTGATGCATATTATAAGGGTGACTTCTATATACTAGAACAATAGTTGCCAACTTTTCCAGCTTTGCAGCCCAATGGGGTGGAGGAGAGGGGATGGTGCCATGTGTGCAGCAGGCTTTTGTGTGTGCAGCTCCATTTGCACGAGCAGTGGGTGCATGTGCTTGCTGCTTGTGCAAATGGAGTTGTATGAGCATGCATGCATTCTAGCCCACCATTACTGGGCCACAGCTCAGAGGACCTCTATACTAGAATAATGAATATGGTTTTAGAGGTGCTTCCCTAAGCAAAGCCTCTTGTTAGAATGTTCTAAGTATTTATGCTTGTCAATTTATGCCCTCTTCCTTTTTTTCATCTACTATACATGTGTGTATGCTTTACCATTTTTTTTAGATTTTTGTATTTAGCTAATAAGAACTTTTTTAAAGAGACCTGTGAACATTACTTCCCATGGCTGCCTAATTAGAAATAAACTGATATTGCTATTCCAGTTTCAACCCAAGATTTAGGTACTGTACTTTACCCATTTATTCAGAAGGTTCTAGTAAGAAAATAAAAGCAATTATGATTTCCCATTGCACACAGGTACAGCCTCATTCTTTGTGTAATGAACCTTGCCGTCAAGGTCACAGCAAGACCAAGAAGGAAGGGAAGCCATTCTGTTGTTATGATTGCCTTCCGTGCCCAGAAGGAAAAGTGTCAAATTGGACAGGTAAGGAATGATGCCTACCAAGTTTAAATTCATTGATGATGTCAGTGATATTACAATTCTTTGAGTAAAAAGCAAGCTGAATAGAAATAGATCTGTGTTGCTCCATTGTGACACAAGCTCTGACCTTTTTTGAAGGGTTGGTGATGTCACTCCACACCTACAGGGACAGAGTTTGCATTTCATCATTTGCTCTCCTTGGTGGATTCCCATGGGGCCAAGTGTTAGACTAATTTTTTCATCCAGACCAGAGATCAGAAAATTGGGATTCATATTTTCCATTAATGTTGGAATTTTCATCCCTGGTGGGATGTTATAAAATACACAAATGGTGAAGTGCTCTGAAGGAAAACAACACAGGGATCCAGTTATGGATCATTGATGTTTTATTTCCATAGATTTCATAGGAATCATACAAACTCGTAATGTTCTTTGTGCAGAGATTTTGTAGAATAAAGTGAGAGTTACAGAAAAGTTCATGCTTTAGAACAGAACAAATCACACCCATTTTCTTTAAAATTGAAATAGAACAGTTTTTAGTCTGCCTTCTTTGAAACCTGGCATGGAACATTCTTAGGGAACTGAGACTCACAGTACTTAAGGAAGAGTTCTGAGGAGGATAAATGTGTGTTAGTTTTTTTGGCTGAGCTCATATAAGTTTCTCTACAATTGATCATGATTGTTCACTATTGACTTTGTTCCTGTCATTCTCTCAATTCAACATACCCCACCAGCTTGTTTTTGGAGAGAAATCAAGACAACAGAAGTCTATATGTGTTACTCAGAACAGTGGTCACCAACGATCCAACAGTGGGCTGTGAGAAAATTTTGGTGGGCTGCAGAGAAATCTCACCCCCCCAGAGCACCTCCCCAAAGCAATTAATCCAGACTGTGTAGAAACCCAAGGCTACGCCACCCACATGGCCCATGGGAACCCTTCCTGCCCACTCCTTACCCAGCAAACTTGCCTTCTAAATTGCTATTTTTCCTTTCTCCAACCATCAGGTGTTCTGCTATGCCAGGAGATTTAGATTAGCTAAGAAGCAGGAAATGGTTGGATTTCTTGCTTTCTAGGTAGCCTTTAGATCTTTGCCTCTGCTTTTAAGCACAGCCAAAACTCCCTTTGGACCGAAGGTTCTATAATTCAGTGCAGACTCACGGCAAGCATATTTGAGAGACTGAGTGAGCCGATGGCAGATAGCTAGATCACTGAATGATTCTGTGAGCAACTCAATCGGCCTGCCTGCTTTGCCTGATTTTGGGTAAAAGTTGCTCTTTTTTTTTATAAAAAAATCAATATTTACATGCATAGTGTGTTGTGAGTTAATTTTGTAAGTTTGCTTGCAAGCAAATTTTATGTGAAAGACTGAGCTAGCCGATGGCAGGTAGATAGATCACTCAATGATTCTGTGAGCAACTTAATCTGCCTGCCTACTTTGCCTGATTTTTGGTAAAAGTTGCTCTTTTCATAAAAAAAATATCAATATTTGCATACATGGTGTTTTGTGAATTAATTTTGTGAGTTTGCTTGCAAGCAAATTTTATGTGACAAACTGAGCTGTCAGGTGATAGATTTCTGAATGAATCTGTGATTCTGTGAGCAACTCAATCTGCCTACCTGCTTTGTCTGATTTTGGGTAAAAGTTGCTCTATTTTTTATAAAAAAATTCAATATTTATATAAATATTTATAATATTTACATACAAGCCATGCCCAGGCAGTCACATGACCACCAAGCCAGATCCACAAATTAGGCCACACCCACAGAACCAGATAGCGGTCCCAGGGATTTAAAATTATGAGTTTGGTGGTCCCTGTAGTCCAAAAGGTTGTCAACTCCTGACCTAGAACATCTGTAGGAAAAGTGGGATAAAAACCTAATGAATGAAAAGTAAATAAATAGTATTGGGTGCTGAATTACATCTCTGAAAGCACCATTGCTAAGAGATGGTGATGATGATGATGATGATGATGATGATGATGATGATGATGATGATGATATCCATTTAATCATGTTCACTTCTGGTGATACTATGGGCCAGGTTTCTCCTTATCTTCTTATCTTAGTCTACTTCTTTGTATTTTGTGCCAAATAGTCTTTTTTTCCTCTTGTCAGATACTGTTGTTTTATGCCAAATAGACTTTTTTTCTTTTCAGACATGGATTCTTGTTACCAGTGTCCAGAGGACCAGTATCCCAGCAAAGCTCAGGATCGCTGCATTCCAAAAGAGATCAGCTTCCTATCTTTCCAAGAACCTTTGGGGATAACCTTGGCCATTCTTGCACTATTATTTTCTTCCATCACAGCTCTGGTCCTTGCAGTCTTTGTCCAACACAAGGATACACCCATAGTCAAGGCAAACAACCAAGGCCTCAGCTACACCCTCCTGGTCTCCCTCCTGCTTTCCTTTCTCTGCCCTTTGCTTTTCATTGGTCAGCCTCAGAGGGCAACCTGTCTCCTTCGACAAACTGCTTTTGGAATCATTTTCTCTCTGGCGATTTCCTGTGTTGTGGCCAAAACCCTCATTGTGGTCTTAGCTTTCATGGCCACCAAGCCAGATTCTAAGATGAGGTCATGGGTAGGGAACAAGTTGGCTCTCTTTATGGTTCCTTCCTGCTCTGTTGTTCAAACTACCCTTTGTATTGTGTGGTTGGTGAGTTCTACTCCCTTCCCAAATCTTGACATGCACTCGCTGCCTACAGAAATGGTCCTGGAATGCACTGAAGGCTCTCCTACCTTTTTTTATTGTGTCCTGGGTTTCATTGGCCTCCTGGCCATGATCAGCTTTACAGTGGCTTTTCTTGGAAGGAACCTTCCAGACAGTTTCAATGAAACAAAATTTATCACCCTCAGCATGCTTCTCTTTTGCAGTGTCTGGATCTCTTTTGTCCCAGCCTACCAGAGCACCAAAGGGAAATACATGGTGGCTGTGGAGATCTTCTCCATTTTAGCCTCAAGTGCTGGATTATTGGTCCTCATTTTCTCCCCAAAAATCTATATCATCTTGATAAGACCTGAGCTGAATAACAAGCAACAACTCATGCGAAAAAAACCTCATAAAATGATTTACAGAAATCAAACTGATACAAAAGGGGATTTATATCAGTGATTGTTGCCAGCAATGACACATGCCTTAAGTACTTTTGAAAATAAAATAGCTTTGTTTTAGTGTAATAATAAAATGTATAATTTTCTTTATCTTTCCATTTTTTCATGCCTGTGGTGTAATAATTAAAATATTATAAAGTCTATCAAAACATATGGAAAAACTTCCTGATTTTCAGAGCTTTAAACATTGAACTACCCTACCCCATGAAGGTATAAGATTTAATGAGTCACGGTACTTAGCAATTATGGTCCCTGAAGAAAATTTTGAAAAGTGTAAACAGGAAATACTCTAGTAAACCAAAAGGAAAAGAGTATATTTGAGTGATTCTTATTTCAGTTGGGACAGAAATCCAAGAGCATCACAAATACAACAGAAGTTCAGAAACTCTGTTCTGACTGTAGAAATATAGACTCTGAGCCATCTGTATGCTTGAAAACGTGTACATTTTTTGATTGATTAGTTTGAATAAGAGTCCCCTACCATGATGTGGCTGTATATATCTGCATTTCCAAAAATATGTGTACTACATGGAGTTCACAGCAGATATTTTCTCCTTGTGTCTTGATAGAGAAACATCTGTCACAGTTGGGGGTCTGCAACCTTAAACACTCAAAGAGCCAATTGGACCCATTTGGACTTAGAAAAAAATAACCTTCAGGCAACCCTCCTCTTCTTGCCACCTCCTGAATTACTGTGGCAGGGTCGGGAGGGTGTACATGGGCCGGGAGACCCTCCTTAAGTGAGCAGCCCACCATCCCACATGTGCCTTTGCTGCACTTTGGTGCTTGCTTGAGGAGGGTCTCCCCACATATGCGCACCCCCCCATCTCCACCACAGCAAGCTAGGGGGTCTCAAGTGGAGGAGAAGGAGGGTCACTGAAGCCTTAGTGAAGGAGTGAAGTGGCCCTGTACTGCCTTTGTGCCAGATTTGAATGTAAGGCAGCCTTTGCTTCCTGCTGCTTCAGGCTGGAACTTGCACCCTCCACATTCAACTGAAGAGCTGCCTGACCAGGGGGATAGGCGGGAATGACAACATGGCAAAACAATGGCCAGAGTCTTCGGCTAGGAGAAAAACTGCATCCCATTAAGACCCTCTTTAAACAAGCGGCCACCCTCCCTGCACACACCTGGATCTCTGGTAGAGCCCCAAGTCATGAGAGGAAAAGGAGGGTAACCCAAAACGAAGCCTTTGCTGTGGCTGGCAATTGTTACTCAGCCAGCCTGGATTTCCAGAAAGAAGAAATAAAAGGAATAGCCAAGAGGCCCAAAGAGAACTTGCTGGCTTCTCCTAGCCATGGCTTACCACGAGAAAGAGAAGGGACACAAACAGCATGAAAGAGATACACACATACATCTCTCATTAGAGCAGGCTCCAATTCCAATGCCAAACCTTCCTCATCACTCGAACCTGTGTCTTCTGATACATCAGACTCAAAGCTCACAGCAGGCTCAAACCTTCCAGTCACAACACTATCCCTCACCGCAGGACCCTTCCCCCGAGTCTGAGGATCCAGATGTGGTTTCGATGGGAATTGTGCATAATATAGCCAGATAAGGTCCAGGACATGCACCTTGGATGCATCCTCCCAGGAACGAATCTCTGTTTCATTTTCCAGACTCCCTACAAAGTATTGAAATCGTCCCTTCAGCCATTGTGAATTGTAAATGCCAACCATCATGGTATCAACAACAGGATTAGTGCTGGGCCCAGATGGAGGAACCATATTATTGGGAAAATGGAGAGTACACGATGGGGTGTCAGGTACCAAAAGGGAGCGGCGGAAGACAGGGTGAATGTGCATGGAGCGCGGTAGAGTGAGCCAATAAGCCATGGGATTGATAACCGCCTCGATAGGGAAGGGACCAATAAAGCAATGATCTAACTTCCTAATCAGATGATTGACCCAGAGATGCTTCGTGGACAACCACACCTTGTCTCCCAGAGCCAGCGGAGGCATCGCCCAATGTGAATGATCCATGAAACATTTATAGTCTGCTTTCGCTCATTCCAATTGTCTGGAAATCAATTGATGCACTGCATGTAATTCAGACAAAAAGTCTTGTGTCTCTGGAACCAGAGAATCCAAGATCGACAGGGGAAAAAACCTCAGATGGTAACCCACATTTGTGTAAAAAGGCATTATGTGGGTGGAGGTGTGCTGAGAATTACTAAAAGCAAACTCCACCAATGAAAGATAGGTCACCCAGTTGTTTTGCCATTGATTAACATAACATCTGAGGTATTGCGCGAGGATGCCAATTACTTTCTCAGTCCCACCATCAGTTTCTGGATGGTGCGCCGATACTAAACATACTTGCACTCGTAATGCATTCATTAGGCTCTTCCAGAATTGAGCGGTGAACTGGACACCGCGATCTGAAACAACTCTGTCCAGTAAGCCATGCAAATGGAATATATGTTGTATAAAAAGCCAGGCAGTAACATGACCTGATGGTAACCTTCTACATGGGATGAAATGGGCCATCTTGGTGAGCATGTCGACCACCACAAATACCATTGTATAACCTGACGATGAGGGCAAATGTGTTAAAAGGTCCATGGAGATTGCACCCCCAGGGTCAGTTCGGAGTCAGTAGTGGATGAAGAAGGCCAGGAGGTGCACCCGATGCAGCTTTTGCTTGCCAACACAGTATACAAGAGGCAACATGAGCAAAGACGTCATGCTGGACTCTACACCACCAAAAAGTCCTTGTGACCAGGTGAAGGGTTTGGAAGAACCCAAAATGACCCGCAGTTAGGTTGTCATGAGATTGGGTCATGATGAGGGCTCTAAGTGTTTTGGTGGGCATGTACAATCTACCCCGATGTCGTAATAAACCCCCTTCCAGAGTCCATGGAGAATCAGGACCAATTTCCCTCATTCGTTGCTGCAACCAATCATCCAAACGCTGTGCCTCTTGTACGCGAGCCCTCAAATCCACTGGTTCCTGGATCACGGCCAAAGATTCTGGTGGTAGCACCGTATGTGGAAGAAGAGGTTCTTCAGGACACAGATATTCCAGTTTATCGGATGGGGCATCGGCTCTTTTATTTTGACCACTGAGGATTTACGTGACTGAAAAATTGAACCTAGCGAAGAACAACGATCACCGGATCTGTCATTGGTTCAATTTCCGAGCAGTGGTCAAGTGCTCCAGATTACGGTGATCTGTCTGAACCTCCACCTTGTGCCAAGCCCCCTCAAAGTGATGTTGCCAGACCTCAAACGCAGTCTTGATGGCCAGCAACTCTTTCTCCCAGATTGTATAATTATTCTCGGAAGTAGTAAGTTTCCTTGAGTAATATGCGCATGGAAAAAAAGGTGCGCCATCCACTGGGGCTTGTAACAACATCGCCCCAATGGCCATGTTAGATGCATCCGTCTCCACCACAAATTGATGATGGGGGTTGGTATGCCTCAAGATTGGTTCCGCAACAAAGGCTTTCTTGATGGCCTTGAAGGCCTGTTGCTGTGGAGGTCCCCACTGGAATGGAACCTTCTTGAGAAGGAGCTGGGTGATGGGAATATAAGGAGGCATGTTAGCTAATGATCCTTGTCCAGATTAAACTTCATTAGTTACTTTGCAGCTTGGAAAAAGCCTTCTGTTTCTGAATTATCTTGCAGCTCGTTATCTTGGTTTGAAGACAGTTTCTGAGAAAGCTGCCAACGATGATTACAGAGAAAAGTTAGCTCTGTGGTTTCTGATATTATTTGTTCGTGTTTATTTCTTTTGGACATTTGGACTCTCACTTTGTGGCTACAGATGAGACAGAACACACACACACACACACACACACATATATTTGTTTGTTGTCTTAAGTTTTCGTGGGTAGTTAGATGAATGGTATTCAGCTTTGTTTGAGTATTTTCTCACATCATTTTAGCTGTGCTTTTAAAGTTTTAGCAACATTTCAGCGGAATCTCATCTACCATCATCAGGCTTCTGTATTGTGTTCGTCTGTGAGTCAGACTTTTACAGTTGTTTCAGTTTTAAATTTGGGGATAGCCTACTGCTGTGCCAGACTGGTTTTTTTCCTTCATCTTGATTGGTTGGGAGTCTTGGTCTGTGTTTATTGGTCTTGGAGTTTGCTGTGTTCTGCTTGATTGGTATTTCTAATATCTTCTGTCTGTTTTGTGGCTTTTTTTGTGTCTTGATTGGCTGGTAACATTGTGTTCCTGTATTGGAGGCTTTTAGTGCGGCTTGGCTTCAAGTAAACAGATGGCTATCATTTATTAGGAAGCTAGGTTTCATCTGGGTGCCTGGTTGGGGTGTGTTTGAGCTGGAGGTATCAGGGGGAATCTGTTTGTGTCCAGGTGTTTCCCTGGCTAGTGATGTGGCTTCTCTGATAATTCTGTAGCTGGGGTTTTCTACAGTGGCTAGGGTATTGGTGCCACTGAAATTGATGCTATGACCTGTGGCTTTCATGTGTTGGACTAGTGAGGAAGTGTGTTCCAGCTTTTTTACTGCATTTTTGTGTTCATCCAGGTGGGTACTTTTTCTTCTATTGATCTGTCCAATGTATGTGGCAGGGAATGATGCACAGGGGACTTCGTATATGTTTGTAGTATCTTACTGATTTTGTCTGTAGTGCCTCTGTAGTCCTGCCCTACTACACATGCATCACATAAAGACTGCCTTCAAAACAGACAGAAATATAGCAGCCATCCTAAGAAACCCTAAAGATAAAATTGACCTGGAAAACAAAGGCATATATGAAGTCCCCTGTGCATCATACCCATATTTCGATGGCTTCCAAAGAATTCCAAAGAATTTACAATTACCAACCTAATCCTAAAGGAGACATCCCCCAGAAACTGAGGCACAGAACAGGACAATGGTATCACCCTCCTCTCCTGTATCAAAGGCACCATAGATAAAATCATCAAAATTCTCCACAAACACAATATCAGGACAGCCTTTCGCACTGACCAAAAAATAGCCAACATCCTAAGAAACCCCAAAGACAAGATCCAGCTAGAAAACCAAGAAGTTTATGAAGTACCATGCAACAATTGCCCAGCCATATACATTGGACAAACCAACAGGAGAATAAATGCATGTGTAGTAGAATACAAGAACGCAGTCAGAAAAGAGGAAAATACTTCCTACCTTTTCCAGCACCTTTAAGCCACAGGACATGAAATTAATTTTGAGGGAACCAAATTAATCTCCAATACTGAACACTTCAATGAGAGAATAATCAGGGAAGCCATGGAAATAGAGAAACACCCCCATAACATGAATAAACGGGATGATGCCTCCCACCTACCAAACATATGGAAACTTACCCTTATCAACAAATGAGTCCCAGCAACAAAAATCAACACCAGGCCCAAAATAACACATGAAACCACCACCATTCTGCCTCACCAGACTCAATCCCAATCCCATCCCATAGACGAAAGACAACCACCATCCAGAAACCAGACCATGGCTGCATCACCAGCTGCCACACATCCCGACCCCCAAACCAAGCAAATGGACACACACCATAAGCAAATATCCAGTCCTTTAACTTGGAGCAAAACCAAAACCCGGAACATCACATCACAGCCACCCACTCAGGATGTCACATCATGGAACTCAGGAGGTTACACCACAAAACCTCAGGATGTTGCAACACAGCCAACGACCCAGAAGATTACAGAACAAGACCCAGGATGTCACAACAATAGAACTCAGAAGGTCATCACACAGCCCATTACCCAGGTCATTACAACACAGGAGGCTGATAGACACACAGCCAATACCTCAGCCACACATGTTCTTATGAAAAAGCCAGCCAATCTGCAAACATCAACTCCATCAACCAATCAAGAAATGACAACACAGCCTATAGATGAACACTATACAGAAGCCTGATGATGGCAGAAACATTGCTAAAACTTTAAAAGCACAACTATAATAATGGGGGAAAATAGCCGAACAAAGCTGAATACCACACACACACACACACACACAGTTTGGGACAAGATAAACAACATACAACTTGGAGAGCTGAAACTAAAACCACTTGCAAAAATGACAAACTCCTGAAGAAACTAAAGAAATTAGAACATGGAAAGAAAGCCCCCAACAATTCACAACAACACCTGAAACAATTAGTATAGGAAACAATTAGTATATAGGAACTAGCAGAACACTGCTTAACCAACACATATTTCATATACAAAGGACAAAGACATATACAAGCAAATTGAAGGACCCCTGATGGGATCATGACTGTCACCCATCATTGCAAACCTGTTTATGGAAGAATTTGAATCCAGAGCCCTAGCCAATGCCATCCACAAACCCAAACTATGGCTAAGATATATCAATGACACATTTGTTATTTGGCCCCATGGAAAAGAAAACCTAAACAATTTCCTAACACACCAAAACAGCACACACCCCAAAATCAAGTTCACCATGGAAACAGGAACAAACAAACAACTACCATTCCTAGATACACTAATCTACAAAAACAAAAACAAAAAAAAAACAGATGGCAAACTAGGACACACCATACACCAGAAAGAAAGAAAAAACCCACTGCTACCTCAACACTCAATCCCATCACCACCCAGCACAGATAAAATCTGTGGCGAAAACATTAATTGCCTGAACAAAACGCCTGGCAGACAAGACACACATAAAGACTGAACTATGCACCCTGACTAAAGTACAGGCAATGGCTTCCACAAAAGCAAAATCACTGGCCTGATCCACAAAAACACACTGAGAAATAATGGAGACCTAAAAGATGAACAGACCTATGGACCAGCTGTCCTGCCCTACATAAAAGATACTGCAGACAAATTCAATAAGATTCTACACAGGCATCACATCAAAACTGCCTTCAAAACAGACAGAAATATAGCAGTTGTCCTAAGATAAAATTGACCTGGAAAACCAAGGCATATATGAAGTCCCCTGTGCATCATGCCCGGCCACATACATCGGACAGACCAATAAAAGAATAAGCACCCGCCTGGATGAACGCAAAAATGCAGTCAAAAAGCTGGAACACACTTCCTCACTAACCCAACACATGAAAGCCACAGGACATAGCATCAACTTCAATGGCACCAATACCCTAGCCACTGTAGAAAACCCCAGCTACAGAAGCCATAGAGCCATAGCTACAGAGAAGCCATAGAGATTGAAAAAAGACCTGAAAGCATGAATAGAAGAGATGATTCCACCAGACTGTCAATTATTTGGAAGCCTGCACTCACAAACAAAAAAATCTCCACAGCACAAGCCAAGCAAACACCTGGGCACAAATAGAACCCCACCCCCGATACCTCCAGCGCAAACACAACCCAACCAGGCACCCAGATGAAACCTAGCTTCCTAATAAATGATAGCCCTCTGTTTACTTGAAGCCAAGCGACACTAAAAGCCTCCAATACAGTGTTGACAGCCAATTAAGACAAACACTAGCAAAAAAACGCTACAAAACAGACAAGATATTAGAAACACCAATCAAGCAGAACACAGAAAACTCCAAGACCAATAAACATAGACCAAGACTCCCAACCAATCAGGATGAAGGAAAAAAAACATTCTAACACAGCAGTAAGCTATCCCCAAATTTAAAACTGAAACAACTGTAAAAGTCTGACTCACAGACGAACACAACAGAGAAGCCTGATAATAGCAGATGCGATTCTGCCAAAATATCACTACGACTTTAAAAGCACAACTATAATGACGTGGGAATATACCCGAACAAAGTTGAATACCATACCTACATATACATATACATATACATATACATATACATATACATATACATATACATATACATATACATATACATATACATACATACATATACATATACATATACATATACATATACATATACATATACATATACATATACATATACATACATACATACATACATACATACATATATATATATATATATATATATATATATATATATATATATATATGTTTTTATAAGTGTTTGTGGGTACTTACATGTATGATATTCAGCTTTGTTCAGGTATTTTCCCAAGTCATTATAGTTGTGCTTTTAAAGTTGTAGCAACGTTTCGGCAGAATCTCATCTCTCATCTGTAAATCACCAGGTTTCTGTATTGTGTTCATCTGGAACACAATACAGATGAACACAATACAGACGAACACAATCCAGACGAACACAATACAGAAGCCTGATGATGGCAGATGAGATTCTGCCGAAACTTTGCCACAACTTTAAAAGCACAACTATAATGACATGGGAAAATACCCAAACAAAGCTGAATAGCATGTATGTTTGTATGTATGTATACATACATACATACATACATACATACATACATATATATATATATATATATATATATATATATATATATATATATGTGTGTGTGTGTGTGTGTGTGTGTGTGTGTGTGTGTGTGTGTGTGTGTTCTTAAGTTTTCGCGGGTACTTACATGTCTGGCATTCAGCTTTGTTCGGGTATTTTCCCACTTCATCATACCCGAACAAAGCTGAATGCCAGACATGTAAGTACCCGCGAAAACTATATATATATATATATATATATATATATATATATATTCATCATACCCGAACAAAGCTGAATGCCAGACATGTAAGTACCCGCGAAAACTATATATATATATATATATATATATGACGTGGGAAAATACCCGAACAAAGCTGAATGCCAGACATGTAAGTACCCGTGAAAACTTAAGAAAACAAATATATATATATACATATATACATACATACATACATACATACTTACATATATATATATATATGTTGTGATTGAAAGGATCGATCCTGCTGTGAGTTTTGACTCTGATGACTCTGAAGATGGAAGGCTGGAGCCTGCTGTGAATGTGGAGTCTGAATTATTAGAGGACACAGATGTGAGCCAGGAGGATGAGAGTTTATCACAGAGACAACCCTCCCCAGAGACTTCGATGTCATTCATGCCAGCAACTGATCCACAAAATGAGTCAGAGGCTTTGAGTGGGGAAACTGACAGATTGTGGCTTGATGCTGGAACTAGGAGGAGACTGAAACATCAAGCTGAGGGGAGGCGCCAAGCCAGACATTGATTAGAGGGACTGACATGCCCATCCAGGTGATTTAAGGAGGTGTGATGATTCTCAAACTTTGCTTGGAAGCAAAGTGTTAGATGAGTCAAAAGCATACGTGTGGAGCGGTCTCTGTGATTGATGAACAATTCTGAATTTACCAGACAGATTCCGGGAAGTCTGCCAAGGATTGGAAAAATAGTTCTTTTAACCCTTTTTGGTCTAGTTTTGTTTTTGTTTGAATATTTTGAATTCTGGAACTCTGTATGCTCACTTGAGAATATAGGTGAGACATAACATTTTTGCTTCCTCGCCTAACAAACCATCTTCAAAACAAGATGGACCAAACTCAACTGCAGAGTTTGGTAAAGCAGCAACAGCAACAGATCAATCAATTGATTCAAAGCAATGTGACTCTTCAGAATCAGGTAACACAACTGGTGAATCATATTTCCAGCTTGCAAAACCCTGCTGCTTCCTTGAGAAAAAGCCCGGTATCCATGCTGGAGAAATTTTCTGGGCAAATGGACATGTTCCTGGCTTTTATGGGTCAGTGCCAATTGTTTATCTCTCTGAGGCCTGAAGACTTCCCAAGCGACCAGGCTAAGGTAGGATTTATGATTAGCCTATTATCTGGGCAGGCTGCCAAATGGGCTACTCCCTTGTTAGTTCATGATAGCGCATTGTTCAACAATTTTCAGGATTTTCTCCAACAAATGAGAGCTATGTTCGAGAACCCAATTAAATTACAAACTGTGGACAGACGGTTATGGGACATTAATCAGGGGAAATGTTCCCTGCAGTAATACATTGCAGAATTTTGTTTGCTGTGTATGGACTCTAATTGGAACGAACCAGCTCACATGGCTGCGTTCCAAAAAGGCTTGTCTGATGCCATCAAGGATGAGTTAGTCCATGCAGAGCAGGCTTCAACTCTGGATGCATTGGTAATCCAATGCTTACATATTGAAGCTCATTTACAGCAACGTGGAAGTAAACGGCCCATTGTGGAACTACCTTCATCTTCTCATGCACAAACCATGCCACCGAGAGTTTTCCAAACCATGGTTAAGGCTGAGGAGCCGATGGAGTTAGGCACACTCCACCCTCGCCTAACGGCGCGAGAACATTTGAGAAGATTCCAGGAAGGCTTGTGCTTTTATTGCGGGGGTCTGGGACATTTTGCAAATTCTTGCACTCGGAGAGGAACTCGCAGACCTGTGCCTGAAACCACTCCTGACCCATCAGGAAACAGGGTAGGCCTGACCTCGGGGAAACCTTAGGTCGGGCACATCCTACTCCCACCCCAAATTACCGAAGTAAATCCTGGCCCTCCTCGGCATTTACTTTTGGACACTCGTATCTTTCTGCAGTCCCAGAAGGAGGGAATTCCCACCATTGCACTGGTGGATTCAGGGGCTACAACCAGCTTTATGGACTGTGCTTTTGTTAAACATTTTGGATTCCTGTGAATCCATCCATTAAGGTGGAAACCATAGATGGGCATGAACTCAAGTCAGGACCCACTCGCTTCGCCACTCAGTCAGTGCATATGCTTATTGGGGATCATGAGGAGGCGATAAGTTTTTATGTCACCTCGAACCTCCATCTCCCTTTGGTGCTTGGAGTATCCTGGTTATGTTTGCATAATCCGTTGGTGGCTTGGGAACAGAACGCCATTCTTTTCCAAACCTACAATGTGTGGACCACCTGAGGCATGTCTGCGTTGGCTAGGATATCGCCACTCCTGCTGTCTCAATTCCTTCGGAGCTGTCAGACTTCTCCGATGTTTTCAGCGAACAGGAGGCAGACCAATTACCACCACATCGTGCTTATGATTGTCCCATGGACCTGATACTGGATGCTCCATTGCCAAAGGGGCGGTTATACTCCATGTCAGAGCCTGAGTTGGTTGCACTTCGAAAGTTTTTAGATAAAAACTTAGCCCAGAGATTTATTCGACCCTCGTCATCCCCTCTTTTGTCTCCCATTCTTTTTGTCAAAAAGAAGTCAGGAGAACTTCGTCTTTGCTGTGATTACTGACGATTAAACGCTATCACTGTGAGGAATAGCTATCCCTTGCTGCTCATTCCAGAATTGATGAAGCGGTTGCGGGAGGCTACAATCTTCACGAAACTTGATCTGCATGGGGCCTACAATCTGGTTCGGATGAGAAAGGGGGACAAGTGGAAGATGGCGTTTGGCACTCATTATGGTCATTTCGAGTACACCGTCATGCCATTTGGTCTGACCAATGCTCCTGCTGTATTCCAGCATTTGATGAACGATATTTTATGGGACATGCTGGATAGGTTTGTTGTGGTGTATTTGGATTACATTTTAATTTACTCCCGGTCCACCTTCAACAGGTTCGTCAAGTGCTTCAGCGTCTTCAGGAGCATAAACTCTACGCGAAACTGGAGAAGCGTTTCTTTTTCCAGTCGTCAATAGAGTTTTTGGGGCACATCATTTCTCCCGAAGGCATTTCTATGGACCCTAAAAAGGTTGAGGTATTGTGTAGTTGGGAAGAACCTCGTAGAGTCAAGGACGTACAACGTCTTTTGGGATTCACCAACTACTATCGGACTTTTATCCTGGACTTTGCTAAAGTAATGGATCCCATAACTCAGCTCCTCCGTAAGAAGGTCCCGTTTGTGTGGGGGCCCCCACAACAACAGGCTTTTGAAATTTTAAAGAAAGCGTTTGTGGTCAAGCCGATATTGAGGCATCCTGATCTGAATCGTCCATTTGTGGTCAAGACAGATGCCTCTAATGTCGCTATTGGAGCGGTACTGTTATAAGCTCTGAAGGACAGTGCGCCTCTTTTCCCATGCGCATACTATTCTAGGAAGCTCACAGCTTCAGAGCGCAATTACAGCATCTGGGAAAGGGAGTTGTTGGCTAATAAGGCTGCCTTTGAGACCTGGAGACATCATTTAGAGGGGGCTCAGCACAAGGTAGAGGTTCGGACGGATCATTGAAACTTGGAACATTTGTCTACCACTAAGAAGTTGAACCAACGCCAGATTCGGTGGTCGTGGTTTTTCGCAAGGTTCAATTTCTCTGTCGCTTATGTTCCAAGTGGACAGAATCAGAGGGCAGATGCGTTGTCTCAAAAGCCCAAATATATTGGTCCCGAGGATCCTCTTCCTCTACAAACGGTGTTACCCCCGGAATCCTTGGCCGTACTTCAAGATCCAGTAGATTTGCGGGCTTGCATATGGGAGGCGCAGTGATTGGACGTGTGGACACAGCAGAGAAGGGGAGAAGTTGGGCCCAATTTCCCATGGTCCTTTGAAGAGGGCTTGCTAAGACATAGGGATTTATTGTAGGTACCCACCAGAACGCTTCGAGCCCTCATCATGACGCAATGTCATGATAACCCTGCTGCTGGCCATTTTGGTTTTCACAAAACTCTGCACTTGGTCACCCGGACTTTTTGGTAGCCTCGGGTTTGCCACGATGTGTCTTCCTATGTTGCTTCTTGCGTACAATGTCAACAAGCGAAAGCGGCATTGGGTGCGCCTCCTAGACTCCTTCAACCACTGCCAACTCTGAGCAGACCATGGGAAGTGATCTCCATGGACTTTCTAATGCACTTGCCCCTTTCATCGGGTTATACAACAGTGCTTGTGGGGATTGACATGCTCACTAAAATGGCCCGTTTCATCCCATGTAGGAAATTACACTCGGCTTGTGTTACTGCCCGGCTTTTCATACAACACGTGTTCCGTTTACATGGCTTACCGGACAGAGTTGTTTCAGATCGCGGTGTTCAATTCACTGCTCAATTCTGGAAAAGTCTAATGAATGCCCTACGAGTACAAGTATGTTTAGCATCGGCGGACCATCCAGAAACTGATGACGGAACTGAGAAGGTAATTGGAATCCTCGCCCAACACCTCAGATGTTTTGTAAATCAACGACAAAATGATTGGGTGACTTATCTTCCATTGGCAGAGTTTGCCTTTAATAATTCTCAGCACACCTCCACCCACATGACGCCTTTTTATGCCAATGTGGGTTATCATCCAAGGTTTTTCCCCCATCAATCGCAGATTCTCCAGTTCCAGAGGCATGAGATTTTTTGTCGGAGTTATATGTGGTGCATCAATTAATTTCCAGACAATTGGAATAAGCAAAAGCAGTTTATAAGTGTTTCACAGATGTTTGCGTCGAGCGAAACCTCCGTTGGCTGTGGGGGACAAGGTGTGGTTGTCAATGAAACATCTTCGGGTCGATCGTCTGATTAGGAAGATGCATCATCGCTTTATTGGTCCCTTCCCTATCAAGGCAGTTATTAATCCCCAATGTAATCACAGTGAGGAATCGGTACCCGCTTCCCCTCATCCCGGAACCGATTGAGTGGCTGTGTCAAGCTAAGATCTTTACGAAGTTGGATGTGCGTGGGGCCTACAATCTGGTTTGCATTTATATAGGGGACGAGTGGAAAACAGCTTTCCAGATGAGGCATTTTGAATATACCGTGATGCCTTTTGGATTAACCAATGGCCCAGCTGTGTTCATGCATTTCATGTAGGATGTTTTCCGTGATTTATTGGATCAATTCATGGTCATTTATTTAGATGACATTTTAATTTACTCAGACTCCCTGCAGGAACACTGGCAACATGTGCGGCTGGTGTTGCAATGTTTGCGTGATAACCACCTGTTTGCTAAGCGTGAGAAGTGTCAGTTTGCACAAACCACGATTGACTTCTTGGGTCATTGTATTTCACCTGCTGGGGTGGAAATGGACCTGGAAAAATACAATCATTGCAGGTTTGGGGACCTCCAAAGCGGATTAAAGATGTGCAATGACTGTTGGGGTTTGCAAACTACTACCACACATTTATTCTCAACTTTTCTGCCTTGACTTCTCCCCTTTCTAATTTGCTGAAGAAGGGGCAGAAGTTCCATTGAGGTGCTTAGGAGCAGGCAGCTTTCGAAGCATTAAAAGTCACCTTTGCTTCCAAGCCTATCCTCAAACACCCTGATCAAGGCCAGCCATTTGTGGTGGAAACAGATGCTTCTGAGGTGACTGTTGGTGCAGTGCTCCCCCAGACCTATGCTCCTGCAGGCCCCTTGTTCCTGTGCGCTTATTATTCCTGAAAGTTGTCGGCTCCAGAGTGCAACTATACAATTTGGGACAAGGAGCTATTGGCAGTTAAGGTTGCTTTTGAGACATGGTGGCACCACTTGGAGGGGGCTCGTAACCAAATTGAGGTTCAGACAGATCATCACAATTTGGAACACCTATATACAGCTCGGACATTGAAGCAGCATCACGTGAGATGCTCGATTTGATTTCTGGGTGACCTTTGTTCTGAGTGGAGGGAATCAATGCGCTGATGTCCTATCTTGGAAGCCTGAGTATGCCCGAAGGAAGGATAAAATCTTGCCACAGACAATGATTCCATTGGAGCTGTTTGCGGCCACCGAGGAACCTGTGGATCTTCGAGTGAGTATTCAGGAGGTACAACAGCAGGACCCATTTGTGGTAGCTCTAGGTCGAGAATTGGATGAAATAGGAGACAAGAGACTCCTTGGGCATATATTGGGGTCCTGCTGTTCCGTGATTGCATTTATGAGCTAGGAGGTCCCCTTCAAGGCCTTATTTTATGTTAATGTCATGATAGTCCAGCGGTGGGACACTTTAGTGTGTTCAAAATACTGAACCTCCTCTCTAGGACATTTTGGTGGCCAAGACTTAAACATGGTGTATCAGGCTATGTCGCATCTTTGTGGGATCTGTCACCAAGCCAAGTATGCTCCTGGTGTGCCCCTGGTCTTTTGCAGCCCTTGCCCATGCCATGGGGAACAGTTTTATTGGATTTCATCGTTGAGTTACCACCATCGAATGGTGCTAGAACTATTTTAGTGGTGGATATGTTGAGTAAAATGGCCCACTTTATTCCGTGTGTGGGTCTTCCATTAGCCAAGATAATGGCTCTATTGTTTATCTCCCATGTTTTCCGGTTGTATGGGTTACCAGATCGCATGGTATCAGATCGGGGGATACAATTTATGGCATGCTTCTGGCAGACCCTACTCGCAAAACTGCAGGTTCAGGTATGTCTGTCATCTCCTCATCACCCCAAAACTGATGGGGGGACAGGGAGAGCAAATGATATTTTGGAGCAGTACCTCCACTGTTTCAGCAATACTCAACAAGACAATTGGGTGGAAGTGTTGCAAGTGGCAGAATTCACTTATAACAATGTTCAACATGCATCCACCTGTGTGCCCCCTTTCTTTGCTAACAATGGGTTTCATCCATGACTTTTCCCTTTAGCCCCGTCTGATTCTCCAGTTCCAGCAGTGGATACGTTCTTGCAGGAGTTAGAAGCCATGCACCACATGGTCCATGATCAACTAGAGAGAGCCAAGAAGGACTATAAATGGTTTGCAGACCGACATCATTGCGATGTTCCACCTTTAGTGGTCGGCGATTGGGTTTGGCTCTCTACTCGATATTTCCCAATGATGCAACCATCAAAAGAGTTGTATCACCATTACTTGGAACTTTTTCCAGTCGAGACGGTGATCAATCCTGTGGCTTATTCATCATTCCCTGTTAGTCCCTGCCTCAGCCGACAGTCTGTATAGATCGGCTCCATCTCAGCCGGCTCCAGTAGCCCCTCTGGGAGAGGAGGAGTATGAAGAAGAAAGCATCTGAGATTCACACCAGTTGCAAGGCCAATTTCAGTATTTGTTGGCATGGAAAGGTTATGGACCAGAGGACTTCACCTGGGTTGATGCCACTGATGTTCATGCTCCTCGTTTGGTCCAGGACTTTCATGCTCGGTTTCCTCAATGTCTGCCTGGTCCCGGGGGAGGGGAACCTACGGGGGGGGGGATAGTGTCATGCCCCTGGTGGAGACTGACTCTGAGGAAGAGGAGATTATCATGATCCTCCTTGTGGCTTGCAGCTGGGATCTATGTTTGTAAGTTTGTAACTGCGCAGTTAGGATTGGTGGGGTCAAAGTTTATTGTTTCCTTTGAAAGAGGTTGATCTTTGTTGTTATTCTTCCCATGGACTCTCTTGACTTGCTTCGGAATTCTCGTCAATGCAGTTTGTTTTGGTTTCCTTTGTCTCATTATTTACTTTTATGACTTTAAACTGGGCCTAATAAAAGAGTGAAGTTTAATTTGAAAGCATTACTGGACTTTAATGTATGTTTTGGGTTTTGGGTTATTTTGAGAGACTACGGGTTATCACATTTTGACTCCAGCCACCCCTTCAACTTATTTTTGCTTTTTGTGGGGTGACCATGGATCAGCTCAGAGCAGAGATTCCCCAGTTAACCCAGCAAGTGGCTCTTTTGAATGCAAAGGCGGCAGAAATGGAAGCTGCCTGGCCATGCCAAAAATGCCCAGTTGCAGTGGCAAATAAATTTGATGGTTCTCTGGCCCAATTTCCAGCATTTTGGGGCAGTGCCAACTTTACATGAGCCTTTGGCCTGAGGACTTTCCCACTGACCGGGATAAGGTGGGTTTTTTGATAAGTTTTTTGTCAGGTTCTGCAGCACATTGGGCGACGCCGCTGTTGACCCAGCCCAACCAAGTGTTGGACAATTATGCCAGGTTTTTCCCTCAGTTTCAGGCCATGTTTGAGGACCCTGTTTGAAGCCAAACAGCAAACAGACATTTGAGAGAGTTGAAGGAGGGGCGTGGTTCACTCATGGATTATATTGCTAATTTTCGGGTGGTTGCTCAGGATGTACAATGGAATGAGGCAGCACTATTTGACCAGTTCCAGGAGTGTTTGTCATTGGAGCTCCTGGATGTGTTGGCGCACACTGAATGCCCTTGCACTCTTCAGGAGCTCATGCATCTGTGTCTTCATATCAATGCTACACTTCAGCAGCAACAGGAGTGATGACGGACAGAGACTGTATCTGTTTCTAGCAAGATGGAGCCCCTTGGTGGAAGTGCCTTTGGAGGAACCCATGCAGTTGGGGGCTGGTCGCCCTAGCCTGCCTCAAGTAGAAAAGGAGAGACATCATTGTGATGGTTTATGTCTCTATTGTGGCAATCAAGGCCATTTTGCAGCCAAGTGTCCTGTTAAGACATCCACAGCAGCGACGCCTGTGGTGGCGGGAAATGAGCATTGCTTGGCCTACAGGGTTGGGGTGTAAAGTTGTTAGGCTCACCATCTTCACCAACCTTGCTATCCTTGCCACCTTTGACATCTCCACCACAATTGTTATTGGTAAAGCATCTTCTGCTGACAGCAAGTGTGTCCGTGCCTGGTGTGAGAGTGGTGGAGATCCAAGCCTTGGTCGACTCAGGGGCCACAGCCAATTTCATGGATGCTCATTTTGTAGAGCAGTAGTTCATTCCTCAGCAACAGGTGTCCCCGCCAGTAATGGTAGAGACGATTGATGGTTGGCCCCTTCGTTCAGGACCGGGGGTTGCTGCAACCAAATCCCTTTGCATGCGTATCGGGCAGCATGTGGAGGAAGCCATGTTCTACATTACCACATTGCCCCATTTTCCGGTGGTGCTGGATTTGGAGTGGTTACAGGCCCATGATCCACAGATTGTCTGGTCATCTGGAGCTGTGCAGTTCCTTGATAGGAAGTGTGCCAACCATTTCTTGTGCTCCTGTGCAGGGAGTGTGGCTATGCTGATGGACCTGGATCTACCTGCGGAGTTGGCGGACTTTGCTGATGCGTTTGGGGAGAAGGAGGCAGATCAGTTGCCTCTGCATTGGGCATATGACTGTCCAATCAACTTGTTGCCCGATACAAAATTGCTGGTGGGTCGGACATATTCCCTGTCAGAACCGGAGTTGGCCACATTATGGGATTTTATTGAGAAGAACCTCTGGAAAGAATTTATGCGGCCTCCTACCTCCCCATTGGCTGCACCAGTGCTTTTTGTAAAAAAGAAATTGGGGGAGCTCTGTTTGTGTTGCGATTACCGCAAGTTGAGTGTAAACACAGTGAGGAATCAGTACCCGCTTCCCCTCATCCCTGAACCGATAGAGTGGCTTTGTCAAGCTACAATCTTTACGAAGTTGGACTTGCGTGGGGCCGACAATCTGGTTTGCATTTATATAGGGGACGAGTGGAAAACAGCTTTCCAGATGAGGCATTTTGAATATACCGTGATGCCTTTTGGATTAACCAATGGCCCAGCTGTGTTCATGCATTTCATGCAGGATGTTTTCCGTGATTTATTGGATCAATTCATGGTCATTTATTTAGATGACATTTTAATTTACTCAGACTCCCTGCAGGAACACTGACAACATGTGCGGCTGGTGTTGCAATGTTTGTGTGATAACCACCTGTTTGCTAAGCGTGAGAAGTGTCAGTTTGCACAAACCACGATTGACTTCTTGGGTCATTGTATTTCACCTGCTGGGGTGGAAATGGACCTGGAAAAATACAATCGTTGCAGGTTTGGGGACCTCCACAGCGGATTAAAGATGTGCAATGACTGTTGGGGTTTGCAAACTACTACCGCACATTTATTCTCAACTTTTCTGCCTTGACTTCTCCCCTTTCTAATTTGCTGAAGAAAGGGCAGAAGTTCCATTGAGGTGCTTAGGAGCAGGCAGCTTTCGAAGCATTAAAAGTCACCTTTGCTTCCAAGCCTATCCTCAAACATCAAGGCCAGCCATTTGTGGTGGAAACAGATGCTTCTGAGGTGACTGTTGGTGCAGTGCTCCTCCAGGCCTATGCTCCTGCAGGCCCCTTGTTCCTGTGCGCTTATTATTCCCAGAAGTTGTTGGCTCCAGAGTGCAACTATACAATTTGGGACAAGGAGCTATTGGCAGTTAAGGTTGCTTTTGAGACATGGTGGCACCACTTGGAGGGGGCTCGTAACCAAATTGAGGTTCAGACAGATCATCACAATTTGGAACACCTATATACAGCTCGGACATTGAAGCAGCATCACGTGAGATGCTCGATTTAATTTCTGGGTGAGCTTTGTTCTTAGTGGAGGGAATCAATGCGCTGATGTCCTATCTTGGAAGCCTGAGTATGCCCGAAGGAAGGATAAAATCTTGCCCCAGACAATGATTCCATTGGAGCTGTTTGCGACCACCGAGGAACCTGTGGATCTTCGAGTGAGTATTCAGGAGGTACAACAGCAGGACCCATTTGTGGTAGCTCTAGGTCGAGAATTGGATGAAATAGGAGACAAGAGACTCCTTGGGCATATATTGGGGTCCTGCTGTTCCGTGATTGCATTTATCAGCCAGGAGGTCCTCTTCAAGGCCTTATTTTATGTTAATGTCATGATAGTCCAGCGGTGGGACACTTTAGTGTGTTCAAAATACTGAACCTCCTCTCTAGGACATTTTGGTGGCCAAGACTTAAACATGGTTTTTCAGGCTATGTCGCATCTTTGTGGGATCTGTCACCAAGCCAAGTATGCTCCTGGTGTGCCCCTGGTCTTTTGCAGCCCTTGCCCATGCCGTGGGGAGAATTTTAATTGGATTTCATCGTTGAGTTACCACCATTGAATGGTGCTAGAACCATTTTAGTGGTGGATATGTTGAGTAAAATGGCCCACTTTATTCCGTGTGTGGGTCTTCCATTAGCCAAGATAATTGCTCTATTGTTTATCTCCCATGTTTTCCGGTTGCATGGGTTACCAGATCGCATGGTATCAGATCGGGGGATACAATTTATGGCATGCTTCTGGCAGACCCTACTCGGAAAACTGCAGCTTCAGGTGTGTCTGTCATCTCCTCATCACCCCAAAACTGATGGGGGGACAGGGAGAGCAAATGATATTTTGGAGCAGTACCTCCACTGTTTCAGCAATACTCAACAAGACAATTGGGTGGAAGTGTTGCCAATGGCAGAATTCACTTATAACAATGTTCAACGTGCATTCATCTGTGTGTCCCCTTTCTTTGCTAACTATGGGTTTCATCCATGTCTTTTCCCTTTAGCCCCGTCTGATTCTTCAGTTCCAGCAGTGGATACGTTCTTGCAGGAGTTAGAAGCCGTGCACCACATGGTCCATGATCAACTAGAGAGAGCCAAGAAGGACTATAAATGGTTTGCAGACCGACATCGTTGCGATGTTCCACCTTTAGTGGTCGGCAATTGGGTTTGGCTCTCTACTCGATATTTCCCAATGATGCAACCATCAAAAGAGTTGTATCACCATTACTTGGGACCTTTTCCAGTCGAGACGGTGATCAATCCTGTGGCTTATTCATCATTCCCTGTTAGTCCCTGCCTCAGCCGACAGTCTGCATAGATCGGCTCCATCTCAGCCGGCTCCAGGAGCCCCTCTGGGAGAGGAGGAGTATGAAGAAGAATGCATCTGAGATTCACACCAGTTGCAAGGCCAATTTCAGTATTTGTTGGCATGGAAAGGTTATGGACCAGAGGACTTCACCTGGGTTGATGCCACTGATGTTCATGCTCCTCGTTTGGTCCAGGACTTTCATGCTCGGTTTCCTCAATGTCCTTGTCTGCCTGGTCCCGGGGGAGGGGACCCTACGGGGGGGATAGTGTCATGCCCTGGTGGAGACTGACTCTGAGGAAGAGGAGATTATCATGATCCTCCTTGTGGCTTGCAGCTGGGATCTATGTATGTAAGTTTGTAACTGCGCAGTTAGGATTGGTGGGGTCAAAGTTTATTGTTTCCTTTGAAAGAGGTTGATCTTTGTTGTTATTCTTCCCATGGACTCTCTTGACTTGCTTCGGAATTCTCGTCAATGCAGTTTGTTTTGGTTTCCTTTGTCTCATTATTTACTTTTATGACTTTAAACTGTGCCTAATAAAAGAGTGAAGTTTAATTTGAAGGCATCACTGGACTTTAATGTATGTTTTGGGTTTGGGGTTATTTTGAGAGACTACGGGTTATCACATTTTGACTCCAGCCACCCCTTCAACTTATTTTTGCTTTTTGTGGGGTGACCATGGATCAGCTCAGAGCAGAGATTCCCCAGTTAACCCAGCAAGTGGCTCTTTTGAATGCAAAGGCGGCAGAAATGGAAGCTGCCTGGCCATGCCAAAAATGCCCAGTTGCAGTGCCAAATAAATTTGATGGTTCTCTGGCCCAATTTCCAGCATTTTGGGGCAGTGCCAACTTTACATGAACCTTTGGTCCGAGGACTTTCCCACTGACCGGGATAAGGTGGGTTTTTTGATAAGTTTTTTGTCAGGTTCTGCAGCACATTGGGCGACGCCGCTGTTGACCCAGCCCAACCAAGTGTTGGACAATTATGCCAGGTTTTTCCCTCAGTTTCAGGCCATGTTTGAGGACCCTGTTTGAAGCCAAACAGCAAACAGACATTTGAGAGAGTTGAAGGAGGGGCGTGGTTCACTCATGGATTATATTGCTAATTTTCGGGTGGTTGCTCAGGATGTACAATGGAATGAGGCAGCACTATTTGACCAGTTCCAGGAGTGTTTGTCATTGGAGCTCCTGGATGTGTTGGCGCACACTGAATGCCCTTGCACTCTTCAGGAGCTCATGCATCTGTGTCTTCATATCAATGCTACACTTCAGCAGCAACAGGAGTGATGACGGACAGAGACTGTATCTGTTTCTAGCAAGATGGAGCCCCTTGGTGGAAGTGCCTTTGGAGGAACCCATGCAGTTGGGGGCTGGCCGCCCTAGCCTGCCTCAAGTAGAAAAGGAGAGACATCGTTGTGATGGTTTATGTCTCTATTGTGGCAATCAAGGCCATTTTGCAGCCAAGTGTCCTGTTAAGACATCCACAGCAGCGACGCCTGTGGTGGCGGGAAATGAGCATTGCTTGGCCTACAGGGTTGGGGTGTAAAGTTGTTAGGCTCACCATCTTCACCAACCTTGCTATTCTTGCCACCTTTGACATCTCCACCACAATTGTTATTGGTAAAGCATCTTCTGCTGACAGCAAGTGTGTCCGTGCCTGGTGTGAGAGTGGTGGAGATCCAAGCCTTGGTCGACTCAGGGGCCACAGCCAATTTCATGGATGCTCATTTTGTAGAGCAGTAGTTCATTCCTCAGCAACAGGTGTCCCCGCCAGTAATGGTAGAGACGATTGATGGTTGGCCCCTTCGTTCAGGACCGGGGGTTGCTGCAACCAAATCCCTTTGCATGCGTATCGGGCAGCATGTGGAGGAAGCCATGTTCTACATTACCACATTGCCCCATTTTCCGGTGGTGCTGGATTTGGAGTGGTTACAGGCCCATGATCCACAGATTGTCTGGTCATCTGGAGCTATGCAGTTCCTTGATAGGAAGTGTGCCAACCATTTCTTGTGCTCCTGTGCAGGGAGTGTGGCTATGCTGATGGACCTGGATCTACCTGCAGAGTTGGCGGACTTTGCTGATGCGTTTGGGGAGAAGGAGGCAGATCAGTTGCCTCTGCATTGGGCATATGACTGTCCAATCAACTTGTTGCCCGATACAAAATTGCTGGTGGGTCGGACATATTCCCTGTCAGAACCGGAGTTGGCCACATTATGGGATTTTATTGAGAAGAACCTCTGGAAAGAATTTATGCGGCCTCCTACCTCCCCATTGGCTGCACCAGTGCTTTTTGTAAAAAAGAAATAGGGGGAGCTCTGTTTGTGTTGCAATTACCGCAAGTTGAGTGTAAACACAGTGAGGAATCAGTACCCGCTTCCCCTCATCCCTGAACCGATTGAGTGGCTTTGTCAAGCTACAATCTTTACGAAGTTGGACTTGCGTGGGGCCGACAATCTGGTTTGCATTTATATAGGGGACGAGTGGAAAACAGCTTTCCAGATGAGGCATTTTGAATATACCGTGATGCCTTTTGGATTAACCAATGGCCCAGCTGTGTTCATGCATTTCATGCAGGATGTTTTCCGTGATTTATTGGATCAATTCATGGTCATTTATTTAGATGACATTTTAATTTACTCAGACTCCCTGCAGGAACACTGACAACATGTGCGGCTGGTGTTGCAATGTTTGTGTGATAACCACCTGTTTGCTAAGCGTGAGAAGTGTCAGTTTGCACAAACCACGATTGACTTCTTGGGTCATTGTATTTCACCTGCTGGGGTGGAAATGGACCTGGAAAAATACAATCGTTGCAGGTTTGGGGACCTCCACAGCGGATTAAAGATGTGCAATGACTGTTGGGGTTTGCAAACTACTACCGCACATTTATTCTCAACTTTTCTGCCTTGACTTCTCCCCTTTCTAATTTGCTGAAGAAAGGGCAGAAGTTCCATTGAGGTGCTTAGGAGCAGGCAGCTTTCGAAGCATTAAAAGTCACCTTTGCTTCCAAGCCTATCCTCAAACATCAAGGCCAGCCATTTGTGGTGGAAACAGATGCTTCTGAGGTGACTGTTGGTGCAGTGCTCCTCCAGGCCTATGCTCCTGCAGGCCCCTTGTTCCTGTGCGCTTATTATTCCCAGAAGTTGTTGGCTCCAGAGTGCAACTATACAATTTGGGACAAGGAGCTATTGGCAGTTAAGGTTGCTTTTGAGACATGGTGGCACCACTTGGAGGGGGCTCGTAACCAAATTGAGGTTCAGACAGATCATCACAATTTGGAACACCTATATACAGCTCGGACATTGAAGCAGCATCACGTGAGATGCTCGATTTAATTTCTGGGTGACCTTTGTTCTTAGTGGAGGGAATCAATGCGCTGATGTCCTATCTTGGAAGCCTGAGTATGCCCGAAGGAAGGATAAAATCTTGCCCCAGACAATGATTCCATTGGAGCTGTTTGCGACCACCGAGGAACCTGTGGATCTTCGAGTGAGTATTCAGGAGGTACAACAGCAGGACCCATTTGTGGTAGCTCTAGGTCGAGAATTGGATGAAATAGGAGACAAGAGACTCCTTGGGCATATATTGGGGTCCTGCTGTTCCGTGATTGCATTTATCAGCCAGGAGGTCCTCTTCAAGGCCTTATTTTATGTTAATGTCATGATAGTCCAGCGGTGGGACACTTTAGTGTGTTCAAAATACTGAACCTCCTCTCTAGGACATTTTGGTGGCCAAGACTTAAACATGGTTTTTCAGGCTATGTCGCATCTTTGTGGGATCTGTCACCAAGCCAAGTATGCTCCTGGTGTGCCCCTGGTCTTTTGCAGCCCTTGCCCATGCCGTGGGGAGAATTTTAATTGGATTTCATCGTTGAGTTACCACCATTGAATGGTGCTAGAACCATTTTAGTGGTGGATATGTTGAGTAAAATGGCCCACTTTATTCCGTGTGTGGGTCTTCCATTAGCCAAGATAATTGCTCTATTGTTTATCTCCCATGTTTTCCGGTTGCATGGGTTACCAGATCGCATGGTATCAGATAGGGGGATACAATTTATGGCATGCTTCTGGTAGACCCTACTCGGAAAACTGCAGCTTCAGGTGTGTCTGTCATCTCCTCATCACCCCAAAACTGATGGGGGGACAGGGAGAGCAAATGATATTTTGGAGCAGTACCTCCACTGTTTCAGCAATACTCAACAAGACAATTGGGTGGAAGTGTTGCCAATGGCAGAATTCACTTATAACAATGTTCAACGTGCATTCATCTGTGTGTCCCCTTTCTTTGCTAACTATGGGTTTCATCCATGTCTTTTCCCTTTAGCCCCGTCTGATTCTTCAGTTCCAGCAGTGGATACGTTCTTGCAGGAGTTAGAAGCCGTGCACCACATGGTCCATGATCAACTAGAGAGAGCCAAGAAGGACTATAAATGGTTTGCAGACCGACATCGTTGCGATGTTCCACCTTTAGTGGTCGGCAATTGGGTTTGGCTCTCTACTCGATATTTCCCAATGATGCAACCATCAAAAGAGTTGTATCACCATTACTTGGGACCTTTTCCAGTCGAGACGGTGATCAATCCTGTGGCTTATTCATCATTCCCTGTTAGTCCCTGCCTCAGCCGACAGTCTGCATAGATCGGCTCCATCTCAGCCGGCTCCAGGAGCCCCTCTGGGAGAGGAGGAGTATGAAGAAGAATGCATCTGAGATTCACACCAGTTGCAAGGCCAATTTCAGTATTTGTTGGCATGGAAAGGTTATGGACCAGAGGACTTCACCTGGGTTGATGCCACTGATGTTCATGCTCCTCGTTTGGTCCAGGACTTTCATGCTCGGTTTCCTCAATGTCCTTGTCTGCCTGGTCCCGGAGGAGGGGACCCTACGGGGGGGATAGTGTCATGCCCTGGTGGAGACTGACTCTGAGGAAGAGGAGATTATCATGATCCTCCTTGTGGCTTGCAGCTGGGATCTATGTATGTAAGTTTGTAACTGCGCAGTTAGGATTGGTGGGGTCAAAGTTTATTGTTTCCTTTGAAAGAGGTTGATCTTTGTTGTTATTCTTCCCATGGACTCTCTTGACTTGCTTCGGAATTCTCGTCAATGCAGTTTGTTTTGGTTTCCTTTGTCTCATTATTTACTTTTATGACTTTAAACTGTGCCTAATAAAAGAGTGAAGTTTAATTTGAAGGCATCACTGGACTTTAATGTATGTTTTGGGTTTTGGGTTATTTTGAGAGACTACGGGTTATCACATTTTGACTCCAGCCACCCCTTCAACTTATTTTTGCTTTTTGTGGGGTGACCATGGATCAGCTCAGAGCAGAGATTCCCCAGTTAACCCAGCAAGTGGCTCTTTTGAATGCAAAGGCGGCAGAAATGGAAGCTGCCTGGCCATGCCAAAAATGCCCAGTTGCAGTGCCAAATAAATTTGATGGTTCTCTGGCCCAATTTCCAGCATTTTGGGGCAGTGCCAACTTTACATGAACCTTTGGTCTGAGGACTTTCCCACTGACCGGGATAAGGTGGGTTTTTTGATAAGTTTTTTGTCAGGTTCTGCAGCACATTGGGCGACGCCGCTGTTGACCCAGCCCAACCAAGTGTTGGACAATTATGCCAGGTTTTTCCCTCAGTTTCAGGCCATGTTTGAGGACCCTGTTTGAAGCCAAACAGCAAACAGACATTTGAGAGAGTTGAAGGAGGGGCGTGGTTCACTCATGGATTATATTGCTAATTTTCGGGTGGTTGCTCAGGATGTACAATGGAATGAGGCAGCACTATTTGACCAGTTCCAGGAGTGTTTGTCATTGGAGCTCCTGGATGTGTTGGTGCACACTGAATGCCCTTGCACTCTTCAGGAGCTCATGCATCTGTGTCTTCATATCAATGCTACACTTCAGCAGCAACAGGAGTGATGAAGGACAGAGACTGTATCTGTTTCTAGCAAGATGGAGCCCCTTGGTGGAAGTGCCTTTGGAGGAACCCATGCAGTTGGGGGCTGGCCACCCTAGCCTGCCTCAAGTAGAAAAGGAGAGACATTGTTGTGATGGTTTATGCCTCTATTGTGGCAATCAAGGCCATTTTGCAGCCACATGTCCTATTAAGACATCCACAGCAGCGATGCCTGTGGTGGCGGGAAATGACCATTGCTTGGCCTACAGGGTTGGGGTGTAAAATCCTTAGGCTCACCATCTTCACCAACCTTGCTATCCTTGCCACCTTTGACATCTCCACCACAATTGTTATTGATGAAGCATCTTCTGCCGACAGCAAGTGTGTCCATGCCTGGTGTGAGAGTGGTGGAGATCCAAGCATTGTTTGACTCAGGGGCCACAACCAATTTCAAGGATGCTCATTTTGTAGAGCAGTGGTTCATTCCTCAGCAACAGGTGTCCCCGCCAGTAATGGTAGAGACGATTGATGGTTGGCCCCTTCGTTCAGGACCGGGGGTTGCTGCAACCAAATCCCTTTGCATGCGTATCAGGCAGCAAGTGGAGGAAGCCATGTTCTACATTACCACATTGCCCCATTTTCCGGTGGTGCTGGGTTTGGAGTGGTTACAGGCCCATGATGCACAGATTGTCTGGTCATCTGGAGTTGTGCGGTTCCTTGATAGGAAGTGTGCCAACCATTTCTTGTGCTCCTGTGCAGGGAGTGTGGCTATGCTGATGGACCTGGATCTACCTGCAGAGTTGGTGGACTTTGCTGATGTGTTTGGGGAGAAGGAGGCAGATCAGTTGCCTCTGCATTGGGCATATGACTGTCCAATCGACTTGTTGCCTGATACAAAATTGCTGGTGGGTCGGACATATTCCCTGTCAGAACCGGAGTTGGCCACATTATGGGATTTTATTGAGAAGAACCTCCGGAAAGAGTTTATCCGGCCTTCTACCTCCCCATTGGCTGCACCAGTGCTTTTTGTAAAAAAGAAATCAGGGGAGCTCTGTTTGTGTTGCGATTACCGCAAGTTGAGTGTAATCACAGTGAGGAATCGGTACCCGCTTCCCCTCATCCCTGAACCGATTGAATGGCTTTGTCAAGCTAAGATCTTTACGAAGTTGGACTTGTGTGGGGCCTACAATCTGGTTTGCATTTATACAGGGGACGAGTGGAAAACAGCTTTCCAGATGAGGCATTATGAATATACCATGATGCCTTTTGGATTAACCAATGGCCCAGCTGTGTTCATGCATTTCATGCAGGATGTTTTCCAAGATTTATTGGATCAATTCATGGTCATTTATTTAGATGACATTTTAATTTACTCAGACTCCCTGCAGGAACACTGGCAACATGTGTGGCTGGTGTTGCAATGTTTGCGTGATAACCACCTGTTTGCTAAGCGTGAGAAGTGTCAGTTTGCACAAACCACGATTGACTTCTTGGGTCATTGTATTTCACCTGCTGGGGTGGAAATGGACCTGTAAAAATACAATCGTTGCAGGTTTGGGGACCTCCACAGCGGATTAAAGATGTACAATGACTGTTGGGGTTTGCAAACTGCTACCGCACATTTATTCTCAACTTTGCTGCCTTGACTTCTCCCCTTTCTAATTTGCTGAAGAAGGGGCAGAAGTTTCATTGAGGTGCTTAGGAGCAGGCAGCTTTCGAAGCATTAAAAGTCACCTTTGCTTCCAAGCCTATCCTCAAACACCCTGATCAAGGCCAGCCATTTGTGGTGGAAACAGATGCTTCTGAGGTGACTGTTGGTGCAGTGCTCCTCCAGGCCTATGCTCCTGCAGGCCCCTTGTTCCTGTGCGCTTATTATTCCCGGAAGTTGTCGGCTCCAGAGTGCAACTATACAATTTGGGACAAGGAGCTATTGGCAGTTAAGGTTGCTTTTGAGACATGGTGGCACCACTTGGAGGGGGCTCGTAACCAAATTGAGGTTCAGACGGATCATCACAATTTGGAACACCTATATACAGCTCAGACATTGAAGCAGCATCACGTGAGATGCTCGATTTGATTTCTGGGTGACCTTTGTTCTGAGTGGAGGGAATCAATTCGCTGGTGCCCTATCTTGGAAGACTGAGTATGCCCGAAGGAAGGATAAAATCTTGCCCCAGACAATGATTCCATTGGAGATGTTTGCGGCCACCGAGGAACCTGTGGATCTTCGAGTGAGTATTTAGGAGGTACAACAGCAGGACCCATTTGTGGTAGGTCAAAGTCGAGAATTGGATGAAATAGGAGACAAGAGACTCCTTGGGCATATATTGGGGTCCTGCTGTTCCGTGATTGCATTTATGAGCCAGGAGGTCCTCTTCGAGGCCTTATTTTATGTCAATGTCATGATAGTCCAGCGGTGGGACACTTTAGTGTGTTCAAAATACTGAACCTCCTCTCTAGGACATTTTGGTGGCCAAGACTTAAACATGGTGTATCAGGCTATGTCGCATCTTTGTGGGATCTGTCACCAAGCCAAGTATGCTCCTGGTGTGCCCCTGGTCTTTTGCAGCCCTTGCCCATGCCGTGGGGAGAATTTTAATTGGATTTCATCATTGAGTTACCACATCGAATGGTGCTAGAACCATTTTAGTGGTGGATATGTTGAGTAAAATGGCCCACTTTATTCCAAGTGTGGGTCTTCCATTGGCCAAGGTAATGGCTCTATTGTTTATCTCCCATGTTTTCCAGTTGCATGGGTTACCAGATCGCATGGTATCAGATCGGGGAATACAATTTATGGCATGCTTCTGGCAGACCCTACTCGCAAAACTGCAGCCTCAGGTGTGTCTGTCATCTGCTCATCACCCCAAAACTGATGGGGGGGACAGAGAGAGTAAATGCTATTTTGGAGCAGTACCTCCACTGTTTCAACAATACTCAACAAGACAATTGGGTGGAAGTGTTGCCAGTGGCAGAATTCACTTTTAACAATGTTCAACGTGCATCCACCTGTGTGTCCCCTTTCTTTGCTAACTATGGGTTTCATCCATGTCTTTTCCCTTTAGCCCCGTCTGATTCTCCAGTTCCAGCAGTGGATACGTTCTTACAGGAGTTAGAAGCCGTGCACCACATGGTCCATGATCAACTAGAGAGAGCCAAGAAAGGCTATAAATGGTTTGCAGACCAACATCATTGCAATGTTCCACCTTTAGTGGTCGGCGATTGGGTTTGGCTTTCTACTCGATATTTCCCAATGATGCTACCATCGAAAAAGTTGTATCACCATTACTTGGGACCTTTTCCAGTTGAGGCAGTGATCAATCCTGTGGCTTATTCATCATTCCCTGTTGGTCCCTGCCTCAGCCGACAGTCCGCATAGATCGGCTCCATCTCAGCCGGCCTCAGTAGCCCCTCTGGGAGAGGAGGAGTATGAAGAAGAAAGCATCTGAGATTCACACCAGTTGCAAGGCCAATTTCAGTATTTATTGGCATGGAAAGGTTATGGACCAGAGGACTTCACCTGGGTTGATGCCTCTGATGTTCATGCTCCTTGTTTGGTCCAGGACTTTCATGCTCAGTTTCCTCAATGTCCTTGTCTGCCTGGTCCCGGGGGAGGGGACCCTACAGGGGGGATATTGTCATGCCCCTGGTGGAGACTGACTCTGAGGAAGAACAGATTATCATGATCCTCCTTGTGGCTTGCAGCTGGGAGCTATGTATGTAAGTTTGTAACTGTGCAATCAGGATTGCTGGGGTCAAAGTTTATTGTTTCCTTTGAAAGAGGTTTATCTTTGTTGGCGTTCTTCCCATGGATTCTCCCCGTATCTTTCTGGAATGTATGATTAATTATCTTGGCTTGCTTCAGAACTCTTGTCAATGCGGTTTGTTTTGTTTTCCTTTTGTCTCATTATTTACTTTTGTGACTTTAAACTGTGTCTCATAAAACAGTGAAGTTTAATTTGAAAGTATTACCGTACTTTCATGTATGTTTTGGGCTTTGGGTTATTTTGAGAGACTATGGGTCATCACATATAGCAACATCAATTTAACAAGAAGTTGTCTGCATACATAAATGGATTTTTTTAAAATAAATGTTGTTTTTTTTAAACACAAACATAAACAAAACTAACCATGAAACATAAACCATCATCTTACATGCGATATGTCGCTTGGTACAAGTCACTTGTGCACAATCTCTGTAGTCTTTCCCTTCCTATTTGCATAAATCCTTATATCATAAATCCGTTAGATATATTTATATTATTACTATTATTAATTACTTACTGGACTTTTCTAATATTACATCATTTTATGCAAGCAAATCACCATTTTTACTTAATCTACTTTATAATGTTCATTTCATCATCACCAATCTATTCTATAACAATATATCCTTACTTTACCTTTCCTCTGTAATTCTATTATACTTATATAATATTATAAAGTATTATAATATATTTCATAAATGAAAAAGCAAAGCAGAAACAAATATCAATAAGTACAGCAGTATAAAAAAAAATATTTAAATTTCTTTGTATTGGTTTATTTCTAATTTTGTTCATTATATCAACATGTTTATAATTATCACCCTTCTGTATTTAATTCATACATAGCAATGATCATTCTTCGCCTAACTTCTGCTTCTTATCTCTATCCATTTCTGTACATTGTAATTTTTTTATTTCATTTTCATCTATGGGGATCTCTTCATTTTTCCTCTGTTGTTCAAACATAATTATAGCCACTGTTAATACGTGTAACATTAAATATATATTGTACTCCCTTAACTTATGTGGGTGCCAACAAAAATATTTCTGGTTTCAAAATTTAAATCTATATGTTGCTTTACCATTTTGGCTAATCTTGACACTACATTCTCTTGAATAGCTACACTAGCAGAGCCCAATGTTGAATTCATATATTTCCAGTTTTTTGAACTGAGGAATAAATTTCAGAAAAAGAATTCAGTATTACTCTGTGAATGTGCCTATCAATTCCATTTGTAATCTAACTTCTTAAATGATTTTGTACTATTATCTTTTTTTGTATTATATATATCTGCATAAGGCTGTAAAAAGCTTCAGTACATTTTTAAGCTGCCTTATAAATAGGTTAGGTAACCAAACATGGTTTCCCCTGGCTTATCTCTCTCTGCTATAGAGAGAGCATTCTATTAGGGACTGGTGGTCCAGGTAAGTCGTCTTGGCTAGAGAAAGCAGAGCCAGCACATCATCCATCAAAGAAAGCAGAGCCAGCACATCACTCACACCATAACCAGAGGAAAGAGCCAGCACTTGAAATCTCAACAAATAAATGCTCTGTCTTACATATTGGCAAAAAAATAATAATAAAAAAATAAAATACAAGCTGAATACTCAAGACCTTGTTGATGATTCAAACTCTGTCAAGGACCTTGGAATATTCATCTCTAATGATTTAAGTGCTAGAGCCCTCTGTAACTACATAGCCAAAAAGGCATTAAGAGTTGTTAACCTAATCCCACATAGTTTTTTCTCTGGTAATATCACAGTAATAACATACAAAACATTTGCTAGACCAATACTCGAATACAGCTCATCAGTCTGGAACCCACATTACGTATCTGATATTAACACAGTTGAGAAAGTCCAGAAATATCTCACTAGAAGAGTTCTCCACTCCTCTACTCATTGCAGAATACCTTATGCCACTAGACTTGAAATTCTAGACCCAGAAAACTAGAACTACGCCTTCAATCTGATCTTAGTATATAAAATCATACCTTGCAATGTCCTACCTATCAATGAATACTTCAGCTTCAACCATAACAATACAAGACCAAACAATAGATACAAACTCAAGGTTAATCACACCAAACTTTTTGTAGGAAATACGACTTCAGCAACAGAGTGGTCAATGTCTGGAATACTCTACCTGACTCTTTGGTTTCTTCCCCAAACCCCAAAAACTTTAACCTTAGACTGTCTACTATTGACCTCACTCCTATCCTAAGAGGTCTGTAGGGAGCGTGAATAGGCGCACCAATGTGCCTACCGTCCCTATCCTATTGTTTCTTATATGTATCCATTTCATGTATTCATAACTATGTATATACTTATACCTATGATTTTGTAAGTGATTGACAAATCAAATAAATAAATAAATAAAGCATCCACACTATGACCAGAAGAAACAGCTGGCACATCATCCACATCTCAACCAAGGGAAAGAGCCAGCACATCATCAGGTACTGGAAGAACTGAATCATACATTGAAGGGAACCTTCCTGACTGCTAGTCACTGCAGCAGTACAATAATTTGAGGGAAAATATGATGGACTGGACATTTCCCAGAAAAAATTAGGTTGGAAGCATTGCAGAAGATTTGAAATTTTGAGCAAAGAAAAAAGTGTCCACAGAGCTAAGGAGTGGAAGAATTACCAAATTGAACCATCAGGAAGGAATAAAGAAATCCTACAAGTTTCCCTCAGAAAGAAATTGAAGGAACATTTCTCATCTAAGGCTCACAACATCTGTACAGAGAAGTTGAAGCAATGTGAGCAGGGACTGGAAAAGATGACTGAAAAATATCTGGGTAGTACATGTGGAGTATTTACAGCAGTGTATAGTCTGCCACAAACGTGCAGGCCATTTTCATATATAGATCTGATTGAATTACAAACAAAAAATGGTTCGGTTTGGGAACAGAGTTGTATTCATGTAAAACTGCAGTTGCAATAGTAGATTTCATTGAAAAAGATATCAGGAAACATTTATTTAGCAAAATTATTGAGAAAACTTGCAAAATCTGTTTGATAATTGACACCTTAACAATCTCTTCCAAACCAGTTCTTATACTGTACTTAAAAGTTGAGGATCCAGCTTTCATACCAACAATTTTCCTTGAACTAGTAGAATTTGATAAACAAGATGCAGAGACGATATGTTGTTCAGTTATAGAAAATTTGAATAAAGTTGGATTTAATAGAAACTGTCTGGAGAAACATTTAATTGGATTTTGCTCTGATGGAGCCAGTGTTATGTGTTGTGGCTCCGGGTTTGGATTCTGCTCCTGTGGCAGATATGAGTTCAAGTGATGAGGATATGGCAGCAAAATATGAGCCGGCATTGCTTAGTGATTTGGATAGTAACCAGGTTGAGGAGATGGATGTAACAAGGGAAGATAGACCTGAATTAATAGAGTTGTCAGGACCTTCGACCTCCTTTGGTTCTTTATCTGATCAGCAGCCGGGAATGGCTGACAGGGAAGGTATGAGAAAGTTTTCCAGTAGAGATGAAAATTAGGAGAACTTATGGCTAGATGTCAGAAACAGAAGGAGGCTGAGACAACAAACTCAGTTAGAAAGGAAGCATCGAGCTAGTAATTAATTAGGGAAATTAGCATGCGCCATAAGTGAATAAAAGGACATGGCTGGGCTGGTGGAATTTGCCAGAAGCAAAGTGTCTAAATGGAGTGAAGACATGCAGTAAACTTTCTGAGGCTTGTGAATTATTGCTACATCCGAATTGCTGGACAGAGTGTGGATTTATTACTGTGTATTGGAATTACTCCAGCCGTTCTTTTGTGGGGGCTTGTTTTTGATTTGAATTACTTCTGAAATGGCTGCTATTTGTTTTGCTTGCCTGCAATTAAAGAAGAGACATAACATTTTTGCTTCTGGCCACACAAACCATCTTTAACCCAAGATGGAACAAAACCAACTGCAGCGTTTGGTGGACCAGCAACAGCAACAGATAAATCAACGGATTCAAAGTAATCAGATTCTTCAAAATCAGGTGACACAATTGGTGAATCATGTTTCCAGCTTGCAAAGCCCGGCTGCTGCTCCCTCAGTCCCTCCCTTGAGAAAAAGCCTGGTATCCATGCTGGAGAAATTTTCAGGGCAAACGGACATGTTCCTGGCATTTATGGGGCAGTGCCAATTATTTCTATCTTTGAGGCCTGAAGACTTGCCAAATGACTGGGCTAAGGTAGGATTTAGGATTAGCCTATTATCTGGGCAGGCTGCCAAATGGGCTACTCCTTTGTTAATTCAAGATAGCCCCTTGTTGGACAATTTTCAGGGTTTTCTACAACAAATGAGGGTTATGTTTGAAAACCCAATTAAAATGCAAACTGTGGCTAGACGATTACGGGACATTTATCAGGGGAAACATCCCCTGCAGGAATACATTGCAGAATTTCGTTTGCTGTGTATGGACTCTAACTGGAACGAACCGGCTCATATGGATGCATTCCAGGAAGGCTTGTCTGATACCATCAAGGATGAGTTAGTCCATGCAGAGCAGGCTTCAACTCTGGATGCATTGGTAATTCAGTGCTTACGTATTGAAGCCCATTTACAACAGCGCACAAGCAAACGGCCCGTTGTAGAACCACCTTCTTTTTCTCATGCACAAACCACACCACTGAAAGTTTTTCAAACCATGGTTAAGACTGAGGTACCAATGGAGTTAGGTGCACTCTGCCCTTGCTTAACAGCACAAGAACGTTTGAGAAGGTTCCAGGAAGGCTTGTGCCTTTATTGCGGGGGTCCGGGACATTTTGCTAATTCCTGCATGAGGAGAGGGACTCGCAGACCCGTGCCTGAAACCACTCCTGGCCCGTCGGGAAATGGGGTAGGCTTGACCTTGGAGGAAACCCTAGGTCGGGCACGTTCCACACCTTCACCCCAAATGGCTGAAGTAAATCCTGGCCCTCCTAGGCATTTACTTTTGGACATTCAAATCTTTTTGCAGTCCCAGAAGGAGGGAATTCCCGCCGTTGCACTGGTGGACTCAGGGGCTACAACCAGCTTTATGGACTGGGCTTTTGTCAAGCATTTTGAAATTCCATTGATTGCTGTGGATCTACCCATTAAGGTGGAAACCACGGATGGGTGTGAGTTCAAGTCTGGGCCCGTTCGTTTTGCCACAGAGCCAGTGTGTATGATTATTGGGGATCATGAGGAGGCGATAAGCTTTTATGTCACTTCGAATCTTCATTTCCCTTTGGTTCTTGGAGTGTCCTGGCAGCATTTGCATGATCCGTTGGTGGCTTGGGCGCAGAACGTCATTTCTTTTCCAAGTCTCCAATGTGTGGACCACCTGAAACATATCTATGCTGGCCAAGATATCGCCGCTCCTGCTGTCTCAATACCTTTGGAGCTATCAGACTTCTTTGATGTTTTCAGTGAACAGGAGGCAGATCAATTACCACCACATCGTGCTTATTATTGTCCTGTGGACTTGATACCAGATGCTCCATTGCCAAAGGGTCAGTTATACTCCATGTCAGAGCCCGAGTTGGTTGCGCTCCGAGAGTTTTTAGATAAAAACTTGGCTCAGGGATTTATTTGACCCTCGTCATCCCCTCTGTCAGCTCCTGTTCTTTTTGTTAAAGGTTATGCTGCGACTACTGATGGTTGAACTCCATCACAGTGAGGAATAGCTATCCTTTGCCACTTATTCTGGAATTGATGGAGTGGTTGCAGGAGGCTACTATCTTCACTAAACTCGATCTGCATGGGGCCTACAACCTGGTTCGGATGCGCAAGTGGGATGAGTGGAAGACAGCATTTGGCACTCATTTAGGTCATTTCGAGTACACTGTCATGCCATTTGGTCTGACCAATGCTCCCACGGTATTCCAGCATTTGATGAACGATATTTTCCGGGATATGCTGGATAGGTTTGTTGTGGTGTATCTGAATGACATTTTAATCTATTCTCGATCTAGGGATCACCACTTTCAGCAGGTTCATCAAGTGCTTCAGCATCTTCGGGAGCATAAACTCTATGCGAAACTGGAGAAGTGCTTCTTTTTTCAGTCGTCGATAGAGTTTTTAGGGCACATCATCTCTCCCGAGGGCATTGCTATGGACCCTAAAAAAGTCAAGGCCTTGTGTAGTTGGGAAGCCCCTTGTTGAGTAAAGGACGTGCAACGTCTTCTGGGGTTCGGCAATTACTATAGGACCTTCATTCCGGACTTTGCTCAGTTAATAGATCCCATCACTCAGCTCCTCCATAAGAAGGTCCTGTTCCGGTGGGGGCCTCCGCAACAACAGGCTTTTGAAACTTTAAAGAAAGCGTTTGTGGCCGAGCCGATATTGAGGCATCCTGATCCGAATCGTCCATTTGTGGTCAAGACAGATGCCTCTAATGTAGCTATTGGGGTGGTATTATTGCAAGCTCCAAAGGATGGCACACCTCTTTTCCCCTGTGCATACTATTTTAGAAAGCTCACAGCTTCTGAGCACAATTATACCATCTGGGAAAAGGAGTTGTTGGCTATTAAGGCTGTCTTTGAGACCTGGCAACATCATCTAGAGGGGGCTCGGCACAAGGTGGAGGTTTGGACGGATCACCAAAACTTGGAACATTTGTCTACCGCCAAGAAGTTGAACCAACGCCAGATCCGGTGGTCGTTGTTTTTTGCAAGATTCAATTTTTCCATCACTTATGTTCCAAGTAGACAAAATCGGAGAGCAGACGCGTTGTCTCAGAAACCCCAATATATCAGTCCCAAGGATCCTCTTCCTCCATGAATGGTGTTGTCACCGGAATCCTTGGCCGTACTTCAAGATCCAGTAGATTTGCGGGCTCGCATACGGGAGGCACAACGTAAGCATGGATGAAGCAGAGACGGGGGGATGTTGGACCTGATTCCCCATGGTCCTTTGAAGAGGGCTTGCTATGACATCAGGGTTTATTGTATGTACCCACCAGGTTGCTCAGAGTTCTCATCATGACGCAATGTCATGACAACCCTGCTGCTAGTCATTTTGGATTTTATAAAACTTTGCATTTGGTCACCCGGACTTTTTGGTGGCCTCAGGTTCGACACAATGTGTTTTCTAATGTCGCTTCTTGCATACAATGTAGACAAGTGAAAGCGGCATCGGGTGCGCCCCCTGGACTCCTCCAACCATTGCCAACTTCGGGCAGACTATGGGGAGCGATCTATATGGACTTTCTCGTGCATTTACCATCCTTGTCAGGCTTCATGATGGTGCTCGTGGTAGTAGATATGCCGACTAAAATGGCTCATTTAATTCCCTGTCGGAAATTACCATCAGCCCACACTACCGCCCAGTTATTTTTACAGCATATCTTTTTTTTTACAGCTGGATAGAGTGGTTTCGGATCATGGGGACCAGTGTACTGCACAGTTTTGGAAACAGTTAATGGCGGCAATACAAGTTCAGGTGTGCCTAGCATCGGCACACCATCCGGAAACTGATGGCGGCACTGAGGTTATTGGCATTCTCACTCAATATTTGAGGTGTTTTGTCAATCATTGACAAAATGATTGGGCAAAATGCCTCCCATTGGCAGAATTCACCTTTAATAACTCTCAACATACCTGCACTTGTGTAACTCCATTTTTCGTGAATGTGGGTTATCATCCGCGCTTCTTCCTGTTAACTTTGATGGATTCCCCAGTTCCTGAGACACAAGATTTTCTGGAGGAATTACAAGTGGTTCACCGTTTAGTAGTGCAAAAACTCGAAAGGGCGAAAGAAGACTATAAACGGTTTGCGGATCGGTCACGTTGAGCAACGCCTCCATTAGCTGTGACAAGGTGTGGTTATCCACAAGGAACCTTTAGGTCGATTGCTCAATTAGGAAGCTGGACCATCATTTCATTGGTCCATTCCTGATTGAGGCGGTCATCAACCCTGTGGCATACCGACTCACTTCACCGCGCTCCATGCGTATTCATCCTGTCTTCCATCATTTCCTCTTGGTTCCTTACTCCCCGGAGTGTCCTCTGCATGCTCCCACTGGTACGATTTCCCCATCAACGCCCCATGAGGAGGCTGATGTTGATGACACGGTGGTCAGCGTTACTGATTCGCATTGGCTAAAGGGTCATTTCCAGTATTTAGTCGGGAGGAGAGTGGATGACTCGGAGGTTTTTTCATGGACAGATGCATCTGCAGTTCATGCTCCAGACATTATTTGGGACTTTCATGAACGTTTGCCTTCGAAACCGCATCTGGATTGTCAGACCCGGGGGAAGGGCCCTGGGCTGGTGGAATTCACCAGAAGCAAAGTGTCTAAATGGAGTGAAGACATGCAGTAAACTCTCTGAGGCTTGTGAATTATGGCTACGCCCAAATTGCCGGACAGAGTGTGGATTTATTGCTGTGTCTTGGAATTATTCTAGCCGTTCTTTTGTGGGGGTTTGTTTTTGATTTGAATTACTTCTGAAACAGCTGCTTTTTGTTTTGCTCGCCTGCAATTAAAGGGGAGACATAACAGTTATGATTGGGAGAAAATCTGGGGTATGCATTAGGATAGCCAAAGAGTTTCCAAATATTATAATATGACACTGTTTAAACCATCGTCTGCAACTTTTTTGTGATGATTCTAAATAAAGTAATATTAAATAAAGAAATAAAGTAAATTAATCATTTTCAAATTTTTATTGATAAAATATACTCTATTTTCCATCAATTGAATAAGAACTTAATTGAGCTTAACAAAATTTCTGAACAACTTGAGATTGAAATTATAAAAATTGGTAGTTTTTTTGGACCAAGATGGGCTGCCTGTAGTTTAAGATCAACCCTAGCTGTGTGGCAGGCTTATCCAGTGCTACATCAGTTTTTCTGTTCAAATAAAAAATACTCTGGTATGGCTGCCCATCTGGAAAACTCATATTTTCTCACTGATTTGGCCTTGATTATTGATGGGCTAACTGAAATATCTCTTCTTTCTAATGCATTGCAAGCGAGAAACATAGACATTATAAAGGCTGAAAAACTTGTGATAAGATCAATTAGATCATTTGAAATGCTGATAGAGGAAAAGGGTGCATATGAAAATATGGTTGAAGACTTAATTACTTCAGAAACATTTAACAATATAAATTTTATATAAAATCATGGATTTATGGGACTTCCTCATGAAAAACTTATACAAAGCATTTTAACTAATTTGAAGAAAAGAATGATGGATTGCGAACATTTAAAAACAGGCTGCCATTTTAAACACATTGATCAATTAAGATGTCTAAATTATTTGGAGACAGATTATTGCAATATTGAAGAAGTGGTGGTTCCATGGAGAGCAGCTGAAGGACAATTGATTGCATTTGGTCAAATTTTTAATTATGAAATCAATATTAATGATAATCGTGATTTCATAGAAAATGTACTAAAAGATTCTAAAAATTATACAATTCCTTGCGGCATTAAAAAGGCTAGAGATATTATTAAAATTATTGCTGTCAGTTCAGCAGAGGCAGAATGGGGCTTCTCACAGATGAACATATTATGTTCAGAGGGCAGAAGTTGCTTTACAGTTTTCAATATAACAAACCTTCTGACCATCAGTCTAATTGGCTTAACTGTGCAGGAATGGGACCCTGTTCCTACAGTAAAAAAGTGGTTATGGTCACATCATCACACATGATGATGCTCATGTTAAATACAAGAAAACTGTAACTTGGGACGATAATAGAAAAGCAATTTGGGAGTACTTTAAATAAGATTTATTGTTTTTTGTAAAGTTTTGTTATGTAATGGTTTTTGATTAATATTTTAAAATGTAACAATATAGTTTTGTGTACCTTTTTATTATTTAAGCATTAAAGACATGATGCTTGTTTGTTTTGGTATATCTTTTTTAATACTTAGTCATTAGGGCAAAGAAGTGATGTTGAGTTGGCCTCGCCTAGCCCTCTGCAGCCCTCCCCATAGTTCCCCAAGCCTTGCCCAGCCCTCCCTGTAGCTCCTCGTAGCTGCCTGAGCCTCGCTTTGCCCTCTCCGTAGCTCCTCGTAGCTGCCCAAGCCTCATCTTGCTCTCTCTGGGGTTCCCCAGGCCTTGGAAACTGGCAAAAAACACTTGCTAAGCAACTGGCCACTAAGTGATGACCTGGCCATTAAGCGAGGACCACTTAAATCTGGTTTGCCATTCACATGGCCACCTGCCCTGCCCTACCCTGGGTTCCCTAGGCCTTAGAAACTGTCAAAAAACACTTGCTAAGTAACTGCCCACTAAGTGAGGACTTGGTCATTCAGTGAGGATTGCTTAAATTTGGGTTGCCAGCCACATGGCCACTTGCCTGGGCCTCCCGAGGCCTTGGAAACTGGTATAAAAACACTTGCTAAGCAACTGGCTACTAAGCCAGTTTGCTTTGCAGAATAAAAGTTGTTTCTGACTAAGAATTTATCTAATGACTTTGAATCTGGTTCCTGGGTATACTTGCTGTCTTCTGCTGTGACCATAAACTTCCTCAAGATCACCGTCTAAGTAGAAGCCAACCTTTCTCATGCTCAATTCAAAAAGTTGGATTCTGCTGTGAATTCTTTGGACCACTTAGATGGACTTTCTGGCAAGGATCATCCAGGGGAACAAAAAAAGACCCTTTTCTGCATGGGTTCCCAACTCTGAGGAACTTCATGTCCCCTGCAAGGTGAGACCCACACCCACCCACCCTCTTGGCCTTCCGAGGGCCTCCATCAACAGGCTTGGAGAGGGATTGTGTCTTTCTGGATGCAGTTAAAAAAACAAGACCACCCTCAAAAACAACCTCCCAGTGAGTCTCCTTGCTCTCTTCCTCTCCGTCTTTGTCAATTTAGAATTTACTTAATGTTACTATTTACTGCTTTCATGTTTGAATGCTTTAAAGCTACCAAGAGCCACCTGCAGGTGAGATAGGCAGCATAGAGATTAAATAAATGCATTCAGAGTAAACCATATTTACTCCCCAGAGGAAAACGATACCACACACAGAACAGCACACATTCTGCTAGGTCAGAAGGTCTCCAAGGATTGGCTCCAGCAGGAGTCTGAAAGCTAGGAAGACTAAATCTCTGGTCCCTGTGACCAGCCCAGATTGGATCCTGAAACTGACCCCCTGCTCTCAGTGGGAAGGACAAATAAATCAACCAATCAGAGGATATCCTGTGGAATCGTGGCCACCAGGACTCATAGCCGAGACCATAATGCAATGCCTGCAACCTGTAGCAGACTCATGCATACAACCCAAGGTGTGGCTCCAGCACATGGATTATCCCTTTCTCATATTAAAAAGGGACCAAGTAAAGAACAACATGGAGCTTCTCAGCAACGTTGCTAACAGATCCTTAAAAGGAATAAAATCCACAAGAAATGAAGAAGGCAACACTCTAGGCTTTCTGGATACATCATCAGAGGCAGAGATGGCAAAATAGGAACATGTGTCCATTGTGAAGCCATCCACACCAACCAATGGGGCCACAGGCCCAAAAGGATGCAGAAGTGGTCAGATGTCCTCCAGATACTGCTGCTAGTAGAGACAAAAGAGGCATAGTTTTAAGATAGCCAGAAATGCCAATAAGGACTGTGATGTTGGTACTATTGTACACCTTGGCACGAATGATTTATCCTAAAAAGATGTACTTTCTCTGCAGAATCATTCCCAGAGCTTGGGACACAAACCTAACAGTATAGGCTGTAGGTTTACCTTTTCAGAGGTTTTACCAGTATATAAGAAACAAAGGCTAAGCACCAAAAAAATGGAGGCCTTTGAACTATGGTGCTGGAGAAGACTTCTTATGCAAGTCCCTTGGACTGCAAGGCAATGCAACTGGTCAGTCCTAGAGGAGATCAACCCTGAACTGCTCTTTGGAAGACCAAATCTTGATGATGAAACACAAATACTTTAACCACCTAATTGTTGTGGTCTGCCAGCTGCCAGCAGAGCTGGTGACAGACTTGAATGATGAGGAGGTTTGGAAGGAACTTGGGCCAGTCCTGGAGTCTGGGGAAGGCTCTGATGGATGCTCTGCATCAGAAGCAGAGATAGAGCCAGGGATGTCCAACACTTCCCAGTTATCTTCAGAGTTGGGGATAAGTGGGGAAGAAGAACAGCTGGACCCTGTTCTAGAGGTGTGTATGTGTAGAACTGTCAGAAGAGGAGAATAACTGAGGACCAGGAGCCAACTTGAGAAGAAAGGCACACATGGATGTTGAATGGCCCCTCCCTGGCTTGGGAATATATAGAAGCAAAAGGGGAGTGGTGTCATAGGAGACAACTATTCAGATTTATTTTGGAAGATTTGCTCATCGTGGTTTGTATCTCAGAGGCTGCTTGAGAGAGTTTAGTTTACAACTCTGTGGCTGGAAGGAACTGATAAGTTATGTACTTCTTGGTAGGATTATTGCCCAGACATTTCTGTGTGTGAACGCCATGAATTCACACTAGCTATGTCACTGGCCCGAAAGAGTACTTGCAGGAGTCAGCTGGAGCCAGCCAGGAACAGGAGGGTGGGGCGGGCTGAGTCTGTATAGCCAGCTGGCTAGCAGAAGCCAGGAATACTGGCTTGAAACCTTTGGACTTGTATTATTCATGAATTGGCAGAAGTTCAATTGGAACACCAGGACTTTGGGAGGCTGGAGGCAAAGCAGGCCCAGCTGCATGAGGCCATCCAGTGGATTCTTCAACCTAAATGTTAAAATTTGTACCCCGGAGTTTTTAATTGAAGTTTTTAAAAAATATTATTTATAAATAAAGAATAAATTAAAATAATATGTTTTTCATGCAAGTTCAAAAAAGGGACTTAAGACCGTCTTGTGTACTTACAATGGTTGCAACATCTCCAGAATCACATGATCAAAATTCAGCCACTGGAGAGCAATGCAAGAGGCCAGCAATAAAGAAGATCTAATGCAAGTGGGAGAGCAGAGCTGGCGTCGCGACGATACAGCATGCAATCTTGGAGATCTGAGATTGCAGCCGATATCTTTGCTCCTGGATGGTCCAAGTGGATCTAAACCATCCCGAAGAGATGATGAATGTAAAGAGTGCATCCTATCAATCCCAGGGATATCGCAAAGTCCCTGGTAGATCCAGGAGAAGCTCTTTTTGCCAGCGGCAAAGAGGCAGCCATTAAAGCTGCTGAAGTTGGGATAGCTCCGAAACAAAAGAGAACAGAAAGAGAGAGTGTGCCGGTTTGGTGAGAACTTTTTCTTTATTTTAAGACTTGAAAGGACACCCTAAGGGAAAGAAAGAATCTGTAAAAGTTTTGACAGAAATGATTAAGCGGTGATTTTAAACAGGAATGTCAAAGTAATTTTTTTTCACATTGCTGGATTTTCTACACATGATCTTATATTTTGAAACTGGACTAGCTTTTCTTCTTCTTTTTATATATTCTTCTCTCTATCTTAACATTTTTAAGAATGAGGGTTGATGCCTTGAATTGACTGGAGGTGATGACGGAGTTCACAAATTCCTCTCAGGAACTGCTGTAGTGTGGCATCTGGGAGAGAGTGTCTAGAAACCAACAACATGTGATGAATTCCAGTCGAAATGAAGGATTGTTATGTTGACGCATGTTGACTGTTTGCAGAACATTAGAAAACATTAAGGGGGTAGATAGGTAGATAGATAGGAATGTAGAAGGAAGAAACTCCAGCTGGAGCAAAGACTGTTAGAGGGATCATGATGAAGCACTTAAGACAGAAAAGGAAAGTTGGTTTAATAATGCTAAAGGGCAGCTATAGCTGCGGTGGTTTAGGGTTGCACTAATTAGGAGTGGGATGATAGATACGCTTAGGAACATGGGAAGGAAGCATGGAGAATTAGCCGGGAGGGCAGATATTAGGTTAATTACGAAGGGAGGATTATTGCAATAAAAGGTCTGAGAGGCAGTAGCTCTCAGCACTGGCTTTATACAGATATTTTCTTGTTCTCACTGACTTGGATAGGATGTATTATAAATAAACCATTATCTTAACTCCAGAAAAGTGAGTAACGTAGTTTATACCTAAAATCCCTATTTGCCTAGAAAGGCTGACACTTAATTTCACACAAACTAGCAACTGTAGGAGAAGGCATTGGCCATCCAGAAACTTCAGGACAAGGTCACCAGGCTGGCACGGGAAAAGGAGCGGGGGCAGCAGGAGAGGAAAAACACCCAGTGTGACATCCGGGAGGCCTCGGATTGCCACGAGTTTCTCGAGCAGGAGAACAAGGTTGCCCTCCGCCAACTGAGCGAGATGAAAGAAGAGCTGAAGAGCTCTGCGGAAATGCAGCACCCAGCTGGAGGACCTCAAGGATGCCCAGCAGAAACTCCAGCAGGAGCAGGAGTTGCTGTACACAGAGCTGGATGGAGCCATGACTGAGCTACTGGACACCTAAATGGGCCTGGAGGGGCTTTCCCAGGCCGTGGTGGAGTTGGGGGCTCTCCACACCCAGTTCCTGGAGGATGCCAACATTCTGCAGATGGCCAAGCCAGGGGAGGCAGCCAAATAGCTCCCCAGAAGGGCACACACACCCTGGCCTGGCACCACCACTACCACCTGGGAGTCTCCTTGATGGAGAGCATCCTTCAAACTGCATCCGAGAGAGCCCAAAAGACCCCTGGCCTCTGGAGGGAGACTACTGCATTTATGCATGCAGCCCTGTGCCCCGTGCCTCCAACCCAGCTTCAGATATTCAAGATTTTCTTGGCCACACACACACACAGGACATCCAAGATTTTCTTGGCCACACACACACACAGGACATCTGCCAGGCTTTAGAGCAGCTCCACCTCCCAAAGGGTTGCTGAGAAGACATCAGAGAGCTGCAAATGCACAGTTTGCAACTGGAGCAACAGTTGCAAACCTCACAAATGCAGAACCAGGCCGAGATAGACGCCCCCCAAATGAAGCTCAGGAAGGTGCTGCACCTGAAGATCCAGAGTGAGAAGGAGCTGCAGGAGCTGCTGCGCCAGCAGGAAGAGAAGCAGTGCCAGCTGAGTGACCAGAAGTGAGAAGTGCTGACCCTGCAAGAGGAAATGGCCCAGCTGAAGCTGGAGCTCTAGAAATCGGAGATGGATGCCACCACTCTGTGGAAGGAAATTAGCAGATGAGGCAGCAAAAAAAAAAGATGCACGTATGGAAAGAGAAGTGAAGGTAATGGTTTTAGTTCCTGTTTTGAAATGGGATGTAAAACCAGAATTCACTGATGAAGAAGAGAAACAAATGAAATTTGAAGGTGCTACTTGTATAGATGGAAAATGGATAACAGAAAATGGATTACAAATACTTAATAAGCCTATTATAAGAAACATAATAGAGAAAGTACATGAGGGTACTCATTGGAGGACACAAGCACTTGTGGATTTTGTAAAGAGAAAATATATTTGTAGAGGTATGTTTACAATAGCTGTGCAAGTGAGTAGAAAGTGTATACATTGTATATGAATAAATAAGAAAATGATGCGTAAGAATTTACAAGGAGGAAGAGATTTAGCTACCTGGCCATTTCAGAGAATACAAGTTGATTATACTGAAATCCAGCAGTAGGTACATTGAAATACCTATTAGTGATTGTTGATCATTTGACTGGATGGGTAGAAGCTTTTCTGTGTGCAAGGGCAAATGCACAAATAACTATAAAGTTGATATTAGTACAGATAATACCTAGATATGGATTGGTTGAATCCATTGATAGTGATAGAGGTACACATTTCACTTCTAATGTGGGAAAGAGAATAATGAAGGGGCTAGGTATAGACTGGCAGCTACACCTGGCTGGCCATGCCCCTTCCTCAGGTAAGGTGGAACAAAAGAACCAGACTATAAAAAACACCTTAAAGAAATTGATGTTAGAACTTCAATTACCATGGACGAAAAGTTTACCTCTAGTTCTATTGCATATGTGTACATGTCCAAGAACGGATGTTGGGATTTCATCGTATGAAATGTTTGGAATACCTTATACTGGAAGTGTTGGTATGCCTAGGATAGAACCTAAAAGATATTTTTCTTAGAAAATATATACAAGGACTTTCCCAGTGTTTTTTTTTTTTCTTTTAAGGTCTAAAGGACTTTTGGCAAAAACACCACCTTTTGATTTCCAAGTGCATGATTTTAAGAGTGGAGACTGGGTTCTGATAAAGCAGTGGAGAGTTTTGGGAAAGCTGAGGCTTATTTGGAAGGACCATTCCAGGTGCTGTTGACCACTGAATTGTCTGTGAGGGCACGTGAGCGAGGTTAGACACATCATTCGTGTGTTCTGGCAGATCATTCCTGTTTTTGGCAGAAGCAAGTTTTAAGAAGACTGGACATTTTTTTTTTTTAACATAGTGGTTGTAGTGAGTATATGTGTAGTTTAGCTTAGCTTTATAGAAATTTGGGAGGAGAAATTGATTATTTGGTTGAGCATAATACATTTTTTCCTTATATTGTTGATTATTTTGAAACATTGAAACAGTAGATTGGTGTACACGGATATTGTGTCCTTTGAGTGCAGAAGAAGATAAAGAAGTCGATGTAAGTCCCCAAAGACCGGTTGTAAGTTTTGAAGTGTAAAACTACATACGTTAAGGTGGGTGGGGGCCTAGTCTATTAGTTAAAATGAAGTTGATCGTGATTATTGCCTTGTGTGGGGTAGGAATGGAGGCTACTGAAATATGCCCTAGTTATCCAGTAACGTGGCAACTGTTATGTTTCCAGACTGAACCCAACAGTACAAAATATGACGGGCAGATATCACTAGCATTGATGGAACCTAGGGCTGAGGCTGGTATCTGTATAAGATCCACCATAGATGATGGTTTGTTTTTGGGAAAATAGCCAGCATATAACTGCACATATGATATTGCAATAAATCATAAGGACTTATCTAAGAAAATGGAGCAATTATATGATACTTGTTTTGAAATGTTTGGTAATTATTTTCCTTCTTATATGAGACTTAGAGCTCTGGAAGATATATTATTTATGCCATTCATTGAATTAAAAAGTGCTCAGGAGGAGTTGATGTTTTTGTGTGGCAGTTTAGCTATTGAAAAACCTCCATTTACCTGGAGAGGCAGATGTACAGTGTGATATATCGAAGCTCCGAGAATTTTAAGTAGAAGTGTAAGATATGTTAAAGGATAAGAGCCTGTTGTTGCTAAAAGTGAAAATGTTTTTCTGGAATTAATGAGAGAAGCTTTGAATAGTTCTTCTTTTTGTGTAAAAGGAGAGACTAGAGTTACAAATATCATGTCTATTTTTTTTATAGGAGTTCCAGTACCAGGAAAGTTCTTGATGGGTGAATCTAGGATTATTATACATCTTAATGCTTATACTTTGTATAATTTGTCAAAGGTGATTATTTGATTGGTGCTCATGTGAAACCAACTAAATGGGCAAATCAGAAAAAGCTGGTTATTGAAGTTAAGACAGCTTTTCCAGCTTAAGATTGTGTTAAGTATAAACATCCAGAGAAAAAGAATGAAAAAACAGTTTATAATTATTTGCTTACTAAAGAGATTTTTCATTGTACAGAGGTTGAGGAAGTAGATGAAATGACACATGTGTTATATCTACCTAGAGGTTGGTTTATGTTTTGTGGAGCATATGCATATGCATTTATACCAGCTAATGAACAGGTGGTCCTTATACAATTGGTCGTTTAACAACTATTATGGCAACTAGTATGGCAAATATTAAGGATATAAACAAAAATAACTAAATTATACTATGAAGGTATAAATTCTAGTTTATATCATGATCCTAGGTTTTATATGGAACCTGTGCAGGATAATACAATAGTAAGAGAGGACATAAACAAGAACATGTCCATGTACAAGAGCATGAGAATGTTTATATACCTAAAGAAAGTAAAGAACATCATATTATTATATATATTTATCCTACACTTGGATGGCCAGTGGCCCAATGGGGAGCTGAACATGAGTCTGTAGGGAACCATGTGAAGAAATATACAGGTAAAAGATCAGAGTTTAGTGATGCTTATTCTCCAGATTGTGATGATGAAGTGGTAGTATTATCTAAAATAGAAGCAGGTGTTCTAGGAATATTTGCTTGGGGAGCTACATACTATAATAATATGAAGTTGGGACATTTAGCTTGTCCTTAGGCTAAGAATATTAATGTAATTTCCTCTGCTACTGCAACCCTAGCTGAGGAGATGGGAGAAATAAGGAAGTCTGTGTTACAAAACCGCATAGTAATTGATTACATACTTCTTAGAATGGGTCATGGGCGTGAGGAATTTGGAGCAACAGCTGCAAACCTCACAAACACAGAACCAGGCCAAGATAGACAGCACCCAAAAAAGCTCAGGAAGGGGCTGCACCTGAAGATCCAGAGTGAGAAGGAGCTGCAGGAGCTGCTGCACTAGCAGGAAGAGAAGCAGTGCCAGCTGAGTGACCAGAAGTGGGGAGTGCCGACCTGTGAGAGGAAATGGCCCAGCTGAAGCTGGAGCTCTAGAAATCAGAGATGGACGCCACCACTCTGTGGAAGGAAATTAGCGGGAGCCGACGCCATGATGCACAGGAGAAGATCTGGCTGCAGCAGCAGGTTGGGAAGTTAAGAGAGCTGCTTCTACAGAAGGACACTGAGCACACAAATGTCCTGACCAACCACGTGAAGCAGGTGAGGTGCCTGGAGGAGCTGCTGTGCCAGGCCCAGCAGCTGTTGCAGCACCATCAAAAGATGGAGGAGACCCTGAAGTAGGCCCTCTCCACATTGTTGGCTGAAGTGTCCAGCCTCACTGAGGTCCAGTACCTTGGGGATCTGTTATAGTGTGGCATCTGGGAGAGTCTGCCACATTTTTCACACCCCGGTAGGTAGTGGCACCAAGAAACCAATATTTGATCTATATGCAAGTCTATCATGATCACTTGCTTACCAGCCACACAAAGGTAGCCATAGTTTTAAAAACAATTCACTATTAATCCAAGGATACTAGCTTAATTTCAAACAAATTAGCAGCTGGAGGAGAAGATGTTGGCCAGCCAGAAGCTCCAGGACAGGGTCACCAGGCTGGTACAGGAAAAGGAGCGGGGGCAGCAGGAGAGGAAAAAATGCCCAGTGTGACATCCAGGAGGCCTTGGATTGCCACAAGTTTCTTGAGCAGGAGAACGAGGTTGCCCTCCACCAGCTGAGCAAGACTGAAGGCCAGACTCACCACTCTGCAGGAATGCAGCACCCAGCTAGAGTACCTCAAGGTCACCCAGCAGAAGCTCCAGCAGGAGCAGGAGTCACTCTGCACAGAGCTGGATGGAGCCATGTCTGAGCTACTGGACACCTAAATGGGCCTGGAGGGGCTTTCCCAGGCCATGGTGGAGTTGGGGGCCCTTCACACCCAGTTCCTGGAGGATGCCAACATTCTGCAGATGGCCAAGGCAGGGGAGGCAGCCAAGTGGCGCCCCAGAAGAGCGCACACACCCCGGCCTGGCACCACCACTACCACCTGGGAGTCTCCTTGATGGAGAGCATCCTTCAAACTGCACCCCTGAGAGCCCAAAAGACCCCTGGCCTCTGGAGGGAGACTACTGCATTTATGCATTCAGCCCCGATGCCTCCACCCCAGCTCTCAAATATTCAAGACTTCCTGGCTGCACACACACACAGGACATCTGCCTGGCCTTAGAGCAACTCCACCTCCTCCCAAAGGGTTGCTGAGAAGATATCAGAGAGCTGTGGGCACACAGTTTGCAGCTGCAGCAACAGCTGCAAACCTCACAAATGCAGAACCAGGCCGAGAGAGACACCACCCAAAGAAGCTCAGGAAGGGGCTGCACCTGAAGATCCAGAGTGAAAAGGAGCTGCAGTAGCTGCTGCGCCAGCAGGAAGAGAAGCAGTGCCAGCTGAGTGACCAGAAGTGGGGAATGCCGACCCTGTGAGAGGAAATGGCCCAGCTGAAGCTGGAGCTCTAGAAATCAGAGATGGACGCCACCACTCTGTGGAAGGAAATTAGTGGGAGCCGACGCCATGATGCACAGGAGAAGATCTGGCCACAGCAGCAGGTTGGGAAGTTAAGAGAGCTGCTTCTACAGAAGGACACTGAGCACACAAATGTCCTGACCAACCACGTGAAGCAGGTGAGGTGCCTGGAGGAGCTGCTGTGCCAGGCCCAGCAGCTGTTGCAGCACCATCAAAAGATGGAGGAGACCCTGAACTAGGCCCTCTCCACATTGTTGGCTGAAGTGTCCAGCCTCACTGAGGTCCAGTACCTTGGGGATCTGTTATAGTGTGGCATCTGGGAGAGTCTGCCACATTTTTCACACCCCGGTAGGTAGTGGCACCAAGAAACCATTATTTGATCTATATGCAAGTCTATCATGATCACTTGCTTACCAGCCACACAAAGGTAGCCATAGTTTTAAAAACAATTCACTATTAACCCAAGGATACTAGCTTAATTTCAAACAAATTAGCAGCTGGAGGAGAAGGTGTTGGCCACCCAGAAGCTCCAGGACAGGGTCACCAGGCTGGCACAGGAAAAGGAGCGGGGGCAGCAGGAGAGGAAAAAATGCCCAGTGTAACATCCAGGAGGCCTTGGATTGCCACAAGTTTCTTGAGCAGGAGAACGAGGTTGCCCTCCACCAGCTGAGCAAGACGAAAGAAGAGCTGAAGGCCAGACTCACCACTCTGCAGGAATGCAGGATCCAGCTAGAGTACCTCAAGGTCACCCAGCAGAAGCTCCAGCAGGAGCAGGAGTCACTCTGCACAGAGCTGGATGGAGCCATGTCTGAGCTACTGGACACCTAAATGGGCCTGGAGGGGCGTTCCCAAGCCATGGTAGAGTTGGGGACTCTCCACACCCAGTTCCTGGAGGATGCCAACATTCTGCAGATGGCCAAGCCAGGGGAGGCTTCCTCAAGATCACCGTCTAAGTAGAAGCCAACCTTTCTCATGCTCAATTCAAAAAGTTGGATTCTGCTGTGAATTCTTTGGACCACTTAGATGGACTTTCTGGCAAGGATCATCCAGGGGAACAAAAAAAGACCCTTTTCTGCATGGGTTCCCAACTCTGAGGAACTTCATGTCCCCTGCAAGGTGAGACCCACACCCACCCACCCTCTTGGCCTTCCGAGGGCCTCCATCAACAGGCTTGGAGAGGGATTGTGTCTTTCTGGATGCAGTTAAAAAAACAAGACCACCCTCAAAAACAACCTCCCAGTGAGTCTCCATGCTCTCTTCCTCTCCGTCTTTGTCAATTTAGAATTTACTTAATGTTACTATTTACTGCTTTCATGTTTGAATGCTTTAAAGCTACCAAGAGCCACCTGCAGGTGAGATAGGCAGCATAGAGATTAAATAAATGCATTCAGAGTAAACCATATTTACTCCCCAGAGGAGAACGACACCACACACAGAACAGCACACATTCTGCTAGGTCAGAAGGTCTCCAAGGATTGGCTCCAGCAGGAGTCTGAAAGCTAGGAAGACTAAATCTCTGGTCCCTGTGACCAGCCCAGATTGGATCCTGAAACTGACCCCCTGCTCTCAGTGGGAAGGACAAATAAATCAACCAATCAGAGGATATCCTGTGGAATCGTGGCCACCAGGACTCATAGCCGAGACCATAATGCAATGCCTGCAACCTGTAGCAGACTCACGCATACAACCCAAGGTGTGGCTCCAGCACATGGATTATCCCTTTGTCATATTAAAAAGGGACCAAGTAAAGAACAACATGGAGCTTCTCAGCAACGTTGCTAACAGATCCTTAAAAGGAATAAAATCCACAAGAAATGAAGAAGGCAACACTCTAGGCTTTCTGGATACATCATCAGAGGCAGAGATGGCAAAATAGGAACATGTGTCCATTGTGAAGCCATCCACACCAACCAATGGGGCCACAGGCCCAAAAGGATGCAGAAGTAGTCAGATGTCCTCCAGATACTGCTGCTAGTAGAGACAAAAGAGGCATAGTTTTAAGATAGCCAGAAATGCCAATAAGGACTGTGATGTTGGTACTATTGTACACCTTGGCACGAATGATTTATCCTAAAAAGATGTACTTTCTCTGCAGAATCATTCCCAGAGCTTGGGACACAAACCTAACAGTATAGGCTGTAGGTTTACCTTTTCAGAGGTTTTACCAGTATATAAGAAACAAAGGCTAAGCACCAAAAAAATGGAGGCCTTTGAACTATGGTGCTGGAGAAGACTTCTTATGCAAGTCCCTTGGACTGCAAGGCAATGCAACTGGTCAGTCCTAGAGGAGATCAACCCTGAACTGCTCTTTGGAAGACCAAATCTTGATGATGAAACACAAATACTTTAACCACCTAATTGTTGTGGTCTGCCAGCTGCCAGCAGAGCTGGTGACAGACTTGAATGATGAGGAGGTTTGGAAGGAACTTGGGCCAGTCCTGGAGTCTGGGGAAGGCTCTGATGGATGCTCTGCATCAGAAGCAGAGATAGAGCCAGGGATGTCCAACATTTCCCAGTTATCTTCAGAGTTGGGGATAAGTGGGGAAGAAGAACAGCTGGACCCTGTTCTAGAGGTGTGTATGTGTAGAACTGTCAGAAGAGGAGAATAACTGAGGACCAGGAGCCAACTTGAGAAGAAAGGCACACATGGATGTTGAATGGCCCCTCCCTGGCTTGGGAATATATAGAAGCAAAAGGGGAGTGGTGTCATAGGAGACAACTGTTCAGATTTATTTTGGAAGATTTGCTCATCGTGGTTTGTATCTCAGAGGCTGCTTGAGAGTGTTTAGTTTACAACTCTGTGGCTGGAAGGAACTGATAAGTTATGTACTTCTTGGTAGGATTATTGCCCAGACATTTCTGTGTGTGAACGCCATGAATTCACACTAGCTATGTCACTGGCCCGAAAGAGTACTTGCAGGAGTCAGCTGGAGCCAGCCAGGAACAGGAGGGTGGGGCGGGCTGAGTCTGTATAGCCAGCTGGCTAGCAGAAGCCAGGAATACTGGCTTGAAACCTTTGGACTTGTATTGTTCATGAATTGGCAGAAGTTCAATTGGAACACCAGGACTTTGGGAGGCTGGAGGCAAAGCAGGCCCAGCTGCATGAGGCCATCCAGTGGATTCTTCAACCTAAATGTTAAAATTTGTACCCCGGAGTTTTTAATTGAAGTTTTTAAAAAATATTATTTATAAATAAAGAATAAATAAATAAAATAATATGTTTTTCATGCAAGTTCAAAAAAGGGACTTAAGACCGTCTTGTGTACTTACAATGGTTGCAACATCTCCAGAATCACATGATCAAAATTCAGCCACTGGAGAGCAATGCAAGAGGCCAGCAATAAAGAAGATCTAATGCAAGCGGGAGAGCAGAGCTGGCGTCGCGACGATACGGCATGCAATCTTGGAGATCTGAGATTGCAGCCGATATCTTTGCTCCTGGATGGTCCAAGTGGATCTAAACCATCCCGAAGAGATGATGAATGTAAAGAGTGCATCCTATCAATCCCAGGGATATCGCAAAGTCCCTGGTAGATCCAGGAGAAGCTCTTTTTGCCAGCGGCAAAGAGGCAGCCATTAAAGCTGCTGAAGTTGGGACAGCTCCGAAACAAAAGAGAACAGAAAGAGAGAGTGTGCCGGTTTGGTGAGAACTTTTTCTTTATTTTAAGACTTGAAAGGACACCCTAAGGGAAAGAAAGAATCTGTAAAAGTTTTGACAGAAATGATTAAGCGGTGATTTTAAACAGGAATGTCAAAGTAATTTTTTTTCACATTGCTGGATTTTCTACACATGATCTTATATTTTGAAACTGGACTAGCTTTTCTTCTTCTTTTTATATATTCTTCTCTCTATCTTAACATTTTTAAGAATGAGGGTTGATGCCTTGAATTGACTGGAGGTGATGACGGAGTTCACAAATTCCTCTCAGGAACTGCTGTAGTGTGGCATCTGGGAGAGGGTGTCTAGAAACCAACAACATGTGATGAATTCCAGTCGAAATGAAGGATTGTTATGTTGACGCATGTTGACTGTTTGCAGAACATTAGAAAACATTAAGGGGGTAGATAGGTAGATAGATAGGAATGTAGAAGGAAGAAACTCCAGCTGGAGAAAAGACTGTTAGAGGGATCATGATGAAGCACTTAAGACAGAAAAGGAAAGTTGGTTTAATAATGCTAAAGGGCAGCTATAGCTGTGGTGGTTTAGGGTTGCACTAATTAGGAGTGGGATGATAGATACGCTTAGGAACATGGGAAGGAAGCATGGAGAATTAGCCGGGAGGGCAGATATTAGGTTAATTACGAAGGGAGGATTATTGCAATAAAAGGTCTGAGAGGCAGTAGCTCTCAGCACTGGCTTTATACAGATATTTTCTTGTTCTCACTGACTTGGATAGGATGTATTATAAATAAACCATTATCTTAACTCCAGAAAAGTGAGTAACGTAGTTTATACCTAAAATCCCTATTTGCCTAGAAAGGCTGGCACTTAATTTCACACAAACTAGCAACTGTAGGAGAAGGCATTGGCCATCCAGAAACTTCAGGACAAGGTCACCAGGCTGGCACGGGAAAAGGAGCGGGGGCAGCAGGAGAGGAAAAACACCCAGTGTGACATCCGGGAGGCCTCGGATTGCCACGAATTTCTCGAGCAGGAGAACAAGGTTGCCCTCCGCCAACTGAGCGAGATGAAAGAAGAGCTGAAGAGCTCTGCGGAAATGCAGCACCCAGCTGGAGGACCTCAAGGATGCCCAGCAGAAACTCCAGCAGGAGCAGGAGTTGCTGTACACAGAGCTGGATGGAGCCATGACTGAGCTACTGGACACCTAAATGGGCCTGGAGGGGCTTTCCCAGGCCGTGGTGGAATTGGGGGCTCTCCACACCCAGTTCCTGGAGGATGCCAACATTCTGCAGATGGCCAAGGCAGGGGAGGCAGCCAAGTGGTGCCCCAGAAGAGCGCACACACCCCGGCCTGGCACCACCACTACCACCTGGGAGTCTCCTTGATGGAGAGCATCCTTCAAACTGCACCCCTGAGAGCCCAAAAGACCCCTGGCCTCTGGAGGGAGACTACTGCATTTATGCATTCAGCCCCGATGCCTCCACCCCAGCTCTCAAATATTCAAGACTTCCTGGCCGCACACACACACAGGACATCTGCCTGGCCTTAGAGCAACTCCACCTCCTCCCAAAGGGTTGCTGAGAAGACATCAGAGAGCTGTGGGCACACAGTTTGCAGCTGCAGCAACAGCTGCAAACCTCACAAATGCAGAACCAGGCCGAGAGAGACACCACCCAAAGAAGCTCAGGAAGGGACTGCACCTGAAGATCCAGAGTGAAAAGGAGCTGCAGTAGCTGCTGCGCCAGCAGGAAGAGAAGCAGTGCCAGCTGAGTGACCAGAAGTGGGGAGTGCCGACCCTGTGAAAGGAAACGGCCCAGCTGAAGCTGGAGCTCTAGAAATCAGAGATGGACGCCACCACTCTGTGGAAGGAAATTAGCGGGAGCCGACGCCATGATGCACAGGAGAAGATCTGGCTGCAGCAGCAGGTTGGGAAGTTAAGAGAGCTGCTTCTACAGAAGGACACTGAGCACACAAATGTCCTGAACAGCCACGTGAAGCAGGTGAGGTGCCTGGAGGAGCTGCTGTGCCAGACCCAGAAGCTGTTGCAGCACCATCAAAAGATGGAGGAGACCCTGAACTAGGCCCTCTCCACATTGTTGGCTGAAGTGTCCAGCCTCACTGAGGTCCAGTACCTTGGGGATCTGTTATAGTGTGGCATCTGGGAGAGTCTGCCACATTTTTCACACCCCGGTAGGTAGTGGCACCAAGAAACCAATATTTGATCTATATGCAAGTCTATCATGATCACTTGCTTACCAGCCACACAAAGGTAGCCATAGTTTTAAAAACAATTCACTATTAATCCAAGGATACTAGCTTAATTTCAAACAAATTAGCAGCTGGAGGAGAAAGTGTTGGCCACCCAGAAGCTCTTAGGACAGGGTCACCAGGCTGGTACAGGAAAAGGAGCGGGGGCAGCAGGAGAGTTAAAAATGCCCAGTGTGACATCCAGGAGGCCTTGGATTGCCACAAGTTTCTTGAGCAGGAGAACGAGGTTGCCCTCCACCAGCTGAGCAAGACTGAAGGCCAGACTCACCACTCTGCAGGAATGCAGCACCCAGCTAGAGTACCTCAAGCTCACCCAGCAGAAGCTCCAGCAGGAGCAGGAGTCACTCTGCACAGAGCTGGATGGAGCCATGTCTGAGCTACTGGTTACCAAAATGGGCCTGGAGGGGCTTTCCCAGGCCATGGTGGAGTTGGGGGCCCTTCACACCCAGTTCCTGGAGGATGCCAACATTCTGCAGATGGCCAAGGCAGGGGAGGCAGCCAAGTGGCGCCCCAGAAGAGCGCACACACCCCGGCCTGGCACCACCACTACCACCTGGGAGTCTCCTTGATGGAGAGCATCCTTCAAACTGCACCCGAGAGAGCCCCAAAGACCCCTGGCCTCTGGAGGGAGACTACTGCATTTATGCATTCAGCCCCGATGCCTCCACCCCAGCTCTCAAATATTCAAGACTTCCTGGCCGCACACACACACAGGACATCTGCCTGGCCTTAGAGCAACTCCACCTCCTCCCAAAGGGTTGCTGAGAAGACATCAGAGAGCTGTGGGCACACAGTTTGCAGCTGCAGCAACAGCTGCAAACCTCACAAATGCAGAACCAGGCCGAGAGAGACACCACCCAAAGAAGCTCAGGAAGGGGCTGCACCTGAAGATTCAGAGTGAAAAGGAGCTGCAGTAGCTGCTGCGCCAGCAGGAAGAGAAGCAGTGCCAGCTGAGTGACCAGAAGTGGGGTGTGCCGACCCTGTGAGAGGAAATGGCCCAGCTGAAGCTGGAGCTCTAGAAATCAGAGATGGACGCCACCACTCTGTGGAAGGAAATTAGCGGGAGCCGACGCCATGATGCACAGGAGAAGATCTGGCTGCAGCAGCAAGTTGGGAAGTTAAGAGAGCTGCTTCTACAGAAGGACACTGAGCACACAAATGTCCTGACCAACCACGTGAAGCAGGTGAGGTGCCTGGAGGAGCTGCTGCGCCAGGCCCAGCAGCTGTTGCAGCACCATCAAAAGATGGGGGAGACCCTGAAGTAGGCCCTCTCCACATTGTTGGCTGAAGTGTCCAGCCTCACTGAGTTCCAGTACCTTGGGGATCTGTTATAGTGTGGCATCTGGGAGAGTCTGCCACATTTTTCACACCCCAAGTAGGTAGTGGCACCAAGAAACCAATATTTGATCTATATGCAAGTCTATCATGATCACTTGCTTACCAGCCACACAAAGGTAGCCATAGTTTTAAAAACAATTCACTATTAATCCAAGGATACTAGCTTAATTTCAAACAAATTAGCAGCTGGAGGAGAAGGTGTTGGCCACCCAGAAGCTCCAGGACAGGGTCACCAGGCTGGTACAGGAAAAGGAGCGGGGGCAGCAGGAGAGGAAAAAATGCCCAGTGTGACATCCAGGAGGCCTTGGATTGCCAAAAGTTTCTTGAGCAGGAGAACGAGGTTGCCCTCCACAGCTGAGCAAGACTGAAGGCCAGACTCACCACTCTGCAGGAATGCAGCACCCAGCTAGAGTACCTCAAGGTCACCCAGCAGAAGCTCCAGCAGGAGCAGGAGTCACTCTGCACAGAGCTGGATGGAGCCATGTCTGAGCTACTGGACACCTAAATGGGCCTGGAGGGGCTTTCCCAGGCCATGGTGGAGTTGGGGGCCCTTCACACCCAGTTCCTGGAGGATGCCAACATTCTGCAGATGGCCAAGGCAGGGGAGGCAGCCAAGTGGCGCCCCAGAAGAGCGCACACACCCCGGCCTGGCACCACCACTACCACCTGGGAGTCTCCTTGATGGAGAGTATCCTTCAAACTGCACCCGAGAGAGCCCCAAAGACCCCTGGCCTCTGGAGGGAGACTACTGCATTTATGCATTCAGCCCCGATGCCTCCACCCCAGCTCTCAAATATTCAAGACTTCCTGGCCGCACACACACACAGGACATCTGCCTGGCCTTAGAGCAACTCCACCTCCTCCCAAAGGGTTGCTGAGAAGACATCAGAGAGCTGTGGGCACACAGTTTGCAGCTGCAGCAACAACTGCAAACCTCACAAATACAGAACCAGGCCGAGAGAGACACCACCCAAAGAAGCTCAGGAAGGGGCTGCACCTGAAAATCCAGAGTGAAAAGGAGCTGCAGTAGCTGCTGCGCCAGCAGGAAGAGAAGCAGTGCCAGCTGAGTGACCAGAAGTGGGGTGTGCCGACCCTGTGAGAGGAAATGGCCCAGCTGAAGCTGGAGCTCTAGAAATCAGAGATGGACGCCACCACTCTGTGGAAGGAAATTAGCGGGAGCCGACGCCATGATGCACAGGAGAAGATCTGGCTGCAGCAGCAAGTTGGGAAGTTAAGAGAGCTGCTTCTACAGAAGGACACTGAGCACACAAATGTCCTGACCAACCACGTGAAGCAGGGGAGGTGCCTGAAGGAGCTGCTGCGCCAGGCCCAGCAGCTGTTGCAGCACCATCAAAAGATGGGGGAGACCCTGAAGTAGGCCCTCTCCACATTGTTGGCTGAAGTGTCCAGCCTCACTGAGGTCCAGTACCTTGGGGATCTGTTATAGTGTGGCATCTGGGAGAGTCTGCCACATTTTTCACACCCCGGTAGGTAGTGGCACCAAGAAACCAATATTTGATCTATATGCAAGTCTATCATGATCACTTGCTTACCAGCCACACAAAGGTAGCCATAGTTTTAAAAACAATTCACTATTAATCCAAGGATACTAGCTTAATTTCAAACAAATTAGCAGCTGGAGGAGAAAGTGTTGGCCACCCAGAAGCTCCAGGACAGGGTCACCAGGCTGGTACAGGAAAAGGAGCGGGGGCAGCAGGAGAGGAAAAAATGCCCAGTGTGACATCCAGGAGGCCTTGGATTGCCACAAGTTTCTTGAGCAGGAGAACGAGGTTGCCCTCCACCAGCTGAGCAAAACTGAAGGCCAGACTCACCACTCTGCAGGAATGCAGCACCCAGCTAGAGTACCTCAAGGTCACCCAGCTCCAGCAGGAGCAGGAGTCACTCTGCACAGAGGTGGATGGAGCCATGTCTGAGCTACTGGACACCTAAATGGGCCTGGAGGGGCTTTCCCAGGCCATGGTGGAGTTGGGGGCCCTTCACACCCAGTTCCTGGAGGATGCCAACATTCTGCAGATGGCCAAGGCAGGGGAGGCAGCCAAGTGGCGCCCCAGAAGAACGCACACACCCCGGCCTGGCACCACCACTACCACCTGGGATTCTCCTTGATGGAGAACATCCTTCAAACTGCACCCGAGAGAGCCCGAAAGACCCCTGGCCTCTGGAGGGAGACTACTGCATTTATGCATTCAGCCCCGATGCCTCCACCCCAGCTCTCAAATATTCAAGACTTCCTGGCCGCACACACACACAGGACATCTGCCTGGCCTTAGAGCAACTCCACCTCCTCCCAAAGGGTTGCTGAGAAGACATCAGAGAGCTGTGGGCACACAGTTTGCAGCTGCAGCAACAGCTGCAAACCTCACAAATGCAACACCAGGCCGAGAGAGACACCACCTAAAGAAGCTCAGGAAGGGGCTGCACCTGAAGATCCAGAGTGAAAAGGAGCTGCAGTAGCTGCTGTGCCAGCAGGAAGAGAAACAGTGCCAGCTGAGTGACCAGAAGTGGGAAGTGCCGACCCTGCGAGAGGAAGTGGCCCAGCTGAAGCTGGAGCTCTAGAAATCGGAGATGGACACCACCACTCTGTGCAAGGAAATTAGCAGGAACCGACACCATGACGCACAGTGAAGTGCCTGGAGGAGCGGCTGTGCCAGGCCCAGTACTGTTGCAGCAACAGCAAAAGATGGAGGCAAACCATCTTCCCAGCTGAAGTGTCCAGCCTTGCTGAGGTCCAGTGCCTTGGGGATCTGTTTGCCTGAGGAGTGAGAGTTTGTTCACTTTGTCTGTTGTAAATATTTTTTATGTTTAAGAATGCAAAAGATAGAAGAAAGAGGTGAACAAGAGAAAAACGAAGAAATAGATAACAGACTGATAGTGGTTTGGCAAGATAATGGAAAAGAAATGATAGCCTGGAGTTGGACAAAGCTGATTTTTATTTAAGATTTCAAAATGTTGAGGAAGAAAAAGGAGAAAATCTCATGGAAATAATGATAGAAGTTCTGGCAGGAGCCATAGAAATATCTAAATAAAAAATTATGGATTGAATGGTTGAAGTATTCCAAGGATATTTTAGATATGCCATGAAGAATAAACTACCTAGGGAAGTCCATGTGAGATTTACTAAGAAAACAATCAAAACAGAAATATTACAGAAAGCAAGAGATGACCCCTTGAAGTATAAGGGAAAGGAGATTAAAGTCTTAAAACAAGTACCAAGGAAAGTGAGAGATTTGAGAAGAGAATATCAGTTCCTAACAAGGATTTTAATCAAGAAAGAAGTGGATTATAGGTGGCTGATCCCTGAAGGCCTGATGTTCATTTGGCAAGAATAAAGGCACAGATTGGATTCAGTTGAGAAAGCAGAGCTATTTTATGATGAATACTTCAGGGGAAAAGAAGATCAGAGAACAAGAGAGGAGGAACTTAAAATACGAGCGGAGATGGCTAAAGAAATGGATAAAGAAAGAAGAGAAGAAAGAGGACAAAAAAGGAGAAGCAGTAGGGTGGAACTCAAAGAACCAAGAGAACAATGAACAACAAGAGCAATAAACCCTACATATAAAGTATAAAGAATGGAAGATGAAAAGAAACTAATCTCCATAAACATAAATGGTCTTAATTCATCCACGAAAAGGAAAAAAAATCATAAATTAGAAAAACTAAAGATGGATCTAATTTGTTTACAAGAAGTGCATATTAAAAAACAACAAGCACATGTTTTGAATTGTCCTAGAATTAGTAATTTATACATGCTGATGGCACAACAAAACAAGAGAGGAGTAATCTTACATATTAAGAATACAATTAAAGCTAAACCAATCTTTACAGATGAAGAATGGAGGATACTATTGGTGGAAATTACAGATAGCAATATATGCACCAAATGACAAACAAAAAGAATTCTACAAGAAATTACATAATAAGATAATTGAATTGGAATATGATAATATATGCATTCTTGGAGATTTTAATGTTATTGTAGGTACACTATGGAAATGAAGAAAAGTAGTCAGCGAGCAAACCTCCAAGTCCCAAGCCCCAAACTGGTAGTCTTTCGCCTCATTCCCAGCAAGGGCCTTTATCCCACCACCAAGTTGGAAACAGCCAAGCAGGTCGGCTATTCCAAACACATTTTCCATGCTCTCCCAATACATGTCTTTGAAATTATTGTTTCCTTGCCCTCAGCCCTGATAAAATGGGATGGCAGTAGCTGAATCAAAACAAGCTTTGATTAAACCTATGCAAGACAGTTGCTCTTTGTTATTGATAGCTTTGGCTCTATCCAGCTTGTAACCTTCCCAATAAGATAGAGAAATAAATCAATGGAATCAGGTTAATTCTCTGGGAGGATGTTTCTGTTGAAAGACACCACAGAAACTCCTACAGCTCAAACCTTGAACCACTCTCCAATGCCTTGTTAAGAAGCCATGCTGGACCCTGCCCTTTCTCAGACAATAGGTGGTAGGGCCACACTTCCATGGGGACCAAAAATGAGGACCAACATAGTTGTCTACTTTGTGCCCACACCAAAGGCAACCATCTCAAGCTCCACCAATGTCCCATACAAGATTCAGGGTAGTTTCCCCCTCCTCTTCCTCCAAAGTGATGTAAGCCCATCACTGGCCAGCTACGTCCCTCTGGACTGTACACAAACCCATTTCTTGGATGGGAAAACTGAGACAAAAATAATGGCTCCCATACTGAGCAAACCAGTAACAGGAGGAGGAATCAGTTACTGCATGTTTTCCTAATTCAGGATGAACTATTGAAACTATTTGAGAAAACAACACAGATAGCCAACCAACCTATTTTCCCAGGTCAGGCTGCCCAGGCAAGAGTTGCATGGCCAACTCAGTGCCCTGATTGGAATTATAATAATGCCAATCACTGGGAGGACTACCAAATGGCAAAAGCTATTCTAATGGAAGCCCTAGAGGAAATAGGGGGGGGAAAGCCCCTCAACTGGTCAGAATTTCAAAAGAAAACCCAAAGAGAAAAGGAAAATCCTGACACCTTTTGGGTTCATGTCTCAGAGGCAGGTGTGACATATGTCCACCTAGACCCAAGCTGCCAAAAGAACCAGAGAATTTTAGCCTCAGCCTTTGTGGACCAGACTACTTAGTGAAATTAGGATCACTTCCATCATATTGTATCTAACTGGCCAACCTTGGAAATAGCAGAGTTGCGCAGGATCGCAAACTTTGTCTATGACCAAAGGGATAAATTAAAAGAGGAAGAAAAAGATAGGAAAAGGAAGATAGAGAGACATGAAGAGGTAAGAGTTTTTGCTGCCATGCACCATAATACCAGGCAAGTACAGCGAAGGACCGCTGGTATCAAGCAGGGATGCTGGCAATGTAGGCAGGAAGGATGGCCCCAAGATAGTGCCAACATTGTTATAAATGTAGTAAAACAGGGTATTTTGGCCAATACTGAAAAAAACTTGGTTTCTCAGTCAGTCTCAAGATTCACCCAGAGGCTCCATGCCAAGCAATAATCCATATCACAGAGGCAAGCAGAAATATAACCAACATTGCGAGACACCTACAGCCCCTTTTCCACATAACAATGAGCACAGAGATAATGATAGATCTCAGTGGGGCCAGGGAAGGGATGAGAAGTTTTCTTGACTAGAAACTGAAAATGAGCCCAGTAAACACACTGCTACCTTCACTGGGCTAGCAATTCCCTTAAGGAATGGCCCTGAAGGGGAACCCATGATTTCTCTGATCATAGGGGGAAAGAAATATGATTGCCTACTTGACACCAGAGCAGCTTCATCACTAATTACAGAACCCCCATATAAAGACTCAGTGATTCCAGGAGTTCAGGACAATATAATGGGAGTTGGAGGAAAAAATATTCCTGTAGAATCCACTTGTGACATAAAAGTAGAATTGGGACAATTTTCTTTAAACCACTCTTTCACAGTCTGTCCCCAATCCCCACTCTCCCTCTTGGGAAGAGACATCCTATGTAAAATGGGAGCCACCATAAAATGTGGAAAGGGGGGCCTTACATTAAACATTCCAGGAAAAGGCACCCATATGATAGCCAAAAACAATACAGAGCTTCACATGGACCTAAAGATCTTGCCATCTTCTCTTTGGGTCTGGGATGCAACAGAGGAGGGATTATTGAAAAGTTCAACCCCAGTCACAATTAAAGTAAAGGATGGACGACCTCCTTGTGTTCCCCAATACAAAATTCCAGCCAAGGCTATCCAACCTATAAGGAAACTGATAAAAGCTTATCTGGAACAGGGAGTCCTTAAGAAATGTAACACCCCAATTTTTCCAGTTAAGAATGATAAGTTAGATAATGAAGGGAACTCAATCTTCAGATTCACCATGACCTTAGGCTCATGAACAATCATGTAATACCACATGCCCCCATAGTTACCTCACCCTGCAACGATTATAACTGAAATTCCAGCTTCAGTTATGTTTTTCACAGTTATAGACTTGTGCACAGCCTTTTTCAGCATCCCAGTAGACCAGGCATCCTAATACCTCTCTGCTTTTACCTGGGAAGACCAACAACACACTTGGACTAGATTGCCACAAGGCTACACTGAGTCCCCTACCCTATTCTCCCAAATTTTAAAGACAGATCTCTCCTCTATCTCCTTGCCATCCCAATCAACTCTGATTCAATATGTTGATGATTTATTGCTTGCCTCTTGCACTGAGTTGGCATATAAATTTGACACCTTACATCTACTAAAATCTCTGGCTGACAGGGGACATAAAGCCTCCCCTTCAAAATTACAATATTTAAAACAGGAAGTGACATATTTAGGCTACATAATTGCACCAGGAATTAGGAAATTGGCATCCAGCAGAGTACAAACAATCTTAAGCATGAAGCCTCCACAAACAAAATGACAAGTAAGAGCCCTATTGGGGAGTATTAGGTTTTTGCCGCCCATGGATCCCCTCATTTGGAGAATTAGCTAGACCACTAATACAATTAACAGGAAAAGATATGCCTGACCCCATCGATTGGTCAAAAACATTAGATCAAACAATTCAAACAATAAAACAAACTTTAGCTTCGGCCCTGGCACTTGGTCTTCCTGGCTATAAAAAGCCCATTACCTTGTTTATTCATGAAAAATCAGGCATTGCATCAGGTGTCCTAACATGACCATTTGGACATACACATCGACCAGCAGCATATTATTCAGTAACACTAGACCCAGTGGCAAAGGGAGCAGTTCCATGCTTAAGAGCAGTGGCAGCCACTATAGAAATAGTAAAAAGATCTAAAGATTTAGTGCTCGGACAACCTCTAACTTTAAAGTCCCCCATTAGGTTTTTGCTATCCTTTTAAAATCTCAGACCCGAACCTTCACCCAGTAGCACCTGGCTCGATATGAGGCTGAATTATTTACATCTGAAAGCATCACTTTTGAAAGATGTACCACCTTAAACCCAGCCACATTACTTCCATTGAAGCAGACTGGAGAAACTCTTCATGACTGCCTCCACCTAGTCCATGATGCTGAATTACCAAGACCCAATTTGACAGATACACTATTGCAAAACCCAGACCTCGAGCTGTTTACAGATGGCTCTTCATACCTATATGATGGCAGGAGAGTAGCTGCTGCTACTCTCTCCATGATTTCTCTCTCCACGAAATCATTTGGGCATCCCCCCTCCTTCCCACAGCATTCAAACAGCTGAACTTTGACTTTAACAAAAGCCTGTGAAGCTGTGAGAGGCCAGTCTACCAACATATATACTAATTCTAAATATGCTTTTGGGGTATGCCATGCAACTGGAGCCTTGTGGAAGTAATGAGGTTTTTTTAACATCAGCTGGCCAACAAATCATGCACATGAAATTAGTAGCCCAATTACTGGAAGCCATCCAATTACCAAAAGCCTTGGCAGTCATTCACTGCAGAGCCCATCAAAAGGATGACTCCACGTGACAAAAGGAAACAAATATGTAGATGAAACAGCCAAATGGATAGCATAAAAACTGTTGCCTCATAACATCATGGCTTCTACCCTAACAATAAACCCTGAATTACCTTACACAGAATTTCTGGATAAAGGAGAAGCTGAACAATGGGAACTAAAATTAGGGTCAAACTTTAAGGATTCTGGAGAGTCCCAGATGGCAGACCCATAGCCCCATGCCATCTCCTTAGATTAATTTGCCAAAGGTTACACACAAAAGGCATTGTGGGACACAAGACATATGGTAGATAGGAGAGTATGGTATATGTCTGGAGCCTATAGTAAGGTGACAAGGGTAGCCAGCATCTGTGAAACTTGCCAGCAAATAACACCACCTCCAGAAAAGCATTCCATGAAGGCGACAGACCTTGGACAGAAAAGCCCTTTGAAAAGATACAAATAGACTGTACACAGTTATCTAAGGCAAACGGTTATCAATATGTTCTGGCATGTAGGGACCAATTGACTCACTGGATGGAGGCCTTCCCATGCCACCATGCCACAGCCTTGAAACAGCCAGACACCTCCTTAAGGATATTGTGCCCAGATTTGGGGTACCCACTGTACTGGATATGGATAGGGGAAAACATTTCATAGCCCAGGTCCTCATTTATATATTTCAGGCCCTTGGCATCATCCAAAACCTCCATGTGCAATACTCCCCTCATTCCACTGGGGTGTGTGAGTGAGCTAACAAGAAAATTAAGATCCTATTGGGAAAGCTATGCCAAGAAACTCTTAGCCACAAGTGCTTCCCATCACTTTCTTTTATATTCCAACAAGACCTAGATGAGATATAGGAATCTCTCCCTTTGAAATTCTTTTTGGAAGTCCTCCAGACTCATTACAAGATCTGGATCCACACTCCCTCAGCTTAGATAAGGGGGATATGGTTCTCTCTTCTTATCTTTCAGCTCTTCACAAGAGACTACAGACCCTGTGGACACAGAGTGCCCTAACACAGACCTTGCCCTTGGAAGAGGCTCTGCATCCCTTTGAACCAGGAGATTGGGTGTGGATAAAATTCTTCACCAGAATATCACCACTACAACTATCTTTGACCGGGATTATTCTTCTGACACAAAGGATCACACTATGTACACATTACACATTGCTGCAACCACTACCTCTGAACAATGTTTTAATCTCACAGGAAGCCAACCTCAAATGATCATCACTGATTGCATTAACCTAGATAATATAGATCTCAAATGCAATCACACAGAAACCATTCCATTCTCATACAGTTACTTGAGGCTTCCCCCAGGATGGTTCTTTCTGTGTGGCTTGAAAGCTTTTTCATATCTTCCTGTAAATGTCACAGGTGGGCCTGGCACTCTAGGAAGATTGACAATGCTTATGCCCTCCTTGCAAAGACAACACTTTCCATATTTTAGAATCAGACTGTGATTCAAAAGTCTCCTTACTTACAAAAGCTGAATATGTTTCATTGGCAATCTCTCTAATAGGGTGCCATGGCTATCGGTGAGAAATTCCAGAAGCCTGAATAGCTTGGCATGTACCCTAGCCAAGAGTTAAATTCAACTTTCCATGCCTTGGATGCCCTCAAAAGAGAACTGAGACAGGTCAGGGAGGCCACCCTGAAGGATAGGGCAGCAATCAACTTATTACTCCAGCATAATTATGGATGCAAGGAATTCAAGGGACTGTTGTTTCCAATTAGAGGATAGCTCTGAACTTGTGGAAAAGAACATGCACCACTTGAAGGAGCTAGCACAGAATATTGGCCATGAATCATCTTTTCTGGATCTGTCTTGGCTTTTCTCATGGTTGTCGGACTTCCATTGGCTAAAAATCCTCATTTCAACCATTGTCACTGGCTGTATTGTGAGAGTCCTTCTGTGATGCCTCTGTCTATGCATTCCCCCTTGCCTCAGCTGCCTGAAAGCCTGTAGTCCTTCAGTAAGGGAAGAGAAACTGGGCTTTTTGTAAAAAAAAAAAAAAAAGGTATTGGAGGCATACATAATGCACCTCAGAATTATAACCTTCTGGGTTAAGGCATTCCTGGGCAGAGAGAGTCCAAAGGCTCATCACTAGTGAAGAGCAACCAATTTTGCATTGCTGTCAATAATGGATTAATCACTAAGAAGGGAAACTAAACAAGCAGCATTAAAAACCAGGCAGGGAAAGTCGTTCTATCACAGGATAAATAAGACGGACAAGAAAAGAAACCCCAGTGTAGAAGGAGAGGAGTTTTCTTGCTGGGGAAAAAAACCCTACATTTAAGAAATTAAAAAATCCTACAGGGTTAAAGAACCCTAAACTCCATTGAGAGTACAGCAGAAGGCAAGGTTTTGCAACGTATTGATGGGCCACTTTGTCCTGCCTTCTCCTTTAATGAAAAATGTATAAAACTTACTCAATACTTTGTTCTTGGCTCTTGGCATTTTGACCAGGAGCCCTTTTCCTTGGAGTATGCCAATAAAAAGCAATCAGAAAACCTGCACTTAGTGTCTGGTGTTTGTCATTGGCTTTGGCACCAGGCTCAGACCCAAATTGGGGACAACAGTATTCATAAAATTTTCTCAGCTGATGTATGCATTTTTGTACTGTTTTTGTTTTTGTTCCCAAGCCAGGGTCACTTGGTTGAGACAGGCAGCTATAGAAATTAAAAACTTTTTGCCGCAAAGATCTTTAAAAAGAGGCAACTGCCATTTGTACATTGTTTGGAGGGTAATCCATCTATTAGCAGCTATGGCCAAAAAGGCAAATCTTGGCTAGCATTATGTTTGCAGGAATTAACCTTCTTAAAGGCTGAGCTGAAAAAAGACTATAACCACCTTCAGCTGACCTAAATTCTTAGCTTTTTCCTACTTGCAGAGAGTTTTCAAACTGACAAAAGTATCTAGCCAAGGTTAATTTGGTTCTATTGATTTTTTTAACCAAAGCTTTAGTTGAAAAATGGCACTAAAGAATTGCACTTTATTCTGTTGGAAGTGAAATCCCAGTCTGTTCCAGCTGGGAGAAGCCAACGATGAAAGATTGGAAGACAGCGAGTTACCAAAAAGCAGGTTTATTACAGGAAGGCAATATAGTGACAGCAAAAGTGACATTCAACATTCCTGCCTTGCAAGCTAACTTCTGGGATCCAGGGAGGGGATTTTTATATGTTTTTTTTCTACCTTGAGGCAATGCGATTTTTCTTTTGTTTTAAGTATCTGCCCGGAGTTTTCCTTCCTGCCTCAAGTGTAGTTTCTTTTGTGTAGTTTAAATTTTGGGTGATAATCCCATCGGACCAGCCTGGGGAATTTCTGGTGGGCTAGGCAATTCCCATTATTTGGGATTACTTCCCTTGGAGGCAGGGCAGGGGAATCCCTATCAGCTGTGTTATTTGGTAATGGTTTTCTTTTGGTAAGCGCTGAGTGAGTGGTTTGTTTCGTTTAGTTGCAATGTTGTATTTGATGTGAAGTGCCCTTGGCTGATCCTCCAGGAATTTAATTTAAGCTTGTGAAGGGTTTTTTGTTTTTTTTCTTTCTGCCTTGAGAGGAAAAAAGCCGCAAAAAGGTGTCCGTTTATTCTGGTGTGGCTGCCTGTCTTTGCTGATGTTTTTGGGGACAAAAAAATATGACAAAATATACATGTGATGTGGAGGTTTCTGTCTTGGTGAGGGGTGTACCTAGGCAAATCTTCTGATAATTCCAACTACCTTTGTCATGAAACTGCCAATATTTTGAGGTGAGTAGGAGTATTTATGGAATTGAATATTTTTTAGACCAGTAAGAAACATCGTGTGGCTCTATGCATTCAGTAGCCCTCTGGCTACTCTTGTGTAAATGCTGGACTTACTAAGAGGCACCCCAAGTTTGACTCAGTCTTTTGTCTTCCTTTCCTAGAGTTTTCTTCTCTTTCAATACCTGCCTTGACTAAAATAAGAGAAAGCTGGGTGACCTTGGGTTAGTCACTCACATAGTTGTTGATGGAAAACCAGGAGAAAAGATTACTATGTGTGTTTGCTGCCTTGAGTTACTTATAAAGTAATAAGGCTGGGATAAAAAAAATCCAATAGAATTTTTTTGAAAGTCTAAACTGCTCTTCTAAAGAAACACAAAACCACCCTAATTTTGAAGTTAGAAACTTACAGGAAAGTAGAAGAAAGCTAGTTACTACACTAAATATCTTGAAAACAGAGCTCACTCCTCTAGCAATGTACTACTAAGTTACTAAGAGGCCAGTTTCCATTCCTTTCCCACTGTAGAAGCCAAAGCATGAAATCACCCCCTTTGCAAGCAATAAAAAAAGTATTCTTTCCACTTCTGGTTTTCTTGCTTAAGGCAGAAAAAAAAAGGAAACTTCAATTCTGGGTTTTGCAGTAGAAATAAGTTTGTTGTGGAAATAGCTAGTATCTTTTGCAAAAGTAAAAAGTTGAGGCTATATCTTATTTTCTTATTCTACTTCCCTAAAGAGGCTCAGAAGTGCAAGGTTTTTTCTTCTTTTCCCTTTTATCCTAACTTTTTCTCCTCAATTTTCCCATTCTTCTTTGAATTTCATACTTTAAAAAAATAGTAATTATAAAAAACAAAAAAAACCTATCTTCTTTTGTCGTTCTTATCTGCACTCAAGCCAAAAAACACTTCAGCCACAAAACTTTTCTTTCCCCAACCTCCATACCCATCACTCTCCCAAAGCAATGCACCAAAGCCTCCCTTTGCTGGCTTCTTCAAATCTCACCCCATCCTCCTCTGCCCCGCCCATCTGACTTCCAGCCAATCCCATCCAGAGGTTTATAGCCCAGCCCAGCCCTTCCTGCAGACTGCCAACAGCTGACAATTAAGGGTGTGTTTCTCTTTTGCAAGTTTCACCCTTGTCTTCCTGGCTAGCTTCTCTTCCCTACTCCATCCTGGCAAACTCTTCATGCTCTTGGTCTGCCATGCTTTCTTCTTCTGCACTTTTACCACTTTTATCAAAGCTGATTTCAGCTGCTTCTTCCTCAGAAATAACCTTCAGAGTCATTCCCCACCCCACCCCAACAGAATGAAAGTGGTAAAAGTGCAGAAGAAAAAATACTTGGCAATTCATGTGCTGTCCAGGCCTGTAGACATTTTGGGAAGCATTCAAATCCACCTGCAGGTAATGGTGCCTTTTTTTCAAAGAAGGGAGGCAACCGGCTTACGCCAGATATTTGAGGGGGCTGCTAACGGTGGGTGGGAGGGAAGCCAGCATTACAGGCTGACAACAGGATCAGAGCGAGAAAGCAGCAAAGGGAAGGTAGGTTCCAGGCAATCTGCAAAGACCATTTTTTTGGGGGGGGATCCCCCCCCCAGTTCTGCAACTTAACCCCTTAGACCCTGAGGCTCACCCAGCTGAGACCTGTGCTGGCCAGGCAGACGCACAAAGCCAGAATCCAGGGAAGCTTACCAGTCTGAGAAGCAGGCTCATGGCCAAATTGATAAGGCACAGTTTTGCCCCCTGGGTGATTCCCAGCGGGATTCACGTCCTGGTGAAGTCATAGTAAAAGGTCCAGCCAAGGAGTAAAAGTGCTGAAGTGAAACACCAGCATGCCCAGAACTTGCCTTATAGTCCCTCTGCCTCCATGGGAAGGCAGGCTGTTTCCGTATCAGGGAAATGGAAATCTTCTCAGGGCTTAATCTCCCTGGTTTATACTCCAATTTACATAAGGGAGGGAAATAAGCCTTTCTGGATTTTACATGCATCTCAGGATCAAAGCCCAGGGCAGGAACACCTCAAACACCTCAAACATGCAGGAAAACCAGCATGTAAACAAACCAAAGCAATTCCCCTACAAAACCAAGTTTCTGGACCCCAATTTTTTTTCTACTTCTAACAGCAAATTTGTTCTTTATTCTTTGGAATAAATGGATCTCCATTCTCCCAGTATGTCTAGATTGCATATTTTTCTAAAAATTTCTTCTGGTGCCACCCTGGCTTGTGAAACCCACAAATTATTCCTCTAAAATTACTGCATTGGGTAATGAAATGTCTGCAAGAGACAAACCAAACTCAGAAGGAACCAAAAACCCACATTCCTCCTCCTCCTCGCCCCAAACCACATTCCCCTTTAGCACTGATGATTTTCCCTAGTTAGGTAAAGAAACGTCTGCAAGACATCCAAGTTCAGAGAGGACCTCTTATTTCAACCCTGAGCTAGAAATATTCTCTTCTATTATTTGCTTTTCTTCATTAGGTCACCAAATGTTTTGGGTGATGAAATCTGAGTTCCAAACTTGAGAAAGTTTGGATGCTAGCAGAGGGCCTGGAGTTTGGTTCAATAAAATCAATAAAATCAGATTAAAGTCAGATTAACAAAATTGGAAGGGACATTGTAGGTCATCCAGTCCAACCTCCCACCCTCAAATATTGGAAGACTATTCTCCTATCTCCCCTAGTCCTTTTGGTCATTAAAATCAGATTAAAGTCATATCAGCAGAGTCAGAAGGGACCTTGGAGGTCATCTAGTCCAACCCACCACCTTCAAATATTGGAAGACTGCTCTCCTGTCTTTCTTGGTACTTTTATTCATTAATATCAGATTAAATTCAGAGCAACAGAGTTGGAAGGGACCTTATAGGTCATCTAGTCCAACCCCCCAACCTCAAATATTGGAAGAAAAATAAATCAACCAATCAGAGGATATCCTGTGGAATCGTGGCCACCAGGACTCATAGCCGAGACCATAATGCAATGCCTGCAACCTGTAGCAGACTCACGCATACAACCCAAGGTGTGGCTCCAGCACATGGATTATCCCTTTCTCATATTAAAAAGGGACCAAGTAAAGAACAACATGGAGCTTCTCAGCAACGTTGCTAACAGATCCTTAAAAGGAATAAAATCCACAAGAAATGAAGAAGGCAACACTCTAGGCTTTCTGGATACATCATCAGAGGCAGAGATGGCAAAATAGGAACATGTGTCCATTGTGAAGCCATCCACACCAACCAATGGGGCCACAGGCCCAAAAGGATGCAGAAGTGGTCAGATGTCCTCCAGATACTGCTGCTAGTAGAGACAAAAGAGGCATAGTTTTAAGATAGCCAGAAATGCCAATAAGGACTGTGATGTTGGTACTATTGTACACCTTGGCACGAATGATTTATCCTAAAAAGATGTACTTTCTCTGCAGAATCATTCCCAGAGCTTGGGACACAAACCTAACAGTATAGGCTGTAGGTTTACCTTTTCAGAGGTTTTACCAGTATATAAGAAACAAAGGCTAAGCACCAAAAAAATGGAGGCCTTTGAACTATGGTGCTGGAGAAGACTTCTTATGCAAGTCCCTTGGACTGCAAGGCAATGCAACTGGTCAGTCCTAGAGGAGATCAACCCTGAACTGCTCTTTGGAAGACCAAATCTTGATGATGAAACACAAATACTTTAACCACCTAATTGTTGTGGTCTGCCAGCTGCCAGCAGAGCTGGTGACAGACTTGAATGATGAGGAGGTTTGGAAGGAACTTGGGCCAGTCCTGGAGTCTGGGGAAGGCTCTGATGGATGCTCTGCATCAGAAGCAGAGATAGAGCCAGGGATGTCCAACATTTCCCAGTTATCTTCAGAGTTGGGGATAAGTGGGGAAGAAGAACAGCTGGACCCTGTTCTAGAGGTGTGTATGTGTAGAACTGTCAGAAGAGGAGAATAACTGAGGACCAGGAGCCAACTTGAGAAGAAAGGCACACATGGATGTTGAATGGCCCCTCCCTGGCTTGGGAATATATAGAAGCAAAAGGGGAGTGGTGTCATAGGAGACAACTGTTCAGATTTATTTTGGAAGATTTGCTCATCGTGGTTTGTATCTCAGAGGCTGCTTGAGAGAGTTTAGTTTACAACTCTGTGGCTGGAAGGAACTGATAAGTTATGTACTTCTTGGTAGGATTATTGCCCAGACATTTCTGTGTGTGAACGCCATGAATTCACACTAGCTATGTCACTGGCCCGAAAGAGTACTTGCAGGAGTCAGCTGGAGCCAGCCAGGAACAGGAGGGTGGGGCGGGCTGAGTCTGTATAGCCAGCTGGCTAGCAGAAGCCAGGAATACTGGCTTGAAACCTTTGGACTTGTATTGTTCATGAATTGGCAGAAGTTCAATTGGAACACCAGGACTTTGGGAGGCTGGAGGCAAAGCAGGCCCAGCTGCATGAGGCCATCCAGTGGATTCTTCAACCTAAATGTTAAAATTTGTACCCCGGAGTTTTTAATTGAAGTTTTTAAAAAATATTATTTATAAATAAAGAATAAATAAATAAAATAATATGTTTTTCATGCAAGTTCAAAAAAGGGACTTAAGACCGTCTTGTGTACTTACAATGGTTGCAACATCTCCAGAATCACATGATCAAAATTCAGCCACTGGAGAGCAATGCAAGAGGCCAGCAATAAAGAAGATCTAATGCAAGCGGGAGAGCAGAGCTGGCGTCGCGACGATACGGCATGCAATCTTGGAGATCTGAGATTGCAGCCGATATCTTTGCTCCTGGATGGTCCAAGTGGATCTAAACCATCCCGAAGAGATGATGAATGTAAAGAGTGCATCCTATCAATCCCAGGGATATCGCAAAGTCCCTGGTAGATCCAGGAGAAGCTCTTTTTGCCAGCGGCAAAGAGGCAGCCATTAAAGCTGCTGAAGTTGGGACAGCTCCGAAACAAAAGAGAACAGAAAGAGAGAGTGTGCCGGTTTGGTGAGAACTTTTTCTTTATTTTAAGACTTGAAAGGACACCCTAAGGGAAAGAAAGAATCTGTAAAAGTTTTGACAGAAATGATTAAGCGGTGATTTTAAACAGGAATGTCAAAGTAATTTTTTTTCACATTGCTGGATTTTCTACACATGATCTTATATTTTGAAACTGGACTAGCTTTTCTTCTTCTTTTTATATATTCTTCTCTCTATCTTAACATTTTTAAGAATGAGGGTTGATGCCTTGAATTGACTGGAGGTGATGACGGAGTTCACAAATTCCTCTCAGGAACTGCTGTAGTGTGGCATCTGGGAGAGAGTGTCTAGAAACCAACAACATGTGATGAATTCCAGTCGAAATGAAGGATTGTTATGTTGACGCATGTTGACTGTTTGCAGAACATTAGAAAACATTAAGGGGGTAGATAGGTAGATAGATAGGAATGTAGAAGGAAGAAACTCCAGCTGGAGCAAAGACTGTTAGAGGGATCATGATGAAGCACTTAAGACAGAAAAGGAAAGTTGGTTTAATAATGCTAAAGGGCAGCTATAGCTGCGGTGGTTTAGGGTTGCACTAATTAGGAGTGGGATGATAGATACGCTTAGGAACATGGGAAGGAAGCATGGAGAATTAGCCGGGAGGGCAGATATTAGGTTAATTACGAAGGGAGGATTATTGCAATAAAAGGTCTGAGAGGCAGTAGCTCTCAGCACTGGCTTTATACAGATATTTTCTTGTTCTCACTGACTTGGATAGGATGTATTATAAATAAACCATTATCTTAACTCCAGAAAAGTGAGTAACGTAGTTTATACCTAAAATCCCTATTTGCCTAGAAAGGCTGGCACTTAATTTCACACAAACTAGCAACTGTAGGAGAAGGCATTGGCCATCCAGAAACTTCAGGACAAGGTCACCAGGCTGGCACGGGAAAAGGAGCGGGGGCAGCAGGAGAGGAAAAACACCCAGTGTGACATCCGGGAGGCCTCGGATTGCCACGAATTTCTCGAGCAGGAGAACAAGGTTGCCCTCCGCCAACTGAGCGAGATGAAAGAAGAGCTGAAGAGCTCTGTGGAAATGCAGCACCCAGCTGGAGGACCTCAAGGATGCCCAGCAGAAACTCCAGCAGGAGCAGGAGTTGCTGTACACAGAGCTGGATGGAGCCATGACTGAGCTACTGGACACCTAAATGGGCCTGGAGGGGCTTTCCCAGGCCGTGGTGGAGTTGGGGGCTCTCCACACCCAGTTCCTGGAGGATGCCAACATTCTGCAGATGGCCAAGCCAGGGGAGGCAGCCAAATAGCTCCCCAGAAGGGCACACACACCCTGGCCTGGCACCACCACTACCACCTGGGAGTCTCCTTGATGGAGAGCATCCTTCAAACTGCATCCGAGAGAGCCCAAAAGACCCCTGGCCTCTGGAGGGAGACTACTGCATTTATGCATGCAGCCCTGTGCCCCGTGCCTCCAACCCAGCTTCAGATATTCAAGATTTTCTTGGCCACACACACACACAGGACATCCAAGATTTTCTTGGCCACACACACACACAGGACATCTGCCAGGCTTTAGAGCAGCTCCACCTCCCAAAGGGTTGCTGAGAAGACATCAGAGAGCTGCAAATGCACAGTTTGCAACTGGAGCAACAGTTGCAAACCTCACAAATGCAGAACCAGGCCGAGATAGACGCCCCCCAAATGAAGCTCAGGAAGGTGCTGCACCTGAAGATCCAGAGTGAGAAGGAGCTGCAGGAGCTGCTGCGCCAGCAGGAAGAGAAGCAGTGCCAGCTGAGTGACCAGAAGTGAGAAGTGCTGACCCTGCAAGAGGAAATGGCCCAGCTGAAGCTGGAGCTCTAGAAATCGGAGATGGATGCCACCACTCTGTGGAAGGAAATTAGCAGATGAGGCAGCAAAAAAAAAGATGCACGTATGGAAAGAGAAGTGAAGCTAATGGTTTTAGTTCCTGTTTTGAAATGGGATGTAAAACCAGAATTCACTGATGAAGAAGAGAAACAAATGAAATTTGAAGGTGCTACTTGTATAGATGGAAAATGGATAACAGAAAATGGATTACAAATACTTAATAAGCCTATTATAAGAAACATAATAGAGAAAGTACATGAGGGTACTCATTGGAGGACACAAGCACTTGTGGATTTTGTAAAGAGAAAATATATTTGTAGAGGTATGTTTACAATAGCTGTGCAAGTGAGTAGAAAGTGTATACATTGTATATGAATAAATAAGAAAATGATGCGTAAGAATTTACAAGGAGGAAGAGATTTAGCTACCTGGCCATTTCAGAGAATATAAGTTGATTATACTGAAATCCAGCAGTAGGTACATTGAAATACCTATTAGTGATTGTTAATCATTTGACTGGATGGGTAGAAGCTTTTCTGTGTGCAAGGGCAAATGCACAAATAACTATAAAGTTGATATTAGTACAGATAATACCTAGATATGGATTGGTTGAATCCATTGATAGTGATAGAGGTACACATTTCACTTCTAATGTGGGAAAGAGAATAATGAAGGGGCTAGGTATAGACTGGCAGCTACACCTGGCTGGCCATGCCCCTTCCTCAGGTAAGGTGGAACAAAAGAACCAGACTATAAAAAACACTTTAAAGAAATTGATGTTAGAACTTCAATTACCATGGACGAAAAGTTTACCTCTAGTTCTATTGCATATGTGTACATGTCCAAGAACGGATGTTGGGATTTCATCGTATGAAATGTTTGGAATACCTTATACTGGAAGTGTTGGTATGCCTAGGATAGAACCTAAAAGATATTTTTCTTAGAAAATATATACAAGGGCTTTCCCAGTGTTTTTTTTTTTTCTTTTAAGGTCTAAAGGACTTTTGGCAAAAACACCACCTTTTGATTTCCAAGTGCATGATTTTAAGAGTGGAGACTGGGTTCTGATAAAGCAGTGGAGAGTTTTGGGAAAGCTGAGGCTTATTTGGAAGGACCATTCCAGGTGCTGTTGACCACTGAATTGTCTGTGAGGGCACGTGAGCGAGGTTAGACACATCATTCGTGTGTTCTGGCAGATCATTCCTGTTTTTGGCAGAAGCAAGTTTTAAGAAGACTGGACATTTTTTTTTTTTAACATAGTGGTTGTAGTGAGTATATGTGTAGTTTAGCTTAGCTTTATAGAAATTTGGGAGGAGAAATTGATTATTTGGTTGAGCATAATACATTTTTTCCTTATATTGTTGATTATTTTGAAACATTGAAACAGTAGATTGGTGTACACGGATATTGTGTCCTTTGAGTGCAGAAGAAGATAAAGAAGTCGATGTAAGTCCCCAAAGACCGGTTGTAAGTTTTGAAGTGTAAAACTACATACGTTAAGGTGGGTGGGGGCCTAGTCTATTAGTTAAAATGAAGTTGATCGTGATTATTGCCTTGTGTGGGGTAGGAATGGAGGCTACTGAAATATGCCCTAGTTATCCAGTAACGTGGCAACTGTTATGTTTCCAGACTGAACCCAACAGTACAAAATATGACGGGCAGATATCACTAGCATTGATGGAACCTAGGGCTGAGGCTGGTATCTGTATAAGATCCACCATAGATGATGGTTTGTTTTTGGGAAAATAGCCAGCATATAACTGCACATATGATATTGCAATAAATCATAAGGACTTATCTAAGAAAATGGAGCAATTATATGATACTTGTTTTGAAATGTTTGGTAATTATTTTCCTTCTTATATGAGACTTAGAGCTCTGGAAGATATATTATTTATGCCATTCATTGAATTAAAAAGTGCTCAGGAGGAGTTGATGTTTTTGTGTGGCAGTTTAGCTATTGCAAAACCTCCATTTACCTGGAGAGGCAGATGTACAGTGTGATATATCGAAGCTCCGAGAATTTTAAGTAGAAGTGTAAGATATGTTAAAGGATAAGAGCCTGTTGTTGCTAAAAGTGAAAATGTTTTTCTGGAATTAATGAGAGAAGCTTTGAATAGTTCTTCTTTTTGTGTAAAAGGAGAGACTAGAGTTACAAATATCATGTCTATTTTTTTTATAGGAGTTCCAGTACCAGGAAAGTTCTTGATGGGTGAATCTAGGATTATTATACATCTTAATGCTTATACTTTGTATAATTTGTCAAAGGTGATTATTTGATTGGTGCTCATGTGAAACCAACTAAAGGGGCAAATCAGAAAAAGCTGGTTATTGAAGTTAAGACAGCTTTTCCAGCTTAAGATTGTGTTAAGTATAAACATCCAGAGAAAAAGAATGAAAAAACAGTTTATAATTATTTGCTTACTAAAGAGATTTTTCATTGTACAGAGGTTGAGGAAGTAGATGAAATGACACATGTGTTATATCTACCTAGAGGTTGGTTTATGTTTTGTGGAGCATATGCATATGCATTTATACCAGCTAATGAACAGGTGGTCCTTATACAATTGTTCGTTTAACAACTATTATGGCAACTAGTATGGCAAATATTAAGGATATAAACAAAAATAACTAAATTATACTATGAAGGTATAAATTCTAGTTTATATCATGATCCTAGGTTTTATATGGAACCTGTGCAGGATAATACAATAGTAAGAGAGGAACATAAACAAGAACATGTCCATGTACAAGAGCATGAGAATGTTTATATACCTAAAGAAAGTAAAGAACATCATATTATTATATATATTTATCCTACACTTGGATAGCCAGTGGCCCAATGGGGAGCTGAACATGAGTCTGTAGGGAACCATGTGAAGAAATATACAGGTAAAAGATCAGAGTTTAGTGATGCTTATTCTCCAGATTGTGATGATGAAGTGGTAGTATTATCTAAAATAGAAGCAGGTGTTCTAGGAATATTTGCTTGGGGAGCTACATACTATAATAATATGAAGTTGGGACATTTAGCTTGTCCTTAGGCTAAGAATATTAATGTAATTTCCTCTGCTACTGCAACCCTAGCTGAGGAGATGGGAGAAATAAGGAAGTCTGTGTTACAAAACCGGATAGTAATTGATTACATACTTCTTAGAATGGGTCATGGGCGTGAGGAATTTGGAGCAACAGCTGCAAACCTCACAAACACAGAACCAGGCCAAGATAGACAGCACCCAAAAAAGCTCAGGAAGGGGCTGCACCTGAAGATCCAGAGTGAGAAGGAACTGCAGGAGCTGCTGCACTAGCAGGAAGAGAAGCAGTGCCAGCTGAGTGACCAGAAGTGGGGAGTGCCGACCCTGTGAGAGGAAATGGCCCAGCTGAAGCTGGAGCTCTAGAAATCAGAGATGGACGCCACCACTCTGTGGAAGGAAATTAGCGGGAGCCGACGCCATGATGCACAGGAGAAGATCTGGCTGCAGCAGCAGGTTGGGAAGTTAAGAGAGCTGCTTCTACAGAAGGACACTGAGCACACAAATGTCCTGACCAACCACGTGAAGCAGGTGAGGTGCCTGGAGGAGCTGCTGTGCCAGGCCCAGCAGCTGTTGCAGCACCATCAAAAGATGGAGGAGACCCTGAAGTAGGCCCTCTCCACATTGTTGGCTGAAGTGTCCAGCCTCACTGAGGTCCAGTACCTTGGGGATCTGTTATAGTGTGGCATCTGGGAGAGTCTGCCACATTTTTCACACCCCGGTAGGTAGTGGCACCAAGAAACCAATATTTGATCTATATGTAAGTCTATCATGATCACTTGCTTACCAGCCACACAAAGGTAGCCATAGTTTTAAAAACAATTCACTATTAATCCAAGGATACTAGCTTAATTTCAAACAAATTAGCAGCTGGAGGAGAAGATGTTGGCCAGCCAGAAGCTCCAGGACAGGGTCACCAGGCTGGTACAGGAAAAGGAGCGGGGGCAGCAGGAGAGGAAAAAATGCCCAGTGTGACATCCAGGAGGCCTTGGATTGCCACAAGTTTCTTGAGCAGGAGAACGAGGTTGCCCTCCACCAGCTGAGCAAGACTGAAGGCCAGACTCACCACTCTGCAGGAATGCAGCACCCAGCTAGAGTACCTCAAGGTCACCCAGCAGAAGCTCCAGCAGGAGCAGGAGTCACTCTGCACAGAGCTGGATGGAGCCATGTCTGAGCTACTGGACACCTAAATGGGCCTGGAGGGGCTTTCCCAGGCCATGGTGGAGTTGGGGGCCCTTCACACCCAGTTCCTGGAGGATGCCAACATTCTGCAGATGGCCAAGGCAGGGGAGGCAGCCAAGTGGCGCCCCAGAAGAGCGCACACACCCCGGCCTGGCACCACCACTACCACCTGGGAGTCTCCTTGATGGAGAGCATCCTTCAAACTGCACCCCTGAGAGCCCAAAAGACCCCTGGCCTCTGGAGGGAGACTACTGCATTTATGCATTCAGCCCCGATGCCTCCACCCCAGCTCTCAAATATTCAAGACTTCCTGGCTGCACACACACACAGGACATCTGCCTGGCCTTAGAGCAACTCCACCTCCTCCCAAAGGGTTGCTGAGAAGATATCAGAGAGCTGTGGGCACACAGTTTGCAGCTGCAGCAACAGCTGCAAACCTCACAAATGCAGAACCAGGCCGAGAGAGACACCACCCAAAGAAGCTCAGGAAGGGGCTGCACCTGAAGATCCAGAGTGAAAAGGAGCTGCAGTAGCTGCTGCGCCAGCAGGAAGAGAAGCAGTGCCAGCTGAGTGACCAGAAGTGGGGAGTGCCGACCCTGTGAGAGGAAATGGCCCAGCTGAAGCTGGAGCTCTAGAAATCAGAGATGGACGCCACCACTCTGTGGAAGGAAATTAGTGGGAGCCGACGCCATGATGCACAGGAGAAGATCTGGCTACAGCAGCAGGTTGAGAAGTTAAGAGAGCTGCTTCTACAGAAGGACACTGAGCACACAAATGTCCTGACCAACCACGTGAAGCAGGTGAGGTGCCTGGAGGAGCTGCTGTGCCAGGCCCAGCAGCAGTTGCAGCACCATCAAAAGATGGAGGAGACCCTGAACTAGGCCCTCTCCACATTGTTGGCTGAAGTGTCCAGCCTCACTGAGGTCCAGTACCTTGGGGATCTGTTATAGTGTGGCATCTGGGAGAGTCTGCCACATTTTTCACACCCCGGTAGGTAGTGGCACCAAGAAACCATTATTTGATCTATATGCAAGTCTATCATGATCACTTGCTTACCAGCCACACAAAGGTAGCCATAGTTTTAAAAACAATTCACTATTAACCCAAGGATACTAGCTTAATTTCAAACAAATTAGCAGCTGGAGGAGAAGGTGTTGGCCACCCAGAAGCTCCAGGACAGGGTCACCAGGCTGGCACAGGAAAAGGAGCGGGGGCAGCAGGAGAGGAAAAAATGCCCAGTGTGACATCCAGGAGGCCTTGGATTGCCACAAGTTTCTTGAGCAGGAGAACGAGGTTGCCCTCCACCAGCTGAGCAAGACGAAAGAAGAGCTGAAGGCCAGACTCACCACTCTGCAGAAATGCAGGATCCAGCTAGAGTACCTCAAGGTCACCCAGCAGAAGCTCCAGCAGGAGCAGGAGTCACTCTGCACAGAGCTGGATGGAGCCATGTCTGAGCTACTGGACACCTAAATGGGCCTGGAGGGGCTTTCCCAAGCCATGGTGGAGTTGGGGGCTCTCCACACCCAGTTCCTGGAGGATGCCAACATTCTGCAGATGGCCAAGCCAGGGGAGGCTTCGTCAAGATCACCGTCTAAGTAGAAGCCAACCTTTCTCATGCTCAATTCAAAAAGTTGGATTCTGCTGTGAATTCTTTGGACCACTTAGATGGACTTTCTGGCAAGGATCATCCAGGGGAACAAAAAAAGACCCTTTTCTGCATGGGTTCCCAACTCTGAGGAACTTCATGTCCCCTGCAAGGTAAGATCCACACCCACCCACCCTCTTGGCCTTCCGAGGGCCTCCATCAACAGGCTTGGAGAGGGATTGTGTCTTTCTGGATGCAGTTAAAAAAACAAGACCACCCTCAAAAACAACCTCCCAGTGAGTCTCCTTGCTCTCTTCCTCTCCGTCTTTGTCAATTTAGAATTTACTTAATGTTACTATTTACTGCTTTCATGTTTGAATGCTTTAAAGCTACCAAGAGCCACCTGCAGGTGAGATAGGCAGCATAGAGATTAAATAAATGCATTCAGAGTAAACCATATTTACTCCCCAGAGGAGAACGACACCACACACAGAACAGCACACATTCTGCTAGGTCAGAAGGTCTCCAAGGATTGGCTCCAGCAGGAGTCTGAAAGCTAGGAAGACTAAATCTCTGGTCCCTGTGACCAGCCCAGATTGGATCCTGAAACTGACCCCCTGCTCTCAGTGGGAAGGACAAATAAATCAACCAATCAGAGGATATCCTGTGGAATCGTGGCCACCAGGACTCATAGCCGAGACCATAATGCAATGCCTGCAACCTGTAGCAGACTCACGCATACAACCCAAGGTGTGGTTCCAGCACATGGATTATCCCTTTGTCATATTAAAAAGGGACCAAGTAAAGAACAACATGGAGCTTCTCAGCAACGTTGCTAACAGATCCTTAAAAGGAATAAAATCCACAAGAAATGAAGAAGGCAACACTCTAGGCTTTCTGGATACATCATCAGAGGCAGATATGGCAAAATAGGAACATGTGTCCATTGTGAAGCCATCCACACCAACCAATGGGGCCACAGGCCCAAAAGGATGCAGAAGTAGTCAGATGTCCTCCAGATACTGCTGCTAGTAGAGACAAAAGAGGCATAGTTTTAAGATAGCCAGAAATGCCAATAAGGACTGTGATGTTGGTACTATTGTACACCTTGGCACGAATGATTTATCCTAAAAAGATGTACTTTCTCTGCAGAATCATTCCCAGAGCTTGGGACACAAACCTAACAGTATAGGCTGTAGGTTTACCTTTTCAGAGGTTTTACCAGTATATAAGAAACAAAGGCTAAGCACCAAAAAAATGGAGGCCTTTGAACTATGGTGCTGGAGAAGACTTCTTATGCAAGTCCCTTGGACTGCAAGGCAATGCAACTGGTCAGTCCTAGAGGAGATCAACCCTGAACTGCTCTTTGGAAGACCAAATCTTGATGATGAAACACAAATACTTTAACCACCTAATTGTTGTGGTCTGCCAGCTGCCAGCAGAGCTGGTGACAGACTTGAATGATGAGGAGGTTTGGAAGGAACTTGGGCCAGTCCTGGAGTCTGGGGAAGGCTCTGATGGATGCTCTGCATCAGAAGCAGAGATAGAGCCAGGGATGTCCAACATTTCCCAGTTATCTTCAGAGTTGGGGATAAGTGGGGAAGAAGAACAGCTGGACCCTGTTCTAGAGGTGTGTATGTGTAGAACTGTCAGAAGAGGAGAATAACTGAGGACCAGGAGCCAACTTGAGAAGAAAGGCACACATGGATGTTGAATGGCCCCTCCCTGGCTTGGGAATATATAGAAGCAAAAGGGGAGTGGTGTCATAGGAGACAACTGTTCAGATTTATTTTGGAAGATTTGCTCATCGTGGTTTGTATCTCAGAGGCTGCTTGAGAGAGTTTAGTTTACAACTCTGTGGCTGGAAGGAACTGATAAGTTATGTACTTCTTGGTAGGATTATTGCCCAGACATTTCTGTGTGTGAACGCCATGAATTCACACTAGCTATGTCACTGGCCCGAAAGAGTACTTGCAGGAGTCAGCTGGAGCCAGCCAGGAACAGGAGGGTGGGGCGGGCTGAGTCTGTATAGCCAGCTGGCTAGCAGAAGCCAGGAACACTGGCTTGAAACTTTGGACTTGTATTGTTCATGAATTGGCAGAAGTTCAATTGGAACACCAGGACTTTGGGAGGCTGGAGGCAAAGCAGGCCCAGCTGCATGAGGCCATCCAGTGGATTCTTCAACCTAAATGTTAAAATTTGTACCCCGGAGTTTTTAATTGAAGATTTTAAAAAATATTATTTATAAATAAAGAATAAATAAATAAAATAATATGTTTTTCATGCAAGTTCAAAAAAGGGACTTAAGACCGTCTTGTGTACTTACAATGGTTGCAACATCTCCAGAATCACATGATCAAAATTCAGCCACTGGAGAGCAATGCAAGAGGCCAGCAATAAAGAAGATCTAATGCAAGCGGGAGAGCAGAGCTGGCGTCGCGACGATACGGCATGCAATCTTGGAGATCTGAGATTGCAGCCGATATCTTTGCTCCTGGATGGTCCAAGTGGATCTAAACCATCCCGAAGAGATGATGAATGTAAAGAGTGCATCCTATCAATCCCAGGGATATCGCAAAGTCCCTGGTAGATCCAGGAGAAGCTCTTTTTGCCAGCGGCAAAGAGGCAGCCATTAAAGCTGCTGAAGTTGGGACAGCTCCGAAACAAAAGAGAACAGAAAGAGAGAGTGTGCCGGTTTGGTGAGAACTTTTTCTTTATTTTAAGACTTGAAAGGACACCCTAAGGGAAAGAAAGAATCTGTAAAAGTTTTGACAGAAATGATTAAGCGGTGATTTTAAACAGGAATGTCAAAGTAATTTTTTTTCACATTGCTGGATTTTCTACACATGATCTTATATTTTGAAACTGGACTAGCTTTTCTTCTTCTTTTTATATATTCTTCTCTCTATCTTAACATTTTTAAGAATGAGGGTTGATGCCTTGAATTGACTGGAGGTGATGACGGAGTTCACAAATTCCTCTCAGGAACTGCTGTAGTGTGGCATCTGGGAGAGAGTGTCTAGAAACCAACAACATGTGATGAATTCCAGTCGAAATGAAGGATTGTTATGTTGACGCATGTTGACTGTTTGCAGAACATTAGAAAACATTAAGGGGGTAGATAGGTAGATAGATAGGAATGTAGAAGGAAGAAATTCCAGCTGGAGAAAAGACTGTTAGAGGGATCATGATGAAGCACTTAAGACAGAAAAGGAAAGTTGGTTTAATAATGCTAAAGGGCAGCTATAGCTGTGGTGGTTTAGGGTTGCACTAATTAGGAGTGGGATGATAGATACGCTTAGGAACATGGGAAGGAAGCATGGAGAATTAGCCGGGAGGGCAGATATTAGGTTAATTACGAAGGGAGGATTATTGCAATAAAAGGTCTGAGAGGCAGTAGCTCTCAGCACTGGCTTTATACAGATATTTTCTTGTTCTCACTGACTTGGATAGGATGTATTATAAATAAACCATTATCTTAACTCCAGAAAAGTGAGTAACGTAGTTTATACCTAAAATCCCTATTTGCCTAGAAAGGCTGGCACTTAATTTCACACAAACTAGCAACTGTAGGAGAAGGCATTGGCCATCCAGAAACTTCAGGACAAGGTCACCAGGCTGGCACGGGAAAAGGAGCGGGGGCAGCAGGAGAGGAAAAACACCCAGTGTGACATCCGGGAGGCCTCGGATTGCCACGAATTTCTCGAGCAGGAGAACAAGGTTGCCCTCCGCCAACTGAGCGAGATGAAAGAAGAGCTGAAGAGCTCTGTGGAAATGCAGCACCCAGCTGGAGGACCTCAAGGATGCCCAGCAGAAACTCCAGCAGGAGCAGGAGTTGCTGTACACAGAGCTGGATGGAGCCATGACTGAGCTACTGGACACCTAAATGGGCCTGGAGGGGCTTTCCCAGGCCGTGGTGGAGTTGGGGGCTCTCCACACCCAGTTCCTGGAGGATGCCAACATTCTGCAGATGGCCAAGCCAGGGGAGGCAGCCAAATAGCTCCCCAGAAGGGCACACACACCCTGGCCTGGCACCACCACTACCACCTGGGAGTCTCCTTGATGGAGAGCATCCTTCAAACTGCATCCGAGAGAGCCCAAAAGACCCCTGGCCTCTGGAGGGAGACTACTGCATTTATGCATGCAGCCCTGTGCCCCGTGCCTCCAACCCAGCTTCAGATATTCAAGATTTTCTTGGCCACACACACACACAGGACATCCAAGATTTTCTTGGCCACACACACACACAGGACATCTGCCAGGCTTTAGAGCAGCTCCACCTCCCAAAGGGTTGCTGAGAAGACATCAGAGAGCTGCAAATGCACAGTTTGCAACTGGAGCAACAGTTGCAAACCTCACAAATGCAGAACCAGGCCGAGATAGACGCCCCCCAAATGAAGCTCAGGAAGGTGCTGCACCTGAAGATCCAGAGTGAGAAGGAGCTGCAGGAGCTGCTGCGCCAGCAGGAAGAGAAGCAGTGCCAGCTGAGTGACCAGAAGTGAGAAGTGCTGACCCTGCAAGAGGAAATGGCCCAGCTGAAGCTGGAGCTCTAGAAATCGGAGATGGATGCCACCACTCTGTGGAAGGAAATTAGCAGATGAGGCAGCAAAAAAAAAGATGCACGTATGGAAAGAGAAGTGAAGGTAATGGTTTTAGTTCCTGTTTTGAAATGGGATGTAAAACCAGAATTCACTGATGAAGAAGAGAAACAAATGAAATTTGAAGGTGCTACTTGTATAGATGGAAAATGGATAACAGAAAATGGATTACAAATACTTAATAAGCCTATTATAAGAAACATAATAGAGAAAGTACATGAGGGTACTCATTGGAGGACACAAGCACTTGTGGATTTTGTAAAGAGAAAATATATTTGTAGAGGTATGTTTACAATAGCTGTGCAAGTGAGTAGAAAGTGTATACATTGTATATGAATAAATAAGAAAATGATGCGTAAGAATTTACAAGGAGGAAGAGATTTAGCTACCTGGCCATTTCAGAGAATACAAGTTGATTATACTGAAATCCAGCAGTAGGTACATTGAAATACCTATTAGTGATTGTTGATCATTTGACTGGATGGGTAGAAGCTTTTCTGTGTGCAAGGACAAATGCACAAATAACTATAAAGTTGATATTAGTACAGATAATACCTAGATATGGATTGGTTGAATCCATTGATAGTGATAGAGGTACACATTTCACTTCTAATGTGGGAAAGAGAATAATGAAGGGGCTAGGTATAGACTGGCAGCTACACCTGGCTGGCCATGCCCCTTCCTCAGGTAAGGTGGAACAAAAGAACCAGACTATAAAAAACACCTTAAAGAAATTGATGTTAGAACTTCAATTACCATGGACGAAAAGTTTACCTCTAGTTCTATTGCATATGTGTACATGTCCAAGAACGGATGTTGGGATTTCATCGTATGAAATGTTTGGAATACCTTATACTGGAAGTGTTGGTATGCCTAGGATAGAACCTAAAAGATATTTTTCTTAGAAAATATATACAAGGACTTTCCCAGTGTTTTTTTCTTTTTCTTTTAAGGTCTAAAGGACTTTTGGCAAAAACACCACCTTTTGATTTCCAAGTGCATGATTTTAAGAGTGGAGACTGGGTTCTGATAAAGCAGTGGAGAGTTTTGGGAAAGCTGAGGCTTATTTGGAAGGACCATTCCAGGTGCTGTTGACCACTGAATTGTCTGTGAGGGCACGTGAGCGAGGTTAGACACATCATTCGTGTGTTCTGGCAGATCATTCCTGTTTTTGGCAGAAGCAAGTTTTAAGAAGACTGGACATTTTTTTTTTTTTAACATAGTGGTTGTAGTGAGTATATGTGTAGTTTAGCTTAGCTTTATAGAAATTTGGGAGGAGAAATTGATTATTTGGTTGAGCATAATACATTTTTTCCTTATATTGTTGATTATTTTGAAACATTGAAACAGTAGATTGGTGTACACGGATATTGTGTCCTTTGAGTGCAGAAGAAGATAAAGAAGTCGATGTAAGTCCCCAAAGACCGGTTGTAAGTTTTGAAGTGTAAAACTACATACGTTAAGGTGGGTGGGGGCCTAGTCTATTAGTTAAAATGAAGTTGATCGTGATTATTGCCTTGTGTGGGGTAGGAATGGAGGCTACTGAAATATGCCCTAGTTATCCAGTAACGTGGCAACTGTTATGTTTCCAGACTGAACCCAACAGTACAAAATATGACGGGCAGATATCACTAGCATTGATGGAACCTAGGGCTGAGGCTGGTATCTGTATAAGATCCACCATAGATGATGGTTTGTTTTTGGGAAAATAGCCAGCATATAACTGCACATATGATATTGCAATAAATCATAAGGACTTATCTAAGAAAATGGAGCAATTATATGATACTTGTTTTGAAATGTTTGGTAATTATTTTCCTTCTTATATGAGACTTAGAGCTCTGGAAGATATATTATTTATGCCATTCATTGAATTAAAAAGTGCTCAGGAGGAGTTGATGTTTTTGTGTGGCAGTTTAGCTATTGCAAAACCTCCATTTACCTGGAGAGGCAGATGTACAGTGTGATATATCGAAGCTCCGAGAATTTTAAGTAGAAGTGTAAGATATGTTAAAGGATAAGAGCCTGTTGTTGCTAAAAGTGAAAATGTTTTTCTGGAATTAATGAGAGAAGCTTTGAATAGTTCTTCTTTTTGTGTAAAAGGAGAGACTAGAGTTACAAATATCATGTCTATTTTTTTTATAGGAGTTCCAGTACCAGGAAAGTTCTTGATGGGTGAATCTAGGATTATTATACATCTTAATGCTTATACTTTGTATAATTTGTCAAAGGTGATTATTTGATTGGTGCTCATGTGAAACCAACTAAATGGGCAAATCAGAAAAAGCTGGTTATTGAAGTTAAGACAGCTTTTCCAGCTTAAGATTGTGTTAAGTATAAACATCCAGAGAAAAAGAATGAAAAAACAGTTTATAATTATTTGCTTACTAAAGAGATTTTTCATTGTACAGAGGTTGAGGAAGTAGATGAAATGACACATGTGTTATATCTACCTAGAGGTTGGTTTATGTTTTGTGGAGCATATGCATATGCATTTATACCAGCTAATGAACAGGTGGTCCTTATACAATTGGTCGTTTAACAACTATTATGGCAACTAGTATGGCAAATATTAAGGATATAAACAAAAATAACTAAATTATACTATGAAGGTATAAATTCTAGTTTATATCATGATCCTAGGTTTTATATGGAACCTGTGCAGGATAATACAATAGTAAGAGAGGACATAAACAAGAACATGTCCATGTACAAGAGCATGAGAATGTTTATATACCTAAAGAAAGTAAAGAACATCATATTATTATATATATTTATCCTACACTTGGATGGCCAGTGGCCCAATGGGGAGCTGAACATGAGTCTGTAGGGAACCATGTGAAGAAATATACAGGTAAAAGATCAGAGTTTAGTGATGCTTATTCTCCAGATTGTGATGATGAAGTGGTAGTATTATCTAAAATAGAAGCAGGTGTTCTAGGAATATTTGCTTGGGGAGCTACATACTATAATAATATGAAGTTGGGACATTTAGCTTGTCCTTAGGCTAAGAATATTAATGTAATTTCCTCTGCTACTGCAACCCTAGCTGAGGAGATGGGAGAAATAAGGAAGTCTGTGTTACAAAACCGCATAGTAATTGATTACATACTTCTTAGAATGGGTCATGGGCGTGAGGAATTTGGAGCAACAGCTGCAAACCTCACAAACACAGAACCAGGCCAAGATAGACAGCACCCAAAAAAGCTCAGGAAGGGGCTGCACCTGAAGATCCAGAGTGAGAAGGAGCTGCAGGAGCTGCTGCACTAGCAGGAAGAGAAGCAGTGCCAGCTGAGTGACCAGAAGTGGGGAGTGCCGACCTGTGAGAGGAAATGGCCCAGCTGAAGCTGGAGCTCTAGAAATCAGAGATGGACGCCACCATTCTGTGGAAGGAAATTAGCGGGAGCCGACGCCATGATGCACAGGAGAAGATCTGGCTGCAGCAGCAGGTTGGGAAGTTAAGAGAGCTGCTTCTACAGAAGGACACTGAGCACACAAATGTCCTGACCAACCACGTGAAGCAGGTGAGGTGCCTGGAGGAGCTGCTGTGCCAGGCCCAGCAGCTGTTGCAGCACCATCAAAAGATGGAGGAGACCCTGAAGTAGGCCCTCTCCACATTGTTGGCTGAAGTGTCCAGCCTCACTGAGGTCCAGTACCTTGGGGATCTGTTATAGTGTGGCATCTGGGAGAGTCTGCCACATTTTTCACACCCCAGTAGGTAGTGGCACCAAGAAACCAATATTTGATCTATATGCAAGTCTATCATGATCACTTGCTTACCAGCCACACAAAGGTAGCCATAGTTTTAAAAACAATTCACTATTAATCCAAGGATACTAGCTTAATTTCAAACAAATTAGCAGCTGGAGGAGAAGATGTTGGCCAGCCAGAAGCTCCAGGACAGGGTCACCAGGCTGGTACAGGAAAAGGAGCGGGGGCAGCAGGAGAGGAAAAAATGCCCAGTGTGACATCCAGGAGGCCTTGGATTGCCACAAGTTTCTTGAGCAGGAGAACGAGGTTGCCCTCCACCAGCTGAGCAAGACTGAAGGCCAGACTCACCACTCTGCAGGAATGCAGCACCCAGCTAGAGTACCTCAAGGTCACCCAGCAGAAGCTCCAGCAGGAGCAGGAGTCACTCTGCACAGAGCTGGATGGAGCCATGTCTGAGCTACTGGACACCTAAATGGGCCTGGAGGGGCTTTCCCAGGCCATGGTGGAGTTGGGGGCCCTTCACACCCAGTTCCTGGAGGATGCCAACATTCTGCAGATGGCCAAGGCAGGGGAGGCAGCCAAGTGGCGCCCCAGAAGAGCGCACACACCCCGGCCTGGCACCACCACTACCACCTGGGAGTCTCCTTGATGGAGAGCATCCTTCAAACTGCACCCCTGAGAGCCCAAAAGACCCCTGGCCTCTGGAGGGAGACTACTGCATTTATGCATTCAGCCCCGATGCCTCCACCCCAGCTCTCAAATATTCAAGACTTCCTGGCTGCACACACACACAGGACATCTGCCTGGCCTTAGAGCAACTCCACCTCCTCCCAAAGGGTTGCTGAGAAGATATCAGAGAGCTGTGGGCACACAGTTTGCAGCTGCAGCAACAGCTGCAAACCTCACAAATGCAGAACCAGGCCGAGAGAGACACCACCCAAAGAAGCTCAGGAAGGGGCTGCACCTGAAGATCCAGAGTGAAAAGGAGCTGCAGTAGCTGCTGCGCCAGCAGGAAGAGAAGCAGTGCCAGCTGAGTGACCAGAAGTGGGGAATGCCGACCCTGTGAGAGGAAATGGCCCAGCTGAAGCTGGAGCTCTAGAAATCAGAGATGGACGCCACCACTCTGTGGAAGGAAATTAGTGGGAGCCGACGCCATGATGCACAGGAGAAGATCTGGCCACAGCAGCAGGTTGGGAAGTTAAGAGAGCTGCTTCTACAGAAGGACACTGAGCACACAAATGTCCTGACCAACCACGTGAAGCAGGTGAGGTGCCTGGAGGAGCTGCTGTGCCAGGCCCAGCAGCTGTTGCAGCACCATCAAAAGATGGAGGAGACCCTGAAGTAGGCCCTCTCCACATTGTTGGCTGAAGTGTCCAGCCTCACTGAGGTCCAGTACCTTGGGGATCTGTTATAGTGTGGCATCTGGGAGAGTCTGCCACATTTTTCACACCCCGGTAGGTAGTGGCACCAAGAAACCATTATTTGATCTATATGCAAGTCTATCATGATCACTTGCTTACCAGCCACACAAAGGTAGCCATAGTTTTAAAAACAATTCACTATTAACCCAAGGATACTAGCTTAATTTCAAACAAATTAGCAGCTGGAGGAGAAGGTGTTGGCCACCCAGAAGCTCCAGGACAGGGTCACCAGGCTGGCACAGGAAAAGGAGCAGGGGCAGCAGGAGAGGAAAAAATGCCCAGTGTGACATCCAGGAGGCCTTGGATTGCCACAAGTTTCTTGAGCAGGAGAACGAGGTTGCCCTCCACCAGCTGAGCAAGACGAAAGAAGAGCTGAAGGCCAGACTCACCACTCTGCAGGAATGCAGGATCCAGCTAGAGTACCTCAAGGTCACCCAGCAGAAGCTCCAGCAGGAGCAGGAGTCACTCTGCACAGAGCTGGATGGAGCCATGTCTGAGCTACTGGACACCTAAATGGGCCTGGAGGGGCGTTCCCAAGCCATGGTAGAGTTGGGGGCTCTCCACACCCAGTTCCTGGAGGATGCCAACATTCTGCAGATGGCCAAGCCAGGGGAGGCTTCCTCAAGATCACCGTCTAAGTAGAAGCCAACCTTTCTCATGCTCAATTCAAAAAGTTGGATTCTGCTGTGAATTCTTTGGACCACTTAGATGGACTTTCTGGCAAGGATCATCCAGGGGAACAAAAAAAGACCCTTTTCTGCATGGGTTCCCAACTCTGAGGAACTTCATGTCCCCTGCAAGGTGAGACCCACACCCACCCACCCTCTTGGCCTTCCGAGGGCCTCCATCAACAGGCTTGGAGAGGGATTGTGTCTTTCTGGATGCAGTTAAAAAAACAAGACCACCCTCAAAAACAACCTCCCAGTGAGTCTCCATGCTCTCTTCCTCTCCGTCTTTGTCAATTTAGAATTTACTTAATGTTACTATTTACTGCTTTCATGTTTGAATGCTTTAAAGCTACCAAGAGCCACCTGCAGGTGAGATAGGCAGCATAGAGATTAAATAAATGCATTCAGAGTAAACCATATTTACTCCCCAGAGGAGAACGACACCACACACAGAACAGCACACATTCTGCTAGGTCAGAAGGTCTCCAAGGATTGGCTCCAGCAGGAGTCTGAAAGCTAGGAAGACTAAATCTCTGGTCCCTGTGACCAGCCCAGATTGGATCCTGAAACTGACCCCCTGCTCTCAGTGGGAAGGACAAATAAATCAACCAATCAGAGGATATCCTGTGGAATCGTGGCCACCAGGACTCATAGCCGAGACCATAATGCAATGCCTGCAACCTGTAGCAGACTCACGCATACAACCCAAGGTGTGGTTCCAGCACATGGATTATCCCTTTGTCATATTAAAAAGGGACCAAGTAAAGAACAACATGGAGCTTCTCAGCAACGTTGCTAACAGATCCTTAAAAGGAATAAAATCCACAAGAAATGAAGAAGGCAACACTCTAGGCTTTCTGGATACATCATCAGAGGCAGAGATGGCAAAATAGGAACATGTGTCCATTGTGAAGCCATCCACACCAACCAATGGGGCCACAGGCCCAAAAGGATGCAGAAGTAGTCAGATGTCCTCCAGATACTGCTGCTAGTAGAGACAAAAGAGGCATAGTTTTAAGATAGCCAGAAATGCCAATAAGGACTGTGATGTTGGTACTATTGTACACCTTGGCACGAATGATTTATCCTAAAAAGATGTACTTTCTCTGCAGAATCATTCCCAGAGCTTGGGACACAAACCTAACAGTATAGGCTGTAGGTTTACCTTTTCAGAGGTTTTACCAGTATATAAGAAACAAAGGCTAAGCACCAAAAAAATGGAGGCCTTTGAACTATGGTGCTGGAGAAGACTTCTTATGCAAGTCCCTTGGACTGCAAGGCAATGCAACTGGTCAGTCCTAGAGGAGATCAACCCTGAACTGCTCTTTGGAAGACCAAATCTTGATGATGAAACACAAATACTTTAACCACCTAATTGTTGTGGTCTGCCAGCTGCCAGCAGAGCTGGTGACAGACTTGAATGATGAGGAGGTTTGGAAGGAACTTGGGCCAGTCCTGGAGTCTGGGGAAGGCTCTGATGGATGCTCTGCATCAGAAGCAGAGATAGAGCCAGGGATGTCCAACATTTCCCAGTTATCTTCAGAGTTGGGGATAAGTGGGGAAGAAGAACAGCTGGACCCTGTTCTAGAGGTGTGTATGTGTAGAACTGTCAGAAGAGGAGAATAACTGAGGACCAGGAGCCAACTTGAGAAGAAAGGCACACATGGATGTTGAATGGCCCCTCCCTGGCTTGGGAATATATAGAAGCAAAAGGGGAGTGGTGTCATAGGAGACAACTGTTCAGATTTATTTTGGAAGATTTGCTCATCGTGGTTTGTATCTCAGAGGCTGCTTGAGAGAGTTTAGTTTACAACTCTGTGGCTGGAAGGAACTGATAAGTTATATACTTCTTGGTAGGATTATTGCCCAGACATTTCTGTGTGTGAACGCCATGAATTCACACTAGCTATGTCACTGGCCCGAAAGAGTACTTGCAGGAGTCAGCTGGAGCCAGCCAGGAACAGGAGGGTGGGGCGGGCTGAGTCTGTATAGCCAGCTGGCTAGCAGAAGCCAGGAATACTGGCTTGAAACCTTTGGACTTGTATTGTTCATTAATTGGCAGAAGTTCAATTGGAACACCAGGACTTTGGGAGGCTGGAGGCAAAGCAGGCCCAGCTGCATGAGGCCATCCAGTGGATTCTTCAACCTAAATGTTAAAATTTGTACCCCGGAGTTTTTAATTGAAGTTTTTAAAAAATATTATTTATAAATAAAGAATAAATAAATAAAATAATATGTTTTTCATGCAAGTTCAAAAAAGGGACTTAAGACCGTCTTGTGTACTTACAATGGTTGCAACATCTCCAGAATCACATGATCAAAATTCAGCCACTGGAGAGCAATGCAAGAGGCCAGCAATAAAGAAGATCTAATGCAAACGGGAGAGCAGAGCTGGCGTCGCGACGATACGGCATGCAATCTTGGAGATCTGAGATTGCAGCCGATATCTTTGCTCCTGGATGGTCCAAGTGGATCTAAACCATCCCGAAGAGATGATGAATGTAAAGAGTGCATCCTATCAATCCCAGGGATATCGCAAAGTCCCTGGTAGATCCAGGAGAAGCTCTTTTTGCCAGCGGCAAAGAGGCAGCCATTAAAGCTGCTGAAGTTGGGACAGCTCCGAAACAAAAGAGAACAGAAAGAGAGAGTGTGCCGGTTTGGTGAGAACTTTTTCTTTATTTTAAGACTTGAAAGGACACCCTAAGGGAAAGAAAGAATCTGTAAAAGTTTTGACAGAAATGATTAAGCGGTGATTTTAAACAGGAATGTCAAAGTAATTTTTTTTCACATTGCTGGATTTTCTACACATGATCTTATATTTTGAAACTGGACTAGCTTTTCTTCTTCTTTTTATATATTCTTCTCTCTATCTTAACATTTTTAAGAATGAGGGTTGATGCCTTGAATTGACTGGAGGTGATGACGGAGTTCACAAATTCCTCTCAGGAACTGCTGTAGTGTGGCATCTGGGAGAGAGTGTCTAGAAACCAACAACATGTGATGAATTCCAGTCGAAATGAAGGATTGTTATGTTGACGCATGTTGACTGTTTGCAGAACATTAGAAAACATTAAGGGGGTAGATAGGTAGATAGATAGGAATGTAGAAGGAAGAAACTCCAGCTGGAGAAAAGACTGTTAGAGGGATCATGATGAAGCACTTAAGACAGAAAAGGAAAGTTGGTTTAATAATGCTAAAGGGCAGCTATAGCTGTGGTGGTTTAGGGTTGCACTAATTAGGAGTGGGATGATAGATACGCTTAGGAACATGGGAAGGAAGCATGGAGAATTAGCCGGGAGGGCAGATATTAGGTTAATTACGAAGGGAGGATTATTGCAATAAAAGGTCTGAGAGGCAGTAGCTCTCAGCACTGGCTTTATACAGATATTTTCTTGTTCTCACTGACTTGGATAGGATGTATTATAAATAAACCATTATCTTAACTCCAGAAAAGTGAGTAACGTAGTTTATACCTAAAATCCCTATTTGCCTAGAAAGGCTGGCACTTAATTTCACACAAACTAGCAACTGTAGGAGAAGGCATTGGCCATCCAGAAACTTCAGGACAAGGTCACCAGGCTGGCACGGGAAAAGGAGCGGGGGCAGCAGGAGAGGAAAAACACCCAGTGTGACATCCGGGAGGCCTCGGATTGCCACGAATTTCTCGAGCAGGAGAACAAGGTTGCCCTCCGCCAACTGAGCGAGATGAAAGAAGAGCTGAAGAGCTCTGCGGAAATGCAGCACCCAGCTGGAGGACCTCAAGGATGCCCAGCAGAAACTCCAGCAGGAGCAGGAGTTGCTGTACACAGAGCTGGATGGAGCCATGACTGAGCTACTGGACACCTAAATGGGCCTGGAGGGGCTTTCCCAGGCCGTGGTGGAGTTGGGGGCTCTCCACACCCAGTTCCTGGAGGATGCCAACATTCTGCAGATGGCCAAGGCAGGGGAGGCAGCCAAGTGGTGCCCCAGAAGAGCGCACACACCCCGGCCTGGCACCACCACTACCACCTGGGAGTCTCCTTGATGGAGAGCATCCTTCAAACTGCACCCCTGAGAGCCCAAAAGACCCCTGGCCTCTGGAGGGAGACTACTGCATTTATGCATTCAGCCCCGATGCCTCCACCCCAGCTCTCAAATATTCAAGACTTCCTGGCCGCACACACACACAGGACCTCTGCCTGGCCTTAGAGCAACTCCACCTCCTCCCAAAGGGTTGCTGAGAAGACATCAGAGAGCTGTGGGCACACAGTTTGCAGCTGCAGCAACAGCTGCAAACCTCACAAATGCAGAACCAGGCCGAGAGAGACACCACCCAAAGAAGCTCAGGAAGGGACTGCACCTGAAGATCCAGAGTGAAAAGGAGCTGCAGTAGCTGCTGCGCCAGCAGGAAGAGAAGCAGTGCCAGCTGAGTGACCAGAAGTGGGGAGTGCCGACCCTGTGAAAGGAAACGGCCCAGCTGAAGCTGGAGCTCTAGAAATCAGAGATGGACGCCACCACTCTGTGGAAGGAAATTAGCGGGAGCCGACGCCATGATGCACAGGAGAAGATCTGGCTGCAGCAGCAGGTTGGGAAGTTAAGAGAGCTGCTTCTACAGAAGGACACTGAGCACACAAATGTCCTGAACAGCCACGTGAAGCAGGTGAGGTGCCTGGAGGAGCTGCTGTGCCAGACCCAGAAGCTGTTGCAGCACCATCAAAAGATGGAGGAGACCCTGAACTAGGCCCTCTCCACATTGTTGGCTGAAGTGTCCAGCCTCACTGAGGTCCAGTACCTTGGGGATCTGTTATAGTGTGGCATCTGGGAGAGTCTGCCACATTTTTCACACCCCGGTAGGTAGTGGCACCAAGAAACCAATATTTGATCTATATGCAAGTCTATCATGATCACTTGCTTACCAGCCACACAAAGGTAGCCATAGTTTTAAAAACAATTCACTATTAATCCAAGGATACTAGCTTAATTTCAAACAAATTAGCAGCTGGAGGAGAAAGTGTTGGCCACCCAGAAGCTCTTAGGACAGGGTCACCAGGCTGGTACAGGAAAAGGAGCGGGGGCAGCAGGAGAGTTAAAAATGCCCAGTGTGACATCCAGGAGGCCTTGGATTGCCACAAGTTTCTTGAGCAGGAGAACGAGGTTGCCCTCCACCAGCTGAGCAAGACTGAAGGCCAGACTCACCACTCTGCAGGAATGCAGCACCCAGCTAGAGTACCTCAAGCTCACCCAGCAGAATCTCCAGCAGGAGCAGGAGTCACTCTGCACAGAGCTGGATAGAGCCATGTCTGAGCTACTGGTTACCAAAATGGGCCTGGAGGGGCTTTCCCAGGCCATGGTGGAGTTGGGGGCCCTTCACACCCAGTTCCTGGAGGATGCCAACATTCTGCAGATGGCCAAGGCAGGGGAGGCAGCCAAGTGGCGCCCCAGAAGAGCGCACCCCGGCCTGGCACCACCACTACCACCTGGGAGTCTCCTTGATGGAGAGCATCCTTCAAACTGCACCCGAGAGAGCCCCAAAGACCCCTGGCCTCTGGAGGGAGACTACTGCATTTATGCATTCAGCCCCGATGCCTCCACCCCAGCTCTCAAATATTCAAGACTTCCTGGCCGCACACACACACAGGACATCTGCCTGGCCTTAGAGCAACTCCACCTCCTCCCAAAGGGTTGCTGAGAAGACATCAGAGAGCTGTGGGCACACAGTTTGCAGCTGCAGCAACAGCTGCAAACCTCACAAATGCAGAACCAGGCCGAGAGAGACACCACCCAAAGAAGCTCAGGAAGGGGCTGCACCTGAAGATCCAGAGTGAAAAGGAGCTGCAGTAGCTGCTGCGCCAGCAGGAAGAGAAGCAGTGCCAGCTGAGTGACCAGAAGTGGGGTGTGCCGACCCTGTGAGAGGAAATGGCCCAGCTGAAGCTGGAGCTCTAGAAATCAGAGATGGACGCCACCACTCTGTGGAAGGAAATTAGCGGGAGCCGACGCCATGATGCACAGGAGAAGATCTGGCTGCAGCAGCAAGTTGGGAAGTTAAGAGAGCTGCTTCTACAGAAGGACACTGAGCACACAAATGTCCTGACCAACCACGTGAAGCAGGTGAGGTGCCTGGAGGAGCTGCTGCGCCAGGCCCAGCAGCTGTTGCAGCACCATCAAAAGATGGGGGAGACCCTGAAGTAGGCCCTCTCCACATTGTTGGCTGAAGTGTCCAGCCTCACTGAGTTCCAGTACCTTGGGGATCTGTTATAGTGTGGCATCTGGGAGAGTCTGCCACATTTTTCACACCCCAAGTAGGTAGTGGCACCAAGAAACCAATATTTGATCTATATGCAAGTCTATCATGATCACTTGCTTACCAGCCACACAAAGGTAGCCATAGTTTTAAAAACAATTCACTATTAATCCAAGGATACTAGCTTAATTTCAAACAAATTAGCAGCTGGAGGAGAAGGTGTTGGCCACCCAGAAGCTCCAGGACAGGGTCACCAGGCTGGTACAGGAAAAGGAGCGGGGGCAGCAGGAGAGGAAAAAATGCCCAGTGTGACATCCAGGAGGCCTTGGATTGCCAAAAGTTTCTTGAGCAGGAGAACGAGGTTGCCCTCCACAGCTGAGCAAGACTGAAGGCCAGACTCACCACTCTGCAGGAATGCAGCACCCAGCTAGAGTACCTCAAGGTCACCCAGCAGAAGCTCCAGCAGGAGCAGGAGTCACTCCGCACAGAGCTGGATGGAGCCATGTCTGAGCTACTGGACACCTAAATGGGCCTGGAGGGGCTTTCCCAGGCCATGGTGGAGTTGGGGGCCCTTCACACCCAGTTCCTGGAGGATGCCAACATTCTGCAGATGGCCAAGGCAGGGGAGGCAGCCAAGTGGCGCCCCAGAAGAGCGCACACACCCCGGCCTGGCACCACCACTACCACCTGGGAGTCTCCTTGATGGAGAGTATCCTTCAAACTGCACCCGAGAGAGCCCCAAAGACCCCTGGCCTCTGGAGGGAGACTACTGCATTTATGCATTCAGCCCCGATGCCTCCACCCCAGCTCTCAAATATTCAAGACTTCCTGGCCGCACACACACACAGGACATCTGCCTGGCCTTAGAGCAACTCCACCTCCTCCCAAAGGGTTGCTGAGAAGACATCAGAGAGCTGTGGGCACACAGTTTGCAGCTGCAGCAACAACTGCAAACCTCACAAATACAGAACCAGGCCGAGAGAGACACCACCCAAAGAAGCTCAGGAAGGGGCTGCACCTGAAGATCCAGAGTAAAAAGGAGCTGCAGTAGCTGCTGCGCCAGCAGGAAGAGAAGCAGTGCCAGCTGAGTGACCAGAAGTGGGGAGTGCCGACCCTGTGAGAGGAAATGGCCCAGCTGAAGCTGGAGCTCTAGAAATCAGAGATGGACGCCACCACTCTGTGGAAGGAAATTAGCGGGAGCCGACGCCATGATGCACAGGAGAAGATCTGGCTGCAGCAGCAGGTTGGGAAGTTAAGAGAGCTGCTTCTACAGAAGGACACTGAGCATACAAATGTCCTGACCAACCACGTGAAGCAGGTGAGGTGCCTGGAGGAGCTGCTGTGCCAGGCCCAGCAGCTGTTGCAGCACCATCAAAAGATGGAGGAGACCCTGAAGTAGGCCCTCTCCGCATTGTTGGCTGAAGTGTCCAGCCTCACTGAGGTCCAGTACCTTGGGGATCTGTTATAGTGTGGCATCTGGGAGAGTCTGCCACATTTTTCACACCACGGTAGGTAGTAGCACCAAGAAACCATTATTTGATCTATATGCAAGTCTATCATGATCACTTGCTTACCAGCCACACAAAGGTAGCCATAGTTTTAAAAACAATTCACTATTAATCCAAGGATACTAGCTTAATTTCAAACAAATTAGCAGCTGGAGGAGAAAGTGTTGGCCACCCAGAAGCTCCAGGACAGGGTCACCAGGCTGGTACAGGAAAAGGAGCGGGGGCAGCAGGAGAGTTAAAAATGCCCAGTGTGACATCCAGGAGGCCTTGGATTGCCACAAGTTTCTTGAGCAGGAGAACGAGGTTGCCCTCCACTAGCTGAGCAAGACTGAAGGCCAGACTCACCACTCTGCAGGAATGCAGCACCCAGCTAGAGTACCTCAAGGTCACCCAGCAGAAGCTCCAGCAGGAGCAGGAGTCACTCTGCACAGAGCTGGATGGAGCCATGTCTGAGCTACTGGACACCTAAATGGGCCTGGAGGGGCTTTCCCAGGCCATGGTGGAGTTGGGGGCCCTTCACACCCAGTTCCTGGAGGATGCCAACATTCTGCAGATGGCCAAGGCAGGGGAGGCAGCCAAGTGACGCCCCAGAAGAGCGCACACACCCCGGCCTGGCACCACCACTACCACCTGGGAGTCTCCTTGATGGAGAGCATCCTTCAAACTGCACCCCTGAGAGCCCAAAAGACCCCTGGCCTCTGGAGGGAGACTACTGCATTTATGCATTCAGCCCCGATGCCTCCACCCCAGCTCTCAAATATTCAAGACTTCCTGGCCGCACACACACACAGGACATCTGCCTGGCCTTAGAGCAACTCCACCTCCTCCCAAAGGGTTGCTGAGAAGACATCAGAGAGCTGTGGGCACACAGTTTGCAGCTGCAGCAACAGCTGCAAACCTCACAAATGCAGAACCAGGCCGAGAGAGACACCACCCAAAGAAGCTCAGGAAGGGACTGCACCTGAAGATCCAGAGTGAAAAGGAGCTGCAGTAGCTGCTGCGCCAGCAGGAAGAGAAGCAGTGCCAGCTGAGTGACCAGAAGTGGGGAGTGCCGACCCTGTGAAAGGAAATGGCCCAGCTGAAGCTGGAGCTCTAGAAATCAGAGATGGACGCCACCACTCTGTGGAAGGAAATTAGCGGGAGCCGACGCCATGATGCACAGGAGAAGATCTGGCTGCAGCAGCAGGTTGGGAAGTTAAGAGAGCTGCTTCTACAGAAGGACACTGAGCACACAAATGTCCTGAACAGCCACGTGAAGCAGGTGAGGTGCCTGGAGGAGCTGCTGTGCCAGACCCAGCAGCTGTTGCAGCACCATCAAAAGATGGAGGAGACCCTGAACTAGGCCCTCTCCACATTGTTGGCTGAAGTGTCCAGCCTCACTGAGGTCCAGTACCTTGGGGATCTGTTATAGTGTGGCATCTGGGAGAGTCTGCCACATTTTTCACACCCCGGTAGGTAGTGGCACCAAGAAACCAATATTTGATCTATGTGCAAGTCTATCATGATCACTTGCTTACCAGCCACACAAAGGTAGCCATAGTTTTAAAAACAATTCACTATTAATCCAAGGATACTAGCTTAATTTCAAACAAATTAGCAGCTGGAGGAGAAAGTGTTGGCCACCCAGAAGCTCTTAGGACAGGGTCACCAGGCTGGTACAGGAAAAGGAGCGGGGGCAGCAGGAGAGGAAAAAATGCCCAGTGTGACATCCAGGAGGCCTTGGATTGCCACAAGTTTCTTGAGCAGGAGAACGAGGTTGCCCTCCACCAGCTGAGCAAGACTGAAGGCCAGACTCACCACTCTGCAGGAATGCAGCACCCAGCTAGAGTACCTCAAGGTCACCCAGCAGAAGCTCCAGGAGGAGCAGGAGTCACTCTGCACAGAGCTGGATGGAGCCATGTCTGAGTTACTGGATACCTAAATGCGCCTGGAGGGGCTTTCCCAGGCCATGGTGGAGTTGGGGGTCCTTCACACCCAGTTCCTGGAGGATGCCAACATTCTGCAGATGGCCAAGGCAGGGGAGGCAGCCAAGTGGCGCCCCAGAAGAGCGCACACATCCCGGCCTGACACCACCACTACCACCTGGGAGTCTCCTTGGTGGAGAGCATCCTTCAAACTGCACCCAAGAGAACCCAAAAGACCCCTGGCCTCTGGAGGGAGACTACTGCATTTATGCATTCAGCCCCGATGCCTCCACCCCAGCTCTCAAATATTCAAGACTTCCTGGCCGCACACACACACAGGACATCTGCCTGGCCTTAGAGCAGCTCCACCTCCTCCCAAAGGGTTGCTGAGAAGACATCAGAGAGCTGTGGGCACACAGTTTGCAGCTGCAGCAACAGCTGCAAACCTCACAAATGCAGAACCAGGCCGAGAGAGACACCACCCAAAGAAGCTCAGGAAGGGGCTGCACCTGAAGATGCAGAGTGAAAAGGAGCTGCAGTAGCTGCTGCGCCAGCAGGAAGAGAAGCAGTGCCAGCTGAGTGACCAGAAGTGGGGTGTGCCGACCCTGTGAGAGGAAATGGCCCAGCTGAAGCTGGAGCTCTAGAAATCAGAGATGGACGCCACCACTCTGTGGAAGGAAATTAGCGGGAGCCGACGCCATGATGCACAGGAGAAGATCTGGCTGCAGCAGCAAGTTGGGAAGTTAAGAGAGCTGCTTCTACAGAAGGACACTGAGCACACAAATGTCCTGACCAACCACGTGAAGCAGGTGAGGTGCCTGGAGGAGCTGCTGCGCCAGGCCCAGCAGCTGTTGCAGCACCATCAAAAGATGGGGGAGACCCTGAAGTAGGCCCTCTCCACATTGTTGGCTGAAGTGTCCAGCCTCACTGAGGTCCAGTACCTTGGGGATCTGTTATAGTGTGGCATCTGGGAGAGTCTGCCACATTTTTCACACCCCGGTAGGTAGTGGCACCAAGAAACCAATATTTGATCTATATGCAAGTCTATCATGATCACTTGCTTACCAGCCACACAAAGGTAGCCATAGTTTTAAAAACAATTCACTATTAATCCAAGGATACTAGCTTAATTTCAAACAAATTAGCAGCTGGAGGAGAAAGTGTTGGCCACCCAGAAGCTCCAGGACAGGGTCACCAGGCTGGTACAGGAAAAGGAGCGGGGGCAGCAGGAGAGGAAAAAATGCCCAGTGTGACATCCAGGAGGCCTTGGATTGCCACAAGTTTCTTGAGCAGGAGAACGAGGTTGCCCTCCACTAGCTGAGCAAGACTGAAGGCCAGACTCACCACTCTGCAGGAATGCAGCACCCAGCTAGAGTACCTCAAGGTCACCCAGCAGAAGCTCCAGCAGGAGCAGGAGTCACTCTGCACAGAGCTGGATGGAGCCATGTCTGAGCTACTGGACACCTAAATGGGCCTGGAGGGGCTTTCCCAGGCCATGGTGGAGTTGGGGGCCCTTCACACCCAGTTCCTGGAGGATGCCAACATTCTGCAGATGGCCAAGGCAGGGGAGGCAGCCAAGTGGCGCCCCAGAAGAACGCACACACCCCGGCCTGGCACCACCACTACCACCTGGGAGTCTCCTTGATGGAGAACATCCTTCAAACTGCACCCCTGAGAGCCCGAAAGACCCCTGGCCTCTGGAGGGAGACTACTGCATTTATGCATTCAGCCCCGATGCCTCCACCCCAGCTCTCAAATATTCAAGACTTCCTGGCCGCACACACACACAGGACATCTGCCTGGCCTTAGAGCAACTCCACCTCCTCCCAAAGGGTTGCTGAGAAGACATCAGAGAGCTGTGGGCACACAGTTTGCAGCTGCAGCAACAGCTGCAAACCTCACAAATGCAACACCAGGCCGAGAGAGACACCACCCAAAGAAGCTCAGGAAGGGGCTGCACCTGAAGATCCAGAGTGAAAAGGAGCTGCAGTAGCTGCTGTGCCAGCAGGAAGAGAAACAGTGCCAGCTGAGTGACCAGAAGTGGGAAGTGCCGACCCTGCGAGAGGAAGTGGCCCAGCTGAAGCTGGAGCTCTAGAAATCGGAGATGGATACCACCACTCTGTGCAAGGAAATTAGCAGGAACCGACACCATGACGCACAGTGAAGTGCCTGGAGGAGCGGCTGTGCCAGGCCCAGTACTGTTGCAGCAACAGCAAAAGATGGAGGCAAACCATCTTCCCAGCTGAAGTGTCCAGCCTTGCTGAGGTCCAGTGCCTTGGGGATCTGTTTGCCTGAGGAGTGAGAGTTTGTTCACTTTGTCTGTTGTAAATATTTTTTATGTTTAAGAATGCAAAAGATAGAAGAAAGAGGTGAACAAGAGAAAAACGAAGAAATAGATAACAGACTGATAGTGGTTTGGCAAGATAATGGAAAAGAAATGATAGCCTGGAGTTGGACAAAGCTGATTTTTATTTAAGATTTCAAAATGTTGAGGAAGAAAAAGGAGAAAATCTCATGGAAATAATGATAGAAGTTCTGGCAGGAGCCATAGAAATATCTAAATAAAAAATTATGGATTGAATGGTTGAAGTATTCCAAGGATATTTTAGATATGCCATGAAGAATAAACTACCTAGGGAAGTCCATGTGAGATTTACTAAGAAAACAATCAAAACAGAAATATTACAGAAAGCAAGAGATGACCCCTTGAAGTATAAGGGAAAGGAGATTAAAGTCTTAAAACAAGTACCAAGGAAAGTGAGAGATTTGAGAAGAGAATATCAGTTCCTAACAAGGATTTTAATCAAGAAAGAAGTGGATTATAGGTGGCTGATCCCTGAAGGCCTGATGTTCATTTGGCAAGAATAAAGGCACAGATTGGATTCAGTTGAGAAAGCAGAGCTATTTTATGATGAATACTTCAGGGGAAAAGAAGATCAGAGAACAAGAGAGGAGGAACTTAAAATACGAGCGGAGATGGCTAAAGAAATGGATAAAGAAAGAAGAGAAGAAAGAGGACAAAAAAGGAGAAGCAGTAGGGTGGAACTCAAAGAACCAAGAGAACAATGAACAACAAGAGCAATAAACCCTACATATAAAGTATAAAGAATGGAAGATGAAAAGAAACTAATCTCCATAAACATAAATGGTCTTAATTCATCCACGAAAAGGAAAAAAAATCATAAATTAGAAAAACTAAAGATGGATCTAATTTGTTTACAAGAAGTGCATATTAAAAAACAACAAGCACATGTTTTGAATTGTCCTAGAATTGGTAATTTATACATGCTGATGGCACAACAAAACAAGAGAGGAGTAATCTTACATATTAAGAATACAATTAAAGCTAAACCAATCTTTACAGATGAAGAATGGAGGATACTATTGGTGGAAATTACAGATAGCAATATATGCACCAAATGACAAACAAAAAGAATTCTACAAGAAATTACATAATAAGATAATTGAATTGGAATATGATAATATATGCATTCTTGGAGATTTTAATGTTATTGTAGGTACACTATGGAAATGAAGAAAAGTAGTCAGCGAGCAAACCTCCAAGTCCCAAGCCCCAAACTGGTAGTCTTTCGCCTCATTCCCAGCAAGGGCCTTTATCCCACCACCAAGTTGGAAACAGCCAAGCAGGTCGGCTATTCCAAACACATTTTCCATGCTCTCCCAATACATGTCTTTGAAATTATTGTTTCCTTGCCCTCAGCCCTGATAAAATGGGATGGCAGTAGCTGAATCAAAACAAGCTTTGATTAAACCTATGCAAGACAGTTGCTCTTTGTTATTGATAGCTTTGGCTCTATCCAGCTTGTAACCTTCCCAATAAGATAGAGAAATAAATCAATGGAATCAGGTTAATTCTCTGGGAGGATGTTTCTGTTGAAAGACACCACAGAAACTCCTACAGCTCAAACCTTGAACCACTCTCCAATGCCTTGTTAAGAAGCCATGCTGGACCCTGCCCTTTCTCAGACAATAGGTGGTAGGGCCACACTTCCATGGGGACCAAAAATGAGGACCAACATAGTTGTCTACTTTGTGCCCACACCAAAGGCAACCATCTCAAGCTCCACCAATGTCCCATACAAGATTCAGGGTAGTTTCCCCCTCCTCTTCCTCCAAAGTGATGTAAGCCCATCACTGGCCAGCTACGTCCCTCTGGACTGTACACAAACCCATTTCTTGGATGGGAAAACTGAGACAAAAATAATGGCTCCCATACTGAGCAAACCAGTAACAGGAGGAGGAATCAGTTACTGCATGTTTTCCTAATTCAGGATGAACTATTGAAACTATTTGAGAAAACAACACAGATAGCCAACCAACCTATTTTCCCAGGTCAGGCTGCCCAGGCAAGAGTTGCATGGCCAACTCAGTGCCCTGATTGGAATTATAATAATGCCAATCACTGGGAGGACTACCAAATGGCAAAAGCTATTCTAATGGAAGCCCTAGAGGAAATAGGGGGGGGAAAGCCCCTCAACTGGTCAGAATTTCAAAAGAAAACCCAAAGAGAAAAGGAAAATCCTGACACCTTTTGGGTTCATGTCTCAGAGGCAGGTGTGACATATGTCCACCTAGACCCAAGCTGCCAAAAGAACCAGAGAATTTTAGCCTCAGCCTTTGTGGACCAGACTACTTAGTGAAATTAGGATCACTTCCATCATATTGTATCTAACTGGCCAACCTTGGAAATAGCAGAGTTGCGCAGGATCGCAAACTTTGTCTATGACCAAAGGGATAAATTAAAAGAGGAAGAAAAAGATAGGAAAAGGAAGATAGAGAGACATGAAGAGGTAAGAGTTTTTGCTGCCATGCACCATAATACCAGGCAAGTACAGCGAAGGACCGCTGGTATCAAGCAGGGATGCTGGCAATGTAGGCAGGAAGGATGGCCCCAAGATAGTGCCAACATTGTTATAAATGTAGTAAAACAGGGTATTTTGGCCAATACTGAAAAAAACTTGGTTTCTCAGTCAGTCTCAAGATTCACCCAGAGGCTCCATGCCAAGCAATAATCCATATCACAGAGGCAAGCAGAAATATAACCAACATTGCGAGACACCTACAGCCCCTTTTCCACATAACAATGAGCACAGAGATAATGATAGATCTCAGTGGGGCCAGGGAAGGGATGAGAAGTTTTCTTGACTAGAAACTGAAAATGAGCCCAGTAAACACACTGCTACCTTCACTGGGCTAGCAATTCCCTTAAGGAATGGCCCTGAAGGGGAACCCATGATTTCTCTGATCATAGGGGGAAAGAAATATGATTGCCTACTTGACACCAGAGCAGCTTCATCACTAATTACAGAACCCCCATATAAAGACTCAGTGATTCCAGGAGTTCAGGACAATATAATGGGAGTTGGAGGAAAAAATATTCCTGTAGAATCCACTTGTGACATAAAAGTAGAATTGGGACAATTTTCTTTAAACCACTCTTTCACAGTCTGTCCCCAATCCCCACTCTCCCTCTTGGGAAGAGACATCCTATGTAAAATGGGAGCCACCATAAAATGTGGAAAGGGGGGCCTTACATTAAACATTCCAGGAAAAGGCACCCATATGATAGCCAAAAACAATACAGAGCTTCACATGGACCTAAAGATCTTGCCATCTTCTCTTTGGGTCTGGGATGCAACAGAGGAGGGATTATTGAAAAGTTCAACCCCAGTCACAATTAAAGTAAAGGATGGACGACCTCCTTGTGTTCCCCAATACAAAATTCCAGCCAAGGCTATCCAACCTATAAGGAAACTGATAAAAGCTTATCTGGAACAGGGAGTCCTTAAGAAATGTAACACCCCAATTTTTCCAGTTAAGAATGATAAGTTAGATAATGAAGGGAACTCAATCTTCAGATTCACCATGACCTTAGGCTCATGAACAATCATGTAATACCACATGCCCCCATAGTTACCTCACCCTGCAACGATTATAACTGAAATTCCAGCTTCAGTTATGTTTTTCACAGTTATAGACTTGTGCACAGCCTTTTTCAGCATCCCAGTAGACCAGGCATCCTAATACCTCTCTGCTTTTACCTGGGAAGACCAACAACACACTTGGACTAGATTGCCACAAGGCTACACTGAGTCCCCTACCCTATTCTCCCAAATTTTAAAGACAGATCTCTCCTCTATCTCCTTGCCATCCCAATCAACTCTGATTCAATATGTTGATGATTTATTGCTTGCCTCTTGCACTGAGTTGGCATATAAATTTGACACCTTACATCTACTAAAATCTCTGGCTGACAGGGGACATAAAGCCTCCCCTTCAAAATTACAATATTTAAAACAGGAAGTGACATATTTAGGCTACATAATTGCACCAGGAATTAGGAAATTGGCATCCAGCAGAGTACAAACAATCTTAAGCATGAAGCCTCCACAAACAAAATGACAAGTAAGAGCCCTATTGGGGAGTATTAGGTTTTTGCCGCCCATGGATCCCCTCATTTGGAGAATTAGCTAGACCACTAATACAATTAACAGGAAAAGATATGCCTGAACCCATCGATTGGTCAAAAACATTAGATCAAACAATTCAAACAATAAAACAAACTTTAGCTTCGGCCCTGGCACTTGGTCTTCCTGGCTATAAAAAGCCCATTACCTTGTTTATTCATGAAAAATCAGGCATTGCATCAGGTGTCCTAACATGACCATTTGGACATACACATCGACCAGCAGCATATTATTCAGTAACACTAGACCCAGTGGCAAAGGGAGCAGTTCCATGCTTAAGAGCAGTGGCAGCCACTATAGAAATAGTAAAAAGATCTAAAGATTTAGTGCTCGGACAACCTCTAACTTTAAAGTCCCCCATTAGGTTTTTGCTATCCTTTTAAAATCTCAGACCCGAACCTTCACCCAGTAGCACCTGGCTCGATATGAGGCTGAATTATTTACATCTGAAAGCATCACTTTTGAAAGATGTACCACCTTAAACCCAGCCACGTTACTTCCATTGAAGCAGACTGGAGAAACTCTTCATGACTGCCTCCACCTAGTCCATGATGCTGAATTACCAAGACCCAATTTGACAGATACACTATTGCAAAACCCAGACCTCGAGCTGTTTACAGATGGCTCTTCATACCTATATGATGGCAGGAGAGTAGCTGCTGCTACTCTCTCCATGATTTCTCTCTCCACGAAATCATTTGGGCATCCCCCCTCCTTCCCACAGCATTCAAACAGCTGAACTTTGACTTTAACAAAAGCCTGTGAAGCTGTGAGAGGCCAGTCTACCAACATATATACTAATTCTAAATATGCTTTTGGGGTATGCCATGCAACTGGAGCCTTGTGGAAGTAATGAGGTTTTTTTAACATCAGCTGGCCAACAAATCATGCACATGAAATTAGTAGCCCAATTACTGGAAGCCATCCAATTACCAAAAGCCTTGGCAGTCATTCACTGCAGAGCCCATCAAAAGGATGACTCCACGTGACAAAAGGAAACAAATATGTAGATGAAACAGCCAAATGGATAGCATAAAAACTGTTGCCTCATAACATCATGGCTTCTACCCTAACAATAAACCCTGAATTACCTTACACAGAATTTCTGGATAAAGGAGAAGCTGAACAATGGGAACTAAAATTAGGGTCAAACTTTAAGGATTCTGGAGAGTCCCAGATGGCAGACCCATAGCCCCATGCCATCTCCTTAGATTAATTTGCCAAAGGTTACACACAAAAGGCATTGTGGGACACAAGACATATGGTAGATAGGAGAGTATGGTATATGTCTGGAGCCTATAGTAAGGTGACAAGGGTAGCCAGCATCTGTGAAACTTGCCAGCAAATAACACCACCTCCAGAAAAGCATTCCATGAAGGAGACAGACCTTGGACAGAAAAGCCCTTTGAAAAGATACAAATAGACTGTACACAGTTATCTAAGGCAAACGGTTATCAATATGTTCTGGCATGTAGGGACCAATTGACTCACTGGATGGAGGCCTTCCCATGCCACCATGCCACAGCCTTGAAACAGCCAGACACCTCCTTAAGGATATTGTGCCCAGATTTGGGGTACCCACTGTACTGGATATGGATAGGGGAAAACATTTCATAGCCCAGGTCCTCATTTATATATTTCAGGCCCTTGGCATCATCCAAAACCTCCATGTGCCATACTCCCCTCATTCCACTGGGGTGTGTGAGTGAGCTAACAAGAAAATTAAGATCCTATTGGGAAAGCTATGCCAAGAAACTCTTAGCCACAAGTGCTTCCCATCACTTTCTTTTATATTCCAACAAGACCTAGATGAGATATAGGAATCTCTCCCTTTGAAATTCTTTTTGGAAGTCCTCCAGACTCATTACAAGATCTGGATCCACACTCCCTCAGCTTAGATAAGGGGGATATGGTTCTCTCTTCTTATCTTTCAGCTCTTCACAAGAGACTACAGACCCTGTGGACACAGAGTGCCCTAACACAGACCTTGCCCTTGGAAGAGGCTCTGCATCCCTTTGAACCAGGAGATTGGGTGTGGATAAAATTCTTCACCAGAATATCACCACTACAACTATCTTTGACCGGGATTATTCTTCTGACACAAAGGATCACTATGTACACATTACACATTGCTGCAACCACTACCTCTGAACAATGTTTTAATCTCACAGGAAGCCAACCTCAAATGATCATCACTGATTGCATTAACCTAGATAATATAGATCTCAAATGCAATCACACAGAAACCATTCCATTCTCATACAGTTACTTGAGGCTTCCCCCAGGATGGTTCTTTCTGTGTGGCTTGAAAGCTTTTTCATATCTTCCTGTAAATGTCACAGGTGGGCCTGGCACTCTAGGAAGGTTGACAATGCTTATGCCCTCCTTGCAAAGACAACACTTTCCATATTTTAGAATCAGACTGTGATTCAAAAGTCTCCTTACTTACAAAAGCTGAATATGTTTCATTGGCAATCTCTCTAATAGGGTGCCATGGCTATCGGTGAGAAATTCCAGAAGCCTGAATAGCTTGGCATGTACCCTAGCCAAGAGTTAAATTCAACTTTCCATGCCTTGGATGCCCTCAAAAGAGAACTGAGACAGGTCAGGGAGGCCACCCTGAAGGATAGGGCAGCAATCAACTTATTACTCCAGCATAATTATGGATGCAAGGAATTCAAGGGACTGTTGTTTCCAATTAGAGGATAGCTCTGAACTTGTGGAAAAGAACATGCACCACTTGAAGGAGCTAGCACAGAATATTGGCCATGAATCATCTTTTCTGGATCTGTCTTGGCTTTTCTCATGGTTGTCGGACTTCCATTGGCTAAAAATCCTCATTTCAACCATTGTCACTGGCTGTATTGTGAGAGTCCTTCTGTGATGCCTCTGTCTATGCATTCCCCCTTGCCTCAGCTGCCTGAAAGCCTGTAGTCCTTCAGTAAGGGAAGAGAAACTGGGCTTTTTGTAAAAAAAAAAAAAAAAAGGTATTGGAGGCATACATAATGCACCTCAGAATTATAACCTTCTGGGTTAAGGCATTCCTGGGCAGAGAGAGTCCAAAGGCTCATCACTAGTGAAGAGCAACCAATTTTGCATTGCTGTCAATAATGGATTAATCACTAAGAAGGGAAACTAAACAAGCAGCATTAAAAACCAGGCAGGGAAAGTCGTTCTATCACAGGATAAATAAGACGGACAAGAAAAGAAACCCCAGTGTAGAAGGAGAGGAGTTTTCTTGCTGGGGAAAAAAACCCTACATTTAAGAAATTAAAAAATCCTACAGGGTTAAAGAACCCTAAACTCCATTGAGAGTACAGCAGAAGGCAAGGTTTTGCAACGTATTGATGGGCCACTTTGTCCTGCCTTCTCCTTTAATGAAAAATGTATAAAACTTACTCAATACTTTGTTCTTGGCTCTTGGCATTTTGACCAGGAGCCCTTTTCCTTGGAGTATGCCAATAAAAAGCAATCAGAAAACCTGCACTTAGTGTCTGGTGTTTGTCATTGGCTTTGGCACCAGGCTCAGACCCAAATTGGGGACAACAGTATTCATAAAATTTTCTCAGCTGATGTATGCATTTTTGTACTGTTTTTGTTTTTGTTCCCAAGCCAGGGTCACTTGGTTGAGACAGGCAGCTATAGAAATTAAAAACTTTTTGCCGCAAAGATCTTTAAAAAGAGGCAACTGCCATTTGTACATTGTTTGGAGGGTAATCCATCTATTAGCAGCTATGGCCAAAAAGGCAAATCTTGGCTAGCATTATGTTTGCAGGAATTAACCTTCTTAAAGGCTGAGCTGAAAAAAGACTATAACCACCTTCAGCTGACCTAAATTCTTAGCTTTTTCCTACTTGCAGAGAGTTTTCAAACTGACAAAAGTATCTAGCCAAGGTTAATTTGGTTCTATTGATTTTTTTAACCAAAGCTTTAGTTGAAAAATGGCACTAAAGAATTGCACTTTATTCTGTTGGAAGTGAAATCCCAGTCTGTTCCAGCTGGGAGAAGCCAACGATGAAAGATTGGAAGACAGCGAGTTACCAAAAAGCAGGTTTATTACAGGAAGGCAATATAGTGACAGCAAAAGTGACATTCAACATTCCTGCCTTGCAAGCTAACTTCTGGGATCCAGGGAGGGGATTTTTATATGTTTTTTTTCTACCCTGAGGCAATGCGATTTTTCTTTTGTTTTAAGTATCTGCCCGGAGTTTTCCTTCCTGCCTCAAGTGTAGTTTCTTTTGTGTAGTTTAAATTTTGGGTGATAATCCCATCGGACCAGCCTGGGGAATTTCTGGTGGGCTAGGCAATTCCCATTATTTGGGATTACTTCCCTTGGAGGCAGGGCAGGGGAATCCCTATCAGCTGTGTTATTTGGTAATGGTTTTCTTTTGGTAAGCGCTGAGTGAGTGGTTTGTTTCGTTTAGTTGCAATGTTGTATTTGATGTGAAGTGCCCTTGGCTGATCCTCCAGGAATTTAATTTAAGCTTGTGAAGGGTTTTTTGTTTTTTTTCTTTCTGCCTTGAGAGGAAAAAAGCCGCAAAAAGGTGTCCGTTTATTCTGGTGTGGCTGCCTGTCTTTGCTGATGTTTTTGGGGACAAAAAAATATGACAAAATATACATGTGATGTGGAGGTTTCTGTCTTGGTGAGGGGTGTACCTAGGCAAATCTTCTGATAATTCCAACTACCTTTGTCATGAAACTGCCAATATTTTGAGGTGAGTAGGAGTATTTATGGAATTGAATATTTTTTAGACCAGTAAGAAACATCGTGTGGCTCTATGCATTCAGTAGCCCTCTGGCTACTCTTGTGTAAATGCTGGACTTACTAAGAGGCACCCCAAGTTTGACTCAGTCTTTTGTCTTCCTTTCCTAGAGTTTTCTTCTCTTTCAATACCTGCCTTGACTAAAATAAGAGAAAGCTGGGTGACCTTGGGTTAGTCACTCACATAGTTGTTGATGGAAAACCAGGAGAAAAGATTACTATGTGTGTTTGCTGCCTTGAGTTACTTATAAAGTAATAAGGCTGGGATAAAAAAAATCCAATAGAATTTTTTTGAAAGTCTAAACTGCTCTTCTAAAGAAACACAAAACCACCCTAATTTTGAAGTTAGAAACTTACAGGAAAGTAGAAGAAAGCTAGTTACTACACTAAATATCTTGAAAACAGAGCTCACTCCTCTAGCAATGTACTACTAAGTTACTAAGAGGCCAGTTTCCATTCCTTTCCCACTGTAGAAGCCAAAGCATGAAATCACCCCCTTTGCAAGCAATAAAAAAAGTATTCTTTCCACTTCTGGTTTTCTTGCTTAAGGCAGAAAAAAAAAGGAAACTTCAATTCTGGGTTTTGCAGTAGAAATAAGTTTGTTGTGGAAATAGCTAGTATCTTTTGCAAAAGTAAAAAGTTGAGGCTATATCTTATTTTCTTATTCTACTTCCCTAAAGAGGCTCAGAAGTGCAAGGTTTTTTCTTCTTTTCCCTTTTATCCTAACTTTTTCTCCTCAATTTTCCCATTCTTCTTTGAATTTCATACTTTAAAAAAATAGTAATTATAAAAAACAAAAAAAACCTATCTTCTTTTGTCGTTCTTATCTGCACTCAAGCCAAAAAACACTTCAGCCACAAAACTTTTCTTTCCCCAACCTCCATACCCATCACTCTCCCAAAGCAATGCACCAAAGCCTCCCTTTGCTGGCTTCTTCAAATCTCACCCCATCCTCCTCTGCCCCGCCCATCTGACTTCCAGCCAATCCCATCCAGAGGTTTATAGCCCAGCCCAGCCCTTCCTGCAGACTGCCAACAGCTGACAATTAAGGGTGTGTTTCTCTTTTGCAAGTTTCACCCTTGTCTTCCTGGCTAGCTTCTCTTCCCTACTCCATCCTGGCAAACTCTTCATGCTCTTGGTCTGCCATGCTTTCTTCTTCTGCACTTTTACCACTTTTATCAAAGCTGATTTCAGCTGCTTCTTCCTCAGAAATAACCTTCAGAGTCATTCCCCACCCCACCCCAACAGAATGAAAGTGGTAAAAGTGCAGAAGAAAAAATACTTGGCAATTCATGTGCTGTCCAGGCCTGTAGACATTTTGGGAAGCATTCAAATCCACCTGCAGGTAATGGTGCCTTTTTTTCAAAGAAGGGAGGCAACCGGCTTACGCCAGATATTTGAGGGGGCTGCTAACGGTGGGTGGGAGGGAAGCCAGCATTACAGGCTGACAACAGGATCAGAGCGAGAAAGCAGCAAAGGGAAGGTAGGTTCCAGGCAATCTGCAAAGACCATTTTTTTGGGGGGGGATCCCCCCCCCAGTTCTGCAACTTAACCCCTTAGACCCTGAGGCTCACCCAGCTGAGACCTGTGCTGGCCAGGCAGACGCACAAAGCCAGAATCCAGGGAAGCTTACCAGTCTGAGAAGCAGGCTCATGGCCAAATTGATAAGGCACAGTTTTGCCCCCTGGGTGATTCCCAGCGGGATTCACGTCCTGGTGAAGTCATAGTAAAAGGTCCAGCCAAGGAGTAAAAGTGCTGAAGTGAAACACCAGCATGCCCAGAACTTGCCTTATAGTCCCTCTGCCTCCATGGGAAGGCAGGCTGTTTCCGTATCAGGGAAATGGAAATCTTCTCAGGGCTTAATCTCCCTGGTTTATACTCCAATTTACATAAGGGAGGGAAATAAGCCTTTCTGGATTTTACATGCATCTCAGGATCAAAGCCCAGGGCAGGAACACCTCAAACACCTCAAACATGCAGGAAAACCAGCATGTAAACAAACCAAAGCAATTCCCCTACAAAACCAAGTTTCTGGACCCCAATTTTTTTTCTACTTCTAACAGCAAATTTGTTCTTTATTCTTTGGAATAAATGGATCTCCATTCTCCCAGTATGTCTAGATTGCATATTTTTCTAAAAATTTCTTCTGGTGCCACCCTGGCTTGTGAAACCCACAAATTATTCCTCTAAAATTACTGCATTGGGTAATGAAATGTCTGCAAGAGACAAACCAAACTCAGAAGGAACCAAAAACCCACATTCCTCCTCCTCCTCGCCCCAAACCACATTCCCCTTTAGCACTGATGATTTTCCCTAGTTAGGTAAAGAAACGTCTGCAAGACATCCAAGTTCAGAGAGGACCTCTTATTTCAACCCTGAGCTAGAAATATTCTCTTCTATTATTTGCTTTTCTTCATTAGGTCACCAAATGTTTTGGGTGATGAAATCTGAGTTCCAAACTTGAGAAAGTTTGGATGCTAGCAGAGGGCCTGGAGTTTGGTTCAATAAAATCAGATTAAAGTCAGATTAACAAAATTGGAAGGGACATTGTAGGTCATCCAGTCCAACCTCCCACCCTCAAATATTGGAAGACTATTCTCCTATCTCCCCTAGTCCTTTTGGTCATTAAAATCAGATTAAAGTCATATCAGCAGAGTCAGAAGGGACCTTGGAGGTCATCTAGTCCAACCCACCACCTTCAAATATTGGAAGACTGCTCTCCTGTCTTTCTTGGTACTTTTATACATTAATATCAGATTAAATTCAGAGCAACAGAGTTGGAAGGGACTTTATAGGTCATCTAGTCCAACCCCCCAACCTCAAATATTGGAAGAAAAATAAATCAACCAATCAGAGGATATCCTGTGGAATCGTGGCCACCAGGACTCATAGCCGAGACCATAATGCAATGCCTGCAACCTGTAGCAGACTCACGCATACAACCCAAGGTGTGGCTCCAGCACATGGATTATCCCTTTCTCATATTAAAAAGGGACCAAGTAAAGAACAACATGGAGCTTCTCAGCAACGTTGCTAACAGATCCTTAAAAGGAATAAAATCCACAAGAAATGAAGAAGGCAACACTCTAGGCTTTCTGGATACATCATCAGAGGCAGAGATGGCAAAATAGGAACATGTGTCCATTGTGAAGCCATCCACACCAACCAATGGGGCCACAGGCCCAAAAGGATGCAGAAGTGGTCAGATGTCCTCCAGATACTGCTGCTAGTAGAGACAAAAGAGGCATAGTTTTAAGATAGCCAGAAATGCCAATAAGGACTGTGATGTTGGTACTATTGTACACCTTGGCACGAATGATTTATCCTAAAAAGATGTACTTTCTCTGCAGAATCATTCCCAGAGCTTGGGACACAAACCTAACAGTATAGGCTGTAGGTTTACCTTTTCAGAGGTTTTACCAGTATATAAGAAACAAAGGCTAAGCACCAAAAAAATGGAGGCCTTTGAACTATGGTGCTGGAGAAGACTTCTTATGCAAGTCCCTTGGACTGCAAGGCAATGCAACTGGTCAGTCCTAGAGGAGATCAACCCTGAACTGCTCTTTGGAAGACCAAATCTTGATGATGAAACACAAATACTTTAACCACCTAATTGTTGTGGTCTGCCAGCTGCCAGCAGAGCTGGTGACAGACTTGAATGATGAGGAGGTTTGGAAGGAACTTGGGCCAGTCCTGGAGTCTGGGGAAGGCTCTGATGGATGCTCTGCATCAGAAGCAGAGATAGAGCCAGGGATGTCCAACATTTCCCAGTTATCTTCAGAGTTGGGGATAAGTGGGGAAGAAGAACAGCTGGACCCTGTTCTAGAGGTGTGTATGTGTAGAACTGTCAGAAGAGGAGAATAACTGAGGACCAGGAGCCAACTTGAGAAGAAAGGCACACATGGATGTTGAATGGCCCCTCCCTGGCTTGGGAATATATAGAAGCAAAAGGGGAGTGGTGTCATAGGAGACAACTGTTCAGATTTATTTTGGAAGATTTGCTCATCGTGGTTTGTATCTCAGAGGCTGCTTGAGAGAGTTTAGTTTACAACTCTGTGGCTGGAAGGAACTGATAAGTTATGTACTTCTTGGTAGGATTATTGCCCAGACATTTCTGTGTGTGAACGCCATGAATTCACACTAGCTATGTCACTGGCCCGAAAGAGTACTTGCAGGAGTCAGCTGGAGCCAGCCAGGAACAGGAGGGTGGGGCGGGCTGAGTCTGTATAGCCAGCTGGCTAGCAGAAGCCAGGAATACTGGCTTGAAACCTTTGGACTTGTATTATTCATGAATTGGCAGAAGTTCAATTGGAACACCAGGACTTTGGGAGGCTGGAGGCAAAGCAGGCCCAGCTGCATGAGGCCATCCAGTGGATTCTTCAACCTAAATGTTAAAATTTGTACCCCGGAGTTTTTAATTGAAGTTTTTAAAAAATATTATTTATAAATAAAGAATAAATTAAAATAATATGTTTTTCATGCAAGTTCAAAAAAGGGACTTAAGACCGTCTTGTGTACTTACAATGGTTGCAACATCTCCAGAATCACATGATCAAAATTCAGCCACTGGAGAGCAATGCAAGAGGCCAGCAATAAAGAAGATCTAATGCAAGTGGGAGAGCAGAGCTGGCGTCGCGACGATACGGCATGCAATCTTGGAGATCTGAGATTGCAGCCGATATCTTTGCTCCTGGATGGTCCAAGTGGATCTAAACCATCCCGAAGAGATGATGAATGTAAAGAGTGCATCCTATCAATCCCAGGGATATCGCAAAGTCCCTGGTAGATCCAGGAGAAGCTTTTTTTGCCAGCGGCAAAGAGGCAGCCATTAAAGCTGCTGAAGTTGGGATAGCTCCGAAACAAAAGAGAACAGAAAGAGAGAGTGTGCCGGTTTGGTGAGAACTTTTTCTTTATTTTAAGACTTGAAAGGACACCCTAAGGGAAAGAAAGAATCTGTAAAAGTTTTGACAGAAATGATTAAGCGGTGATTTTAAACAGGAATGTCAAAGTAATTTTTTTTCACATTGCTGGATTTTCTACACATGATCTTATATTTTGAAACTGGACTAGCTTTTCTTCTTCTTTTTATATATTCTTCTCTCTATCTTAACATTTTTAAGAATGAGGGTTGATGCCTTGAATTGACTGGAGGTGATGACGGAGTTCACAAATTCCTCTCAGGAACTGCTGTAGTGTGGCATCTGGGAGAGAGTGTCTAGAAACCAACAACATGTGATGAATTCCAGTCGAAATGAAGGATTGTTATGTTGACGCATGTTGACTGTTTGCAGAACATTAGAAAACATTAAGGGGGTAGATAGGTAGATAGATAGGAATGTAGAAGGAAGAAACTCCAGCTGGAGCAAAGACTGTTAGAGGGATCATGATGAAGCACTTAAGACAGAAAAGGAAAGTTGGTTTAATGATGCTAAAGGGCAGCTATAGCTGCGGTGGTTTAGGGTTGCACTAATTAGGAGTGGGATGATAGATACGCTTAGGAACATGGGAAGGAAGCATGGAGAATTAGCCGGGAGGGCAGATATTAGGTTAATTACGAAGGGAGGATTATTGCAATAAAAGGTCTGAGAGGCAGTAGCTCTCAGCACTGGCTTTATACAGATATTTTCTTGTTCTCACTGACTTGGATAGGATGTATTATAAATAAACCATTATCTTAACTCCAGAAAAGTGAGTAACGTAGTTTATACCTAAAATCCCTATTTGCCTAGAAAGGCTGACACTTAATTTCACACAAACTAGCAACTGTAGGAGAAGGCATTGGCCATCCAGAAATTTCAGGACAAGGTCACCAGGCTGGCACGGGAAAAGGAGCGGGGGCAGCAGGAGAGGAAAAACACCCAGTGTGACATCCGGGAGGCCTCGGATTGCCACGAGTTTCTCGAGCAGGAGAACAAGGTTGCCCTCCGCCAACTGAGCGAGATGAAAGAAGAGCTGAAGAGCTCTGCGGAAATGCAGCACCCAGCTGGAGGACCTCAAGGATGCCCAGCAGAAACTCCAGCAGGAGCAGGAGTTGCTGTACACAGAGCTGGATGGAGCCATGACTGAGCTACTGGACACCTAAATGGGCCTGGAGGGGCTTTCCCAGGCCGTGGTGGAGTTGGGGGCTCTCCACACCCAGTTCCTGGAGGATGCCAACATTCTGCAGATGGCCAAGCCAGGGGAGGCAGCCAAATAGCTCCCCAGAAGGGCACACACACCCTGGCCTGGCACCACCACTACCACCTGGGAGTCTCCTTGATGGAGAGCATCCTTCAAACTGCATCCGAGAGAGCCCAAAAGACCCCTGGCCTCTGGAGGGAGACTACTGCATTTATGCATGCAGCCCTGTGCCCCGTGCCTCCAACCCAGCTTCAGATATTCAAGATTTTCTTGGCCACACACACACACAGGACATCCAAGATTTTCTTGGCCACACACACACACAGGACATCTGCCAGGCTTTAGAGCAGCTCCACCTCCCAAAGGGTTGCTGAGAAGACATCAGAGAGCTGCAAATGCACAGTTTGCAACTGGAGCAACAGTTGCAAACCTCACAAATGCAGAACCAGGCCGAGATAGACGCCCCCCAAATGAAGCTCAGGAAGGTGCTGCACCTGAAGATCCAGAGTGAGAAGGAGCTGCAGGAGCTGCTGCGCCAGCAGGAAGAGAAGCAGTGCCAGCTGAGTGACCAGAAGTGAGAAGTGCTGACCCTGCAAGAGGAAATGGCCCAGCTGAAGCTGGAGCTCTAGAAATCGGAGATGGATGCCACCACTCTGTGGAAGGAAATTAGCAGATGAGGCAGCAAAAAAAAAGATGCACGTATGGAAAGAGAAGTGAAGGTAATGGTTTTAGTTCCTGTTTTGAAATGGGATGTAAAACCAGAATTCACTGATGAAGAAGAGAAACAAATGAAATTTGAAGGTGCTACTTGTATAGATGGAAAATGGATAACAGAAAATGGATTACAAATACTTAATAAGCCTATTATAAGAAACATAATAGAGAAAGTACATGAGGGTACTCATTGGAGGACACAAGCACTTGTGGATTTTGTAAAGAGAAAATATATTTGTAGAGGTATGTTTACAATACAGTAGGTACATTGAAATACCTATTAGTGATTGTTGATCATTTGACTGGATGGGTAGAAGCTTTTCTGTGTGCAAGGGCAAATGCACAAATAACTATAAAGTTGATATTAGTACAGATAATACCTAGATATGGATTGGTTGAATCCATTGATAGTGATAGAGGTACACATTTCACTTCTAATGTGGGAAAGAGAATAATGAAGGGGCTAGGTATAGACTGGCAGCTACACCTGGCTGGCCATGCCCCTTCCTCAGGTAAGGTGGAACAAAAGAACCAGACTATAAAAAACACCTTAAAGAAATTGATGTTAGAACTTCAATTACCATGGACGAAAAGTTTACCTCTAGTTCTATTGCATATGTGTACATGTCCAAGAACGGATGTTGGGATTTCATCGTATGAAATGTTTGGAATACCTTATACTGGAAGTGTTGGTATGCCTAGGGTAGAACCTAAAAGATATTTTTCTTAGAAAATATATACAAGGACTTTCCCAGTGTTTTTTTTTTTTTCTTTTAAGGTCTAAAGGACTTTTGGCAAAAACACCACCTTTTGATTTCCAAGTGCATGATTTTAAGAGTGGAGACTGGGTTCTGATAAAGCAGTGGAGAGTTTTGGGAAAGCTGAGGCTTATTTGGAAGGACCATTCCAGGTGCTGTTGACCACTGAATTGTCTGTGAGGGCACGTGAGCGAGGTTAGACACATCATTCGTGTGTTCTGGCAGATCATTCCTGTTTTTGGCAGAAGCAAGTTTTAAGAAGACTGGACATTTTTTTTTTTTTAACATAGTGGTTGTAGTGAGTATATGTGTAGTTTAGCTTAGCTTTATAGAAATTTGGGAGGAGAAATTGATTATTTGGTTGAGCATAATACATTTTTTCCTTATATTGTTGATTATTTTGAAACATTGAAACAGTAGATTGGTGTACACGGATATTGTGTCCTTTGAGTGCAGAAGAAGATAAAGAAGTCGATGTAAGTCCCCAAAGACCGGTTGTAAGTTTTGAAGTGTAAAACTACATACGTTAAGGTGGGTGGGGGCCTAGTCTATTAGTTAAAATGAAGTTGATCGTGATTATTGCCTTGTGTGGGGTAGGAATGGAGGCTACTGAAATATGCCCTAGTTATCCAGTAACGTGGCAACTGTTATGTTTCCAGACTGAACCCAACAGTACAAAATATGACGGGCAGATATCACTAGCATTGATGGAACCTAGGGCTGAGGCTGGTATCTGTATAAGATCCACCATAGATGATGGTTTGTTTTTGGGAAAATAGCCAGCATATAACTGCACATATGATATTGCAATAAATCATAAGGACTTATCTAAGAAAATGGAGCAATTATATGATACTTGTTTTGAAATGTTTGGTAATTATTTTCCTTCTTATATGAGACTTAGAGCTCTGGAAGATATATTATTTATGCCATTCATTGAATTAAAAAGTGCTCAGGAGGAGTTGATGTTTTTGTGTGGCAGTTTAGCTATTGCAAAACCTCCATTTACCTGGAGAGGCAGATGTACAGTGTGATATATCGAAGCTCCGAGAATTTTAAGTAGAAGTGTAAGATATGTTAAAGGATAAGAGCCTGTTGTTGCTAAAAGTGAAAATGTTTTTCTGGAATTAATGAGAGAAGCTTTGAATAGTTCTTCTTTTTGTGTAAAAGGAGAGACTAGAGTTACAAATATCATGTCTATTTTTTTTATAGGAGTTCCAGTACCAGGAAAGTTCTTGATGGGTGAATCTAGGATTATTATACATCTTAATGCTTATACTTTGTATAATTTGTCAAAGGTGATTATTTGATTGGTGCTCATGTGAAACCAACTAAATGGGCAAATCAGAAAAAGCTGGTTATTGAAGTTAAGACAGCTTTTCCAGCTTAAGATTGTGTTAAGTATAAACATCCAGAGAAAAAGAATGAAAAAACAGTTTATAATTATTTGCTTACTAAAGAGATTTTTCATTGTACAGAGGTTGAGGAAGTAGATGAAATGACACATGTGTTATATCTACCTAGAGGTTGGTTTATGTTTTGTGGAGCATATGCATATGCATTTATACCAGCTAATGAACAGGTGGTCCTTATACAATTGGTCGTTTAACAACTATTATGGCAACTAGTATGGCAAATATTAAGGATATAAACAAAAATAACTAAATTATACTATGAAGGTATAAATTCTAGTTTATATCATGATCCTAGGTTTTATATGGAACCTGTGCAGGATAATACAATAGTAAGAGAGGACATAAACAAGAACATGTCCATGTACAAGAGCATGAGAATGTTTATATACCTAAAGAAAGTAAAGAACATCATATTATTATATATATTTATCCTACACTTGGATGGCCAGTGGCCCAATGGGGAGCTGAACATGAGTCTGTAGGGAACCATGTGAAGAAATATACAGGTAAAAGATCAGAGTTTAGTGATGCTTATTCTCCAGATTGTGATGATGAAGTGGTAGTATTATCTAAAATAGAAGCAGGTGTTCTAGGAATATTTGCTTGGGGAGCTACATACTATAATAATATGAAGTTGGGACATTTAGCTTGTCCTTAGGCTAAGAATATTAATGTAATTTCCTCTGCTACTGCAACCCTAGCTGAGGAGATGGGAGAAATAAGGAAGTCTGTGTTACAAAACCGCATAGTAATTGATTACATACTTCTTAGAATGGGTCATGGGCGTGAGGAATTTGGAGCAACAGCTGCAAACCTCACAAACACAGAACCAGGCCAAGATAGACAGCACCCAAAAAAGCTCAGGAAGGGGCTGCACCTGAAGATCCAGAGTGAGAAGGAGCTGCAGGAGCTGCTGCACTAGCAGGAAGAGAAGCAGTGCCAGCTGAGTGACCAGAAGTGGGGAGTGCCGACCTGTGAGAGGAAATGGCCCAGCTGAAGCTGGAGCTCTAGAAATCAGAGATGGACGCCACCACTCTGTGGAAGGAAATTAGCGGGAGCCGACGCCATGATGCACAGGAGAAGATCTGGCTGCAGCAGCAGGTTGGGAAGTTAAGAGAGCTGCTTCTACAGAAGGACACTGAGCACACAAATGTCCTGAACAGCCACGTGAAGCAGGTGAGGTGCCTGGAGGAGCTGCTGTGCCAGACCCAGAAGCTGTTGCAGCACCATCAAAAGATGGAGGAGACCCTGAACTAGGCCCTCTCCACATTGTTGGCTGAAGTGTCCAGCCTCACTGAGGTCCAGTACCTTGGGGATCTGTTATAGTGTGGCATCTGGGAGAGTCTGCCACATTTTTCACACCCCGGTAGGTAGTGGCACCAAGAAACCAATATTTGATCTATATGCAAGTCTATCATGATCACTTGCTTACCAGCCACACAAAGGTAGCCATAGTTTTAAAAACAATTCACTATTAATCCAAGGATACTAGCTTAATTTCAAACAAATTAGCAGCTGGAGGAGAAGATGTTGGCCAGCCAGAAGCTCCAGGACAGGGTCACCAGGCTGGTACAGGAAAAGGAGCGGGGGCAGCAGGAGAGGAAAAAATGCCCAGTGTGACATCCAGGAGGCCTTGGATTGCCACAAGTTTCTTGAGCAGGAGAACGAGGTTGCCCTCCACCAGCTGAGCAAGACTGAAGGCCAGACTCACCACTCTGCAGGAATGCAGCACCCAGCTAGAGTACCTCAAGGTCACCCAGCAGAAGCTCCAGCAGGAGCAGGAGTCACTCTGCACAGAGCTGGATGGAGCCATGTCTGAGCTACTGGACACCTAAATGGGCCTGGAGGGGCTTTCCCAGGCCATGGTGGAGTTGGGGGCCCTTCACACCCAGTTCCTGGAGGATGCCAACATTCTGCAGATGGCCAAGCCAGGGGAGGCTTCCTCAAGATCACCGTCTAAGTAGAAGCCAACCTTTCTCATGCTCAATTCAAAAAGTTGGATTCTGCTGTGAATTCTTTGGACCACTTAGATGGACTTTCTGGCAAGGATCATCCAGGGGAACAAAAAAAGACCCTTTTCTGCATGGGTTCCCAACTCTGAGGAACTTCATGTCCCCTGCAAGGTGAGACCCACACCCACCCACCCTCTTGGCCTTCCGAGGGCCTCCATCAACAGGCTTGGAGAGGGATTGTGTCTTTCTGGATGCAGTTAAAAAAACAAGACCACCCTCAAAAACAACCTCCCAGTGAGTCTCCATGCTCTCTTCCTCTCCGTCTTTGTCAATTTAGAATTTACTTAATGTTACTATTTACTGCTTTCATGTTTGAATGCTTTAAAGCTACCAAGAGCCACCTGCAGGTGAGATAGGCAGCATAGAGATTAAATAAATGCATTCAGAGTAAACCATATTTACTCCCCAGAGGAGAACGACACCACACATAGAACAGCACACATTCTGCTAGGTCAGAAGGTCTCCAAGGATTGGCTCCAGCAGGAGTCTGAAAGCTAGGAAGACTAAATCTCTGGTCCCTGTGACCAGCCCAGATTGGATCCTGAAACTGACCCCCTGCTCTCAGTGGGAAGGACAAATAAATCAACCAATCAGAGGATATCCTGTGGAATCGTGGCCACCAGGACTCATAGCCGAGACCATAATGCAATGCCTGCAACCTGTAGCAGACTCACGCATACAACCCAAGGTGTGGCTCCAGCACATGGATTATCCCTTTGTCATATTAAAAAGGGACCAAGTAAAGAACAACATGGAGCTTCTCAGCAACGTTGCTAACAGATCCTTAAAAGGAATAAAATCCACAAGAAATGAAGAAGGCAACACTCTAGGCTTTCTGGATACATCATCAGAGGCAGAGATGGCAAAATAGGAACATGTGTCCATTGTGAAGCCATCCACACCAACCAATGGGGCCACAGGCCCAAAAGGATGCAGAAGTAGTCAGATGTCCTCCAGATACTGCTGCTAGTAGAGACAAAAGAGGCATAGTTTTAAGATAGCCAGAAATGCCAATAAGGACTGTGATGTTGGTACTATTGTACACCTTGGCACGAATGATTTATCCTAAAAAGATGTACTTTCTCTGCAGAATCATTCCCAGAGCTTGGGACACAAACCTAACAGTATAGGCTGTAGGTTTACCTTTTCAGAGGTTTTACCAGTATATAAGAAACAAAGGCTAAGCACCAAAAAAATGGAGGCCTTTGAACTATGGTGCTGGAGAAGACTTCTTATGCAAGTCCCTTGGACTGCAAGGCAATGCAACTGGTCAGTCCTAGAGGAGATCAACCCTGAACTGCTCTTTGGAAGACCAAATCTTGATGATGAAACACAAATACTTTAACCACCTAATTGTTGTGGTCTGCCAGCTGCCAGCAGAGCTGGTGACAGACTTGAATGATGAGGAGGTTTGGAAGGAACTTGGGCCAGTCCTGGAGTCTGGGGAAGGCTCTGATGGATGCTCTGCATCAGAAGCAGAGATAGAGCCAGGGATGTCCAACATTTCCCAGTTATCTTCAGAGTTGGGGATAAGTGGGGAAGAAGAACAGCTGGACCCTGTTCTAGAGGTGTGTATGTGTAGAACTGTCAGAAGAGGAGAATAACTGAGGACCAGGAGCCAACTTGAGAAGAAAGGCACACATGGATGTTGAATGGCCCCTCCCTGGCTTGGGAATATATAGAAGCAAAAGGGGAGTGGTGTCATAGGAGACAACTGTTCAGATTTATTTTGGAAGATTTGCTCATCGTGGTTTGTATCTCAGAGGCTGCTTGAGAGAGTTTAGTTTACAACTCTGTGGCTGGAAGGAACTGATAAGTTATGTACTTCTTGGTAGGATTATTGCCCAGACATTTCTGTGTGTGAACGCCATGAATTCACACTAGCTATGTCACTGGCCCGAAAGAGTACTTGCAGGAGTCAGCTGGAGCCAGCCAGGAACAGGAGGGTGGGGCGGGCTGAGTCTGTATAGCCAGCTGGCTAGCAGAAGCCAGGAATACTGGCTTGAAACCTTTGGACTTGTATTGTTCATGAATTGGCAGAAGTTCAATTGGAACACCAGGACTTTGGGAGGCTGGAGGCAAAGCAGGCCCAGCTGCATGAGGCCATCCAGTGGATTCTTCAACCTAAATGTTAAAATTTGTACCCCGGAGTTTTTAATTGAAGTTTTTAAAAAATATTATTTATAAATAAAGAATAAATAAATAAAATAATATGTTTTTCATGCAAGTTCAAAAAAGGGACTTAAGACCGTCTTGTGTACTTACAATGGTTGCAACATCTCCAGAATCACATGATCAAAATTCAGCCACTGGAGAGCAATGCAAGAGGCCAGCAATAAAGAAGATCTAATGCAAGCGGGAGAGCAGAGCTGGCGTCGCGACGATACGGCATGCAATCTTGGAGATCTGAGATTGCAGCCGATATCTTTGCTCCTGGATGGTCCAAGTGGATCTAAACCATCCCGAAGAGATGATGAATGTAAAGAGTGCATCCTATCAATCCCAGGGATATCGCAAAGTCCCTGGTAGATCCAGGAGAAGCTCTTTTTGCCAGCGGCAAAGAGGCAGCCATTAAAGCTGCTGAAGTTGGGACAGCTCCGAAACAAAAGAGAACAGAAAGAGAGAGTGTGCCGGTTTGGTGAGAACTTTTTCTTTATTTTAAGACTTGAAAGGACACCCTAAGGGAAAGAAAGAATCTGTAAAAGTTTTGACAGAAATGATTAAGCGGTGATTTTAAACAAGAATGTCAAAGTAATTTTTTTTCACATTGCTGGATTTTCTACACATGATCTTATATTTTGAAACTGGACTAGCTTTTCTTCTTCTTTTTATATATTCTTCTCTCTATCTTAACATTTTTAAGAATGAGGGTTGATGCCTTGAATTGACTGGAGGTGATGACGGAGTTCACAAATTCCTCTCAGGAACTGCTGTAGTGTGGCATCTGGGAGAGAGTGTCTAGAAACCAACAACATGTGATGAATTCCAGTCGAAATGAAGGATTGTTATGTTGACGCATGTTGACTGTTTGCAGAACATTAGAAAACATTAAGGGGGTAGATAGGTAGATAGATAGGAATGTAGAAGGAAGAAACTCCAGCTGGAGAAAAGACTGTTAGAGGGATCATGATGAAGCACTTAAGACAGAAAAGGAAAGTTGGTTTAATAATGCTAAAGGGCAGCTATAGCTGTGGTGGTTTAGGGTTGCACTAATTAGGAGTGGGATGATATATACCCTTAGGAACATGGGAAGGAAGCATGGAGAATTAGCCGGGAGGGCAGATATTAGGTTAATTACGAAGGGAGGATTATTGCAATAAAAGGTCTGAGAGGCAGTAGCTCTCAGCACTGGCTTTATACAGATATTTTCTTGTTCTCACTGACTTGGATAGGATGTATTATAAATAAACCATTATCTTAACTCCAGAAAAGTGATTAACGTAGTTTATACCTAAAATCCCTATTTGCCTAGAAAGGCTGGCACTTAATTTCACACAAACTAGCAACTGTAGGAGAAGGCATTGGCCATCCAGAAACTTCAGGACAAGGTCACCAGGCTGGCACGGGAAAAGGAGCGGGGGCAGCAGGAGAGGAAAAACACTCAGTGTGACATCCGGGAGGCCTCGGATTGCCACGAATTTCTCGAGCAGGAGAACAAGGTTGCCCTCCGCCAACTGAGCGAGATGAAAGAAGAGCTGAAGAGCTCTGCGGAAATGCAGCACCCAGCTGGAGGACCTCAAGGATGCCCAGCAGAAACTCCAGCAGGAGCAGGAGTTGCTGTACACAGAGCTGGATGGAGCCATGACTGAGCTACTGGACACCTAAATGGGCCTGGAGGGGCTTTCCCAGGCCGTGGTGGAGTTGGGGGCTCTCCACACCCAGTTCCTGGAGGATGCCAACATTCTGCAGATGGCCAAGGCAGGGGAGGCAGCCAAGTGGTGCCCCAGAAGAGCGCACACACCCCGGCCTGGCACCACCACTACCACCTGGGAGTCTCCTTGATGGAGAGCATCCTTCAAACTGCACCCCTGAGAGCCCAAAAGACCCCTGGCCTCTGGAGGGAGACTACTGCATTTATGCATTCAGCCCCGATGCCTCCACCCCAGCTCTCAAATATTCAAGACTTCCTGGCCGCACACACACACAGGACATCTGCCTGGCCTTAGAGCAACTCCACCTCCTCCCAAAGGGTTGCTGAGAAGACATCAGAGAGCTGTGGGCACACAGTTTGCAGCTGCAGCAACAGCTGCAAACCTCACAAATGCAGAACCAGGCCGAGAGAGACACCACCCAAAGAAGCTCAGGAAGGGACTGCACCTGAAGATCCAGAGTGAAAAGGAGCTGCAGTAGCTGCTGCGCCAGCAGGAAGAGAAGCAGTGCCAGCTGAGTGACCAGAAGTGGGGAGTGCCGACCCTGTGAAAGGAAACGGCCCAGCTGAAGCTGGAGCTCTAGAAATCAGAGATGGACGCCACCACTCTGTGGAAGGAAATTAGCGGGAGCCGACGCCATGATGCACAGGAGAAGATCTGGCTGCAGCAGCAGGTTGGGAAGTTAAGAGAGCTGCTTCTACAGAAGGACACTGAGCACACAAATGTCCTGAACAGCCACGTGAAGCAGGTGAGGTGCCTGGAGGAGCTGCTGTGCCAGACCCAGAAGCTGTTGCAGCACCATCAAAAGATGGAGGAGACCCTGAACTAGGCCCTCTCCACATTGTTGGCTGAAGTGTCCAGCCTCACTGAGGTCCAGTACCTTGGGGATCTGTTATAGTGTGGCATCTGGGAGAGTCTGCCACATTTTTCACACCCCGGTAGGTAGTGGCACCAAGAAACCAATATTTGATCTATATGCAAGTCTATCATGATCACTTGCTTACCAGCCACACAAAGGTAGCCATAGTTTTAAAAACAATTCACTATTAATCCAAGGATACTAGCTTAATTTCAAACAAATTAGCAGCTGGAGGAGAAAGTGTTGGCCACCCAGAAGCTCCAGGACAGGGTCACCAGGCTGGTACAGGAAAAGGAGCGGGGGCAGCAGGAGAGGAAAAAATGCCCAGTGTGACATCCAGGAGGCCTTGGATTGCCACAAGTTTCTTGAGCAGGAGAACGAGGTTGCCCTCCACCAGCTGAGCAAAACTGAAGGCCAGACTCACCACTCTGCAGGAATGCAGCACCCAGCTAGAGTACCTCAAGGTCACCCAGCTCCAGCAGGAGCAGGAGTCACTCTGCACAGAGGTGGATGGAGCCATGTCTGAGCTACTGGACACCTAAATGGGCCTGGAGGGGCTTTCCCAGGCCATGGTGGAGTTGGGGGCCCTTCACACCCAGTTCCTGGAGGATGCCAACATTCTGCAGATGGCCAAGGCAGGGGAGGCAGCCAAGTGGCGCCCCAGAAGAACGCACACACCCCGGCCTGGCACCACCACTACCACCTGGGAGTCTCCTTGATGGAGAACATCCTTCAAACTGCACCCGAGAGAGCCCGAAAGACCCCTGGCCTCTGGAGGGAGACTACTGCATTTATGCATTCAGCCCCGATGCCTCCACCCCAGCTCTCAAATATTCAAGACTTCCTGGCCGCACACACACACAGGACATCTGCCTGGCCTTAGAGCAACTCCACCTCCTCCCAAAGGGTTGCTGAGAAGACATCAGAGAGCTGTGGGCACACAGTTTGCAGCTGCAGCAACAGCTGCAAACCTCACAAATGCAACACCAGGCCGAGAGAGACACCACCTAAAGAAGCTCAGGAAGGGGCTGCACCTGAAGATCCAGAGTGAAAAGGAGCTGCAGTAGCTGCTGTGCCAGCAGGAAGAGAAACAGTGCCAGCTGAGTGACCAGAAGTGGGAAGTGCCGACCCTGCGAGAGGAAGTGGCCCAGCTGAAGCTGGAGCTCTAGAAATCGGAGATGGACACCACCACTCTGTGCAAGGAAATTAGCAGGAACCGACACCATGACGCACAGTGAAGTGCCTGGAGGAGCGGCTGTGCCAGGCCCAGTACTGTTGCAGCAACAGCAAAAGATGGAGGCAAACCATCTTCCCAGCTGAAGTGTCCAGCCTTGCTGAGGTCCAGTGCCTTGGGGATCTGTTTGCCTGAGGAGTGAGAGTTTGTTCACTTTGTCTGTTGTAAATATTTTTTATGTTTAAGAATGCAAAAGATAGAAGAAAGAGGTGAACAAGAGAAAAACGAAGAAATAGATAACAGACTGATAGTGGTTTGGCAAGATAATGGAAAAGAAATGATAGCCTGGAGTTGGACAAAGCTGATTTTTATTTAAGATTTCAAAATGTTGAGGAAGAAAAAGGAGAAAATCTCATGGAAATAATGATAGAAGTTCTGGCAGGAGCCATAGAAATATCTAAATAAAAAATTATGGATTGAATGGTTGAAGTATTCCAAGGATATTTTAGATATGCCATGAAGAATAAACTACCTAGGGAAGTCCATGTGAGATTTACTAAGAAAACAATCAAAACAGAAATATTACAGAAAGCAAGAGATGACCCCTTGAAGTATAAGGGAAAGGAGATTAAAGTCTTAAAACAAGTACCAAGGAAAGTGAGAGATTTGAGAAGAGAATATCAGTTCCTAACAAGGATTTTAATCAAGAAAGAAGTGGATTATAGGTGGCTGATCCCTGAAGGCCTGATGTTCATTTGGCAAGAATAAAGGCACAGATTGGATTCAGTTGAGAAAGCAGAGCTATTTTATGATGAATACTTCAGGGGAAAAGAAGATCAGAGAACAAGAGAGGAGGAACTTAAAATACGAGCGGAGATGGCTAAAGAAATGGATAAAGAAAGAAGAGAAGAAAGAGGACAAAAAAGGAGAAGCAGTAGGGTGGAACTCAAAGAACCAAGAGAACAATGAACAACAAGAGCAATAAACCCTACATATAAAGTATAAAGAATGGAAGATGAAAAGAAACTAATCTCCATAAACATAAATGGTCTTAATTCATCCACGAAAAGGAAAAAAAATCATAAATTAGAAAAACTAAAGATGGATCTAATTTGTTTACAAGAAGTGCATATTAAAAAACAACAAGCACATGTTTTGAATTGTCCTAGAATTGGTAATTTATACATGCTGATGGCACAACAAAACAAGAGAGGAGTAATCTTACATATTAAGAATACAATTAAAGCTAAACCAATCTTTACAGATGAAGAATGGAGGATACTATTGGTGGAAATTACAGATAGCAATATATGCACCAAATGACAAACAAAAAGAATTCTACAAGAAATTACATAATAAGATAATTGAATTGGAATATGATAATATATGCATTCTTGGAGATTTTAATGTTATTGTAGGTACACTATGGAAATGAAGAAAAGTAGTCAGCGAGCAAACCTCCAAGTCCCAAGCCCCAAACTGGTAGTCTTTCGCCTCATTCCCAGCAAGGGCCTTTATCCCACCACCAAGTTGGAAACAGCCAAGCAGGTCGGCTATTCCAAACACATTTTCCATGCTCTCCCAATACATGTCTTTGAAATTATTGTTTCCTTGCCCTCAGCCCTGATAAAATGGGATGGCAGTAGCTGAATCAAAACAAGCTTTGATTAAACCTATGCAAGACAGTTGCTCTTTGTTATTGATAGCTTTGGCTCTATCCAGCTTGTAACCTTCCCAATAAGATAGAGAAATAAATCAATGGAATCAGGTTAATTCTCTGGGAGGATGTTTCTGTTGAAAGACACCACAGAAACTCCTACAGCTCAAACCTTGAACCACTCTCCAATGCCTTGTTAAGAAGCCATGCTGGACCCTGCCCTTTCTCAGACAATAGGTGGTAGGGCCACACTTCCATGGGGACCAAAAATGAGGACCAACATAGTTGTCTACTTTGTGCCCACACCAAAAGCAACCATCTCAAGCTCCACCAATGTCCCATACAAGATTCAGGGTAGTTTCCCCCTCCTCTTCCTCCAAAGTGATGTAAGCCCATCACTGGCCAGCTACGTCCCTCTGGACTGTACACAAACCCATTTCTTGGATGGGAAAACTGAGACAAAAATAATGGCTCCCATACTGAGCAAACCAGTAACAGGAGGAGGAATCAGTTACTGCATGTTTTCCTAATTCAGGATGAACTATTGAAACTATTTGAGAAAACAACACAGATAGCCAACCAACCTATTTTCCCAGGTCAGGCTGCCCAGGCAAGAGTTGCATGGCCAACTCAGTGCCCTGATTGGAATTATAATAATGCCAATCACTGGGAGGACTACCAAATGGCAAAAGCTATTCTAATGGAAGCCCTAGAGGAAATAGGGGGGGGAAAGCCCCTCAACTGGTCAGAATTTCAAAAGAAAACCCAAAGAGAAAAGGAAAATCCTGACACCTTTTGGGTTCATGTCTCAGAGGCAGGTGTGACATATGTCCACCTAGACCCAAGCTGCCAAAAGAACCAGAGAATTTTAGCCTCAGCCTTTGTGGACCAGACTACTTAGTGAAATTAGGATCACTTCCATCATATTGTATCTAACTGGCCAACCTTGGAAATAGCAGAGTTGCGCAGGATCGCAAACTTTGTCTATGACCAAAGGGATAAATTAAAAGAGGAAGAAAAAGATAGGAAAAGGAAGATAGAGAGACATGAAGAGGTAAGAGTTTTTGCTGCCATGCACCATAATACCAGGCAAGTACAGCGAAGGACCGCTGGTATCAAGCAGGGATGCTGGCAATGTAGGCAGGAAGGATGGCCCCAAGATAGTGCCAACATTGTTATAAATGTAGTAAAACAGGGTATTTTGGCCAATACTGAAAAAAACCTGGTTTCTCAGTCAGTCTCAAGATTCACCCAGAGGCTCCATGCCAAGCAATAATCCATATCACAGAGGCAAGCAGAAATATAACCAACATTGCGAGACACCTACAGCCCCTTTTCCACATAACAATGAGCACAGAGATAATGATAGATCTCAGTGGGGCCAGGGAAGGGATGAGAAGTTTTCTTGACTAGAAACTGAAAATGAGCCCAGTAAACACACTGCTACCTTCACTGGGCTAGCAATTCCCTTAAGGAATGGCCCTGAAGGGGAACCCATGATTTCTCTGATCATAGGGGGAAAGAAATATGATTGCCTACTTGACACCAGAGCAGCTTCATCACTAATTACAGAACCCCCATATAAAGACTCAGTGATTCCAGGAGTTCAGGACAATATAATGGGAGTTGGAGGAAAAAATATTCCTGTAGAATCCACTTGTGACATAAAAGTAGAATTGGGACAATTTTCTTTAAACCACTCTTTCACAGTCTGTCCCCAATCCCCACTCTCCCTCTTGGGAAGAGACATCCTATGTAAAATGGGAGCCACCATAAAATGTGGAAAGGGGGGCCTTACATTAAACATTCCAGGAAAAGGCACCCATATGATAGCCAAAAACAATACAGAGCTTCACATGGACCTAAAGATCTTGCCATCTTCTCTTTGGGTCTGGGATGCAACAGAGGAGGGATTATTGAAAAGTTCAACCCCAGTCACAATTAAAGTAAAGGATGGACGACCTCCTTGTGTTCCCCAATACAAAATTCCAGCCAAGGCTATCCAACCTATAAGGAAACTGATAAAAGCTTATCTGGAACAGGGAGTCCTTAAGAAATGTAACACCTCAATTTTTCCAGTTAAGAATGATAAGTTAGATAATGAAGGGAACTCAATCTTCAGATTCACCATGACCTTAGGCTCATGAACAATCATGTAATACCACATGCCCCCATAGTTACCTCACCCTGCAACGATTATAACTGAAATTCCAGCTTCAGTTATGTTTTTCACAGTTATAGACTTGTGCACAGCCTTTTTCAGCATCCCAGTAGACCAGGCATCCTAATACCTCTCTGCTTTTACCTGGGAAGACCAACAACACACTTGGACTAGATTGCCACAAGGCTACACTGAGTCCCCTACCCTATTCTCCCAAATTTTAAAGACAGATCTCTCCTCTATCTCCTTGCCATCCCAATCAACTCTGATTCAATATGTTGATGATTTATTGCTTGCCTCTTGCACTGAGTTGGCATATAAATTTGACACCTTACATCTACTAAAATCTCTGGCTGACAGGGGACATAAAGCCTCCCCTTCAAAATTACAATATTTAAAACAGGAAGTGACATATTTAGGCTACATAATTGCACCAGGAATTAGGAAATTGGCATCCAGCAGAGTACAAACAATCTTAAGCATGAAGCCTCCACAAACAAAATGACAAGTAAGAGCCCTATTGGGGAGTATTAGGTTTTTGCTGCCCATGGATCCCCTCATTTGGAGAATTAGCTAGACCACTAATACAATTAACAGGAAAAGATATGCCTGACCCCATCGATTGGTCAAAAACATTAGATCAAACAATTCAAACAATAAAACAAACTTTAGCTTCGGCCCTGGCACTTGGTCTTCCTGGCTATAAAAAGCCCATTACCTTGTTTATTCATGAAAAATCAGGCATTGCATCAGGTGTCCTAACATGACCATTTGGACATACACATCGACCAGCAGCATATTATTCAGTAACACTAGACCCAGTGGCAAAGGGAGCAGTTCCATGCTTAAGAGCAGTGGCAGCCACTATAGAAATAGTAAAAAGATCTAAAGATTTAGTGCTCGGACAACCTCTAACTTTAAAGTCCCCCATTAGGTTTTTGCTATCCTTTTAAAATCTCAGACCCGAACCTTCACCCAGTAGCACCTGGCTCGATATGAGGCTGAATTATTTACATCTGAAAGCATCACTTTTGAAAGATGTACCACCTTAAACCCAGCCACATTACTTCCATTGAAGCAGACTGGAGAAACTCTTCATGACTGCCTCCACCTAGTCCATGATGCTGAATTACCAAGACCCAATTTGACAGATACACTATTGCAAAACCCAGACCTCGAGCTGTTTACAGATGGCTCTTCATACCTATATGATGGCAGGAGAGTAGCTGCTGCTACTCTCTCCATGATTTCTCTCTCCACGAAATCATTTGGGCATCCCCCCTCCTTCCCACAGCATTCAAACAGCTGAACTTTGACTTTAACAAAAGCCTGTGAAGCTGTGAGAGGCCAGTCTACCAACATATATACTAATTCTAAATATGCTTTTGGGGTATGCCATGCAACTGGAGCCTTGTGGAAGTAATGAGGTTTTTTTAACATCAGCTGGCCAACAAATCATGCACATGAAATTAGTAGCCCAATTACTGGAAGCCATCCAATTACCAAAAGCCTTGGCAGTCATTCACTGCAGAGCCCATCAAAAGGATGACTCCACGTGACAAAAGGAAACAAATATGTAGATGAAACAGCCAAATGGATAGCATAAAAACTGTTGCCTCATAACATCATGGCTTCTACCCTAACAATAAACCCTGAATTACCTTACACAGAATTTCTGGATAAAGGAGAAGCTGAACAATGGGAACTAAAATTAGGGTCAAACTTTAAGGATTCTGGAGAGTCCCAGATGGCAGACCCATAGCCCCATGCCATCTCCTTAGATTAATTTGCCAAAGGTTACACACAAAAGGCATTGTGGGACACAAGACATATGGTAGATAGGAGAGTATGGTATATGTCTGGAGCCTATAGTAAGGTGACAAGGGTAGCCAGCATCTGTGAAACTTGCCAGCAAATAACACCACCTCCAGAAAAGCATTCCATGAAGGAGACAGACCTTGGACAGAAAAGCCCTTTGAAAAGATACAAATAGACTGTACACAGTTATCTAAGGCAAACGGTTATCAATATGTTCTGGCATGTAGGGACCAATTGACTCACTGGATGGAGGCCTTCCCATGCCACCATGCCACAGCCTTGAAACAGCCAGACACCTCCTTAAGGATATTGTGCCCAGATTTGGGGTACCCACTGTACTGGATATGGATAGGGGAAAACATTTCATAGCCCAGGTCCTCATTTATATATTTCAGGCCCTTGGCATCATCCAAAACCTCCATGTGCCATACTCCCCTCATTCCACTGGGGTGTGTGAGTGAGCTAACAAGAAAATTAAGATCCTATTGGGAAAGCTATGCCAAGAAACTCTTAGCCACAAGTGCTTCCCATCACTTTCTTTTATATTCCAACAAGACCTAGATGAGATATAGGAATCTCTCCCTTTGAAATTCTTTTTGGAAGTCCTCCAGACTCATTACAAGATCTGGATCCACACTCCCTCAGCTTAGATAAGGGGGATATGGTTCTCTCTTCTTATCTTTCAGCTCTTCACAAGAGACTACAGACCCTGTGGACACAGAGTGCCCTAACACAGACCTTGCCCTTGGAAGAGGCTCTGCATCCCTTTGAACCAGGAGATTGGGTGTGGATAAAATTCTTCACCAGAATATCACCACTACAACTATCTTTGACCGGGATTATTCTTCTGACACAAAGGATCACACTATGTACACATTACACATTGCTGCAACCACTACCTCTGAACAATGTTTTAATCTCACAGGAAGCCAACCTCAAATGATCATCACTGATTGCATTAACCTAGATAATATAGATCTCAAATGCAATCAAACAGAAACCATTCCATTCTCATACAGTTACTTGAGGCTTCCCCCAGGATGGTTCTTTCTGTGTGGCTTGAAAGCTTTTTCATATCTTCCTGTAAATGTCACAGGTGGGCCTGGCACTCTAGGAAGGTTGACAATGCTTATGCCCTCCTTGCAAAGACAACACTTTCCATATTTTAGAATCAGACTGTGATTCAAAAGTCTCCTTACTTACAAAAGCTGAATATGTTTCATTGGCAATCTCTCTAATAGGGTGCCATGGCTATCGGTGAGAAATTCCAGAAGCCTGAATAGCTTGGCATGTACCCTAGCCAAGAGTTAAATTCAACTTTCCATGCCTTGGATGCCCTCAAAAGAGAACTGAGACAGGTCAGGGAGGCCACCCTGAAGGATAGGGCAGCAATCAACTTATTACTCCAGCATAATTATGGATGCAAGGAATTCAAGGGACTGTTGTTTCCAATTAGAGGATAGCTCTGAACTTGTGGAAAAAGAACATGCACCACTTGAAGGAGCTAGCACAGAATATTGGCCATGAATCATCTTTTCTGGATCTGTCTTGGCTTTTCTCATGGTTGTCGGACTTCCATTGGCTAAAAATCCTCATTTCAACCATTGTCACTGGCTGTATTGTGAGAGTCCTTCTGTGATGCCTCTGTCTATGCATTCCCCCTTGCCTCAGCTGCCTGAAAGCCTGTAGTCCTTCAGTAAGGGAAGAGAAACTGGGCTTTTTGTAAAAAAAAAAAAAAAAGGTATTGGAGGCATACATAATGCACCTCAGAATTATAACCTTCTGGGTTAAGGCATTCCTGGGCAGAGAGAGTCCAAAGGCTCATCACTAGTGAAGAGCAACCAATTTTGCATTGCTGTCAATAATGGATTAATCACTAAGAAGGGAAACTAAACAAGCAGCATTAAAAACCAGGCAGGGAAAGTCGTTCTATCACAGGATAAATAAGACGGACAAGAAAAGAAACCCCAGTGTAGAAGGAGAGGAGTTTTCTTGCTGGGGAAAAAAACCCTACATTTAAGAAATTAAAAAATCCTACAGGGTTAAAGAACCCTAAACTCCATTGAGAGTACAGCAGAAGGCAAGGTTTTGCAACGTATTGATGGGCCACTTTGTCCTGCCTTCTCCTTTAATGAAAAATGTATAAAACTTACTCAATACTTTGTTCTTGGCTCTTGGCATTTTGACCAGGAGCCCTTTTCCTTGGAGTATGCCAATAAAAAGCAATCAGAAAACCTGCACTTAGTGTCTGGTGTTTGTCATTGGCTTTGGCACCAGGCTCAGACCCAAATTGGGGACAACAGTATTCATAAAATTTTCTCAGCTGATGTATGCATTTTTGTACTGTTTTTGTTTTTGTTCCCAAGCCAGGGTCACTTGGTTGAGACAGGCAGCTATAGAAATTAAAAACTTTTTGCCGCAAAGATCTTTAAAAAGAGGCAACTGCCATTTGTACATTGTTTGGAGGGTAATCCATCTATTAGCAGCTATGGCCAAAAAGGCAAATCTTGGCTAGCATTATGTTTGCAGGAATTAACCTTCTTAAAGGCTGAGCTGAAAAAAGACTATAACCACCTTCAGCTGACCTAAATTCTTAGCTTTTTCCTACTTGCAGAGAGTTTTCAAACTGACAAAAGTATCTAGCCAAGGTTAATTTGGTTCTATTGATTTTTTTAACCAAAGCTTTAGTTGAAAAATGGCACTAAAGAATTGCACTTTATTCTGTTGGAAGTGAAATCCCAGTCTGTTCCAGCTGGGAGAAGCCAACGATGAAAGATTGGAAGACAGCGAGTTACCAAAAAGCAGGTTTATTACAGGAAGGCAATATAGTGACAGCAAAAGTGACATTCAACATTCCTGCCTTGCAAGCTAACTTCTGGGATCCAGGGAGGGGATTTTTATATGTTTTTTTTCTACCCTGAGGCAATGCGATTTTTCTTTTGTTTTAAGTATCTGCCCGGAGTTTTCCTTCCTGCCTCAAGTGTAGTTTCTTTTGTGTAGTTTAAATTTTGGGTGATAATCCCATCGGACCAGCCTGGGGAATTTCTGGTGGGCTAGGCAATTCCCATTATTTGGGATTACTTCCCTTGGAGGCAGGGCAGGGGAATCCCTATCAGCTGTGTTATTTGGTAATGGTTTTCTTTTGGTAAGCGCTGAGTGAGTGGTTTGTTTCGTTTAGTTGCAATGTTGTATTTGATGTGAAGTGCCCTTGGCTGATCCTCCAGGAATTTAATTTAAGCTTGTGAAGGGTTTTTTGTTTTTTTTCTTTCTGCCTTGAGAGGAAAAAAGCCACAAAAAGGTGTCCGTTTATTCTGGTGTGGCTGCCTGTCTTTGCTGATGTTTTTGGGGACAAAAAAATATGACAAAATATACATGTGATGTGGAGGTTTCTGTCTTGGTGAGGGGTGTACCTAGGCAAATCTTCTGATAATTCCAACTACCTTTGTCATGAAACTGCCAATATTTTGAGGTGAGTAGGAGTATTTATGGAATTGAATATTTTTTAGACCAGTAAGAAACATCGTGTGGCTCTATGCATTCAGTAGCCCTCTGGCTACTCTTGTGTAAATGCTGGACTTACTAAGAGGCACCCCAAGTTTGACTCAGTCTTTTGTCTTCCTTTCCTAGAGTTTTCTTCTCTTTCAATACCTGCCTTGACTAAAATAAGAGAAAGCTGGGTGACCTTGGGTTAGTCACTCACATAGTTGTTGATGGAAAACCAGGAGAAAAGATTACTATGTGTGTTTGCTGCCTTGAGTTACTTATAAAGTAATAAGGCTGGGATAAAAAAAATCCAATAGAATTTTTTTGAAAGTCTAAACTGCTCTTCTAAAGAAACACAAAACCACCCTAATTTTGAAGTTAGAAACTTACAGGAAAGTAGAAGAAAGCTAGTCACTACACTAAATATCTTGAAAACAGAGCTCACTCCTCTAGCAATGTACTACTAAGTTACTAAGAGGCCAGTTTCCATTCCTTTCCCACTGTAGAAGCCAAAGCATGAAATCACCCCCTTTGCAAGCAATAAAAAAAGTATTCTTTCCACTTCTGGTTTTCTTGCTTAAGGCAGAAAAAAAAAGGAAACTTCAATTCTGGGTTTTGCAGTAGAAATAAGTTTGTTGTGGAAATAGCTAGTATCTTTTGCAAAAGTAAAAAGTTGAGGCTATATCTTATTTTCTTATTCTACTTCCCTAAAGAGGCTCAGAAGTGCAAGGTTTTTTCTTCTTTTCCCTTTTATTCTAACTTTTTCTCCTCAATTTTCCCATTCTTCTTTGAATTTCATACTTTAAAAAAATAGTAATTATAAAAAACAAAAAAAACCTATCTTCTTTTGTCGTTCTTATCTGCACTCAAGCCAAAAAACACTTCAGCCACAAAACTTTTCTTTCCCCAACCTCCATACCCATCACTCTCCCAAAGCAATGCACCAAAGCCTCCCTTTGCTGGCTTCTTCAAATCTCACCCCATCCTCCTCTGCCCCGCCCATCTGACTTCCAGCCAATCCCATCCAGAGGTTTATAGCCCAGCCCAGCCCTTCCTGCAGACTGCCAACAGCTGACAATTAAGGGTGTGTTTCTCTTTTGCAAGTTTCACCCTTGTCTTCCTGGCTAGCTTCTCTTCCCTACTCCATCCTGGCAAACTCTTCATGCTCTTGGTCTGCCATGCTTTCTTCTTCTGCACTTTTACCACTTTTATCAAAGCTGATTTCAGCTGCTTCTTCCTCAGAAATAACCTTCAGAGTCATTCCCCACCCCACCCCAACAGAATGAAAGTGGTAAAAGTGCAGAAGAAAAAATACTTGGCAATTCATGTGCTGTCCAGGCCTGTAGACATTTTGGGAAGCATTCAAATCCACCTGCAGGTAATGGTGCCTTTTTTTCAAAGAAGGGAGGCAACCGGCTTACGCCAGATATTTGAGGGGGCTGCTAACGGTGGGTGGGAGGGAAGCCAGCATTACAGGCTGACAACAGGATCAGAGCGAGAAAGCAGCAAAGGGAAGGTAGGTTCCAGGCAATCTGCAAAGACCATTTTTTTGGGGGGGGATCCCCCCCCCAGTTCTGCAACTTAACCCCTTAGACCCTGAGGCTCACCCAGCTGAGACCTGTGCTGGCCAGGCAGACGCACAAAGCCAGAATCCAGGGAAGCTTACCAGTCTGAGAAGCAGGCTCATGGCCAAATTGATAAGGCACAGTTTTGCCCCCTGGGTGATTCCCAGCGGGATTCACGTCCTGGTGAAGTCATAGTAAAAGGTCCAGCCAAGGAGTAAAAGTGCTGAAGTGAAACACCAGCATGCCCAGAACTTGCCTTATAGTCCCTCTGCCTCCATGGGAAGGCAGGCTGTTTCCGTATCAGGGAAATGGAAATCTTCTCAGGGCTTAATCTCCCTGGTTTATACTCCAATTTACATAAGGGAGGGAAATAAGCCTTTCTGGATTTTACATGCATCTCAGGATCAAAGCCCAGGGCAGGAACACCTCAAACACCTCAAACATGCAGGAAAACCAGCATGTAAACAAACCAAAGCAATTCCCCTACAAAACCAAGTTTCTGGACCCCAATTTTTTTTCTACTTCTAACAGCAAATTTGTTCTTTATTCTTTGGAATAAATGGATCTCCATTCTCCCAGTATGTCTAGATTGCATATTTTTCTAAAAATTTCTTCTGGTGCCACCCTGGCTTGTGAAACCCACAAATTATTCCTCTAAAATTACTGCATTGGGTAATGAAATGTCTGCAAGAGACAAACCAAACTCAGAAGGAACCAAAAACCCACATTCCTCCTCCTCCTCGCCCCAAACCACATTCCCCTTTAGCACTGATGATTTTCCCTAGTTAGGTAAAGAAACGTCTGCAAGACATCCAAGTTCAGAGAGGACCTCTTATTTCAACCCTGAGCTAGAAATATTCTCTTCTATTATTTGCTTTTCTTCATTAGGTCACCAAATGTTTTGGGTGATGAAATCTGAGTTCCAAACTTGAGAAAGTTTGGATGCTAGCAGAGGGCCTGGAGTTTGGTTCAATAAAATCAATAAAATCAGATTAAAGTCAGATTAACAAAATTGGAAGGGACATTGTAGGTCATCCAGTCCAACCTCCCACCCTCAAATATTGGAAGACTATTCTCCTATCTCCCCTAGTCCTTTTGGTCATTAAAATCAGATTAAAGTCATATCAGCAGAGTCAGAAGGGACCTTGGAGGTCATCTAGTCCAACCCACCACCTTCAAATATTGGAAGACTGCTCTCCTGTCTTTCTTGGTACTTTTATTCATTAATATCAGATTAAATTCAGAGCAACAGAGTTGGAAGGGACCTTATAGGTCATCTAGTCCAACCCCCCAACCTCAAATATTGGAAGAAAAATAAATCAACCAATCAGAGGATATCCTGTGGAATCGTGGCCACCAGGACTCATAGCCGAGACCATAATGCAATGCCTGCAACCTGTAGCAGACTCACGCATACAACCCAAGGTGTGGCTCCAGCACATGGATTATCCCTTTCTCATATTAAAAAGGGACCAAGTAAAGAACAACATGGAGCTTCTCAGCAACGTTGCTAACAGATCCTTAAAAGGAATAAAATCCACAAGAAATGAAGAAGGCAACACTCTAGGCTTTCTGGATACATCATCAGAGGCAGAGATGGCAAAATAGGAACATGTGTCCATTGTGAAGCCATCCACACCAACCAATGGGGCCACAGGCCCAAAAGGATGCAGAAGTGGTCAGATGTCCTCCAGATACTGCTGCTAGTAGAGACAAAAGAGGCATAGTTTTAAGATAGCCAGAAATGCCAATAAGGACTGTGATGTTGGTACTATTGTACACCTTGGCACGAATGATTTATCCTAAAAAGATGTACTTTCTCTGCAGAATCATTCCCAGAGCTTGGGACACAAACCTAACAGTATAGGCTGTAGGTTTACCTTTTCAGAGGTTTTACCAGTATATAAGAAACAAAGGCTAAGCACCAAAAAAATGGAGGCCTTTGAACTATGGTGCTGGAGAAGACTTCTTATGCAAGTCCCTTGGACTGCAAGGCAATGCAACTGGTCAGTCCTAGAGGAGATCAACCCTGAACTGCTCTTTGGAAGACCAAATCTTGATGATGAAACACAAATACTTTAACCACCTAATTGTTGTGGTCTGCCAGCTGCCAGCAGAGCTGGTGACAGACTTGAATGATGAGGAGGTTTGGAAGGAACTTGGGCCAGTCCTGGAGTCTGGGGAAGGCTCTGATGGATGCTCTGCATCAGAAGCAGAGATAGAGCCAGGGATGTCCAACATTTCCCAGTTATCTTCAGAGTTGGGGATAAGTGGGGAAGAAGAACAGCTGGACCCTGTTCTAGAGGTGTGTATGTGTAGAACTGTCAGAAGAGGAGAATAACTGAGGACCAGGAGCCAACTTGAGAAGAAAGGCACACATGGATGTTGAATGGCCCCTCCCTGGCTTGGGAATATATAGAAGCAAAAGGGGAGTGGTGTCATAGGAGACAACTGTTCAGATTTATTTTGGAAGATTTGCTCATCGTGGTTTGTATCTCAGAGGCTGCTTGAGAGAGTTTAGTTTACAACTCTGTGGCTGGAAGGAACTGATAAGTTATGTACTTCTTGGTAGGATTATTGCCCAGACATTTCTGTGTGTGAACGCCATGAATTCACACTAGCTATGTCACTGGCCCGAAAGAGTACTTGCAGGAGTCAGCTGGAGCCAGCCAGGAACAGGAGGGTGGGGCGGGCTGAGTCTGTATAGCCAGCTGGCTAGCAGAAGCCAGGAATACTGGCTTGAAACCTTTGGACTTGTATTGTTCATGAATTGGCAGAAGTTCAATTGGAACACCAGGACTTTGGGAGGCTGGAGGCAAAGCAGGCCCAGCTGCATGAGGCCATCCAGTGGATTCTTCAACCTAAATGTTAAAATTTGTACCCCGGAGTTTTTAATTGAAGTTTTTAAAAAATATTATTTATAAATAAAGAATAAATAAATAAAATAATATGTTTTTCATGCAAGTTCAAAAAAGGGACTTAAGACCGTCTTGTGTACTTACAATGGTTGCAACATCTCCAGAATCACATGATCAAAATTCAGCCACTGGAGAGCAATGCAAGAGGCCAGCAATAAAGAAGATCTAATGCAAGCGGGAGAGCAGAGCTGGCGTCGCGACGATACGGCATGCAATCTTGGAGATCTGAGATTGCAGCCGATATCTTTGCTCCTGGATGGTCCAAGTGGATCTAAACCATCCCGAAGAGATGATGAATGTAAAGAGTGCATCCTATCAATCCCAGGGATATCGCAAAGTCCCTGGTAGATCCAGGAGAAGCTCTTTTTGCCAGCGGCAAAGAGGCAGCCATTAAAGCTGCTGAAGTTGGGACAGCTCCGAAACAAAAGAGAACAGAAAGAGAGAGTGTGCCGGTTTGGTGAGAACTTTTTCTTTATTTTAAGACTTGAAAGGACACCCTAAGGGAAAGAAAGAATCTGTAAAAGTTTTGACAGAAATGATTAAGCGGTGATTTTAAACAAGAATGTCAAAGTAATTTTTTTTCACATTGCTGGATTTTCTACACATGATCTTATATTTTGAAACTGGACTAGCTTTTCTTCTTCTTTTTATATATTCTTCTCTCTATCTTAACATTTTTAAGAATGAGGGTTGATGCCTTGAATTGACTGGAGGTGATGACGGAGTTCACAAATTCCTCTCAGGAACTGCTGTAGTGTGGCATCTGGGAGAGAGTGTCTAGAAACCAACAACATGTGATGAATTCCAGTCGAAATGAAGGATTGTTATGTTGACGCATGTTGACTGTTTGCAGAACATTAGAAAACATTAAGGGGGTAGATAGGTAGATAGATAGGAATGTAGAAGGAAGAAACTCCAGCTGGAGCAAAGACTGTTAGAGGGATCATGATGAAGCACTTAAGACAGAAAAGGAAAGTTGGTTTAATAATGCTAAAGGGCAGCTATAGCTGCGGTGGTTTAGGGTTGCACTAATTAGGAGTGGGATGATAGATACGCTTAGGAACATGGGAAGGAAGCATGGAGAATTAGCTGGGAGGGCAGATATTAGGTTAATTACGAAGGGAGGATTATTGCAATAAAAGGTCTGAGAGGCAGTAGCTCTCAGCACTGGCTTTATACAGATATTTTCTTGTTCTCACTGACTTGGATAGGATGTATTATAAATAAACCATTATCTTAACTCCAGAAAAGTGAGTAACGTAGTTTATACCTAAAATCCCTATTTGCCTAGAAAGGCTGGCACTTAATTTCACACAAACTAGCAACTGTAGGAGAAGGCATTGGCCATCCAGAAACTTCAGGACAAGGTCACCAGGCTGGCACGGGAAAAGGAGCGGGGGCAGCAGGAGAGGAAAAACACCCAGTGTGACATCCGGGAGGCCTCGGATTGCCACGAGTTTCTCGAGCAGGAGAACAAGGTTGCCCTCCGCCAACTGAGCGAGATGAAAGAAGAGCTGAAGAGCTCTGTGGAAATGCAGCACCCAGCTGGAGGACCTCAAGGATGCCCAGCAGAAACTCCAGCAGGAGCAGGAGTTGCTGTACACAGAGCTGGATGGAGCCATGACTGAGCTACTGGACACCTAAATGGGCCTGGAGGGGCTTTCCCAGGCCGTGGTGGAGTTGGGGGCTCTCCACACCCAGTTCCTGGAGGATGCCAACATTCTGCAGATGGCCAAGCCAGGGGAGGCAGCCAAATAGCTCCCCAGAAGGGCACACACACCCTGGCCTGGCACCACCACTACCACCTGGGAGTCTCCTTGATGGAGAGCATCCTTCAAATGCATCCGAGAGAGCCCAAAAGACCCCTGGCCTCTGGAGGGAGACTACTGCATTTATGCATGCAGCCCTGTGCCCCGTGCCTCCAACCCAGCTTCAGATATTCAAGATTTTCTTGGCCACACACACACACAGGACATCCAAGATTTTCTTGGCCACACACACACACAGGACATCTGCCAGGCTTTAGAGCAGCTCCACCTCCCAAAGGGTTGCTGAGAAGACATCAGAGAGCTGCAAATGCACAGTTTGCAACTGGAGCAACAGTTGCAAACCTCACAAATGCAGAACCAGGCCGAGATAGACGCCCCCCAAATGAAGCTCAGGAAGGTGCTGCACCTGAAGATCCAGAGTGAGAAGGAGCTGCAGGAGCTGCTGCGCCAGCAGGAAGAGAAGAGAAGAGAAGAGACTGTACAACAGTACAAAATATGACGGGCAGATATCACTAGCATTGATGGAACCTAGGGCTGAGGCTGGTATCTGTATAAGATCCACCATAGATGATGGTTTGTTTTTGGGAAAATAGCCAGCATATAACTGCACATATGATATTGCAATAAATCATAAGGACTTATCTAAGAAAATGGAGCAATTATATGATACTTGTTTTGAAATGTTTGGTAATTATTTTCCTTCTTATATGAGACTTAGAGCTCTGGAAGATATATTATTTATGCCATTCATTGAATTAAAAAGTGCTCAGGAGGAGTTGATGTTTTTGTGTGGCAGTTTAGCTATTGCAAAACCTCCATTTACCTGGAGAGGCAGATGTACAGTGTGATATATCGAAGCTCCGAGAATTTTAAGTAGAAGTGTAAGATATGTTAAAGGATAAGAGCCTGTTGTTGCTAAAAGTGAAAATGTTTTTCTGGAATTAATGAGAGAAGCTTTGAATAGTTCTTCTTTTTGTGTAAAAGGAGAGACTAGAGTTACAAATATCATGTCTATTTTTTTTATAGGAGTTCCAGTACCAGGAAAGTTCTTGATGGGTGAATCTAGGATTATTATACATCTTAATGCTTATACTTTGTATAATTTGTCAAAGGTGATTATTTGATTGGTGCTCATGTGAAACCAACTAAATGGACAAATCAGAAAAAGCTGGTTATTGAAGTTAAGACAGCTTTTCCAGCTTAAGATTGTGTTAAGTATAAACATCCAGAGAAAAAGAATGAAAAAACAGTTTATAATTATTTGCTTACTAAAGAGGTTTTTCATTGTACAGAGGTTGAGGAAGTAGATGAAATGACACATGTGTCATATCTACCTAGAGGTTGGTTTATGTTTTGTGGAGCATATGCATATGCATTTATACCAGCTAATGAAACAGGTGGTCCTTATACAATTGGTCGTTTAACAACTATTATGGCAACTAGTATGGCAAATATTAAGGATATAAACAAAAATAACTAAATTATACTATGAAGGTATAGGATAATACAATAGTAAGAGAGGAACATAAACAAGAACATGTCCATGTACAAGAGCATGAGAATGTTTATATACCTAAAGAAAGTAAAGAACATCATATTATTATATATATTTATCCTACACTTGGATGGCCAGTGGCCCAATGGGGAGCTGAACATGAGTCTGTAGGGAACCATGTGAAGAAATATACAGGTAAAAGATCAGAGTTTAGTGATGCTTATTCTCCAGATTGTGATGATGAAGTGGTAGTATTATCTAAAATAGAAGCAGGTGTTCTAGGAATATTTGCTTGGGGAGCTACATACTATAATAATATGAAGTTGGGACATTTAGCTTGTCCTTAGGCTAAGAATATTAATGTAATTTCCTCTGCTACTGCAACCCTAGCTGAGGAGATGGGAGAAATAAGGAAGTCTGTGTTACAAAACCGGATAGTAATTGATTACATACTTCTTAGAATGGGTCATGGGCGTGAGGAATTTGGAGCAACAGCTGCAAACCTCACAAACACAGAACCAGGCCAAGATAGACAGCACTCAAAAAAGCTCAGGAAGGGGCTGCACCTGAAGATCCAGAGTGAGAAGGAGCTGCAGGAGCTGCTGCACCAGCAGGAAGAGAAGCATTGCCAGCTGAGTGACCAGAAGTGGGGAGTGCCGATCCTGTGAGAGGAAATGGCCCAGCTGAAGCTGGAGCTCTAGAAATCAGAGATGGAAGCCACCACTCTTTGGAAGGAAATTAGCGGGAGCCGACGCCATGATGCACAGGAGAAGATCTGGCTGCAGCAGCAGGTTGGGAAGTTAAGAGAGCTGCTTCTACAGAAGGACACTGAGCCAATGTCCTGACCAACCACGTGAAGCAGGTGAGGTGCCTGGAGGAGCTGCTGTGCCAGGCCCAGCAGCTGTTGCAGCACCATCAAAAGATGGAGGAGACCCTGAACTAGGCCCTCTCCACATTGTTGGCTGAAGTGTCCAGCCTCACTGAGGTCCAGTACCTTGGGGATCTGTTATAGTGTGGCATCTGGGAGAGTCTGCCACATTTTTCACACCCCGGTAGGTAGTGGCACCAAGAAACCAATATTTGATCTATATGCAAGTCTATCATGATCACTTGCTTACCAGCCACACAAAGGTAGCCATAGTTTTAAAAACAATTCACTATTAATCCAAGGATACTAGCTTAATTTCAAACAAATTAGCAGCTGGAGGAGAAGGTGTTGGCCACCCAGAAGCTCCAGGACAGGGTCACCAGGCTGGTACAGGAAAAGGAGCGGGGGCAGCAGGAGAGGAAAAAATGCCCAGTGTGACATCCAGGAGGCCTTGGATTGCCACAAGTTTCTTGAGCAGGAGAACGAGGTTGCCCTCCACCAGTTGAGCAAGACTGAAGGCCAGACTCACCACTCTGCAGGAATGCAGCACCCAGCTAGAGTACCTCAAGGTCACCCAGCAGAAGCTCCAGCAGGAGCAGGAGTCACTCTGCACAGAGCTGGATGGAGCCATGTCTGAGCTACTGGACACCTAAATGGGCCTGGAGGGGCTTTCCCAGGCCATGGTGGAGTTGGGGGCCCTTCCCAGTTCCTGGAGGATGCCAACATTCTGCAGATGGCCAAGGCAGGGGAGGCAGCCAAGTGGCGCCCTAGAAGAGCTCACACACCCCGGCCTGGCACCACCACTACCACCTGGGAGTCTCCTTGATGGAGAACATCCTTCAAACTGCACCCCTGAGAGCCCAAAAGACCCCTGGCCTCTGGAGGGAGACTACTGCATTTATGCATTCAGCCCCGATGCCTCCACCCCAGCTCTCAAATATTCAAGACTTCCTGGCCTCACACACACACAGGACATCTGCCTGGCCTTAGAGCAACTCCACCTCCTCCCAAAGGGTTGCTGAGAAGATATCAGAGAGCTGTGGGCACACAGTTTGCAGCTGCAGCAAAAGCTGCAAACCTCACAAATGCAGAACCAGGCCGAGAGAGACACCACCCAAAGAAGCTCAGGAAGGGGCTGCACCTGAAGGTCCAGAGTGAAAAGGAGCTGCAGTAGCTGCTGCGCCAGCAGGAAGAGAAGCAGTGCCAGCTGAGTGACCAGAAGTGGGGAGTGCCGACCCTGTGAGAGGAAATGGCCCAGCTGAAGCTGGAGCTCTAGAAATCAGAGATGGACACCACCACTCTGTGGAAGGAAATTAGCGGGAGCCGACGCCATGATGCACAGGAGAAGATCTGGCTGCAGCAGCAGGTTGGGAAGTTAAGAGAGCTGCTTCTACAGAAGGACACTGAGCACACAAATGTCCTGAACAGCCACGTGAAGCAGGTGAGGTGCCTGGAGGAGCTGCTGTGCCAGACCCAGCAGCTGTTGCAGCACCATCAAAAGATGGAGGAGACCCTGAACTAGGCCCTCTCCACATTGTTGGCTGAAGTGTCCAGCCTCACTGAGGTCCAGTACCTTGGGGATCTGTTATAGTGTGGCATCTGGGAGAGTCTGCCACATTTTTCACACCCCGGTAGGTAGTAGCACCAAGAAACCATTATTTGATCTATATGCAAGTCTATCATGATCACTTGCTTACCAGCCACACAAAGGTAGCCATAGTTTTAAAAACAATTCACTATTAATCCAAGGATACTAGCTTAATTTCAAACAAATTAGCAGCTGGAGGAGAAAGTGTTGGCCACCCAGAAGCTCCAGGACAGGGTCACCAGGCTGGTACAGGAAAAGGAGCGGGGGCAGCAGGAGAGTTAAAAATGCCCAGTGTGACATCCAGGAGGCCTTGGATTGCCACAAGTTTCTTGAGCAGGAGAACGAGGTTGCCCTCCACTAGCTGAGCAAGACTGAAGGCCAGACTCACCACTCTGCAGGAATGCAGCACCCAGCTAGAGTACCTCAAGGTCACCCAGCAGAAGCTCCAGCAGGAGCAGGAGTCACTCTGCACAGAGCTGGATGGAGCCATGTCTGAGCTACTGGACACCTAAATGGGCCTGGAGGGGCTTTCCCAGGCCATGGTGGAGTTGGGGGCCCTTCACACCCAGTTCCTGGAGGATGCCAACATTCTGCAGATGGCCAAGGCAGGGGAGGCAGCCAAGTGACGCCCCAGAAGAGCGCACACACCCCGGCCTGGCACCACCACTACCACCTGGGAGTCTCCTTGATGGAGAGCATCCTTCAAACTGCACCCCTGAGAGCCCAAAAGACCCCTGGCCTCTGGAGGGAGACTACTGCATTTATGCATTCAGCCCCGATGCCTCCACCCCAGCTCTCAAATATTCAAGACTTCCTGGCCGCACACACACACAGGACATCTGCCTGGCCTTAGAGCAACTCCACCTCCTCCCAAAGGGTTGCTGAGAAGACATCAGAGAGCTGTGGGCACACAGTTTGCAGCTGCAGCAACAGCTGCAAACCTCACAAATGCAGAACCAGGCCGAGAGAGACACCACCCAAAGAAGCTCAGGAAGGGACTGCACCTGAAGATCCAGAGTGAAAAGGAGCTGCAGTAGCTGCTGCGCCAGCAGGAAGAGAAGCAGTGCCAGCTGAGTGACCAGAAGTGGGGAGTGCCGACCCTGTGAAAGGAAATGGCCCAGCTGAAGCTGGAGCTCTAGAAATCAGAGATGGACGCCACCACTCTGTGGAAGGAAATTAGCGGGAGCCGACGCCATGATGCACAGGAGAAGATCTGGCTGCAGCAGCAGGTTGGGAAGTTAAGAGAGCTGCTTCTACAGAAGGACACTGAGCACACAAATGTCCTGAACAGCCACATGAAGCAGGTGAGGTGCCTGGAGGAGCTGCTGTGCCAGACCCAGCAGCTGTTGCAGCACCATCAAAAGATGGAGGAGACCCTGAACTAGGCCCTCTCCACATTGTTGGCTGAAGTGTCCAGCCTCACTGAGGTCCAGTACCTTGGGGATCTGTTATAGTGTGGCATCTGGGAGAGTCTGCCACATTTTTCACACCCCGGTAGGTAGTGGCACCAAGAAACCAATATTTGATCTATGTGCAAGTCTATCATGATCACTTGCTTACCAGCCACACAAAGGTAGCCATAGTTTTAAAAACAATTCACTATTAATCCAAGGATACTAGCTTAATTTCAAACAAATTAGCAGCTGGAGGAGAAAGTGTTGGCCACCCAGAAGCTCTTAGGACAGGGTCACCAGGCTGGTACAGGAAAAGGAGCGGGGGCAGCAGGAGAGGAAAAAATGCCCAGTGTGACATCCAGGAGGCCTTGGATTGCCACAAGTTTCTTGAGCAGGAGAACGAGGTTGCCCTCCACCAGCTGAGCAAGACTGAAGGCCAGACTCACCACTCTGCAGGAATGCAGCACCCAGCTAGAGTACCTCAAGGTCACCCAGCAGAAGCTCCAGGAGGAGCAGGAGTCACTCTGCACAGAGCTGGATGGAGCCATGTCTGAGTTACTGGATACCTAAATGCGCCTGGAGGGGCTTTCCCAGGCCATGGTGGAGTTGGGGGTCCTTTACACCCAGTTCCTGGAGGATGCCAACATTCTGCAGATGGCCAAGGCAGGGGAGGCAGCCAAGTGGCGCCCCAGAAGAGCGCACACACCCCGGCCTGGCACCACCACTACCACCTGGGAGTCTCCTTGGTGGAGAGCATCCTTCAAACTGCACCCGAGAGAACCCAAAAGACCCCTGGCCTCTGGAGGGAGACTACTGCATTTATGCATTCAGCCCCGATGCCTCCACCCCAGCTCTCAAATATTCAAGACTTCCTGGCCGCACACACACACAGGACATCTGCCTGGCCTTAGAGCAACTCCACCTCCTCCCAAAGGGTTGCTGAGAAGACATCAGAGAGCTGTGGGCACACAGTTTGCAGCTGCAGCAACAGCTGCAAACCTCACAAATGCAGAACCAGGCCGAGAGAGACACCACCCAAAGAAGCTCAGGAAGGGACTGCACCTGAAGATCCAGAGTGAAAAGGAGCTGCAGTAGCTGCTGCGCCAGCAGGAAGAGAAGCAGTGCCAGCTGAGTGACCAGAAGTGGGGAGTGCCGACCCTGTGAAAGGAAATGGCCCAGCTGAAGCTGGAGCTCTAGAAATCAGAGATGGACGCCACCACTCTGTGGAAGGAAATTAGCGGGAGCCGACGCCATGATGCACAGGAGAAGATCTGGCTGCAGCAGCAGGTTGGGAAGTTAAGAGAGCTGCTTCTACAGAAGGACACTGAGCACACAAATGTCCTGACCAACCACGTGAAGCAGGTGAGGTGCCTGGAGGAGCTGCTGCGCCAGGCCCAGCAGCTGTTGCAGCACCATCAAAAGATGGGGGAGACCCTGAAGTAGGCCCTCTCCACATTGTTGGCTGAAGTGTCCAGCCTCACTGAGGTCCAGTACCTTGGGGATCTGTTATAGTGTGGCATCTGGGAGAGTCTGCCACATTTTTCACACCCCGGTAGGTAGTGGCACCAAGAAACCAATATTTGATCTATATGCAAGTCTATCATGATCACTTGCTTACCAGCCACACAAAGGTAGCCATAGTTTTAAAAACAATTCACTATTAATCCAAGGATACTAGCTTAATTTCAAACAAATTAGCAGCTGGAGGAGAAAGTGTTGGCCACCCAGAAGCTCCAGGACAGGGTCACCAGGCTGGTACAGGAAAAGGAGCGGGGGCAGCAGGAGAGTTAAAAATGCCCAGTGTGACATCCAGGAGGCCTTGGATTGCCACAAGTTTCTTGAGCAGGAGAACGAGGTTGCCCTCCACTAGCTGAGCAAGACTGAAGGCCAGACTCACCACTCTGCAGGAATGCAGCACCCAGCTAGAGTACCTCAAGGTCACCCAGCAGAAGCTCCAGCAGGAGCAGGAGTCACTCTGCACAGAGCTGGATGGAGCCATGTCTGAGCTACTGGACACCTAAATGGGCCTGGAGGGGCTTTCCCAGGCCATGGTGGAGTTGGGGGCCCTTCACACCCAGTTCCTGGAGGATGCCAACATTCTGCAGATGGCCAAGGCAGGGGAGGCAGCCAAGTGACGCCCCAGAAGAGCGCACACACCCCGGCCTGGCACCACCACTACCACCTGGGAGTCTCCTTGATGGAGAGCATCCTTCAAACTGCACCCCTGAGAGCCCAAAAGACCCCTGGCCTCTGGAGGGAGACTACTGCATTTATGCATTCAGCCCCGATGCCTCCACCCCAGCTCTCAAATATTCAAGACTTCCTGGCCGCACACACACACAGGACATCTGCCTGGCCTTAGAGCAACTCCACCTCCTCCCAATGGGTTGCTGAGAAGACATCAGAGAGCTGTGGGCACACAGTTTGCAGCTGCAGCAACAGCTGCAAACCTCACAAATGCAGAACCAGGCCGAGAGAGACACCACCCAAAGAAGCTCAGGAAGGGACTGCACCTGAAGATCCAGAGTGAAAAGGAGCTGCAGTAGCTGCTGCGCCAGCAGGAAGAGAAGCAGTGCCAGCTGAGTGACCAGAAGTGGGGAGTGCCGACCCTGTGAAAGGAAATGGCCCAGCTGAAGCTGGAGCTCTAGAAATCAGAGATGGACGCCACCACTCTGTGGAAGGAAATTAGCGGGAGCCGACGCCATGATGCACAGGAGAAGATCTGGCTGCAGCAGCAGGTTGGGAAGTTAAGAGAGCTGCTTCTACAGAAGGACACTGAGCACACAAATGTCCTGAACAGCCACGTGAAGCAGGTGAGGTGCCTGGAGGAGCTGCTGTGCCAGACCCAGCAGCTGTTGCAGCACCATCAAAAGATGGAGGAGACCCTGAACTAGGCCCTCTCCACATTGTTGGCTGAAGTGTCCAGCCTCACTGAGGTCCAGTACCTTGGGGATCTGTTATAGTGTGGCATCTGGGAGAGTCTGCCACATTTTTCACACCCCGGTAGGTAGTGGCACCAAGAAACCAATATTTGATCTATATGCAAGTCTATCATGATCACTTGCTTACCAGCCACACAAAGGTAGCCATAGTTTTAAAAACAATTCACTATTAACCCAAGGATACTAGCTTAATTTCAAACAAATTAGCAGCTGGAGGAGAAGGTGTTGGCCACCCAGAAGCTCCAGGACAGGGTCACCAGGCTGGCACAGGAAAAGGAGCGGGGGCAGCAGGAGAGGAAAAAATGCCCAGTGTGACATCCAGGAGGCCTTGGATTGCCACAAGTTTCTTGAGCAGGAGAACGAGGTTGCCCTCCACCAGCTGAGCAAGACGAAAGAAGAGCTGAAGGCCAGACTCACCACTCTGCAGGAATGCAGGATCCAGCTAGAGTACCTCAAGGTCACCCAGCAGAAGCTCCAGCAGGAGCAGGAGTCACTCTGCACAGAGCTGGATGGAGCCATGTCTGAGCTACTGGACACCTAAATGGGCCTGGAGGGGCTTTCCCAAGCCATGGTGGAGTTGGGGGCTCTCCACACCCAGTTCCTGGAGGATGCCAACATTCTGCAGATGGCCAAGCCAGGGGAGGCTTCCTCAAGATCACCGTCTAAGTAGAAGCCAACCTTTCTCATGCTCAATTCAAAAAGTTGGATTCTGCTGTGAATTCTTTGGACCACTTAGATGGACTTTCTGGCAAGGATCATCCAGGGGGACAAAAAAAGACCCTTTTCTGCATGGGTTCCCAACTCTGAGGAACTTCATGTCCCCTGCAAGGTAAGACCCACACCCACCCACCCTCTTGGCCTTCCGAGGGCCTCCATCAACAGGCTTGGAGAGGGATTGTGTCTTTCTGGATGCAGTTAAAAAAACAAGACCACCCTCAAAAACAACCTCCCAGTGAGTCTCCTTGCTCTCTTCCTCTCCGTCTTTGTCAATTTAGAATTTACTTAATGTTACTATTTACTGCTTTCATGTTTGAATGCTTTAAAGCTACCAAGAGCCACCTGCAGGTGAGATAGGCAGCATAGAGATTAAATAAATGCATTCAGAGTAAACCATATTTACTCCCCAGAGGAGAACGACACCACACACAGAACAGCACACATTCTGCTAGGTCAGAAGGTCTCCAAGGATTGGCTCCAGCAGGAGTCTGAAAGCTAGGAAGACTAAATCTCTGGTCCCTGTGACCAGCCCAGATTGGATCCTGAAACTGACCCCCTGCTCTCAGTGGGAAGGACAAATAAATCAACCAATCAGAGGATATCCTGTGGAATCGTGGCCACCAGGACTCATAGCCGAGACCATAATGCAATGCCTGCAACCTGTAGCAGACTCACGCATACAACCCAAGGTGTGGCTCCAGCACATGGATTATCCCTTTCTCATATTAAAAAGGGACCAAGTAAAGAACAACATGGAGCTTCTCAGCAACGTTGCTAACAGATCCTTAAAAGGAATAAAATCCACAAGAAATGAAGAAGGCAACACTCTAGGCTTTCTGGATACATCATCAGAGGCAGAGATGGCAAAATAGGAACATGTGTCCATTGTGAAGCCATCCACACCAACCAATGGGGCCACAGGCCCAAAAGGATGCAGAAGTAGTCAGATGTCCTCCAGATACTGCTGCTAGTAGAGACAAAAGAGGCATAGTTTTAAGATAGCCAGAAATGCCAATAAGGACTGTGATGTTGGTACTATTGTACACCTTGGCACGAATGATTTATCCTAAAAAGATGTACTTTCTCTGCAGAATCATTCCCAGAGCTTGGGACACAAACCTAACAGTATAGGCTGTAGGTTTACCTTTTCAGAGGTTTTACCAGTATATAAGAAACAAAGGCTAAGCACCAAAAAAATGGAGGCCTTTGAACTATGGTGCTGGAGAAGACTTCTTATGCAAGTCCCTTGGACTGCAAGGCAATGCAACTGGTCAGTCCTAGAGGAGATCAACCCTGAACTGCTCTTTGGAAGACCAAATCTTGATGATGAAACACAAATACTTTAACCACCTAATTGTTGTGGTCTGCCAGCTGCCAGCAGAGCTGGTGACAGACTTGAATGATGAGGAGGTTTGGAAGGAACTTGGGCCAGTCCTGGAGTCTGGGGAAGGCTCTGATGGATGCTCTGCATCAGAAGCAGAGATAGAGCCAGGGATGTCCAACATTTCCCAGTTATCTTCAGAGTTGGGGATAAGTGGGGAAGAAGAACAGCTGGACCCTGTTCTAGAGGTGTGTATGTGTAGAACTGTCAGAAGAGGAGAATAACTGAGGACCAGGAGCCAACTTGAGAAGAAAGGCACACATGGATGTTGAATGGCCCCTCCCTGGCTTGGGAATATATAGAAGCAAAAGGGGAGTGGTGTCATAGGAGACAACTATTCAGATTTATTTTGGAAGATTTGCTCATCGTGGTTTGTATCTCAGAGGCTGCTTGAGAGAGTTTAGTTTACAACTCTGTGGCTGGAAGGAACTGATAAGTTATGTACTTCTTGGTAGGATTATTGCCCAGACATTTCTGTGTGTGAACGCCATGAATTCACACTAGCTATGTCACTGGCCCGAAAGAGTACTTGCAGGAGTCAGCTGGAGCCAGCCAGGAACAGGAGGGTGGGGCGGGCTGAGTCTGTATAGCCAGCTGGCTAGCAGAAGCCAGGAATACTGGCTTGAAACTTTGGACTTGTATTGTTCATGAATTGGCAGTTCAATTGGAACACCAGGACTTGGGAGGCTGGAGGCAAAGCAGGCCCAGCTGCATGAGGCCATCCAGTGGATTCTTCAACCTAAATGTTAAAATTTGTACCCCGGAGTTTTTAATTGAAGATTTTAAAAAATATTATTTATAAATAAAGAATAAATAAATAAAATAATATGTTTTTCATCCAAGTTCAAAAAAGGGACTTAAGACCGTCTTGTGTACTTACAATGGTTGCAACATCTCCAGAATCACATGATCAAAATTCAGCCACTGGAGAGCAATGCAAGAGGCCAGCAATAAAGAAGATCTAATGCAAGCGGGAGAGCAGAGCTGGCGTCGCGACGATACGGCATGCAATCTTGGAGATCTGAGATTGCAGCCGATATCTTTGCTCCTGGATGGTCCAAGTGGATCTAAACCATCCCGAAGAGATGATGAATGTAAAGAGTGCATCCTATCAATCCCAGGGATATCGCAAAGTCCCTGGTAGATCCAGGAGAAGCTCTTTTTGCCAGCGGCAAAGAGGCAGCCATTAAAGCTGCTGAAGTTGGGATAGCTCCGAAACAAAAGAGAACAGAAAGAGAGAGTGTGCCGGTTTGGTGAGAACTTTTTCTTTATTTTAAGACTTGAAAGGACACCCTAAGGGAAAGAAAGAATCTGTAAAAGTTTTGACAGAAATGATTAAGCGGTGATTTTAAACAGGAATGTCAAAGTAATTTTTTTTCACATTGCTGGATTTTCTACACATGATCTTATATTTTGAAACTGGACTAGCTTTTCTTCTTCTTTTTATATATTCTTCTCTCTATCTTAACATTTTTAAGAATGAGGGTTGATGCCTTGAATTGACTGGAGGTGATGACGGAGTTCACAAATTCCTCTCAGGAACTGCTGTAGTGTGGCATCTGGGAGAGAGTGTCTAGAAACCAACAACATGTGATGAATTCCAGTCGAAATGAAGGATTGTTATGTTGACGCATGTTGACTGTTTGCAGAACATTAGAAAACATTAAGGGGGTAGATAGGTAGATAGATAGGAATGTAGAAGGAAGAAACTCCAGCTGGAGCAAAGACTGTTAGAGGGATCATGATGAAGCACTTAAGACAGAAAAGGAAAATTGGTTTAATAATGCTAAAGGGCAGCTATAGCTGCGGTGGTTTAGGGTTGCACTAATTAGGAGTGGGATGATAGATACGCTTAGGAACATGGGAAGGAAGCATGGAGAATTAGCCGGGAGGGCAGATATTAGGTTAATTACGAAGGGAGGATTATTGCAATAAAAGGTCTGAGAGGCAGTAGCTCTCAGCACTGGCTTTATACAGATATTTTCTTGTTCTCACTGACTTGGATAGGATGTATTATAAATAAACCATTATCTTAACTCCAGAAAAGTGAGTAACGTAGTTTATACCTAAAATCCCTATTTGCCTAGAAAGGCTGACACTTAATTTCACACAAACTAGCAACTGTAGGAGAAGGCATTGGCCATCCAGAAACTTCAGGACAAGGTCACCAGGCTGGCACGGGAAAAGGAGCGGGGGCAGCAGGAGAGGAAAAACACCCAGTGTGACATCCGGGAGGCCTCGGATTGCCACGAATTTCTCGAGCAGGAGAACAAGGTTGCCCTCCGCCAACTGAGCGAGATGAAAGAAGAGCTGAAGAGCTCTGCGGAAATGCAGCACCCAGCTGGAGGACCTCAAGGATGCCCAGCAGAAACTCCAGCAGGAGCAGGAGTTGCTGTACACAGAGCTGGATGGAGCCATGACTGAGCTACTGGACACCTAAATGGGCCTGGAGGGGCTTTCCCAGGCCGTGGTGGAGTTGGGGGCTCTCCACACCCAGTTCCTGGAGGATGCCAACATTCTGCAGATGGCCAAGCCAGGGGAGGCAGCCAAATAGCTCCCCAGAAGGGCACACACACCCTGGCCTGGCACCACCACTACCACCTGGGAGTCTCCTTGATGGAGAGCATCCTTCAAACTGCATCCGAGAGAGCCCAAAAGACCCCTGGCCTCTGGAGGGAGACTACTGCATTTATGCATGCAGCCCTGTGCCCCGTGCCTCCAACCCAGCTTCAGATATTCAAGATTTTCTTGGCCACACACACACACAGGACATCCAAGATTTTCTTGGCCACACACACACACAGGACATCTGCCAGGCTTTAGAGCAGCTCCACCTCCCAAAGGGTTGCTGAGAAGACATCAGAGAGCTGCAAATGCACAGTTTGCAACTGGAGCAACAGTTGCAAACCTCACAAATGCAGAACCAGGCCGAGATAGACGCCCCCCAAATGAAGCTCAGGAAGGTGCTGCACCTGAAGATCCAGAGTGAGAAGGAGCTGCAGGAGCTGCTGCGCCAGCAGGAAGAGAAGCAGTGCCAGCTGAGTGACCAGAAGTGAGAAGTGCTGACCCTGCAAGAGGAAATGGCCCAGCTGAAGCTGGAGCTCTAGAAATCGGAGATGGATGCCACCACTCTGTGGAAGGAAATTAGCAGATGAGGCAGCAAAAAAAAAGATGCACGTATGGAAAGAGAAGTGAAGCTAATGGTTTTAGTTCCTGTTTTGAAATGGGATGTAAAACCAGAATTCACTGATGAAGAAGAGAAACAAATGAAATTTGAAGGTGCTACTTGTATAGATGGAAAATGGATAACAGAAAATGGATTACAAATACTTAATAAGCCTATTATAAGAAACATAATAGAGAAAGTACATGAGGGTACTCATTGGAGGACACAAGCATTTGTGGATTTTGTAAAGAGAAAATATATTTGTAGAGGTATGTTTACAATAGCTGTGCAAGTGAGTAGAAAGTGTATACATTGTATATGAATAAATAAGAAAATGATGCGTAAGAATTTACAAGGAGGAAGAGATTTAGCTACCTGGCCATTTCAGAGAATACAAGTTGATTATACTGAAATCCAGCAGTAGGTACATTGAAATACCTATTAGTGATTGTTGATCATTTGACTGGATGGGTAGAAGCTTTTCTGTGTGCAAGGGCAAATGCACAAATAACTATAAAGTTGATATTAGTACAGATAATACCTAGATATGGATTGGTTGAATCCATTGATAGTGATAGAGGTACACATTTCACTTCTAATGTGGGAAAGAGAATAATGAAGGGGCTAGGTATAGACTGGCAGCTACACCTGGCTGGCCATGCCCCTTCCTCAGGTAAGGTGGAACAAAAGAACCAGACTATAAAAAACACCTTAAAGAAATTGATGTTAGAACTTCAATTACCATGGACGAAAAGTTTACCTCTAGTTCTATTGCATATGTGTACATGTCCAAGAACGGATGTTGGGATTTCATCGTATGAAATGTTTGGAATACCTTATACTGGAAGTGTTGGTATGCCTAGGATAGAACCTAAAAGATATTTTTCTTAGAAAATATATACAAGGACTTTCCCAGTGTTTTTTCTTTTTCTTTTAAGGTCTAAAGGACTTTTGGCAAAAACACCACCTTTTGATTTCCAAGTGCATGATTTTAAGAGTGGAGACTGGGTTCTGATAAAGCAGTGGAGAGTTTTGGGAAAGCTGAGGCTTATTTGGAAGGACCATTCCAGGTGCTGTTGACCACTGAATTGTCTGTGAGGGCACGTGAGCGAGGTTAGACACATCATTCGTGTGTTCTGGCAGATCATTCCTGTTTTTGGCAGAAGCAAGTTTTAAGAAGACTGGACATTTTTTTTTTTTAACATAGTGGTTGTAGTGAGTATATGTGTAGTTTAGCTTAGCTTTATAGAAATTTGGGAGGAGAAATTGATTATTTGGTTGAGCATAATACATTTTTTCCTTATATTGTTGATTATTTTGAAACATTGAAACAGTAGATTGGTGTACACGGATATTGTGTCCTTTGAGTGCAGAAGAAGATAAAGAAGTCGATGTAAGTCCCCAAAGACCGGTTGTAAGTTTTGAAGTGTAAAACTACATACGTTAAGGTGGGTGGGGGCCTAGTCTATTAGTTAAAATGAAGTTGATCGTGATTATTGCCTTGTGTGGGGTAGGAATGGAGGCTACTGAAATATGCCCTAGTTATCCAGTAACGTGGCAACTGTTATGTTTCCAGACTGAACCCAACAGTACAAAATATGACGGGCAGATATCACTAGCATTGATGGAACCTAGGGCTGAGGCTGGTATCTGTATAAGATCCACCATAGATGATGGTTTGTTTTTGGGAAAATAGCCAGCATATAACTGCACATATGATATTGCAATAAATCATAAGGACTTATCTAAGAAAATGGAGCAATTATATGATACTTGTTTTGAAATGTTTGGTAATTATTTTCCTTCTTATATGAGACTTAGAGCTCTGGAAGATATATTATTTATGCCATTCATTGAATTAAAAAGTGCTCAGGAGGAGTTGATGTTTTTGTGTGGCAGTTTAGCTATTGCAAAACCTCCATTTACCTGGAGAGGCAGATGTACAGTGTGATATATCGAAGCTCCGAGAATTTTAAGTAGAAGTGTAAGATATGTTAAAGGATAAGAGCCTGTTGTTGCTAAAAGTGAAAATGTTTTTCTGGAATTAATGAGAGAAGCTTTGAATAGTTCTTCTTTTTGTGTAAAAGGAGAGACTAGAGTTACAAATATCATGTCTATTTTTTTTATAGGAGTTCCAGTACCAGGAAAGTTCTTGATGGGTGAATCTAGGATTATTATACATCCTAATGCTTATACTTTGTATAATTTGTCAAAGGTGATTATTTGATTGGTGCTCATGTGAAACCAACTAAATGGACAAATCAGAAAAAGCTGGTTATTGAAGTTAAGACAGCTTTTCCAGCTTAAGATTGTGTTAAGTATAAACATCCAGAGAAAAAGAATGAAAAAACAGTTTATAATTATTTGCTTACTAAAGAGGTTTTTCATTGTACAGAGGTTGAGGAAGTAGATGAAATAACACATGTGTCATATCTACCTAGAGGTTGGTTTATGTTTTGTGGAGCATATGCATATGCATTTATACCAGCTAATGAAACAGGTGGTCCTTATACAATTGGTCGTTTAACAACTATTATGGCAACTAGTATGGCAAATATTAAGGATATAAACAAAAATAACTAAATTATACTATGAAGGTATAAATTCTAGTTTATATTATGATCCTAGGTTTTATATGGAACCTGTGCAGGATAATACAATAGTAAGAGAGGAACATAAACAAGAACATGTCCATGTACAAGAGCATGAGAATGTTTATATACCTAAAGAAAGTAAAGAACATCATATTATTATATATATTTATCCTACACTTGGATGGCCAGTGGCCCAATGGGGAGCTGAACATGAGTCTGTAGGGAACCATGTGAAGAAATATACAGGTAAAAGATCAGAGTTTAGTGATGCTTATTCTCCAGATTGTGATGATGAAGTGGTAGTATTATCTAAAATAGAAGCAGGTGTTCTAGGAATATTTGCTTGGGGAGCTACATACTATAATAATATGAAGTTGGGACATTTAGCTTGTCCTTAGGCTAAGAATATTAATGTAATTTCCTCTGCTACTGCAACCCTAGCTGAGGAGATGGGAGAAATAAGGAAGTCTGTGTTACAAAACCGCATAGTAATTGATTACATACTTCTTAGAATGGGTCATGGGCGTGAGGAATTTGGAGCAACAGCTGCAAACCTCACAAACACAGAACCAGGCCAAGATAGACAGCACCCAAAAAAGCTCAGGAAGGGGCTGCACCTGAAGATCCAGAGTGAAAAGGAGCTGCAGTAGCTGCTGCGCCAGCAGGAAGAGAAGCAGTGCCAGCTGAGTGACCAGAAGTGGGGAGTGCCGATCCTGTGAGAGGAAATGGCCCAGCTGAAGCTGGAGCTCTAGAAATCAGAGATGGAAGCCACCACTCTTTGGAAGGAAATTAGCGGGAGCCGACGCCATGATGCACAGGAGAAGATCTGGCTGCAGCAGCAGGTTGGGAAGTTAAGAGAGCTGCTTCTACAGAAGGACACTGAGCCAATGTCCTGACCAACCACGTGAAGCAGGTGAGGTGCCTGGAGGAGCTGCTGTGCCAGGCCCAGCAGCTGTTGCAGCACCATCAAAAGATGGAGGAGACCCTGAACTAGGCCCTCTCCACATTGTTGGCTGAAGTGTCCAGCCTCACTGAGGTCCAGTACCTTGGGGATCTGTTATAGTGTAGCATCTGGGAGAGTCTGCCACATTTTTCACACCCCGGTAGGTAGTGGCACCAAGAAACCAATATTTGATCTATATGCAAGTCTATCATGATCACTTGCTTACCAGCCACACAAAGGTAGCCATAGTTTTAAAAACAATTCACTATTAATCCAAGGATACTAGCTTAATTTCAAACAAATTAGCAGCTGGAGGAGAAGGTGTTGGCCACCCAGAAGCTCCAGGACAGGGTCACCAGGCTGGTACAGGAAAAGGAGCGGGGGCAGCAGGAGAGGAAAAAATGCCCAGTGTGACATCCAGGAGGCCTTGGATTGCCACAAGTTTCTTGAGCAGGAGAACGAGGTTGCCCTCCACCAGTTGAGCAAGACTGAAGGCCAGACTTACCACTCTGCAGGAATGCAGCACCCAGCTAGAGTACCTCAAGGTCACCCAGCAGAAGCTCCAGCAGGAGCAGGAGTCACTCTGCACAGAGCTGGATGGAGCCATGTCTGAGCTACTGGACACCTAAATGGGCCTGGAGGGGCTTTCCCAGGCCATGGTGGAGTTGGGGGCCCTTCACACCCAGTTCCTGGAGGATGCCAACATTCTGCAGATGGCCAAGGTAGGGGAGGCAGCCAAGTGGCGCCCAGAAGAGCGCACACACCCCGGCCTGGCACCACCACTACCACCTGGGAGTCTCCTTGATGGAGAACATCCTTCAAACTGCACCCCTGAGAGCCCGAAAGACCCCTGGCCTCTGGAGGGAGACTACTGCATTTATGCATTCAGCCCCGATGCCTCCACCCCAGCTCTCAAATATTCAAGACTTCCTGGCCGCACACACACACAGGACATCTGCCTGGCCTTAGAGCAACTCCACCTCCTCCCAAAGGGTTGCTGAGAAGATATCAGAGAGCTGTGGGCACACAGTTTGCAGCTGCAGCAAAAGCTGCAAACCTCACAAATGCAGAACCAGGCCGAGAGAGACACCACCCAAAGAAGCTCAGGAAGGGGCTGCACCTGAAGATCCAGAGTGAAAAGGAGCTGCAGTAGCTGCTGCGCCAGCAGGAAGAGAAGCAGTGCCAGCTGAGTGACCAGAAGTGGGGAGTGCCGACCCTGTGAGAGGAAATGGCCCAGCTGAAGCTGGAGCTCTAGAAATCAGAGATGGACGCCACCACTCTGTGGAAGGAAATTAGCGGGAGCCGACGCCATGATGCACAGGAGAAGATCTGGCTGCAGCAGCAGGTTGGGAAGTTAAGAGAGCTGCTTCTACAGAAGGACATTGAGCACACAAATGTCCTGAACAGCCACGTGAAGCAGGTGAAGTGCCTGGAGGAGCTGCTGTGCCAGACCCAGCAGCTGTTGCAGCACCATCAAAAGATGGAGGAGACCCTGAACTAGGCCCTCTCCACATTGTTGGCTGAAGTGTCCAGCCTCACTGAGGTCCAGTACCTTGGGGATCTGTTATAGTGTGGCATCTGGGAGAGTCTGCCACATTTTTCACACCCCGGTAGGTAGTAGCACCAAGAAACCATTATTTGATCTATATGCAAGTCTATCATGATCACTTGCTTACCAGCCACACAAAGGTAGCCATAGTTTTAAAAACAATTCACTATTAATCCAAGGATACTAGATTAATTTCAAACAAATTAGCAGCTGGAGGAGAAAGTGTTGGCCACCCAGAAGCTCTTAGGACAGGGTCACCAGGCTGGTACAGGAAAAGGAGCGGGGGCAGAAGGAGAGTTAAAAATGCCCAGTGTGACATCCAGGAGGCCTTGGATTGCCACAAGTTTCTTGAGCAGGAGAACGAGGTTGCCCTCCACCAGCTGAGCAAGACTGAAGGCCAGACTCACCACTCTGCAGGAATGCAGCACCCAGCTAGAGTACCTCAAGCTCACCCAGCAGAAGCTCCAGCAGGAGCAGGAGTCACTCTGCACAGAGCTGGATGGAGCCATGTCTGAGCTACTGGTTACCAAAATGGGCCTGGAGGGGCTTTCCCAGGCCATGGTGGAGTTGGGGGCCCTTCACACCCAGTTCCTGGAGGATGCCAACATTCTGCAGATGGCCAAGGCAGGGGAGGCAGCCAAGTGGCGCCCCAGAAGAGCGCACACACCCCGGCCTGGCACCACCACTACCACCTGGGAGTCTCCTTGATGGAGAGCATCCTTCAAACTGCACCCGAGAGAGCCCCAAAGACTCCTGGCCTCTGGAGGGAGACTACTGCATTTATGCATTCAGCCCCGATGCCTCCACCCCAGCTCTCAAATATTCAAGACTTCCTGGCCGCACACACACACAGGACATCTGCCTGGCCTTAGAGCAACTCCACCTCCTCCCAAAGGGTTGCTGAGAAGACATCAGAGAGCTGTGGGCACACAGTTTGCAGCTGCAGCAACAGCTGCAAACCTCACAAATGCAGAACCAGGCCGAGAGAGACACCACCCAAAGAAGCTCAGGAAGGGGCTGCACCTGAAGATCCAGAGTGAAAAGGAGCTGCAGTAGCTGCTGCGCCAGCAGGAAGAGAAGCAGTGCCAGCTGAGTGACCAGAAGTGGGGAGTGCCGACCCTGTGAGAGGAAATGGCCCAGCTGAAGCTGGAGCTCTAGAAATCAGAGATGGACGCCACAACTCTGTGGAAGGAAATTAGCGGGAGCCGACGCCATGATGCACAGGAGAAGATCTGGCTGCAGCAGCAGGTTGGGAAGTTAAGAGAGCTGCTTCTACAGAAGGACACTGAGCATACAAATGTCCTGACCAACCACGTGAAGCAGGTGAGGTGCCTGGAGGAGCTGCTGTGCCAGGCCCAGCAGCTGTTGCAGCACCATCAAAAGATGGAGGAGACCCTGAAGTAGGCCCTCTCCGCATTGTTGGCTGAAGTGTCCAGCCTCACTGAGGTCCAGTACCTTGGGGATCTGTTATAGTGTGGCATCTGGGAGAGTCTGCCACATTTTTCAAACCCTGGTAGGTAGTGGCACCAAGAAACCAATATTTGATCTATATGCAAGTCTATCATGATCACTTGCTTACCAGCCACACAAAGGTAGCCATAGTTTTAAAAACAATTCACTATTAATCCAAGGATACTAGCTTAATTTCAAACAAATTAGCAGCTGGAGGAGAAGGTGTTGGCCACCCAGAAGCTCCAGGACAGGGTCACCAGGCTGGTACAGGAAAAGGAGCGGGGGCAGCAGGAGAGGAAAAAATGCCCAGTGTGACATCCAGGAGGCCTTGGATTGCCACAAGTTTCTTGAGCAGGAGAACGAGGTTGCCCTCCACCAGCTGAGCAAGACTAAAGGCCAGACTCACCACTCTGCAGGAATGCAGCACCCAGCTAGAGTACCTCAAGGTCACCCAGCAGAAGCTCCAGGAGGAGCAGGAGTCACTCTGCACAGAGCTGGATGGAGCCATGTCTGAGCTACTGGATACCTAAATGCGCCTGGAGGGGCTTTCCCAGGCCATGGTGGAGTTGGGGGCCCTTCACACCCAGTTCCTGGAGGATGCCAACATTCTGCAGATGGCCAAGGCAGGGGAGGCAGCCAAGTGGCGCCCCAGAAGAACGCACACACCCCGGCCTGGCACCACCACTACCACCTGGGAGTCTCCTTGATGGAGAACATCCTTCAAACTGCACCCGAGAGAGCCCGAAAGACCCCTGGCCTCTGGAGGGAGACTACTGCATTTATGCATTCAGCCCCGATGCCTCCACCCCAGCTCTCAAATATTCAAGACTTCCTGGCCGCACACACACACAGGACATCTGCCTGGCCTTAGAGCAACTCCACCTCCTCCCAAAGGGTTGCTGAGAAGACATCAGAGAGCTGTGGGCACACAGTTTGCAGCTGCAGCAACAGCTGCAAACCTCACAAATGCAACACCAGGCCGAGAGAGACACCACCCAAAGAAGCTCAGGAAGGGGCTGCACCTGAAGATCCAGAGTGAAAAGGAGCTGCAGTAGCTGCTGTGCCAGCAGGAAGAGAAACAGTGCCAGCTGAGTGACCAGAAGTGGGAAGTGCCGACCCTGCGAGAGGAAGTGGCCCAGCTGAAGCTGGAGCTCTAGAAATCGGAGATGGACACCACCACTCTGTGCAAGGAAATTAGCAGGAACCGACACCATGACGCACAGTGAAGTGCCTGGAGGAGCGGCTGTGCCAGGCTCAGTACTGTTGCAGCAACAGCAAAAGATGGAGGCAAACCATCTTCCCAGCTTAAGTGTCCAGCCTTGCTGAGGTCCAGTGCCTTGGGGATCTGTTTGCCTGAGGAGTGAGAGTTTGTTCACTTTGTCTGTTGTAAATATTTTTTATGTTTAAGAATGCAAAAGATAGAAGAAAGAGGTGAACAAGAGAAAAACGAAGAAATAGATAACAGACTGATAGTGGTTTGGCAAGATAATGGAAAAGAAATGATAGCCTGGAGTTGGACAAAGCTGATTTTTATTTAAGATTTCAAAATGTTGAGGAAGAAAAAGGAGAAAATCTCATGGAAATAATGATAGAAGTTCTGGCAGGAGCCATAGAAATATCTAAATAAAAAATTATGGATTGAATGGTTGAAGTATTCCAAGGATATTTTAGATATGCCATGAAGAATAAACTACCTAGGGAAGTCCATGTGAGATTTACTAAGAAAACAATCAAAACAGAAATATTACAGAAAGCAAGAGATGACCCCTTGAAGTATAAGGGAAAGGAGATTAAAGTCTTAAAACAAGTACCAAGGAAAGTGAGAGATTTGAGAAGAGAATATCAGTTCCTAACAAGGATTTTAATCAAGAAAGAAGTGATTATAGGTGGCTGATCCCTGAAGGCCTGATGTTCATTTGGCAAGAATAAAGGCACAGATTGGATTCAGTTGAGAAAGCAGAGCTATTTTATGATGAATACTTCAGGGGAAAAGAAGATCAGAGAACAAGAGAGGAGGAACTTAAAATACGAGCGGAGATGGCTAAAGAAATGGATAAAGAAAGAAGAGAAGAAAGAGGACAAAAAAGGAGAAGCAGTAGGGTGGAACTCAAAGAACCAAGAGAACAATGAACAACAAGAGCAATAAACCCTACATATAAAGTATAAAGAATGGAAGATGAAAAGAAACTAATCTCCATAAACATAAATGGTCTTAATTCATCCACGAAAAGGAAAAAAAATCATAAATTAGAAAAACTAAAGATGGATCTAATTTGTTTACAAGAAGTGCATATTAAAAAACAACAAGCACATGTTTTGAATTGTCCTAGAATTGGTAATTTATACATGCTGATGGCACAACAAAACAAGAGAGGAGTAATCTTACATATTAAGAATACAATTAAAGCTAAACCAATCTTTACAGATGAAGAATGGAGGATACTATTGGTGGAAATTACAGATAGCAATATATGCACCAAATGACAAACAAAAAGAATTCTACAAGAAATTACATAATAAGATAATTGAATTGGAATATGATAATATATGCATTCTTGGAGATTTTAATGTTATTGTAGGTACACTATGGAAATGAAGAAAAGTAGTCAGCGAGCAAACCTCCAAGTCCCAAGCCCCAAACTGGTAGTCTTTCGCCTCATTCCCAGCAAGGGCCTTTATCCCACCACCAAGTTGGAAACAGCCAAGCAGGTCGGCTATTCCAAACACATTTTCCATGCTCTCCCAATACATGTCTTTGAAATTATTGTTTCCTTGCCCTCAGCCCTGATAAAATGGGATGGCAGTAGCTGAATCAAAACAAGCTTTGATTAAACCTATGCAAGACAGTTGCTCTTTGTTATTGATAGCTTTGGCTCTATCCAGCTTGTAACCTTCCCAATAAGATAGAGAAATAAATCAATGGAATCAGGTTAATTCTCTGGGAGGATGTTTCTGTTGAAAGACACCACAGAAACTCCTACAGCTCAAACCTTGAACCACTCTCCAATGCCTTGTTAAAAAGCCATGCTGGACCCTGCCCTTTCTCAGACAATAGGTGGTAGGGCCACACTTCCATGGGGACCAAAAATGAGGACCAACATAGTTGTCTACTTTGTGCCCACACCAAAGGCAACCATCTCAAGCTCCACCAATGTCCCATACAAGATTCAGGGTAGTTTCCCCCTCCTCTTCCTCCAAAGTGATGTAAGCCCATCACTGGCCAGCTACGTCCCTCTGGACTGTACACAAACCCATTTCTTGGATGGGAAAACTGAGACAAAAATAATGGCTCCCATACTGAGCAAACCAGTAACAGGAGGAGGAATCAGTTACTGCATGTTTTCCTAATTCAGGATGAACTATTGAAACTATTTGAGAAAACAACACAGATAGCCAACCAACCTATTTTCCCAGGTCAGGCTGCCCAGGCAAGAGTTGCATGGCCAACTCAGTGCCCTGATTGGAATTATAATAATGCCAATCACTGGGAGGACTACCAAATGGCAAAAGCTATTCTAATGGAAGCCCTAGAGGAAATAGGGGGGGGAAAGCCCCTCAACTGGTCAGAATTTCAAAAGAAAACCCAAAGAGAAAAGGAAAATCCTGACACCTTTTGGGTTCATGTCTCAGAGGCAGGTGTGACATATGTCCACCTAGACCCAAGCTGCCAAAAGAACCAGAGAATTTTAGCCTCAGCCTTTGTGGACCAGACTACTTAGTGAAATTAGGATCACTTCCATCATATTGTATCTAACTGGCCAACCTTGGAAATAGCAGAGTTGTGCAGGATCGCAAACTTTGTCTATGACCAAAGGGATAAATTAAAAGAGGAAGAAAAAGATAGGAAAAGGAAGATAGAGAGACATGAAGAGGTAAGAGTTTTTGCTGCCATGCACCATAATACCAGGCAAGTACAGCGAAGGACCGCTGGTATCAAGCAGGGATGCTGGCAATGTAGGCAGGAAGGATGGCCCCAAGATAGTGCCAACATTGTTATAAATCTAGTAAAACAGGGTATTTTGGCCAATACTGAAAAAAACTTGGTTTCTCAGTCAGTCTCAAGATTCACCCAGAGGCTCCATGCCAAGCAATAATCCATATCACAGAGGCAAGCAGAAATATAACCAACATTGCGAGACACCTACAGCCCCTTTTCCACATAACAATGAGCACAGAGATAATGATAGATCTCAGTGGGGCCAGGGAAGGGATGAGAAGTTTTCTTGACTAGAAACTGAAAATGAGCCCAGTAAACACACTGCTACCTTCACTGGGCTAGCAATTCCCTTAAGGAATGGCCCTGAAGGGGAACCCATGATTTCTCTGATCATAGGGGGAAAGAAATATGATTGCCTACTTGACACCAGAGCAGCTTCATCACTAATTACAGAACCCCCATATAAAGACTCAGTGATTCCAGGAGTTCAGGACAATATAATGGGAGTTGGAGGAAAAAAATATTCCTGTAGAATCCACTTGTGACATAAAAGTAGAATTGGGACAATTTTCTTTAAACCACTCTTTCACAGTCTGTCCCCAATCCCCACTCTCCCTCTTGGGAAGAGACATCCTATGTAAAATGGGAGCCACCATAAAATGTGGAAAGGGGGGCCTTACATTAAACATTCCAGGAAAAGGCACCCATATGATAGCCAAAAACAATACAGAGCTTCACATGGACCTAAAGATCTTGCCATCTTCTCTTTGGGTCTGGGATGCAACAGAGGAGGGATTATTGAAAAGTTCAACCCCAGTCACAATTAAAGTAAAGGATGGACGACCTCCTTGTGTTCCCCAATACAAAATTCCAGCCAAGGCTATCCAACCTATAAGGAAACTGATAAAAGCTTATCTGGAACAGGGAGTCCTTAAGAAATGTAACACCCCAATTTTTCCAGTTAAGAATGATAAGTTAGATAATGAAGGGAACTCAATCTTCAGATTCACCATGACCTTAGGCTCATGAACAATCATGTAATACCACATGCCCCCATAGTTACCTCACCCTGCAACGATTATAACTGAAATTCCAGCTTCAGTTATGTTTTTCACAGTTATAGACTTGTGCACAGCCTTTTTCAGCATCCCAGTAGACCAGGCATCCTAATACCTCTCTGCTTTTACCTGGGAAGACCAACAACACACTTGGACTAGATTGCCACAAGGCTACACTGAGTCCCCTACCCTATTCTCCCAAATTTTAAAGACAGATCTCTCCTCTATCTCCTTGCCATCCCAATCAACTCTGATTCAATATGTTGATGATTTATTGCTTGCCTCTTGCACTGAGTTGGCATGTAAATTTGACACCTTACATCTACTAAAATCTCTGGCTGACAGGGGACATAAAGCCTCCCCTTCAAAATTACAATATTTAAAACAGGAAGTGACATATTTAGGCTACATAATTGCACCAGGAATTAGGAAATTGGCATCCAGCAGAGTACAAACAATCTTAAGCATGAAGCCTCCACAAACAAAATGACAAGTAAGAGCCCTATTGGGGAGTATTAGGTTTTTGCCGCCCATGGATCCCCTCATTTGGAGAATTAGCTAGACCACTAATACAATTAACAGGAAAAGATATGCCTGACCCCATCGATTGGTCAAAAACATTAGATCAAACAATTCAAACAATAAAACAAACTTTAGCTTCGGCCCTGGCACTTGGTCTTCCTGGCTATAAAAAGCCCTTTACCTTGTTTATTCATGAAAAATCAGGCATTGCATCAGGTGTCCTAACATGACCATTTGGACATACACATCGACCAGCAGCATATTATTCAGTAACACTAGACCCAGTGGCAAAGGGAGCAGTTCCATGCTTAAGAGCAGTGGCAGCCACTATAGAAATAGTAAAAAGATCTAAAGATTTAGTGCTCGGACAACCTCTAACTTTAAAGTCCCCCATTAGGTTTTTGCTATCCTTTTAAAATCTCAGACCCGAACCTTCACCCAGTAGCACCTGGCTCGATATGAGGCTGAATTATTTACATCTGAAAGCATCACTTTTGAAAGATGTACCACCTTAAACCCAGCCACATTACTTCCATTGAAGCAGACTGGAGAAACTCTTCATGACTGCCTCCACCTAGTCCATGATGCTGAATTACCAAGACCCAATTTGACAGATACACTATTGCAAAACCCAGACCTCGAGCTGTTTACAGATGGCTCTTCATACCTATATGATGGCAGGAGAGTAGCTGCTGCTACTCTCTCCATGATTTCTCTCTCCACGAAATCATTTGGGCATCCCCCCTCCTTCCCACAGCATTCAAACAGCTGAACTTTGACTTTAACAAAAGCCTGTGAAGCTGTGAGAGGCCAGTCTACCAACATATATACTAATTCTAAATATGCTTTTGGGGTATGCCATGCAACTGGAGCCTTGTGGAAGTAATGAGGTTTTTTTAACATCAGCTGGCCAACAAATCATGCACATGAAATTAGTAGCCCAATTACTGGAAGCCATCCAATTACCAAAAGCCTTGGCAGTCATTCACTGCAGAGCCCATCAAAAGGATGACTCCACGTGACAAAAGAAAACAAATATGTAGATGAAACAGCCAAATGGATAGCATAAAAACTGTTGCCTCGAACATCATGGCTTCTACCCTAACAATAAACCCTGAATTACCTTACACAGAATTTCTGGATAAAGGAGAAGCTGAACAATGGGAACTAAAATTAGGGTCAAACTTTAAGGATTCTGGAGAGTCCCAGATGGCAGACCCATAGCCCCATGCCATCTCCTTAGATTAATTTGCCAAAGGTTACACACAAAAGGCATTGTGGGACACAAGACATATGGTAGAGAGAGTATGGTATATGTCTGGAGCCTATAGTAAGGTGACAAGGGTAGCCAGCATCTGTGAAACTTGCCAGCAAATAACACCACCTCCAGAAAAGCATTCCATGAAGGAGACAGACCTTGGACAGAAAAGCCCTTTGAAAAGATACAAATAGACTGTACACAGTTATCTAAGGCAAACGGTTATCAATATGTTCTGGCATGTAGGGACCAATTGACTCACTGGATGGAGGCCTTCCCATGCCACCATGCCACAGCCTTGAAACAGCCAGACACCTCCTTAAGGATATTGTGCCCAGATTTGGGGTACCCACTGTACTGGATATGGATAGGGGAAAACATTTCATAGCCCAGGTCCTCATTTATATATTTCAGGCCCTTGGCATCATCCAAAACCTCCATGTGCCATACTCCCCTCATTCCACTGGGGTGTGTGAGTGAGCTAACAAGAAAATTAAGATCCTATTGGGAAAGCTATGCCAAGAAACTCTTAGCCACAAGTGCTTCCCATCACTTTCTTTTATATTCCAACAAGACCTAGATGAGATATAGGAATCTCTCCCTTTGAAATTCTTTTTGGAAGTCCTCCAGACTCATTACAAGATCTGGATCCACACTCCCTCAGCTTAGATAAGGGGGATATGGTTCTCTCTTCTTATCTTTCAGCTCTTCACAAGAGACTACAGACCCTGTGGACACAGAGTGCCCTAACACAGACCTTGCCCTTGGAAGAGGCTCTGCATCCCTTTGAACCAGGAGATTGGGTGTGGATAAAATTCTTCACCAGAATATCACCACTACAACTATCTTTGACCGGGATTATTCTTCTGACACAAAGGATCACACTATGTACACATTACACATTGCTGCAACCACTACCTCTGAACAATGTTTTAATCTCACAGGAAGCCAACCTCAAATGATCATCACTGATTGCATTAACCTAGATAATATAGATCTCAAATGCAATCACACAGAAACCATCCCATTCTCATACAGTTACTTGAGGCTTCCCCCAGGATGGTTCTTTCTGTGTGGCTTGAAAGCTTTTTCATATCTTCCTGTAAATGTCACAGGTGGGCCTGGCACTCTAGGAAGGTTGACAATGCTTATGCCCTCCTTGCAAAGACAACACTTTCCATATTTTAGAATCAGACTGTGATTCAAAAGTCTCCTTACTTACAAAAGCTGAATATGTTTCATTGGCAATCTCTCTAATAGGGTGCCATGGCTATCGGTGAGAAATTCCAGAAGCCTGAATAGCTTGGCATGTACCCTAGCCAAGAGTTAAATTCAACTTTCCATGCCTTGGATGCCCTCAAAAGAGAACTGAGACAGGTCAGGGAGGCCACCCTGAAGGATAGGGCAGCAATCAACTTATTACTCCAGCATAATTATGGATGCAAGGAATTCAAGGGACTGTTGTTTCCAATTAGAGGATAGCTCTGAACTTGTGGAAAAGAACATGCACCACTTGAAGGAGCTAGCACAGAATATTGGCCATGAATCATCTTTTCTGGATCTGTCTTGGCTTTTCTCATGGTTGTCGGACTTCCATTGGCTAAAAATCCTCATTTCAACCATTGTCACTGGCTGTATTGTGAGAGTCCTTCTGTGATGCCTCTGTCTATGCATTCCCCCTTGCCTCAGCTGCCTGAAAGCCTGTAGTCCTTCAGTAAGGGAAGAGAAACTGGGCTTTTTGTAAAAAAAAAAAAAAAAAAAGGTATTGGAGGCATACATAATGCACCTCAGAATTATAACCTTCTGGGTTAAGGCATTCCTGGGCAGAGAGAGTCCAAAGGCTCATCACTAGTGAAGAGCAACCAATTTTGCATTGCTGTCAATAATGGATTAATCACTAAGAAGGGAAACTAAACAAGCAGCATTAAAAACCAGGCAGGGAAAGTCGTTCTATCACAGGATAAATAAGACGGACAAGAAAAGAAACCCCAGTGTAGAAGGAGAGGAGTTTTCTTGCTGGGGAAAAAAACCCTACATTTAAGAAATTAAAAAATCCTACAGGGTTAAAGAACCCTAAACTCCATTGAGAGTACAGCAGAAGGCAAGGTTTTGCAACGTATTGATGGGCCACTTTGTCCTGCCTTCTCCTTTAATGAAAAATGTATAAAACTTACTCAATACTTTGTTCTTGGCTCTTGGCATTTTGACCAGGAGCCCTTTTCCTTGGAGTATGCCAATAAAAAGCAATCAGAAAACCTGCACTTAGTGTCTGGTGTTTGTCATTGGCTTTGGCACCAGGCTCAGACCCAAATTGGGGACAACAGTATTCATAAAATTTTCTCAGCTGATGTATGCATTTTTGTACTGTTTTTGTTTTTGTTCCCAAGCCAGGGTCACTTGGTTGAGACAGGCAGCTATAGAAATTAAAAACTTTTTGCCGCAAAGATCTTTAAAAAGAGGCAACTGCCATTTGTACATTGTTTGGAGGGTAATCCATCTATTAGCAGCTATGGCCAAAAAGGCAAATCTTGGCTAGCATTATGTTTGCAGGAATTAACCTTCTTAAAGGCTGAGCTGAAAAAAGACTAACCACCTTCAGCTGACCTAAATTCTTAGCTTTTTCCTACTTGCAGAGAGTTTTCAAACTGACAAAAGTATCTAGCCAAGGTTAATTTGGTTCTATTGATTTTTTTAACCAAAGCTTTAGTTGAAAAATGGCACTAAAGAATTGCACTTTATTCTGTTGGAAGTGAAATCCCAGTCTGTTCCAGCTGGGAGAAGCCAACGATGAAAGATTGGAAGACAGCGAGTTACCAAAAAGCAGGTTTATTACAGGAAGGCAATATAGTGACAGCAAAAGTGACATTCAACATTCCTGCCTTGCAAGCTAACTTCTGGGATCCAGGGAGGGGATTTTTATATGTTTTTTTTCTACCCTGAGGCAATGCGATTTTTCTTTTGTTTTAAGTATCTGCCCGGAGTTTTCCTTCCTGCCTCAAGTGTAGTTTCTTTTGTGTAGTTTAAATTTTGGGTGATAATCCCATCGGACCAGCCTGGGGAATTTCTGGTGGGCTAGGCAATTCCCATTATTTGGGATTACTTCCCTTGGAGGCAGGGCAGGGGAATCCCTATCAGCTGTGTTATTTGGTAATGGTTTTCTTTTGGTAAGCGCTGAGTGAGTGGTTTGTTTCGTTTAGTTGCAATGTTGTATTTGATGTGAAGTGCCCTTGGCTGATCCTCCAGGAATTTAATTTAAGCTTGTGAAGGGTTTTTTGTTTTTTTTCTTTCTGCCTTGAGAGGAAAAAAGCCGCAAAAAGGTGTCCGTTTATTCTGGTGTGGCTGCCTGTCTTTGCTGATGTTATTGGGGACAAAAAAATATGACAAAATATACATGTGATGTGGAGGTTTCTGTCTTGGTGAGGGGTGTACCTAGGCAAATCTTCTGATAATTCCAACTACCTTTGTCATGAAACTGCCAATATTTTGAGGTGAGTAGGAGTATTTATGGAATTGAATATTTTTTAGACCAGTAAGAAACATCGTGTGGCTCTATGCATTCAGTAGCCCTCTGGCTACTCTTGTGTAAATGCTGGACTTACTAAGAGGCACCCCAAGTTTGACTCAGTCTTTTGTCTTCCTTTCCTAGAGTTTTCTTCTCTTTCAATACCTGCCTTGACTAAAATAAGAGAAAGCTGGGTGACCTTGGGTTAGTCACTCACATAGTTGTTGATGGAAAACCAGGAGAAAAGATTACTATGTGTGTTTGCTGCCTTGAGTTACTTATAAAGTAATAAGGCTGGGATAAAAAAAATCCAATAGAATTTTTTTGAAAGTCTAAACTGCTCTTCTAAAGAAACACAAAACCACCCTAATTTTGAAGTTAGAAACTTACAGGAAAGTAGAAGAAAGCTAGTTACTACACTAGTTAAATATCTTGAAAACAGAGCTCACTCCTCTAGCAATGTACTACTAAGTTACTAAGAGGCCAGTTTCCATTCCTTTCCCACTGTAGAAGCCAAAGCATGAAATCACCCCCTTTGCAAGCAATAAAAAAAGTATTCTTTCCACTTCTGGTTTTCTTGCTTAAGGCAGAAAAAAAAAGGAAACTTCAATTCTGGGTTTTGCAGTAGAAATAAGTTTGTTGTGGAAATAGCTAGTATCTTTTGCAAAAGTAAAAAGTTGAGGCTATATCTTATTTTCTTATTCTACTTCCCTAAAGAGGCTCAGAAGTGCAAGGTTTTTTCTTCTTTTCCCTTTTATCCTAACTTTTTCTCCTCAATTTTCCCATTCTTCTTTGAATTTCATACTTTAAAAAAATAGTAATTATAAAAAACAAAAAAAACCTATCTTCTTTTGTCGTTCTTATCTGCACTCAAGCCAAAAAACACTTCAGCCACAAAACTTTTCTTTCCCCAACCTCCATACCCATCACTCTCCCAAAGCAATGCACCAAAGCCTCCCTTTGCTGGCTTCTTCAAATCTCACCCCATCCTCCTCTGCCCCGCCCATCTGACTTCCAGCCAATCCCATCCAGAGGTTTATAGCCCAGCCCAGCCCTTCCTGCAGACTGCCAACAGCTGACAATTAAGGGTGTGTACGTTCCTCTTTTGCAAGTTTCACCCTTGTCTTCCTGGCTAGCTTCTCTTCCCTACTCCATCCTGGCAAACTCTTCATGCTCTTGGTCTGCCATGCTTTCTTCTTCTGCACTTTTACCACTTTTATCAAAGCTGATTTCAGCTGCTTCTTCCTCAGAAATAACCTTCAGAGTCATTCCCCACCCCACCCCAACAGAATGAAAGTGGTAAAAGTGCAGAAGAAAAAATACTTGGCAATTCATGTGCTGTCCAGGCCTGTAGACATTTTGGGAAGCATTCAAATCCACCTGCAGGTAATGGTGCCTTTTTTTCAAAGAAGGGAGGCAACCGGCTTACGCCAGATATTTGAGGGGGCTGCTAACGGTGGGTGGGAGGGAAGCCAGCATTACAGGCTGACAACAGGATCAGAGCGAGAAAGCAGCAAAGGGAAGGTAGGTTCCAGGCAATCTGCAAAGACCATTTTTTTGGGGGGGGATCCCCCCCCCAGTTCTGCAACTTAACCCCTTAGACCCTGAGGCTCACCCAGCTGAGACCTGTGCTGGCCAGGCAGACGCACAAAGCCAGAATCCAGGGAAGCTTACCAGTCTGAGAAGCAGGCTCATGGCCAAATTGATAAGGCACAGTTTTGCCCTCTGGGTGATTCCCAGCGGGATTCACGTCCTGGTGAAGTCATAGTAAAAGGTCCAGCCAAGGAGTAAAAGTGCTGAAGTGAAACACCAGCATGCCCAGAACTTGCCTTATAGTCCCTCTGCCTCCATGGGAAGGCAGGCTGTTTCCGTATCAGGGAAATGGAAATCTTCTCAGGGCTTAATCTCCCTGGTTTATACTCCAATTTACATAAGGGAGGGAAATAAGCCTTTCTGGATTTTACATGCATCTCAGGATCAAAGCCCAGGGCAGGAACACCTCAAACACCTCAAACATGCAGGAAAACCAGCATGTAAACAAACCAAAGCAATTCCCCTACAAAACCAAGTTTCTGGACCCCAATTTTTTTTCTACTTCTAACAGCAAATTTGTTCTTTATTCTTTGGAATAAATGGATCTCCATTCTCCCAGTATGTCTAGATTGCATATTTTTCTAAAAATTTCTTCTGGTGCCACCCTGGCTTGTGAAACCCACAAATTATTCCTCTAAAATTACTGCATTGGGTAATGAAATGTCTGCAAGAGACAAACCAAACTCAGAAGGAACCAAAAACCCACATTCCTCCTCCTCCTCGCCCCAAACCACATTCCCCTTTAGCACTGATGATTTTCCCTAGTTAGGTAAAGAAACGTCTGCAAGACATCCAAGTTCAGAGAGGACCTCTTATTTCAACCCTGAGCTAGAAATATTCTCTTCTATTATTTGCTTTTCTTCATTAGGTCACCAAATGTTTTGGGTGATGAAATCTGAGTTCCAAACTTGAGAAAGTTTGGATGCTAGCAGAGGGCCTGGAGTTTGGTTCAATAAAATCAATAAAATCAGATTAAAGTCAGATTAACAAAATTGGAAGGGACATTGTAGGTCATCCAGTCCAACCTCCCACCCTCAAATATTGGAAGACTATTCTCCTATCTCCCCTAGTCCTTTTGGTCATTAAAATCAGATTAAAGTCATATCAGCAGAGTCAGAAGGGACCTTGGAGGTCATCTAGTCCAACCCACCACCTTCAAATATTGGAAGACTGCTCTCCTGTCTTTCTTGGTACTTTTATTCATTAATATCAGATTAAATTCAGAGCAACAGAGTTGGAAGGGACCTTATAGGTCATCTAGTCCAACCCCCCAACCTCAAATATTGGAAGACTGCTCTATTGTCTCCCCTGGTCCTTTTGGTTGTTAAAATCAGACTGAAGTCAGATCAACAATCCGAATGGACCTTGGAGGTCATCTAGTCCAACCCCCCACAATCACATATTGGAGGGTTGCTCTCCGGTCTGCCCTGGTACTTTTGTTCAATATAATTAGATTAAACTCAGATTAACAGAGTTGGAAGGGACCTTGTAGGTCATCTAGTCCAACCCCCACCCTCAAATATTGGAGGGATGCTCTCCGGCCTCCCCTGGTACTTTTATTCAATATAATCAGATTAAAGTCAGATTAACAGAGTTGGAAGGGGCCTTATAGGTCATCTTGTCCAACCCCCCAACCCCAAATATTGGTAGACTGCTCTCCTGTCTGCCCTGGTCCTTTTGGTCATTATAATCAGATTAAAGTCAAATCAACAGAGTTGAAAGGGACCTTGTAAGTCATTTAGTCCAACCCCACCACCCCAAATATTGGAAGACTGTTCTCCTGTCTGCCCTGGTCCCTTTGTTCAATATAATCAGATTAAATTCAGATTAACAGAGTTGGAAGGGACCTTGTAGGTCATCTAGTCCAACCCCCACCCTCAAATATTGGAGGGATGCTCTCCTGTCTCCGCTGGTACTTTTGTTTAATATAATCAGATTAAAGTCAGATTAACGGAGTTGGAAGGGATCTTGTAGGTCATCTTGTCCAACCCCCCAACCTCAAATATTGGAAGACTGCTCTCCTGTCTACCCTGATCCTTTTGGTCATTATAATCAGATTAAAGTCAAATCAATAGAGTTGGAAGGGATCTTGTAGGTCATCTAGTCCAACCCGTACCCTCAAATATTGGAAGACTGCTCTCCTGTCTTCCCTCGTCTTTCAGTCATTATAATCAGATTAAAGTCAAATCATTAGAGTTGGAAGAGACCGTGGAGGTCATCTAGTCCAACCCGCACCCCCAAATATTGGAAGACTGCTCACCTGTCTCCCCTGTCCTTTTGTTCAATATAATCAGATTAATGTCAAATTAACAGAGTTGGAATGGCCCTTTTAGGTCATCTTCTCTAACCCCCCCCCTCAAATATTGGAAGACTGCTCTTATGCCTCCCCTGGTCCTTTTGGTCATTGAAATCAGATCAACAGTCAGAAGGGACCTTGTAGTTCATCTAGTCCAACCCCCTACCCTCAAATATTGGAAGACTGCTCTTCTGTCTCCCCTGGTCCTTTTGGCCATTATAGTCAGACTAAAGTCAAATCATTAGAGTTGTAAGGGATTTTGGAGGTCATCTAGTCCAACCCCCACCCTCAAATATTGGAGGGATGCTCTCCTGCCTCCCCTGGTACTTTTGTTCAAGAAAATCAGATTAAAGTCAGATCAACAGTCAGAAGGGACCTTATAGGTCATCTAGACCAACCCCTCACCCTCAAATATTGGAAAACTGCTCTCCTGTCTCCTCCAGATCCAGTAGGGCAAGGAAGGAGGGTGAAGAGAGGTTAGGGTCTCCAAGGCTGCAGCCATGGCAGGTATCTGGAACTATCAATCTGAGATCCTTTGGAGAAGGAATCCGGGGGAGAAGGAGGGGAACCATATCTCAGCAGATCTGGCCAATTCAATTACTCAGGGAATGATGGCTCCAAAGAATAGATACCATGGCATTTTTATATTTAGCACTGCTAATTCTTTTGTAAACTAATCCCCATATGTGTGGATTTGCAATGAGCATGTTGGGATTCCCCCTTTTTTTCTGTCACCACTGCACGAGGGTCTGTGTGCCCCTCAACTGTCAGTCGAACCTACCCAATCTCCTTCAATGAAACAGACTCTGGCATGTATCTGGATGTTTTATTGTGAGAACAGGGAAACTGAGGAAACGCAAAGCGTGACAATCAAATATAAAGACAAGAGAGGCAGCATGAACTAACTGCCAGTAAAGAAGCAGCTGGAACCTCTCCAATGATTCTCCATGTGAGGGACAAAGGCCGTCTCCAGCGGTCTCAGTCAAAATGGCCACTTCCATCTTCTCCAAGCCTGACAAAAAACGGAGTCTGGCTTCAGCCCATGTAGTTAGACTTATCTGCCCCTGGCCACTAGGTGGGACTAGAGCAACAATATTTACCTGTTGTGGCAGATAAATTTGGAGAAGACCCTGAGACCATCTAGCCCAGCCCCTCCTCTGTGCAAGAATCCCAGTTAAAGCTTCTCTGACTGATGGCTGCTCCATCTTTGCATTCAGATAGTCCATGAAGAGGAGACTGAACTCCTCTGATTCACTGGCTCACTTCTAAAACACCTAATCCTTTTAGGATATTTTCCCCTCACTTATCTAAAGATTTTAGATAAAGACACTCTGGAATAATAGCGAGCAGATCTTGCACTAGTGTGTATCAGGGATTGGAAGAGGGCTGTATCCTTCCTTCCCCAACAGAGAGATTGTGTCAGCTGGAAAAGGGGGTCCCAGACTCTCCTGATCTTCAGCTCTTCCTCCAAGCTAAGAGCAGCTCCTTTGATCTCTTCCTTGGCTTATTTCTCCTTCCCTGAAGTTCAGGTAGATTTTTTTTGCAAATTCTCCTCCAAGTGTAGTGCCTGCAAGGGGACCTGGTCCTTGGGTTGGGATCTCTGCAAACCAGAACGTTCACTTCCTGAGATCCTTATGGCTACATTTGCCTTCTTTCCATGAGCCTCACTCTGCTGGCTCTGATTCCGTTTCCAGTGAACTATGATTTTGAGATCATTTTCACAAACATACACATCAAATTTAGTATCCCTCATTTTTCTTCCAGTCCATCATTCATGTTCTTATATGAGACTCTATTGTTAGTCAAGTCCTAGTTGCTAAAAATCAGATATTTTTCTACTGCTTTTTACTTGTGTGCAAATCATAAATATTGTTTCTAAAAACTTTTTTTATTTTTTTATTTTTTTAAACGAACATCAAAAATACAAAAAAAACCCATAAAACCATCTTCAATTACATACAGTGTGTCAGTTGGTACTAGTCTCTTATGCACAATCTCTACAGTCATTCCCTCTACAGTCATTCCCTTACTTTTTAATCCTCATATTATGTATAAGTTATATGTATTACTGATATATCCTTATTAATTATTTAATAGACTGTTACTTGCATTTCATCATTTTATGTGAGCAAATCCTCATTTTAACTTAGCCTACTTTATAACATTCATTTCATCATCACCATATATTCAATCATATTTTATCCGTACAATACTTTATCTCTAACAATTCTATTATACTTATATTATAGATTATTATAAAATATTTCACTTCCATATTTTATTGTCTAACCATTGATAAAATAAGTCCCATATTTTATAAAATTGTTTATCTTCTTGCTCTCTAATTTCAAATGTCAGTTTACTCATTTCTGCATAGTCCATAATTTTCTTGATAACTTTATTCTCCATTGGAATTTTCTTATTTTTCCAATTTTTAGCAAATATAGCTGTTAAAACATTAACTGTCAAATATATCATTTCTCTACTGTATATTTCAGGTATAATACCTGAAAATACCTAAAAATATCTTTTGTTTGAAGTCTATATGTTTCTTTATCATTTTTTCCAACCATGTGTGGATTTTAGTCTAGTATCTTCTAGTCTCTGCACATGCCCACCACATATGGTAATATAATCCAGGTATCTGATGGCATTTCCAGCACTTCTCTGACTTATTTTTGAACATTCTTGCTATTCTTGCCAGGGGTAAATGCCACCTGTAAAACAAATTCTCTTTATATGCTGTTGACCTTGTCATTTTATAATTTTGAGACCATAATTTTTGCCATTTTTCTAAATCTATACCATATCCAAAATTATTTCCCAAGCAATCATTGTTTCTTTAACTCGTTCTTCTTCTAACTTAACCTCTAATAAATATCTATATAGTTTTTTAATCACCTTCTCATCAGTACCTGTCAACATTTTATCCAGCTTAGTTAGTTTATAATAAAAATCTTCTGTTTTGAAGTCTTTATCATATCTAGATTGTATTTGCACATATGAAAACCAGTTCATTCTTATTTCTTGTTCTTCTAATTCTTGCAAAGATTTAAGTTCACCCTTTTCATTTAATATTTTGCCATATCTGACTGTTTGTTCCATTTTATAAATTACTGGATAGGCAAATGCTTCAATAGTTGACAACCAGACTAGTATTTTTAGATAATGTTGTCTTTTAATTTTCTCCCATATTAATAGTAATGCCTCTCATATATAGTGCCTCCTAGTCCCCTTGTACCATAAGAAGGCATGCCATCCCAACAACAAATCATGGCCTTCTAGTGTCAATAATCTAATATCCTTAATATTATCCATTCCTTAACCCACATCAATGTTGTTGCCTGATAGTATAATTCCCAACTGGATAAACCAAAGCCACTTCTTGTTCTAGAATCTTGTACTAATTTTAATTTAATTCTCACCTTCTTCCCCTGCCAGATGTATTTCAATACTATTTTATTTAAATCTTCAAAGTACTCTTTTCCTAGTTTAATTGGAATTGTCTGGAACAAATATAACATCTTTGGTAATATATTCATCTTAATTGTAGATATTGTCCCTATTAAAGATAATTGCAAATTTTCCCATTTTGCCAAGTCTGTCACAATCTGACATGACTTAAAATGGACACCTAACATCAAAAAAGCACAACAAATATTCTTTCTGTGCTAACTCAGAAAGCTAAGGAGCTGCTGATATAGTTCTACAGAGGAATCATTCAGTCTATCATTTGCATCTCTATAATTGTCTGGTTTGTTCTGCAACTCAACAGGACAGACACAGACTTCAGAGAATAATTAGGATTGCAGAAAAAATAATTACTACCAATCTGCCTTCCATGAGGACCTGTATATTGCACGAGTCAAAAAGAGGGCTGTGAAAATATTTACAGACCCCTCACATCTTGGACATAAGCTGTTTCAACTCCTTCCCTCAATATAACACTATAGAGCAACTGCACTCCAGAACAACTAGGCACAAGAACAGTTTTTCCAGAAAGCCATCACTCTGCTAAACAAATAATTCCCTCAAGCCTGTTCAACTATTACAATGTCTGCACTACTATTAGTGTTAATCTTGTCATCACTCCTTATCACTATCCCCTCCCACTTGTGATTGTAATTTTGTCTCTTGTATACTGTGGAAAGGGAACTTCATGAAGACAGTAGTCTCACTCAAACAGGAAAAGCCCAAGGGGAACATCAGGCCATGATGATGATCCAGATTGATCACAAATACCAAGTATACCCAGACACTCAATCAGGGACCACCCTCTAAAAAAAATAAAAATGAAGGATTGTGGAAAGGAAACTTCATGAAGACAGTAGTGTACTCAAACAGGAAAAGCGGAACATCAGGCCAGCCATAAAACAAACTTACATAGAAAAAGGAATCAAATAAAAGGTATTAAAGAATCCCTATAGACAAAAGCCTAAGTAATTAAGGAAACTAGACAAATAAGAAAAGGAAACCCTTACAAACACAGGACGTACCAAATAAGCAAAACAAACAGACAAAAGACACACAAAAAAATACAAATTACAAAAGAGACAGACAGGAGATTGCCACAAAACAAATATGAAAAAAACATTATAAAGCTAAAAGAGATTAGAAAAAACCGATAATACAATCTAACCACCCCGCGGAGTTTGCCTTCCGCACCCCGCAGGGTTTGCCCTCCAGCGGGAATAAACAGGATTTGAAACATTAAGCACAAATACAAACATTCACACGAAATCAACTCACAAAGGGAGAAAAGGGTATAAAAATCAGGGACTTACCATAAGAATCCAACTAGCCCAGGAACAAAAATTTTTCGCTGTCTACCGCTTTCCTAAAAAATAAAAAGATCCAGCTTTCAAGCAGTTGTCCGTATCCTTGTGCCGGAGCTCTCCCAGCAGGAAAATCGAATCCTCGGAAGAAAGGCATTTTGACACCTTTCTACAATTGGTGACCATGAAGGTTTTCCAGCCAACCCTGCCACCGGACCGGGCCCGTGGATCCAAACCCAGCCGGCATGGACCTTCTTTGTCCAGGGACAACATCCACGGACCCAGCCCGGAAGGTATAGGGTAGTAAAGGGAGTCCTTGGGCTTTTCCGCTCAACAGCTGCTTGAAAGCAGGTGACTACCACTTCAAATTTATAATCTTACTAGGGAGGGGAGTGGAAGCATGAGTGTACCAGGCTGTGATTGTGGGTTTTCTCTTCAGAAACAGCGGGACCTTACCTTCTCTGTGATTACCAGCTGCACCCCAGACAACTGCTAGCTCAAACACGAGCCATGTCCGGCTGGATGTGGGAACGCAAGGGGTGATCATGGAGTGTAAATCCTTCTGAAGGACATAAAAAAACCCGAGCGGGCTGCAAAAGGAACTGGTGTTAGGAAATAAATAAAAAGCAGAGGAAAATAAATAGAAAGCAGAGTCCTGGTGCATCCTGCAAGCAAAGCCCTGTGCATTTATTTATTTTTTTAAACAAATTTTATTAATTTTACAGAAAACACAATACACAAACATACAAAACACAAAACATAAACAAAACTAAAAGATCTTTTCTGAAGGTTGTCCGATCCCGGGTTGAAACTCTTCACACAGACACAAATTCAAACATCATATTCACTTTATATATCCTTCCATATCTTATTATCGTTTTCTTTTATATATATATATATATATAAAAACCATTTTTATCAATTTTATAAAAACAATGCACAAAGAATCAAGGCATAACAGCTTATAAATTCTTTTCTAAGAAAAAATAATAAAAGAAGAAAACCAATAGAACATAACAATTCCAAGTTATAGTATCAATACTTTATCTATTTAACTTCATATCTTATCCCAGTTTCTCCTTTTCATCCAAATTATTTCTTGTTAATTAAAATTTTATTGCCTTTTATCAATATACAAAATCCCCCCCCCAAAAAAAACATAACAAAACCTTTATATATCCTTTCATATCATATTACCATTTTCAATAACATTCTTTGTCTGTTCTATTTCCAACTATCCATTCATCTTTTTTCTTTTACTATACTTCTCCTATACACCAATTGGAGTAACGTCTATAACTCATTACCCTAACTTAAAAGTACTTCATATAACAATTTTTCTTGGGATTCTGTTTAATAGATTCTAAAATTACACAATGAATTTTATACTCTAAATACACATATAAAAAACACAATCTTATGTACCCTCCAGAATCCCTCTTTTATCCTAAATTAAATTCACCCATTGTCTCTGAATAAACTTTTTTTCTTTAGATCTTGCTTCCCCCCATTGAGGCTTCTCCTCCCCCCCTTTCTCTCTTGCTTATACTTCTCCTTGCCCTTTTTACCCCTTTGTCTCTCCTCCTCCCTTTTCTTACTCCCTTTCCTTTGCTTTCTAACCTTGCCTCCACCTTTCCGTTCATTTTTCTCTTTTTTGGTTGTTTTTATAATTCTTAAAATCCCCTTTTTCTTATCCTTTTTCTCCTCCTCCCCGGAAAGAACCCATTGTTCATCAAAGATGGCTTCTTCTTCCTCTTCTTCTTTGTCCCAGTCCTTCTGCTGCGTAGTCAACTTTTCATAAGTACATAACGCCATTTCTAAAAATTGAAACAAAGTGCCCAAAGTATCTTCCTTTTTATATTTTTGATATTCAGTCTTTAGTTCATCCACAAGCGATGCCATCATGAAAAGAGAAACTTTTCCCAAAACAACCACAAATATTTTTAATCAAAAATAATTCAAAAAAAAATTCCAAAAGTTAATACTTTTCTTCCTTCTTCTCTTTCTCTTTCTGGAGTTAATGTTTAATCAAAGAGGTCCAATTACCATATACCTTTCTTTGGGATTCTAGGCAATCTCCTCCTTTTTCAGCTTCTGCTCCAATTTTTTTTCCTCTCCCTTCCCACTTGCAACATCAATTTTAAATAATCAGAAATCCATACCTCTAATAAGGGTTTTCCAATTTCTTAAGTTTTTCAATGTCCAGGAACCCTTTTGTCCCTTAGCTTCAACTTTCAGAATAATTCACCTTCAATGTCCAATATGTCCAAACATATCTGCTGTTTCCATGGGGTGGGAAAGTGAAGAAAAAAAAAGTTCCCTTTAACAGCTTCTCCGCTGCTTTCGATCTTCTTAGGGATACAATGTATCCTCCAGCAATTCAAACAGCTCAGTTCCAACAAATTTGAAAGATGTTACTTGACCCGGCTCAGACGGCACTTTCACTCTTCTTGCTTCCTCCAGCGCAATCTTACCCGGTTGCTGGCTTCTTTGTGGTGGCCATTGCTGACCGCCACTCCACCGCCTTGGGAAAAAGGGGTTTTCCAGGACGAGGAGGGGGTCTGCGACACCCCCAACCCCCTGTCCGGCTCCCCTCTCTCTTCGGCTGTCCCTACAGGACAGCCATATCTCCCTGACCCATCTGGATCGGAGGTACCTCGGCGGCTAGCACAGCAGGAATTGCGAGCAGTCACGAATTCCTACTGCCCCGAAGCCACGTGAAACCGGAAACCCAGCCCTGTGCATTTAGAAGGGGCCCATTCCAGCTTCTGGCAAACAAAATTGGAAATAGTTTGTCTAAAAAAAACAGCAAAGGTCCTTCCAGATCCCCACCTTTAAGGGAGATCTGAAAATTGATGGCTGAGTGTAGGGAGGGGCCTGTACCAGAGCTGCTAGGGGGCAGATGGTCCTCTGAGATTCCCATTTTTAGGGGGGGGGTGTCTTAAAACTCATGGCTGAGTTTCCTTAAAAGAAAGAGGCTCATACTCCATGTGTAGGGAAAACAGAGTCCTTTCCAGACCTTTTTTGTCTGAAAACTGATGGCTGTAGCCCAGCTAAACCAAAGTAATCCCCACATCAGGTAGGGAATATGGGAAGTTGTAGCTCGAGGGCAATGGAAGAGACCCCCTTGGATAAATTACTTGAGGCTTGGGATGAAAGGCAAGTGCCTGCCCTGACTGGAATGCATAAAAAAGAAGCAAAAAGAATTTGCAAAAAGTAGGCTTTATTGCGAGATGACACAGGTAGACAAATTTGCCCTGATAGCAGTACTTTAGATTATAAAACCCTCAAAGCACTTAGAACACACATTAAACCCAGCCAAATTAAACTCCCTTCTCTGCTTCTGACTTGGTCATCTGGAAAAAGGATACCCCAGCTTTCAGGGCTGATCCTCAAACAGTAATTCAAACCTTGAAATCTATCATAGACAGCCATAATCCATCCTGGGGTGATATTGACCCAGCTGCTATAAGTCTTTCTAACAAAAGATGAACTATTAAAACTATTTGAAAAAACAGACCAAAGAGCTAAACTACCAACTATCCCTGGACAGGCAGTCCCAGCCCGCTAGGGATACTGGAGCCACCTTCTCATTAATTACTGAACCACCATATAAAGCTTTGATGGCTGAAGGGGCCTGGGATAACATAATGGGAGTGGGGGGTGAATAATCCCTGTAGAATTTACCCACAACGTAACAGTAGAACTCGGACCTTTCACAGTAGACCATTCATTCGCTATTTGCCCCCAGTCGCCACTATCCCTACTAGGAAGGGATCTCCTATGTAAAATGGGAGCTACCATAACATGTGGCAAAAAGGGCTGCAATTGGAAATCCCAGGAAATCCCAGGAAAAGGCACACACAAGACAATCATGCTGAAAATCAGCAACACAGGGCTTCATGAAGATTTAAAAAGCCTGCCACCCTCTTTATGGGGCTGGGATGCATCAGAAGTGGGACTACTTAAAGGAGCAACACATGTTACTATCCAAGTGAAACATGGACCACCTCTATGCATGCCCCAATATAAAATCCCTGCAGAGGCAATTCACTCCATAAAGAAATTAATACAAGCATACCTAAAGCAAGGAGTTCTCATTAAATATACCTCTCCCTGCAACACCCCCATTTTTCCTGTAAAGAAATCTACAGTAGACAAAGATGGAAACCCCATCTTCAGATTTGTACAAGATTTGCACTTCATGAATAACCATGTGATACCAAGAGCCCCCATAGTGCCTAACCCATCAACTATAATCACCAAGGTGCCAGCCTCAGCCACCTATTTTTCTGTCATAGATTTGTGCTCTGCTTTTTTTAGCATTGCAGTGGACCCAGCATCCCAATATCTATTTGCCTTTACTTGGCAAGACCAACAATATACCTGGACTCGATTGCCACAAGGCTACACTGAGTCCCCTACCTTATTCTCACAAATATTAAGGGCAGACCTCTCCTCCATTTCCCTACCACAGCAGTCCACTTTGATCCAATATGTTGATGATTTACTGCTGGCATCTCAGACCGAGCTAGCATGTAAAACAGGCACCCTATACTTACCTGAAGCCCTGGCAGAAAGAGGGCACAAAGCTTCCCCTTCCAAATTACAATATTTAAAACAAGAAATAACATATTTGGGCTACATCATTGCACCAGGAATTAGAAAATTGGCCCCTAACTGGGTAGAGACCATTTTAGCCATGAAACCATCCCAGACAAAATGACAAGTAAGAGCCTTACTGGGAGTACTGGGCTTCTGCCACCCTTGTTTGAGGAATTAGCCCGACCATTCATTCAACTAATAGGCAAAAACATGCCTGACCCCATTGAATGGTCCAAACCTTTGGACAAAACACTTCAGACCATGAAACAAACCCTGGCATCAGCCCCAGAACTCAGGGGGCTGACTATAGGAAACCTTTCACCTTATTTATCCATGAAAAATTAGGTGTTGCTTCTGGCATTCTGACACAGCCTTTTGGGCACACACATCGACCAGTCGCTTACTATTCTGTAACCCTAGATCCAGTAGCTCAAGGGGCTGTCCCCTGCTTAAGAGCCATGGCGGCTACAGTCGAACTTGTGAAACGATCTAAGGATTTAGTACTAGGACATTCACTATTGCTGAAATCCCCCATGAAGTTTTTGTGATTCTTTTAAAGAGCCAGACACAAGCCTTCACTCAGCAGCGTTTGGCTCAATATAAAGCTGAACTTTTTACCTCTGATCACATTATGTTTGAGAGATGTAATACTCTAAACCCAGCTACCTTGCTCCCCACAGAACAGGAAGAAGGTAATCTCCATGATTGCCTCCATTTAGTGCATGACACTGAACTACCCTGCTCCGATTTAACAGATACCCCGCTACAAAACCCTGACGTTGAACTCTTCACAGATGGTTCCTCCTACATGCACAAAACAAAAGACTAACAGGAGCAGCTGCAGTCTCCCTACAAGAAATCATCTGGGCTTCCCCCCTTCTCCCCCTCACAGCGCCCAAGCAGCTGAGCTTATAGCTTTAACTAAAGCTTGCGAAGCTGCAAGGGACCGATCTACTAACATGTATACAGATTCAAAATACGCTTTTGGAGTCTGCTATGCAACAGGAGCTCTATGGAAACAATAGGGTTTTTTAAGTTCAATGGGACAACAGATAGTACATGCACATTAGTAGTCAAACTATTAGAAGCTATCCAATTACCACAAGCACTAGCAGTCATCCATTGTAAAGCCCACCAAACAGATGACTCTACAATAACAATAGGAAACCAATATGCAGATGCAACAGCCAAATGGGTGGCAACCATACCACTACCTCACACCATCATGACACCAGCCTTAACAACGAAACCAGAACTACCATACAAACAATTTCTAGATAAAGGGGAATCTGAACAATGAGAAAAAAATTTCAGCAGTTTTTGAGCAAGGATTTTGGAGAGTCCCAGATGGCAGACCTATAGCCCCACAAACGTCTCCTTAGGTTAATTTGCCAAAGACTACATACAAAGGGACATTGTGGCACACAAGCTATGGTAGATGCCATCAGGAGGGTATGGTATGCACCTGGAGTTTATAGTGAGGCTACAAGAATAACCATGACATGCCAAACCTGCCAAGCAAATAATACCACCTCCAGAAAAACAATTCATGAAGGAGGAAGACCCTGGGCACAGAAACCATTTGAAAAGATCCAAATGGATTATATACAGCTACCTAAGGTAAATGGGTATCAATATGCTCTTGTCTGCAAGGACCAACTAACCCACTGGATAGAGGCCTTCCCATGCTGCCATGCTACTGCCCTAGAAACAGCCAGACATCTCCTCAAGGACATTGTGCCTAGGTTCAGGGTCCCCACCATTCTGGACATGGATAGGGGAAAACACTTCATAGCACAAGTCCTCACACATATATTCCAGGCTCTGGGCATTACCCAAAACTTCCATGTGCCCTATTCTCCAAGATCATCAGGAGCCGTGGAGAGAGCAAACAAAGAGGTGAAGACCCTACTGGGGTCTGTCAGGAGACGCACCTCTCCTGGCCACAAGTGCTCCCAATTGCTCTCTTTTATATCAGAACTAGACCAAGACAAAACATAGGTATTTCCTCCTTTGAGATCCTTTTTGGTCCCCTCCCCCCCCAATACCCTACAAGGCCTTGATCCTCATTCCTTTTGCTTAGATAGGGGGATATGGTTCTCTCTTCTTAACTTACAACCCTGCAAAAGAGACTACAGATCCTCTGGACCCAGAGTGCACTAAAACAGACCTTACCCCTGGAAGAAGCCCTGCATCCATATGAGCCGGGAGATTGGGTGTGAATCAAGTTCTTCACCAGAACCTCACCTTTACAACCTAGGTGGAAAGGACCCTACCAAGTCTTACTAACTACACACACTGCCATAAAGGTTGCAGAACAAGACTCTTGGATACATTGGACACATGCAAAGCCAGCAGTCATAGACCGTAGCCAAACTCCACCACAATCAATCCCACCCATCAAACTCAAGAAAAATCTGGACACAGATCAATGGACACTTGCAGCATTCTTCAACACCACTGAACCACACAACTGTGCGGAACCAAGTGCAAACATTGAATTACACAAAACTGGACTCCCAGGTGCTGAGTTATAAAACTCTATTTTTATTTTTTTTTAATTTTTATTTTTTAAATTTTTTCTCTCTCACCTTGTCCATTTTTTCTCTTCTCCCCCCCTTTTTTTAAACAAGGAAGAGACTTTAGCCATACCTTTTAATAATTTTTAAGACTTGACCTATACCTTTTTTACATTGTTACCTTTTTTTACATTGTACAAAGAAAAGAGGGGGGTGAAGGGAAGAAAAGGAACCTAGCAATGGGAAACATGAAATGCAATATATAATATGTATTATTATCTGTAACAATTGTAACACTTGTAACATAAGCAACTGCATTCCTGGAACCAAAGCGTATCCCAGAGAAAGGAAACGTATGGGAATATTTAGCAAAGAAAATACTCAACACCACTAACTTTTGCTTAGCAGGAAGGAAATCAGTCAAGGATATCTTAACCACATGCCTAATGGGAGTGGCAACTAGACCACACAACATCATTAACTACACATTTAGAAACCTTCCTGACTCCTACAAAAGCATTTTTAGCTGAAGCCACTCTACAAAAACCAAAGACCACACCATGTATATCCTGCACATTGCTGCAGTAACCACCTCTGAGAGATGCTTTAATGTCACTGGGTGCAACACCCCTAGGGTCATAGAATGCACCAGCCTTAGCAACACAGAACTAAAATGCAACTACACAGAGACCATATCATTCTCATATAATTACCTGAAGCTCCCACCAGGATGGTTTTTCCTTTGTGGCTTAAAAGCCTACTCATACCTTCCTGCAACTGCCACCAATGGCCCTTGCACCTTGGGAAGGTTAACCAAGCTTATGCCATCCTTACAGAGATGGCACAGGAGAGCCTTCCAAACCCTAGACTCAAACTGTGACTCCAAAGTCTTCCTTCTCACTAAAACAGAATATGTCTCATTGGCAATATCCTTGGTAGGGGTACCTGGATTGGCAGGGCGAAATTCTAGAAATTTGAATAGCCTAGCATGTGCCCTAGCAAAAGGCTTGAATTCGACCTCCCATGCCCTGGATGCCCTTAACAGAAAACTGAGGGAGGTCAGAAAAGCCACCCTGGAGAATAGGGCAGCAATAGACTTCCTCCCCTTGAAGCATAATTATGGCTACAAAATTTTCCACGGGATGTGTTGCTTCAATCTAGATGAAACCTCAGGACTCGTAGGGAGGGACATCCACCACCTGAAAGAGCTAGCTCAAAATATTGGTCATGAGCAATCATTCCTAGACTTTTCATGGCTCTTCTCGTGGATGCCAAATTTCCATTGGCTCAAAATCCTTACAACAACCATAGTCACGATTTGTGTCTTTGGAGCCCTCATGTGTTGCCTCTGTTGATGCATACCACCCTGCCTTAGCTGCCTAAAGGCCTGTATTCCCTCTCAGAAGAGAAAATCGAAGGGGAGACAGATGGCCATGATGATGATCCAGATTGATCACAAATACCAAGTATACCCAGACACTCAGAGACCACCCTCTAAAAAAAAATAAAAATGAAGGATTGTGGAAAGGGAACCTCACGAAGACAGTAGTGTACTCAAACAGGAAAAGCCCAAGGGCAACATCAGACCAGCCATAAAACAAACTTACATAGGAAAAGGAATCAAATAAAAGGTATTAAAGAATCCCTATAGACAAAAGCCTAAGTAATTAAGGAAACTAGACAAATAAGAAAAGGAAACCCTTACAAACACAGGACATACCAAATAAGCAAAACAAACAGACAAAAGACACACAAAAAATATAAATTACAAAAGAGACAGACAGAAGATTGCCACAAAACAACTATGAAAAAAACCATTATAAAGCTAAAAGAGATTAGAAAAAACCGATAATACAATCCAACCACCCCGCGGAGTTTGCCCTTCAGTGGGAATAAAGACTAACTCTAACAGGATTTGAAACATTAAGCACAAATACAAACATTCACACGAAATCAATTCACAAAGGGAGAAAAGGATATAAAAACCAGGGACTTGCCATAAGAAGCCAGCTAGCCCAGGAACACAGACTTCTCACTGTCTACCACCTTCCTGAAAAATGAAAAGATCCAGCTTTCAAGCAGTTGTCCGTATCCTTGCTCTGGAGCTTTCCCAGTGGGAAAATTGAATCCTCGAAAGAAAGGCATTTTGACACCTTTCTACAATACTTATGATCTATAGATTGCTTCCTAGTATGATTTGATAGCTTATTGTACCCTATGACTATCATTTAGTGTTGTACCTTATGATTCTCAACTCTTGACAAATGTATCTTTTCTTTTATGTATACTGAGAGTATTTACACGAAGGCAAATTCCTTGTGTGTCCAATCACACTTGGCCAATAAACTATTCTATTCTACTCTGTTCTGTTCTATGAGGTGCATCCAGAGAAACAGGTGGCCCTTGTTTTTCTGGATGCCCAGAAGATATTTGATAATTTAAATTGGAAATTCATGATACAACAAATTTATAATATGAAACTAGGAAATAAATTTGAGAACATAATAAAATATATTCTACCCAGAAGATGAACATTATAATAAATGGAGAAAATACTCAGAGTTTCAAAATAAGGAAAGGAGTAAGGCAAGGCTGTCCTCCGTCACCTCTGCTTTTTATCATGTCACTAGAGAGTCTACTAAGATGATTTAGACAGAACCCAGGAATAAAAGGAACTAGAGTCAAGAAGGAAAAAAATTAATTGCAAGCCTTTGTGGATGACCTGGTATTTTTTTTTATCAAAGACCCCATAGAGACAGGGAATGAGATAATTAGAGAATGCAAAGATATGGGGAGCTATCAGGCTTTAAAATTAATAGACAAAAAACAAAACTTTTAACTAAGATTTAACAAAATTACAAAAAAAAAATAGAATTACAGAGTAATGGGACTACAAGCAACAAAGAAAATAACATATTTTGGTATATGGCTGATGGCTCACTGCATAACAATAACAGAGAATAATTATAACAAACTTATACAACAAACAAAGAAAGATTTAGAACTGTTGGCCAAACTACAATTATCACTGTTAGGAAAAATAGCAGCCATCAAAATGACTATTTTACCCAAATGTTTGTATTTATTTCAAATGATCTCTATTAAATTAGAGAAATTTTTTTCAATGAGTTTAATAAAATTATGGCAAAATTTATTTGCTAGGGAAAAATCCTAGAATAAGAATGAAAGCATTACAAGATAACAAAAACAGAGGAGGCTTTGAACTGGGAGCTGTACTACAAAGTGACAGTATTAATTTGGACTAAAGAATGGATTAATTTAACTCATAAGCGAATGTTAAGTTTAGAGGGCTGATATGGTTTCAGGCATGGGTGAAATGAATGGAGACAGTCTTAGTTGGTGAACTTTCAGCTCTTTATTACATAGTGACTTGTGTCTTTAATAACAACAACTCTGCCTTATATAGGCAATCTTAATGTGAAATAACCAATAGGGAGCTGTAAAACGCTAGCTCCAAAATCAATAAGAGTCCTTCGTTAAGGGCCAATCGGATTCTCTGAACCCAACCAATCTGATCGAGCCGCTTAACAACCAATCAGAACTGCAGGGCCAGAACCCTGCACTTTACCCCAAGCTCGCTTTTATTTTAACTATTTACATACATAACACCCCTTCCCCCTGGCTCCTCAATTATTGTGTGACTATATAGTCCTTCAAATAGGACGGTTGTCTTTTAGGTCTATCAGATTTTCTTTGGACTGGCTGCGTGCAGTCCTGTTGAGGTAGAATGTTGTTTGGCAGTGGCTCAGCTTCTTGTTCTGGTGTGATTTCCCTTGGAGCATACGATTCTTCCTCCTGCTCCATTTCCTGAGTTTCACTTGATTCATTGCTTTCTTGGAACAGGTTCCCTGGAATGTCGTCTTCTTCCATTCCTTCCCCCCCCCTCAGTTTGGTCGTGGGGGAGTTGTTGGCTGGCCGATATGAGTCGTGACCATAATTGGTCAATATGTAGTTTCCACAGTCTTTCATCAACACATCTTACAATATAGGATTTGGGCCCAGTCTCGCGTATTATCATTGCTTCAATCCAAACCAGGTCGCCCGATAAATTTCTTGCATAAACGGGGTTGCCTACCTTAAAGGTACGGTAGCGTCCGCTGGATCCTGCAGGCTTTTCTGGCTCGTAAGCAGGGTGCAATCGATCAAGGCGGGAACGGAGTTTTCGCCCCATGAGAAGTTCTGCGAGAGTTCTGCCGGTTACGCTGTGCGGATTGATGTGTTGTAGAAGTAGAATGCGGTTTATTTTTTCATCAATATTATCATAGTCCACTTTTTGCAAAGTCTTTTTTACAAATTGGACCATGCGTTCCGCTCGGCCGTTGGTAGCAGGATGCGCAGGTGAGGTGAGCGCATGGCGGATGCCATTATCAGCAAGGTACTGTTCAAACATTAGCACTGTAAACTGTGGTCCATTGTCGGACACCAGGACGTCCGGCAATCCATGAGTTGCAAAGAGTCTATTAAGGACTTTAATGACTGCTTCGGAGGTTGTATTGGTCATTCGATGAATTTCTAACCAATTAGAGTATGCATCGACAGTCAACAGCAATGTATGTCCTTTAATCAGCCCTGCGAAATCCAGGTGGATTCTGGACCAGGGTCCACGTGGTGTCTCCCATTCGGTCGGTGCAGCTTTTGGCGGTGCGTTGCTGGTTTGTTGGCACTTAGTTGGCACTTAATGGCTTTGACCCATTGCTCGATGTGTCGGTCCATGCCTGGCCACCAAGCGTAGCTCCATGCGAGTGCTTTCATCCGCACGATCCCGGGATGTCCTTCGTGCAAGATTTGTAACAGCGTCTTTTGGAGTCATTCTGGAATGACGACTCTATCGCCCCAGATGACGCAGCCTTTTTGCGAAAAAAGTTCAGTCTGCCTTGTTTTAAATGGTGCGAAGTTATCTGGGACCTGGTCCAATGGCCATCCACGTTCTACCCAGCCTAGGACTCGAGCTAGGTGTGGTCTCATCTGGTCTCTCTCGCGATATCTCAAGCGGTCATAGGGGGCGAGTTGAGCGTTTCGATTTGTAACGCCGATACTGTTGGTGTCGGATTGTCGAGAGTCTCTGGTAGCGGTGCTCTGCTGAGTGCGTCGGCGTGGGGAATGGCTTTCCCCGGGCGATATAACAATTGATAATTATAAGCAGCTAGGAACTCTGACCATCGAGTCATTCTTGGGGACAATATATAGGGGGTTGGTTTGTCCCCAGCAATTATCCCCAGTAAAGGTATGTGGTCAGTTACAATGGTAAATGTCCTTCCATATACATACTCATGGAATTTTTTTACGGCTGACACAATTGCAAGAGCTTCCTTATCTATTTGTCCATAGTTACGTTCTGCATGGGAAAGAGTCTTCGAAAAGTATGCAACGGGGGCCTCGTTTCCATTAGGCAGCACATGGCTCAAAATGGCACCCACCCCAAATGGTGAGGCATCACAAGTTATAACCAATGGTAATGTTTCATTATGTTGCATAAGTACAGAATCAGATGTAAGTAAATCTTTTACATTTCGAAACGCTTTTTCCTCCCGGTAACCCCAAACCCACAATGCTTTCTTATCTAATAACCGGTGTAACGGTTCAGCCACAGTCGCCTTATGCGGTAAAAACACATTATAAAAATTGATAAGGCCTAAAAATGCCTGGAGATCTGTTTTGTTATGGGGTCTGGGAGCATTTTTTATCGCCCTTAATTTACTCTCAGTTGGGTGAATACCCTGACTATCAATGTGATAACCTAGAAATTCAACACTGTCGGTATACAGATGACATTTATCCCTTTTTACTTTCAGTCCTGCTTCTTGGAATTTTTTAAGAACACATTTTAAACGATTCTGCAGAATTTTTTTACAAGGAGCTGCAATTAATACGTCATCAAAATACGGAACCACGCCCTTGATTCCCTGCAATAATCGTTCCATTAAACTTTGGAATATTCCCGGGGCTACACTTACCCCGAATTGCAATCAGGTACATTTAAAAGTACCTCTGTGCGTTACTATCGTTTGAGCTTGGGTTGTTTTATCGTCCACGGGCAATTATTGATAGGCTTGAGCTAAATCTAATTTAGCAAAAACCTTTCCGCCTCCCAGGGAATGAAGGAGGTGCTGCACCACCGGCACTGGATATGCGTTCTGCTGGAGGGCGTGGTTTAGAGTGGCCCGATAGTCCCTACAGATTCAGATTGACCCATCTGGCTTAATGGGGGTTACAATAGGAGTTTCCCATGGATAATGATCAATGGGTTGCAGTACCCCTTGTTTAATTAGTTTGTTAAGTTGTTCATCTATCTTGGCCTTAAGAGCGAACGGAACTCGACGGGGCTTTAAACAGATCGAGGTGACCTTAGGGTCGAGGCTAAATGAAATTGGGGTCCCCTTATACTCGCCCAGATGATCTGCGAAGACATTGCTGAATTCAGAAATAAGTTCCTCCTCCCACTCACAATCACCGACTCGGTTCACGCCGGCTAACTCGATGCCGAGTGGCGCAAACCATTGGAGGCCCAACAAACTAGGCCTGTCCCTATCGATGATCATTAGAGGTAAGTATGCTGTATGCTTTTTAAACGAGACGCGGACTCGACAAGACCCAACCACAGGGATCCGATTCCCTTGGTAGTCTTTAAGGATGAGACGTTGCATTCGAAGGTCTTGGCTTGGATGGTAGGAATGAGTTGCTTTAATGTCTTCCACAACACCATCGAGAGGGACGATCCCGAATCGACTTCCATGTGGCAAGGTTAGTTCTCTATGGCTACTGTAACTCGAATTTTCTTAGCGTCCATGGCTGAGGCATGACCTATAGTGATAGTATGGTGAGTCTCTTCTTTCTGCAACGCTCGATATCTGTAGGAGTGGGTTGCTGGATCTCGCCTTACAGGACGGTTTCCTGCCGATTGGCGAAAGTTGGTTCCCTTTGAGGCCTGACTTGGTCCCGGTAAACTGTGACAGACTCGACTGATGTGGCCTCGTTTCCCGCACTTATGGCAGAGTGTGTCATGGAATTTGCAGTCTGCCCTGGGGTGGTTTGCCCCGCAACCAGCCCAAGGGCGTGAGGGTTTAGGGCGAGGGTCCCGGTTGGACCGCAGTTGATGGACCCCTTCTTCGTCACTGTCTGACGATGAAGAGAGGTCCTCGTGGTGCGTTGTCGCTAGCTGCCCTTCTGAGCTGGGTAAGATGTCACCTGTCGGTGGGGTCATTGGGTTTCGGCTTCGCCGTAGTTGCACCACGGACTTTTTGGTCGCCTCAGTAGCAGTGGCTTTGGCGATGGCGTCAGCAAGGCCGATGTCGCCCTTCGCCATCATCTTGCTTTGCACGCCTAGCGCATCTAATCCCAGAATTAAGCGGTCTCTCAGTGCTTCATCTAAGTCTGCGAACCCGCAGAGGCCTCCTAAGTGTCGGAGGTCTGCCACAAAGTCAGCCACACTCTCTCCTTTTCTCTGGCTTCTTTGATAGAACTCGTGGCGTCTCACGAGTGTAGATACGGTTGGCGCGTAATGGTCTCTCAGGAGAGGTTCGAGGTCCTCCCAGCTTATTGCTTTCACTTCTCGAGGTTTCGTGAGTGCTTTCACCATTTTAAAGACAGCCGGGCCGCAGTACGTCAGGAACAGCACCCGCTTCTTGGCAGGTGTGGCGTCCTTCAGGTTGTTCGTTTCGAGGAACATTTGGAAGCGATCCATGTAGGATTCCCAATCCTCTTGATTTGGATCGAACGGAGCGGGTGGTACAATGCCGCTGAACATGGTTTCCGTTGGTGGCGCCATCTTTACACGTGCTCTGTTTTTCTCCCAAGTTCCTTAAGATCAGATGTCTCCAAATCCCATCCTCGTCGCCAGTGATATGGTTTCAGGCATGGGTGAAATAAATGGAGACAGTCTTAGTTGGTGAACTTTCAGCTCTTTATTACATAGTGACTTGTGTCTTTAATAACAACAACTCTGCCTTATATAGGCAACCTTAATGTGAAATAACCAATAGGGAGCTGTAAAACGCTAGCTCCAAAACTAATAAGAATCCTTCGTTAAGGGCCAATCGGATTCTCTGAACCCAACCAATCCAATCGAGCCGCTTAACAACCAATCAGAAGTGCAGGGCCAGAACCCTGCACTTTACCCCAAGCTCACTTTTATTTTAACTATTTACATACATAACAAGGGCCATGACCTGCAAACAGGATTGCATTCCTTTTTGTGGGATACAGGAACCAAAAAAATGATTATATTTCCATTGACATTTGATTAGAGATTCCCTTTTACAAAATTGAATTAAAATTAGAAGGAGATGCTATATGAAAATTCCAATTTGGCTATCAATGATGGAAGCTATGATACACCCAAACAAATTGGATCTATGTAAAATCACAAAATATAAAGACAGTTTTAAATGCACAAGGAAAATTAAAATCGAATCAGGACCTCCAAAAAAAGGGATACGTATTGACTGGTGGGCATATCTCCAACTATGAAATAGATAGAAAAAAGATTTTGGAATATATTTGGAACTACAACAATTGGATAAAATTTTAACAGGCCCAGATGAAAAAAAATCACAAAAATTTATAAATGTTTGTTAGAGGTTGAATTAGAAGAAGTAGTTATAAAGAATATATGATAGCTTGGACTCAAAACATAGGACATAATATAAATCTAACAGAGTGGGAAAGCATTTGGAACCTCAATTATAAACTAACAAAATTAGCATCATACAAAGAGGATATTTTTAAGATGTTTTATAGATGGTATTTAGCCCCCATGATATTGGTGAAGATGTGTCCCAGCATGAATCTGGCATGTTGGAAATGTAGAAAGAACAAGGGTACCTTCTACCACATGTGGTGGTCTTGTTCAGAAGTTCAGAAATATTAGCTTAAAATTAAACAATGACTGCAAGAAATTCTTAAAGAACAAGTAGAAGTAGAACCAGAACTATTTCTGTTAGGGATATTCGAAAAGAAATGTGTAAAAAATATAAAATGTATTGTATTACACATCTTAACAGCTATTAGAATAGACTATGCTCAGTGCTGGAAGCACAACTGTATACCATCAGATGAACTGATTATTAAAAAAATAATGGCATGTGCTGAAATGGACAAATTGACTTTAAGGATATAAGAGAAAGAGGAATCTGAATACTATAGAATGTGGGGAAAGTGATATAATTGGATCAAATTAAGACAGAAAATGAAGGAATTAAAGATAAGCAACTTATAGATTAAATGTATATATTCACTCAAAATTGTATATATTTGTAAATATGCACAAAAGATAGAAGTGGATGAGATGGATGTCACAGAACTGTTAATGTCATGATATTTATTTTTTGTTTTATTTTTAAAATATTCAAAAGACCAATAAAGTTTATTTAAAAAAGGAAAAGAAAACAAGTTTAAAATAAAACAAAAGCAAGAAAAAAAAATCCAAAAACATCCTCAATGGGCCACTAGGTTTTTTATTTCTGCCATCAGTTTTCTACATCTCTGTGTCTTTCCTCCAAGTAAAAATATCACACATACACCATAATATGTAATCATGCCATTTTCATCAGCTCAAGATCTGGGTTGCAAAATCATCCAATCATTAAAGTCGGTCTATCCAAACAGGAAGAGAATATTTCAGAAGTGACCCAGAAAAGCAAATTTAAAAACAAGTCGCCCTCAGTTCCTATAAGGATTAGGCATTGAAGATCCATGAGCAATTATAAAAATATGGAAATAAGCTACTACAACAAGCACAATTAGTTTAAACAACATCAATATTCAAGCCAGGAATAGACAGGGAGAGGAAAATAATGTGAATTTCTTTCAGGTTTAATTCTTCCACAAAATAAGACAAAAGAGGGAAGCCATGGAAATCAAACAATGCAAGAAATTAGACAGGTCCTGCAATGTAGAAGTGGGTGAAATTAGAAGAAAAGAAAGAGAGGGTTAGAACTGCAGCAGGGAGGAATGCAGCTCCATCACCCTGAATGACTTACAAGTCAAGCTGATTATAAGGAGTCATGTTGAAACTCAATATTATATTTGACATTGTCATATCAGAGATAATATACCAATGAGATAGTCTCCTGGCTTGTAATAGCTCCATCTTGGTGCTCAAAATTCAACTGGCACTTCACTCTAAGCTTCTCAGAGACAGACAGGGACCTCAGCAACATCAGAACCAGAAGCAGGAGGTCCATAATTTATGGGGTGAATTAATCCCTTTCCTGTTTCTAAAGAAGAGTCAGAAGAATTCAAAGCACCTTCATAAAATGGAAATGTCAATGGTTTTCCTAATATAAACGGAGAAACAGCTTCTTCTGGAAAGGAGGGACAGGTATATTCAAGAGTACAGACCCTGACTGTCCCAAAATTTGTGCCACCCAGAGCCTGATCTGAGGCGGTTTATCATTTTCTGGTGCAAATTCCCTTCCGTGTTGCTTCAGTCTGATGTTTACATCAAAAGCAAAGAGATTAATGCAAAGATGTTGATAATTACAGTCAGAAGCAACTTTTCCTCTGAACATCCTGAAGTCCTTCCTCAGGTCCATGTGCAGAGGAGAGGCTGGAGAAAAGTGAAAACCCCCAAATATACCCAGAGGTTGAGTAACTGAGTAGTGGTTGAGGTCTCTCCTGTCAGGACATGTCCAGAAAGGGATGCAGGAAGAGGACAATTCAATAACAAGAGAATTGTCTTCTACTGTCCTTCAACATGGCATCTTGTCTCCAGGGAATGATGGGGAAGATCACCCAGATCTTTGGAGTTTGGTGACACTCTAGGTGAATGTCACTTAATTTTTCTGTTGCCTATCTTATAATACCTAGAAAGCCACCAGTACTTTTCAACCTGCCTAATGTTAAGAGTAGGGCCTCTTTGGGACTTTTCTGTGGGACAAGAACAGGCTGAACCTGAAGGTAGGGTCATCAATTTGGAATCCTTAGGTTCCCACTAAAGACTTAATCCAGCCCCATGTGAATTCTATTGACTCTTAACTAGTGCCAATTTATCTTGACTGTTAGTAGATCGGATTCTTGTGTTCAGGTAGTGTCAGATCCATGTATCTGCCATTCTTCAATGGAAGAAGAAGGGAGGGGGGAGTTGGTACAAGTAATCCTGAATATATTAAATCTTATATTGAATCTGTATAACTTGTACATGATATACAACTGGAGGACTTGAGCCAGATATCTAGAAACCTATCACCTCTTGGAGAGATAGCAAGAGGAAAAGGGACCATAAAAATTCCAGCTCTGAAAGATTCTCCCTGGGAACCTCTTCTAAGATACATTCCCAGAAAAGGGGAGGGGGGAATTAGCATGTTGGTACTTTGACTAAAACCACATCTAAATAAGGGGAGGGGTTCTAACTCCCTTTATCTGTTACTGTATGCCTGGAAGCACCTTAGATTCTGCTTTGACAAGTACTGGAATCATTTCCTTTCAATAAAGAATTCCTTTTGAAGTGCCTAACTTTCAGAAGTTCATTCTTTTTCAGTTGAAGGGGGGAAAGTCCATTGCTTACATTTAACAGAATCTGCAATAGACGTCAACCCAGAGATGATTTTTTTTTTAATTTCACTCTACCGAGGGGACCCTACAAAAATGTCTGACTATAGCAAGGAGCAAGGGGAAGCCGAATGCTGGGGAGAAACTTCAACAACTATTCAGCCAGACAGGGACTTTGTGTACTCCATCAAAGACAGTGAAGCTGCCTGCGAGAATTCCACAAAGCCCCAGTGGTCTATAGGCGTAGGAAAGAGAGACAACAGGGAAGGAAGAACCAAGGGAGTAATCCTCACCCTGGGTAACCATAAACCCAGGTGAAAAATGGAGCTGAAGGCCCTCTCTGATCAGGAATAATGGATCAAGGAACCACTGGCAGATGACCAACTGAAATGGTACATAAATCACCTCAAGAGGGAAGGCCTAGAGGACCTCAATGTGAAGGATGAACCAGGTCACTAACGTAGGAAAGCGAGTTAACCAGAAATTGAGTGAACCCCTGATCCAATGGAGAATGATTGGGCATTGGAACAAGCTGGAAGACCAGCAGCCATACCAGGAACCTGACCCCTTGCTGCTCCAGAGCAGGAGATTAACCCTGGCCAACCCAGAGATAAACAGCTACAGAGAAAGGTCCCACCCTTGGAAGTAAAATTCTATGGGGACTCCCAGAAACTGGGATTTTTCCTGGCGCAAGTCCTCACCTACAAGAAGTGCAAGAATACGGGTAGAATTTCATGACCCAGAGGGTCCAAGTGTGAGTAATCACCCTGGCCCTAGAAGGGGTAGCAGCCAGATGGATGATGATGCTCCACAACATCAATGCCCCAGAATTGGGGAACCTTGATCAATTCATGACAGCCCTATGCCAACGCTTTGAAGACCCCCTCACTGACAGAAAAGCCTGTGACCGCATTAGAGTCATAAAGCAAGGCTGTTGCCCAATAGCTGAGTACACTGAGGAATTTCATGACCTGCCCAGCCGAGTTGACTGGCCAGAATATATCCTAGTCTCTTGGTTCAAATATGGACTCAACAATGATCTGTACACTGCCTGGCTGGCCCGTGGGGCCCTGAACTTCCTGCATGAATGGTACCTAATGGCAGAGGAGGCAGAGATAGACATGACTCATAACCAGTTCTGTAGTGGCAAGCTTTGGAAAAGATCCCCACCCCAGGGAAAGTGGGAACTTTTCAAGCCTCAAACTACCATGACTCCAAGACCATCTGGCTGCTTTAAGTGTGGAAAAGAGGGGCACCATGCAGCAGAATGCCATTCAGGGGGGAAACCTGAAAAATCCAACCCTTGAGGAAAAGAAACTGGACTGAGAAGCTGAGAAGCTGTGAGGTTTCAGTCCCCCCACCACCACCAACCTGGAGGAAGAATCCCCAACACCTCGAGGAGACCTGAGCCAGTCCAAAAGTGATCTGGAAGTTGACCCGCTGGTAAGCGACTCAATTGAACTACTCACTCTACCCCTAAGACTGCCCGCTCCATCCTGCCCCACCCAGTCATTACTTATAGTGCATGTGCACTATGCTTTCCACATTTTCCCGCCTGCTGTTATTGCTCCCAGCACCAGCAGTTTTAGTAGTCAGCAAATCATGACTGCCTGCCTTCTGCCGCCCTGTTTGATTTGGGTGAGTGAGGGCAAGCCCTGGTTGCCACCACCACTACCACCCTTGCCTGCCTGGACTGCCTTGCCCAGACTACCTCCCCAGGCCTGCTTACCTTGTCTGGTCTGCCTGCCCAGCTTGCCTTGCCTTGACTGCCTGCTTTACTTAGACTGTGTCCCCCAGCTGCCGTTACAGAAGACACGGATCGGTGAATGAAACCTCAAAGCAAAACCTGGTTGCCTACCTGATGCCACTGCTAGACCCAGTTGAGTCCTGACAATGATTCCCTGTCTGGCAAGCTGCCCTCATCAATGCTGCCATATATATATATATATATAAAAGCACCACTATTATGACGTGGGAAAATACCCGAACAAATATATATATTTGTTCGGGTATTTTCCCACGTCATAATAGTGGTGCTTTTAAAGTTGTAGCAATGTTTCAGCAGAATCCCATCTGCCATCATCAGGCTAGTATCTGTTTTGGTTTTTATTAATCATAAAAACAAAACAGATACTAATAAATAAATAAATAAATACATACATATATAAATAAAAATTATTTTACTATTATTGTTACATGTTGATACTGCTGTTTGTTTCTTCTTTGCGTAAGTGTCAATATGTAACAATAAAAGTAGTGTAACAAAAAACATCATTTATGTATTTAGTCATTTTTTCAGGATCTCTACTGTTTTTTATGATTAATAAAAACAAAACCTACACTTAATATATTATTAAAAATTAATATTTAAAAAAATAATTTTAATAATATTTTAATATAGGTTTTGTTTTTATTAATCATAAAAACAGAACAGATATTGAAAACATGAATAAATATATAAATGAAAAAAAATTGTTACACTACTGTAAAATAATTTTTATTTATGTATTTATTTTTTTAGTATCAGTTTTATGAATAAGTATTGTCAAGCAGGGCATATACAGGTATCATTTAGGAAAAAAACAAAGGAAAACAAGTATAAACATATAACAACAGTAGTGTAACAAAAAAAATTAACTAAATTTCTTTGTGTTGGCTTATTTTTAATTCTATTAATTATATCAACGTTTACAATTATCAACCCTCAGTATTTAATTCATACATAGCAATGATCATTCTCCACCTAATTTCTACCTCTTATCTCCAGTCATTTCTGCACATTATAACTTTTTAATTTCATTTTCATCTATAGGGATCGCTTCATTTTTCCACTTTGTGCAAACATAACTCTAGCCGCTGTTAACACATGTAAAATTAAATATGTATTGTATTCCCTTTATTTATGTGGGTACCAATAAAAATATTTCTGATTTGAAAATTTAAATCTATATATTGCTTTACCATTTTTGCTAACCTTGACACTACATCCTCTTGAATAGCTATTTCAGTAATTAGCAGAGCCCAACACTGAACATATTTATATATTCCAGTTTTTTAAACTGAGGAATAAATTTCAGAAAAAGAATTCAGAATTGCTGTGAATGTGCCTACCAATTCCATTCTTAATCTAACTTTTTAGATTATTTTGTACTGTTATCTGTTTCATGTATGTATGTATGTATGTATGTATGTATGTACATTTTTAAGCTGCATTCTAAAAAGCTTAGGTGACCACCTTGGCTTCCCCACGCTTCTCTCTCTCTCTGCTTTAGGGAGAGCATTCCATTAGGGACTGTTGGTCTAGGTAAGTAGTCTTGGCTAGGAAAGATTTTTGTGCCATTTTACTAGCACAAAATAACAAACTCCCTTGGTTTGTTAATAGTATTTCCATTTTAAGTGTTTCTTTTTCAATTAATGAATTGTAATTATTAAAATATCAGCCATTCTTTTATATACACAGTGCAACATCTTTTTTATAGACTGTTATTTTCAAGTCCACTTTCAGTTCCGTTTCAGTTTTGTCTGGTGAAACTTATTCCTCTTGCATAACATCTTTTAAACACTAACTAGCTATAGTGTCAGGGAGTCTTAAAAGTAACTGAATATTACTGATCTCCACTCCTTGCCCGCCTTCTTTGCTTGCCACTGCCTTCAGCGCTCAACTTACAACAACAATCAAATCCAAACCACTACATTGTTGATATTTTTTTGGCAGTACATTACCAAGATGAAAAGGCAAATGAATTTGGCTGCTTTCTTCAGCAAGAAAACAAAAGGAGATCCAAAAGTTCCACCAGACTTGAAATTCTAGACCTAGAAAACCTTGGAATTATGCCATCTTCGGTCTGATCTAAGTATGGTATATAAAATCATACATTGCAATGACTTACCTGTCAATGAATACTTCAGCTTCAACCATTACAACACAAGAGCACACAATAGATACAAACTCAAGGTTAACCGCACCAAACTTGATTGCAGGAAATACAACTTCAGTAACAAAGTGGTCAATGTTTGGAATACTCTACCTTATTCTGTGGTTTTTTTCCCCAAACCCCAAAAACTTTAACCTTAGACTGTCTACTATTGACCTCACATCTTTCCTAAGAGGTCTATCGGGGGTGTGCATAAGCGGACCAACATGCCTACCATCCCTGACCTATTGTTTCTTTTATTTTTCTTATATGTACCTATTTCATGTATTCATAACTATGTATATACTTATACCTATTATTTTATAATTAATTAATTAATTAATTAATTAATAAAAATCACATCCACAATCATTGGAATCAGGAGAAAGCAGCAGCAGCACATCATCCACACTGCAACCAGGGGAAAGCAGTAGCAGCACATTATCAAGTACTGGAAGAACTGAGTTGGATATTGAAAAAAATCTTCCTGACTGCTGGACATTGCAGCAGTACAACAATTTTAGGGAAAAAGTATGATGGACTGGAAGTTTCCCAGAAAAAATTAGGTTGCAAGCATTGCAGAAGATTTGAGATTCAGTCAAAGAAAAAAGTGTCCATGGAGCAAAGAAATGGAAGAATTTCCAAACTGAACCATCAGGAAAGCAAGCTTCTCTCACAAAGAAATTGAAGGAACATTTCTCATCTAAAGCTCACAACATTTGTACAGAGAAGTTGAAGCAATGTGAGCAGGATGTGATAAGCAAAGGACTGGAGAGGATGACTGAGAAATCTTTGGATAGTACATGTAGAGTGTTTACTATAGTGTACAGTCTAGCACAAATGTGCAGACCATTTTCATATATAGAAGATCTAATTGAATTGCAAATTAAAAATGGTTTAGATTTGGGAACAGGGTTGCATTCACATAAAACTGCAATTGTAAATTTCATTGCAAAAGACATTAGGAAACATTTGTTAGCAAAATTATTTTTTTAAAAAAACTCGCAAAATCTGTTTGATAATTGATGATGCCTCAACAATATCTTCCAAATCAGTTCTTATACTATACTTAAAAGTTGAGAATCCAGTTTTCTCACCAACAATTTTCCTTGAACTAGTAGAATTGGATAAATATTGTGCAGAGACAATATGTTGTTCAGTTATGGAAAGTTTGAATAATTTGAGTTTAATAAGAACTATCTAGAGAAATATTTAACTGGATTTTGCACTGATGGTGCCATGTTATGCTTGAGAGACAATCTGAGCTAAGCACTAGGATAGCCAGAGACTTTCCAAACATTATAATATGGCACTGCTTAAACCATAGTATGCAACTTGTTTTAGATGATTCTAATGGGGAAATAAAGCAAATAAATCATTTTCAAATCTTTATTGATAAAATATATTTTATTTTCCATCAATCGAATAAGAACCTAATTGAACTTCACAAAATTTCCGAACAATTGAGATTGAAATTATAAAAATTGATAGAGTTTTTGGACCCAGATGGGCTGCCTGTAGTTTAGGACAAATCCTAGCTGTGCAGTGTGCTTATCCCATGCTACATCAGTTTTTCTGTTAAAAAAAAATACTCCACTATAGCTGCCCATCATGAAAACAGATATCTTCTTACTGATTTGACCTTGATGACTGATGTCGTAACTGAAATATCTCTCTTTCTAATGCATTGCAAGTGAGAAACATAGACATTATGAAGGCTGAAAAACTTGTGGTAAGATCAATTAAATCATTTGAAATGTTTATAAAGGAAAAGGGTGCATATAAAAAAAAGGTTGATGTATTAATTACTTCAGAAACCTTTAAATATATAAATTTTGCACAAAACCATCAATTTGTGGGACTTCCTCATGAAAGACTTATAGAAAGCATTGTAACTAATTTGAAGAAAAGTTTGATGAATTGTGGACATTTAAAAACAGGCTGCCAATGTAAAGACACTGATAAATTTAAATTTCTAAATTATTTGGAGGTAGATTATTGGAACATCAAAGAAGTGGTGGTTCCATGGAGAGCAGCTGAAGAACAATTGGCTGCATTTGGTGAAATTTCAGTTATGAAATCATCAGTTATGATGATTATCATGATTTCACAGAAAATGTATTAAAAGATTCGGAAAAATAAACAATTCCTTGCAGCATTAAAAAGGCTAGAGATATTGTTAGGACTATTGCAGTCAGTTCAGCAGAGGCAGAAAAGGGTTTCTCACAGATGAACACAATATATTCAGAGGGCAGAAGTCGCCAAATAGTTTTCAATATAACAAACCTCCTGATGATCAATCTATTTGGCTTACCTCTGCAAGAATGGGACCCTATTCTTATAGTAAAGAAATGGTTACAGGCATAGCTGATGATGTTTGTGTTAAACTAAAGAAAAGTGTAACTGAGGATGATAATAAAAAAGCAATTTGGTAGTACTTTAAATAAGTTTTATTGTTTTTTGTAAAGTTTTGTTATGTAATAGTTTTTGATTAATATTTTAAAATAAAATCTACTTTGTGTATCTTTTTATTATTTAAGCATTAAAGACATGACATAACAAACTACCTTTTGTTTTGATATATCTTTTTTATATACTTAAAGTCATTAGGGCAAAGAAGTGATGTTGAGTTGGCTACCCCTAGCCGGTTACATGATCATCGAACTACACCCACCCAGTCACATGACCACCAAGCTATGACCACCCAGTCACATGATCACCAAGCTATGCCCACCCAGTCACATGACCACCAAGCCAAGACCATCAAATAACAAGACCATCAAGCCATACCCACAAATTAGGCTATGTTAAGAAATTTGAATCCCACTCCTGAAAAAAGGTATATGTGTTCCTCATAATATTTTCAGTTATTCACCATATACCTTCTAATCAGGTGGAAAATGATTATGAACAAGAACAAAAATACTGATGGTTACATGGAGGAATAATGCACTAGGTTTATTTCTCTGTATAGCCATTGGGATATGAACACACCCCAGGTCAAGAGTCAGGCTGAATGCAGACATTCCATCTAGTGGTGAGATTCAAAAAAAAATTACTACCGGTTCTGTGGGCGTGGCTTGGTGGGCATGACAGAGGAAGGATACTGTAAAATCTCCATTCCCACCCCACTCCAGGGGAAGGATACTGCAAAATTTCCATTCCCACCCTACTCCAGGGGAAATATCTTGTCTCAGGCAATATTTATCTTCTCAAAATGCCTGTGATAAGGAGTTAAACACTACAAAGACTTCCATACAAAGTTTTTTTTTTCATTGGATTATATCAGACATCCTCAAGATATAATTCACAGTTATGTTGAAATTCATCTAATGTCCAATCTTTTCATTGTTGTCTTCATAGTGTGAAAAGATAGTTATCTTCATCCCATAATGATTCATCAAGGGAAGACTCCAACAGGTTGCTGGGGTCCAAGAAAGAATGAAAAAATCATTCAGCAGAATGAACAAAACTCCCCCCAACCCAACCAGAGGTCAATTCAATGACCAATCGGGCGTACAGATGTGACCATGGGAGTAATGTCTCCCATGAGACATTAACTACATTTCCCATGAGGCATTCCCTTAAGGGGACAGCTCTCATTCCCAAACTAACTATATGCTGTTTAACCAGCACACTCCTCACATGTGTTCCACTACCAACTAACTATCAACTAAAGTAACCATTAGATAGGAACATAGCATCAACAATGCAATGAGGTAGATACAAAACATGCAAAACTTCAGGTTCAATCTTCGAGTTCGGCAGTAGCTTTCCTCCCCACTGTGCATTGTGGTGTGGTGCATGTTGATATTGTGAAGTGCACTTCTTCCCTTGGGATATCAAAAAGGTTGAAGAATGCAGACCTGGCCAGCGAGTGATTGCTCCGAGGATCACAGTTATGCATACATCTTCACAGCTTCTTCTGGGAATCCATTAGGGTAGACGTTGGTTAAACAGATCTGATGACATGAACAAGGGGATAATGTGACAGTTGACACTAGCCACCAACTCCGGGTGTCTAGGTAAGCTTTCTTTGATGTCTGAGGTCATAGGCTTTCTGAGATACCCCTGCCTCTTTGGAATTTTGGACATCCTATTATGGGTTTTGGGAACCAAGCTCCACATTTATGTCAAGGATGAGTGGAGGGTTCAAGTCTTCTGGCAGATCAGAGACATCTGTCATGGCTGAAGAAGCTGCCATGCTTTAAATTAGCAAAGAATTTTAGAAAATTTAGTGGCTTTCCATGCAATTCCCCTTTTTCCACTAGGATGCACTGCAAGCGGGTAGCTGAATTAAGGAGAATCCATTGAAATTCACTACTTGACCACTGGGGTGATTTGCAAGCGAGTAGCTGAATTTAGGAAACTCCGTTGAAATTCACTACGTGACCACTGGGGTACATTGTTAGTGGTAGCTTGATTACAGGCAGTTATGCTTTGAAGAGTAGTCAAAGGATGCTATCATTTAATTTTATGTTCTGCTCAATTGGGTTTGGGCAATTTTCTTGTGTAGAATTTAAACTGACTTGCTAAATTCATCTAAGGATTTGCCTTTCCAATTTGGAAAGGGGATAACAGGACAGCGAAGGATGGCAACTTTCTTTTAGCTATAAGCTGGAATACCTTTTTCAGTTTTTAAAATTCAAATTTCCTCTTTGGGGGGGTTGATTTCCATGCAGAGTGGTCTTAAGGTATTTATAACTCAGTTGCTTGGACACCACCATCATAAACTCAAAGTAAAGATAGGCCCCTTTTTATTGCCTGTTTCCTTCATGGCACAAACAGGGAGGAATCAAACCTTTGTTGTAGCAGCTCCAGGGATAGGGAATAATGCAGTTTCTTTGTTTTAGGACACAAGAAAAGATTACTTAGATTCTTTCAACTGCAGTTTGTAAAAGGTCTGAAGACAACCACTTTGCTAGTACCAAACTGGAGGGCTTGTAGAGAGAGACAGAGAAACAGCATGGGTGCAATCTTCTATTTGCTTAACAGTTCCTCTTTTCTCTTCTAAAATACAATTCAAATTTTCTTGCTACTGATTTAAGAAGGAATAAAAAAAACTTATCTTTTCACTGTGTTGTCTCAGGCAATATTTATCTGCTCAAAATACCTGAGATAAGGAGTTAAACACTACAAAGACTTCCATACAAAGTTTTTTTTTTTATTGGATTATATGAGGCATCCTCAAGGTATAACTCACAGTTATGTTGAAATTCATCTAATGTCCAATCTTTGCATTGTCAGCTTCATAGTGTGAAAAGATAGTCATTTTCATCCCATAATGATTCATCAAGGGAAGACTCCAACAGGTTGCTGGGGTCCAAGAAAGAATGAAAAAATCTCCCCCCAACCAAACTAGAGGTCAATTCAATGACCAATCAGGATACAGATGTGACCACATGACATGAACTACATCTCCCATGAGACATTAACTACATTTCCCATGAGGCATTCCCTTAAGGGGACAGCTCTCATTCCCAAACTAACTGTATACTGTTTAATCAGCACAGGAAGGTAACTGCAAAATCCCAAAATTACTACCGGTTCTGTGGACATGGCTTGGTGGGCATGAGAGAGGAAGAATACTGTAAAATCTCCACTCCATTTTCCTGTGCAGGGCAACAAAATTCTTGGGAGGCAGAGAATAGGAGGAGGTGGGGTCCAGTCAGAGGTGGTACTTGCTGGTTCTCTAAAGTATTCGAAAATTCTGCTACAAGTTCTCCAGAACCTGTCAGAACCCACTGAATGCCACCTCTAATTCCATCCATGTATTCATGGCTTGTGGAGAATCTAGAATGAAACACTGAGTGTGCTTGGATCTGAATTTGCATTTATTTATAGACCTGTCCTTTGACTGTAACTATCAAAATTAGGGCTGGTCTCAGAAAAACATAGCAAATACCAATACCAAAATAACTAGGAATATCATAATGTAACTGGAATAGTGAAGTCATTTTTCTTATGGATCCTAAAATTCGGCCAGTGGTGGGATTCAAATTTTATTACTATCCATTCTGTGGGCATGGCATGGTGGGCAGAGTGTGGTTTGGTGGTCATGGCAGGGGAAAGATAATGTAACATTGTTATGATATGTACAGAACAACCCTTGAGTAACAAGGATATGAACATGTAAACATTTATGAGAGTAGTTATGAATTCAGCCACACACAGATACACTAAATTGAGTTAAAGTTTACTTTAAGAAATAGAACAGTCCAATAAATGGTCCAGGTCATATACGTTTTACAGTCCAAAGAATATCCAATTGCAAAGTCTTCTTACCGGTTGCCTTTGTCATTTTCAGTAAACAATAATATCAAAGTATAAGCACAGCATAAATACAACCGAGAATCTTAGATAGCAACAGCATGTCAGATAGACAGAATGTTAGTGAGATAGAATGTTAGATAGACAGAATGATTGTGAAACAGAATGTTAGAGAGAGCAAGCTATGATCTCTAGCTCCCTCTTATGGTAATTTGCAATATAATCAACCAATCGGAATATAATATAAATCAATACAGTGATTTTGTCTTAAAGTTACAAACCATACATTGTTGGTTTATTTATTTCCAACCTAACTAATTGGTGGACAGATTCCTAACAAACATTTCCATTCCCATCTCACTCCAGGGGAAGAATACTGCAAAATCTCCATTCTTACCCAACTCCAGGGGAAGGATACTATAAAATTTCTATTCCCTCCCCACTCCTGAGGGAAGGTTACTGCAAAATCCCATTCTCTCCCCATCCCATTAACCTGCTTTTCAGATCAACTTTCCTGTGGAGGGCAACAAAAGAAGACCCAGATAATCAAGGTTTCCGGTTTCGCGTGGCTTCGGGGCAGCAGGAATTCGCGACAGCTCGTGATTCCTGCTGTGCTAGCCGCCGAGGTACCCCCGATCCAGATGGGTCAGGGGGATATGGCTGCCCTGTAGGGACAGCTGAAGAGAGAGGGGAGTCGGACAGGGGGTTGGGGGTGTCGCAGACCCCCTCCTTCTCCAGAAAAACCCCTTTTTCCCAAGGCGGTGGAGCGGCGGTCAGCAATGGCCGCCACAAAGAAGCCAGCAACCGGGTAAGATTGCGCTGGAGGAAGTAAGAAGAGTGAAAGCGCTGTCTGAGCCGGGTCAAGTAACATCTTTCAAATTGGTTGGAACTGTTTGAATTGCTGGAGGATACATTGTATCCCTAAGAAGATCGAAAGCAGCGGAGAAGCTGTTAAAGGGAACTTTTTTTTTCTTTACTCTCCCACCCCATGGAAACAGCAGAAATGTTTGGACATATTGGACATTGAAAGTGAATTGTTTTGAGAGTTGAAGCGAAGGGATAAAAGGATTTTTGGACATTGAAAAACTTAAGAAATTGGAAAACCCTTGTTGGAGGTATGGATTTTTGATTATTTAAAATTGATATTGCAAGTGGGAAGGGAGAGGAAAAAAAAATTGGAGCAGAAGCTGAAAAAGGAGGAGATTGCCTAGAATCCCAAAGAAAGGTATATGGTAATTGGACCTCTTTGATTAAACATTAACCCCAGAAAGAGAAAGAGAAGAAGGAAGAAAAGTATTAATTTTTGGAACTTTTTTTTGAATTATTTTTGATTAAAAATACTTGTGGTTGTTTTGGGAAAAGTTTCTCTTTTCATGATGGCATCGCTTGTGGATGAACTAAAGACTGAATATCAAAAATATAAAAAGGAAGATACTTTGGGCACTTTGTTTCAATTCTTAGAAATGGCGTTATGTACTTATGAAAAGTTGACTACGCAGCAGAATGACTGGGACAAAGAAGAAGAGGAAGAAGAAGCCATCTTTGATGAACAATGAGTTCTTTCCGGGGAGGAGGAGAAAAAGGATAAGAAAAAGGGGATTTTAAGAATTATAAAAACAACCAAAGAAGAGAAAAATGAGCGGAAAGGTGGAGGCAAGGTTAGAAAGCAAAGGAAAAGGAGTAAGAAAAGGGAGGAGGAAAGACAAAGGGGTAAAAAGGGCAAGGAGAAGAATAAGCAAGAGAGAAAGGGGGGGGAGGAGGAGCCTCAATGGGGAGAAGCAAGATCTAAAGAAAAAAAGTTTATTCAGAGACAATGGGTGAATTTAATTTAGGATAAAAGAGGGATTCTGGAGGGTACATAAGATTGTGTTTTTTATAGGTGTATTTAGAGTATAAAATTCATTGTGTAATTTTAGAATCTTTTAAACAGAATCCCAAGAAAAATTGTTATATGAAGTACTTTTAAGTTAGGGTAATGAGTTATAGACGTTACTCCAATTGGTGTATAGGAGAAGTATAGTAAAAGAAAAAAGATGAATGGATAGTTGGAAATAGAACAGACAAAGAATGTTATTGAAAATGGTAATATGATATGAAAGGATATATAAAGGTTTTGTTATGCTTTTTTTTTTTTTTGGATGTTGTATATTGAAAAAAGGCAAAAAAAATTTTTTTTAATTAATAAGAAATAATTTGGATGAAAAGGAGAAGTTGGGATAAGATATGAAGTTAAATAGACAAAGTATTGATACTATAATTTGGGATTGTTATGTTCTATTGGTTTTCTTCTTTTATTATTTTTTCTTAGAAAAGAACTTATAAGCTGTTATGCCTTGTGCATTGTTTATATAAAATTGATAAAAATGGTTTATATATATAATATAAAAAAGAAAATGATAATAAGATATGGAAGGATATATAAAGTGAATATGATGTTTGAATTTGTGTCTGTGCGAAGAGTTTCAACCCGGGATCAGACAACCTTCAGAAAAGATCTTTTAGTTTTGTTTGTGTTCTGTAAAATCAATAAAATTTGTTTAAAAAAAAAAAAAAAGAAGACCCAGATAATCAGCTGGGACTTGGGAGACAGAGAATAGATGGAGGTGGGGCCTGTCAGAGATGGTACTTGCCGGTTTTCTGAACAACTCAAAATTTCTGCTACTGGTTCTCCAGAACTGGTGAGAACTTGATACCACCTCTGAATTTGGCATGTTAATGTATTCTCAATATTATTTCACAAGTAATTAGAAGGAAGGAAAGAAAGAAAGTGAAAATATTATTTCAGGAGAATAAGTAATTCATTGTTAGTGTTTTATTTATTAGAATGCAGGTGGATATCATTTTTGTTAATTTTTTTGATAGTCTATGATAAGTAATATAGGTAACTGCCTGTAGCATAACTGCCTTATCAGAAGAGATAAGTTTGCCATGACTTGCAAGTTATTGATTATAGAGCAGTTCCAGGTTTGAGTTGAATTTTGTGAATATATATGACAATGTATTATTTTACTGAAAAAATATGGAATTATAGTTCTTTCTTATCTCATTAACTGCTTTTTATCATTCAGATCAGGCCTTAGTAGAATAACAAAGCATTTAGGGAAAAAGATGCAACCCAGTAATCCTGCACTGAAAGAGAGAATAGAAAAGATATCCACAGTCACCATGTATTTCCTCTTGGTACTCAGATAGGTTGGGAAAAAGGACAACCAGACACTGCAAAAATATAACAGGCTGAAGGAGATAAATTTGTTCTCATTAAAACTGTCTGGTAGATGCCAGGCTTGGAAGGCCACATTGAAGCCAACAATTGCAAGTAAAGTCAGGTAGAATAAAACCAAGGTTTTTCTAATAGGACTAATTGGCTGCAAGCCATCTGTTATCTACAAAGAGGTTTATTTGTAGATTAAAGCCATGAAAGTTTGAGTTGCTGAATTTATCTGTGTTTGCTTTTGGAAACTTCGGCTGGGTCAGAACAGGGGTGAGGTTACAAGCCATACAATGCAAATAATGACTTGGACAAAGAAATGGGAAACAACAATGTAATTATCTAATTGTTTGCCCAGCCACCTCCTCATCTTGGATCCTGGCACTGAAGCCATGAAAGCTAAAATCACAATGATGGGTTTGGCCAATATATACTAAATGGCTACTGAGAAGACAATCCCAAAAGCAGTTTGTTGCAAAAGGCAGGTCACCATTTCAGGTTTTCCAATGAATAATAAACTGCAAAGGAATGAGAGCACAATGAGATGAGAAGAGATGACTATGGGAATGTCCTGGTATTTGATGAAGATCCTAAGCACCACAGTGGCAATGCAAGCAAAGACAATTGCAGTAGTGGCCATACTGGTCTCTAAGGGGTCTTCAAATGACAGAAAAACTATGTGCTTTGGAAGGCATGAGTCATGGTTATTGTTTGGATATAGTCCTTCTGGGCATGGTAAACAATTATCCATGTCTGCGGAAGAAAATGTTATTATTACTGTGTGGAAGATTCTGCATTGATGAAGACATCTTTAATACTGACCTAAGTAAGAATTTTAACACAGTCAGTCCAGCTTAATGCTTCAATGGGAGGCTATGTGGTAGTTACAGAGCTATTGCTAGACTATAGACACTAATAAATCACTTCTGTAGGACAGCCAAGAATGTGGTTAGAATTATACTTAGATCAAATTTATTTTGACATTCCCCTTTATTAATCTACTTAATATTCTAACTGATGAACAATTAGACTAGTAAAAATTGTAATTATTGTAATTCAATGTTAAATTCATCAGATTATAAGAATATATAAGAATAAGAAGTATAAGAAGCCATTGATTTTTCTTATTCTTATATGGAAAAGATGGGTGATGAAAGACAGCTTTAGAACCATCCATGCAGACCAACAACTGGTAAATGAATGTCTACCCTTCTGTGAATATAGATATCTCAGACATATTATCAAACTAATATTATCAAACATATTATATATTAGACATATTATCAAATTAATACTTTTAAAATACAACATGGGAACACATGCTGAAGAAGAAATTTCTCTAACAAATTTTCACATGATATATTTAAATTGAAGACCAGCTCATAATTTCATTGAACAACAGAATATTTATTGTATTGTATTGATTTAGAGGGAAGGATACAAAGACTTTACATAGCATTATACAAATTGGATGCAGTGGCAAATTTATATATTTGATTGCCCACCCAGCTCCATTGGACAGTAGGCAATATGCACAGCTTAAAAACATCAGCAAGGTAATAGTTAGGACCAGTTAATCAAGAGCCTTCCTAAGAGTTTGGAATAAATATAAAACAAGGTGAAGATGCTTCTTTGGATGTCCACCCTGGAAGCTTATTTTTAAGAAAATAAATTGTTGCAAACTCAGATTGGTGGACTTAGGGTCAATTAATATATTTTAATTTTGGTGAGCTTATTCTCAAATATAAAGAGCTGTTAGAATCAGAAGGAAGTGTCCGCCAGTTAAATCAGACTAAAAGTGTTATGAAAAATGAATTGGAAATCCTACTGTGTGGTGGTAATGAACATATTATTGCTGAGGTAATATATTAGTTAAATATTTAACCTAGTTAAATCTAGCGGGCCATACAATGGAGTCTTCATGAATATTGAGCAATTTAGAAGAAAAAGAATTTGGGTCTATCCATCCAACTTTGACTTTTTAAAATGTGTTATTTGAATATTAACCCAGTTGAAAATATCAAATTCAGCAATTATATGTCCATCATCATCAAAGGATACATTTTCTTCAGCACTGTTTTTAAAGAAAGTACTTCTCAGGAACTTGTGTAGCTAAAATGGAGAGATGGTGGAGAGACATGATGTTGTAAAATACTGTACTTTTTAGAATAGTCCTATCAAAGTTGAAAACTATGAGTAATGGAATGAACACATTGCTGCAGAGGACAAAAATTAAACACCCTAGTACACTCATGGGACTCATTCCAATTGGGAGGAAGAGGAGGAGGGAGGGAGGAAAGGAAAAGGAGGGGAACAGTGTCCAAGTGAAATGTACAAGTGTGTGATGACAGGGTATCAGAACTGGAAAAGTAGTTGCATTTAATATAATAAATGTTTATTTCTTCAGAAAATTTTACTCTCTCTAAGTCTAAAAGCATAGCTTCAAAACATAACATTTTCATCAAATTTATTCATCAGAATTTTAATATAAAAATAATAAAACATATGGACCATAGGAACTAAATAAGACAAAAAAAGAATCTCAATATGTACTAGTACTAGTTCCGTTGAGGCAAGATAGGTCCATCTTGCAAAGAAATGGCTGTTTAAAATGTGGAAGCCTAAACTCACATTGACTAAGAGTTTGGTATTCTCATTGATTTCCTTCACAGCAAATGCCAAGGCCAGGATATGCTGGTAATTTTGAGTAAACATCCTATGTCATGGGCAATCATTGGGGTTAAATCATAGTTTTGAATGCACATTCTATCTAGACATAACCATATCTATAATATATAGAGCTTCGGTGGTGCAGTAGTGAGAGTGCTATACTGCAGGCCACTTCTGCTGACTATCAGCTGTTCAAATCCCATCCGTCTCAAGGTTGACTTAACCTTCCATCCTTCCAAGATGGGTAAAATGAGGACCCAGATTGTTGGGGGCAATATGCTGACTTTGTAAACCGCTTAGAGAGGGCTGTAAAGCACTATAAAGTGGTATATAAGTCTAAGTGCTATTGCTATATCAACAGTTCATCCGTGGAAAACACAGCCTTTCAAGTCAACTGCATGGATCAAATTATAAAAATATTTTCTCAAATCAGGTTTGGAAATTATTAAATCACAGTGTTATTCTCATGGATACATCTGATCAGTTTCACAAACCAATTTATAACATGCTTCATTTTCTTCACAGATATTATAGTGACTATATCAAAACATGCACTATAGAGAAGTAATCTAATTTTTGCCAACTTCAAACAATATAATCAGAGCAATTAAACTGCATCTTTTTTTAATAGAGAATTTCTATAATTTAAGGAACAATGATGTTCTTGTACTTCCATTAAACAAATTCTATTTGAATGTGCTTTATTATTATACTTTTCATATGTCCTATCATCTCTCTCATAATATTTTAATTACATTGAGTCAGTGTTAACTGTTCACAAGTATTTGAAGAAGTCTATGCAAGGTTTTGGCAAGGTTTTTCAGAAGTGGTTTACCATTGCTTCCTTCCTAAGGCTGAAAGAGACAGTGGCTGAAAGTCAGCCACTTGATTTCATGCCTAAAATTGGAATAGAACTCAGGCTCTCCTAATTTCTAACCTGGTGGTTAAACCACTACACCAAATTGGCTCTTTCCTCAAAATCTATATCCTCCTTATTTTCACATACTTTAATTAACACCACTGGATTTAATGAAATGTAGAGTTATAATTATGGGTACGAGAATTCTTGTAAAATCATTGAAAATTTTCTTCCTCATCTCTACTATTTCTCTTTTTCACCTCTACCAAGTGTACATCATTGTATTTTATGTCTTAAACCCAAGGTAGCTTACATAAGTTCATCAAAGCTTTCTTCAGAAAGTGGTATTTCATAACTTATTGAACTTGAAAAAATGTGGATCTGAGAGAAAATGCCTGCAATAATGAAATGGCCTGACTGGTGATATTTGTGGAGAATAGAAAGAGGTTCACCAATAGGGCACTTGGCATCAGGGACTTTGTGTGGAGCATGAAGCAGAGCTTCTACAGCTATCATCAGAGCCACAAATATTGCACTTGGACTGAGAGTGTTTTTGCTTTCCTCCAACATGCTTGCTCCCTTATTGATATTAAAAAGTAGTTCGTTCCAGTGACACCCTCAAATGATCTGATGCAATATATCTTACCAATAATGACAGTAGTGCAGCTTTGCCAGTCTCTTGCTTCAGTTTTGCTTGAGGCTTGAACCTTTGTATTTCCCTCCAATCCTGAAAGAATGTTTGTGGACCAGGAAAAGATCCTATGGATCATGGTTATTTAATAAGCTATGGTCAGATTGAGGAATAATGTCTAATTTGGAATTTTGTGTTCACAATAATCTTTTCAGAACTCAACATATTGATGATTATTATTGAGTCTGTCATCTGTACCTCTATCATTGTCTGGTTTGGTTCTCCAACCCAACAAAACAGTCACAGACTTCAGAGAGTAATTAGGACTGCAGAAAAAAACAATTACTACCAACCTGCCTTCAATCAAGGATCTATATACTGCATAAGTCAAAACGAGGGCTGTGAAAATATTTACAGACCCCTGATATCCTGGACACAAACTGTTTCAACTCCTACCCTCAAAATAATGCTATATAGCATTGCACACCAGAACCACTATACACAAGAACAGTTTTTCCCAAACACCATCACTCTGCTAAACAAATAACTCCCTCAACACTGTCAAACTATTGACTAAGTCTACATTAAATATTATTATTAATCCTCTCATCCTTCCTTTCACCCATCTTCTCCCACTTCTGACTGTATGACTGTAACCTTGTTGCTTGTATCCTAATGATTTTTATTGATTGTTTCCTGTTATAATTTGATTGCTTATTGTACCCTATAAGTATTAATGTTTTATGAATCTTGATTCTTGATGAATGTATCTTTTCTTTTATGTACACTGAGAGCATATGCACCAAGACAAATTCCTTGTGTGTCCAACCAGACTTGGCCAATAAAGAATTCTATGCTATTCTATTTATCACAGCTCAACTAGTATAATCTTAATTTCTGAATCATAAGAAATGTAATTGTCTTTACTAAAGGAGAATCAAAAAAGGAACAGTAAGTATAAAAAGTGCTTCTCTGTATTGGGATAGGGACACATCCCGGATCAAGAGTCAGGCTGAATGGATAGTTCAGTAATGGGATTCATTTTTTTTTTTTTTACTACCAGTTCTGTGCTTGGGTGTGACAGAGGAAGGATACTGTAAAATTTCCATTCCAACTCCACTCCAGGGGATGGATATGGCAAAATCCCCATTCCCTCTCAAATCCTGAGGGAAAGTTACTGCAAAATCCCATTCCCTTCCCACTCCACGTATATGCTTTCCAGCTCTGCTCTCCTGTGCAGGGCAACAAAGAAGACCTAGCCAATCACCTGGAACTCAAGAGGCAGGGAATAGACGTGGATAGGGCCAGTCAGAGGTGGTACTTGCTGGTTTTCTGAACTACTCAAAAATTCTGCTACCAGTTCTCCAGGACCTGTCAGAACTGATTCAGTCCATGTATATAAACAAGGCTTGTGGAGAATCTGGAATGAAGCACTGGGTGTGCTTGGATCTGAATTTGCATTTATCTATAGTCCTATCCTTTAACTGTAACTATCAATGTTAGGGCTGGTCTCAGAAAAACATAGCAAATACCAGTTTCAAAATAACTAGGAATATCATATTGTACCTGGAATATTGAAGTCATTTTTTTCACAGTTCCTAAAGTTCAGCCAGTGGTGGGATTTGAATTTTTTTTACTACCAGTTCTGTGGGCAGGGCTTGGTGGGCAGGGCATGGCTTGGTGGGCAGGGCATGGCTTGGTGGGTGTGGCAGGGGAAAGATAATGTAAACTTTCCATTCCCACCTCACTCCAAGGGAAGGATACCCATTCCCTCTCCACCCCACTAACTGCTTTCCAGCTCCTTTTTCCTGTCCAGGGCAACAAAAGAGACCCAGACAATCAGCAGGGACTCGGGAGGCAGATAAGAGATGGAGGTGGGGCCAGTCAGAAGTGATACTTGCCAGTTCTCTGAACAACTCAAAATTTCTGCTGCTGGTTCTCCAGAACTGGTCAGAACCTGCTGAATACCATCTCTGAATTTGGCATGTTAATGTATTCTCAATATTATTTCACAAGCAATTAAAAGGAAGGAAAGAAAAAAAATGAAAATATTATTTCAGGAGAATAAGTAATTCATTGTTAGTGTTTTATTTATTAAAATGCAGGTGGATATCTCTGGGGTCATAATTTGTTTTAAAGTCTATGGTAAGTGATATTGATAATTGCCTGGGCAATCAGAAGACACATATTTGCTATGACTTGCAAGAGCTTCATTATAAAGTAGTTTGCCCTCGGAAGTTATGGGAGTACTTGAGACTTTCAAAAAGAGATTAGACCTCCATTTGTCAGAAATGGTATGGAGTCTCCCGCTTGGGCAGGGGCTTGGACTAGATGACCTACAAGATCCATTCCAACTCTGATTATCTATTTGTTTGATCAGGTTTGAGTTGAATTTTGTGAATATATATGACAATGTATTATTTTACTGAAAAAATATGGAATTATAGTTCTTTCTTATCTCATTAACTGCTTTTTATCATTCAGATCAGGCCTTAGTAGAATAACAAAGCAGTTGGGGAAAAAGATGCAACCCAGTAACCCTGCACTGAAAGAGAGAATAAAAAAGATCTCCACAACCACCATGTATTTCCCCTTGGTATCAGATAGGTTGACAAAAAGGACAACCAGACACTGCAAAAACACAACAGGCTAAAGTAGATAAACTTGGTCTCATTAAAACTGTCTGGTAAATGCCGTGCTTGGAAAGCCACACTGGAGCCAACAATGGCAAGGAAAAGCAGGTAGAATAAGACACAGTAAAACATGACAGTAGAGCCTTCGTTACATCCCAGAATGATTTCATCTGACACTAGGTTCATATCAGCATCTGAGTATGGGGGTGAGATTATAAGCCATACAATGCAAATGACAACTTGAATGAAGAAACAGGAAATAACAATGTAATTATCTAATCGTTTGCCCAGCCATCTCCTCAACCTGGATCCTGGCACTGAAGCTATGAAAGCTAAAATCACAATGATGGTTTTGGCCATTATACACGAAATGGCTATGGAGAAGACAATCCCAAAAGCAGTTTGTTGCAAAAGGCAGGTCACCATTTTTGGCTTTCCAATGAATAATAAACTGCAAAGGAATGAGAGCACAAGGAAGATGAGAAGAAGGTAGGTGATGTTCCGGTTTTTGGTCTTGACTATGGGAGGGTCCTGGTATTTGATGAAGATCCCAAGCACTGCAGTGGCAATTGCAAAGACAATTACAATAGTGGCCAAACTGGTCCCTAATTGGTCTTCATATGACAGAAAAACTGTGTGCTTTAGAAGGCATGAATCATGGTTGTTGTTTGGATATTGTCCTTCTGGGCATAGTATACAATCATCCATATCTGCAGAAGAAAATGCTGTTATTGCATGTAGAAGATTCTGCATTAATTAAGATATTAACAGAAGTAAATGGTGTACTACTTATTAATGCTTCAATTGGAGGCTCCCATGATATTAATAAAGCTGTTGGGCAGACTGAAGGCACCAATAAACCACTTCTGTAATACAGCCAAAGAAACTATATAGAATTGTACTCAATTTACTTTTATCCCTCTTTGATGCAAAATTGGACTAATGTTCTAATTGTTGTAGTTCTTATGATAAAGTTTAGCAGATTAATATAGAACTGTCTTTATGGCCATAGATTTAAGAAGGAAAGAGATTATATAAATTAAAATATATATGTAATGGAAGATAGCCAATATCCAAGCAAATTCAATTTAAATATAGCAATACATCCCATGTTTATTGAGGTAAAGCCTTCATTTTAAAAACCAGTGATTGTTTATAGAATCTTTTCCTCCCTCCCCCCCTCCAAAAAAAAAAACTTTGGACCTTTAGCTGTTTGTGCAGTAGTTAGAATACTGTATTGCAGGCTAACTCTGCCCATTGCCTGAAGTTCAAATCTGACAGGACTCAATATTGACTGGAAAGATATTTGGAAAGTGGACAGGAAATTGTTTTGCTCATCTAACTAGACCTTATCTTTATCTTCTCTGTAGAACTGGAATTTCTTTTCCTGAACAGTCTTTATATGAAATGTTTGCTTCTATACAGCTTATGCTGTTTTTTTTACCTTTCTCACTTGCCATCTTCCCTTCTGGACATGGAATGCACTTATAGCAGCAAAATGGCTTTCCTTCAATTTCACTCCTTCTTGAACCTGAAGCACAATAGTCATTACACATGGAATGTGGTCTTTTCTGTAAATAGAGATGAATAAAATGAGGACTCAATCTGCTGTTTTTGAGATACTATGACCAGTGGTGGGATTCAAAAAAATTTATTGCCAGTCCTTTGGTCGTGGCTTGATGGGTGTGGCAGAGGAAGGATACTGCAAAATCCCCATTCCCTCCCCACCCCACTAACTTGCTTTCCAGCTTTGTTCTCCTGTGCAGGGCAACAAAAGATTCAGCCAATCAGGGGGCAGAGAATAGATGGGGGCAGGGTCAGTCAGAAGTGGTATTCCAAGCTCAAAATTTCTGCTACTGGTTCTCCAAACTAATTAAAATTTCTGCTACCGGTTCTTCAGAACTGGTCAGAACCTGCTGAATACCACCTCTGACTATGACCATGTTCTTTCAAATAAAGTTAACTCAAAGCATTTTTTTTTTAAATATTTCTTTCATTAGATTGTAAAGACCTATGGAAAAAAATTCCATGGTTTTATTTTTTGCTTTTTTAATTAATTAATCAATTAATCTCTTTTAATTTCTTAAAAGACATGAAGGTTTAATGCATAAATTTGTATTTACTTTTAAGTGCTTTTCGTTACCATATAATCAGCTCTTCTTTTAATTATTATTATTTATTTCCAATATATCTTAGCAAAAGTAGGTTTAATTTTACTGATGTAATACTTTATTGGCAACTATTCCTATAAGAAAGGTAGTGGATCAAATCCAAATCCTATAAGTTATCAAATATGTTATTTTGATTTTGTGCTAGGATTATAATAAGCAATATGATAACGACTTGGGAGCAGAATTTGATTATTTTGCTCTGTCCAAAACAGAATTTTTTAGCAACTAAACCCACTTCATTAAGCTAGCAAAATATTTAAATCAAATAAACTTCTCAATATCATAAACCACAAACATTAAGGTTTTTACTACTCTCTTGCCCATCTGGGCCATTTTGCCAGTGCTTCAGAAAAAAAAAGTCAAAAAGATCAAGAGATGATTCCACCCCTGTAAGCCATGCAATCCACATTGCTCTCTTCTCTGTTCCTCCCTGCATGCCCTAGGATGAAGAGGGGGTGGGTCTGAGTCTGATGAACTCCCTCTCCCTTATTCTATCTCTCTTCTGCTCTACCCAGCTGGTCTTTACCCTTCCCCAGTTTCCTCCACAGCCAACGGAGCCACTCAGGGGTGGTATTCTACCAGTTCGCATTTATTCACTAGAACCAGTTGTTAAGATTCTAAGCAGTTCGGAGAACCAGTTGTTAGAAGAAATTACTGGCCTAATCCTGTAAGGAAGGCAGGAAGAAAGCATTCTGGTATTGCTTACAGAAACTGCCACTCCATTAACCCTTATTACATTCTTAGCAGGACTAGGCTTCCTGTCTCAAGAACTTATCTGGAGTTTTTTTTTCCATCCTTTGCTGGTACTTTGTTTGTGTGGAGTGACCATTCAAAGTTACAATGGCACCCCATCTCCCTGTCAGCTGTTTATCTTCCTCCTCAGATTCAGACTCCAACAGGAGCATGGCAGCACTGGTAAAAGGTTCTCCATTCACCTTCATTTTACATTTGACTGGTGTATTTCATCACTGATGAGTATAAAAGCAAACATTCTAGCTGCAAATATCTTTCTTAAATATTAGAATTGTAGCAGATGACCTGGAAGTGGTCAAGCATGTCATCAGTCTCAAGTCCCTTCACACCCACAAGAGATCTAAATCCAGCCTACATTGAATTATGTTGACTTTTATTTACCCCCATTTTGTGGGAAAGGAAAATATGTTTTTATACTAAACACCTAACAAGATAAGGAATCTGTAGTGATGTTCAGATTTATTGTTGAGGAATTTCAATGGGACTTTGAATTAACATTGTGAACTATGTAGTGTCCTTTAATGTACAGTGTATTCCTGTTCCCAGGAGAACCTTTTACAGCAAAAAAAGTTGTAGGATTTTTTTTTAAAAAAACACCCCTTTATCGGAAATAATTATGGAGTACAATTTAGAAAAGAATTTATCATTGGATATATACTTTTTAAAAATCAAATGAGTCTAAAAAATTAAGGATATTAAAATTCCATTTCAAGAGACAAAATGGAATAAATTCTTTTTATTAGAGTTAGAAAAGAGGCTTGCTAAGAAATTCAAAACAAATAGTAATGATCATTCAAAGGAATGAAAGAGCAAGTGGCTTACTTGATCAGGGTTAAAATGTTCCATGTTCTAAAAATAACCAAGGGAGTTATTTTTTGATTTGCTAACATTTAGACTGAAAAAGATGTCACTTACTAAATTTGCTCTGCAAAGCACAATTTGCTTTGCTGTTAGTTGTTCTGATTTTTGTAGAGAGTGAGTTAGCATGCCATAAGCATGTAGTCATTTGAACTATCATACTTTCTGATTCACCTAAGTATGGAAAGAAATACTACAATTTTCAAAGTCTTTCAATGAAGGCTGTTAAGCACATGAATTCCTGGGATAACAGCATGGCTTGACATGAGTAGAATGGGTAGATACAGGATGAATTTAATACAGATTCATCATGCTGATCCTTCACATGCAAACAGATTAAGCATTCACCAAGTTGGTTCTTCAGAAAAGAAAAAGGGTCATGGATCTTTAAAATGAGATATCCATTTTCTGGCACACATACACAAGATTATATTTAAATTTAAGAAATGCAGTTATTCCTCATTATATTTCAATGCCTACAGCTTACCTGTGGTACTTTGTAAGTACTCAGGATCTTTGTCATGTGAAGACAGACTTGAGAATTAGGTCCCCCAATGACTCCCAAAATATTATTGTGAATATCACATTTGTAGTTGAGGATGAATTTGTCCTTTGTAGATAGTAATTCCATTGAGGCAAAATAGGTCCATCTTGCAAAGAAATGACTGTTTAAAATGTGGAAGCCAAAACTCACATTGGGTAGGAGCTGGGCATTCTCATTTATTTCCTTCACAGCAAATGCCAAGGCCAGGATGTGCTGGTAATTATGAGTGAATATCCTATATATTTTTAAAAAATAATAGTTCCAGGTTAAGTCTGTTTTCTAGATGGCAATGCTCAAATCAGCTGCATAGAACATGTTTTGGAAATTACAAAGTTATTTTCACACAGAAAACTAAAGAATTGCTCTTACAGTTTCAGAAACATAGTGTATTTTCTTTAGGGATATTACTAAAACATGAAAATGTTAAGAGCTATTGCAAGGTCTTATTTATATGTTTACAATATTTGATATCTATTCATTGAAACATAATGTATTTTCTTTAGGGATATTATTGAAACATGAAACATGAAAATGTTAAGAGCTATTGCAAGGTCTTGTTTATTTGTTCACAATATTTGAATCTATTCATGTCATTTATTTTACTTGCTACTAAACTTCTATGCAACCCATCTCACTGTGGTGATTCTAGGCAAGTAATAAAATGTAATCTATTTTTACAATATAAATTTCTGTGAAGTAGGGCATCATGGTATTCTTGCATTTTATATCTTTACATCCCTGTGGGTGCTTCCATCTCTGAGCATCTTGAGAACCACTCTAGCAAAGTTTAAGAGATGAAAATTAGCAGATGAAGACAAAAGCATATGCACAATTTGAGACTCTGGAGAAAGTGCAGAAAAGATCAACCAAAATGATTAAAGACTAAAATCTATGAAGAATGGTTGCAGGATTTGAGGGAGTTATGATAGCAGTATTCCAATATTTGAGAAGCTGCTACAAAAAGGAGGGGGTCAATTTATTTTCCAAAGAACCAAATGGCAGGACAAGAAACAATAGATGGAAACTAATAAAGGAGAGAAGCAACTTAACAATGAGGGAATTAACCAGTGGAACAGCTTGCAATCAGAAGTTGTGGGTGCTTCCAGAATACTATCAAACATGGAATCTATTTTACCAGTGGTTGGAAAAAAGTGGTGGAGATTAAGAAGATAATCAGAATTGTTAAGCAAATTAAATACCCATACAACACAATGTTTATTAAGCACTAAGAAATGTAATTAATTAAAAAAAATCAATAAAATTGGGTGGGAGGAGAAGAAGTGCTTCATCACTGGAGGGTTTTAGGAAGAGACTGAACAGTCACTTGTATGAAATGGTGTAGCATCTTTTGCTAAGGGGATTGGATTACAAGACCAGCTCTATTCTGATTGATTGATTTGCATGAAAAGTTGGAAAGATTCCTTATAATATTTTCCCTCATTTTTTTTCTCTCTCTTTTTTCTTCTTCCCAGATTGTAGTGTTAGGTGAACTCTATAAATAGCATGAATAATTTGAGCACCTTATCTTGTCAAACATAACATACTTATAATGTATTAAGCCTAAACTACTTACACAAGATCATCCAAACCTTCCTCAGAAGGTGGGTTTCTAAAAGCTGATTGGACTTGAAAAAATGTAGATCTGAGAGAAAATGCCTGCAATGATGAAATCTCCTGGCTGGTAATACTTGTGGAGAATAAAAAGAGGCTTACCAACAGGACACTTAGCAATAGAAATCTTATTTAAGGTATGAGGTAGAGTCTGTATGGCTATTATTAGGGCCACAAAAAATATCACTTTATCTGAAAAATGTCCTGCCTTCTTCCAAAGTGTCTGTTCCTTCATTGACATTTGAGTACTGAGTCAAGAGGCAAAACCACCTATAGCCAGAACTGTATAACATTTATTATCAATAATCATAGGTGTAAAAGCCTGCCTGTCATTAGCTTTGACTCTATGTGGGACATGAAGTATTAATATAGTTAAGTATCTTCCCATCCCAAGGGAATGTGTACCAGCTATGCTAGCAGGACACAGCATTAAACAGTTTTTCTTTTTCATAATTATGACCTGATGTGGAAATAATGACCAACATGGAATTCTAAATTCACCATAATGTTCTCAGAAGTCGACCCATTGATGGTTCTCAGAACTCAGCTGCTATTTTATTTTCTGAACATAAGACCAGGTGTATAATATCCCTTATGAACAAAAAGAAACAATAACTGAATAAGACTTTTGAAAGAACCATGAAAAAGAATTATTTATTAATTAATTCATTTATTTCGATTTCTCCTTGGCAGTTTTAATTTCTCCTAGGGCAATTTTCAATTTTGGCATATTTTTGAATCTCAGGAGGACCATTTTAATAATCTTCCTGTAAACATGGATACATATGAATTATATTACCTCAAGATTTCTGCAAATTTTTTTGTGTTTAGCTGGACATTTGGTCTCATAAAGAGAATAGAATGCTATGCATAGATTATCCATTCTTGCTTAATTTGATCTCTCAGCAGATTTTCCTAACATAGATAGCAGTATGTATGTATGCGTGTGTTTGTGTGTGTATGTTTGTTTGTGTGTGTGTGTGTGTGTGTGTGTGTGCGTGCATTTAATTAATTATTTTCAATAGCCATCCATCTCAACAAATGACTCTGGGCTGCGTACACCATAGCACAATTTTAAAAATTTCCAATAATTGAAACAGTACAAAATAAAAATATATCTTCAAGTAAAATTATTCCTATGAGTAATAATACATGCAAGAAATGGGGCCCTTAACACACTTTGGCCTCTAGACTCAGGCATGAAGTCGCGTGAAGTGCACAATGACCGAACTGGTAGGTAAACTGGTAGAATTCCATCACTGCCTCGGGGGATCCAAAACTCATGAAATGACTCCATTATTTATTAACATTCCTCCATATATTATATTTTTCTCTTATTAGGTTTACTTTTATAGTTTGATTTATAATAATTTCATTTATCATTTTATATTATTGTTCTACACCAGCCAAAGTTCACTTTCCATGAGATGGGTAGTAATATAAATTTGATCGATAAATAAATAAATAAGAAAAATCATAAAGTGAAAAAACAAGCACCTGGGCTTGATGATTCAGTTCCCTGCTTCCCAGTCCATGTCTCCTTTTCCATGAAGAACCAAAAAGATGATACTACAAGGCAGTGAAAAGAGACTAGAAGAACATTGTATGCCTTTATACAAGTCTCCACCACTAGTGTATTTCAAGTTATTGATATTCTCAAGCATGGGACTGGAAGGTTTTTCCTTCTTTACCCTTATGATGATAGGCCAGTGAGAAAAAAATAAACAATACTGTTAGGGATACACACCCTAGCAGAACGTGCAACGGCAGTCTAGCAGGCAGGCAAATGATGTGAATTAAATGTTGTTGTAGTTTACACTCAGTAAGACAGATACACTGTGCCAGTTAAATAGTTTTTATTCAAGCAAGAGTTATAGCATAGTCAAAACAGTCCATATGTCATACACTAGTTCAGTCCATCTGGGGATTAATCAGTTGCAAAGTCCAGTGTCGAAAATAGAGGTCAGTAAACTTACAAATAATCAGTCCAGCAATATATCTCTTTTGCAGTCAGAGATATGAAGAAAATCAAGCCCCTTTTCTTCATTTCAGCAACAGCAGGGAAAACACACAGTTATCACCATCAATCCAACATTGTCAGCTATCCAGTAAAAGCCAGCTAACAGTGAGCTCTCTTGCTCCCTCTTATGGTGATTTTACAATCGCACCCAAAATACATGTTTTACAGTTAAAGTGATACATACACTTAAACTCACTAACATAGTTTATATATTATTTTTACCCAAACTAAGTTAGGTAACCAATGTTATCCCTAACAAATACCAAAAGGAGTTATTTAGGGATCTAAGTTTACTGATATGATTAAATCAAGTCGAGAAAGAAGGAAAGGGTGACATGATAGCAGTGTTCCAATATATGAGGCCTGCAACAAAGAAGAAAAGTCAACCTCTTCTCCAAAGCGTCTGAAGGCAAAACAAGAAAAATTGATGGAAAACTGAACAAGAAGGGAAGCAATCTGGAACCAAGGAGAAATTTCCTAACAATGAGAATAATTAACCAGTGGAGCAGCTCGCTTTCAGAAGTTGTGGGTACTTCAACACTGGAGGCTTTTAAGAAGAGACTGACAGCCACTTGTCTGAAATGTTATAGGATCTCCTGCTTGACCAAGGAGTTGGACTTGAAGACCTCCCAGGTCCCTTCCATCTCTGTTATTCTATATTATTTCATTGAAGACATATAACCAGAAGGTTTTTGAAAGGAGGGTGAAGACAGCTCCTCTCTAATAGTTCACAGAGTATATTGTGGATGCAAATAGTAAAGTGTTCAATCTGGCAAGATTTTGTCTATAGGTTGAAAACAGTAATCACCACTTGTCATTCTTGGAAGAATCACCAGGTGTCAGGTTTTAGATCTGACATAAATCTTGCCAACTTAACACTCTACTGTATACATCTACAGTGTACTCTACGAATTATTTGAGTACAGCTGTCCTCACCCTTTTTTTATCACTGAGTTGCTTCTCACTCCTCTGAAATACACCCCCTCCTTGGTGGGAATCCAGCTCCATCACTGTTAATTTCTTTGTCAAACTATATAATTAAATTAAATAGCCATCATTGGTCAGATGAATTCCAGTGCTGAATGGAGGAATATAAAGAAGAAAAAAGTTATTGCCAGCATTGAAGTTCTGAGATCAGTAGACATGGTGTTAACTATCCAAGACTTTCTAAAGAGACTCAGGGAGGGTTAGGAAAATCCCCAAAATTCTGTTTTCAAGATGTTTATAGGATTGCAGGGTTTGTTTGTTTTTTAAATGACTCTTTCAAGAGTCTGGTAGGCACACCTGGATCTTCAGCTTCCCATTGGCCTGAACTTTTGACCTAAAGTTTTATTATTAGGAATGATTTGGGGGAAATCATGTCAAGCACAAACAGGATGACTACAAATATGACACTGGGATTTGAATATTGATGCCATTTTTTCCTCAATGTTATGAAAGTTTGGCATGTTAATGTATTCTCAAAATTATTACATTTAAACATAAAAATAAAGGAAAGGAAAGGAAAATAACTATTTCAATATGATAGATAGCTCATTGTTAATATTCTCCAAATTAAAGTTGGTATGGTTGATATTTCTAATATGGTGCAAGGGAAAGAAGTTTGTTGAGTGTTGAGAGGAATCAAAAGGGATAGGTGGATTGATATGACTTCTGATGACTTCTTCTTGAACCAGTTTCAGTTTCTGAATGTTCTTCAGAAAATGTATCTTTGACTGAACCAATATTATGGAATTTTACTGTATTTTTTGTCTCTCATTAACTGTTTTTTATTATTTAGATTAGGTCTTAGTACAATAACAAAGCATTTGGAAAAAAAAGATGCAACCCAGTAATCCTGCACTGGAAGAGAGAATAGAAAAGATCTCCACAGCCACCATGTATTTCCCCTTGGTGCTGATTGGTTGGAAAAAAGGACAACCAGACATTGCAAAACCATAACAAGCTAAAGTGGATAAATTTGGTCTCATTAAAACTGTCTGGTAAATGCTGTGCTTGTAAAGCTACACAGAAACCAACAATGGCAAGGAAAAGCAGGTGCAAAAGACACAGTAAAACATGATAGTAGAGCCTTCATTACACCCCAGGATGATTTCATCTGCCACTAAGTTCATATCAGCATTTGGATATGGGGGTGAAATTACAAGCCATATAGTGCAAACAATGACCTGAATGAAGAAATAGGAAACAACAATGCAATTATCGAATCATTTGCCCAGCCATCTCTTCATCTTGGATCCTGGCACTGAAGCCATGAAAACTAAAATCACAATGATGGTTTTGGCCAATATACAAGAAATGGCTACTGAGAAGACAATACCAAAAGCAGTTTGGCACAAAATACAGGTTATTTTTTCAGGTTTTCCAATGAATAATAAACTGCAAAGGAATGAGAGCACAAGAGAGACAAGAAGAGTGATATTCTGGTTATTGGCCTTGACTATGGGAGTGTCCTGGTATTTGATGAAAATCCCAAGCACCACAGTGGCAATGCAAGCAAATACAACTGTGACAGTGGCCAAACTGATACCTAATGGATCTGCATAAGATAAGAAAATGGTATGTTTTGGAAGACACGAGTCATGGTTGTTGTTTGGAAACTGTCCTTCTGGGAATGGCAAACAATCATCCATATCTGTAGAAATCAATGAGTGAATGAATGAATGAACTAATGAGTGTATACATTGCTATTGTTACAGTGTAGAAGATACTGTATTATTGAAGATATATGCAATATTGAAAGAAATAAGAATATAGCATAATGGCCTCTGGTTAATGCTTCAATTGAGGCATTATTATTAGCTATTATAAGGGTACTAATAGACAAACTTTTTAATGCAGTCAATGAAATTGTGTAGAACTGTACTTAACTCATATTAACTTTTTAAAAAAACAATTTTATTAGTTTTTAAAAACAAACAAAACATAAAAACATCCAGCTTTCTTTCATAAGTATACAAAAAGTCTGTCGGTTGGTTTACCAATTTTTTGTGCATCCATTTTGCAGTCTCAATTACAGCTACATTACATAATAACTCATATCATCAAATCAATCAAAAATTATATACCCTAGTATCACTATTAAACAATCATTTGACTATGATTTTATTCATTCATACTTTGCGAGATAGCTATAATTTACTTAGTTTATTTTATAACAAATCATATAATCATACCAAATCTATCCTAAAAACATTTTTTTAAAATATGATATCAAATAAAAAAGAAAAAAATATATCTTTATATAATCATTATTATCTAAAATTCTAAATATTCTATTATTGTGTTTTATCATCCAAACATTGATAGAAAAGGTCCCAAATTTCATAGAATTGTTTATTCTCTTGTTCTCTAATTTCAAATGTCAATCTGCTCATTTCAGCACATTCCAATATTTTCTTAATAATTTCTTTCTGCAACGGTATTTTCTCATTTTTCCAATTTTTAGCAAATACAATCCTAGCACTGTTAATACATTTACAATCAAATATTTCAAATCTTTACTAAATGTATCAAGTAAGATTCCCAATAAAAAGATCTCTGGTTTCAAGTCTATGTGTTTCTTTGTCATTTTTTCCAACCACATGCGAATTTTAGTCCAATATTTTCTAGTGTCCTCACAAGTCCACCACATATGGTAATATGAGCCAGGTATCTGATGAAATTTCCAGCATTTTTCAGATTTCAGATTTATTCTTGAACATTCTTGCTATTCTTGTCGGGGGAAGGTGCCACCTGTAAAACATCTTATACAAATTTTCTTTATAAACTGTTGACATTGTCATTTTATAATTTTGAGACCACATTTTTTGCCATTTCTCTAAATCAATCCCATATCCAAAATTCTTCCCCGAAGCAATCATAGTTTCTTTAACTTGTTCTTACTCTAATTTAATTTCCAGTAAATAATCATATAATTTTTTAATCACCTTTTCATCAGTACCTGTCAAAATCTTATCTAAGTCAGTCAATTTATCATAAAATCCCTCTGTTTTAAAATTTTCATCATACCTTGAATATATTTGCACATATGAAAACCAATTTATCTTTATACCTTGTTCCTCTAAGTTTTGCATCAATTTAAGTTCACCCTTTTCATTTAGTATTTCCCTATATCTAACTGTTTGTTCCTTCTTATAAATTATAGCATAGGAAAATGCTTCAATGGTCGATAATCAAGCTGGAATTTTCAAATAACATTGTCTTTTGATCTTCTCCCAATTTAACCACGAAGACTCCAGTATATAATGTCTTCCAAAATTAGCGTTGTGTTTTAGTTCCCTTATACCACAGAAAAGCAAACAACAAATCATGTCCTTCTAACGTCAACAATCTAGTCTTTCTTAATGTTATCCATTCCTTGGCCGACATCAAGTTTGCAGCTTGATAGTACTACTCCCAATTAGGCAGACTTTGCAAAACCTCCTCTAATTCTGGCATCTTGTAAAAGTTTTAACTTTATTCTCGCTTTCTTACCTTGCCATATATACTTCAACACAATTTTATTTAAATCTTCAAAATAGTCTTTCCAAGCCTAATTGGTATTGTTTGAAACAAGTATAAGATTCTGAGTAGGATATTCATCTTGATTGTTGAGATTCTCCCTATTAATGACAATTGTAAATTTTCCCATTTCATCAAATCTAACACTATCTGTTGTTTAAGTTTAATATAATTGTTCTCTTTTAATGTACTACATCTTGGTGTCAAATATATCCCCAAATACTTGACCTTATTCGTGACTTGAATTTTCAATAGGTCTACCAGTTCTTCTCTTTGTCTTAATAGCATATTCTTTGTCAAAATCTTTGTTTTATCTTTATTTATTTTCAAACCTGCCACCTCACCATATGTCTCTATCTTTTCCAATAATTTTGGAGCCGTTTCTAAAGGGTCTTCCAAAATAAAAGCCAGATCATCCGCAAAGGCTTGCAATTTAAATTGTTCCTTTTTAATTTTCATTCCTTTTATACTTTTATCATCTCTAATATTTCTATTCAACACTTCCAAAGTCAATACAAATAGCAAAGGTGATAGAGGGCATCCTTGTCTTGTACCTTTTCTTATATTAATAGAATCTGTGAATTCTCCTTCTATCATTACCTTGGCCATTTGCTTATGGTATATGGCTTCTATTGCTTGAATAAATTTTCTGGCAAAACCTATCTGTTCCAATAATAATAACACGAATCTCCAATTCACATGATCAAATGCCTTTTGAGCATCTCAGAATATCAAAGCCATTTGCTTTTCGGGATGTGCCTCATAATATTCCAAAGTGTCCAGGATTACTCTCATATTGTCTTTGATTTGTCTCTTTGGCAGAAATCCATTTTGATCTGGATGAATAAAGTTATTTAGGTATTTTTTAAGTCTTTCTGTCAAAATTGAAGCAAAGATTTTATAGTCTGCGTTCAATAAAGAAATAGGTCTAAAGTTCTTAATTTGCAGTGGGTCAGCCTCTTCTTTTGGAATAAGTGTAATATAAGCTTCTGACCATGTTTTAGGTATCTTCGTCTTTAACATAGCTTCATTCATTCTAGCAATGGAATGCTCAATGATTCTTGTAGTGTTTTATAAAATTCTGCCGGAAACCCATCTGGACCTGGTGCTTTCTCATTGTTTTGCTTCTTAAGTGCCTCAGTTAATTCCATCATTGTTATATTACTTGCTAACATTTTTTCAGTCTCTTTAGGGATCCTTAGCATTCTGTAGATACTGTTTGACTTTTTCCTCATCAATATTCTCTTGCTTATATAGTTGCCCATAGAAGTCTTGAATAATTTCCTTTTTCTCTTTATTACCACTTGGTCTTGATCATCTATTAATTGTGATATTTTCCTTGATTCTTTCTCCTTTCTCAATTTGTATGCTAACCATCTACCTGGTTTATTTGCATCTTCAAAGTAGTTCTGTTTAGCACTTCTAATTTTCTGTGCCAATTCTTCTTTCTCTATTAGACCCATTTTGTATTTAATTATGTCCAATTTTAGTTTAATGTCTTTTTTCTGTGGCATTTTCTATAGTTCTTTTTCAAGTTTTTTATGCTCATCTTCTAAAACTTTCATGGCTTGTCTTTTCTTGATATTCTTTTTTTCTTATATAGTCTATTATCAAGCCTCTAGCATATGCCTTCATTGTGTCCCAGACATTCTGAATTGAAGTATCTTCTTTTTTATTTTCTCTTTTAAAAAAGGCCAATTCTTTCTCCATCCATTGTGTAAAATCTTTTTCCTTTAAAATATTATTATTTAACGTCCATCTCGATCTTTTTTTTTGTCCTTTCCATTTAATTGTCATTGGATGATGGTCTGCCCAAGTACTTGTTTCAATGTTTGTTTCTTGAATGTTAGATATTAGTTCTGTTGAGATCCAAATCATATCTAATCTGGACTATGATAAATGTCTATTTGAATAAAAAGTATATTGTTTGGTTTTAGCATTTCTTTCTCTCCATATATCTTTTAAATTTAATTCAACTATCATTTTAAAAAAGGATTTAGGGAGAGTCTTTCTGTTTTGCTTTGTTATTGTTGCTGTATAGTCCAATTTATTGTCTACAATTCCATTGAAATCTCCCATCATAACTATATTAACATAGTCCAATCCAATTATTTTCATGTGTAATTTTTTGTAGAATTCTTCTTGTTTATCATTCGGAGCATAAATTGTAATCAGGAATGTTTTCATATTATTGTCCATTATTTCCACCATTAATACTCTTCCATCTTCATCAGTATAAATCAATTTTACTGGGATAGTCTCTTTAATGTATAAAATCACTCCTCTTTTCTTGCATTGGGTCAAAGAAGTAAATATTTTCCCTAATTTTGGCTGTACCAACAATTGTTCATATTGATTTTTAATATGTACTTCTTATAAACAAATTATATCAAATTTTAATTTCTCTAATTTATGAAAAAAATTACTTCTTTTAACAGCTGAATTAAGTTCATTTATATTCATTGTAATCAGTTTTTTTCTCTTCCATGAGTATACTTTGTAATTAGGTTTGGCAGCTCTCGTAGATCTTAGTTCACATTGTTCTTTGATCTCCACCTGTCCACCTACTGCACCTTCTTCTTTTTCAGTCCCCATTTGGTCCTCTTGGAATTCAATTAATGAGACCTCTTTTTCTGCCTCTTCCTCTCTCCTTCCAAAAAATTCTGCATAGAAAAGTTCTGCTTTCTCAATTGAATCAATTCTATGTCTCCATTCTTGCCATGTAAACATTAGTCCTTCTGGAATCAGCCATCTATAATTCACCTTTTTCAAAAACATAACTCATATTAACTCATATTAACTTTTTGATTAATCTTCCAAATATTAGAACTCATAGAGAATATGATCAAACTAATTTTTGTATTGTTTTGCTTATTTGCATTGGGGGCATAGTGGCTCATCAGTTAAAGATCTTGAGCTTGTCAGCTGGAAAGATGAGAGCCTGGCCTTGAGACTCAAGTACTGCATGATAGGGTGAGCTCCTTTTACTTGCCTCAGCTCCTCTCCACATAGTGTTCAAAAGCACAAAAATGTAAGTAAATAAATAGGTAGCACTTTGATTGGAAGGTAACAGCATTCTGAGTGCCTTGGAATACAGTTATGCTGGCCACATCACCTTGAAAATGTATTTGGGTAATGCTGGCTTCCTCAACTAAGAAATGAAGATGAGCATCACCCACTAAAAGTTGGATTCAACTGGACAGGGGAAATTTTTACTTTTATCTTTTATTTGCATAGTTCAAAATATTAAAATAAAATGGCACATAAAGCCATATATATTACACAATAGGTATAATGTAAAACTAAAAACCAGATTTTTATCTCAGTGGTTGAGATGAAAGACTGGCACATTGTGAACATATATCACATGCATAATATCACAAAGTATCATTTTCAAATTAGCAGAAAAGAATAGATTCTGATGAGAGTTTTATGGGTATGCTTTGCAACCAATTCACCTTTGTAGTTTTGGGCTATATTGCTTTGAAAGTTATGAACACTAGTAAACTTTTCCACCATCTGCCTGGAAATATATGTCCTGGTGAAGGGGCTTGCACAGCTCAAAAAAGCTATGAGCTAAACCATGCAAGACAGGCCATAATGGAGAGTTCTGACAAAACATGTTTCAATGGAGAAGGAAATGGCAACCCACTCCAGTATCCTTCCCTAAAAAACCCACAGACAGTACCAAAGAGCAAAAAGATATGATGAGAAAGGTGAGCCCCTCTGGTCAAAAGGTGTTCCATATGCTACTGGATAAGAAAGGAGGACAATTAAAAATAGCTACAAAAAGAGTAAAGAGGTTGGGATAAAGCTAAAAGGATAGTCCTACTGTGGACTATCCCTTGACTCATGGTCAAGCATGAGATGGCAAGATTGAACATCAGCATCATGAAAATTAGTGAACTAATGGGATGGGTGAATTTAATTCATGTGACCATTATATCTACTACTTCTAAGAATCCCTTGGAACAAATGGAGTAGCCCTCAAAGTCAATAAAAAGTGAGTAAAATAATACTGGGGTACAATCTCAAAAATGACAGAATTATCTCAGTCCAAATTCAATGCAAACTATTCAATATCAGAGTAATCCAATGCCTCAACCTCAGGACAATGGAAATAATCAGAGATCTGTTCTAGAAAATTGGAGCTACCAAGGGAAGGTTTTTTTTATAAAGATGGCATGATAAAGGACAAAAATGATAAAGACCTAATAGAAGCAGAGGAAATTCTCCAAAGCACCCAAGAATAGAACACAGAGCAATGGATGGAAACTAATCAAGGGGAAAAGCAACCTAGGAAAAAGAAGAAATTCCATGATAGAACAATTAATAATGGAATAACTTGCCTCCAGAATACCTCCAAGGTTCCTTCCAAATCTGTTATTCTATTCTAAATTAAGAAGAGGTGGTAAGAATACGCAGATGAACTATACAAGAAAGGTCTTAATGTCCTTGATAACCATGATGGTGTGATTGTGATCTCCAACCAGACATCCTGTATTACCAAGTATTATCAAGTAGGCCTTAGGAAATATTACCAAGAACAAAGCCAGCTGAGATGACAAAATTATAGCTGAGATATTTAAAATTCTAAAAGATATTCTGTTAAAGTGTTACACTCAATATGCTAGCAAATTTGGAAAACTCAATTAAGGTCAGTTTATGTTCCAATCCCAAAGAAGGGCAATGCCAAAAGATGTTCAAATTACCATACAACATTTGCACTCATTTCACAAGCTAGCAAGTTCATGGTCAAAATCCTACAATGTAGGCTTTAGAAATATGTGAACCAAGAACTACCAGAAGTATAAGGTGGGTTTCATATAAGCAGAGGAACTAGATATCAAATGGCCAACATTCACTGGATTATGGAGAAAACCAGGGAGTTCCAGGAAAACATTTGCTTTTGCTTCATTAATTATGCTAAAGACTTTGTGTAGATGACAACAAACTGTAACAAATTTTTAAAGAGATGGGAGTATCATACCGTCTTATCTGCCTCCTGAGAAATCTGTATGAGGGTCAAGAAGCAACCAGACATGGAACAAGTGATTGGTTCAAATTAAGGAAAGGAGTATGACAAGGTTGAATATTGTCACCTTACTAAATACTATATACTCTATATTCAGAGTGTATCATGTAAAATGCCAGGATGGTTGGATCGTAAACCAGTTATTATGATTGCTGGGAAAAATATCAACCTCAGATATGCAGACAATACCACTCTAATGGCACAAAGTGAAGAGGAACTAAGACTCTCTTGATGAAGGTGAAACAAGAGAGTGAAAAAATTGGCTTGAAACTCAACATACTTTAAAAATCCTTAAGATCATGGCATCTGGTTCCAACATTTTCTGGCAAATAGAAGAGGGGGAAAATGGAAGCAGTGATAGATTTTATTTTCTTAGGCTCCAAGATTACTGCAGATGGCAACTGCAGCCATAAAATTCAAAGATGCTTGCTCCTTGGGAGGACAGCCTTGACAAACCTAAAAAAGCAGAGAAATCACCTTGCATGACAATGGTCCATATATTCAAACCTATGGTATTTCCATTAGTAATGTATGGAGAAGTGAATCATTAACAAGGCTGAGAATTAAAGAACTGTAGCCATTATTATATCTTGAGAGTTTTGATAAGGAATTACATAGGCATTTAAGAAGTATAAGAATAACTCATTTTTGTTTGTTTTATATTTTTTTCCTGGCAGGTAACCCATATTCTGTTATTGCCATAATATTTAATTATTTGCTCAGTCTCCTGCTACAGTGCTTTGGAAGATACCTGCCAGGCTTCTTCGAGTAGATATTCTTGTCTCATATTTTTTTATTTTGTCCTCTCTTTTGACTTGGATGAAGTTATGGCATACAAAGCCTGTGCCAAAATGTAAACTGCATTGTAGATACTATAACTGTGGCCAGACATCCTTGTGTCAAATACGGTAACAGGTAGAGTGTCTAGTTTTTCCTCCCCAGTGCAGATCTCCTCATCTTTTTCTTCTACAGTAGAATTTGAGAAATCACAATTAAGCACATTTTTCCAGAAGATTCGGATAAAGTTATCTTTATTTTCTGAGAAGGGGTTTATTTCCTTCAAAAATTTCTGGAATCCACTAGGAAAATTTGTATGAACAGAAAATGACAGAGTTCCATGGAGAAAATTTATGTCACAAACTGTTCGAAAACCAGGAGAAGCAAACTCCATCTGGGCTGTCATAATCCACACTCGGCTTTCAATTCTTACATCATAAAATTGCGAGAATTGGAAAATTGTTCTTAAGACCCTCATAGTGTGTATTTCACCTTGTACAATAACAATATTGGCACTACTTCCTGTGACAATATGTGAAGTTGAGAACCATTCTGTTGCACTTTCAGCAATATTATTTGAAAAAGTTATTCTGGGCATTGTTTATAAGAATTCCAAGCAAATACCCTTCTGAGAGTATAAGGGAAGTACATGCTGTACAAACTCATCTCCATTGTCATAATCAGAAATAATTACACCAATCCAGGTCCACCAGAAATGCAGTAGCAACTCAAGAATACCCAAATAGTTGATGAGATTCATTGGGAAACATCTGGTGGAAAACATCTTCTTTGGTTTTGTCTTTTATTATTGAAAAAGACCCACACAAGATCTTGAAAAAAAAATGGGAAGAACAGTTAAAATTAATCTTTGCATACTTTTAGTAGAAAGACAGAGCTGTAGAAACAACTGGTTTCATTCTTTATTTTTTTGGGGGGATCATTTAAATATTTCTTATGACAAGTCTCCCATGCAATATATATTTTGTAGACCATGGGTATTTCAGGAAATATTAAGACATTTTACTAATAAACAGCATTCATTGCAATCATTATACATAACATTGGAATTTCCAAGGTTTTTTTCAAAAGCGCCAGTGGTTCTCAGCAAATATGGAATTTATAACATATAGATGGATTGCAAAATATAGGCAATCCTTGCTGAACAATGCTAAATTACAATGCCCCCCCCCCAAGGTACTTCAAATTCAGTTCTAGATTTCTGATAGTGTCACTCCCTCTATAGTTACATTAGTGTATTTCAAGACATTTTGCAAGCAACTCACATTTTCAGCTGATTGCAGCGTTCTGCAATCACGTAACAGAACTTATTAAGTGCAATTTTGGAAACTGTCTGGCCACATACATGCTTTTACCTATACTTGTCATGACTTAAGACAGAAATTCCAGGATCCCTTACAATCAAAAATCAACATCTTCCTATATTCTAATGAAGTATTTATTTTAAGTGTGCCAAATTATTGAGCATCCAACTATTTTCAGTGCTTCAAATACAGTGCATCATTTACAAAACTAACAAGATTTCCATTTTCCCTCTCCCACTTACAAAAGTAACTTAACTATAATGAACCTATATATTTCACATATTTTTTTTTTCTTTCTTTCTGTGGAACCTTGTAGGTGCTCAAGATGTTTGTCATGTGGAAACAGACTTCAGAAGTAGGTCCCTCAATGACTCCCAAAACATTATTCTGAACATCACATTTGTAACTAGAGATGAACTTGTCCTGAGTGGTTAGAAGTTCCATTGAGGCAAGATAGGACCACTTTGCCAAAAAAATAGCTGTTTAAGATATGGAAACCCAAACTGACATTGGGTAAGAATTGGGTATTCTCATTGAGTTCCTTCACAGCAAATACCAAGGCCAGGATGTACTGGTAATTCTGAGTGAACATTCTACGTTATGAACAATAGAACTTATTACTAATTCTATCTTGACACCATCATTTTCATAACTGGCTTAAAAATAAGAGACTAACTATATGGAATAGGTATGAAACAAACTATGTAAGAAATACAAGCCAATGGATGAAATTCATCATAAAAATATAGCAAAATGTTCCAAATATGAAAAGACAAAACACAGATATTGTTTTTCTTCATGTGTAAAACAATTGGGCACAGTCTTCTGTTAAAGCAGGAGAAATTGAGATAAGAATATATAACTGCTGTACAGAGTTTTTAAAGAGTAAAATAGCAAATTTATATGAAACTACCTGTCTGGAAAGATTTGGATTAATTGAAAGAGAGCAAATAGGATATCAATCTTTTAAAAAAGGAAAAGAAAAAAAGATAAGACAATCATGCTGGCTTCTACATGTGATTCAAATAAAAATGAAGAAGAGTTTTAGAATATACTGCAAATCAGCAGATATTAAAAAGGGAGAACCAAAAATATTATATTTTGCTTTCTCTTTTCTTTTTGCATTCTTTCTGCTTATTAGGTTGTTTATTTTAATATTGTAAACTTGCTTTGCCCAACTCATTTTCCCTATTAATATATAATATACAAGATAAAAGATATCTGTATTTTTGATTATGTTCATCATATTCTAACTTTATATACATATATACAGGAAAAGATTAGATTAGATGAGAGAGAGAGAGAGAGAGAGATACCATTTTTACCCAGATAAATATATTTCTCCTAGAGTTGCATTTAGTACATTTTTCTTTAGTGGTTTTCAGTCTTTTGAACTAGAAGATAATTTTTATATTATATGTGATTATGTCTAAAATTCATGCTAGGAGATGATAACAGGAAGTTTCTGAATGTTGAAGATATTGTCATACCTTTGCAATTTTCAAGCAAAATAAAAAATAGAAGTTTTTTTATATTGCAAAGTACTAAATAAAATCTGCCATCTTCTTCTCTTTTTTTATCTAATTTGGAGCTCTGGATTAAACTTCTACATGAGTGTTACTACTGTGAAATCTATCAATCTAGACATATAAAAGAGGTATTTTATTTTTCAGCCTAAGCTACTTACAAAAGGCCATCAAAAGTTTCATCAGAAGGTGGTTTCTGAAATGTTACTGGACTTGAGAAAATGTAGACTTGAGAGGTAATGCTAGCGATGATAAAATCCCCAGGCTGGTAATACATGTGGGCAGAGGTGCCTTAATACGACACTTAGACAGAGGAATCTTTCTCTGACCATAAAGTAAAACTGCTAGGACTATCATGAGTGCCAAATATAACATGATGTTAACTGAAAAGTCTTCCTGCTTTATTCCATTTAGTCTAACCCCTCATTGATTTTTTTTTTAAAATATTGGTAATTCACATGGCATTACTCAGCTGATTAAAAGCCAGAACCATATAGGATCAACTACCAATAAACTTGGTAGTGTAGTTTTGCCTGTCTCATCTCTCATAAAAGGGAACACAAGATCATTGTTCATAGCAAAACAATGAGATGTTAGAATACTTGATTGTCCTTTTTATCCTCCTATCCTGAGGGAATGTTCATGAACCAGGAAGATTGTGTATGTCATAAATTATGGTTACTGCATAATTGCAGTGTGATGGGGGATTATTTACAAATTTTGAGTGCCATTTCTCATGAAAAGTTTCAAAACTCCACATGTTGATGTTTATGTCACCTCAGCTGACATCTTCTCAATCTAACCTCTTTTAATGATTTTAACAGCAAACAATAGGCCAAAGAAAGAAGCACAAGGTGTATTATGACTCACAACAAAATAAAACCAGGACAAATGGAATTGAAATAAAGAACAAAAGATCTACCACTTTGTAGAATAAACAACATTTCCATTTGCAATACTAAGCTATTCTGCCAGCTTAGCATCAGTTCCTCTCATCTAAGTTGTTCATGAAGATATTGAAGAGTACTAGGCCTAAGACGGAACCTTGTGGCACCCCACTGTTTACTTTCCTCCATGTAGACTTAGAGCAATAAAGGACTACTCATTGAGTATAGTTTGGCAGCCAGTTATGAGTCCATCTAGTGGGGGTGCTATCTATTCCATTTTTTTTTTAACTTACCAAGAAGTAGGTTGTGGTCGAATCCTTGGCTGAAATCTAAATATATTATGTCCACAGTATTTTACTGGTCTACTAATTTAGTCACTATGTTGAAAAATGAAATAAGATTAGTTTGTCATGATCTGTTCTTAACAAATCTGTGCTGACTGCTAGTTATTATGTTACTTGTTTCTAGATGTTGGCAGATCTGTTTTTTTATTATCTTTTCCAGTATCTTCCCAGATAATGATGTTAGGCTGATTGGTCTATAGTTTCATGGGTCTGGTCTTTTTTTTCCTTTTTTGAAGATGGGAACCACATCAGCTGTTTTCCAGACCTCTGGTGTTCCCCGGTGCTCCAGGATTTTTGAAAGACCCGAAACTACTTACAACTCAATTTTGGTATTCTGATGGTGTCACTGCCTCCACAGTCACATGACTGCATTTCTAGCATTGGGCAGCCAAGTCACTTTTACATCTCGTTACAACATTTTACAAACACGCAGCACAATTTAAAATGTTTCTTACTGGAAACTGTCCAGTTACAGTACATATGTGCCTCAACCAATACTTTTCATAACTTATGACATGAATTCCAGGAATAAGTCAAGGACTACCTGTATTTTAATTTATGTATAAATAAATGTGGCAACCTTTTCAGCATCCAATATAAGATTGACCAACTACCATTTCAGTGGTTAAAAAATTACATTACCCAACAAACTAATAAGATTTCTATTTTCTATCTCCCATTTACCAAAGTACCTTAAACATCATTTTATATCTTATTTATACCTGTGGAATCTTGTAAGCACTCAAGATGTTCATCATGCAGAGACAAACTTGAGAGTTGGGTCCCCCAATGACTCTCACAATTTTGTTCTGAATATGACATTTGTAGTTAGGGATGAGCTTGTCCTGAGTGGATAGAAGTTCCATTGAGGCAAGATAGATCCACCTTGCCAAAAAATAGCTATTTAAGACATGGAAGCCCAAACTGACATTGGGTAAGAGTTGGGTATTCTCATTTATTTCCTTCATAGAAAATACCAAAGCCAGAATATGCTGGTAATTCTGAGTGAACATCCTAGGTTATGAGCAATAGATTCCAGATTATCACATTCTCTAGATCTTAACACTAATTCTATCTTGACATGATCATTTGCATAGTTTCCCCTTGAAAATAGAAGGCTTATTGTATGGAATAAGTTTAAAACATACTATGTCAGATATACATTCACAGCATAAATTCACCCCAAAGAATTAAATTCACCATCAATGCAAAACAAAATGTTCCAGAAATTGAAAGGACAAAATACAGATATTGTTTGCCTCCAAGAAACATATATATAAATAACAGGGTACCCATTTCGGTTGAAGCAATGGAAATTGAGACAAAAATATACAACAACTGTACAGAGTAAAAAATAAAGTGAAATAGTAATTTATATCAAACCATCTGCCCTGGAAGATTTGGATTTATCAAAAGAGAGCAAGGAATATATTAATCTAAAAATATAAAAGTAAAAAATAAAATAAAACAATCATGCTGGCTTCTACATATGCTCCAAATAAAAGTGAAAAACATTATAATATATTGCAAATTAGCAGATATTTAAAAGTAATGCATTGTTTTCCCTTTTCTTTCTTTGCTTTCTTTTCGGCTTATGATTTTTTTGTACAATATTTTAATATTGTTAAATTTGCTTTGCCCAACTCTTTTTCCATTTTAAAAGGCATGATTATATGTGCAATGTATATTTGTGAAGAGATATCTATGTTTATTATTATGAATATTATATTCTAATTTAATGCATACATAGATAGATAGATAGATAGATAGATAGATAGATAGATAGATAGATAGACAGATAGACAGATAGACATAGATTATATAGATATAGATAATTAATGATTGAAAGAGAGAGGGTGATGATAGATAGATAGATAGATAGATAGATAGATAGATAGATAGATAGACAGACAGACAGACAGACAGACAGATACAGAGGTGGTATTCAGCAGGTTCTGACCAGTTCTACAGAACCGGTATCAGAAATTTTGAGTAGAACTGGCAAATTTTGAGGAGAACTCACAAATACCCCCTCTGACTGTTGATTTACAGTATCCTTCCCCTGCCATTGCCCACTAAGCCACGCCCACAGAGCCTGTAGTAAAAAAAAATTGAATCCCACCACTGGATGGATAGATAGATAGAAAGATAGATAGATAGATAGATAGATAGATAGACAGACAGATAAATAGAATGAACATTCCCCCTCCCCAGGGGAATATTTTCCCCCTAAAGGTGCACTTTAATACTGTCATTTTAGTATTTTTCAGTCTTTCAATATAGAAGATAATAGGACTGTCATCAGTGTTAAATATAACATGATTTTAACTGAGAGTCTTCTTGTTTTATTCCAAATAGTTTGATCCTTTATTGATTTGTTTTTAATACTGCTAATTCATATGGCATCACTCAGCTGATTGAAAGCCAGAATCATATAGAATCAACTGCCAATAATCCTAGTAGTGTAGTTCTCCCTTTCTCATCCTTCACAAAAAGAAACAATGAGATCATTATTCATATGAATGAAACATGAAATATTAGTACATTTGACTTTTCACTTATTCTCCTGTCCTAAGGGAATGTTAATGAACCAGGAAGTTACGTACAGTATTAATTGTGGTTATTTCATAATTACAGTGAGACAGGGAATACTTACCAATTTTGAATTCTTTGTATTGTTAAAATGTTTCAGAGCTCAACATTTGATTTGGCATCTTCCCAATCCATTTCTTTGAAAGAATTATCTATAGCACTGCCTGCCCTCTGTAATGAGGTTACTCCCACATTTAGGACATCCCCAACTCTGTTGATTTTTTTTTTGTATACAACTTTCTCTTTGTGCACGTTTGTGTGTGTCCATGTGTGTGTGTGCATGTTTGTGCATGCACACATGTATGCACTCAACCCCCCACCACACACATACAGTTTCTATTCATTGTGTACAGTATACAAAAAAATAAAATATCAAAGAGAAAATGTATGACAATGGAAGAAAACACAATTATGTCCTACAATTATGTTTCTATTTACCATCTCATACCTTTCCCTATCCCCATATAATGGATGTACCACTGTAGAAAATTGTAAAACAAATGGAAGTTTTCCAATTGCACCAATTATATTTATTCTTGAAAGAAGTTCCTTATGGTTTAATTAAACTATAGCAAGCCCAAGAGATTGAAGAGCCACCACCAGGGAGATGGATCCAAATGCTATGTGTGGGAATGGAAGGAATATGATCTTAAAAATATCTTTAAAACCTTAAGGTGCAGTCAGAACAATCTTGAACTAAACACACTCAAAGCTGTAGAGATGATAGTAGATTTTAGGAGATCCCCTTCTATTCTACCACCTCTTACACTACTGGATAACACAGATTCAACACAGAGGAGACCTTCAAGTTTCTAGGTTCTATCTCAGGATTTAAAATAGACACCTAACATCAAAAATGTCATCAAAAAGAACAATGAAGAGTGTTCTTCCTGCACCAATTCAGAAATCTCAGACTGTCCAAGGACCTGCTGATATAGTTCTAGAAAGGAATTATTGAATCTGTCATTTGTACCTCTATAACTGTCTGATTTGGCACAGCAACCAAACAAGACAGATACAGATTTCAATAGACAATTAGAACTGCAGAAAAAATAATTACAATCAGCCTGTCTTCCACTGACTATCTGTACAATGCACAAGCCATAAAGAAGGCTATGAAACTATCTACAGACTGCTTACATCCTGGACATAAACTGTTTCAACTTCTTCCCTCAAGATGATGCTATAGGACAGGGGTGTCAAGCTCAATTTCATTGAGGGCCACATCAGCATTATGGTTCTCCTCAAAGGGCCATTTTCATGTAAGATTATGATGGCTCACAGCGGCCAGATGGTCATGTCTGGGTAAACAGAGCTGGGTGGTCACAGCTGGGTTGCTGTGACTAGGTAGTTGTGGCTGGGTGGGCATGGCAGGATCAATGCCACTCATTGGGCACTGCTGATTTGGGTCAGCTAGGTAGGGATGGAACAAGTTGCACTGATAACTACATGGGGATAATTCAGTGTCCCACAAGCTCATCATTTCTTATGGCTATGTTACTTATTATCTTTCTCATCTGTCCTATTATGTATTTCCTTAGATTCTTATGAGTATAACTTGCTGTATCTCATGATTTATATTGACTGCTTTAGTATCCTATGACTATCATTGAGTGTTATATTTTTGATTTATGATTTTGGTAATTTATGATTATGACCATCACTTGTTGTTTGTGTGTACACTGAGAACTTATGCACTAGAGACAAATTTCAACAACATTAGCAACAGATATGTTGCTAAAGCACTCAGAATAATAAGAGGATCCCCATGGATTACGTTGGCTTCATTATGCACTAGTTCTAAGTTTCTGAATAATCTTCAGTGAATATATGATGAATTATATTCCTTCTTTCTTGCCTCTCATTAACTGTTTTTTAGTATTCAGATCAGGCCTTAATAGAATAACAAAGCATTTGGGTAGAAAGATGGAGCCCAGTAACCCTGCACTGGAAGATAATACAGAAAAGATCTCCACAGCCACCATATATTTCCCCTTTGTACTCAGATATGTTGGAATAAAGGATAACCACACACTGCAAAAACATAACAGGCTGAAGAAGATAAACTTGGTCTCATTAAAACTGTCTGGTAAATGCCGTGCTTGGAAAGCCACACAGAAACCAACAAAGGCAAGGAAAAGCAGGTACAGCAAGACAGAGTAAAACATGACAGTAGAGCCTTCATTACATCCAAGGATGATTTCATCTGCCACTAAGTTCATATCAGCATCTGGGTATGGGGGTGAGGTTACAAGCCATATAGCACAAATAGTGATTTGAATGAGGGAACAAGAAAAAACAATGTAATTATCTAATGGTTTCCCGAGCCATTGCCTCATCTTGGATCCTGGTACTGAAGCCATGAAAACTAAAATCACAATGATGGTTTTGGCCAATATACAAGAAATGGCTACTGAGAAGACAATCCCAAAAGCAGTTTGTCGCAAAAAACAAGTTACTTGTTCAGGTTTTCCAATGAATAATAAACTGCAAAGGAATGAGAGCATAAGGGAGATGAGAAGAAGGTAGGTGATATTCCGATTGTTGGCCTTGACTATGGGAGTGTCTTGGTATTTGATGAAGATCCCAAGCACCACAGTGGCAATGCAAGCAAAGACAATTGCTGTAATGGCCAAACTGATACCTAATGTGTCTTCATAAGACAAGTAAACTGTATGTTTTGGAAGACACGAGTCATGGTTGTTATTTGGATACTGTCCTTCTGGGCATGATGAACAATCATCCATATCTATAGAAATGAATGATGAAAAGATGAATGAACACATTCTTATTATTACAATATAGAAGATATTGTATTATCATTTTCAAAATAACAGAAAAGTAGATTCTGAGGGGTTGAAGGTTATTCATCTTGAAGATTCCTTAAAGTTGCCATGCTGGGTCAGTGGTTAGAATGTAGTATTTCAGCTAATTCTGCCAACTTCCAGGACTTCAATTCCTACTGGCTCAAGATTAACTCAGCCTTCAATCCTTTAGAGGTTGGTAAAATGAGGGCCCACATTGCTGGGAGCAATATGCTGATTTTGTAAACTGCTTAGAGGGGGCTATAAAGCACTATAAAGTGATATGTACAGTAAGTGCTAAGTCCTAAGAGGTCACTTAAAAGTGAACTCTCAGAGCACAATTTCATTTCTTAGTTACAGAACTGTAGTTAGCCTGGCTAATCTTTAAATAGAGGAGATGCATATTTATGGCAATATATATGATTGTATAGAGCAAAAGAGTTTTTCATTTGATGGAGAAAAACATCAGGCCTCTAATGAGAAAATAAGGGCAGAAATATATAGATAATGGTGGTTTTCAGAGAACAAGTAGACATTATTTCATAAATTTAAAATCTTTCTAGGCCTACTGTTTTACTTGCTTTAGTTTGGACAGTCTATGCCTTCCTCTTAGCATTTGTCTGGTTTTTATCAACATTAATTGGCTAGGTATCTTAAGGCTGAGATGTTAAGGTTCATTTTTCCTGGTAAGGTAATTAGGGGGAAGATAAAATATCTTCCTTTTTTTTACTCATCCCAATATCCTTGAATTATCTCTGACAGCATATAAAGTATACAGCGGTACATAAATACTGAATTTATTCTGCACAAGTTTTCATAGAAAGGTTAATTTTTATAAACTGAAGAAGAAACCTTACCTTTCTGACTTGTAATCATCCCTTCTGGACATTTATAACACTTATAGCAGCAAAATGGCTTTCCTTCTATTTTGGCCTTACTAGAACCAGGGTGACAATGGTCATTACACAGGGAGTGTGGTCTTTTCTGAATAAAGGGGATTAAAAAAAGAAATGTCAGGTGGGTAGTTTTGGCATGCTCAGGGGCATTGGCTTTACTCAGACACAGATATTCTGTATGCATTACCTGAGGAGAATGCCAGAATGATACATTTTCAGATGACTATGTTGATCACTGTCAACATAATGCTTAGATATCATGGCAAGCATTTACAGGGTTTTGTACATCTTGAATGTAATGTAAGATATCTACTAAGCAATGAGTTGTATGAAACAGACAGGAAATTGGGTTCAATTAAACCATATGTTGTCACTTGTCAAAGGCAATAGCCACATTCTTCTTAATAACAAGCTCAGCTCCTTGACAATAGAATGGAAGGATTTTACTATTGTCCTCCAGGATACTTTTTTTACCAACCTATCCTAAATCTTGGAGTTTTTACTTTGCTATTCCAGTTCTCAGTAAGCCTTGTAATTACATATCACACCTTAGAGCAATTTCAATCAAAAGATCACTTCCATTTCTGAATAGGGCTATTGAAGTTGTAATAGAAACAGTAGATCATTTCCAGGATTACAGGAAGTCTTTGACCTAAAACCAATCACTTAATGATAATTTTAACTTATGATGGACTTTTAAAAAGCTACTTATGACCCAAGTGTGCCCAACCGATTCAGTGAGTATGCGTTTTGCGCATGCATCCAGTATTTAGGAAAGTCCTTCTGCTGCAGCTCTGGTGAGTAAAACAGCTGATGATCAGCTGTGCTCAAAAACAAGAAAATAAACACAGAAAAAGGACAGGGGTGGGTGGAGCCAAATGAACACCAGAACTACCAGTTTCCCTAAATCAGTCTGAACCGATAGAATAGCACCCCTGCTTATGACTGTGCTCAAAGTTATTACATCTGCCCCCCTCTACAGTCACAGATTTTATTTTTGGCCCTCCTACAGCCAGTTGCAGCATCCTATGGTCACATGATCAAAATTTTGGTATTCTTTTTCTACTAGTTTCTAAAGTTTTATGTAGATTTCTAATAAAATATGCCTGTTGGGTGTTTTGTATTTGCTTAACAACCACATGGCTTGCTTTAATATTTCATCAACATGCTTTACTTCCATTGTAAAATGTCATTAAATCAAATCTGTTTGTATGGTGCATTTTCTTATGAATACAAGGATTTACTACCAAAATTCCAGACCCAATAGTAAGTCAAAAATGAACTGTATTTGGTATGTAAATTAAATTATCTGTGCAAAATAGAGCAAATATCTGGTTAAATTTTCTAGTCTGTACAGTTGGGTCCTTTAGAATGTTGGCCAATTTTGAGGAGAAAGACAAAAGCAGCATCTTCTTCTGAACTTATTCAGAAGGCATCATAATATCATTTATTTGCATACTGAACTATGGAGCATATCCCAATTCACAATGTAAATACAATACCCAAATAAGTCTATACTGCTTTAACAGAAGAAAATGTCACATTTTTGTATATTCAGAATGTAGTTTAAACCTTTCCCAAATCTGTGCAAAATATATACCTGGTTAAACCTTATAGGCCATTCAATGGAGTTTTCATGAATGTTGAGTGAAGAGAAAGACTTAGGTTCTATCCATCCAACTTTGAATTTTGTAAATGTGTTATTTGCATAGGTGACCCAATTGAAAATATCAAAGCCAGTGATTATATGCCCTTTGTCATCAAAGGAGATATTTTCTCCAGCACTGTTTATAAAGGATGTACTTCTTATAAATTTGTGGAGCTAAATTGGAGAAAGAGAATTATTCTGGGAGAAACTTCATAATAATCCTAACATACTTTAAAACTAAGATGAATAATTTTGAAGATAAGATGAATAATAATGAAAATCAACTGAAGAATGGAAAAAGAGAAGGAAAAATCATTGAAGTCAGTTACCTAGACAGGGTAGTGACACCAACTGAAATGTTTTGTAGATATATTTGGAAGACTAATTACTTTTTTTCTTTTTTGGTAAAAGTTTTATTGATTTTAACGACAGACAAAAAACATGTTTGAGGAGACATAAAGACATAAAACATAACATAAAAAGATCATTCTTCATAAATTTACAGTGTATCGGTTGGTTTACCACTCCCTTTTGTGCATCCATTTCATAGTCATCAAAATAATTATATTACATAATAACTCACATTATCAATCATCAATAAAATATCCCAATATCATTATTAAACAATAATTTGACTATAATTTAACTAATTCATACTTAAGCAAGATAGCTATAATTAAGTTAAATTATTTTATAACAAATCATAGAATCATACCAAATCTATCTTAATAAAATATTCTTAAAAATTATCAAAACCAAGAAAAATTATATATTCATTATTTCCTAAATTTCTAAATATTCTATTATTATATTGTATTATCTAACCATTGATAAAAAAGATCCCAAACTTCATAAAATTGTTTATCTTCTTGTTCTCTAATTTCAAATGTCAATCTACTCATTTCAGCACATTCCAATATTTTCTTAATAATTTCTTGGAAGACTAATTACTTTTAATGTACTAGAAACTGTTCTGGTTTAGTTTAATTTAGTTTATTGTCATTGCACCTCTTACAATGAAATCAAACACTATCTTCAGTGCATATCATAAGCATGAAAATAAATACAAACACACATCTTTCACATGCCTCACATTGAACTGAAAACCCCCAACTCTGCACCAACATTGCACTATTCAGTAGAATTCAAAAGAGCTACTGCCCTGGGATAGAAATAGTTTTTCAGCCTATTTGTGCTTGTTTTTATTATTCTGTACCATCTGCCAGATGGTAATAGTTCAAAAAAAGGTTGCTCAGGATGAGATATATCTTTGAGAAAGTTTTGAACTTTTTTAAGGCAGCAGGAGCTAAGATCTTCCAAAGAGGGAAGAGGGCAACCAATGATTTTCTTGGCAATGACGTTAACCCTCTGGAGTGCTTTCCTATCTGCCACTGTGCAATTGGCAAACCATACAGAGGTGCAGTAAGTTAAGATACTCTCTATGGTGCAGCAGTAGAAGTGTGCTGTCTTTCCCTCTTCTTTAGGGTTTATAACATGTAACCAAAATGAGCTATTTTTCATCCAGTTTTTACAATGGAAACTTTACAATTCAAAACTAATACTATATTGATAGAGAATGGTTATAATAGTTTAACAAACAAAATATTTAAAAGTATTATGATAAACATTACATTTTTCTTCTTTTATATTTTTTTCCTGATGCTTCTGGGAAACTCTTTGTCCCTATATCTTTTCTTCCCATATTTAACTATCTACACTATCTCCTTCCTGCTAGAGCAGGGTGGTAGACTAGAAAACCTCCAAGATAATTTCCAACTTTATTATTCTGTTTTTGCTCAACCTTGCTTTGGAAGATACCTGCCAGGCTTTTTCTTGTCTCATGTTTTTCATCTTTGCTCTTTCTTTTGATGTGGAAGAAGTCATTGCATGCAAAGCATGTGCCATAATGTAAACCGCATTGTAGATGCTATAGCTGTGACCAGATAGGTTTCTGTCAAACAGGGTCACAGGTAGACTTTCCAGTTTTTCCTCTCCAGTGCAAATCTGTACCCCTCTCCTTTTTAGAATAGAATTTGGGAAATCACAATTAAATGCATCTTGCCAGAAGATTCTGATAAAGCCATCTTTATTTTCTGAAAGGGGGTTTCTTTTGTTGAGAAATTTTTGGAATCCCTGAGGGTAATTTGTATGAACAGCAAATGAGAATGCTCCATGGAAAAAATGTATATCCCAATCTCTTTGAAATCTAGAAGAAGCAAAATCCATCTGGGCAGTCATAATCAACACTCGGCTTTCCATTTTTACATCATAAAATTTCAAGAATTGGAAAAATATTCTTAGGATCCAAACAGTTTCTATTTCACCTTGTATAATAACAGTATTGACAGTACTTCCTATGACAATGCGTGAAGTTGCAAACCATGCCATTCCATTTTCAGCAATGTTACTGGAAAAAGTTATTCTGGGCATTGTTTCTAAGAAGTCCACACAGACACCCTTCTGAGAATATAAGGGAAGGATATGCTGTACAAAAAAATCTCCATTGTCATCATTATAAACAATCACACCAATCCAGGTCCATTTCAAATGCAGTAGTAACTCAACAATCCCCAAATAGTGGTGGATCAAATTGGGAAACATCTGGTGAAAATAATCTTCTTTGGTTTTGTCATTTATTGTTAGAGAAGACCCGTATAAGATCTTGGGGGAAAAACATGGGAGGAGGACAGACAAAATCAAAATGAATCTTCTCATAAGTTTAGTAAAAAGACAAACTATTATAAATGGTTTCATTTTTTCTATTTCATAGTTTCTCTTATATATTTTTCTAAAAACTTAATATTGCCTATGACAAATTTCCACAGATACTTCAAGAAATAGGATGTATTCTTAAGACCTTTGGCTTTCAAACAGCATTGACTACAATTTTATGCATAAATTTGGACTTTCTAAAGTTTTTTTCAAAAACTCCCAATTAATGTTTCTCAGACAAATATAGAATTTATGTTGACATATAGATGGACTGTTGCAAATTGTCCTTCCTTAACAAAGTTAAATTACCATTGGCTCCACCCCCCCAAAAAGGTAGTTGCAACTCAGTTCTATAATTCAGATGGTATCACTCCATCTGGGGTCACATGTCTGCATTGAAGACATTGGGCAACCAATTCATTTTTATAGCTGATTGTAGTTGTCCATATTCACATGACACAAGTTACAATGTTACTTGCAGGAAACTGATTGACCCAACTGAACTTACACTTGTTGTGACTTAGGACAAAAAATATCCAGGATCCGCTACAGTCACAAACTGAGGATTACTTGTATTCTAATTTACTATAAATATGAAAACATGTGTCAGATTTTTCAGTACCTGTAGATTGATCAACTACTTTTTCAATGTTTCAGAAACACATCATCAATCCACTAATAAAATTTCCATTCTCTATCTCCCATTTACAAAAATACCTTAACTACAATGACACTCAATCTTTCAAACCATTTTTTACCTGTGGAATCTTGTAGGGGCTCAAGATGTTTGTCATGTGGAGTGAGGCTTCAGAAGTAGGTCCCCCAATGACTCCCATAATCCTATTCTGAATATCACATTTGTAGTTAGGGATGAATTTGTCCTGAGTGGTTAGAAGTTCCACTGAAGCAAGATAGGTCCACTTTGCCAAAAAATAGCTGTTTAAGATATGGAAACCCAAACTGACATTGGGTAAGAGTTGAGTATTCTCATTGAGTTCCTTCACAGCAAATACCAAGGCCAGGATGTGCTGGTAATTCTGAGTGAACATTCTACGTTATGAACAATAGATCTTATTACTAATTCTATCTTGACACCATCATTTTCATAACTGGCTTAAAAATAAGAGACTAACTGTATGGAATATATATGAAACATACTATGTAAGAAATACAAGCCAATGGATGAAATTCATCATAAAAATATAACAAAATGTTCCAAATATGAAAAGACTAAACACAGATATTATTTTTCTTCATGTGTAAAACAATTGGACACAGTCTTCTGTTAAAGCAGGAGAAATTGAGATAAGAATATATAACTGCTGTACAGAGTTTTTAAAGAGTAAAATAGCAAATTTATATGAAACTACCTATCTGGAAAGACTTGGATTAATTGAAAGAGAGCAAAGAGGATATCAATCTTTTAAAAAAGGAAAAGGAAAAAAGATAAGATCATGCTGACTTCTACATGTGATTCAAATAAAAATGAAGAAGAGTTTTAGAATATACTGCAAATCAGCAGATATTAAAAAGGGAGAACCAAAAATATTATATTTTGCTTTCTCTTTTCTTTTTGCATTCTTTCTGCTTATTAGGTTGTTTATTTTAATATTGTAAACTTGCTTTGCCCAACTCATTTTCCCTATTAATATATAATATACAAGATAAAAGATATCTGTATTTTTGATTATGTTCATTATATTCTAACTTTATATACATATATACAGGAAAAGTTTAGATTAGATGAGAGAGAGAGAGAGAGAAAAAGAAAGATATACCGTTTTTACCCAGATAAAAATATTTCTCCTAGAGTTGCATTTAGTATATTTTTCTTTAGTGGTTTTCAGTCTTTTGAACTAGAAGATAATTTTTATATTATATGTGATTATGTCTAAAATTCATGCTAGGAGATGATAACAGGAAGTTTCTGAATGTTGAAGATATTGTCATACCTTTGCAATTTTCAAGCAAAATAAAAAATAGAAGTTTTTTTATATTGCAAAGTACTAAATAAAATCTGCCATCTTCTTCTCTTTTTTTATCTAATTTGGAGCTCTGGATTAAACTCCTACATGAGTGTTACTACTGTGAAATCTATCAATCTAGACATATAAAAGAGGTATTTTATTTTTCAGCCTAAGCTACTTACAAAAGGCCATCAAAAGTTTCATCAGAAGGTGGTTTCTGTAATGTTACTGGACTTGAGAAAATGTAGACTTGAGAGGTAATGCTAGCGATGATAAAATCCCCAGGCTGGTAATACTTGTGGACAATAGGCAGAGGTGCCTTAATACGACATTTAGACAGAGGAATCTTTCTCTGACCATAAAGTAAAACTGCTAGGACTATCATGAGTGCCAAATATAACATGATGTTAACTGAAAAGTCTTCCTGCTTTATTCCATTTAGTCTAACCCCTCATTGATTTTTTTTTAAATATTGGTAAATCACTCAGCTGATTAAAAGCCAGAACCATATAGGATCAACTACCAATAAACTTAGTAGTGTAGTTTTGCCTGTCTCATCTCTCATGAAAGGGAACATGAGATCATTGTTCATAGCAAAACAATGAGATGTTAGAATACTTGATTGTCCTTTTTATCCTCCTATCTTGAGGGAATGTTCATGAACCAGGAAGATTGTGTATGTCATAAATTATGGTTACTGCATAATTGCAGTGTGATGGGGGATTATTTACAAATTTTGAGTGCCATTTCTCATGAAAAGTTTCAAAACTCCACATGTTGATGTTTATATCACCTCAACTGACATCTTCTCAATCTAACCTCTTTTAATGATTTTAACAGCAAACAATAGGCCAAAGAAAGAAGCACAAGGTGTATTATGACTCACAACAAAATAAAACCAGGACAAATGGAAATGAAATAAAGAACAAAAGATCTACCACTTTGTAGAATAAACAACATTTCCATTTGCAATACTAAGCAAAATTTGATGAGTTTTAATATAGAACAATTTTCAAATTTTTAATACGTGGGTAATCTCAGCTTTCCTGGATTAAATATTATGTATCTGATTTATCAAAGTCATATAAAATATGTGAAATTGTTCATGTTTAATTCCCCATTTCAGTAATAACTATGGTCTTATAAGAGAAACAGGGCATATACATGCCACAAAATGTTTTTAAAAGGAAAAAAATATCTGGTCTTCATAATATTTACTATTTTTCACCATGTGCTATTGTGAGAAGATGAAGACTGACTTCATAATCAAGTGGGAAATTATTCTGAGCTACTATCACAACACTGATGAACTTACATGAAGGAAAAATATCCTTGCTTTTCTATGCTGGTTTTAATGTTTGGGGACATACCCTGGATCAAGGATTAGTAGAATGTAAATATGGTCTGTTTGCATGCCTAATAACTCCCATGATTCAAGGTAGCTTGGTTAAAAGCAGAGCAAACATCAATGAGATTACCAGGAATTTGTCAGTGTAATTTTAATATTGAGGTAATTTTTCCTCAAAGCTCCTACAGTTCACCATATTTATATATTCTCCATATTATTACATAAAACCATTTAGAAGGAAGGAAAAAGATGAAAATATTATTTCAATGGAATAGAAGGTTCATTGTTTATATTGCATTTCTTAAAGTAAGGGTAGATATCCCTGAGAACATATTTTTTTCACCGGTTTCTTTGATGGTCCAAAGTAGGAGAAATTAATAACTGTCTAAAGCATTCAAAAGAAAGAAGAGATTTCCCATGACTTGCAATGGTTTCATGCTGGATCAGTTACACTTTTTAAATGGTCTTTGGTGAATGTATCTTTCATAGAACTAGTCATGGAATTATATTTCTTCTTTCTTGCCTCTCATTAACTGTTTTTTAGTATTCAGATCAGGCCTTAGTAGAATGACAAAGCATTTGGAGAAAAAGATGCAGCCCAGTAACCCTGAACTGGAAGATAATATGGAAAAGATCTCCACAGCCACCATATATTTTCCCTTGGTGCTCAAATATGTTGGAAAAAATGACAACCAAACATTGCAGAAACACAACAGGCTGAAAAAGATAAACTTGGTCTCATTAAAACTGTCTGGTAAATGCCGTGCTTGGAAAGCCACACAGAAACCAACAATGGCAAGGAAAAGCAGGTACAGCAAGACAGAGTAAAACATGACAATAGAGTTTCATTACATCCCAGGATGATTTCTTCTGCCACTAAGTTAATATCATCATCTGGATATGGGGATGATGTTACAAGCCATATAGCACAAATAGTGATTTGAATGAGGGAACAAAAAACAACAGTGTAATTATCCAATGGTTTGCCTAGCAATTGCCACATCTGTGTACCTGTATTGAAGCCATGAAAACTAAAATCACAATGATGTTTTGGCCAATATACAAGAAATGGCTAATGAGAAAACAATCCCAAAAGCAGTTTGTCACAATAGGCAAGTTACCTTTTCAGGTTTTCCAATGAACAACAATCTACAAAGAAATGAGAGCACAAGGGCGATGAGAAGAAGGTAGGTGATATTCTGGTTTTGACTATGGGAGTGTCCTGGTATTTGATGAAGATCCCAAGCACCACAGTGGCAATGCAAGCAAAGACAATTGCTGTAATGGCCAAACTGATACCTATTGTGTCTTCATAAGACAAGAAAACTATCTGCTTTGAAAGGCATGAATCATGGTTGTTATTTGGATACTGTCCTTCTGGGCATGGCAAACAATCATCCATATCTGTGAAAAAGAATGAATGAATGAACTAATGAATTGATAAATTACTATTATTATAACGTAGAAGATACCATATTAATAAAAACATATGTAATGTTGAAAGAAATAATAATGTAGTACAATAAGCTCTGGTTAATACTTCAATTGGAGGCTCCCTGAGTGTTTTGAAATTATTAGATATGGTAAGGAACTTAACTAGGATTAGTTAGTTAGTTAGTCTACTTTATTATCATTGCACCTCATGCAACAAAATCAAACACCATCTTCAGTGCACATCATGACCATGACCATGACCATGAAAATAGACACAAACACACATCCTTCACTCTTCACACATTGAACTGAAAACCCCCAGCACAAACACTGTACTATACAAAATTTTATGCAGAATTCAAAAGAGCTACTGCCCTGGGATAGAATCTATTTTTCAGCCTATTTGTCCTTGTTTTTATTATTCTGTACCATCTGCAGTTAATAAGGGGGAGTGTTTCCCAAGATGAGATGGATCTTTGAGAATGTTTTGAACTTTCTTAAGGCAGCGGGAGCTATAAAGCTCTTCCAAAGAGGGGAGAGAGCAACCAATGATCTTCTGGGCAATGACATTAACCCTCTGGAGTACTTTCCTATTTGCCATTGTGCAATTGGCAAACCATACAGAGGTCAGTAAGTTCAAATACTCTCTATGGTGCAGCAGTAGAAGGTCACCAGCAGTTTTTCATTCAGTTGTTTTCTGAGAAGCCTCAGGTAGTCTAATCTCTGCTGAGCCCTTTTGACCAGTGCTGCAATGTTAGCACCCCAGGTCAGGTCCTCTTTTATGGTAACATAATTAACTGTTTGATTAATCTACTAATGTATACAAATTAGAAAATGCATCTTTACTGGATAGAGCAGCACAATTTTTGACTGGTTAGGGAAGCACGTGCCTTCAGTTAGGAAGTTAGGGCAGAACTTATAAGGCAATGCTGATTTTAAGAGAATGAGTCGATAATATTTCAAGAATGTAATTTCTGTCTAGAGCTAATGTTAAACTTCCTTTATTTGGCAGCGTCCATGCCTTCTTCCTGCCATTTGTCTGGTTTTTAATCAGCATTAATTGGCTGGATGTCTTGTGGCTGGGATTACAAGATTCATTGTTCCTGGGAAGGTAATTAGGGAGGAAATAAAATACTTTCCTTCATTTCAGTCATCCCAGCATAATTAAATTATCTCTGACATCACATAATATATACACTGAATTTATCCCACACAGGTTTTCATGGAATGGTTAATATTTTTAAATTAAAGAAACCTTACCTTTCTGACTTGTAATCTTCCCTTTTGGACATATAAAAAACACTTATAGCAGCAAAAGGGTCTTTCTTCTATTTTGGCCCTACTAAAACCAGAATGGCATTTGTCATTACACAGGGAATGAGGTCGTTTCTAAGTGCAGAAGATGAAAAATAAAGGGATCAGTTTGGTAGTTTTGCCATGCATTGATCTAACTGAATACAGAACCATTTTCTAAATGCATTAGAACAGAACAGAACAGAATAGAATTCTTTATTGGCCAAGTGTGGGACATACAAGGAATTTGTCTTGATGCAAATGCTCTTGGTGTACGTACATAAAAGAAAAAATACATTAATTAAGAGTCAAGAATCAAAAGGTACAACACTTAATAATAGTCATAGGGTACAATAAGAAATCAAATCATATTAAGAAGTCAATATAGATCAAAGTTACAGTATTACAGTCACAAGTTATTTGAAGGAAACTCAGAATGAGACATTTTCATATGACTATAGTATTTATCGGTGTCTGTATGGTTTTTCATTCTCATGGCAAGGGTACTGTACATCTTGGATAAAATAAAATATATCTAAAAAACCATGAATTGAAGTGCAGTAGACAGGGATTTAGGTTCAATTTATACATTGGTTACTTATTTGAGTCAGTAATCTCATTCTACTTAATATGAAGCTCAGTTTTTCAGAATAGCACAAAAATATTTTATGATTGTTCTCCATTTTTTTATACCAACCTAGCCTAATCCCTGAAGTTCTCACATACATCTACTCCAATTCTCAATTAGCATTTTAATTATATACACTAACACTTCAGAACAATTTCAATTCAAACATGACTTCACTATCTGAATAGGGCTATTGTCATTACAGTAGAAACAGTAGGTCTTCTGCCAGAATACAGAGTTCTTGACTTAAACTGGTGACTTGATGGCCATTTTAAGTTATGATGGACTTTTTAAAAGCTACTTATAACTGTCATGTAAGTTATTAGAGTCACATGAATCTATTTTGGGTGATTTGGGGGTGATTAGCAACCAGTTGTAGCATCCTCTGATTACATGACCAAATTTGTACCTTTTTCATTGGTTTCTGATGGTTCTTTTATGTTCTTTTTCTGGTAAAAATGCCTTTGGACATGTTGTATCAAATCAAATGTTTATTGTCAATGCACAACAAATTGAAAAGTTTGAGTTTTTTTTTTAAAAATATGAAAATTAAACAGCATTTGATTTATGATGACATTGACATGCTTTACTTCCATTATAAAAATGGTCATAAAATCAAATCTGGTCATGGGATGCCTCTTCTTAAAATTAATATTAAAATCCAGGCCTATTGTGATTGTAATTGAGGACTATCTGTAATTAGAGTGTGGATTAAATCATCCTAAAATATATGCAAAATACTATGTATAACCTTCTAGGCTATACAACAGAGTCCCTTAAAATGTTGGCCAGTTTTGGTGAGAAAGACTTAAGCAGCATAATACTCATCTTCTGAAATTGTTCAGAAGATTGTCAATATGCTGTCAACTAATTGCACATTAAAGTAGAGAGCACATCCCAATTCAAAATGCAAATGCAATTACCTGAGTAATTACAACATTGCTGCAATTGAAGAAAAAGGTCACATTTTTGACTATTTGAATATAGATTAAACTGTTTCCAAATCTGGACCAAATAAATACCTGGTTAAATCTTTTTTTTTTTGAAACAAATTAATTTTAATTAATTAATTTTAAAGACAAACAACACATCATTAACCATTAAGTACATAAAACCTCTTAACATTATAAATTTTTACAAGTCGGATAAAACATTATTTTTATACAACATAATTCTAATTTATCCCATTTCCATATGGACACATAAATATCTTTCAGCAAATTTCTCATTATTTCTCTTTACTCCTATTCAATTTCATTTCTCTTCCATATTTATCCATTTTATAGTCATCATATTCATTTCTTTCTGACTTGTTTACAATTATTCTCATCTAACTTCCTCCAAGGTTTTATTGATTCTTTTTTTTTTTTTAAACAAATTTTATTAATTTTACAGAAGACACAATACACAAACATACAAAACACAAAACATAAACAAAACTAAAAGATCTTTTCTGAAGGTTGTCTGATCCCGGGTTAAAACTCTTCACATAGACACAAATTCAAACATCATATTCATCCCATATATCCTTCCATATCTTATCATCATTTTATTTTTTTATATATATATATAAAAACCATTTTTATCAATTTTATAAAAACAATGCACAAAGAATCAAGGCATAACAGCTTATAAATTCTTTTCTAGGAAAAAATAATAATAAAAAACCAATAAAGCATAACAATTCCAATTTATAGTATCAATACTTTATCTATTTAACTTCATATCTTATCCCTACTTCTCCTTTTCATCCAAATTATTTCTTATTAATTAAAATTTTATTGCCTTTTATCAATATACAAAATCCAAAAAAAAAAAAAACCATAACAAAACCTTTATATATCCTTCCATATCTTATTACCATTTTCAATAACATTCTTTGTCTGTTCTATTTCCAACTATCCATTCATCTTTTTTCTTTTACTATACTTCTCCTATACACCAATTGGAGTAACGTCTATAACTCATTACCCTAACTTAAAAGTACTTCGTATAACAATTTTTCTTGGGATTCTGTTTAAAAGATTCTAAAATTACACAATGAATTTTATACTCTAAATACACATCTAAAAACACAAACTTATGTACCCTCCAGAATCCCTCTTTTATCCTAAATTAAATTCACCCATTGTCTCTAAATAAACTTTTTTTCTTTAGATCTTGCTTCCCCCCATTAAGGCTTCTCCTCCCCCCCCTTTCTCTCTTGCTTATTCTTCTCCTTGCCCTTTTTACCCCTTTGTTCTTTCTCCTCGCTTTTCTTACTCCTTTTCCTTTGCTTTCTAACCTTGCCTCCACCTTTTCGCTCATTTTTCTCTTTTTTAGTTGTTTTTATAATTCTTAAAATCCCCTTTTTCTTATCCTTTTTCTCCTCCTCTCCGGAAGGGACCCATTGTTCATCAAAGATGGCTTCTTCTTCCTCTTCTTCCTTGTCCCAGTCCTTCTGCTGCATAATCAACTTTTCATAAGTACATAACGCCATTTCTAAGAATTGAAACAAAGCGCCCGAAGTATCTTCCTTTTTATATTTTTGATATTCAGTCTTTAGTTCATCCACAAACGATGCCATTATGAAAAGAGAAACTTTTCCCAAAACAACCACAAGTATTTTTAATCAAAAACAATTAAAAAAAAGTTCCAAAAGTTAATACTTTTCTTCCTTCTTCTCTTTCTCTTTCTGGGGTTAATGTTTAATCAAAGAGGTCCAATTACCATATATCTTTCTTTGGGATTCTAGGCAATCTCCTCCTTTTTCAGCTTCTGCTCCAATTTTTTTTTCCTCTCCCTTCCCACTTGCAATGTCAATTTTAAATAATCAGAAATCCATACCTCCAACAAGGGTTTTCCAATTTCTTAAATTTTTCAATGTCCAAGAATCCTTTTGTCCCTTAGCTTCAACTCTCAAAACAATTCACTTTCAATGTCCAATATATCCAAACATTTCTGCTGTTTCCATGGGGTGGGAGAGTGAAGAAAAAACAAAAGTTCCCTTTAACAGCTTCTCCGCCGCTTTCGCTCTTCTTAGGGATACAATGTATCCTCCAGCAATTCAAACAGCTCAGTTCCAGGCAATTTAAAGGATGTTACTTGACCCGGCTCAGACAAAACTTTCACTCTTCACATTTCCTCCAGCACAATCTTACCCGGTTGTTGGCTTCTTCGTGGCGGCCATTGCTGACCGCCGCTCCACCGCCTTGGGAAAAAGGGGTTTTTCCAGAGAAGGGGGGGGTCTGCGACACCCCCACCTCCCTGTCCGACTCCCCTCTCTCTTCAGCTGTCCCTACAGGGCAGCCATATCCCCCTGACCCATCTGGATCGGGGGTACCTCGACGGCTAGCACAGCAGGAATCGCGAGCTGTCGCGAATTCCTGCTGCCCCGAAGCCACGCGAAACCGGAAGCCCCTTTAAATCTTATAGGCCATACAATGGAGTCTTCATGAATGTTGAGTGATTTGGAAAAGAAAGAGTTTGGGTCTAGCCATCCAACTTTGACTTTTGTATATGTGTTATTTTCATAGGTGACCCAGTTGAAAATATCAAATCCAGCAATTATATGTCCTTTGTCATCAAAGGAAATATTTTCTCCAGCACTATTTATTAATGAGGTATTTCTTATGAACTTGTGGAGCTAAATTGGAGAGAGAGAAAACGATTCTAGGAGTATCTTCATAATAACCTAAGACCTGTTAAAACTAAGATGAATGATTCTGAGGAGGGAAATCTACTAAAGCAGAGGAAGGAGAAATCATTCAAATGAGTTTTTTGGGCAGAGTACTGATATCATACCTGAGAGGTGTGGGAGACATATTTGGGAGATGAATTACTTTTAATTTACTACAAACTGTTCTGTTCAAGTGTGCTGTGTGTCAAGTCTGAAATTGACACTGTGTTTCTTCCTTCCTCGTGGTTTGAAACATGCTACCAAAATGAGCTATTTTGTATATGATTTTGGAAGTGTAAGCAACAAATAAAAATAATAACATATTGATAGAGAAAGTTTTCATGGTGTTAATAGAAACACATATATAAAATATACTCAAAATAAAACAAAATAAAAAGATTATATATCTGCAAATGTCATCTCCTTCATTGTCATGACAAAGTGGCTTGCACAGCTCAAAGAAGCTTTGAGCTAAAGCATTCAGGACAGATCACACAGAGTTCTGACAAAATATGGTCCATTGGAGAAAGAATGTCAACCCACTCTAGTATCCTTGCTAAGAAAACCCCATGGACCATATCAAAAGGCTAAAAGATATGACACTGGAAAATAAGCTCTTCAGGCTGGAAAGTGTCCAATATGCTATGGGGGAAGACTTGAGAGCAATTGCAAGTAGATCCATAAAGTGTAAAGAGGCTGGATTAAAGCTGAAAGGACACTCAGTTGTGGACATGTCTGGTGGTGAAATGAAAGTCGGATGCTGTACCGAACAATTTTGTATAGAAAGCTGCAATGTAAGATCTGAATCAATGTAAGTTGCATGTGGTCAAGCATGAGATTGTAAAATTGAATATCAACATCTCGAGAATCAGTGAACTAAAGTGGAAGGGAATCAGCTAATATACTTTTGAGTATAGTGTGGAGGTGTTAACTAGATTTATAGGATTGGATCTGGTAGACAAGTATTATGGATGAGATTCATAACAATGTACAGCGGGCAGCAACTAAAGCCATCCCTAGGAAAAAGAAATGAAATGAAACACAGTGGCCATATAAATAACTGAGGAAAGAAGAAAAGGTAAAGGAGAATGGGAAATATATACCCAACTGAATGCAGATTTCCAGGACAAAGCACAATTAGATAAGAATGTCTTCTTAAATGAACAATGCAAAGGAATAGAAGACAAAATAATGGGAAAGATTAGAGATCTCTTCTAAAGAAATTAGAGATATAAAGGGAACATTTCCTGCAAAGATGGCACTATAAAAGCAAAAATGGGACTTAACAGAAGCAGAAGGGATGAAGAAGATATGGCAATAATATACAAAACAACTATACTGTACCAGAAATATTTTAATGTCCCTGATAACCACATTAGTGTGATTGCTGGCCTCAAGCCAGACAGTCTCTATTGTGAAGTCTAGTGGGCCTTAGAAAGCATTACCAACAACAAAGCTAGCTGAGGTTACCGGATTCTAGCTGAGCTCTTTAAAATCTTAAAAGATGCTGCTGATGACAAGAGTGGAAAGGTTAACGTGAAACTCATCATTAAAAAAAAAAATTAAGATTATGGCATCTGGTTCCATCATTTTCTGGCAAATAGATTGGGGAAAAATGAAAGACAGATTTTATTTACTTGGGCTCCAAGATCACTGCAGATGGTGACATGAAATTAAAAGGCTTTGCTTTTTGGGAGAAAAGCTATGGCAAAACTAAACAACATATTAAAATGCACAGACAAGGGGTTCCCAAACTTGGCAACTTTAAAACTTGTGGACTTCAACTCCCAGAATTCTCCAGCCAGCTATTTTGGCTGGAGAATATTGGGTGTTGAAGTCCACAAGTCTTAAAGTTGCCAAGTTTGGAGACCTCTGGTCTATATAGCCAAAGCTATTGTTCTCCTATGTATCTCTCTGAGTGTTGCAGCATGAAAGAATCGATCAAAAATCAAATAATGGAAATCAACTGTGGCTGTCCTTTGGAAGGTCAGATAATGAAACTGAAGTTCAAATGCATTGGCCACCAAACAAGAGGTGAAAAGTCATTGCAAAAAGACCTTGATGATGGGAAAGATTGAAGACAAAAGAAGAGGATGGCATGGAATGAAATGAAATAGATCGATAGTGTCGGCAATGTTGTGTGCATTGGTTTTGTTGGACTCTGGGAGATAGATAGATGACTTTTATCTCAACATACGCCCATATTAAAATAATCACAATGATTTTTGTAATCCCCAATTATAACTTCAAAAAAGGCAACTATGATCTTATAGACAATGATCTCTCATCCCTTGATTGGCAATTTCTATTCACTGGATGCAATAGTGTTGAAGACCATTACAACATATTTTTACTTGAAATAAAAAGAGTCATCAAACTATATGTACCAATAACAACTCCCAAAACAAAAACAAAAAAAAAAAACCAGATTACCCATAATAATAAGACACTTCAATCCAAAAAGAGATCACACTGGTGGGAAAACAAATCTGGCCACATTGCCAACTTCAAAAGCTGACAAAAATTTATGCCAACAGATAAAGACTGAGTGCACCAATTATCACATTAAACAAGAGGAAAACCTTCTACACACCAATTCCACCCACACTTTTTACAATTTTGTAAACAACAAACTTAAAGACTCAATGTCCATCCCACCCCTGATAGGACCTAATGGTAAAGACTGCAATGATGACACCATTAAAGCCAACTTCTTTAACACATTCTTTGGCTCAGTATTTGTAAACAGCAATGGATCATGCCCAGTATTTTCTAGCTGAACCACAGAAGACTACAATGATCTAATACATATGGATTTTACAGAAGACAATGATGAAAAAGCACTATGCAATCTAAAATCATTTCTATCTATTGGACCTGATGGAACATGTGCCTTCTTTTAAAAAAGCTAAAAAAGCTTTAAGCATAATCTTTTCAAAATCTTTCAGGACCAGCTCCTTGCCAAAATTATGGTCACAAGCCACCATCATCTCCATCTTCAAAAAGGGAGCCAGCCTAGTTGGAAATTAAACATCAATCTCTTTATGCTGCATCACCTGTAAAGTCATGGAATCAATTATTAACCAATCTATTATCCTTCACTTAGAAACAAACAACCTACTCTTTAATAAACAATTTGGTTTCAGAAAAAAACTATCCTGTAATCTGTAACTCTTAAACTGCAAAAACATATGGACTACACAACTCGATCAGGGCAAAGTAATAGATGCAATCTACATAGACTTCTGTAAAGCCTTTGATTCAGTAGTACACGACAAACTACTCCTAAAACTAAAATCTTATGGAATCTCTGGAAACCTACATAACTAGACAGAAGCATTCCTGTCAAACAGACAACAAATGGTCAAAATTGAGAGTCCTATCAAATTCTGTACCTGTCAATAGTGGTGTCCCCCAAGGCAGTGTTCTAGGACCAACTCTCTTCATATTCTACATAAATGACCTCTGTGATCATATTAAGAGCAACTGTGCTCTCCTCACTGATGATGTAAAGCTGTTCAATATCACAGACAATACTGCTATCCTTCAAAAAGATCTTGACTATGTATCAGAATAGTCAAACAAATGGCAACTTCCATCTCAACAAATAAATGTTCTGTCTTACATATTGGCACAAAAACAACAACAGAAAATAAAATACAAGCTGAATAGTCAAGACCTTGTTGATGATCCAAGCTCTGTAAAGGACCTTGGAATATTCACCTCAAATCATCTAAGTACTAGAGCCCACTGTAACTACATAGCCAAAAAGGCATTAAGAGTTGTTAATCTAATCCTATGTAGCTTTTTCTCTGGTAATATCATACTACTAACTAGAGCATACAAAACATTTGCTAGACCAATACTAGAATACAGTTGCTCAGTCTGGAACCCACATTATGTATCTGATATTAGCACAGCTGAGAAAGTCCACAAATATTTCACAAGAAGAGTTCTCCACTCCTCTACTGATTGCAGAGTACGTTATGCCATCAGACTCGAAATGCTAGACCTAGAAAACCTAGAACTATGCCGCCTTCAGTCCGATCTAAGTATAGTGTATAAAATCATACATTGCAATGTCCTACCTGTCAATGAAAACTTCAGCTTCAACCAAAACAATACAAGAGCTGGTTGTCCACTAAGACTCCAAGATCCCTCTCACAGTTATTGCGATTGAGCCTGGTTTCACCCAGTCTATATGTGTACTTTTGGTTTTTCTTGCCTAAGTGTAGGATTTTGCTTTTCTCTACATTGAATTTCATTTTGTTAGATACAGCCCAGTGTTCTAGTCTGTCAAGCTCCATCTGGATCTTGAGCCTATCTCCTTGGGTGTTAGCTATTCTGCCAGCTTAGCATCAGTTCCCCTCATCTAAGTTGTTCATGAAGATATTGAAGAGTACTAGGCCTAAGACGGAACCTTGTGGCACCCCACTGTTTAATTCCCTCCATGTAGACTTAGAGCCATAAAGGACTCCTCATTGATTATAGTTTGTCAGCCAGTTATGAGTCCATCTAGTGGGGGTGCTATCTATTCCACTTTTTTTTAGCTTACTAAGAAGTAGGTTGTGGTCTACTTTGTCGAATGCTTTGCTGAAATCTAAATATATTATGTCCACAGTATTTTACTGGTCTACTAATTTAGTCACTATGTTGAAAAATGAAATAAGATTAGTTTGTCATGATCTGTTCTTAACAAATCTGTGCTGACTGCTAGTTATTATGTTACTTGTTTCTAGATGTTGGCAGATCTGTTTTTTAATTATCTTTTCCAGTATCTTCCCAGGTAATGATGTTAGGCTGATTGGTCTATAGTTTCATGGGTCTGGGTTTTTTTTCCTTTTTTGAAGATGGGAACCACATCAGCTCTTTTTCCAGACCTCTGGTAGTTCCCCAGTGCTCCAGGATTTTTGAAAGACCCAAAACTACTTACAACTCAATTTTGGTATTCTGATGGTGTCACTGCCTCCACAGTCACATGACTGCATTTCTAGCATTGGGCAGCCAAGTCACTTTTACATCTCATTACAACATTCTACAAACACGCGGCACAATTTAAAATGTTTCTTACTGGAAACTGTCCAGTTACAGTACATATGTGCCTCAACCAATACTTTTCATAACTTATGACATGAATTCCAGGAATAAGTCAAGGACTACCTGTATTTTAATTTATGTATAAATAAGTGTGGCAACCTTTTCAGGATCCAATATAAGATTGACCAACTACCATTTCAGTGGTTAATAAATTACATTACCCAACAAACTAATAAGATTTCTATTTTCTATCTCCCATTTACCAAAGTACCTTAAACATCATTTTATATCTTATTTATACCTGTGGAATCTTTTAAGCACTCAAGATGTTCATCATGCAGAGACAAACTTGAGAGTTGGGTCCCCCAATGACTCCCACAATCTTGTTCTGAATATGACATTTGTAGTTAGGGATGAGCTTGTCTTGAGTGGATAGAAGTTCCATTGAGGCAAGATAGATCCACCTTGCCAAAAAATAGCTATTTAAGACGTGGAAGCCCAAACTGACATTGGGTAAGAGTTGGGTATTCTCATTTATTTCCTTCATAGCAAATACCAAAGCCAGAATATGCTGGTAATTCTGAGTGAACATCCTAGGTTATGAGCAATAGATTCCAGATTACCACATTCTTTAGATCTTATCACTAATTCTATCTTGACACTATCATTTACATAGTTTCCCCTTGAAAATAGAAGGCTTATTGTATGGAATAAGTTTAAAACATACTATGTCAGATATACATTCACAGCATAAATTCACCCCAATGGATTAAATTCACCATCAATGCAAAACAAAATGTTCCAGAAATTGAAAGGACAAAATGCAGATATTGTTTGCCTCCAAGAAACATATATATAAGTAACAGGGCATCCATTTCTGTTAAAGCAATGGAAATTGAGGCAAAAATATACAACAACTGTACAGAGTAAAAAATAAAGTGAAATAGTAATTTATATCAAACCATTTGCCCTGGAAGATTTGGATTTATCAAAAGAGAGCAAGGAATATATTAATCTAAAAATATAAAAGTAAAAAATAAAATAAAACAATCATGCTGGCTTCTACATATGCTCCAAATAAAAGTGAAAAACATTATAATATATTGCAAATTAGCAGATATTTAAAAGTAATGCATTGTTTTCCCTTTTCTTTCTTTGCTTTCTTTTCGGCTTATGATCTTTTTGTACAATATTTTAATATTGTTAAACTTGCTTTGCCCAACTCTTTTTCCATTTTAAAAGGCATGATTATATGTGCAATGTATATTTGTGAAGAGATATCTATGTTTATTATTATGAATGTTATATTCTAATTTAATGCATACATATATACATTAGACAGATAGATATATAGATATATAGATAGATAGATAGATAGATAGATAGATAGATAGATAGATAGATAGATAGATAGATAGACAGATAGACAGATAGATATAGATGATATAGATATAGATAATTAATGATTAAAAGAGAGAGGGTGATGATAGATGATAGATAGATAGATAAATAGACAGACAGACAGACAGACAGATAGACAGACAGACAGATAGATACAGAGGTGGTATTCAGCAGGTTCTGACCAGTTCTACAGAACCAGTAGCAGAAATTTTGAGTAGAACTGGCAAATTTTGAGAACTCACAAATACCCCCTCTGACTGTTGATTCACCGTATTCTTCCCCTGCCATTGCCGACTAAGCCACGCCCACAGAGCCTGTAGTAAAAAAAAATGAATCCCACCACTGGATAGATAGATAGATAGATAGATAGATAGATAGATAGATAGATAGATAGATAGATAGATAGATATGTGCTGATAGTTCTGAATAAACATCCTAGGTTTTGAACAATAAGTTCCAGGTTACCACATTCTTTATATTTTATTAATAATTCTTTATTGATAGCATCATTATGGTAATTTCCTGCTGGAAAATAGGAACTTTATTATATGGAATTAGCAATAGCACTTACACTTATATATTGCTTTATACTGCTTTACAGCCCTCTCTAAGTGGTTTTCAAAGTCAGCATATTGCCTCCAACAACTTGGGTCCTCCTTTTACTGACCTCGGAAGGATGGAAGGCTGAGTCAACCTTGAGCCTGGTGAGGTTCAATCTGCCAAATTGCAGACAGCAAGGCTCTATTAGTTATTAGAATAATTTGAAATATGCTATTTTTAAAATATGTATGGAATACACTAACAATATAAATCCATGTTAATGTTTGTTATTCTCCATAATAACACAACAATATGTTCCATAAATTGAAAAGAGAAAATGTAGATATTGTTTACCTGAATGAAAAATAGATAGTTAGATGAGAGAGAGAGAGAGAGAGAATTCTGTTACAGCAACGGAAATTGGAGAATGAATTTAAAACTACTGCACAGAATAAAAGATGAAATAGTAATTTATACCAGATCACCTAAAAAAATGGATTGATTGAAAGAGAACAGGGAGGATATTAGTCTTAAAAATGTGAAAAGAAGAACAGACAAGGCAATCATATTAGCTTCTACATATGTTTCAAATAAAAATGAAGAACAATTTTATAATATACTGAAAATTAACATTTAATTAACATAAATTAAAAATGGGGAAGTCAGAAGTATAATACTTTTTCTTTTTTTCCCCTCTGCTTTATTTTCTGCTTATTAACTGTTTTATGTTTTAATGTTACATTTTGCCCATCTTTTTTCCACTTTAATATATTGTATTTGCAGGGAGATCTGCATGTGTTATCATGTATATTATGTTATCAATTAACATACACACAGAAACAAAACAGACACTCAGAAAAGCATAGATAGGACTTCCAGTTTGAAGGACTTTGGCGACAGACAGAAATCCACGATCGTGCGTGGTTTCTGTCTGGGCTCGCCGCTTTAGCGCCCTGAGCCAGCTGGTTTCGGGGCTAAGCTACCCTGTAGAGGTGGTGAAGAGGGGGGAGACTGCCAGCAGGGTCGAGGAGAGCCACATCTCTCCTCCTCAGCTGGCCATTACTTCCTTTCCCGAAGGCAGTTGCAGCGGTGGTCAGAAATGGCCACCACAAAGAAGAACTTGACCGGAAAAGAATGTGCAGGAGGAAAATAAGAAGTGAAAGTTTTGGCTGACTGGGTTAAATTGTAAAACAACCAAAGTACCCTGGAATTTAAACTTACAAAAAATAACATCGCTCTGAAAGAAGAGTCGGAAGCAGTGAAGGAAAATGGAAAGATTTTTTTTTCTTCTCTCTCCTTCCCTATGTCGATAACTAAGAGACTTAAATAAGAAATCAGAAAAATCCACTTTGACATCAATATGCAATTAAGCTGAAAATAAAACAAAATGCCAAAGGGATAATAAAGATTTCTGGACATTAAAAACTTTCTTTTTCAATTATGAAGTAGCCCATTATAATCCAAGGCAAAAAATAAAAATGGTAGAGAGAAAAAAGCCCAATAGTAATAACAAAAGGGGAGACAAAGTTTCTTTATGTTCTTATGAATCCAATCGTTAATTAAGGGGGGGGGGAAAGAGACTTAAAAAAAACAAAAGAAGGGGAAAAATTCTTCAGGTTCTTCAATACCTTAATCTAATTGAAAGGTCTCAAATAAAAAAAAGTGCATAAAAATGAGCCAAAAAAAAAATGGATGAAAAAACAGAAAATATCAGAAAAGGAGAAAAAGTTTTTGAGGGTTTCCCTTTAAAATAAAAAGCAAACATGAAAATTAGACTTCCAAAGAAGAAAAAGGAAAAAAAAAACTCCAACCAGGCCAAAAAAACTCAATTATTATAAGAATAAAGGTTTTTTTAAAAAGGGAGTACAGTAAAACTGGTAAGGAGGGGTAGCACAGCTTAAAAAAAAATAAAAAGGACACACTGCACTTTATTTAATTTCCAAGGCTCTTATTATAACTCTCTTCTCCAAAGACTTGTCAGCTTTTCTTTTCATAAGCTTCAATGCCAAGCTCTAATTGTTGATAGAAAACCCGAAGAACATCTGCAACAACACTCTCCCATGTTCTTCCCTCTATCTTAGCAATGTCCTTGAAAAGGAGTCTCAGATCTTTCTTTCTCAGCTTTCTCAGCTTCGTCTAAAGCATTTTCAAGCCTCTAGTTGGCAGTGTTACAAAGTTTCTTTGCTCACACTTTGCCTCTCCTTTCCCAAGTAAAATGTAATAATTTTTTTTAAAAGGAAAAAAATATATTAAAAAAAGAGAGATCACTAATTAACTAAAGGGAGCCTCTAGCCTAAAATATTACAAAGTCAAAAAGGAGAAGAAAAGAACCAGTCCATTTAGTAAATACAAGATCCCGTATAGGAATCCATCAATAAGAAAGAAAGAAAAAAACAAAACCTTACTTTGACACTTCCATTTAAAATAGCTGCTTATTCACTTCTGTCAAAACTTTTACAGATTTCTTCTATTCCTTAGGGTGTCCTTTTAAATCTTAAAATAAAAACAAAAGTTCTCACCAAACCAGCATACTTTCTCTTTCTGCTCTCTTCGGTTTCGGAGCTGTCCCAACTTCAGCAGCTTTAATGGCTGCCTCGTTGCCGCTGGCAAGAAGAGCTTCTCCTGGATCAACCAGGGACTTTGAGGTATCCCTGCGATCTACAGGATGCGCTCTTCACTATCGCCATCTCTTCAGGACAGTTTAGATCCATTTCTTCATAATTGGATTAAGGTTTAGAAAAACCTGAAGATTTTGATTCATTTAAAATGAGTAGGAAATTCATAGCTCCTGGTTCCTCCACTTCTACTCCCCACCATCTGGAGGACAACGTTCAATACAGACAATGTTATAACAAGAAAACGAACAAGAAAAAGTGACTCTGCAGATAATCATGCAAGGAATCCAAGATCTCAAAACAAAATCAGAGACTATTGAAAAGAGAATAGAGAACATCGAACAAAGAACAGAGAACATTGAACAAAGAACAGAGAACAGAGAACAGAAAACATTGAACAAAGAACAGGGAAAACTGATGAAAAAGTGGAGAACATCCAACAAATGATGTTGAAGTATGATGAGAGATTCTAAAAATTGAAGAAGAAGATAAACAAAGAGACAAGAAGATTGGAGACATTGATACTAGATTAACTGTGGTTGAACAAGATAAAAGTGGGATGCTGAAATGGGAGATGGATAGATCAGAATTTTATCTCAGATTTCAAAATACAGAGGAAGACAAAGGACAAAATTTAGCCAAGATAATGATAGAAATATTGGCTGAAGCTTTGGAATTAACCGAAAAGAAAATGATGGATGGAGTAGATGAGGTATACTGAGTCTTTACAAGATATGCGATGAGGAACAATCTACCAAGAGAAGTTCATATCAGAGTTACAAAAAAAGCCATTAAAACACAAATATTGCAAGTCGTAAGAGAGAAAACCTTGAAATACAAAGGTAAGGAGATCATGGTCTTAAAACAAATACCGAGAAGAGTGATAGAGATGAGAAGAGAATATCTATTCCTGACTAAAATGTTACTGAAAAAAGAGGTGAATTATAGATGGCTGATCCCAGAAGGGTTAATGTTTACATGGCAAAATCAGAGACATAGAACTGATTCAATTGAGAAAGCAGAATTATTTTATACAGAAATTTTTGGAAGGAAAGAGGAAGAGGCAGAAAAAGAGATTTCACTAATTGAATTCCAAGATGACCAAATGGGGACTGAAAAAGAAGAAGGCGCAGTAGGTGGAAACCAAAGAACAACGTGAACCAAGATCTACAAGAGCTGCTAAACCCACTATAAAATATAATCATGGAAGAGAAAAAAAATGATCACAATTAATATAAATGGACTTAACTAACTGTTAAAAGAAGGAAAATTTTTCATGAAGAAATTAAAATTTGATATAATTTGTCTACAAGAAGTACATATTAAAAAACAACATGAACAATTGTTGGTACAGCCAAAATTAGGGAAAATATTTACTTCTCTGACCCAATGTAAGAAAAAAGGAGTGGTTTTATATATTAAAGAGACTACTTCAGCAAAACTGATTTACAATGATGAAGATGGAAGAGTATTAATGGTGGAAATAATGGACAATAATATGAAAACACTCCTCATTGCAATTTATGCCCCGAATGATAAACAAGAAGAATTTTATAAAAAAAATTACATATGAAAATAATTGAACTGGACTATGCCCATATAGTTATGATAGGAGATTTTAATGGAATTGTAGACAATAAACTGGACTATACAGCAACAACAACAAAGCAAAATAGAAAGACCCTCCCAAAATCCTTTTTTTAAAATGGCTGATGAATTAAATCTAAAAGATACATGGAGAGAAAGAAATGCCAAAACTAAACAATACACCTTTTATTCAAATAGATATTTATCATGGTCCAGAATAGATATGATATGGATGTCAACAGAATTACTATCGAATATTCAAGAAATAAATATTGAAACAAGTACTTGGGCAGACCACAATCCAATGACAATTAAATGGAAAGGACAAAAAAGAAGATCGAGATGGATGCTAAACAATACTATTTTAAAGGAAAAATACTTTACACAGAGGATGGAAAAAGAACTGGCCTTTTCCTTTCGAGAAAATAAAAAAGAAGATACATCAATTCAGAATGTATGGGATACAATGAAGGCATATGCTAGAGGCTTGATAATAGACTACACAAGGAAAAGGAATATTATGAAAAGGCAAGCCACTAAGGTTCTAGAAGATGAGCATAAAACACTTGAAAAAGAGTTACAGAAAACATCACAGAAAAATGACATTAAGCTAAAAATGGATATAGTTAAACACAAAATGGGTTAAATAGAGAAAGAAGAATTAGCACAGAAAATTAGAGGTGCTAAACAGAATTATTTTGAGGATGCAAACAAACCAGGTAGATGGTTAGCATATAAGTTGAGAAAAGAGAAAGAATCAAGGAAAATATTGCAGTTAATAGATGATCAAGGCCAAGTTTGCCATAGCAACAAAGAAAAAAAGGAAATTATCTGAGATTTTTATGGGAAACTATATAAGCAAGAGAATATTGATGAGGAAAGAGTTAAGCATTATTTACAGGATGCTAATTTACCCAAGATACCTAAAGAGACTGAAAAAATGTTAGAAGGCAATACAACAATGATGGAGTTAACTGAAGCACTTAAGAAGCAAAATAATAGAAAGGCACCAGGCCCAGATGGACTTCTAGCAGAATTTTATAAAACATTACAAGAAGTGTTGAACCTTCCATTGCTAGAAGTTATGAATGAAGTTATGTTAAAGAAGAAGATATCCCAATCATGATCAGAAGCCTATATCACACTCATTCCAAAAGAAGAGGCTGATCCATTGCAGATTAAGAACTACAGACCTATTTCCTTACTAAATGCAGATTATAAAATTTTTGCTTCAATATTGGCAGAAAGACTTAAAAATATTTAAATAACTTTATTCATAATGATCAAAATGGATTTCTGCCAAAGAGACTAAGGAAAGATATTATGAGAGTAATTTTGGATACCTTGGAATACTATGAGGCACACCCTGAAAAACAAATGGCTTTGATATTTCTGGATGCACAAAAGGCATTTGATAATGTGAATTGGCAATTCATGTTGTTATTGTTGGAACAGATAGGGTTTGCCAGAAAATTTATCCAAGCAATAGAAGCCATATACCACAAGCAAACGGCAAAGGTAATGATAGAGGGAGAATTGACAGACTCTATTAATATAAGAAAAGGAACAAGACAAGGGTGCCCACTATCACCTTTGTTATTTGTGTTAACCTTGGAAGTGCTAAATAGAAATATTAGAGACGAAAAGACTTTAAAAGGAATGAAAATTAAAAAGGAGGAATTTAAATTGCAAGCCTTTACGGATGACTTGGTTTTTATCTTAGAAGACCCTTTAGGAACAGCACCAAAATTATTGGAAAAGATAGAGGCATATGGCAAGGTGGCTGGTTTGAAATAAACAAAGAATAGACAAAGATTTTGACAAAGAATATGTTATCAAGACAAAAAGAAGAATTGACAGATCTATTGAAAATTCAAGTCACAAATAAGATTAAGTATTTGGGGATACATTTCACAGCAAGATGTAGTACATTAAAAGGGAACAATTATATTAAACTTAAGCAGCAGATAGTGCATGACTTAGTGAAATGGGAAAATCTACAATTTTCATTAATAGGGAGAATTCCAACAATCAAGATGAATATATTACCCAGAATTCTATATTTGTTCCAAACAATTCCAATTAGGCTTGGAAAAGATTATTTTGAAGATTTAAATAAAATTGTGTTGATATATATGGCAAGGTAAGAAAGCGAGAATAAAGTTAAAACTTTTGCAAGATGCTAGAATTAGAGGAAGATTTGGTTTGCCTATTTGGGAGTTGTATTACCAAGCTACAAACTTGATGTGGGTCAAGGAATGGATAACATTAAGAAATACTAGATTGTTGACATTAGAAGGACATGATTTGTTGTTGGGGTGGAACGCTTTTTTATGGTACAAGGAAACTAAAATACAGGGATATTTTAGAAGACACCATATATGGGAGTCTTTGTGGTTAAATTGGGAGAAGATTAAAAGACAATGTTATTTGAAAATTCCAGTCTGATTATCGACTAGTGAAGCATTTTCTTATCCTATAATATATAAGAAGGAACAAACAGTTAGATATGGGGAAATATTGAATGAAAAAGGTGAACTTAAATCAATGCAAAATCTAGAGGAACAAGGTATAAAGATGAATTGGTTTTCATATGCGCAAATACATTCAAGGTATGATGAAGATTCTAAAACGGAGGGATTCTATGATAAGCAGACTGATTTAGATAAGATCTTGATGGGTACTGATGAGAAGGTGATTAAAAAATTATATGGTTATTTACTGGGAATGAAATTAGAGAAAGAACAAGTCAAGGAAACTTTGATTGTTTGGGGGAAGAATTTTGGATATGGGATTGATCTAGAGAAATGGCAGAAATTGTGGTCTCAAAATTATAAAATGACAATGTCAACAGCATATAAAGAAAATTTGTATAAGATGTTTTACAGGTGGCATTTCCCCCCGACAAGAATAGCAAGAATGTTCAAGAACAAATCTGAAAAATGTTGGAAATGTCATCAGATACCTGGCTCATATTACCATATGTGGTGGACCTGTGTGGACGCTAGAAAATACTGGACTAAAATCCACATGTGGTTGGAAAAAAAATGACAAAAAAACATATAGATTTTAAACCAGATATATTTTTAATGGGAATTTTACCTGATACATATAGCAAAGATTTGAAATACCTGACTGTAAATATATTAACAGTGGCTAGGACTATATTTGCTAAAAACTGGAAAAATGAGAAAATACCATCACAGGAGGAAATCATTAAGAAAATATTGGAATGTGCTGAAATGAGTAGATTGACATTTGAAATTAGAGAACAAGATGATAAACAATTTTATAAAATTTGGGATCTTTTCTATAAATGGTTAGACAATAAAATATAATAATGAAATATGTAGAATTTTAAAAAATAATAAATATATAAAGATGTATGTTTTTTTCTTTTTTACTATATCTATAAAAAATTTTTTAGGATAGATTTGGGAGGATTATACGAATTGTTACAAAATAATACTAAGTAAATTATAGTTATCTCACAAAATATGAATGAGTAAAATTATTGTCAAATGATTGATTAATAATGATACTAGAGTATTCAATTTCTGATTGATAATATGAGCTATTATGCAATGTAACTGTACTTGAAGACTATTAAATGAATGCACAAAAAAAATTATAAACCAACCGGCACACTGCTTGTATACTTAAGGAAGAAGGGTTTACGTTTTGTTTGTTCATGTTTGCCTTTAAAAATCAATAAAACATTTACAAAAAACCCCCAAACTTTATTTTTCATAAGCAGGAAGGGAGAGAAAAGGAATAAGGGCAGGATCTGGAAGAGGGAGGAGACTGCCTGGAATTAAAAAGAATCTAAAGTAAAACTTCAACAAGACTTCTAAAAGATACATTTTAACTGAAACTTTGCTACTAAATACTAACCCCAGGAAGAGAAAGTGAGAAAAAAAGAGCAAAAAAGAAACAGCTTGCATGTATTTGGATTATTTGATGACCTTTGGATTTTTGGTTATTATATTTGAATGACTAAAATCAACTGGGTGGTTGTTTAAAAATTCATACAATGGCATCACTTCTGGATGAATTGAAAATGGAACTTAAAAAGTACAAAGAAGATACACAAGAAGGGAAGGGTTCTTTTGGCTTCATCTTTCAATTTTTAGAAATGGAGATTTGGAACTATGAGAAACAATGAGAAAAGACTGCAAAACAAGAAGACTGGAACAAAGAAGAAGCCATCTTTAATGTGCAAGTAATTCTATGTGGGGAAGAAAAAGGAAAGGGGGGAAAGATAATGGAGAATTTAAGACTTAAAAAAAACAACCAAAGAAAAGAAAAATAATTCAAAAAATAAGTATAATACTGGAAAGCAACAGAAAAGGGGAATGCAGAAGAGAGAAATAGAGGTAGAGAGACAAGGGGTAAAAAGGGGAGAGAGAAGAAGAGAGGGAAGAAGGAGAGGAAAAGAAGTTACAAAGGACCAGAGCACGATATAGAGAAATATGACCTATTTAGAGATAATGGGTGAAAATCTAACTGAAAAAGGGATTCTGTAAAGGTACATAAGATTGTATTGTTATATTAGTAATAGAAATAATTTTAGAAAATTGGAAACAATGTATGATTAAAATGAGGGATAAAATAGTTAGTGTAATTTAGTGAAATGTTTGTGAATAAAATAAGTGAAATAAAATAAATGAGAAAATTGAATTAGGAAGGAACGGGAACATTTTAATTAGTTAATGTTTTATAAAATATAATGTGAAGGGGGGGGGGAATTAACTATGGAAAGCTTATAATTGTTCCCATAGAAGTATGATATTTAATTGAAAAGTAACATTAAAGATGTTAAGACTTTAATGAATATTAATATTAATGATAGAATTGAATTGGAATGGAATGTTGTTTTAATTATATACATTTATACAAACGAGAGAAAAAACTTGTGACTGTGGGGTTTGAATCCATGGGTTGGAATAATTCCAAAATTGAGAAAACACACAGTAGTATAGTCCAAGACGGAATATATTTCGGGGGCGATTGTTTAACCCCCTTGTTCACCCGCGAAGTACAATAAGGCAAATGTTAAAAACGTTAAAACCGTCATAACCCGTTATAAAACCAAGGATAACCGTTGCTCCCGTTCTTTTAATCCAATTGGCTTATTAAGATTAAGCCAGTGACCAGTCGTCACGTAGCTGACTCCTCCTCACCGCTAAGACGCGGTTTGGTCCGTTGACGCTGCCCCCTAGTTAGCCTTAATTGGGCTATTAGGGGCTTCCAAATTGCGCTTAGGTGAGCGGCGTCAGCTCGATTACACACATTGTCCGTTGCGGCAATTAGTAATTGCTCGCTTACTCGTCGTTCCCGAAAGTTATTTTGGTGTCTCAACAACACCGCAGGCTGACTAAAGTTTACAGCATGACCCGTTGACAAGGCATGTGCGGCAATAGCCGAAGAGGACTGTAACTGTTCATGCTCTGCCGCTGAATTGACCGTTTTTTGGCTTAGTCTTCGGTGTTCATCACACCTGGTAGCTAACGCCCTCGATGTCTCTCCGATGTACGAAACTCGGCATTCTGAACAGAAAATTTGGTAGACCACGTCTTCCGTCATAGTAGCGGGTTGTCTGTCCTTAAGATGTGTTAACTGTGATCCAAGTTTATTTGGTGCTGAGAACACCACACGGATCCCAACCCGGTTCATAATGCGTCGTATGGCTTCACTTGTGTTGTGTTCATAGGGGATGACGATGGTCTTGGGGCGGTCTTGTTGACGCTGACTAGAGACATCTGCTTGCGCCCCGACTGAATACGCAAGCAGATGTCTCTAGTCAGCGTCAACAAGACCGCCCCAAGACCATCGTCATCCCCTATGAACACAACACAAGTGAAGCCATACGACGCATTATGAACCGGGTTGGGATCCGTGTGGTGTTCTCAGCACCAAATAAACTTGGATCACAGTTAACACATCTTAAGGACAGACAACCCGCTACTATGACGGAAGACGTGGTCTACCAAATTTTCTGTTCAGAATGCCGAGTTTCGTACATCGGAGAGACATCGAGGGCGTTAGCTACCAGGTGTGATGAACACCGAAGACTAAGCCAAAAAACGGTCAATTCAGCGGCAGAGCATGAACAGTTACAGTCCTCTTCGGCTATTGCCGCACATGCCTTGTCAACGGGTCATGCTGTAAACTTTAGTCAGCCTGCGGTGTTGTTGAGACACCAAAATAACTTTCGGGAACGACGAGTAAGCGAGCAATTACTAATTGCCGCAACGGACAATGTGTGTAATCGAGCTGACGCCGCTCACCTAAGCGCAATTTGGAAGCCCCTAATAGCCCAATTAAGGCTAACTAGGGGGCAGCGTCAACGGACCAAACCGCGTCTTAGCGGTGAGGAGGAGTCAGCTACGTGACGACTGGTCACTGGCTTAATCTTAATAAGCCAATTGGATTAAAAGAACGGGAGCAACGGTTATCCTTGGTTTTATAACGGGTTATGACGGTTTTAACGTTTTTAACATTTGCCTTATTGTACTTCGCGGGTGAACAAGGGGGTTAAACAATCGCCCCCGAAATATATTCCGTCTTGGACTATACTACTGTGTGTTTTCTCAATTTTGGAATTATTCCAACCCATGGATATACATTTATAATTTTTTTCTTTTTTTAAGAATACAGTGTGCATTTTAAGAAAGTACCAAGCAGAATCCAAATGGAAGTTATGTATTATATTGAATGTTACAACTTTAGGGAAAAGATATAAAGGCGTTATACTCCAATCAGTCACTACAGGAGAAATTTTGTTTAATGAGAAAAGATAATAGATAATTGAAACAGGACAGACAAAAAATATAAATACAATGATTTGAATTGAGGTGAGATAATTAAAATAAAATTGAGAAAATTAAAAGAGGGGAGAAGCTATGCAGAAAATGTAAAATAGTAATAAGATATGGAATAGAATATAAAAATGAACGTGAACCTGAATTTGTGTCTGTACAAAGAAATGTAACCCGGGATTATGCTGCTTTCAAAAAAGATGTTTTATTTGTATTTTTTTTCTCTTTGTGAAAACTCAAATAAAATTTACAAAAAAAAAAAAGGCATAGATGATAGATAGATAGATAGATAGATAGATAGATAGATAGATAGATAGATAGATAGATAGATAGATAGATATAAATGTACATAGATAAAATTTTCTTCAGAGTGTCTTTCTTCCCCTGGAGATGCATCTTAGTAGTTTCTCTCTTTTTTCATTATTTTCAGTCTTTCAGATTAGAGTATGAATTTTAAAAGATATGTGATTATCTTTTACATTCATGTCATTAGATTTATTTTTGTTTTATTTAATTTATTGGCTACTCATCTTACCAGAGATAATTGTGGGAAGCTTCTGAATGCTGTTTATGCTATTATATCTTTTACAATTTGCAATTTACAATAAAGATAAGAACATAAACATTTTTATATTGTAAAATGTTGAATAAAAATTGTTCATGCCATCCTTTACTTTTCTTCTTATCTTCCTCTCCTAAGGGAATATTCATGAGCCAGGAAGTTACTGTATAGTATTAATTATGAATATTTCATAATTACAGTGAGATTGGAAATGTTTACCAATTTTGAATTTGGTGTTGTCTCAAAAAGTTTCAGAGCTCAATATCTTGATGACACCTCAGTTGGCATCTTCCCAATCTAGCTCTTTGGAAGAATTCTCTGTTGCACAGTTAGCTTCTGTAATTAGGTTACTGTTTTGGATGTCCCCAACTCTGTTGATTTTTGTATGTATGCATCTGTTTGTGTATGTGTTTGTGTGAAAGTAAGAAAGAAAACATGAATGACAAGGAAAGGGGGGAGAGTTATATTTCCTGCACATCTTTCTATTGACGAACTAACATCTATTTCTCTCTCTCTCTCTCTCTCTCTTTTTTCATCCTCTTTGGCAATTTTATTCCTCAATTCTAGAAATATTAAATTTGATTTTATTTGATATTAAATATTTAAATTTTTCTTTCAACAAAATATACATATACGATATGATTTATACTTACATATCGCTTCACAGTAGTTTACAGCCCTCTCTAAGTGGTTTAAGATTTCCATTCTTTCCAATATTTGGGTTTTTTTTGCTTATATGATAATGAAGTAGGAGTAACTAATAGAATATTATGGAATGGCTTTGCCTTATATGCATGTACAACAGCCATGTAACTTTATATCAATCAGCAATACTCTTACTTTTGTTTGCTGTGGCAAATTGCATACAACTTCTGGTGTGTTGGTCAAACAGAAAATCCAGAAGCATCCTCTTCAGTTTGTGTACAGAAATAAAAAAAAAACTTTTCTTTCCTTAATATTGTGTGAAAATTGACTTCTTTACCTCAAGTTCCCACTGCTAGACAACTTTCAGGCCTTCCTTATTGGAAAATGAAAGTAATACCTTTGAATCCAGTATTAAATACATTAACATCATTGTTAATCAATCATTTGACTATAATTTTATTCATTCATGTTTTACAAAATAATAATATTTTACTTAAATTGTTTTGTGACAGTTCATATTATCATCTCAAATCTATCCTACAATCATTTTGTAGATGTAATAAGAAAATAATACATCTTTATATATTTATTATTTTCTAAGAATCTACATATTTCATTACCATGTTTTATTTTCTAACCATTGATAGAATAGATCCCAGATTTTATAAAATCTGATAATGATTTCCTCCTGTGATGATATTTTCTCATTTTTCCAGTTTTTAGCAAATATAATCCTAGCTGCTGTTAATACATTTACAATCAGGTATTTCAATTCTTTAAAATATATTTCAGGTAAAATTCCCAATAAAAATATCTCTGATTTCAAATCTATATGTTTTTTTGTCATTTTTTCCAACCACATGTGGATTTTAGTCCAATATTTTTTAGCATCTACACAAGTCCACCACATATGGTAATATGAGCCAGGTATCTGATGACATTTCCAACATATTTTGGATTTGTTCTTGAACATTCTTGTTATTCTTGTGGGGAGGGAAATGCCACTTCTAGAACATCTTATACAAATTTTCTTTATATGCTGTTGACATTGTCATTTTATAATTTTGAAACCACAATTTTTGCCATTTCTCTAGATCAATCCCATATCCAAAATTCCATAGAATTCCAGGTTTCAATGATAAACTGACTGATTTAGATAAGATTTTGACAGGTACTGATGAAAAGGTGATTAAAAAATTGTATGGATATTTATTAGAAATTAAACTAGAAGAAGAACAAGTTAAAGAAACAATGATTTATTGGGAGAAGTGCCTTTTGAGAATATTCCGATATGGGAACAAAGTCCCTTGCATGCACTATCCAGTAGGAGATAAACCCTGTCTTACTATGGACCACATTATTGTATTCTGCCTCCACAAACGACATAAGATCTGCCCAGTTGGACTGTTGCTAGGTGACCTAGCACTTAAGGTATCTTTCTACTATTGCATTGGTTCTCTCTACTACTCCATTGGTACTTGAGTGAAATCTTAAGCCCTGAGATGAACCAAGCATCTGAACAAATTCTCATCAGAACTTGGCCATGAACTGATCCAAGATCATGGCACACTGTGGAGGTGGTAGATATGTGACAGAAACAGTTTGGCCAACTTCTGTGAAGGTGGCAGGCTGGGACAGGGTATAAAGTGGGACTGCTTTGAGAATAAATTGACAACTATCCATATGACAGTCTGGCCTTTTCTCTCTGATAGTTCAGGCTATCTCCTCCCATGGCAGGGATGGGGTGGCCACAGACTGTAGGAGGCCAGGTATAATTTATTGCCCTTCCATGCCAACTCATCTTGATGGGTGAACAGGTTCCGGTGCTCCAAGAACCACTACTCCAATAGCAGTTTGGTTTGTAACTGATGGATCAATTTGTCTGCACTCTCAACAGGTCACCTGGCTAAGATCCATATGCCTGTTGTGAAGGGGGAATAATGGCATGCATCATTTCCTGCCTAGGACTGTTGTACTGCCACATCTTAGACAATGTGTACTCCAGGAAGTTCCTTCCCCTGGGAATGTACTTTAAGATGAAATGAAAACATTGGAACTACTGTGTCCACTGCATTTGTTTCAGTTACAGATGTCATGGAGCCTGGAGTGCCTCAAAGTTTTTGATTTCTGTCCATACCTCGAATGGCACCTTACTCCCCTCCAAGAGATGGCACCATGTCATGAGGGCCTACTGGTCTGTGAAAGCCTCTTTCCCACAGATGGCCCACCACTATTCAGTTTGGGTGAGTTTCTGGGATGTGTATGCACATGGCTGTAGCTTACTCTGTTAATTCCCCTGAAGAAGCACAGCAGCTATTGCCACATTGCTAGCATCTGCCTGGACTATGAAGGCTTGGTCAAAATCCAGATGTTTTCGCAACAGCTCATTAGTGAACAGGGTTTTTAGGGTTTCAAATGGCTATTGGCATTCCATCATCGTGATATGGTTGGCCCAGTTTCTTTTCTATGTGTTTCATCATCAGTAGGTCAGTTAAAGGCAGGGCCACTTTGGCGAATGAGGGGATAAATTGCCAATAAAAATTTGCAAACCACAAAACCCTCTGCAACTGCCTGTGCATCGTTGATGCCTGCCAGCTCAGAACCACCTGAACTTTGGTTGGATGAATCTCCACTCCAGTACTGGATATCCAGTGCCCCTGGTAATCCAATTGGGTTTGGTGGAAATCACATTTGGATAATTTAACATACAGGTTAGCAGCCAAAAGCTTCTTCAAGACCTGCCTCACCAGCTGGATTTGTTCAGCCATAGTCCGAATGTAAATATTATCAAGATATTTGAGCACCCCTTAATACAAATGCTCATGTAATACCTCATTGAATAGTTGCATAAATACAACAGGAGCCCCTTGCAGGCCAAAAGGCCTCACCCGGAATTGGAACTCCCCAAGGGAAATTGAAAATGGCCTTCTACTCATCCCTCTCTTTAATTCTCACCCTATAGTATGCCTTCCATAGATCCAGTTTCATGAATATCCATCCCTTAGCCAGGTGGGACAGCATGTTTTTCATAAGGAGAAGAGAGTACATCTTCTCCATGCATGCCCCATTGATTTCTCTGAAGTCCACATACAATTGCAATGTCCCATCCTTCTTAAAAAGGATGGGGACTGCAATCCACAGGCGAGCTGGCTGAATGAAACCCTGAGCTAGATTCTTATTTATATACTCCTGTTCTGTCCCACCTGTATCCACAGATGAAAACTTCAAGTTACAGAGTTCAAATATTTTACGTAAACAAAACCAGAGACAGAAGATTCAATTGCTCTGTTATCATAGTCCTTTGGCAATCCTCCTAGAATCTGTCCGGCAATTCTGTATCACAATGCTGTAATCAGACGCAAGTCTTTCCAAGGCAAAATTCACTTTGTTTCCAGCAAATATTATGAACTCGTAAGCTCCCTTATATCCTCTAAGAGAGGACGTGTCAATCTCATTAATTAATCCTTTGCTGGATGTCTCTTTTCTAATTGAGATTGACATTTCAATCTTCTCCTAGTTCTGGCATTCATCCAGCATTCAGCAGTTTCCTCACAGCTTGAAGCCTCTGATACATTTTCCTGATTAACAGTTAACACCTGAGGTGTAATTAGGGAAGTAGATTCAGGGGAGAGAGTGAACTCTGAATCCTCCAATAAATCAGGTTCATCTCTCAAATCCAACTCCTCTCCCTCTACTTGACTCCCCTCTAAGTCACTTAATAATGCAGGCTCGAATCTCAGTGACAGATTGTCTTCATCGCTCAAACCCACATCTGCTGACTGATCAGGTTCAAATCTCAGAGTCACAACACTATCCCTCACCGCAGGGTCCTTCCCCCGAGTCTGACAAGCTGTATACGGTTTTGATGGAAAGTGTTCATGGAATCTCCGGATAAGGTCCGAAGTATGAACCATGGAAGCATCCACCCAAGAGAGAACCTCCGAGCCATCTGCCATCCTCCCGATGAGGTACTGAAAGTGTTCTTTCAATGAGCGAGAATCCTGAATGCTGACAACCGTGTCATCAATGGCGTTCTCATCATTGGCTACCGATGGGGAAGTCGCACCTTCGGGAGAACGGAGTGTACATGATGGGGAGTCAGGAACCAGAAGGGAATGGTGGAAGACAAGGTGAGTCGATACGTGATGGGATTGACGACCGCCTCAATAGGGAATGGACCAATGAAGCAGTGGTCCAACTTCTTAATCGGGCAATCGACCCGAAGGTGCTTTGTGGATAGCCACAACTTGTCACCCACAGCTAGCGGAGGTGTCACCCGATGTGAATGATCCGTAAACCGTTTGTAGTCCTCCTTCGCCCATTCCAGTTGTTGCACCACTAATCAGTAAACCGACTGCAACTCCTCGAGAAATTCTCGCATTTCTGGGACCAGGGAGTCCACAATTGACAATGGGAAAAATCGTGGATAGTAGCCCACGTTCGCATAAAATGGCATTACGCAAGTAGATGTATGCTGCGAATTGTTAAAGGCAAACTCCGCCAAAAGGAGGTACGTCACCCAATCGTTCTGCCGATGGTTGACAAAACATCTCAGATATTGGGTGAGGATGCAATCACTTTTTCAGTCCTGCCATCAGTCTCCGGATGGTGCACCAACGCCAAACACATCTGCACTTGTAATGCCGTCATGAGGTTCTTCCAGAACCGAGCAGTAAACTGGACACCGTGATCCAAAACCACCCTGTCCGGCAGATCATGTAAGGGGAAAATATGCTGCAGAAATAATTGGGCAGTAGTGCGGGCCGATGGCAACTTCCAACAAGGGATAAAATGAGCCATATTGGTGAGCATGTCAACCACCATGAGTACAGCCGTATAACCCGACAACAAGGGCAAGTGCATCAAAAAGTCCATGGAGATCACCCCCCATGGTCTACCTGGAGTCAGCAGTGGTTGAAGGAGTCCAGGAGGTGCACTCAACATGACCTTCACTTGTTGACACGTAATACAAGAGGTGACGTAAGAAAAGACATCATTTTGGACTCGTGGCCACCAAAAAGTCTGTGTAATGAGGTGAAAAGTTTTAAAGAAGCCAAAATGGCCAGCAGCAGGATTCTCATGACATTGAGTCATGATGAGGGCTCTAAGCATCCTGGTGGGTATGTACAACAGTCCTCGATGCCAGAGCAAGCCCTCCTCTAGAGTCCATGGGGAGTCAGGTCCAATTTCCCCCATTCTTTGCTGGGACCAAGCGTCTATGCACTGCGCTTCTCTTACTCGAGCCCTGAAATCCACCGGGTCCTGAATAACAGCCAAAGCTTCCAGTGGTAGGACTGTACATGGAGGAAGAGGGTCCTCGGGACTATGATACTCAGGTTTACGAGATAGAGCATCCGTTCTCTGATTTTGTCCACTGGGAATGTTTGTGACTGAAAAGTTGAACCTAGCGAAGAACAACGACCACTGGATCTGTCATTGGTTCAACTTCTTGGCAGTGAACAAATGTTTCAGGTTACGGTGATATGGCTGAACCTCTACCTTGTGCCGAGCCCCCTCCAGATGATGTCACCAGGTCTCGAATGCAGCCTTGATGGCCAGCAACTCCTTTTCCCAAATGGTATAATTGTGCTCAGAAGTTGTGAGCTTCCTTCAATAGTATGCGCGTGGGAAAAAAGGTGCACCATCCATTGGGGCTTGCAGCAATACCAATAGCTACATTGGAGGCATCTGTCTCAACCACAAATGAATGATTCGGATCAGGATGCCTCAATATAGGTTCGGCAATGAAGGCTTTCTTTAAACCCTCAAAAGCCCGTTGCTGTAGAGGCCCCCACTGGAACGGGACCTTCTTGCAAAGGAGCTGGGTGACGGGATCCATCAGCTTGGCAAACTCCGGGATGAAGGTCTTGTAGTAATTGGCGAACCCCAAGAGACATTGCATATCCTTTAGTCGACGAGGGAATTCCCAACTACACAAGGCCTCAACTTTCCTCGAGTCCATGGCAATGCCCTTGGGAGAGATGATATGCCCCAAGAACTCCATGGAAGTCTGGAAAAAGAGGCATTTCTCCAGCTTCTCATAGAGTTTATGCTCCCAAAGATGTTTTAATACCTGACGGACTTGGCGAAGGTGGCTATCCCTGGACCGAGAGTAAATCAAAATATCATTCAGGTACACCACCACAAACCAATCAAGCATGTCCCGTAAAATGTCATTCATTAAGTGCTGGAAAACCGCAGGAGCATTGGTCAACCCAAACGGCACTACAGTGTATTCAAAATGTCCGTATCGGGTGCCAAACGCCATCTTCCACTCATCCCCCTTGTGCATCCACACCAGGTTGTAAACCCCTCAAAGATCGAACTTCGTGAGAATAGTAGCCTCCCGCAACCGCTCCACCAACTCTGGAATGAGCGGCAAGGGATAACTATTTCTCACCGTGATGGCATTCAACCGGCGGTAGTCATAGCACAAATGTAACTTCCCTGTCTTCTTTTTTACAAAAAGAATGGTAGCAGAAAGAGGAGACGAGGATGGTCTGATAAATCCCCGGGCCAAGTTCTTATCCAGAAACTCTCGAAGAGCAGCAAATTCAGGCTCAGACATGGAATATAATTGACCCTTGAGCAGAGGAGCATCAGGTAGAAGGTCCACAGGGCAGTCATAGGCTCGATGTGGTGGTAACTGATCCACCTCCTTCTTGCTGAAAACGTCGGAGAAGTCCGATAGCTCCAGATATATGGAAACAATGGGAATGGCAATGTCCTGACCAGCGCAGATATGTCTCAGATGATCCACACACTGGAGACTTGGGAAGGAAATGGCATTCTGCACCCAAGCCACCAAAGGATCGTGCAATCATAGCCAGGACATGCCGAAAACCAAAGGGAGATGAAGGTCTGAGGTGATATAGAAGCTAATCGCCTCCTTGTGGTCTCCGATAACCAAACGCAGCAGTTGGGTAGCAAAGCGAATGGGTCCCGACCTAAGCTCATGCCCATCAATGGTTTCCACCTTGATGGGTGGTTCCACAGCAACCAAATGGATATCAAAGTGAGTTACTAAGGCCCGGTCCATAAAACTAGTTGTAGCCCCTGAATCCACCAATGCAAGAATCCACCAATGCAGGAATTCCCTCCTTCTGGGACTGAAGAAAAACCTGCATGTCCAAAAGTAAATGCCAGGGAGGGCCAGGGTTCACCTCAGCCACTTCGAGTGGTGGTAAGATACGTCCCTGACCTAAGGTTTCCCCGAGGTCGGGCCTACCCTGTTTCCGGACAGCCCAGGATTCGATTCTGGCATTGGTCTTCATGTCCCCCTCCATTTACAAGAACTGGCAAAATGTCCTGGCTCCCCACAATAAAAGCACAAACCTCCCTGGAACCCTTTGCGAGCATTCCTGCGCCATCAACCGCAGGCGGAGTGCACTCAACTCCATCGGCTCCTCGGTCCTGGTCACAGTATTGTGGGATAACAAGGGTGCGGGTTTTATTGGAGGTTGCGGCTGTGAGTGAGAGGGTGGTTCCAGAACTGGTTGTTTGCTCTTGCATTGATGAAGCCGGGCTTCAATACATAGACATTTTATGACCAAGGTATCCAGGGTTAGAGCCTGCTCTGCATGCACCAGCTCATCCTGGATGTCGTCAGCCAAGCCCTCCTGAAAGGCATCCATGTGGGCTGACTCATTCCAAGTAGAGTCCATGCAGAGCAGACGAAACTCCGCAATGAATTCTTGCAAAGGACGTTTCCCCTGATGAATGTCCTTCAAGCATCTGGCCACAGTTTGGCTCTTAATGGGATTCTCAAACATGACACGTAATTGCTGCTGGAAATCCTGGTAGTCAGTTAGTAAAGGGCTATCTTGTATCAGCAGAGGAGTAGCCCATCTAGCAGCTGGACCTGATAAGAGGCTAATAATAAACCCCACCTTATCCCGGTCATCCGGAATATCTTCATGCCTCAAGGACATAAATAATTGGCATTGTTCCATAAACGCCGGGAACATATCAGTCTGTCCTGAGAATTTATCTGGTACAGATACCAGGCATTTCTTAAGGGGAGGAACTGGAGGAGGAATAGGAGTCTGTAGATGAGAAAGGTGATTTACCAACTGTGTTACCTGGTGTTGCAGAGCCTGGTTGTTTTGCAAGAGTTGGTCAATTTGTTGTTGTTGTTGCTCCACCAGTTGCTTTAATTGGGTTGGGTCCATCTTGGTTATAAGATGGTTTAGTTTGGCTGGAAACAATAATGTTCTGTCCTACCTGTATCCACAGATGAAAACTTCAAGTTACAGAGTTCAAATACTTTACGTAAACAAAACCAGAGACAGAAGATTTAATAGCTCTGTTATCATAGTCCTTTGGCAATCCTCCTAGAATCTGTCTGGCAATTCTGTATCACAATGCTGTAATCAGACGCAAGTCTTTCCAAGGCAAAATTCACTTTGTTTCCAGCAAATATTATGAACTCGTAAGCTCCCTTATATCCTCTAAGAGAGGGCATGTCAATCTCATTAATTAATCCTTTGCTGGATGTCTCTTTTCTAATTGAGATTGACGTCTCAATCTTCTCCTGGTTCTGGCATTCATCCAGCATCCAGCAGTTTCCTCACAGCTTGAAGCCTCTGATACATTTTCCTGATTAACAGTTAACACCTGAGGTGTAATTAGGGAAGTAGATTCAGGGGAGAGAGTGAACTCTGAATCCTCCAATAAATCAGGTTCATCTCTCAAATCCAACTCCTCTCCCTCTACTTGACTCCCCTCTAAGTCACTTAATAATGCAGGCTCAAATCTCAGTGCCAAATCATCTTCATCGCTCAAACCCACATCTGCTGACTGATCAGGTTCAAATCTCAGAGTCACAACATACTCCTGTAGCTCTTCCATCTCCTTTGGTGTTATCGAGCACATTTTGGGTTTTGACAGCTTTACCCTGGGGAGGATCTCAATGGCACAGTCAGTTGGGAAATGTAGGGGCAAACATCACTCTCCTTCTCACTAAATACCTCCCCAAAATCCTTGTAATCCTACGGGAAGGACATGATGGCTGGGGATTCATTTGGAGTGGACTGCTCTTCCCCACCCCAATTATTCATGGGGAGGAGGCCTAGGGCCTGCTCCTATCCTCAGTTTATAGTAAGCACCTTTCCAGCATGTTGTAGGACCCCACTTATCCAACCAGGTTAAACACATGATTAGGGACTCTGTCATCATGGGCACTACTATGAACCATATCACCTTCCTATGCTGAGCTAGGTCCAACTGCACCAGCTCAGTGACATGAATTACTGAGACCTCCCAAACAAGGACCTATAAACCTGCTCAAACTGCACAGGCTTGGACAAAGCCTTCACTCATACCCCAAGGCTGGTTGCTATTGCTTGGCTGATCAGACACTGGGAACACCCTGAGTCAATTAGTGCCCTATACCTACCCCTTTTCCGTAACTGGGGAACCAAGGTCAGGGCAATGACAAAAGCTTGCATGGGTTCACACACCATTGGGTCCTTGTCCCTGTTATCATCACTGTTGTAGTGAAGTTGGTACTCACCTTCTGACCCATCCCCTTCCATGGTCAGGAATGTTAGTACCTCTACTGTCTGGTTCACTGTCTTGGACTTCTCGGGTATCTTCAGCAGGGTTTTCTTTCCTTGACTCAACTGAGGAGGTTTTGCTTTGGCCTGCAAGGTACCCAGATATTCAGCCACATGATTTCCTGGCTGGCCACACCAGAAATATTTCAGAGGTGGCCAGATGATCCCTAGCTGTAAAACCCCAACATGCAAAGATGCAAAGTCAGAACTGGGAGCTTCTGCCTCCCAGCACATTTTATCCAAGTGAGGCATGTCCTTTCCCTGGCTTTGGCCTCACTGTGTGCTCATCAGTTGCATGTTCCTTGGGCCAGAACAGCTGTTCACTGCTTGCTTCTCCAAGCTTAGAGTGGCTGCTTCCCTCACGTTGCCACATCTTCCACAGCACAGCTGATTGTTAGCCTGCCAATCTCTGCATCTTCTCACATCACCCAGCCTTCCACTGCACAGCTGATGGTCATCCTGCCAGTCTCTGCATCTCCACTGCCACTGCAGTCATCATCCCTTCAGCACCAGTGATTCATTACTCCCAATTTTGTGACATCCCCCATCCCCAGTTCCATTCTGCCCCATTATGGCAAACCTTGAACTTTTGAGTTTGACATGGTTGATAGGATTGAGAGTATGAAAGATCTTTTTCAAGGTGCACACCTGGACCTTTAGCTACAGAGAGGCTTGAAACTTTTTTGGAGAGTGTTATCGTTAGGAATGGTTTGAGGGAAAACACACTAGGATGTCCACAAACATGACAGTGGAATTTTAGTATTTTTTTTCTCAATAATGCCAAAGTTCAGCATGTTAATGTATTTTGAAAATTATTACATTTAAATGTGAAAAGGAAGGAAAAACTATGAAGATAACTATTTCAGAACAATAGGAGGTTCACTGTTTATATTCTGTTTATTAGAGTTGGGGTGACAATCTCTGGTGGAATCTGTTGGAGGGGACTTTGAAGAGTGCCTGGAACAACGGGAAGGAATTGGGGGGTGGACATCAGTTTTGACAATTTTTTGAACCAGTTTCAGTTTCTGAGTGATTTTCAGATAATGTATTTTTCATTAAAATAATATTATGGAATTATACCGTATTTCTTTTTTTCTTTATAAGTTTTTATTTTTTAAAAAACAAACATACACAAACAAAACATAAAACACAAATCCATCTTCCAATTACATGTATTTCTTGCCTCTCATTACTTTTTTTTATTATTATTCAGATTAGGCTTAAGTAGAATGACAAAGCACTTGAGGAAAAAGATGTGGACCAGTAACCCTGCACTGGAAGACAGAATAGAAAAGATCTCCATAGCCACCATGTAGTTTCTCTTGGTGCTCAAAAATGTTGGAAAAAAGGGGAAAACTATAGCAGGCTGAAGAAGATAAACCTTGTCTGATTAAAACTGTCTGGTAAATGCCATGCTTGGAAAGCCACACTGAAATCAATAATGGCAAGGAAAAGTAGTACAATAAAACCTAAGAGTAGAGCCTTCATTAGAGTCCCAGATGATTTCATCTGCCATTAAGTTTATATCAGCATCTGTATATGAGGGTGAGGTTACAAGCCATACATGCAAACAGTGACTTAATGAGATATGGCAGATAAGGAGCAATCCAAATAATCAGTCAACATGGGAGGTGAAACAGAAAGGCCACTGGAAGATTAATTGAATCCCCCAGCCCCACTTTGGAGGAAATAATGCAGGCCTTAAGACATGCAGAAGAGAGACAAGATTTTGGAGTCCGGTCTGAAGACTCATGGGGAAGTTGTCAGACAGGACCGAAGAAAAAGCTGCCTGAAGAAATCTTTCCCTCAAGCCCTTTACATACTGCAAAGGAGGCAGATTAGATATGTAGAGCTCCAATTACATCAGACAGCCAGAGGATTACATCCCGAAGCCAATCATTACCATTATTTCCTCACTCAAATCTGGTCTCACATAGACCAATTTGGAGGCCAATATGCAACAGAACATGATCTTGTTACTGCAATAACAAATGGAATGAATGAAGGAGATGCTTCAGACTGGATTGCCCAAGTGCACTACGAACAGGCCCCAGAACTACAGGATGTCCATGCTTTTATTCATTTGCTGAGATTCAAATTTATTTATTTATTTATTTGATTTGTAAATCACTTACAAGATAATAGATATAAGTATATACATAGTTATGAATACATGAAATGGGTACATATAAGAAAAATAAAAGAAACAACAGGACAGGGAGGGTAGGCACATTGGTGCGCTTATGCACCCCCTACAGACCTCTTAGGAAAGGAGTGAGGTCAATAGTAAACAGTTTAAGGTTAAAGTTTTTGGGGTTTGGGGAAGAAACCACAGAATCAGGTAGAGTATTCCAGACATTGACCACTCTGTTGCTGAAGTCGTATTTCCTACAGTCAAGTTTGGTGCAATTAACCTTGAGTTTGTATCTATTGTGTGCTCTTGTGTTGTTATGGTTGAATCTGAAGTATTCACTGACAGGTAAGTCATTGCAATGTATGATTTTATATACCATACTTAGATCAGACTGAAGATGGTGTAAGTCAAGGTTTTCTACGTCTTTCAAGTATGGTAGCATAAGGAATTTCAAGTCTGGTGGCATAAGGTATTCTATAACAAGTAGAGCAGTGGAGAATTCTTGTGAAATATTTCTGGACTTTCTCAACTGTGCTAATATTAGATACATAATGTGGGTTCCAGACTGGTGAGCTATACTCGAGTATTGGTCTAGCAAATGTTTTGTATGCTCTAGTTAGTAGTGTGATATTACCAGAGAAAAAGCTACGTAGGATCAGGTTAACAACTCTTAATGCCTTTTTGGCTATGTAGTTACAGTGGGATCTAGTGGGCTTCGATCATTTGAGATGAGTATTCCAAGGTCCTTGCAGAGCTTGGATCATCAACAAGGTCTTGATTATTTTATTTTCTGATTTTTTTTGCCAATATGTAAGACAGAGCATTTATTTGTTGAGATTTGAAATTGCCATTTGTTTGACCATTCTGATACATAGTCAGATTTGAAAATCCAGACAGAGATTTGAAAATCCAGACAGAGTGGCAGAAAATGAGGACAAATTAATGGAAATGAAACAGGGCAAGTGACCCTTATCAGACTTTTTATGGGACTTTAGAAGGGTTGCAAACCACCTCATGGACTGGCCTGAAAAAATTATCTTGTACTATTTTAAAAACGCCATTGACCCCGAAGTAAAAAAAGCCCTGCAATATTAGGGGAATTCCCGAGACATTACAAGTGTGGTATATGACTGCCCTCAAATTAGACTGCAATGTCAATCAACAAAAAAGACCCCTACCTGAAGGCCCTCCTAGGAGAGCTGTGGCCAGACAACCACAGACTATACCTGCTGAAGCTGCTCCCACCTGACTCAGGAGAATGTTAAAGTGTTATTGTTGTGACTAGAATGGCCATAGAGCAACCGACTGTCTGTCCCCTGTACCTGTTCCACAAGCTCCACAGCCAAAGTCTAATACAGCCGTCAGGGGTTGAAAAATTCAAGTGAAGCCTCCCGACACTAGCCACTTTGCTAGACACTGTAGAAGATCCTCTCCTTGCAGAAGAGAGCAATGAACTTCCAACCCAACACACCTTTCCCAGAGAAGCCACTGACAAAGACGACCCTATGGTGAGTGCACCCATCACACCTTTTACTGTCAAAGTGAAGTTAGTAGTGCCTGCCACAGGGGAGGCAGGGGAGTTAGAAGCTGTCATAAACACCAGATGCTCTAGATGCCTTATTGGGCTCCCCATCATTGAACAATTGGGCAAAAAGACAATGCCCCTTAACTGCCCAATCACAGTTAAGTGGATGGGACATTAATTGGAGGGATCTGGAGATGAGTGCTTACCATGAATTCATATGGTTTATAGCAGCTCCAAGAATGTCAGAATCTGTCATATTGGGACTTGCTTGGCTAGATAAATGGGCCCCTACCATCAAGTAGGAAGATGGATATAGAATAATCATAAATGGATAGGGACTTCCAGTTGCAGGCTTTGGAGGCAGTAGGAATCCATGATCGTACGTGGTTCCTGCTGCACTCGCTACTGAAGTGCCTTCGATCCAGCCGGGTTTGGAGGCTGTCGTTACCCTGTACAAGTAACGTAAGACAAAGGAGATCCGGGCAGGGGTCTGGGGATATCACAACCCCTCTCCCCCAGCTAGCTAGACTCCTTTTTCCTAAGGCGGTGGAGTGGCAGTCAGTAATGGCCGCCACAAAGAAACCTACAGCTGGACAAGTTCGTGCAGGAGGAAGTGTCAGAAAGTGAAAGTTTTTTGGTTGAACTGGGACTTTAATACCATGGAACTAAAAAAAAAATTTTTTGGAATGATATATTGTTTCCAAAGGAGACTGTGAAAGTAGTGAATGAAACTGGGGAAAGTTCACTCTCCTTCCTTACGGAGATAGCAAATGGACATTGAAAAACTTGCTTTGGCACAGAAGGTAAAAATCAAAAGTTTTTTGCTATAAGTGGGAAGGGAGAGGTAAAAAAATATATATATTAAGATCTTGCTGGAGGAGACAGTTTGGAATTTATAAGATTAGAAATTAACTGCAATAAGACTTCAAAAATATATTTTGGAACTTTGTAATTGATATTGCCCCAGGACAAGAAAGTGTAAAGAGAAGAAGGTGCTAAATGAAACATTTTGTGTTTGTTTGGATTGCTTGATGACTTTGGGACTTTTGGAAATTACTCTAAGACTCATTCGGGTTGTTTTTTTTTTTAAAAAAAAAAAAGAAGAAAAAACTTTACAATGGCATTATCTGTGGAAGAATTAAAAATGGAATTTGAAAAATTAAAAGAAGAGGAACAAGAAGGCAAGGGCTCTTTTGGATCTGTTTTTCATTTCTTAGAAATGGCGATTTCTACCTATCAGCAAATACAAGAAGAAGAAGAAGAAGAAGAAGAAGAAGAAGAAGAAGAAGAAGAAGAAGAAGAAGAAGAAGAAGAAGAAGAAGAAGAAGAAGAAGAAGAAGAAGAAGAAGAAGAAGCCATCTTTAATGAACAAATAACTTCAGCCAAGAAAGAAGGGAGGAAGAGGGGAAGGAAAATGGAGAATTTAAGACTCAAAAAAAACAACCAAGAAAGAGAAAAATAAGGTGGAAAATCGATACAATGTCAGAAAGCAACAGAAAAGAGGAATACAACAGAGAGGGGAGGTTAAAAAGGCGGAGGTTAAGGGGGGGGCAAAAAGACCAGATTGGATAAGAAAGGAAGGGAAAAAGGGAAAAGAAGTCATAAAGGCTTGAAATAAGATGGGAAAAAGCAGATTTTTTTTAGAGACAATGGGTAAAGTACAATTAAAAAGAGATTCTGCAAAAGTACACAAGATTGTATTGTAGTATTTGTATTCGAAATAGAAAATTGGAATATTATAAGATCTGATAAAATGTTAAAATATCAAAATGCTTAAGATTTAATGATAGACTTTAATATTTAATAAAATATTAAGAGGATGTGTAAAATGTCTAAGATTTAATGATAGCGTTTAATTTGCTATTGCTTTAATGTTATTATAAAGTTGTCATTTTCTTATTTTAAAAGGTAGTATCTAAAATGTATTAAGCAGAATCAGAATGGAAATTATATATTTAACTATATTATAGGTTTGTTGTAGTAGTATGTAGTATGTAGAGTGTACTAAGCAGAATCAGAATGGAAATTATGTATTATTTTAAGTGTTAAATTTTGGGGAAAGATAGAAAGGCGTCATACTTCAATTAGTAATTACAGCAGAAATTTTGTGTTAAAGAGACGAGATAAATAGATAATTGGAAAAGAACAGACAAAAGATAAAAGAATAATGATTTAAATTAAGATGAAGTAAATAAAATAGAATTAAGAGAGTGAAAAGAGGGGAGAAGGTATATAGAAAATATAGAATGGTAAATAAGTAATAATAAATAAGATAAGTAATGGTATACAAGATGAGCATGAATTTGATTTAGGTTAGTACAAAAAGATGTAACCCGGGGTTAAGCCACTTTCCAAAAAGAAGTTTTATGTTTCTATGTTTTGTGTTTTGTGTGTTTATGTTTGATTGAGAATTAATAAAACCTTGTAGGAATGCTAGAAGAGAACAATTGTAAACAAGTCAGATGAAAATATAAGTATAATGAATAAAAACATATAAAATAGACAAATATAGAAAAGAAATATAATTGAATAAAAGTAAAGGGAGAAATAATGAGAAATTCAAGAAAGATATGTATGTGTCTATATGGAAATGTATTAATGCTGCATAAAACAATGTTTTATTTGCCTTGTTAAAATTTACAAGTAGCTTTCAGAAAAGAGGTTTTATCTTCTTATGTTTTGTTTTGTTTGTCTTTAAAAACCAATAAAATTTGTTTTTTTTTTTTAAAAAAGAAATATCATAAATGGGGTAGACCCACTGCCCCCTTCCTCCCACTAAGAAACTACCACCCAACATGGGTCCAGAACCTGAAGCAACAGCAACCACATCAGACCTTCTTCCAGGTACCCCCAAGTACCCAAACAATAGAGACTTGGCTGAGGCATTCAGTGAAGTGGAATGTAGTGTTTTACCACTCCATCAAGCCACTGATTGTGCCATAGAGCTAGAACCCAGGGCAAAACTGCCAAAACCAAAAATGTATTCCGTGACACCAGCTGAAATGGCTGAATTAAGGAAATACATTGATAACAATTTGGACAGAGATTTCTGTCAGCTGGTGCTCCATTCAAAATCCAAGAAAGAAATACTTAGACTCCATTAATTAGAGAAAAAAATATCTTTTACTGGAAATCAAACGATAGCAACAAAAGAATTCTGAATCTGAGAAAATGGGCGCGTAAATCACATATACAAAGTAATGGCAGTGTTCCCACTCCCAAAAGTTCAATTGGCTCATCCAATTAAAAGTTGTGCATATCACCATGTGGGCATCTCCAGGTGGTGATGAAGCCTCTGTCCATTGACCTTGACATATTTTGATAAAGAGTTGCAGCTGTGCATAGCATAGTATAGAAGCCTAATCAAGAATACTCCCCCCAGCTTATACAATTCTGTTTTGTAACATCTCCAGCTCACTTTCCATAACCATACCCCCCTCCTCCTCCCATTATTTATGACATCCAAAAGATGCAAAGCAAAGGGAGAAAAACTTGAAGGCTGACATTCGGCCCTCCTGCAAAAGAGACGTTAGTCCTATAAAAGATAAAAATGGAAGGTAACAGAAAATATACATGTAACACCATAATACTATTTTTTAGGGTTTATCAGGATATTTAATATGAAATGCCTTGATGAGCTTAGGAGCTCTAACATCCTTCTCATTCACCCATTCAGACTGGGAAAGAGGAAAATATTTCCAAACAATCAAATATTGGAGTCAACCCCTTTGTTTTCGAGAATCCAAAATTTCTTTAACTTCAAAATGTTGTTCACCTTCAATTAGCAATGGCACAGGGGGATCGACCTGAGTTGGACCTGAGTCAGAGGTATGTTCAGGTTTTAATAAACTATCATGGAAAACAGGGTGGATCCATCGGAGGGTTTTAGGTAATTTCAGTTGGACTACCACAGGATTCACAATTCATTCAATTGGGAAAGGTCCAACATACTTAGGTTCAAGCTTTTTTGACTTTTGTGTGGTCTGCAAATATCTGGTGGATAAAAAGATCTTGTCACCAACTTGATATGGTTTTTGTGGACTTCTCTTTTTATCTGCAAATTTTTTATGGGCTTGATGAGCATCATCTAATGCTTTAGGGGTAACCGGCCAGGTAAGATGGAGCTGTGTTATCCATTCATCTAATGACTGAATGTTAGGTTTCTCCTGTGGAAGCTTGGGTATGGGTACAAAGTCTTGTCCTGAAACCACTTTAAATGGAGTAAACCCAGTACTACTATGTACTGAATTGTTATATGCCACCTCAGCGAATGGCAATAGGTCAGCCCAATATTGCTGATAATTTCTTTAACATTGAATATACTGTTCCAATACTGAGTTAGTTCTCTCATAAGTCTCACTGGTTTGTGGGTGGTGGATGGAGCTTAAGCCCTGGGCAGAGCCCAATAACTTCAGGAACTCCTTCCAAAAGTTTGAGGTAAACTGGACACTCCTGTCTGAGATTATGTGTTCAGGAACCCCATGTAACCTGTAGATATGTAAAATAAACAGTTTAGCCAATGTTTTTGCAGATGGGATTTTCGGACAAGGTATGAAATGTGCCTGTTTGGAAAACAAATTGGTTACTGTATTCCCCCCACTTTCAGGTAATTCCACTATAAAATCCATAGAAATTTCCTTCCATGGAGCAGTTGGTCTAGCCACATTTTGTAGTAAGCCTGCTGTTTTACCAGGAGGCCACTTGGCTGAGGCACAGATAGGATAGCTAGCCACATAAGTCTCAATGTCCTTTTTCAAGGTAGGCCACCAAAATTGCCTTTTAACCAAGTGTAAGGTCTTCACAAATCCAAAATGTCCAGCAGCTTTAGAGTCATGAGCTTGCTATAATATTTGGTTTCTCAGCTTTGCTGGCACATATAATTTGGCCCCCACTCATGCCAATCCATCTCTAACTATACAGTTATTTGAGTGAGCAAGGAACCAATCATCAAGTTTTAGAGCTTCTTTTAATTGTTAAATCAGTTAAATCATTTGACAAATCAACTTCCTTCTTTTTCTGGGCTCTGGTAACCACTGGAGCTGCCAACCGTTTGGTTGGGGCAATAGGCCACACCACTTCTTGGAAAGCACTATTATATTGAGGTAATCTAGATAAAGCATCTGCCATGAAGTTCTTCTCCCTGGAATGTACTTCAATGAAAAATTAAAGCACTTAAAGTACTGCATGCAGTGAACTTGCTTGGGAGACAGCTTCCAAGGCGTTTTCAAAGCCTCCAAATTTTTATGATCTGTCCACACCTCAAATGGGTATTTTGTCCCTTCTAAAAAATGCCTCCAGGTTAACAGAGTCCAACAAATTGCAAAAGCTTCTTTTTCCCAGATGGCCCATCTTCTTTCAGTTTCAGTTAGCTTACAGGAAGTATATGCACACAGTTGCAGAGTCCCCACCTCGTTTGCTTGTAGTAACATCGTCCCAACTGCTATGTCATTCGCATCGGCTTGGATTACAAAAGGAGCATCCATGTCCAGGTGCTTGATTACTGGTTCAGCAGCAAATAGTCATTTCAGTTTCTCAAAAGTGGCTTGACATTCCATGGACCACTCCAGTGGTTTACTAGGCTTCGGTTTCACCTCCCCTTTGGTTTTTATGAGATTTGTGATAGTCATTGCAATCTTCGCAAAAGCAGGGATAAATTGATGGTAAAAATTAGCAAATCCCAAGAAACTTTGAAGTTGTTTCCTGGTGTGGGGAAGGGCCCATTCCAAAATGGCATGAACTTTCCCCAGCTCCATTTCTATGCCATCATGTGATATGTGATAGCCTAAATAGTCAATTTTTCCCTGGTGGAATTCATACTTGGACAACTTTGCATACAGCTCAGCAGCTCAAAGTTTTTCCAGAACTGACCGCACTAGTTTCGCATTTTCATCACAAGTCTCCGTGTAGATAAGAATATCAAGATAAACCAACACCCCTTTGTATAAGTGTTCATGTAACACCTGGTTTATCATTTATACTGAATACTGTAGGTGCACCCTGTAGACCAAATGGAAGAACGTTGAATTTTAGCAGCCCATTGGGCAGTTAAAAGCAGTTTTCCATTCATCCCCTTCCTTAATTCGAACTCAGTAGCATGCTTCTCTGAGGTCGAGTTTCATAAAAAATTTCCCTTTGGCCAGGTGGGCTAACATATCCTTCATCAAGGGGGAGGGGGTACACGTTCTCCACCAGAATAGCAATGAGGTTTCTATAGTCCACACATAAATGAAGAAAGCCATCTTTCTTCTCATGGAACAATACTGGGGCTGCTACTCAAGGTCTAGGAGGTTGGATGAAACCATGTCCCAATATTCCTCTGAATTTTCTCCTCCCCCCTCAGACTCTCAGTGCCAGTGGAGGCAAGCTCAGTGGGATTTTTGAGTTTCAGTTGAGATTGCCCCTCCCCTTCTGGGCATTGGTCAGTATGTATGAGCAATGATCCCTTCCTCCAATCAACGTGGGGGTTCCATTTCCGGAGCCAGGGCAAACCCAGGATGAGGGGGCGCTCTATCCCAGGAGCCACAATAAAACACAGTCTCTCTTGCTTCCCCATCATCATTTCTATTGGTTCCATTATGAAATGTGCAGGGCCACCCCCAGCTACTGATCCATCCAGTTGGTAAAAGGCTATGGGCGTTTTTAAAGTCTTTAAACTTAAGCTAAAGCCTTTAGCCTTTTTTTACTACCTCTGAGCTGATTACGCACCTTGTGCACCCAGAGTCTAACAAGGTCAATATTTCCCCTTTGGCTCTCAACGTGGGTACCCTTAATCTCACTGGAATGGTCATAGGGCCCTTGTTTGGATTTACCAGTGAGTCATCTTCCGATTCAGATTCACTCTTTTCTGAAGAGGTTGGCGATCCCAGCTCCTCTCCTTTTGGAGGGGCGATCTCTCAACCTCCTCTGCTTTAAGTGCCATTTCATGAGGCTTTGCTGGGAGGTTTTCAGGTTTTCTTCCTTCTCCTGGTGCCCCCTTTGGCTCTAGCTTGGCACAGCAGTCTGCAGCCCAATGACCTTCTTTCCCACTTCGGAAGCATGCAGTGGTCTTGGATTTTGCTGCCATTCCTCCCTTTTGAGGTTTTAAGGTTTCTTGAGGGCTAGTGGGAGAGGACTTGCTCCAACCAAGACTCCCCCGCAGCATCTGTTTCAGGTCAGATCAATTTCCACCTCTGCTGCCAGCACGTACCACAGCTGCAGCTCACTGGGGTCTCTTCTAGCAATACAACTTTGATATACATCTTCAACCCATCTTTTAAAGCTTCTATCAGGGCTCACTGGGACCAGCCTCGAATATGACATGCCAGCTCTCTAAATTCCTGGGTGTGGTCGGCCACTGATCTCCACCCCTGATTTATGGTCTTCATCCTAATTCTCGCCTTATGTTCAGCAAGTGGGTCTTCAAACCTGGCCCGCAGTGCAGTCATGAACAGGTTATAATTCATCAGCTGGGGAGCATTATCATAATGCAAAGTCACCATCCACTTTGCAGCTGTTCCCTCCAGAGCCCATGTAACATATCTAAATTTGGCTGCTTCTGAGGAAAAATCCTCTCCATATTCTTCCATATGGCTCCAGACTTGTGCCAGGAAGAATCCTAACTCCTTGTGATGCCCCCCATATTTTACTTCCAATGGAGGCACCTTTGGAGTTCTACACTGTCTGGCAATTCTCCCCCCCTCCCACGGGGGGCCCCTGGGCTGCTGCTGCCTGTTGCACCAGCCCAGGTTGATTTATGGGGGTGGCTGCTCTGATTCTTCTGGCTGGGGCTGCCTCCCCCTCCTCTCCCTCATACCTTTGATCAATTTGAGGTTCTCCAATAGCTTCATTTAAAAGATGCATGGCTTGGGTTAGTAAAAAATTCTTTCTTTCCTTCTCTTGGCTCTTCTCTTCCACACTGATGGGTGGTGGTCACTCCTGGAGGAGGCTTTTCCTCAGGATCCTTCCAGCCGACTCCCAGGGACCATTTTGGTTTTACAGCTGGTTTTTTGCCAAGACTTAATTCTGCAAACAAGTCGGCTTCCCCTGCTGCCTCTAACAGCAGGGAATCTTGTGCTCCAGTCACCCCCAGATCTTCTTGGTTGCTGGATGGATTTGACATTGTGTTCAGACCCCCTCGGAAGAAAATTTATTAATTCTTTGGGTGGGTTGGTAAATGGAGATTCAGAATAATGTCAGCTGGTGCTCCATTCAAAATCCAAGAAAGAAATATTTAGACTCCATTAATTAGAGAAAAGATATGTTTTACTGGAAATCAAGTGGTAGCAACAAAAGAATTCTGAATCTGAGAAAATGGGCATGTAAATCACATATACAAAGTAATGGCAATGCTCCTACTCCCAATAGTTCAATTGGCTCATCCAATTAAAAATTGTGTATATCATTATGTGGGCATATCCAGGTGGTGATGAGGCCTCTGTCCATTGACCTTGACATATTTTGATAAAGAGTTGCAGCTGTGCATAGCATAGTATAGAAGCCTAATCAAGAGTACCCCCCCCAGCTTATACAGTTCTGTTTTGTAACACCTCCAGCTCACTTCCCATAACCATATCCCCCCTCCTCCCCCCATTATTATGACAGCCAAAAGATGCAAAGCAAAGGGAGAAAATCTTGAAGGTTGACAGTTTCACTGAACCTGCCAAATCTAGGTTGGCTGCCTTAGTGCTATTCAAAGAAAAGAAAGATGGCGGCTTGATATTATGTGTTGATTTTAGAGGCGTGAACGTCATGTGCATCAAAAACATGTACCCTCTCTCCCTCATGAAAGACTTATTAAACCACCTGTCAAAAGGTATGGTCTTCACCAAACTAGATCTGAGAGACACTTACTACCAAGTCCGCATAAAAGAGGGAGACGAATGGAAAAATGCCTTTAACTGCCCTTTGGGTAGTTTCCAGTTCTGAGTCATGCCTTTTGGACTCCAAGGATCTCCCACAGTATTTATGCAACTCATCAATTAAGTGTTACATCTGCATCTGTATCAGGGGGTCCTCATCTACCTGAATGGCATCCTTATATTCAGCGAAACCATCGAGGAAAACTTTAAATTGGTCAGACAAGTGCTGAAAAAACTTTTAGCTGCTAAATTATATGTAAAATTCTCAAAATGCGAATTCCACAAAGAGATGCTGGATTACCTAGGCTAGCAAATATCCAACCAGGGAATTGAGATGGACCCTGGTAAAGTGAAAGCCATGCTGGACTGGCAACCCCCCAAAACACAACAACTTCTGAGTTTTTTGGTTTTTGCCAATTTCTTTTTTGTTTTTTAATAATTATGTTAAGGATAACATTGTTTTACCCTAACTGGTTTAGGTAAATAATAATATGTAATCATAGTTTGTATGTTAAAGTGTCTGCAACTTTAACTGTGGGATAGTAATTAAGGGAGTGGTTGTGAAAGCACTTTAAAAGAAGCAAGACGGCAGCTTGCTATCTCTCTGGCTTTGATGATCCCTGATTACTGCAAGGAAACAAGTCTGCATTGCTCGAACGGGAGAGAAAACAAAGGACTGGCTTGTAAGTGAACTGACATAGGATATTCTAAATGGACTTTGCTAACTGAATATCCCTGAATGGACTGACTAAATGATACATGACTATTGGACTGTTATTTTGACTATGCTATGAACTCATAATGGAATAAACTATATATTTGATAGCACAAACGTATCTGTCATTTTTACTGTATGTTAATAAACATACAAGCTTAGTTCACTCATTTATCTGTGTGCCTATCTGACTAAGCTGCACATTCTGTTAGCTTGTCTCCCTAACCCTGGTTGGGGAAACCAGGCTTAACACTGGTTATGGGCCCAGAGGCTGCAAAGTCAGTTTAACTAGGATAAAACAGATTTATGTAAAAGTGAGAGTTTGTGTTGTTATACATTACAGTAAACAGACAGCTGTGTTTTATTAATTATAGTTTTATATCCATATAAGAAAACATGGCACAAGTCAATTTACAAAGTTTGTCCCTGATATCCAAGTTGGATGGAACAAACTATGTATCATGGTCTATGAAATGTAGTATGCTTCTACGAAGAGAAGGTTTGTGGAACATAATTGAAAATCCACCAAACGTAGAAGAATGGGATCCAGAGGATGATGAAGATAAATTAAAGATAGAAGAATTTATGCATAAAAATCAACAAGCTATTTGCATTATTGCTTTAACCTTAACTGATAAGCAACTTGTTTATATCCACGGAGAGAATACAGCTGTTGGGTGTTGGCAGAAGCTGAAGAGGATTTATGTTCGAGATAATGTTGGTGCTCACATAAATCTAACACGGAAACTTTTCAGTACACATCTCCATAAGAATGGTGATATGCTGAGTCATTTGAAAAATATGCAAAGCATTTTTCAAGAACTGCATGAGAAAGAGCTTATTTTCTCTGAACTACACCAAGTCTATATAATTCTATCTTCCCTTAACGAAAGTTATGACAACTATGTAACTTCCCTTGAAATATTGCCAAAGGAAAGCCTAACTTTAACTGACATAACTGGCAGATTGATTGAAGAGGCCAGAAGAAGGCTTGAAAGAGACGAGTTAAGGAGGCAGCAACCTCAAAAAGAAGATAATGAAACTCCTACTGCATACGCAATTAAAAAGTGTTTTAATTGTGGAGGAAGAGGACATTTGGCAAGATTTTGTAAAAAGGCAAAGCGACAGAACACTGGCCAGAATACAAAAAGTCATCAAAAGATAAATAAAAATTTAGAGTTAGCCATGTATAGTAACGGAGCTGTAAAAAATAATTTATGGGTGGTTGACAGTGGAGCATCACATTGTATAACAAATGATAAGAAAAAATTTATTAAAATGTCCAAGAGTACACAGCAGATATCGTTAGCCAATGGCTGGAAACTGAAAGCTAAAGGTCAAGGTATAGCATATTGTTCTTTTATAAAAGAGAATGTAAAAATGTTATATGTACCACAACTTAAGTTTAATTTAATTTCAGTAAGAATTTTGGTTAAACTAGGATATGTAGTTACATTTAGGGGAGATAACTGCATAATTGAGAAAGAAGATAAGAAAATTACTGCATCTTTAAGAGGTGAATTATATGTGTTAAATGATAATGGTTTAAAAGTGGCTAACACAGTTTATGAAAATAAGAAACCTCATGATGAATGTATTCACTTGTTACATCGAAGGCTAGGGCATTTAAATTTTAAAATGCTTAAGAGAACTGTTGAATTATCTAAGGGAATAAGTTTGAAACCTTGTAATAAGTATTTGCAATGTAATATTTGTAATCAAAGTAAGAGCAGGGTCACACCGGCTAAAAGAGTTGATGGATTTACTACCAAAGAGCCTTTAGAAGTAGTATTTGCTGATTTAATAGGTCCGATAAAACCAAGTGTAGGAGGAGCTCGTTACATACTAAGTATAATGGACCATTATTCTAGATATGGGTTTTGCTATTTAATGAAAAGCAAAACTGAAACGTATCAAAATCTCTTTAATTGGATAAAATTTGCAGAAAGGAAAACTAAAAAGAAATTAGTAACTCTTATAACAGATAATGGTGCAGAATTTACAAATAATAAATTCCAGAACAGACTAAGAATGTTAGGTATTCAACATAAAAAGTCTGCACCATATAGGCCACAACATAATGCCTTTATAGAGAGAAGAGGCCAAACATTACAATCAATGGCACGAACTATGATATCTGATTCAGGATTACCTGACAATTTGTGGGGAGAAGCAATAATGTGTGGTAATCATATATTAAATAATGTTGTTAATTCAACAACAGGTGAATTACCATTCACATTGTGGCATGGTACAAAACCTGATTTAAGTTACATGCACACATTTGGAGCACCAGCATGGGTGCATATCCCTACACAACTTAGACACAAAGGACAGCATAGAGCTAAAAGATTATATTTTGTAGGATATACATCTAATCATAGATCTTATAGATTCTGGGAACCAGGTACATCTAGAGTTTACACCAGTGCCAGTGCTAAATTCCTAGAACATGTAGGATGGAATAGATTAGAGCAAGATTTAAATAATGAAGTAATTATTGAACCTACAAAAGGCAGAAAGATCAGAATAGTTATAAGAAGAGTCAAATTAAAGAAGAAGTCCAAGAAGAACAAATAGGACCAGAACAAGAGGAAACAGTTGATCAGGAAGAGTTAGATAATCAAGAAGAGTTAATAAATGAAAGTCCACCTGTAAGTCCTGTAATACCTAGACGTACTACACGTGTAACTAGACCACCTGATAGGTATCAAGCAAGTATAGTTTGCCAAGTAACTAAAGTTCCAACTAGTGTAGATGAACTTAGGATGTATCCTGCTAAGGATCAGGAGAATTGGCAAAAGGCAATGGAAAAGGAATTAAATTCATTAAAGGTAATGAAAGTTTATGAAGATGTTAAATTACCTCCAGGAGAAAAATCCATTGGGTGCAAATGGATATTTAAAGTAAAAACTGGAAATGATGGGACTGTTACCCATAAAGCTAGGTTGGTAGCTCAAGGATTTAATCAAACTGCATCTGATTATGATGAAGTTTTTGCACCAAGTCTTAAAGCAACATCTTTAAGAGCAGCATTAGTGTGGGCAGCTAAGAAAAACTGTGTCATTAACCATTTAGATGTAGAAACTGCTTATCTACATGCACCATTGCAGCACACTATATATTTAAGAAAACCAGTAGGTATAAAAGACAATAAAGTAAATAGTAATGATTGTTGGAAACTCAAAAAGAGTCTTTACGTGTTGAAACAATCTGGGTTTGAGTGGAACCAATATATTGTGAAAGAGTTAAACAATATAGGTTTTAAATCTGGTTTAGCAGATCCATGTGTGTTTAAAAGAGAAAATAATGGAACGGTGTCATTATTGTTATTATTTACAGATGATATTGCTTTGATAACTAAGACTAATAATGAAGCTAATGAGATTATATCATTATTAGCCAAAAAGATAAAATTAAAGCATTTAGGTGAAATTAAAAAGTATCTAGGATTGACAATTAACAAAACAAAAAATGGTTTTAAGATATCTCAAGAAGATAAAATTTGCCAATTAATTAAAACGTTTAAAATGGAACTTTGTAAACCGGCAAAGACTCCAATGAGTCAGGAAGTTTGCCAAACTGTTGATCAAAGTCCCAAATTTGATAAGTCCACATATCAATCTTTGATTGGTAGCTTATCATATATAAGCAATTGGTCTAGGCCTGATATAGCTTATAGCGTAAATCAGCTGGCACGTTTTAATTCAGATCCACATCAATGTCATTGGCAATCATTAAAGAGAATTTTAAGATATCTTAAAGGAACAATGAACCATGCATTGTATATAGAACCAAAGGGTGATTTGAGTCTTAGTGCCTATGCAGATGCAAGTTTTGCAACTGATATAAACACTAGAAAATCAACATCTGGGATGGCTATATTATTTGGTAAAACATTAATAGGGTGGAGGTCAATCAGACAACAGCATATTAGCTTGTCCACGATGGAAGCGGAATTTTCATGTCTGTCATTACTATGCACTGACTTGATTTTGTACAAACAGTTATTATTAGACATGGGTGTAACTGTAAAAGATTCCATTATTGTGTACGAGGATAATCAAGCAGCTATAAAGTTAGCTACTAGTATTGCTGTAAAAACTAGATCAAAGCATACTGATTTAAGATACTTAAATGTTAGAGAATCTGTAAAGAATGGGCTAATTAAATTGGAATACTGCATGACGGAAGAAAACATTGCAGACCAATTTACAAAAGCTCAAGGAGTAACTAAGTTTCAAGAAAGTTGTAACAAATATGATTTAAAGATGTAAATAGTTATATTTATTATTATTTCCTAAAAGGGGAGAATGTTAGGGATAACATTGTTTTACCCTAACTGGTTTAGGTAAATAATAATATGTAATCATAGTTTGTATGTTAAAGTGTCTGCAACTTTAACTGTGGGATAGTAATTAAGGGAGTGGTTGTGAAAGCACTTTAAAAGAAGCAAGACGGCAGCTTGCTATCTCTCTGGCTTTGATGATCCCTGATTACTGCAAGGAAACAAGTCTGCATTGCTCGAACGGGAGAGAAAACAAAGGACTGGCTTGTAAGTGAACTGACATAGGATATTCTAAATGGACTTTGCTAACTGAATATCCCTGAATGGACTGACTAAATGATACATGACTATTGGACTGTTATTTTGACTATGCTATGAACTCATAATGGAATAAACTATATATTTGATAGCACAAGCGTATCTGTCATTTTTACTGTATGTTAATAAACATACAAGCTTAGCTCACTCATTTATCTGTGTGCCTATCTGACTAAGCTGCACATTCTGTTTAGCTTGTCTCCCTAACCCTGGTTGGGGAAACCAGGCTTAACAAATTTTTATTAATTTTCTTTTTCTTTTACATCATAAAACATCATGGTATGAACAACATTCTTGGCATTTATACAAGATTTTGATTTAAATATCATATTGTATTATATTGCGTTTATCTACTATTAAATAATATCTTTAGCTCTAATTACTATTCTTATATCTTTATACAGTTTACAAAATTTTATTTTACTTTCTTAAGGGTTGTTTCAATGAACATTTTTGTCTCACTTCTTGGTTCTGTTTGTTAGCCATTTATACTGTTATGTTTTGAGCATGGGCGAGAAAGAATGGAGACAAGCCTCTGAACGGTGAACTTCAGCTCTTTATTTACATCGTGACTTCCTCGTTTTAACAGCAGTTAAACCCACCTTATATAGGCAAACCCTGTAACTTTTAACCAATAACGAGCTAGGAATGCTGCTCTTATAACCAATAGGAACTCTCTGTTAAGGACCAATCGGATTCCCCAGAACGGGCCAATCTGGTCCGGCTACTTAACAGCCAATCAGAAGTGCAGGGCCAGAACCCTGCACTTACTCCAAGCTCACACTTTATTAATCTTATTGCATACACAACACCCCTTCCCCCTGGCTTCTTATTTGCAGGGCGCAGTTACATAGTCCCTTAGGTAGGACGGTTGTCTTATTAGTCTCTTTGATTTCCGTTGTATCAGCTGGCTGCAATCACACTGAGGTAGATCGTTGTTTGGTAGTGGGGCTGTTTCTGGTTCAGAGTTCACTTCTATGTTGTTGCCCACATTTTCTGCAATTCCCTGAGGTGCAACCATTTCTCCCTCTGGCTCCGCTTCCTGAGTTTCTATCAAACCATCATTTCCTTCGAATGGGTTTCCTAGGAATTCATCTTCTTCCATACCTCCCCCCCCCCTCAGTTTGGTCATAGGGGAGTTGCGGACTGGCCACTGGAAGCTGCGATCATAATTGATCGATATGCCGTTTCCAAAGTTTATTGTCAAGGCATTGTACAAGGGAGGATCTGGGGCCGGTTACACGTACTACTGTCGCTTCCACCCACAATGGGTCGCCCGATAGGTTTTTAGCATAAACCAGGTCTCCTACCTGGAAGGTACAACAGCGGCCGCTGGATCCTAGTGGTTTCTCCGGTTCATAAGCTGGGTGCAACCAGTCGAGGTGGGAGCGGAGCTTTTGTCCCATTAGCAGTTCGGCGGGAGTTTTGTTGGTGACGCTATGTGGGGTGAGGTGTTGCAAGAAGAGGATTTGATTGACCTTGTTGTCAATGTTGTCGTAGTCTACCTTTTGCAAGGTTTTCTTCTTCTACAAATTGGACCATGCATTCTGCTTTGCCATTGGTCGCAGGTGCGCAGGCGAGGTGAGCGCATGGCGGATACTGCAGTCAGCGAGGTACTGCTCGAACGCTAGCGTGGTAAATTGAGGGCCGTTATCGGATACCAGGACATCTGGTAATCCATGGGTTGCAAAGAGTCTGTTTAAGATTTTGATAACCGCCTCGGAGGTCGTAGTCATCATGCAATGGATTTCGAGCCAATTCGAGTAGGCGTCGACGGTAAGCAGGAAGGTGTGGCCTTTGGTTGGCCCCACGAAGTCCAGGTGAATTCGGGACCAGGGTCCACATGGTGTCTCGCATTCAGTAGGCTTGGCTTTTGGTGGGGCGTTGTTGACTTCTTGGCATTTGGGACAAGCTTTAACCCATTGTTCGATTTGCTTGTCAATGCCCAGCCACCATGCTTAGCTTCGCACGATGCCGGGGTGGCCATCGTGCAAGGTTCTCAGCAGCGCTTTCTGGAGTCGTTCTGGGATAACGACTCTATCGCCCCAGATGACACAGCCTTTCTGGGAGAAGAGCTCGGTTTGTCGAGTCTTGAATGGTGTGAAGTCATCTGATAACTGGTCCAATGGCCATCTGCGTTCTACCCAGCCTAGGACTCTACCCAGCTAGGGTGTGGTTGCATTTGGTTTCTCTCGCGATATCTCGGGTGGTTAGTGGTGGCGAGTTGAGTGCCTCGATTTGCAACGTGGTTACCATTGGTGCAGGATCGTCGAGAGTCTCTGGAAGCGGTGCTCGGCTCAATGCATCGGCATGGGGAATGGCTTTCCCCGGGCGGTATTGCAGCCAATAATTATAAGCAGCTAAGAATTCTGACCATTGGGTCATCCTAGGGGATAATATATAGGGAGTCGGCCTATCTCCGGCTATTATCCCCAACAAAGGTTTGTGGTCAGTCACAATAGTAAAAGCCCGGCCATACACGTATTCATGGAATCTTTTCACAGCTGAGACAATTGAGAGGGCTTCTTTATCAATTTGTCCATAGTTTCGCTCAATTTTTGAAAGAGTCTTTGAAAAATATGCAACAGGGGCTTCGTTTCCATTAGGCAGTACGTGGCTCAAAATGGCGCCCACCCCGAAAGGCAATGCATCACAGGTTACTAATGGCAAAGTCTCATTATACTGCATGAGTACAGAATCAGAAGTGAGCAGTTTTTTAACATTTCGGAACGTCTGTTCTTCATGGTAACCCCATAGCCAATTTGCTTTTTTATCTAACAATCGGTGTAACGGTTCAGTGACAGTTGCTTTGTGCGGCAAAAATGCATTATAAAAATTGATGAGGCCTAGGAACACCTGGAGATCGGCCTTGTTTCGTGGCCTGGTTTTTGATCGCTTTTAGTTTACTTTCGGTAGGGTGAATGCCCTGGCTATCAATCAGGTACCCTAAAAACTCAACACTGTCTGTACACAATTTACATTTGTTTTTTTTAACCTTAAGACCGGCCTCTTGGAATTTTTTTAGGACTAATTTTAACCGGTCCTGTAAGATTTTTTTTGTAGGGGCTGCAATTAATACATCATCAAAATAGGGGACCATGCCCTTAATTCCTTGCCATAACCTTTCCATAAGGCTCTGAAAAATCCCCGGGGCTACACTAACTCCAAATTGCAGCCGGGTACATTTAAAGGCACCTTGGTGCGTCACAATAGTTTGGGCCTGTGCCGTTTTTTCATCTACTGGTAATTGCTGATATTTCTGAGCTAAATCTAATTTAGTGAAAACTTTCCCGCCCCCCAGGGAATGGAGGAGATGCTGCACCACCAGAACTGGATACGCGTTCTGCTGCAGGGCATGGTTCAAAGTGGCCCGGTAGTCCCCACAAATTCGGATTGACCCATCTGGCTTAATGGGTGTTACAATTGGGGTTTCCCAAGGGGAGTGATCGATGGGCTCTAACACCCCCTGAGCTATCAGTTTGTCGAGTTGTTCGTCGATTTTCGATTTTAAGACAAACGGAACTTGACGGGGCTTTAGGCGAATGGGAGCTATTTTTGGATCTAGGCTGAATGAAATCGGGGTCCCCTTGTACTCGCCTAAGCTGTCCACGAAGTTGTCCCTGAACTCATAGATAAGGTCTTCCTCCCAGTCACAGCCGCTGACTCGGTTTATGCCGGCCACTTCAATGCCAAGTGGTGCGAACCATTGGAGGCCTAGTAGGCTAGGCTTATCTCTATCGATGACTGTTAAAGGTAAGTACGCTGTGTGCTTCTTGAAGGAGACTCGGACTCGGCAGGAACTGACGATGGGGATTCGATTCCCTTGGTAGTCCTTGAGGATGAGGCGTTGGAAGCGGAGATCTTGGCGTTGAATTGTGGGGATGAGTTGCTTGAGTGTCTTCCAGGACACCATCGAGAGGGACGATCCCGAGTCGACCTCCATGTGGCAAGGCTGGTTCTCGATGGCTACCGTGACTCGGATTTTCTTAGTGTCCAAGGCTGAGGCATGACTGATAGTGATAGTATGGTGAGCCTCTTCTCTCTGCAAAGCTCGATTTCTGTAGGAGTGGTTTACTGGTTCTCGCCGTATAGGACGGTTTCCTGTTGATTGGTGATAGTTAGCCCCTTTTGAGGCCTGGCTGGGTCCTGGCGAGCTGCGGCAGACCCGTACGATGTGGCCTCGTTTTTCGCACGCATGGCAGAGTGAGTCGCGGAATTTGCATTCGGACCTGGCATAGTTGGCTCCATAGCCAGCGCAAGGGCGTAAGGGCTTCGGGTGAGGGTCCCGGTCGGACCACAGTCGATGGACCCCTTCTTCATCGCTGTCTGACGACGAAGAGAGGTCCTCGTGGTGCATTGTTGCAAGCTGCCCTTCTGAACTAGGTGAGATTTCGCTGGCCGGTGGTGGTACCGGAGCGTGGTTTCAGCGTAGTTGTCCAGCCGACTTCTTGGTTGCTTCTGCTGCTGTAGCATCGGCTATGGCATCGGCAAGGCTGATGTTGCCTTTCGCCATCAGCTTGCTTTGGACGCCTGGTGCATCTAGTCCCAGAACTATGCGATCTCTTAGTGCTTCTTCTAAATCGGTGAATCTACAGAGGCCTCCCAAATTCTAGAGGTCTGCTATGAAGTCAGCCATGCTTTCTCCCTTTCGTTGGCTTCTCTGATAAAACTCATGGTGTCTCACGAGCGTAGGCACGGTCAGGGCGTAGTGGTCTCGCAGGATAGGTTTGAGGTCGTCCCAATCCATGGCCTTCACTTCTTGGGGTTTGACTAGTGCTTTAGCCATCTTAAATATGGTTGGACCGCAATGCGTTAGGAACACCGCCCGCTTCTTCCCGGCTGTGGCCTCCTTTAAGTTGTTCGTCTCTAGGAACATTTGGAAACAATCCATGTAAGACTCCCAGTCTTCTTGTGTTGGATCGAACGGAGCGGGTGGTATGATGCCGCCGGACATGGTTCCGTTGTTGGCGTAGTCTGTCATGTGCTCGGTGTTCTTCGAAGTTTCGTTGGTTCAGATATCTCCATATCCCATCCTCGTCGCCAGTGTTATGTTTTGAGCATGGGCGAGAAAGAATGGAGACAAGCCTCTGAACGGTGAACTTCAGCTCTTTATTTACATCGTGACTTCCTCGTTTTTACAGCAGTTAAACCCGCCTTATATAGGCAAACCCTGTAACTTTTAACCAATAATGAGCTAGGAATGCTAACTCTTATAACCAATAGGAACTCTCTGTTAAGGGCCAATCGGATTCCCCGGAACGGGCCAATCCGATCCAGCCACTTAATAGCCAATCAGAAGTGCAGGGCCAGAACCCTGCACTTACTCCAAGCTCACACTTTATTAATCTTATTGCATACACAACATATACCAATTGTTCCAAATTGTAAAGAATTCAGAGTCATCTTTTTCTTTCAATTTCATTGTTAGCATATTCATCTCAGCACTTTCTGTTACTTTGTGTATTATTAGTTCTTCATTTGGGGTATTTGGTGTTTTTCATACCTGCACAAAGGCTATTCTGGCAGCTGTTATAATATGTAACACTAGGTATTTTACTTCTTTCAGTAGTCTTTCTTTAATGATTCCTAATAGGAAGGATTCTGGTCTGAGTTCAATCTGATAGCCAGTGAGCTCTTTTAACCAATTTTTAATTTGAATCCAGGATGTCCTGGCCTTGGGGCACATCTACCATGTGATAAAATGTACCATCAACTTTTTTGCACTTCCAACATTTAGGACTCATATTGGAGTAGATTTTTGCCAATCTTGTTGGGTCTAAATACCATCTATAAAACATTTTATATATGTTTTCTTTGTATGTGGCAGATACCATTAATTTATAATTTATTTTCCACATTTTTTCCCATTCCTCTAATTCTATAGTGTATCCAAAATTCTGTGCCCATGCAATCATTGTACTTTTAACTATTTCCTCTTCCATTTTAAAATCTAACAAATATTTATATATTTTAGTTATGAGTTTTTGTTTCGGTCCCATTAATATTTTATCTAGTTGGTTCTGCTCTTTGTCTAATCCAAAATCTTTTGAGTCTTTTTTATATTTATTTTGAATTTGCAAATATGGCCACCAATTGATTATAATTCCATTTTCTTTCAGTTCTTGGTTTTATTTTAATTTCCTTTGACTATCTAATAGCTCTTCGTAGCTTTCCATTTTCCATAGGTCTAATCTATTTGGATGTATTATGACTTTTATGGTTGACAGCCATTGTAGGATTTCTGTATAATGTTTACCTTTGACTTTTTTCCAAACTGTAATCAATGAATCTCTTATTAGGTTTTGATTGAAATAGGTATGTATATTATTTTTATTTTCCCACAAAAATGCAGGCCAACCTATCAAGAGGTCATGTCCTTCTAATGTTAAAATTCTCTTCTCTCTTAGTTTAATCCAATTCTTAATCCAACTCAACACCGCTGCCTGATAATAAAGCTCCCATTCTTGTAGTCCGAGATTACCTCTGCTCCTATTATCTTGTAATAGTTTCATTTTAATAAGTGGCCGCTTGCCCAACCAGACAAAATTGGATGTCATTTTATTTAGTTCTATAAAAAAAAGATTTTCCTAATTTAATTGGAATCATTTGAAATAGATATATTAGTTTTGGTAAGGTATTCATTTACAACGTTGCTATTCTTCCTAATATAGACAGTTTCAATTTGGCCCATAATTCCAATTCTTTTCTGATTTTCTTAATCAGTTTGACATAATTGTCCTCTTTTAATGATGAACATCTGGGTGATATCCAAATTCCCAGGTATTTCACCTTTTTTACTATTTGGAGTCCTTTTGTATTTTCTAATTCTACTTTCTGTTTCGTTGTACAGTTTTTGGCTATCATCTTAGTTTTATTTTTATTTATTTTAAATACTGCTGCTTCCCCAAATTTTTCTATTTGTTGCAACAATATTGGTCCCAAATTCATTGGATCTTCTACTATAGATACCAAATCATTCAGCAAATGCCTGAACTTTATATTCCTGATTTCTAATCTTAATTCCATAAATCTCTGGGTTTTGTCTGGTTGCAGCTAGTAACACTTCTAAAGACAAGATAAATAAAAGAGGCGATAATGGACACCCTTGTCTTACTCCTTTTGCAATTTCAAAATCTTCAATATGATCTCCATTTAATAATACACTTGCTTTTTGATTTGAGTATATTTCTTGTCGTGTTTTTTCTATATTAGTGCCAAAATTCAGATTTAAAGTCTCCGATCAAGCAAATATTTTGTTCACCTACACTAATTATTTTATCATATAGCCCCTTATAAAACTTCTTCTGGTTATCAATAGTGACATATATCCCCACTAACAGTAATTGTTTTTGATGTAAATTAATTTGTATCATTAAAATTCTGCTTTGTTCATCTGCATAGATTTTTTTTTTTGCATTTATCCCTTTTTTTACATAAATTGCTACCCCCCTTTTCTTTTGATCTGCCAATGCTGTAAATAATACACCCAACTTGGGATATTCTAGATATTTTTTATGCTGTTTTTGGACATGTACCTCTTGTAGGCATATAATATCAACGTTTAGTTTAGTTAATTTGGTTAATATTTGTTTTCTCTTGATCTGGGAGTTTAATCCATTGATGTTTATTGAGAGTAATTTAATCTCTTCTTCCATTGTTTATTCTGAGTCTACCTAAATCTTCTGTTTGTTCTTGCTTCTCTTTGGGTTCTTGTTTTTAGTCCTTCTCTCCTTGGGTATTCTCTCTTTTCTTTACCTCTCTCTTCTTGGTCCATTTCCTGTATTTCCTGTTGGTGATCTTCTTGTTTAAAACAAATTTTTATTAGTTTTTACAAAACAATACACAAACAAACAAGGCATAATAACATAAAAGATCTTTTCTGAAAAAACCAATAGAACATACAAAATAATTCCAAATTATAATATATATATATTTACATTATCTGTTCAGCTTCGTATCTTATCCCAACTTCTCCCTTTCATTCTATTATCCAAATTATATTTCTTGCTAATTAAAATTTTATTGCTTTTCAATACACAAACAAACAATACACAAACAAACAAAACATAGAACATAAAAACATAAAATATCAAACAAACAAAACATAGAACATAAAAACATAAAACATCTTTTCTGAAAGTTGCTTGATCCCGGGTTAAAACTCTTCGTACAGACACAAATTCAAAAATCATATTCATTTTATATACCATTCCATATCTTATTACCATTTTCAATTTTCTGTATAGCTTCTTTCCTCTTTTATCTTTCTTAGTTTTATTTTATTTATCACATCTCAGTTCAAATCATAATATTTAACATTCTTTGTCTGTTCTATTTCCAGCTATCCATTCATCTTTACTCTTTAAACAAACTTCTCCTGTACACTGATTGGAGTATGACACCTTTATCTCTTTCCCCTAGCTTAATAATACTTAATATAACACTTAATTTATATTGGGATTCTGTTTAGTACATTTTAAAATTATACAATATATTTTATGAGAAAAAAAACAATAACAAAAAAAGCATATAAGACCACTATCAATGCCATTAAAAAACTAATATTAATACTCATTTATATCTTAAGCATTTTATTCTAAATACACATATAAAAACACAATCTTATGTACCTTACAGAATCCCTTTTTCAATTAAATTTACCCATTGTCTCTAAATGAATTTTGTTTCTTTAAATCTTGCTTCCCACCATTAAGGCTGCTCATCCCTTCCTTTCTCTCTTGCTTATTCTTTTCCTTGCCCTTTTTACCCCTTTGTCTCTCCTCCTCCCTTTTCTTCTGCTTTCCCCCTTTCTGTTGTTTTCTAACCTTGTATCCACCTTTCCCCTCATTTTTCTCTTTTTTGGTTGTTTTTTTCAAGCCTTAAAATCCCCTTTTTCTTTTCCTCTTTCTCCTCCTCCCCAAATAGAACCATTTGTGCATCAAAGATGGCTTCTTCTTTGTCCCAGTCGTCCTGCTGTGCAGTCAATTTTTCATAAGTACATACAGCCATTTCTAGAAATTGAAAACGAGTGCCCAAAGTATCTTTCCCATCTTGTTCTTCTTTTTTATATTTTTTATATTCAATTTTTAGTTCATCCACAAGCGATGCCATCATAAAGAGAAATTTTTTTTTCCAGAAACAACCACCTGAGTGTTTTTAATCAAAAATAATTCCCAAAAGTTCCAAAGTCACCAAAGAATCCAAATAAACTATTTCTTTTAATACTTTTTTCTTTCTTCCATTTCTCTTTCTGGGGTTGCTGTTTGGTCAAAAAGTTCCAATTAAGTTATATCTTTTAGAAGCCTTATTAATATTCAATAACTCTTTAAAATTCTAGGCAATCTCCTTTTTCAGATTCTGCTCCAATTTTTTTCCTCTCCCTTCCCACTTACAGCAAAAAGATTTTCCTTTAAATGTTCAGAAATCCATACCTCCAATGCGGGTTTTCCGATTTCTCTTAAAGTTCTATCGCTGTCACGTTCAGAAGGAGAGTGAAAAGAAAAAAAAAACTTTTCCTTTAATTTACATTCGCCACTTGACACATTCTGGAAACAATGTTTCTTTAGTGAATTTTAAATTCCAGGGTACTTTCACAGTTACTTTTGTCCCGGTCAGCAAAGATCACTTTCATTTCTTCACAGCTCCTTCTGCACTTTCTTTTTCCGGCTGAGCTCTTCTATGTGGCGGTCATTGCTGACCGCCGCTCAGCTGCCTTTGGAAAAAGGGGTTTTGCTGGCTAGGGAAGAGAGGTGTGATATCTCTTGACCCTGCCAGACCCCCCCTGTCTTCGCCACCTTCTATGGAGGTGGCTTAGCCCTGAAGTCAAATGGCTTGGGGCACTCGGGCAGTGAACACAGGCAGAAACCACGTACAGTTGCGGATTCCTGCCTGCTCTGAAGCACTGCAGACCAGAAAATTCCCTGTTGCTGATCTTCTTGTTGGGCCTCCTAACTCTTGCTTTCTGCTTCTTTACTGCACCTGTACCAGGGGGTTGTCATCTACCTGAATGACATCCTTATATTCAGCAAAACCATTGAGGAAAACTTTCAATTAATCAGACAAGGGCTGAAAAAAACTTTTAGCTGCCAAATTATATGTAAAACTGTCAAAATGTGATTTCCACAAGGAGTTGCTGGATTACCTAGGCTAGCAAATATCCAACCAGGGAATTGAGATGGACCTTGGTAAAGTGAAAGCCATGCTGGACTGGCAACCCCCCAAAACACAGCAACTTCAGAGTTTTTGGGTTTTGCCAATTTCTATAGATAATTCATTCCTTCTGTAGGAAGTTAGCACTCACCCCTCTCCTAGAAAATTGAAATATCCTAGGAAATATTAAAAAGGCAGAATATTTCCCCTAAAAGATGTAGAAACTCAGAAGCATTAACTCACTTCAGAAGCAGAAGCTCATCCCCACCTTTGTTAATGGGTGGGCCATTAAAGCCTGGGCCAGAATACTTCACATAACAAAGATCTCCAGGTAAAGCTATAGCAATTGCTGAAAAGCCTTTTCAGTGCATCATCAACCAGCAAGGCTCAACCAAGCCTGGAACTCAGGACAGCCTACAGAATTGCCCCCACATGGCCTCATGGGAGTCTGACAACCAATCAAAATACAAGCTCCAATTCAAATCCCAACAAAGATTATAAAACCCAGGCACACTCAGTACCTCAGCCTTTTCTTTATCTCTTCCTTAACCTTGAAGCATGTGATAATCCTTCCTTTTCACTCTGGAGCTCCAGGCCATGTGGTCCTGTCCACCATTAAACCTTCCAAACAGCCTTCATGTTTCCAGTGTCTTTTTCCCACTTGGAACTGAAGGATATTTCTTCCAACACTTCTTTTGCCGAGGTTGCCCTCCTTTTTTTTTAAAAAAAAAGAATTTTATTAATTTTCTACAAACAAACAAGACAAACAAAACATTAAAACATCAACTCTCATATGTACATCCAGTGTGTCGGTCATATTTTATCATCTAGCCATTGATAAAAAAAGATCCCAAATTTCATAAAATTGTTTATCCTCTTGCTCTCTAATTTCAAATGTCAATCTACTCATCTCAGCACATTCCAATATTTTCTTAATAATTTTTTCCTGTAATGGAAGAAAGAAAAAAGTATTAAAAGAAATGGGGCCTTCACCCACCAAACCAAAGCCCAGCCAAACCGTTGCTTGGACAATGGACTTTCAGAAAACTTTTGAAACCTTAAAATGTCTCTTTGCAGCTGACCCCATTCTCCAGCACCCGGACCTGACCAGACTCTTTATAATCTAAGCTGATGCTAGTGATGTGGCAGTAGCAGCCATTCTTCTCCAAAAGGACTCTCAAACCGACTGATGTCTTGTGCTTATGTATCCAAAAGTTGCAGAGCAAAGATGGGCAGTCTGAGAGAAAGAAGCATTTGCAGTTCGATGGGATTTGTTGACTTGGAGGCATTTCCTGGAAGGGGCGAAGGAGCCATTTGAGGTGTGAACTGATCAAAAGAACCTCGAAGCTCTAAAGACACATCAGAAGCTATCACCCAAACAAGTCTGCTGGGCTCAATATTTCAAGCGATTCAACTTCAACATGAAATATATCCCCAGAGGGAAAAACATATTGGTGGACGCCCTGTCCAGAAAAACCCAATTTGACAGTCACCGGGAGGAAATAGTGCAGGGTCTGATATCAGAAGCTCAATCGGCAGGCCAAGTAACCACTCGAGGCCAAGCCAACTGCAACCCCAGATGCCTGGAAGACAAACTGACAACCGAGTTGAAAGCAGCCTTGTTGACCAATCCCTGGTTCCTGGATCATCAAACTGAATTGACAATGAATGAGGGACTGGCTTGGAAGGGGACTAAACTTTATGTACCCGCAAATCTAAGACTAATGGAACTAAAGCATAGCCATGACTTGTGGTTGGGGGGACACTTCAGTTTCTAAAAGCCCTACATTTAGTCAGAAGACAGTTCTGATGGCCCAAAATGAAATCTGACATTGAGGACTATGTGAAAAGCTGCTCAATTTGTGTCATGATGAAACACAGAACTGGAAAAAACCCTGGCCTCCTCCAACAAGTAGCTGAACCAACACAGCCATGGGAAGAAATTTCAATGGTTTACCATAGAATTACCTGAGAGTAGAGGGAATACAATCATTTGAATTTTTATACACTTATTCTCTAAGCAGGCTCACTTTAAGCCTGGAAAAGACTCCCATTGCAAAAAAAGCTTGCAAAACTGTTTGTGAAGCATATCTATAGGTTACACGGAGTACCTCGTAGAATAATCTCAGATAGAGGGGTACAATTTACCACCAATTTCTGGAGGGAGTTTTTAAGATCTATTGGGTCATCCCAAGGATTATCCTCAGTGTTCTATCCAGCATGCAACAGAGCAGTGGAGAGGCCAATGCCATGGTGGAACAATACATCAGATGTTATGTAAATTATCAACAAGAAAACTGGGTAGACTTATTATCATTTGCAAAGGTTGTTTATAATAATGCAATACATAGCAGCATAGGGTTGACTCCATTCCAAATCAACACTGGCATGGAATTTGTCCCTATGCCAGAATTACCTAGAGAACCCCCCACATCCATGTTTGTAACAGAATGGATGAAATCATTAAAGAAAGGTTGGGAGGATTCGAAAAAAGCTTTGACTGAAGTTGCAAAGGATTACAAAAAGCAAGCAGACAAACATAGATCACTCCAACCACCATTGAAAGTAGGAGACAAAGTATATTTGTCAACAAAATATTTTAGATTGAAACTTCCTAGTAAGAAGTTGGGGCCTAAGTTCTTTTTTTTTTTTGAAAAAGATTTTATTAATTTTCCACAAACAAACAAGACAAACAAAACATAAAAACATCAACTCTCATATGTACATCCAGTGTGTCAGTTGGTTCATCATTTTTGTGCATTCATTCTGTAGTCTCAATTACAATTATGTTACATAACAACTCATATTGTCAATCCAAACTTATATATCCTAATATCACTAAAAAAAGAAGTTTTTGACTATATTTTTAATCATTCATGCTTTATGAGCTAACAATACTTTAAACCAGTTTACTCTATAACAAATCATATAATCTTATCAAATCAATCCTAAAAAACCCTTTATAAATATAATGTCAAATAACAAAATAATAGCAAAATAGCAAAATAAAGATATTCCTTACTGTCTAGCATTCTAAATATTCTATTATTGTATTTTATCATCTAGCCATTGATAAAAAAGATCCCAAATTTCATAAAATTGTTTATCCTCTTGCTCTCTAATTTCAAATGTCAATCTACTCATCTCAGCACATTCCAATATTTTCTTAATAATTTCTTCATGGTATTTTCTCATTCTTCCAATTTTTAGCAAATACAATCCTAGCCACTGTTAATACATTTACAATCAGGTACTTCAAATCTTTACTATATATATCAGGTAAAATTCCCAATAAGCAGGTCTCTGGTTTCAAGTCTATGTGTTTCTTTGTCATTTTTTCCAACCACATGCGAATTATAGTCCAATATTTTCTAGCGTCCTCACAAGTCCACCACATATGGTAATACGAGCCGGGTATCTGATGACATTTCCAGCATTTTTCAGATTTGTTCTTAAACATTCTTGCTCTTCTTGTCGGGGGAAAGTGCCACCTGTAAAACATCTTATACAAATTTTCTTTATATGCTGTTGACATTGCCATTTTATAATTTTGTGACCACTGTTTTTGCCATTTCTCTAAATCAATCCCATATCCAAAATTCTTCCCCCAAGCAATCATTGTTTCTTTAACTTGTTCTTCCTCTAATTTAATTTCCAACAAATAACGATATAAAACACTTCTGCAGTCATTTGCAAAAATGAATCAAGAAAATGTAAATTCATTTATACTATAAATTCACTTGCCAAAAGGAACACCAACCTTAAGAACGTCCGTTTTCACCCTGACCTAACCATATAGCAATGTGTCCGCTCCCGTGTAATCTGCACAGAACTCAAAAGCCATCTAGACAATGGAGAGAAGGACCTGTACATTAACTACCATGCTGACTGTATCAAAAGTAAGTCACACAAGCTGCAACTCAGCTTTAATCTTCAACCACAACCCTACTCCAACCAATCCATCATCATGCCCCTAACTACCTCAATTCCAATTACAACTGGCCTTAAATGCAAGCTGCTCAATGCAAGAAGCCTTGTAAATAAAATACCTGAATTTCTCTTCTTACTAAATATGGCTAAATTTGACCATGAAACATGGCTCAATGCATCTCTCCCTGACTCAATTACCACAGTAAGAGACTATCATGTTTACCGATCAGATCATGAAATTTGTAGAAGAGGTGGTGTTGCTATCTTCTATAAAAAGTCCTTACATCTAAAAAACATCCAAGTTACCCAGGAGCTTGCTCTTCCTGAGACCATCATCTGTGAACTATCCTTAAATATCACATTTCGATTCTTACTATGTTACAGAGCACCAGATTATGACATTGAACATGTAAACAAGCTAAATTCACTACTAATACATGGGCAACATCCTGCCCACACGCTTTTATCTTTCTTGGTGACTTTAATTTATCTCATATTAACTGGACCCTAATGAATGTACAACTGAACCCATACATGCAACCTTCTACAATGCTGTTACAAATCTGGGACTGGAACAACTCGTAACCAACAATACTAGACTTAACAACTGCCTCGATCTCATCTTCTGCAATAGTTTGAATTTAATTTATGGAATACAAACTAAAGAACCCTTTTCCAAAAGTGACCACAACATGATTGACTTTTGTCTCAACATACGTCCACACAAACATCATCATAACGATGGGATCTCCATTTATAACTTCAAAAAAGGCAACTATGATCTTATAAACAATGTTCTCTCATTTCTTGATTGGCAATTTCTATTCACTGGATGCAATACTGTTAAACACCATTACAACATATTTTTACTTGAAGTCAAAAGAGTCATCAAACTATATGTACCAATAACAACTCCCAAAACAAAAACAAAGACAAAAAACAGATTACCCATAACAATAAGGAAACTTCAATCCAAAAAGAGATCACTCTGGTGGAAAAACAAATCTGGTCACGTTGCCAACTTCAAAAGCCGATATTAAAAAATTATGCCACTGGATAAAGACTGAATGCACCAATTATCATATTAAACAAGAGGAAAACCTTCTATGCACCAATTCCATCCGCGCTTTTTACAATTTTGTGAACAACAAACTAAAGACTCAAGGTCCTTCCCACCCCTGATAGGACCTTATGGTAAAGACTGCAACAACAACACCATTAAACCCAACATCTTTAACGCATTCTTTGACTCAGTATTTGTAAACAGCAATGGATCATGCCCAGTATTTCCTAGCTGAACCACAAAAAAACTACAATGATCTAATACATATCAATTTTACAGAAGACAATGTTGAAAAAGCATTGCGCAATCTAAACCCTCTCTATCCATTGAACTGGGTGGAATATGTGCTTATTTCTTTAAAAAGCTATCCACTGCCATAGCAGAACCTCTAATCATAATCTTTGAAAAATCTTTCAGGACCAGCTCCTTGCCAAAACTATGGTCACAGGCCACAGTCATCCCCATCTTCAAAAAGGCAGACTCCAGCCTAGTTGAAAATTACAGACCAATCTCCTTATGCTGCATCACCTGTAAAGTCATGGAATCAATTATTAACCAATCCATTATCCTCCACTTAGAGACAAACAACCGACTATCTAATAAACTATTTGGTTTCAGAAAAAACTATCCTCTAATAGGCAATTCTTACACTGCAAAAACATATGGACTACACAACTCGATCAGGGCAAAACAATAGATGCAATCTACATAGACTTCTGTAGAGCCTTTGATTCAGTGGCACATGACAAACTACTCCTAAAATTAAAATCTTATAGGATCTCTGGACAACTGCATAACTGGATAGAAGCATTCCTGTCAAACAGACAACAAATGGTCAAAAGTGGAAGTGTCCTATCAAATTCTGTACCTGTCAATAGTGGTGTCCCTCAGGGCAGTGTTCTAGGACCAACTCTTTCATACTCTACATAATTGACCTCTGTGATCATATCAAGAGCAATGGCATTCTCTTCACTGATGATGTAAAGCTATTCACCAACAACAACAACAACAACACCGCTACCCTTCAAAAAGACCTTGACTATGTATCAGAATGGTCAAACAAATGGCAACTTCAAATCTCAACAAATAAATGCTCCGTCTTACATGTTGGCAAAAAAAAATCAGAAAATAAAATACAGGCTGAATAGTCAAGACCTTGTTGATGATCCAAGCTCTGTCAAGGATCTTGGAGTACTCATCTCTTATGATCTAAGTGCTAGAGCCCACTGTAATTACATAGCCAAAAAGGCATTAAGAGCTGTTAACCTAATCCTATATAGCTTTTTCTCTGGTAATATCACACTACTAACTAGAGCTTACAAAACATTTGCTAGACCAATACTTGAATACAGCCCATCAGTCTGGAACCCACATTACGTATCTGATATTAACACAATTGAGAAAGTCCACAAATATTTCACAAGAAGAGTTCTCCACTCCTCTACTCATTGTAGAATACCTTATGCCACCCGATTTGAAATTCTAGACCTAGAAAATCTAGAACTATGCCGCCTTTGGTCCGATCTAAGTATAGTATATAAATCATACATTGCAATGTCCTATCTGTCAATGAATACTTCAGCTTCAATCATAACAACACAAGAGCAAACAATAGATACAAACTCAAGGTTAATCACACCAAACTTGATTGCAGGAAATACGACATTGGCAACAGAGTGGTCAATGTCTGGAATACTCTACTTGACTCTGTGGTTTCTTCCCCAAACCCCAAAAACTTTAACTTTACACTTTCTACTATTGACCTCACCCCTTTCCTAAGAGGTCTGTAGGGGGCATGCTTAAGCACACCAATATACCTACAATCCCTGTCCTATTGTTTCTTTTATTTTTCTTATATGTACCCATTTCATGTATTCATATTATATGTATATACTTATATCTATTATCTTGTAAGCGATTGACAAATCAAAATAAATTAAAAAGTAAATAGTAAAAATAGGGAGTGCAATATCAAACCCTGCTCCAGTTAACAGCGGTGTCCCCCAAGGCAGCGTTCTAAGACCCACACTCTTTATACTCTATATAAATGACCTTTGCAATCACCTTATAAGCAACTGCATACTCTTTTCAGATGACATAAAACTATTCAACACCACTGACAATGCTACTATCCTTCAAAGTGACCTTGATTATGTGTCTGAATGGTCAAACATCTGGCAACTCCAAATCTCAACCAACAAATGTTCTGTTCTACACATTGGTTAAAAAAAAAAAATCAGTACACCAAATACAAACTAGGCAGATATTACCTCGTTGATGATCCTCACTCTATCAAGGACCTTGGAGTTTTCATATCAAATGACCTAAGCACCATAGCTCACTGTAACAGCATTGCCAAAAAGTCATTAAGACTTGTAAATCTAGTCTTACAAAGCTTCTCCTCCAGAAATATATAATTGCTAACAAGTGCATACAAAACTTTTGCTAGACCAATATTCGAATGCAAAACTTTACAAAACCTTTGCCAGACCAATATTCGAATACAATTCATCAGTCTGGAATCCACACTGCATATCAGACATTAATCCAATTGAGTGAGTCCAGAAGTATTTCATGAGAAGAGTACTACACTCCTCTGCTCACAACAGAATACTCTATATCACCAGGCTTAAGATTTTGGGCTTGGACAACCTTGAACTACACAGTCTATGGTTAGTCTTAAAAATTATTTGCTACAATGTCATACCAGTCAATTACTATTTCAGCTTCAACTACAACAATACAAGAGCACACAACAGATACAAACTCAATGTAAACTGCTTCAAACTTGATTGCAGAAAGTACGACTTCAGCAACAGAGTGGTCAATGCCTGGAATGCACTACCTGACTCTGTTGTTACATCCTCTAACCCCCACTCCTTTAACCTCAAATTAACCACTATTGACCTCACCCCATTCCTAAGAGGTCTATAAGGGGCGTGCATAAGTGCACCATCATGCCTACCATCCCTGTCCTATTGTCCCCATTTATTCGTACCTATTTCCTGTATTCTTACTCATGTTTATACTTATATCTATTATCTTGTAAGTGATTGACAAATCAAATAAATAAATAAATAAAATAATGCATTATAACCACTGTGCCACCATATATCTGGTTACATTGTATATTATATACCTCCCAGAGCCCCTTTCTGAGGGAGATGGATGGTTAAGAAATATGAAGTATAAATAAATTTATATTCTGGATCCTACGATCCAATTTTTAAGAATATTTTGGTGAAAAAGACCTAAGCAGCATAACACTTTTCTTCTGAAGTTCTTTTTTTTTTTTTTTGACAAGTTTTATTAATTTTAAAGACAAACAAAACATCATTAAACATTGAACACATAAAACCTCTTTCCATTATAAATTTTTACAAGGCAGATAAAACATTATTTTATACAACATAATTCTAATCTATCCCATTTCCATATGGACACATAAATATCTTTTAACAAATTTCTCATTATTTCTCTTTACTCTTATTCAATTACATTTCTTTTCTATATTTATCCATTTTATAGTCATCATATTCATATTTCCCTCTGACTTGTTTACAATTATTCTCATCTGACATTTCTGCAAGGTTTTATTAATTCTCAAAAAAACATAAACACACAAAACCATAAAACTTCTTTTTAGAAAGTGGCTTGGCCCCAGATTACCTCTCCTTATATGGACTTCAATTAAATTCATACTCATCTTATATACCATTACCTATCTTATTTACCATTCTATATCTTCTATATAACTTCTCCCCGCTTTTCACTCTTCTTAATTCTATTTTATTTATTTCATCTTAGTTTAAATCATTATACTTGTATCTTTTGTCCATTCTTTTCCAATTATCCATTTATCTCATTCCCTATAATAATAATAAAAAAGTTTTATCCTGAAATCACTAATTGAAGTATGATGCCTTTCTATCGTTCCCCTAAACTGACATTTAAAATAACACCTAGTTCCCAATCTGATTCTGCTTAGTACATTCTACCTACTAAATTTTAAGAAAAAGAAAAAATAGCAAATCTATAAAATAATTAAGTACATAATTAAACATTAAATCTTGTAACATTCCAATTATCTCTTTCAAAGACAAATGCTGCAATAATAAGTTTATAATAACATCAACACAATAGTCAATTAAACTCTATACTTGAACTAAATATTTTAAACATTCCCTTTAATATTTTATTAAATCTTAAAATCTATCATTATTAAGCAATTTAATATTTTAATCCTTTATTAGATCTTATAAAATTCTAATTTTCTATTTCTAATACAAATACTACAATACTATCTTATGTACCTTGCAGAATCGTTTTTTTTTTTTTTTAAATTATACATTATCCTTTATCCCTAAAAAAAAAATTGCTTTTTCCCATCTTGTTCCATACCTTTGTGGCTTTTTTCCCCCCTTTCCCTTCCTTTCTTATCCCACCTGGCCTTTTTACCCCCCCCCCCCCCGTCCTCTCCTAACCTCTGCCTTTTTAGCTTCCCCTCTCTGTTGTATTCCTCTTTTCTTTTGCTTTCTAACATTGTATTGATTTTGCATCTTATTTTTCTCTTTCTTGGGTGTTTGTTTAGGTCTTAAGTCCTTCATTTTCCTTCCTCTCTTTCTCCTTTCTTTCTTAATCAAACTTTTGGATTCATTAAAGATGGCTTCTTCTGCTTCCTCCATCAGTTGTTGTGTTTGCTGATAAATAGCAAGCACCATTTCTAAAAAGTGAAAGGCTTCTCCCAGAGCGTCCTTGCCTTCATTCTTTATTTTTCCATATTTCTTTCTTAGTTCATCAACAGATAAAGCTATTATAAACCTTTTCTTCTTTTTTTCCCTCTTCTTCTTCTTAAAACAACCAAGATGTTTCAAAGCTTAAAACAGTTCCCCAAAGTCCCAGAGTCATCAAGCAGTCCAAACAGAGCACAAAGTACTTCCCTTTGCACTTTCTCTTCCTGGGGTAATATCAATTGAAAAAAAAAAAAAACAGTCTGTATTTTAAAGCCTTATTGTAATTAATTTCTAGTTTCAAAATCTTCCAGGCATCTTCTCCAACAAGATCTTAATATAAATTTTTTTTGTCCTCTCCCTTCCCACTTGTAACAAAGAGCTTTAAAGTTTTACCTTCTATAAAAAAGCAGGCTTTTCAATATCCATTTGTTAACTCCGTAGGGAAGAAGAGTAAACTTTCTCTTTCAGCACTTCCATTCACCACTTTAAAAATCTCCTCTGGAAACAAAGTATCATTCAAAAAATCGAAGTTTTCAGGATGTTAAGATCTTAAGATCCCAGTTCAGCTAAATAACTTTCACTTCAAAACTTTCTCCTTCTTCCTCCTCACAATCTTACCCAGCTGCCGGCTTCTTTGTGGCGGCCATTACTGACCACCGCTCCACCGCCTTGAGAGAAGAGGGTTTTGCTGGCTGGGGAGGGGGTCTGTGATACCCCCAAACCCCTATCCAGATCCCCCCTATCTTTGGCTGCCTCTACGGGGCAGCCTTATCCTCCAGACCCATCAGGATCGGAGGCACCAAGACGGCTAGCGCAACAGGGATTGCGCAGGATTGCGAATCCCTGCCACTGCCGAAGCCTGGCAAACCGGAAGTCCCTCTTTTCTTTTGAAGTTCTTTAGAATGGAGTCAAGATGCTGTCAACTAATTTCATATTAAACTATAGAGCACATTCCACTTCAAAGTGCAAGTACAATAACTGAATAAATCTGTACTACTTCAGTAGATGAAAAAGGTAACATTTTCTGGATATTCAGAATATAGCTTAAGCCATTCCAAAATCTGTATAAAATGTATACGTGGTGAAATCTTGTGGGCCATCCAATGGAGCCTTCATGAATGTTGAGTGATTTGGAAGAGAAGAGTTTGGGTCTATCCATTCAACTTTGAATTTTGTAAATGTTTTATTTGAATACGTGATCCTGTTGAAAATATCAAATGCAGAAATTATATACCCTTTATCATCAAAGGAAACATTTTCTCCAGCATGGTTTTTGAAGGAAGTATTTCTTATAAACTTGTGGAACTAAATTAGATGGAAGGTAGAGAGGAAATGATTCTAGGGGAACATTCATAATAATCCTAGCACAAGTTAAAACTAAGATGATTTTTGAGAGGGAAAATCTATTAAAGATTATGAGAAGGAGAAATCATTCAAATCAGTTGCCTGCGCAGAGTAGCTTGGGAGACTAATTACTTTTAATTACTTTACTATTTGGGAGATTACTAATTACTTTACTATTTGGGAGACTAATTACTTTTAATGTACTAGAAACTGTTATGTTCAAGTGTGTTGGATGTCTTTCTTATGGTTTGAAACTTGCAACCAGAATGAGCTATTTCCATTCAATATTGCCAGTTGAAATTTTATAATTAAAAAATAATAACATGTTGATAGAGAATGTTCTACCATGTTAACTGAAACACATTGAAAATTGAAAAAATAGCCAAACCAAATATTATATGTATACATATTTCATCTATTCTTAACATTGTAGATGTTCATTACATGTTCAGCAACTACAAGTGTAAATGGGAAGAGTAAAAAGGACAGGATCTAGTTCAGGGGTCGCCAACCATTTGGACCTCAGGGACCACTAATTCATAATTTTAAATCCCAGGGACCACTAACCAGTTCTGTGGGCATGGGCTAATTTGTGGGTGTGGCTTGGTGATCATATGATTGGCTGGGCATGGCTTGTATGTAAATATTAAAAATATTTGAACTTTTTATAAAAAAAAGAGCAACTTTTACCCAAAATCAGGCAAAGCAGGCAGGCAGATTGAGTTTCTCACAGAATCACAAATTCATTCAGAGATCTATCTATCTGCCATCAGCTAGCTCAGTCTGTCACACAAAATTTGTTAGCAAGCAAACTCACAAAATTAACTCACAACACACCATGTATGTAAATATTGATTTTTTTTATTAAAAAAGAGCAACTTTTACCCAAAATCAGGCAAAGTAGGCAGGGCAGATTGAGTTTCTCACAGAATCCTTCAGTGATCTATCTATCTGCCATCGGCTACCTGAGTCTGTCATATAAAATTTGCTTGCTGTGAGTCTGCACTGAATAATAGAACCTTCAGTCCTAAGGGAGGTTCAGCTGTGCTTAAAAACAGAGCTGAAGATCTAAAGATTAGCTGGAAAGCAAGAAATCCTGCTTCCTAGCTTATCTAAATCTCCCAGCACAGCAGAACAGCTGATGGTCGGGGGGAAAAAAGGAAAAATAGCAACTTAGCAGGCAAGTTTGCCAGGTAAGGAGTGAGTGGGAAGGGAAGGTTCCTGTGGGCCATGTGGGTGGTGCAGCCTTGTGTTTCTGTGCAGCCTGGATTAATTGCTTTTGGGGGGTGCTCTGGAGTGACATTTCTTTGCGGCCCACCAACATTTTCTCACAGCCCACCATGGGCCGCAGCCCACCAGTTGGCAACCACTGATCTAGTTCATTTAAATTTTTAAAATATAATGTTTAATTTATGTAATTTTCTAATTACATTTTGGGAGTTTTGATAATAAATAACCTTGATATTTATGAGGTATAAGAAGAACATCAACATTGATTGTTTTATATTTCTTTCTTGGTGCTTCTGGGTAACATCTTATTCCCAAATTCTATTGTTGTCATAAAATTTTACAATCTACTCTGTCTCCTTCTACAATGCTTTAGAAGATACCTGTCAGGCTTTTTCGAGTAGATATTCTTGACTTATGTTTTTTTATCTTTGCCCTCTCTTTTGTCTTGGATAAAATTATGGCATACAAAGCATGTGTCACAATGTAAATTGCATTGTAAATACTATAACTGTGGCCAGACATCCTGGTATCAAACAGGGTTCCAGATAAATTCTCCAATTTTTCCATTCCAGTGCAGATCTTCTCATCTCTCTTTTCCTGAGTGGAATTTGAGAAATCACAATTGAAAGCATCTTTCCAGAAGATTCTAATAAAGCCACCTCTATTTTCTGACAGAGGGTTTCTTTCCTTCTGAAATTTCTGAAATCCTCTGGGATAGTTTGTTTGAATAGAGCTCCATGGATGTCCCAATCTCTGGTAAAACTGGAAGATGTAAAATCCATCTGGGCTGTTATAATACATACTTGTAAGTTGATTGTAAAAATGATTGATTGTAAAATGTGAAAAGTGGGAAAGTATTCTTAATTGTGTGTATTTCACCTTGTATAATAACAATATTGGCAGTATTTCCTGTGACAATACATGAAGTTGTCAACCATTCCATTGCAATTCCAGCCACATCGCCTGAAAAAGACATTTTAATTGTTTCTGTGAAATCAAAACAGATACCTTTTGTCATGTCCCTGGTGGAGACTGACTCTAAGGAAGAGGAGGAACAGCCAACAGGGAGTGGGAGTATGGCTCCAGAGGTAGTGGAGGAGACTGGGGTAGTGGAGGCTGGCTGAGTAGTCAGAGGAAGATCCAGGCCCATCCCCTATCTATCTTAGGTCACGCAGGGAGGAGAGGATCAGGGAAAAGCGAGGTCTACTCAAGAGGACATTACCATGATCATCCTCATGGCTTGCAGGTGGGAGCTATGTATATAAGTTTGCAACTGCGCAATAAGAATTTGCAGGAGTCAATTTTAGTGTTCACCTTGAAAGAGATTTATTTTTGCTGGCATTCTTCCCATTGACTTTTCTCAGTTATTTTCTTGGAGTTTGTGATTATTTATCTTGGCTTGCTTTGGAATACTCATCAATGCGGTTTGTTTTAGTTTTCTGTTCACCTCATTATTTACTTTTGTGACTTTAAACTGTGCCTAATAAAACAGTGAAGTTAAGTTGAAGGCCTTACCGGACTTTAATATATATTTTGGGTTATTTTGAGAGACTACGGGTCATCAAACCCTTCTGATAATAAAAAGGAAGTACATGCTGTACAAATATATCTCCATTGTCATCATCAGAAACAACCATACCAATCCAGGTCCATTTGAAATGTAGTAGCAATTGAAGAATACGCAAATAGTGATGGGTCACATTAGGAAATATTTGGTGAAAAAAATCTTCTTTGGTTTTGTCATTTATTATTGGAGAAGACCCATATAAGATCTTGACACCCCCCCCCCAAAAAAAATGTGGTCAGACACAATCAAAATGAATCTTTCAAACTTTTATTAGAAAGACAGACCACTAGAACCATTTTCATTATTTTTTCTGTTCATATTTTCATCTTATATATATTTTTCTGATCATTTAAACATTTCTTATTTCAAATCTCAAAAGCAATATATTTTTCTAGACCATCATTGTTTCAGGAAATATTATGAGTTCTTACAACATTTTGCTATTGAATATCATCAACTGCAATGTTTACACATAAAGTACGTTTGGACTTTCCAAAGGTTGTTGTTTTTTTCAAAAAAAATCTCTTCTCTGTCATGATATATAGAAGTTTTTTTGCAAAATACAAATAGTCCTTCTTTAACAAGATTAAATTATGATGCACCATCCCAAAAGGTCCCTATAACTAAGTTCTGGAATTTGATGGTTTCACCTGTTCTATAGAGACATGACTGCATTTCCAGCATTGGGCATTAAAATTGATTTTAGCATTCTTCAACCATATGACACAATTTTCTTCCTGGAAACTAGATAGTCACATACATGCCTCAACTTACCTAAGTCCTGACTTACGACAGAAATTCCAGAATTCATACAGTCATAAGTTGAGAGCTACCTGTATTCTAATTTATTATATGTACAAAAATGTACCAACTTTTTCAGCACCGAACTATAGATTGATCAACTACTTTCTCAGTACTTCATATATACATCACCTATCAAACTAATAAGATTCCTATTTTCTAATTCTCACTTGCAAAATACTTACAAAAATATAATGAATAGGAAATTTCATATCTTCTTTTTACCTGTGGAATATTGTAAGTGCTCAAGATGTTTGTCATGTGGATACAGACTTCAGAAATAGGGCCCCTAATGACTCCCACAATCTTATTCTGAATATCATATCTGTAGTTAGGGATGAACTTGTCCTGAGTATACAGAAGTTCCATTGAGGCTAAATAGGTCTATCTTGCCAAAAAGTAGCTGTTTAAGATATGGAAGCCCAAACTGATATTGGGTAAGACTTGGGTATGCTCATTAAGTTCCTTCACAGCAAATACCAAGGCTAGAATATCCTAGTAATTCTGAGTGAACATCCTATGTTATGAGCAATACATTCCAAGTTACTACATTTTTCAGATCCTATTACTAAATCTTTCTTGATGTTGTCATTTTCATAATTGGCCTCTTGAAAATAGGAGACTTATTGACTTCCAGCTGGGTGCTGCATTGATGCAGAGCTGAAGAGCAGATCACTGGTCTGAAAGGATCTGATTTGGTGGCTCCAGGAGCATGTTGGACCTCGGAGGTGTAGATAGATGAAAGGGGAAGACCTGGAGATCTCGGGGTGGTGCCACGATCCCAGAGACTACAAGAGAATCCCCCAAAAACCAACAGCAGAAGAGGGAGATCATACAGATTGGAACCAAAGACGTGGCAGCCCAGCAACTTAAAGAAGAAGGAAGGAAGCAAAGAGTGGAGAACACCAAACTGAGTAGTGAAAAGGTGAAATTAGAGAAGATTTCAAGAATACTGATTTATATTACAAAGGGAAATTGAAAATTAAAACTCCAAACCGAACAGTGTAGCAAAGTGGCAGAAATATCGGAAGGAGTACTAACTAAAGAAATGGCAGTAATTCGTGCTGATTAATGGAGTGCTGAAAACAGAGGAGCTGAAGGGTGAGACAACAGTGTTTACTTTTATCTTGGGAGTTGAAAAGTGGGTTGTATAATTATATTTTTTGGCATTTGACGTTTGAGAACTGTGGGAAGAAAGAGAAAGAGAAAATGACACTGACGGTGTCCAAGTGAGACAGAGATATCAGAAGAACAGCTGAGAATAAAAACTTGAAAGGAGAACAATTGAGACTTTGAAAGATTTAATAAAAGGATTGAAGAAAGAAACTTTATAATTGCAATATTTGTCTGATAACTGTGATAACGAAAAAAGGAAGAAATAAGATAACTAAGGTGTATAAGTGGACTGTGTGGAGAAAAAGAATAAAGGAGCAAGAAGAAGAAGCCAAAACAGAAAGGAGAAATGAAACGATGAAAGTGACTGTGCAAATTTAAAGAGGACAATTTGAACTCAAACTAAGAACTGTAATAAGGTATTTATCAAAAAAAAAAGGAGGAAGAGGAGGAGAAAGAGGAGGAGGAGGAGGAGGAGGAGGAGGAGGAGGAGGAGGAGGAGGAGGAGGAGGAGGAGGAGGAGGAGGAGGAGGAGGAGGAGGAGGAGATCCATGGACATCACTCAACTGGTCAAACATAGATGTAATTAAATAATATTGATAAAACATAATCTTAATAGATATATATGTGTTAGAATATTGAGCTAAGAATACTGGTTAATAATTTTTGAATAACTGGACAATTGAAAGTGTGTTGTATAAATATAGAACTCAGACCTTTAAATAATAATCATATAGTAAGAAATTTAGATATTTTTATTCTGAGATAAGCATATAATTAAGAATTCTAAAGAAATAGATTAATTGATATTTATATATAGATAAGAATTTAATTACTGTAATGAATTGGCTGCTTTAAATTAATTAATTAAGCATATAAGACTGTTGATTCTGTGAGTAAATATATTTGTATTTGATTAATATCGAATTCTCTTAAGTATTATAATAGTTGAATAAGTTCAATAAGAAAAAATAGAAATAAGAACTGATTGTGAATTTTCATAATAGAATTTTGGTAATTAATAATATATGTATTAATATTACTATTGAATTGAAAAGGAGAGGAAAATAGTGCTCTACTAGGAATAGTTGATGGTAGATTGGAAAGAGCTGCTACAGATAGTTAAAATGGCATCAACATCAATTACAAATATAAAATCAGGAAAGAAAACTACAACAACGATGTCTTCACCTATGGGGCAGAGATCTATAGAAGCAATGCTGTTGGCAGAAAAAAACTAATTCAGCTCAAAGCCTGCAGACAGTACAGACAATGCTCACTATGATGCAGGAAATGATGACAAAAACCCACAAATTGATAGCGAGGAACCATAAAGACATGAAAACAGAGATGAGAACTGATATAGGTGAATTGAAAAATGAAATTTGAATAGTAAGATTGGAAAGATGCAGGAAGAAGTGATAAAAAATGAACAGAAATTAAATTTAGTAGAGGCAAGAACAAAGATGGTGGAGAAGAAATTAGAGGATTCAGAACAATATTGGAAAGTGCTTTCCTGCGAACTCCGGGATTCGATGGTACACATGGAATTAGAGAAGGCATCATTTCATCTTAGGTTCCAAAATGTGGTGCAAGACAGAAAGGAAGATTTATGTGCAATTATGATGAATCTGATAGCTGCGGCTTTACAGAAACCCAAACTGGAAATTGAAAATGATGTAGACAAGGTCTACAGAGTATATACACACTATGCGAGATGACATAGACCACCTCAAGAGGTTCATAATCGATTTGCGAGGAAGGCAACACAAGGCCTGCTCTATAGTAAGACCAGAGATGAACCACTTGTATTACAAAGATCATGAAGCGGTTACACTGAAACAAATACCCAGGAGAGTTAGAAAGCAGACAAGGGGCTACCAGTTTTTATCAACTCAACTTATTAGAAATGGTATTCCATTTAGGTGGCTCACCCCAGAGGGGCTTTTAGTTTCATGGCAGGACAAAAAATACAAAATGGATACAATTGAAAAAGCACAGGAATTCTGTGACCCAAGGAATAATAAGAAAGTAGAGACAACTTAAATATGAGAAGCCAAGAGGAACAACTCTTTGGAGAAAAAGACTGATTCACACTCTGAACCCCAAAATCTTAGAGAAGAAGGGTAAGGCAACAGACTAAGAAGAAGAGAGCCTAGAACAAGGAATGAAATGAGAAATGCCTCACACAGTCAGTGACACTGATAGAGAAATCACTTTATTTTCAGTCAATATCAATGGTTTAAATTTATCATCAAAAAGAAAACAGATATTTGAGAAACTCAAAAAACAAAATGCTGACATAACTTGTATCCAAGAAGTGCATATTCCAGACAATCAAACAGACCTCTTAAAGAATATAAATTTGGGTAAAATGTATTCGGCACTTACAAATAAAAAGAGTGTGTGTGGGGGGGTATTGTAGTATATGTAAAGGATTGGTTGCAACATAAACAAATATACAAAGATCAAGAAAGGAGAATGTTCTTTATAGAAATAAACGTAAACCAGAAAAATATGTTATTAGTCACAATATAAGCCCCAAATACAAACCGAAAAGACTTTTATAATAGGCACCATAAGATAACAGAATTTGAGTATGCTAATGTACGCATTGTAGGGGACTATAATGCAGTCCTAGACAAAGATTATAGAACTTCCAAAAAAAAGGGAAAGGAAAATACTCCCCATGTCTTTTAATAATATGGTAAGAGAACTTAACTTGAAAGATGTGTGGAGAGAATTAAATCCAAAGAAAAAACAATATACTTTTTTTTGAACCCCCACCACTCTTGGTCCAGAATAAATCAGATATGGATGGACCCTGGGTTAATGAAGAATATTGAAAGCTTCGAGATTTTGCCAAACCTATCGGCTGACCATAATCCCATTCAAATTAAATAAAAAGGAAAGAGAAAAATTGGAAGATGGACATTTAACAATACCACATTAAGAGATAAAGAATACATTGAAATGATAAAGAAAGAATTGAACATATTTTTTGAAATAAACAAAACAGAACTTACCCTACAGAATCTTTGGGATACAGCCAAAGCCTATGTGAGAGGTCTAACTATTGCTTACAATAGTAAAAAGAATAAAGAAAAAAGACAGCAACAAAATGTATGGAGGAAGAAACTGAAAGATTTGGAAACAAGTAGACAAAAGGACCCAAACAATGCAAACATTAAGAAAGAAATAGATCTGGTAAAACATAAGATAAATCTAAATGTATAGGAAGATCTGGCCTGAAAAATTAAATTAGCAAAACAAAATTATTTTGAAAATGCAAATAAGCCAGGGAGGTGGTTAGCCCATAAAATTAAAAAAGAACAAGAAAAGAGAACGATTGTAGCTCTCCAAGATCAGGAAGGGAAATTATGCACACAGACCCAAGAAAAGAAAGAATTTTTTTTTATATAAAATTATACAAACAGGAAGAAATACCAGAAGAATCTATTGATCAATATTTGAATGAAAAGAACTTTCCCTGAAATTACTGATGAAGAGAAACAAAATTTGAATAATAAAATATCTATAGAAGAAATTAGGAAGGCAATCGGAACACAAAGAGCAAATAAGACCCCTGGACCAGATGGAATATCTTTGGAATTCTATAAGGAATTCCAAGAAACAATATTGGTGGACTTGCACAATGAAGCCCTGGAGAATGCTAACATACCTAAATCATGGATGGAAGCATATATTACCCTTATTTATAAAGAATAATCAGACCCACATAAATTCAAAACTATAGACCAATATCACTTTTAAATGTAGATTACAAAATAATGATCACAATATTGGCGGAAAGATTAAAGAGAGTGTTAAGTAGAATTATCCACACTGATCAGAATGGCTTCCTCCTCCATAGGCAAATAAAAACAAATACAAGAACCATTATGGATATATTAGAATATTATGAAGTATGCTCAACCAAGACAACGGCATTGATATTTTTAGATGTCCAGATGCCATTTGACAACCTGAATTGGAACTTCCTTATTAAACAACTGATAGGTATGAAATTTGGTGAAAATTTTATAGGATTCATTAAGACAATTTATAACATGCAAACTGCAAAAATATTAATAAATGGGGAAAATACAGATACCATAAAGATAAATAAGGGAGTAAGACATGGCTGCCCCCTAGCTCCTCTATTGTATTATATTGGCAGAAGAGACTCTCTTAGTACAAATTAGGCAAACCAAGAGATTAGAGGACTAAACATTAAAAAAGAGGAATATAAACTCCAGGCATTCACTGATGATATGGCATTTATATTAGAAGAACCCTTAGAAATGAGCCCTATACTTCTAACAGAAAGAGAAGAATATGGAAAGGTGACAGGGTTAAAAATTAACAAAGAAAAAACAAAACTGTTAACAAAAAATTGTACAAAGGTGCAGAAGGAGGAACTAGCAGATAAATTAGGCATGCAGGTGGTAAATAAAGTAAAATACCTAGGGATCCGGTCGACTGCTAGATTTTCATCGATTAAAAAAATAATTATGATAAGTTAATAACGCAAATAGTTAAAGTTTTAGATAATTGGGTCAAATTGCAATTATTACTATTGGGACATATTTCGATAGTAAAAATAAATATTTTGCCAAAATTGTTGTTCTTGTTTCAGACAGTGCCAATCAAGTTGGAAAATATTTTTTTTTTTGTAGAATTAAACAAATGTATATCTAAATTTATATGGCAAAAAAAGAAAAAAACCCAGAGTGAAATATAAATTATTAATATAAATTATTACAGGATGCCAAGAAAAAAGGAAGATTTGGCTTTCCAGATTTTGAATTACATTATGATGCTGCTATAGTAAAATGGCTTAAGGATTGGGTTAAATTAGAAAATAGAAGGTTATTAGTATTAGAAGGTTTTGATCTCCAACTCAGTTGGCACGCCTTCATGTGGGATGGAAAATCTAAACAATATTCATATTTCCAAAGGCACCATGTAAGAAATGTGTTGTTCAATATCTGGGGAAAGATTCAAAAAAACCACTACCCAAATGTTCCACTGTGGCTATCTACATTGGAAGCAGTTACACATCCAAATGTATTAGATTATGAAAATATTGTCAGGTATAAAGATTTATTATATGACACTGGAGAGCTTAAAAATAGGAACCAAATATAAATTCAAGGAAAGGAGACAGCATGGTGGCCCTTTGCACAAATACAAACCCATTGTAAAAAAGATAGAGAACAATTTGGCTTTAATATGACTCCACAAGAATTAGATAAAATATGGCTAGGAGAGGAAAAGAAAACAATTAGTAAACATATAAATATTTTTTGGACTACAAATTAAAAGAAGAAACAGTCACAGAATCTATGATAATTTGGGCTAAAAATGTGGGTCATAGTATTCAATGAGATAAGTGGGAACACATTTGGCAAACAAATTACAAATTAACCATGTCAGTCTCATATAAAAAAAACTTATATAAAATGGTTCATTGCTGGCACCTACCTCCTGCAAGACTGGCTAAGATGTTCCCCAACCTAACACCCAACTGTTAGAAATGTAACAAGGAACAAAGAATATATTTTCACATGTGGTGAACTTGCCCATGTGCTCAGATGTTTTGGAGAAATATTAGAAATTGGAATTTAAATAGAACAAAACAAAATTTAAAACTTGAACCCAAAACCTTTCTGCTAAGTATGATAGATTTAAACATGGAGAAAAAATATCAATATTTAATTTTGCACATCATAACTGCGGCCAGAATAACCTACGCACAAAACTGGAAACTGTCTTCCATTCCTTCAGAGGATGTGGTAATTTAAAAAAAATACATGAATGCGCTGAGATGGATAGCCTAACCAAATTGTTAAAAAATAAACAAGACAGTGACTATTATGAAATATGGAACATTTGGTATGAGTGGTTAAAAAAAAGGTAATATTTGATATTTGGATAAGTTATGGAAATGACAGAAGACTTGCATTTAATCACAAACTATATAGAGAAATTAAAACATTAGAAGAACGAAGGAGTTATTGTAACAAGGCAGATCAGGTCAATGATAAAGATAAAAAAAACCATTGCTCAATATATGCTGTAAAATGTGTGTGTGTGTGTGTGTTTTCTTAAGTTTTCGCAGGTACTTACATGTATAGTATTCAGCTTTGTTTGAGTATTTTCCCACGTCATTATAGTTGTGCTTTTAAAGTTGTAGCAACATTTCGGCAGAATCTCATCTGCCATCATCAGGCTTCTGTATTGTGTTTGTCTGTGAGTCAGACTTTCACAGCCGTTTCAGTTTTAAATTTGGGGCTAGCCTACTGCTGTGCCAGAATGGTTTTTTCTTCATCCTGATTGGTTGGGAGTCTTGGTCTGTGTTTATTGGTCTTGGAATTTGCTGTGTTCTGCTTGATTGGTGTTTCTAATATCTTCTGTCTGTTTTGTGGCTTATTTTGTCTTGATTGGCTGGCAACATTGTGTTCCTGTATTGGAGGCTTTTAGTGCAGCTTGGCTCCGAGTAAATGGATGGCTATCATTTATTAGGAAGCTAGGTTTCATCTGGGTTCCTGGTTAGGGTGTGTTTGAGCTTGAGGTATCAGGTGGGATCTGTTTGTGCCTAGGTGTTTGCCTGGCTTGTAGTGTGGAGATGTTTTTGTTTGTGAGTGCAGGCTTCCAAATAATTGACAGTCTGGTGGAATCATCTCTTCTATTATGCTTTCTTTTTTCAATCTCTATGGCTTCTCTGATAATTCTGTGGCTGGGGTTTTCTATAGTGGCTAGGGTTTTGGTGCCATTGAAATTGATACTATGACCTGTGGCTTTCATGTGTTGGACTAGCGAGGAAGTGTGTTCCAGCTTTTTTACTGCATTTTTATGTTCATCCAGGAGGGTACTTATTCTTCTATTGGTCTGTCCAATGTATGTGGCAGGGCATGATGCACTGGGGACCTCATATATGCCTTGGTTTTCCAGGTCAATTTTATCTTTGGGGTTTCTTAGGATGCTTGCTATTTTTCTGTCTGTTTTGAAGACAGTCTTGATGTGATGCCTGTGTAGTATCTTGCTGATTTTGTCTGTAGTACCTCTTATGTAGTACAGGACAGCTGTTCCATAGGTTTGTTCATTTTCTAGGTTTCCATTATGTCTCAGTGTGTTTTTGTGGATCAAGCCGGTGATTTTGCTTTTGTGGAAGCCGTTAGCTGTCAGTACTTTAGTCAGGGTGCATAGTTCAGTCTTTATGTGTGTCTTGTCTGCCAGGCATTTGGTTCTGGCAATTAATGTTTTGGCCACGGAGTTTATCTGTACTGGGTGGTGGTGGGATTGGGCGTTGAGATAGCAGTTGGTGTGTGTTTTCTTCTGGTATATGGTGTGTCCTGGTGTGCCATCTGTTTTTTTTTTTTTTTTGGTAGATTAGTACATCTAGGAATGGTAGTTGTTTGTTTCCGTTTCCATGGTGAACTTGATTTTGGGGTGTGTGCTGTTTAGGTGTGTTAGGAAATTGTTTAGGTTTTCTTTTCCATGGGGCCATTTCACAAATGTGTCATCGATGTATCTTAACTATAGTTTAGGTTTGTGGGTAGCATTAGCTAGGGCTCTGGATTTGAATTCTTCCATAAACAGGTTTGCAATGACGGGCGACAGTGGTAATCCCATAGGGGCTCCTTCAATTTGCTTTTATATTTGTCCTTTATATATGAAATATGTGTTGGTTAAGCAGTGTTCTACTAGTTCCATGAGGTGTTTAGCTGGTTGGTATTTATTTTTGATGATTTTAAGAGATTCTTTTATCGGGACTTGAGTGAATAGTGAAACCACATCAAAACTTACAAGCAGATATTCTTGTTCCATGTGTAGATCTTTGATCATTTCCAAGAAGTGGTATGAATTTTGTACATGTGAAGCTGCTGCTTCAGCATGGGGCTGTAGCTGCTTTGCTAAGTGTTTAGCTAGGTTTTGTAGTGGAGCTCCTCTGGAGCTGACTATGGGTCTGAGAGATATGCCTTCTTTGTGGATTTTTGGGAGGCCATATAGTTTGAGGCATCTGGAAGATTTTTCTCTTGGGATGATCATCTGTTGGAACTCTTTGCTCATGTGGCTGGTTATAATTTTCTTCTTGGTTATTTTTTCCAGATATGTGGTTGGGTCCGTGTTTATGGGTTTATATGTGGAGTCTTGGAGTAGGTCTGTCAATTTTGTTTTGTAGTCTTTTCTATCCATTACTACTGTGGCATTACCTTTATCTGCTGGAAGTATGATTATGCTGCTGTCGTTCTTTAGGGCTTGCAGGGCTTTTAGTTCCTCTTTGTGCAAGTTGCTTTTGGGTGGTTTGCTTGTGCGTAGGATGTTAGTAACTTGATGTCTTATTCTGTCAGATTCATCTGTATTTAATTTAGTTAGGCTGGATTCTACTGCACATATGATGGATTCTGTGGGGATTTTGGGGGGTGCTATAGCATAATTGAATCCTTTGGTTAGGACTTCTGTTTCTGTTTTGGTGAGTTCTCTGTTGGAAACATTATATACTAATTGTTTCAGGTGTTCTTGTGAGTTGTTGGGGGCTTTCTTGTCATGTTCTAATTTCTTTAGTTTCTTCAAGAGTTTGTCATTTTTGTAAGTGATTTCAGTTTCAGCCCTCCAAGTTGTAAGTTGTTTTATCTTGTCCCAAAGTAGAGGGTGGAAGATGCTGGTATTGTTTGCCTCTAAGAAACATACATAAAAATATGTCATAAGTTTCTGTTAAAGCAACAAGTAAAAGAAATTGGGACAAGAATATATTTTTCTAGATATTGTTGTGGTTTGCTGGGAGCAGATACAGACAGCAGAGGCTTCTGTTAATGAGGATTTGGATGAGGGGCCTGCATGTGATGTAGGGTTGGGCCCAGGGGTGGGATTCTACTGGTTCTGTCCACCTCTGTAGAACCAGTAGTTCTGAAGAGCAGCAGACAGAGAGCATATATAGAACCAGTTCTATGTCTGCTGCTGTTTTGGCCCACCTGCCCACTCAGGCTCTTACTTGACCTTTATTTCCTGCTTTTTAAACCACAGCTGCTTTGAGTGACACAGCTGCGGTTGAAAAAACAGGAAAAAGGGGCTTTCCAACCACTGAGCACTTGCACGCAGCGCTGCACAGCTGTCCGGGCAGCTCAGCAGGTTGTAAATTGGACTCACATAACTCACATGACTTGTGCAATTTGCACGCATTTGTGCGTGACACAGAGCAACAGAACCAGTAGTTATACCAGTTGGACCCCATCTCTGGATGGGGCCAGGACTATTGGAGAGGGGTTGCTGTCTTTAGAGCTTGTGGAGTATGGCAGCAGTGATGCAGAGGGCCCCGGGGAGCCTCTGCCCATTGCACATGCGTACAGGGCTGCTGGAAGGAAAGAACAGCTGAAGCAGCAAGGGCGACTTGGGAATAAGGTTGGAAGTTGATGGCCCCTCCCATAACAGATAAAAACCAGCCCTCAGGAATGTGTTACTGCAGGAAGCAAATAAGTTCTTTAGACTCATAGTCCTTGTTGAAGCCCTGCTTTACTCTGATTTATTTTTGAAACTTCTGTTGCTGAATATTTAATCAGTAATTAGTCTTCTGTTCTTGGCAGCCTTTTACAACCTTGAAAGTGCTTGCTTTTGATATTGGACAATTTAAATGTCTCTTATCTGGGAATGCACTGAATTCCCAGTGCCGTATAAAAATAGGTTTGCTTTTATATACAGTTTGTGTTTGTTTGATTTGAACAAAGCTTGCGTCAAAACAAATATGCCATCCTCTTCTCTTCTTTTCATCCCCAAGTTGGAGCTTTAGATAAAATCCTACATGAAAATAATGAGCATAAAGCTGTCTGGCCACATAGAAGATATATTTTAGCTTTCATTCTTAGGCACTTACAAAAGGTCATCAGAAATTTCATCGGAAGGCTCCTTCTGAAATGTTACTGGACTTGAAAAAATATAGACTTGAGAGGTAATGCTAGCAATGATAAAATCCCCAGGCTGGTAATACTTGTGGACAATAGGCAGAGGTCCCTTAGTAGGATATTTAGCCAGAGGAATCTTTCCATGGCCATAAAGTATAACTGGTAAGATTATCATCAATGTTGTGTTCGGAAAAGACTGAGCTGAAGTCTCCACTCCAGTCTGTGTTTCCAGCGGGAACATGGACCGTTCCTATTGGCTGATGCTGTTGATAGCTGACTATAAAATGGAGCTGTCAAACAGCATCAGCTGTTGCCCACCAGCTGGCTGCATTGTTAGTGTGGCAGACGCAGCAATCCTTTATTGTTTCAATAAAGTTAAAAGCTGCTCTGCATTCATCTCAGTTATTCCGCCGCTCCACAACACTGGCAATGAAGGCGGGATACATATAAGAGGAAACTAAGCAAAGAATTGCTGAGTGAAGTCACTACAAAAAAAGCCAAAGCCACTACCAAGCTGTATGTCACTTTAAGAGCTTACTGTCACTATTCGCGAGCACGAATTTCAATTTTCCTCAGAAGATCTGGCACCACTGAGTCGAGATGACTTCGAACCTTACGTTCCTGCTTTTCAGACTGACAGCAGAAACTTGGGAGTCCTACAGAAACTGATCTGACTGTTTCCTAGATGCCATAGACCTCACTGACTTTACCGACCATAGGAAAAAATCCTACTTTTTAAGTTTTTGCGGAGCCACAGTGTTTGACACTGCTACAGCATTGTTGGCTCTGTGTTCAATTAAGACTGTTTCATGGGAAGAATTGCAGGAAATTCTTTCTAACCACTATTCCCCTAAGCCCTCCCAAATTGCCAGGCGTCATGCTTTTAGAAGATGGATTCAGGCTGAGGGAGAGACTATTAGTGGGTACATGGCAGCCCTACGAACAGCTGCCTTGCACTGTGGGTTTAGAGACTATCTGGAGGACATGTTATTAGACCAACTAGTTTGTGGAGTCAGGGATTTAAGGCTACAAAGGTATCTATTGGCTAAAGGGGATTTAACCCTTAAATTAGCAATTGAAGAATCTCAAGCTGCTGAACTGTCAGCACTTTCAGCAGCAGAAATTCAGGGAAATCCAATTAGCCAGAGCAGCTCAGCGATCCATTACGATGAAGTCTCCACAGAGGAAGGCTCTGAAGAGGCTAGAGATGTAAATCACCTCAGGCAGCCCAAAATCAGTCAAAGGGAAAACAAATCAATCCCCAGTCAACCTCCATAGTCTCAGCCCAACTGTCTAAGCTGTGGGGGAAATCACCTCAGGGCATCCTGCAAGTTCAGGAATGCCATTTGTCTAAAATGCCAGAGAAAGGGTCATTTCACCAGGATCTGTCAAGCAGGAAAGACTTTTGCCCAACCTCAGAAACCTCAGATAACTCAGCATTTCCAAAACAAATTGAAGACTGTTTCACCTGCTATCAAGCTAAGCTGACTAACAAAGGCTTTAACAAAATCAGTGTTTTTGTTTCTGTAGAAGGGAAACCTTGCAGGATGGAGGTCGACAACTGGCTCAGCACTGTCCATCATCTCGTGGAGCACCTTGAAATAACTGCTTCCCAGAATGGCTAAGAAGAGGCTTCAAGGCTGCAACTTAACCCTACATGACTATCAAGGCAGAACCATCCCAGTCATCAGAAAAGGCAATTTCTTTATTCAATTTCAAAATTTTAAAGGTCACTTGCCCTTAGTGGTAGTTGGTGATGCCCTCCTGAGCCTGCTGGTTCCCTACCCTTGGCCTCCATATAAGTGGAATCCACTCTATTGCAAATTCAGAGGTGGACACCTTGTTTAATGACTATGCTGATGTGTTCAGCGAGGCCCTGGGTTGTTACTCAGGAACCCCAATATCTTTCAACTTGGACCCTCTAGCAGTCCCAATCCATTTAAAGCCTCAAGGGGTACCTTTTTCAATCCACTCCAAACTAGACATGGAGTGAGACAAATTAATTAAACAGGGCATACTAGAGCCTGTGGACTTCTCAAAATGGACAACCCCAATAGTGACATCCCTGAAGAAAGATGGCAGCTTAAGCATCTGCGCAGATTACTCTTTGAATAAATATTTACAAATCAGCGCTTATCCAGTCCCAGTTATCCAGCACTTGCTGCATTGTTTTGAGCCAGGAACCATTTTCACAAAACTAGACATATCACAGGCCTATTAACAGTTCTCTGTTGATGACACAGCCACTGAACTACAAACTATTGTAACACACAGGGGCACTTTTAAATGTATGCATGTTGAGGTAATTCCCTGTTAGAAGAATGCGCACATACAGGGAGACATATTTGAGAGTAGTGTTTGAATAATACACATACAGCACACAGATACACTGTACAGTAAATGTAGGTTTTTACTTCCAGAAATGTTAAGCAAAGTCCAAACAATCAATCCAAAGTCATTCACAGGTAAATCAGTCAGTTTTTCAAGCCAGGGATAATCCAATAACAAATTCCAGTGTCAAAAACAGTTCAGTACCAGACTTACATCAAATCCAGTAATATCATTTAATTAGGAAAAATGGAGGAACGGTAATACTTTCCAACAGAAGGAAACAGAGATACACTCACACTCTTTTCTGAGACTCAGACTAAACAACCCAGGTTTCTGGCTCCATCTTATGGCCGTTTGAAAAACCACACCCAAGCACTGATCTGCAGTGCTTCAGAGCAGGCAGGAATCCGCGACTGTGTGCGGTTTCTGCCTGTGTTCACTGCCCGAGTGCCCCAAGCCATTTGGCTTCAGGGCTAAGCCACCTCCACAGAAGGTGGGGAAGACAGGGGGGTCTGGCAGGGTCAAGAGATATCGCACCTCTCTTCCCTAGCCAGCTAAATCCCCTTTTCCAAAGGCAGCTGAGTGATGGTCAGCAATGGCCGCCACATAGAAGAGCTCCACCAGAAAAAGAAAGTGCAGGAGGAGCTGTGAAAAAATGAAAGTGATCTTTGCTGACCGGGACAAAGTAACAGTGAAAGTACCCTGGAACTTAAAACTTACTAAAGAAATATTGTTTCCAGAATGTGTCAAGCGGCGAATGGAAATTAAAGGAAAAGTTGTTTTTTTTTCTTTTCACTCTCCTTCCGAATGTGACAGCAATAGAACTTTAAGAGAAATTGGAAAGCCCGCATTGGAGGTATGGATTTCTGAACATTTAAAGAAAAATATTTTGGCTGTAAGTGGGAAGGGAGAGGGAAAAAAAATTGGAGTAGAATTTGAAAACAAAGAGGAGACTGCCTAGAATTTTAAAGAGCCATTGAATATTAATAAGACTTCTAAAAGATATATTTTAATTGGAACTTTTTGATCAAACAGCAACCCCAGAAAGAGAAATGGAAGAAAGAAAAAAGTATTTAAAGAAACAGCTTGTTTGGACTGTTTGGTGATTTTAGAATTTCTGAGAATTATCTCTGATTAAAAGCACTTGGGTGGTTGTTTGGAAAACCTTTTTCTCTCTACAATGGCATCACTTGTGGATGGATTGAAACCTGTATACCAAAAATATGAAAAAGAAAAGCAAGAAGGGAAGGATTCTCTTGGCACTCTTTTTCAATTTTTAGAAATGGTGGTTTGTACTTATGTAAAGCTGAACGTGCAACAGGATGACTGGGACAAAGAAGAAGCCATTTTTGATGAACAAGTGACTTTGGTTGGGGAAGGAAAGGAGGAAGAGAAAAAGGGAAAAAAAAGACTTTAAGACTTGGAAAAACAATCAAAAAAGAGAAGAATAAGGTGAAAATGGGATATTATGTTAGAAAACAACAGAAAGGAGGAAAGCAGGAAAAAAGGGAGGTGGAGAGACAAGGGGGTAAAGAGGACAAGGAGAAGAATAAGCAAGGGAGAAAGGAAGGGACGAGAAGCCTTAATGATGGGGAGCAAGATGCAAAGAAACAAAAGTCTTTTATAGATAATGGGTAAACTTTATTGAAAAAGGGATTCTGGAAAGGTACATAAGATTGTATTTTTACAGTTGTACTTAGAAATAATCTTAGAAAATTGGAAACAATATGTAATTTAAAATGTGATAAAATATTTAGTATAATTTAGTGAAATGTTTGTCAAGAAAAGGGGAATACTTTAATGAAACAATGATTTCAGATATGTGATGTGGGGGGTGGGGAATAACTATGTAAAGCATAAGTGTTCCCATAAAGGCATGATATTTAACTGAAATGGGTAAAATGTTTAAGATACAAATGATTGTTAATACTAATGATTAGACTATTTTATCCTAGTGAAATTTTTTGTGAAATGAAAGATTTGAAGTAGGAGAAGGGGGAACATTCTAATGAAACAATGATTTATAATATGTGATGTGGGGGGGGAATAATTATGGAAAGTAGGTGCTCCCATAAAAGTATGTGATTTAACTGAAAAGTAATGTGCTAAGTGTTTAAGATATAAATGAATATTAATATTAATGAATAGATTTGTATTGGTAATGATAATATTGTATAATTTTAGAATGTACCAAACGGAATCCCAATGTAAGTTATGTATTTTATATTAAGTATTATAAATGTAGGGGAAAGAGATAAAAGCATCATACTCCAATTAGTGTACAGGAGAAGTCTTTCTCAAAGAAGAAAGATAAATGGATAGCTGGAAATAGAACAGACAAAGAATAATAAATATTATGATTCAAGTTGAGATGAGATAAATAAAATAAAATTAAGAAAATTTAAAAGAGAGGAGAAGCTATATAGAAAATTGAAAATGCTAATAAGATATGGAATGGTATACAAAATGAATATGAATTTGAATTTGTGTCTGTACAAAGAGTTTTAACCCGGGACTAAGCAACTTTCAGAAAAGAGTTTTTTTATGTTTTTATGTTTTGTGTCTTTGTGTGTTTATGTTTGATGTTTTGTATGTCTTTAAAATTAATAAAATTTGTTCAAAAAAAGAAAAAAAGAAAAACCACACCCAATTGCAGTTTTTGCAATCTCTTAAAGATACAGTTTTAAAATGTTTATCCTGGTTTATATATTTCTAACCCAAATACCTGTTAGGTGACTTACATTCCTAACAAGGTGCCTCCAATTTGGCGTTAGTGTGGCCCCAGGAACTTTCCAATCATTAATGGAAAGACTACTTCAAGGATTACCTGGCATAATACCTTATTTCGATGACATTTTAATACCTGCCCCTGACAAGCCTCGGTTACTGAAAAGAATCAAAGGAGTCCTCAATTGTTTCAGAAAGTATGGTCTCAAATTAAAAAAAAAAGAGAGAAATGCACTATTGCCACCCCATAGGTTGAATTTTTGGGGTACAGAATTGATGCCTCTGGTATTCACCCAATCGAATCCAAAGTAAGGGCTATTCATGAGGCACCCACACCAACTAACAAAACTAAACTCCAGGCTTTTTTAGGACTTCTTAACTTCTATGCTTCATTTTTGCCACATAAGGCTTCCATTGCAGAACCTCTGCATAGACTCTTGGATAAACAATCCTCATGGCATTGGGGACCTAAGGAAATCCATGCTTTCCATACAGTCAAATCATTGCTTATATCTGATGCTGTTCTGATTCAATTTAATGAAAATTTGCCTTTAGTCTTAGTAGTAGATGCACCGCCTTTTGGCATAGGAGCCATTTTAAGTCACAGACTGCCTAATGGTTCTGAGGCACCCATTGCCTTTTTCTCCAGAACGTTTTCCCCAGCTGAGTGCAACTACAGTCAAATTGACAAGGAGGCTTTGGCTGCAGTTGCGTCTGTCAAAAAATTCCATGAGTTTCTACATGGACACCATTTCGAGTTAGTTATGGATCATAAGCCTCTGTTAGGTCTTCTGTCAGGTGACAGACAAACTTCTCATATTTTGTCTCCAAGAATGACCAGGTGGACATTATTTCTGGCTGCATATTCCTATATGCTGATTCATCGATCAGGCAAAAGCCTCAGCCATGCTGATGCTCTTAGTCGCTGTCCCCTACCTATTCCAATGGAAGATCCTGCACCAACCAATGCCGTGTTCCTGATCAATGAACTCAAGCTTCCCACCACCACTTCTGATATAACTGCCCACTCTGCCAAGGACAAGGTAATTTCCCAAGTCCTTGACTGAGTGGGAAGTGGATGGCCTAAAGCTCCTTATTCATCTGAATCCTTGCCTTTTAAAATTCACCAGCAAGAATTGTCTTCTTTGCAAGGCTGCCTGCTTTGGGGAGCCAGGGTAGTTATCCCTTCCCAGTTACAGAATTTAGTCTTGGAAGTCCTGCACAAGGGTCATCCTGGCATTGTCAGGATGAAGGCTTTAGCTCACAGTTACGTATGGTGGCCAGGCATTGATGCTCAGATTACTGGCTGGGTGAATATGTGCCAGCCATGTCAGGCCACCAGACCTTTTCCACCTGCAGCCACTCCAGGAAAATAGGAAGACTCAGGGGCCCCATGGTGCAGACTGCATATTGATTTGGCTGGCCCCTTCCATGGACGAACATTCTTAGTGGTGGTTGACTCCTTTTCAAAATGGGTGGAGCTAGCCTTAATAACCACCACAACTTCAGAAGCTGTGACTAAGGCCTTGGTGAGAATGTTTGCCACCCATGGCTTTCCTGACACCATTGTGTCAGATAATGGCCTCCAGTTCACTTCCTGCGAAGCCATGGCTTTTCTAGCTAACCTTGGAATCAGGCATGCACTTACAGCTCCCTTCCATCCTGCCAGTAATGATCTGGCTGAAAGGGCAGTCAGATCTGCTAAGAAGGTTCTGGAAAAGCTTGGGCCCATAGATTGGCACTCTAGGCTCTCTAAGTATCTTCTAACCCAGCACACGACTCCCTGTGCCACCACAAATAGATCTCTGGCTGAACTTCTCAAATAACGCCCCCAACCAATGAGAACACACCCCCACCCAATCAGAACACAGCCAAGCCCCCACCCAATCAAGTCACACCCCCACTAGCAGTTAAAAGGAAAAAGCAGCTGCAAGCTCACATAACTCTGGGAAGCACAGAGTCGAAGACACAAGCCTGAAGATGATGAATGAGACTTCATCGAAACGTTGCCTAGATACTTCCAATCTTATGCGGGAAAAAACCCAAATAACCAAAGATACACATATAAATACCCACGAAAACCTCAGAAAACAAATATTTATAGATAGATAGATAGATAGATAGATAGATAGATAGATAGATAGATAGATAGATAGATAGATATAGATATAGATATAGATATAGATATAGATATAGATATAGATATAGATATAGATATAGATATAGATATAGATATAGATATAAAGAGAGAGAGAGAGAGAAAGAACATAGTGTGTATTTTAAGAATGTACCAAGCAGAATTTGATTGGAAGTTATGTACTATACTGCACATTATAATCTTAAAGGCATAAATTGAAGTTTAAATAAGAGTTGAATGGATAAAATTAAAAGATATAAAGATGTCATAGTCCAATTAGTAACTACAGGGGAAAATTTGTTTAATAAGAAAAGATAATATGAAATTGAAACAGGACAGACAAAAATATAAATATAATGATTGGAAAGACATTAAAACTTAGAAAAAGATATATAATTGAAATTAGATATGAGATAATTAAAAATAGAATTGAGAAAAACCAAGGGAGGTGAAAAATTATGGAAAAAAATGTTAAAATAGTAATAAGATATAGAATAGAACACAACGATGAATATAAAATTGAGTTTGTGTCTGTCTGAAGAAGTGATAACCCGGGATCATACTATTCTAAAAAAAAAAAAGAAGAAGTTTTATTTGTATTAAGTTTTTGTGAAAACCCAAATAAAATTTATATTTAAAAAAGTACAATTTTTTCCTGTGTGAAGAAATGTCAGCAAGGTCAATAGCGTCTAGGAAGCAGTCAAATAGATTTATGTAAGACTCCCATGTCTCTGCCATTGGTCTGAAAGACAGAAACTCTGGAGTTGAAGTCATCTCATCTCAGGCAGCGCTGGGTACCTCAGGGAAGAATTGAAATTCATGCTCGTGAACAGCAACAAATCAGCTCTTAAATTGACATTTAGCTCGGTAATAAAGCCCCACCCCACTTCCATGAGAAATATCTGCCGGACAAGCAGAAAAAAGCAGGATTCAACCGGGCTTGCTTCTGTGCTTGCCCAGCAGCCATTTCTAATGGAAGAGAGGGGAGAGAACAGCTGCTGATCTGGCTAAATCCTATGCAAGCATCGTCATGTGCTCCTCAGCAACAAGAGGGGAAGGAGATCGGCAGCAGTGGCAAAAGAATGCAAGTGGGGGGGAAAGGTGACCGGGGGTGGCAGCAAAAGGAAAGTGGGAGAAAAAGGTGACCAGTGGTGACAGCAAAAGGCAAGTGGGGGGGAGGCGATGGGGCTTGCACTCACCCAGGGAGATCAGTAAAGGCAGAGCTACTGTAGAAAACAGGCAGCAATGGCTACCCTGGTGGGTATGCAAGAGCAAGCAACAGTGTCACATCAATGTCACACATGCATAATAAGGACTGATGGGCAGGCAGCAGAGAAGTGGGCAGAGAGGATAGGAGCCAGCCATAGGCCCGATTTACCATTCTCTGAATTACCAGGAATGGTAACAACTGGTTCAATAGTACCGAATTGAACTGGTAGAATCCCACCCCTGGTTTGAATGCTGTGAAGTTTTTCAATTAGCCATTGCAGAGAAAGACATCAAGTAGCCATTTGTCTTCCTTTTTTTTTTAGTGTTGTGTTACTGCAGTGCTGAAATGTGTTCTGGCCCTTCTGAAGAGGGTCTGGACACAGCTTCTTTTGTGGGTGGTGACAGTGGTGGTAAGCTACTGGTTCAGCCCAGTTCAGCTGAACGGACAGTTAAAAAATGCCTCAGAAGATCAGCTGAGAGGAGGAAAAAAGCCTTGACAATCAGCTGAGAGGAGAAGGAAGAGAAAAATGCAGGATCGGCCCTCCCACCTGCCACTGCACTTTTCGCTTCTTTATCCTCTCAGCTGATTGGCTCTGCAGATTTCAGCTGGTGTGTGGAAAACTATGCATGTGTGTTAAGTGTATGTGCACCAGCAATCACTGAACTGGTGCTGGAACAGGTAGGATCCAATTGCTGGGTGGTGGGGCAGTTGCTTGTGAAGCTGAGGATCTGGTCCATGTGTGTGTGGGTTTGTGGTAGATGCAGATTACCTGTTCTCAATTGAATTATTGTAAGATGAATTATTACTCACCTTATTACAAGGTAAAACCAGGAATAAAGGAAAAGAAAAGAAAGAAAGAAAAAGACTTTCAGAGCATACTAAGTTGCAGACTAACTTTCAGTTTCTAGTAGCTGGGCAACAATGGATGCATTTTAAATTAGGACAATTTTAAAACATTTAATGTGTGGGTAATTTCAGTTTCTAACAAGAAGTGCTGGAATGCATAACACCAGATATATCACTAGAAGGCAAAATCACAAAACCACATCTCCCTAATTTATCTATGTCAAATGGTGGAATTCACTGGAGAAAGCAATTCTGTTTGGAAGAGGTCAAGCACTAGGGAAATCAGGAGATCCAGACAGTTCAAAATTTATATAAAGATTTATCATAAGCTTAAGTTTTTTACAAGAATCTGAACTACTAAGGTCAAGGGAAATTAGCAGGAGAATAGAAAGGAATTCAAGGTGAGCTGGACTTGGTACTCTTGTGGATGCGAAAGTACTCTTGACTGATGACACAGTTGAACGATCCATTGGGATGAGCCTACAAGTAATAGTAAAAGGAAACCAGGCAATCAAAAGATATAGTGGCTATACACAATCAAAACTGACACCAGACAGATCGTAGAAAAATTCAAAGAAGTAGTGTAAAACTGGAAGATGTGGAGAAACCGGATCCATAGAAACAGACATGACTGAATGGATATCATCATCATCATCATCATCATCATCATCATCATCATCTTTCATGACTAACTAAATTGTTCATGTTTAGTTTGCCATTTTAGTAAAATAACTATGGTCTGGTAAAAGAAACAGGACACATAAACATCTTTTTTTTTTTAAAAAAAAAAGAGAAAGTATCTGATCTTCATAATTTTTGCACTTTTCACATTGTACCTTTGTGAGAAGATGAAGATTGACTCTCTAATTAAGTAGAAAATGATTATGAGCTACCATCATAATACCAACAATAAGTTACAAGAATGAAAAATAAACTGGTCATGTAGCCTTGTTTTCCTATATTATGTTCTAATCAACATTATATATCATATTATATCATCATTACAATGTCATTAGGTTTTTGTTTCAAATTCCAGCTATCCTTCAAAGCAAATCCCAACTCTTACTTGATTATATTCATATTATAACTTATTCAGAATGATGTATTACCTTACATCATTATTACAGTATCCTTAATTTCTTACTCTACTTTCTAACCATTCATAAAATAAACCACAAATCTTGTAATATTTGCTTTCTTCTTGCTCTCTAATTGCTAATGTTAACCTATTCATTTCCAGTATTTTCTTAATCACCTCTCCTCCATTGGAATTTTCTCATTTTTTCAATTTTGAGCAAATACAGTTCTAGCTGCTGTTAATACATAAATCATCAAATATATTATATCTTGATATAGTTGATATAGTTTGATATACTTGATATACTTGATATAGTTTTTAGGCAAAATCCCCAATAAAAATATCTCAGGCTTTAAATCTATATGTTGTTTTCCAACCATGTGTGTATTTTAGTCTAATATATTTTGGCTTCTGCCCACATCCACCACATATGATAGTATGATCCAGGTATCTGATAACATTTCCAACATGAAATGGTGGATATATCTGAGCAGAAAAAAGAAACTACTCTGAAAAGTTAAGGAACCAGTTCTCAACAAATGAACCAGCAAACATGTAGAAAACTCTTTAAAACATTACCAGCTACAGCAAACCTCCTTCCTAGACAGAAGGAAATCAAAAATTAGCAGATGACCTGAATGGGTTTTACTGCAGGTTTGAAAGGAAACTACAACCACCTATTCCACAACCCCATCTCAAACACACAACAACAGCCAAAGCATCCACAACGGACCCCAATCCATTGGGTTCACAACCTCTGGTGATCACAGAAAAAGGAGTGCAAGATCTATTTCACAGACAAAAGCCTGGAAAAGCACAAGGCCCAGATAAGATAATTCATTTTTTTTTTGAAAAAGATTTTATTAATTTTCTCCAAACAAACAAGACAAACAAAGCATAAAAACATCAACTCTTATATGTACATCCAGTGTGTCAGTTGGTTCATCATTTTTGTGCATTCATTCTGTAGTCTCAATTACAATTATGTTACATAACAACTCATATTGTCAATCCAAACTTATATATCCTAATATCACTAAAAAAAAAAAAAAATGGCTATATTTTTAATCATTCATGCTTTATGAGCTAACAATACTTTAAACCAGTTTACTCTATAACAAATCATATAATCATATCAAATCAATCCTAAAAAACCCTTTATAAATATAATGTCGAATAACAAAATAGCAAAATAAAGATATTCCTTACTGCCTAGCATTCTAAATATTCTATTATTGTATTTTATCATCTAACCATTGATAAATAAGATCCCAAATTTCATAAAATTGTTTATCCTCTTGCTCTCTAATTTCAAATGTCAATCTACTCATCTCAGCACATTCCAATATTTTCTTAATAATTTCTTCCTGTAATTCTTCCAATTCTCATTCTTCCAATTTTTAGCAAATACAATCTTAGCCACTGTTAATACATTTACAATCAGGTACTTCAAATCTTTACAATATATATCAGGTAAAATTCCCAATAAGAAGATCTCTGGTTTCAAGTCTATGTGTTTCTTTGTCATTTTTTCCAACCACATGCGAATTATAGTCCAATATTTTCTAGCGTCCTCACAAGTCCACCACATATGGTAATACGAGCCGGGTATCTGATGACATTTCCAGCATTTTTCAGATTTGTTCTTAAACATTCTTGCTCTTCTTGTCGGGGGAAAGTGCCACCTGTAAAACATCTTATACAAGTTTTCTTTATATGCTGTTGACATTGTCATTTTATAATTTTGAGACCACAATTTCTGCCATTTCTCTAGATCAATCCCATATCCAAAATTCTTCCCCCAAACAATCATAGTTTCCTTGACTTGTTCTTTCTCTAATTTCATTCCCAGTAAATAACCATATACTTTTTTAATCACCTTCTCATCAGTACCCATCAAGATCTTATCTAAATCAGTCTGCTTATCATAGAATCCCTCCGTTTTAGAATCTTCATCATACCTTGAATGTATTTGTGCACATGAAAACCAATTTATCCTTATACCTTGTTCCTCTAAGTTTTGTATCGATTTAAGTTCACCCTTTTCATCCAAAAGTTCCCCATATCTAACTGTTTGTTCCTTTTTATAAATTATACAATAGGAAAATGCTTCAATAGTCGATAACCAAACTGGAATTTTCAAATAACATTGTCTTTTTATCTTCTCCCAGTTTAACCACAAAGACTCCCGTATATAATGTCTTCTAAAATAACCCTGTGTTTTAGTTCCCTTATACCATAAAAAAGCATGCCAGCCCAACAGCAAATCATGCCCTTCTAATGTCAACAACCTATGCTTTCTTAATGTTATCCATTCTTTGACCCACATCAAATTTGCAGCTTGATAGTACAATTCCCAATTAGGCAGGCCAAAACCTCCTCTAATTCTAGCATCTTGCAAAAGCTTCAGCTTTATTCTCGCTTTTTTACCTTGCCATATAAACTTCAACATGATTTTATTTAAATCTTCAAAATAGCCTTTTCCAAGCCTAATTGGTATTGTTTGGAACAAAAATAAAAAAGGAAAAATATTCATCTTGATTGTTGAAATTCTCCTTATTAATGACAATTGCAAGTTTTCCTACTTCTTCAAATCTGTAGCTATCTGTTGTTTGAGTTTAATATAATTATTCTCTTTTAATGTGTTACATCTTGCTCTCAAATATATCCCCAGATACTTAACCTTATTTGTAATTTGAATTTTCAAAAGATCTGCCAGTTCTTCTCTTTGTCTCAATAGCATGTTCTTTGTCAAAATCTTTGTTTTATCTTTATTTATTTTCAAACCAGCCACCTCACCATATGTCTAAATCTTTTCCAATAACCTTGGAGCTGTTTCTAACGGATCTTCCAGAATAAAAGCTAAATCATCAGCAAAAGCTTGTAGTTTAAATTCTTCCTTCTTAATTTTCATTCCTTTTATGCTTTTATCATCCCTAATATTTCTATTCAACACTTCCAAGGTCAACACAAATAGCAAAGGGGATGGGGGACACCCTTGTCTTGTGCCTTTTCTTATATTAATAAAATCTGTAAGTTCCCCCTCCATCATTACCTTTGCTGTCTTTTTATTATATTTGGCTTCGATTGCTTGAATAAATTTTTTAGCAAAACCTATCTGTTCCAATAGTAATAACATAAATCTCCAATTCACGTTGTCAAATGTCTTTTGAGCATCTAAAAATATCAAAGCCATTTGCTTTTCAGGATGAGCCTCATAGTATTCCAAAGTATCCAAGATTACTCTTATATTGTCTCTGATTTGTCTCTTTGGCAGAAATCCATTTTGATCTGGGTGAATAAAATTATTTAAATATTTTTTGAGTCTTTCTGCTAAAATTGAAGCAAAGATTTTATTGTCTGCAATCAATAAGGAGATGGGTCTGTAGTTCTTAATTTGCAGTGGGTCAGCCTCTTCTTTTGGAATAAGTGTGATATAAGCCTCTGACCATGTTTTGGGTATCATCTTCTTTAACATAACTTCATTCATGACTTCTAACAATGGGATACTCAATGATTCTTGAAATGTTTTATAGAATTCTGCCGGAAGCCCATCTAGACCCGGTGCTTTCCCATTGTTTTGTCTCTTAAATGCTTCATTTAATTCCATCATTGTTATATTGCTTTCTAACATTTCTTCAGTCTCTTTAGGTATCTTCAGTAAATTAGCATTCTGTAAATATTGTTTGACTTTTTCCTCATCAATATTCTCTTGTTTATATAGTTGCCCATAAAAATCTCGAATAATTTCCTTTTTCTCCTTATTACCATAACAAACTTGGCCTTGATCATCTATTAACTTCAATATTTTTCTTGATTCCTTCTCCTTTCTCAATTTATATGCTAGCCATCTACCTGGTTTATTCGCATCTTCGAAGTAATTATGTTTAGAATTTCTGATTTTCTCTGTCAATTCTTCTTTCTCTATTAATTCCATTTTATGTTTAATTACATCCAGCTTCAATTTAATATCTTTTTTCTGTGGCATTTTCTGTAATTCTTTTTCAAGTATTTTATACTCATCTTCCAAGGCCTTAGAAGCTTGCCTTTTCCTAATATTCTTTTTTCTTGTATAATCTATTATCAGACCTCTAGCATATGCCTTCATTGTATCCCAAACATTCTGCATTGAAGTATCTTCTTTTTTATTTTCTCTGAAAAAGAAAGTCAATTCCTTCTCCATCCATTGTATAAAATCTTTCTCTTTTAAAATAGTATTATTTAATGTCCATCTCAATCTTTATTTTTTTGTCCCTTCCATTTAATTGTCATTGGGCTATGATCTGCCCAAGTACTTGTTTCAATATTTGTTTCTTGAATATTGGATATTAATTCTGTTGATATCCAAATCATATCTAATCTGGACCATGATAAATGTCTATTTGAATAAAAAGTATATTGTTTAGCTTTAACATTTCTTTCTCTCCAAATATCTTTTAAAGATAGTTTGTCTGTCATTTTAAAAAAAGATTTAGGGAGAGCCTTTCTATTTTGCTTGGTTGTTGTTGCTATATAGTCCAATTTATTGTCCACAATTCCATTAAAGTCTCCCATCATAATTATATTAACATAGTCCAATCCAGTTATTTTCATGTGTAGCTTTTTATAAAACTCTTCTTGTTTTTCATTCGGAACATAAATTGCAATCAAGAGTATTTTTATATTATTGTCCATTATTTCCACCATTAATACTCTTCCATCTTCATCATTGTAGATCAGTTTTGCTGGGATAGCCTCTTTAATGTATAGAACCACTCCTCTTTTCTTACATTGAGTCAAAGAAGTAAATATTTTCCCCAATTTTGGCTGTACTAACAATTGTTCATGTTGTTTTTTAATATGAACTTCTTGTAGACAAATTATATCAAATTTTAGTTTCTCTAATTTATGAAAGGTTTTCCTTCTTTTAACAGCTGAATTGAGTCCATTTATATTCATTGTAATCAGTTTTTTTTTCTTCCATGATTATGCTTTATATTTAGGTCTAACAGCTCTCGTGGATCTCACTTCACGCTGTTCTTTAATGTCCACCTACAGCTCCTTTCTCTTTTTCAGTCTCCAGTTGTCCCTCTTGAAACTCAATTTATGAGACCTCTTTCTCTGCCTCCTCTCTTCTTCTTCCAAAAAATTCTGCATGGAAAAGTTCTGCTTTCTCAATTGAATCAATTCTATGTCTCTGCTCTTGCCACGTAAACATTAATCCTTCTGGAATCAGCCATCTATAATTCACTTCGTCTTCCAATAGCCTTTTGGTCAAAAATTGATATTCTCTTCTCATCTCTCTCACTCTTCTGGGTATTTGTTTTAAAACCACAATCTCTTTACCTTTGTATTTCAGTGTTTTCTCTCTTACTACTTGTAATATTTGCATTTTAATGGATTTTTTGGTTAATCTAATATGGACTTCCTTTGGTAATTTATTTCTCATCGCATATCTTGTATAAACTCGATATACCTCATCTACTCCATCCATCATCTTTTCCTCTGTAATTTCCAAAGCATCTGCCAAAATTTCTATCATTATCGCAGCCAAATTTTCTCCTTTTTCCTTTTCTATATTTTGAAATCTGAGATAAAATTCTGACCTTTCCATCTCCCACCTCAACATCCCATTTTTTTCTTGTTCCACCACTGTTAATCTACTGTCAATATTTCCATTCTTCTCCTCTCTTTGTTTCCCTTCTTTCTCAATTTTTTGGAATCTCTCCTCATACTTCCCCATCATTTTTTTGATATTTTCCACTTTTTCATCAGACTTCTCTACTCTTTGTTCAATGATGTCTGACTTTATCTTGAGATCTTGGATTCCTTGCATAATCATCTGTAAAGTTACTATTTCTTGTTCTTTATTTTGCTTCAACATTGTCTGAATTAAACGTTGTCTCCAGCTGGTGGGGAAGCAGAGGTAGAAATAGAAATGCCAACTGGTATTGGTTTCCTGCTCATTTTAATGCCTCCAAAGCTTCAAATTCTTTTTGACTTTTAATCCAACTGGTAGAATAGTCAATTATAATCCAAAATGGAAAAATCCAATAGTAAAAGACCCAAAACCAAAGAAGAAAAAGGAAAGAAGAAAGAAGAAAAATCTTCAGGTTCTTCTTGACCCTAATCCAATTACAAAGTAGTCCACCATAAAAAAGGAAAAATAGAAAGGAAAAAAACAAACAAACCCAAAAATGATATTATTGATTAAGAGCAAATAACAAACAAAAGAAAAAAAGAAATTCCTTCAGGTTCTTCACACCTTAATCTCAATAATCAAAAAAGAAAAACAAAGTGGTCCAAAAACATGGATAGAAAAAGCAAAGAAGTCCCAATAAAAATAAAGAGGAAAAAAAGAAAAATAAAGAAAAACTCTGAGACTTTCCCTTTAAAATAAAAGGCAAAAATAAGAATATTACTAGAATTGAGATTTACAAAAAGGCTGGCGAATGGGGAATATATATATATATATATATATATATGAGCACACTTTATTTATTTATTTATCCAAGGCTCTTATTATGACTCTCTTCTCCAGCAGCTTCAAAGCTAAGCCTCAAATGTTGAAATATTGATCAGAGTCCAGGAAAACACCTGTAATAATATTTTGCTATGCTCTCCCTCCATCTTATCACATTGAAATGTCCTTGAGAAGGAGTCTTAAAGTATTTTCAAGCCTCTAGTTGGCAGTGTTGCAATGTTTCTTAATGCTCTTCCCCCCCCCAACCAGAAAAAATGAGTAATGTATACAAAAAAAAGGAAAAAGAAAATAGCTAAAGGGAGCCTCTATCCTAGAAAAAATTAAAAAATCAAAAGGAGCATAAAAATATATATAAGAGAAAATTCAATCCGGTTACCTACAAAGTCACACTTAAGTCCCCAGAAAAAAAATAAGAAAAAGAAAAAAGAATCCAAGCTCAATTTGACATCACTTTAAAAAACACCGCTCAAACAGTTTGGTCAAAAAAAAAGCCTCACAGATTTCTTCTTTGTTCAGGATGCCCTTTCAAGCCTCAGTGAATTTACAACACAAAAGGAATTTCTCACCCAGCCGATACACTTCTTTCCAGCCACTTTCTTTCCGGAGCTGTCCCGACTTCAGCAGCTATGAGGGCTGCCGCTCCGCCGCCAGCAAAAGGGCTTCTCCCGGATCAAACCAGAGATTTTGCAATATCTCTGGGATCCTGGGACAGTACCCTTCTCAATTCCCATCTCTACAGGACGGTTTAGGTTCGTTGGGACCGACCAGGGGCGAAAATATCGGCTGTGATCTCAGAGTCCCAAGATCGCAGCTGTATCGCCAAAATGAAGCTCCGCCTTCTCCGATAAGATAATTCATGTTTGCTTAATAATCTGTGCTGACCAATTGGCTCCATCTTCACACAAATCTTCAATAAATCACTAGAGATGTGTTATGTTCCTTCTTGCTTCAAACACTCTACTATCATCCCAGTGCCAAAGAAGCCCTCCATCAGAGAACTGAATGACTACAGACCAGTTGCTCTAACATCTGTAGTTATGAAAACCATTGAAAGGCTAGTACTTTCCCATCTGAAAATCATCACAGATCCACTGTTAGATCCCATGCAATTTGCACACCGAGCAAATAGATCAGTAGATGATGCTATTAATATGGCTCTGTACTACATCCTACAACACCTTGAATCTCCAAATACCTACACAAGGGTCCTTTTTGTAGACTTTAGTTCAGCATTCAATACCATCATTCCAGACATTCTTCTAACTAAACTAAACCAGGTAGTGGTACCTTAACACACTTGTAAGTGGATCATAAGCTTCCTAACATTTAGGAAGAAGCAGGTAAAGCTAGGCAGAATCACATCTGATACCTATACAATTAGCATAGCCCCCCCCCCAAGGCTGTGTGCTCTCACCACTTCTTTTCTCCCTATATACCAATGACTGCATCTCAAAAAATCCATCTTTTAAAATACTGAAGTATACAGATGATTCAACGGTGATTGATCTCATTCGAGAAAACAACAAATCTCTACACAAATGGGAGGTTGAACAACTTGCTTTGTGGTGCAACCAGAATAATCTGGAATATAACACACTCAAAACATTAGAATTGGTGGTAGACTTTAGGAGAAAACCACCCATACTACCACCTCTTACAATACTGGACAACACAATATCAACAGTAGAGACCTTCAAATTTCTAGGTTCTATCATATATCAAGACTTAAAATGGATACCTAACATCAAAAACATCATCAAAAAAGCATAACAAAGAATGTTCTTTGTGCGCTAACTCAGAAAGCTCAAACTGGCCAATAAGCTGCTGATACAGTTAAACAGAGGAATTATCGAGTCTTTCATTTGCACCTCAATAACTGTCTGGTTTGGTTCTGCAACCTAACAAGAGAGATACAGATTTTAGAGGATAATTAGGACTGCAGAAAAAAAAAATTACTACCAGCCTCTTTCATTGAGTACCTGTATACTGCACAAGTCAAAATATTCACAGACCCCTCACATCATGAACAAAAACTGTTTCAACTCCTACCCTCAAAATGATGCTATAGAGCACTGCACACCAGAACAAGTGGACACAAGAACATTTTTTCCCCAAATGCCATCAATCTGCTAAACAAATCATTTCCTAAACACTGTCCAACTATTTTTCCATCTCCTTCCACTTACGACTGTATGACTGTAACCTTGTTGCATGTATTCTAATGATTTTTACTGACTGTGTCCAAGTATGATTTTTTTCATTTATTGTACCCTATGACTATTATTAAATGTTGTACTTTATGATTCTTGACTCTTGATGAATTTATATTTTCTTTTATGTACACTGACACCATATGCACCAAGACAAATTCCTTCTGTGTCTATTTGAGATAATAATTTGTTTGTCTAATTTGTTTGGGGGACAAATGTAGGAGAAATTGACAAGTGCCTAAAGCAATCAGAAATAATTCCTACAACTTGCAATGGCTTCATTTTGCACTAGTTCCAATATCTGAGTGGTCTTCAGATAATGTATCTTTCACTGAACCAATCATGGAATTATATTTCTTCTTTCTTACTTCTCATTAATTGTTTTTTAGTATTCAAATCAGGTCTCAGTAGAATGACAAAACATTTGGGGAAAAATATGCAGCCTAGTAGTCCTAAACTAGATGACAATATGGAAAAGATCTCCACAGCTACCATGTATTTCCCTTTGGTGCTCAGATAGGTTGGAAAAAAGGACAACCAGACACTGCAAAAACACAACAGGCTGAAGAAAATGAACTTGGTCTCATTAAAACTGCCTGGTAAATGCCGACCTTGAAAAGCCAAACAGAAACCAACAATGGCAAGGAAAAGCAGATATAACAAGACACAGTAAAACATGACAGTAGAGCCTTCATTACACCCTAGAATTATTTCATCTGCCACTAAGTTCATATCAGCATCTGGATATGGGGGTGAGGTTATAATCCAAACAGTGCAAACAATGACTTGAACAAGGGAACAAGAAACAACAATGAAATTATCTAATGGTTTGCCAAGCCACCTCCTCATTTTGGATCCTGGCACTGAAGCCATGAAAGCTAAAATCACAATGATGGTTTTGGCCAACACACAAGAAATAGCTACTGAAAAGATGGTCCCAAAAGCAGTTTGTCGCAAAAGGCAACTCACTTTTTCAGGTTTTCCAATGAATAATAAACTGCAAAGGAATGAGAGCACAATGGAAATGAGGAGAAGGTAGGTGATGTTCCGGTTGTTGGCCTTGACTATAGGAGTGTCCTGATATTTGATGAAGATCCCAAGCACCACAGTGGCAGTACAGGCAAAGACAATTGCAGTAGTGGCCAAACTTGTCCCTAATGGGTCTTCATAAGAGAGGAAAACTATCTGCTTTGGGAGACATGAATCATGGTTGTTGTTGGAATACTGTCCTTCTGGGCATGGCAAACAATCATCCATGTCTGTGGAAATGAATGAATGAAAGAACAAATAGATGAATACATTGCTTTTATTATAATGTAGAAATTACAGTATTAGAATAGAATAGAATAGAATAGAATAGAATAGAATAGAATAGAATAGAATAGAATAGAATAGAATAGAATAGAATACTGTATTGGCCAAGTTCATTCATTAATGCTGCCAAAAATACAAAGGACTGGATCAGTAATGCTGAGATTCAAGTCAGACACATCATTGCCACCAATGGCAGGAGCAATAGGAAGTGTACTGGGTGCAGAACAAGTAGTTGCTACTGTGGGATATAGGTTAATCTCCTCTTTTTTAAAGGCTTCTTTCTCTTTCTGAAATTTTTGGATCATAGCAGCCATTGAAAAAGAATCCTTGTATATTTTTTTCTTCTTCTTTTCAGATTTGTGTGAATTTAATGTTATTACCCCCAAATGCTTAGTAACTTTAATTTTCTGAGGCTTTTTCTCCTTCTCTGTCTCTTCCTCTTTTTGCTTTTGTTTCTTCATGCTACAGTCGTCACCATCTTTTAGTTTATCTAACTTAGATGGTTTATGCTTTCTGCTTCCTGTAAAATCCTCCTCTTCAGAATCAGATGCTTGGCAGAATTGCAGCATTAATGTAGAAGCCTCCATATATAGTAGTCAGGGATGTAGGAAATAATTTATCATAAGCTTCTGAATTATTGATGAAAGGATAAGTATTCAAGTCTGATTGGACACACAAGGAATTTGTCTTGGTGTAAATACTCTCAATATACATAAAAGAAAAAATACATTCGTCAAGAGTTGAGAATCAAAAGGTATGACAATTAATGATAGTCATAAGGTACAATAAGCAATCAAATCATACTAGGAAACAGTCAATATAAATCATAAGGATACAAGCAACAAAGTAACACTCCTACAGTCACAAGTGGGAGGGGATGTGTCATAAGGAGTGATGACAAGATTAACAGTAATAATAGTGCAGATTTTCTAATTAATGATTAGAAATTAATTGAAATTAGAAATTAATTGTTGAAAGAAATAAGAAATTTAGCAAAATGTGCTATGGTTAATGCTTCAATAGGAAGTTTTCTGGGAGTTAAAAAGTTATTATCTATGTGCTATGGTTAATGCTTCAATAGAAAGTTCTCTGGGAGTTAAAAAGTTATTATCTAGGTGGAAGGCACTAATGAACCATGTCTGTAATACAGTCAATGACAGGCCATACATCTGAAGTTAAACCAAGTTTTTGAATTATATTTTTTTCTTTGATTAATTCAAAATGTTAAAACAAAGCAAAATATAAAGTATAGGCAAAATGTGTATGGTAAAATGATCCCACACCTGAAAGGACCTAATGGTAAAGACTGCAACTATGACACCATTAAAGCCAACCCCTTTAACACATTATTTGGCTCAGTATTTGTAAACAGCAATGGATCATGCCCAGTATTTCCTAGTCAAATCACAAAAAACTACAATGATCTAATACATATCAATTTTATAGAAGATAATGTTGAAAAAGCACAACACAATGTAAAACCATCTCTATTATTGGACTAGACAGAATATGTGCCTACTTTTTAAAAAAGCTATCCACTGCTGTAGCTGAACCTCTAAGCATAATCTTTGAAAAATCTTTCAGGACCAGCTCCTTGCCAAAACTATGGCCACAAGCCATGGTAATCCCCATCTTCAGAAAGGGAGACCCCAGCTTAGTTGAAAATTACAGACCAATCTCTTTATGCTGTGTCACCTGTAAAGTCATGGAATCAATTATTAACCAATCCATTATCCTCCACTTAGAAACAAACAACCTACTCTCTAATAAACAATTTGGTTTCAGAAAAAAACTATCCTGTAATCTGCAACTTTACACTGCAAAAATATATGGACTACACAATTCGATTAGGGCAAAACAATAGACGCAATGTACATAGACTTCTGTAAAGCCTTTGATTCAGTGGTACATGACAAACTACTCCTAAAACTAAAATCTTGGTATCTCTAGACACCTGCATAACTGGATAGAAGCATTCCTGTCAAACACACAACAAATGGTCAAAATTAGGAGCATCCTATCAAATTCTGTACTGTCAACAGTGGTGTCCCCCAAGGCAGTGTTCTAGGACCTACTCTTTTCATACTCTACATAAATGACCTCTGTGATCATTCAAGAGCAACTGCATTCTCTTCGCTGATGATGCAAAGCTATTCAATACCACAGACAATACTGCTACCATTCAAAAATACCTTGACTATGTATCAAAATGGTCAAACAAATGGCAACTTCAAATCTCAACAAATAAATGCTCTGTCTTACATATTGGCACAAAAAAATATCAGAAAATAAAATACAGGCTGAATAGTCAAGACTTTGTTGATGATCCAAACTCTGTCAAGGATCTTGGAGTACTCATCTCTTATGATCTAAGTGCTAGAGCCCACTGTAACTATATAGCCAAAAAGGCATTAAGAGTTGTTAAACTAATCTTACGTAGCTTTTTCTCTGGTAATATTACACTAATCACGAGAGCATACTCGTTGCAGAATACCTTATGCCACCAGACTCGAAATTCTAGACCTAGAAAACTTAGAACTACGCCGCCTTTGGTCCAATCTAAGTATAGTATATAAAATCATACATTGCAATGTCCTACGTGTCAATGAATACTTCAGCTTCAACCATAACAACACAAGCGCTAACAATAGATACAAACTCAAGCTTAATCGCACCAAACTTGATTGCAGGAAATATGACTTCAGCAACAGAGTGGTCAATGTATGCAATACCTGACCCCAAACTCCATCTGATCCCAAACCCCAAAAACTTTAATCTTAGACTGTCTACTATTGAACTCACCCATTGTCTAAGAGGTCTGCAGGGGGCATGCATAAGTGTACCAATCTGCCTACTGTCCCTGTCCTATTGTTTCTCTTATTTATTTTTATTTTTCTTATATTTATCCATGTATTCATAACTATGTTTTTACTTATAGCTATTATCTTGTAAGCAATTGACAAAAATAAATAAATAAATAAATAAATAAATAAATAAATAAATAAATAAATAAATAAATAAATGGAAAAAAATTAGATGCCAGTTTTTCATCTCAAAGGTTGGATATTGAATTTGTAGCTCATCATAAATATTCATTAACCTTTTCAAAATAGCAGACACAAACAGATTCTGGGGGAAGGCAAGTTATTAGAAGAAATTAATCTCACAGGTTTTCTAAAGAGTTTGTTTAAAAATGGAGATTAGCCCACAATTGCTCATTTACAGTACAGCAGCTACAGTAGTTTGACTAATCTAAAAATGGAGTAGATGCAAATCATTAATATTAAATTGATGCATATTAGAATATTCATGTTATTTAAAAGAGCCAACAAAGTTTTTGATTAAATAGAGTAGCACATCAGGTCTTTAGTGAGAAAGTTAGAGCAGAACTACAAATGGAATGCTGGTCTTAAGAGAAGTCAACAGTATTTCATGAACAGTTTCTTTGTAGAGTTGATGTTAAATTTCCTTAAGTTTCCAGAATCTGTGTCTTCCCCTTGGGTTTTATTCTGTGGCAGTTAATTAGAGAAGGGATAAAATACTTTTCTACATTTTACTCATCCCAAACATTTTTGTAAGATCTCCTATAATACAACACGTAGAGTACTACATAACATTCTGAAATTATTCCATATAGGTTTTAATGGGTTCATATCTATAAATTGAATATACATTACCTTTCTGATTTGTAACCTTCCCTTCTGGACATGAAATACAGTCATAGCAGCAAAATGGCTTTCCTTCTATTTTGACCTTGTTTGAACCAGAAAGACAATAGTCATTACACAGAGATTGGGGTCTTTTCTGAATGAAGAAGATGAAAAATAATCAGTTTGGTAGCACTGCCATGCCATGGGGCATTCCTTTTATTAAAACATTAATTCATATTTTCTATATTTATTGTTTGAGAATGAGGTATTGCGAGATGACTACTATGGTCAGAGCTCAAACTGCACAAGGAACTGCTGATAAAGTTCTACAGAGGAATTATTGAGTCAATCCTCTGCATCTCTATAACTGTCTGATTTGGTTCTGCAACCCAACAAGACAGACACAGACTTCAGAGGAAAATTAGAACTGCAGAAAAAACATTTACTACCAACCTGCCTTCCATTGAGGACCTGTATACTGCACAAGTCAAAAAGAAGGCTGTGAAAATATTTACAGACCCCTCACATCCTGGACATAAACTGTTTCAACTTCTATCCTCAAAACTAGGCTATAGAGCACTGCACAGCAGAACAACTAGACACAAGAAGAGATTTCCCCCGAATGCCATCACTCTGCTAAATAAATAATTCCCTCAATACTGTTGAACTATTTCCTGCATTACTATTACTATTAATCTTCCCACCATTCCTATCACCCATCTCCTCTCACTTGTGACTGTATGACTGTAACTTTGTTGCTTGTATCCATATGATGAATGTTGACTGTTTCCTAGTATGATTTTATTGTTTATCTGTACACTATATTTATACTTTATGGTTCTTTATCTTTTCTTTTCTTTTTATGTACACTGAGAGCATATGTGCCAAGACAAATTCCTTGTGTGTCTAATCACACTTGGCCAATAAAGAATTGATTCATTGATTCATTCTCACTGCCTACATGGTACAGAGATGTCATGACAAGCATTTCCAGATAGTATTCATCTTGGGTCTGCACACTAAACAAAGAGCAACAAACAGGTTCAATTTACCCTCACTTATTGGTCATTTATCCAATATAATGGCCTCATTCTACTTAATATCAAACTCAGCTCCTCAACAACAGCATGGACATATTTTGCTAATGTCTTTCAAGATTTTTTTTTTCTCATAATGTAGCCTAAGTCTTGGAGTTTTCATTTTGGCAAGTCTTTCATTTCTCAATAAGCCTTGTAATCTGATATCACTTTTTAGAACAATTTAATTCAAAAGAGAATGACCCTTTGAATATTTAGGATGTGGTTTAAGTTACCCTCAATCCTATGCAAAATAATGTGTGTATAAATTTAACTCTTGTAGAGCACACAATAGAATCCTTTAGAATGTCAATCACTTTGGCTGAGAAATACTTGAGCAGAATAACACTTTTGTTCTAAAGTTATTCAAAAGGTTGTCAAGATACTGCCATATAATTGTACACTAAACAATACAGAAGATCAGATTCAAAACATGCATACTATCAACATAAGGCTACACTTTTCAATAGATGAACAAGTCTGTATTTTTCAAAATATTCAGAAATATAGGTTAAGCTATGTCCAAAACTGTACAAAATTTATACCTGGTTAAATCTTGTGGGCCATACAATGGAGTCCTCATGAATGTTGAGCCATTTAGAAGAGACAGGACTTGAGTCAACCCATCCAATTTTGACTTTTGTAAATGTATTGTTTTCATATGTGACCCAGTTGAAAATATCAAATCCAGCAATTATGTGTCCATTGTCATCAAAGGAAATATTTTCTCCAGCACTGTTTTTTAAAAAAGTATTTCTTATGAACCCATGAAGCTACATTTAAGAGAAGATGAAGAGGAAATGAGGCCAGGAAGAACCTTCATAATAATTCTAACACAATTTAAAACTAAGATACAGGAGTAGTGATGATGGTACCTAGTCTGAATAATGAAAAACATGCAAAAAAACAAGGAAGGTCAGAGAGCACCAAGAACTCCCCATTTCAACCCTGAGCTATAAATTTTCTAAATGTATTTATAAGATGAATAATTTTGAAGGAGAAAATGCAGAAATAAGAGGAGGAGAAGAAGGTAACATTCAAGTCAATTGCCTGGACAAGACCTGAAAATTTGGGAAAGAATTTTGGAAGGGAAATTGCTTTAATATATGAGAAATTGTTCTCACTTTGTGAGTGTGTGTGTGTGTGTGTGTGTGTGTTTTCTTAAGTTTTCGCGGGTACATACATGTATGGTATTCAGCTTTGTTCGGGTATTTTCCCACATCATTATAGTTATGCTTTTAAAGTCGTAGCAACATTTTGGCAGAATCTCATCTGCCATCATCAGGCTTCTGTATTGTGTTCCTCTGTGAGTCAGATTTTCACAGCCATTTCTGTTTTAAATTTGGTGCTAGCTTAATGCTGTGCCAGAATGGTTTTTTCTTCATCCTGATTGGTTGGGAGTCTTGGTCTGTGTTTTACCAATAACAAAGCTGAATACCATACATATCTATCTATCTATCTATCTATCTATCTAAACACACAGACCAGACACACACACAGACACACACACACACACACACATATGTTTTCTGAGGTTCTCACAGGTATTTGTATGTGGATCTTTGGTCATTCGGGTTTCTCCCGCGTAAGATTGGAAGTATCTAGGCAACGTTTCGATGAAGTATCATTCATCATCTTCAGGCTTGGTCTTCAGCTCTGTGCTTCTCAGAGTGAGCTCTGAGAAGCACAGAGCTGAAGACCAAGCCTTTCTGTATAGTGTCAGTACTTTAGTCAGGGTGCATAGTTCAGTCTTAATATGTGTCTTGTCTGCCAGGCGTTTGGTTCTAGTAATCAGTGTTTAGCCATGGAGTTTATCTGTGCTGGGTGGTGGTGGGATTGGGTGTTGAGGTAGCGGTTGGTGTGTGTTTTCTTCTGGTATACGGTGTGCCATCTGTTTTTTTGTAGATTAGTTCATCTAGGAATGGTAGTTGTTTATTTGTTTCTGTTTCCATGGTGAACTTGATTTTGGGGTGTGTGCTGTTTAGGTGTGTTAGGAAATTGTTTAGGTTTTCTTTTCCATGGGGCCAAATCACAAATAGGTCATCGATGTATCTTAACCATAGTTTGGGTTTATGGATGGCATTGGCCAAGTACTGACAGCCAACGGCTTCCACAAAAGCAAAATCACCGGCTTGATCCACAAAAACACACTGAGACATAATAGAGACCCAGAAGAGGAACAGACCTATGGAACAGCTGTCCTGCCCTAAATAAAAGGTACTACAGACAAAATTAGTAAGATACTACACAGACATCACATCAAGACTGCATTCAAAACAGACAGAAAAATAGCAGCCATCCTTAGAAATCCCTAAGATAAAATTGACCTGGAAAACCAAGGCATATACGAAATCCCCTGTGCATCATGCCTGGCCACATACATTGGACAGATCAATGGAAGAATAAGTACCCACCTGGATGAACACAAAAATGCAGCCAAAAAGCTGGAACACACTTCCTCACTAGTCCAACACATGGAAGCCACAGGTCATAGCATCAACTTCAATGGCACCAAAACCCTAGCCACTATAGAAAACCCCAGCCACAGAATCATCGGAGAAGCCATAGAGATTGAAAAAAGATCAGAAATCAGGAATAGAAGAGATGATTCCACCAGACTTCAATCATTTGGAGGCCTGCACTCACAAACAAAAAAATCTCTATACCACAAGCCAGGCAAACAACTGGGCACAAACAGATCCCCCCTGATACCTCCAGCTCAAACACATGCCAACCAGGCACTCAGATGAAACCTAGTTTCCTAACTAATGATAGCCGTCCATTTACCCAGAGCCAAGCTGGACTAAAGGCCTCCAATAAAGTAACACAATGTTGCCAGCCAATCAAGATACAAAAAGAGCCAAAAAACAGACAGAAGATATTAGAAACACCAATCAAGCAGAACACAGCAAACTCCAAGACCAACAAACACAGACCAAGACTCCCAACCAATCAGGATGAAGAAAAAAACCATTCTGGCATAGCAATAGGCTGCCCCTAATTTAAATCTGGAACCACTGTAAAAGTCTGACTCACAGATGAACACTATACAGAAGCCTGATGATGGCAGATGAGATTCTGCCGAAACGTTGCTACAACTTTAAAAGAACAACTACAATGACGTGGGAAAATACCCGAACAAAGCTGAATGCCATACATGTAAGTTCCCACGAAAACTTAAGAAAACAAATATATATATACATATACATATACATATACATATACATATACATATACATATACATATACATATACATATACATATATATATATATATATATATATATATATATATATATATATATATATATATATATATATATATATGTTTTCTGAGGTTCTCGCGGGTATTTGTATGTGGATCTTTGGTTATTCGGGTTTTCTCCCGCGTAAGATTGGAATTATCTAGGCAACGTTTCGATGAAGTCTCATTCATCATCTTCAGGCTTGGTCTTCAGCTCTGTGCTTCTCAGAGTGATGTGAGCTCGCAGCTGTTAAAAGGAAGAAGCAGCTGCGAGCTCACATCACTCTGAGAAGCACAGAGCTGAAGACCAAGCCTGAAGATGATGAATGAGACTTCATCGAAACGTTGCCTAGATAATTCCAATCTTACGCGGGAGAAAACCCGAATAACCAAAGATCCATATATATATATATGTATATATATATGTCTGGCATTCAGCTTTGTTCGGGTATTTTCCCACGTCATAATAGTGGGAAAATACCCGAACAAAGCTGAATGCCAGACATGTAAGTACCCGCGAAAACTTAAGAAAACATATATATATGTATATGTATATGTATATGTATATATGTGTGTGTGTGTGTGTGTGTGTGTGTATGTATGTATATTTACATGTATATATATGTATATGTATATGTATACGTATTATGTCCCTTTATAATCTGTCCTATTATTTCCTTCCCCTTTTTCCTGTTATATTAGTTTATATTTTAATGTTTAACTCAGTAATGTAATAAAGGTATTATAAAATCATTACATATTAAAGGTAGAAAATGTTTGCATTGTGTTTACAGTTAAATAAACTATATGTATTAATCCTTCAGTGCCAAAGAGTTTGAAGAAGGTACGGATTTATATAACAGCAGTTACAGTCAAATTACGCTACAGTCACTGCCTCAAGCAAAAACATAATAGCACAAATTATTATTACAAAATAGCAGGATCAATACCTAAATAATATTCTCTAATTTAGAAATGTAAATGATGCAGAAATTATTATGGTTAGGTCAGGGTTAGAAGGTAGACATCTTCAAACTTCCCTAGTTCACTCAGGGAGTTTGGCTGTTGGTAACATAAAATGTACTATTTTCTGTGTTTACTTCTGTTACATACATTATATACTGAAAAATAAAAAATATATTATATGCAAAAAAAAGAAACAGTACATATGAATACATACTCAAAACATAGAAATATGCAGAAATATGTAACACTTTACGTATTTCATCTCTTCTTAACATTCTGAATATATAATACATACTCAGAAGCTATATTTAAAAAAGAAAAGGGAAAAACATGAAGAAAATTTTGTTCTTCTTTAATTATTCAAATATACTTTAATTTTTGAAGTTTTCCCCAGACGATTGCCATCATTATGTCTCAAGATGTATGATAAAAATAGATTTATGAATGAAGAGAAGAACTGCATTTTTGTGTTTTTTATATTTATTTAAAAACACTTAAGTGGGTAATAATTTGTCCCAATATTCTATGTTGCAATATCTAATTGTCTTCTAAAAAGAGCTCTAGTACATTCTTGGAAGATACCTGCCAGGGTTCTCCAAGTAGAAATGATTGTCTTGTGGTTTTTATCTTTGCTCTATCTTTCAATTTGCAGGTAGTTATTGCATACAAAGCATGTGCCATTATGTAAACTGCATTGTAGATGCTGTAACTGTGGCCAGACATGCTTGTGTCAAATAGAGTTCTAGGTAAATTATCCATTTTTTCTTCCCCGGTGCAGATATTCTCATCCCTCTCTTCTAGGTTGGAATTTGAGAAATCACAATTAAAAACATCTTTCCAGAAGATTCTGATAAACCCATCTCTTTTTTCTGAAGCAGGATCTCTTTCCCTCAGAAATTGTTGGAATCCTTTAGGGCAGTTTGTATGAACAGCAAATGATAGAGCACCATGGAGGAAATGAATGTCCCAATCTCTTGCTATACCAGGAGATGTAAAATCCATCTGGGCTATCATAATCCACACTCTACTTTCAATTGTTACTTCATAAAATTTTGAAAAGTGAAAAATTGTTCTTAAGACACTAATTGTTTGCATTTCACCTTGAATAACAACAGTATTGGCACTACTTCCTGTGACAATATGTGAGGTTGCAAACCATTCCATTGCTATTTCAGCAATATCACCTGAAAAAGATATTTTGGGGAATGCTTCTAAGAAGTCCACACAGACACCCTTCTGAGAGTACAAGGGAAGTATATCCTGAACGAACACATCTCCATTGTCATCATCAAAAACAATCACACCGATCCAGGTCCACTTGAAATGCAGTAGCAACTCAAGTATGCACAAATACTGATGGGTCCCACTTGGAAACATCTGGTGAAAAAAATCTTCTTTGGTTTTGTCATTTATTATTGGAGAAGATCCATATAAAATCTTTGGGGGGGAAAGCCATCGGGAGGGAGCAGAGAGAGTGGAAATGAATTTTCTCATTCTTTTATTGGAAAGACAATTAGAACTAGTTTCATTCTTTTTTCTTATGGGCTTTTCTGACCATTTAAATATTTCTTATGACAAATCTTAACTAATACATTTATGTCCACAGCTATTTCAGGAAATGATATATGTTCTTAAAACATTTTGTTATTCAACAGCATCAATTGCAATCTTTTCACATACAAGACTTTGCACAGCTTTTTTTTCAAAGTCCCTCTAACCAAGTTTCTTGCCAAATATAGAATGTATGGTGACAGATGGATGTATTATTGCAAAAAACAGGTAGTCCTTGCTTAAGAAGGCTAAATTACGATGGAACTCCCTCCCCCCAAGAAGTACTTAGAACTCTGTTGTGGAATTGTAATGGTGTCACACACCCCACTGTGGACACATTCTGTGCATCTGGCAACCAACAATCAGTCTTTACATGTGATTGTAGCAGTTTGCAATCACATTGACACAATTTATCATATTTTTTGCTGGAAAATGACTGGTCACATATATGCCTCAACTTACACCTGTCATGACAGAAATTCCAAAATCCACAATCATAAGTGAGGACTACCAATATTCTAATTTTTTTTATAAATACAACAAAGTGTGCCAGCTTTTTCAAACCTAATTACATACTTTTTACAATGCTTCATAAATACATCCTCTAGCAAATTAGTAAATTATGATGTTCTATCTCTCATTTATAAAAGTATCTTAAACCTAGCAAACCTGGATTATTATTTTTTTACCTGTGGGATCTTATAGGTACTCAATATATTGGTCATGTGGAGGCAGACTTCAGAGGTGGGTCCCCCAATGACTCCCACAATCTTATTCCAAACATCACATTTGTAGTTTGGGGTGAATTTGTCTGGAGTGGATAGAAGTTCCATTGAGGCTAGATAGGTCCACTTTGCCAGAAAGTAGCTGTTTAAGATGTGGAATCCAAAACTGATATTGGGTAAGAGTTGGGTATTTTCATTGAGTTCTTTCACAGCAAAAATCAAAGCCAGGATATGCTGATAATTCTGAGTGAACATCCTAGGTTATGAACAACAGGTTCCAGTTGTCACATTCTTGATATCTTATTACTAATTCTATCCTGACACGGTCATTCTCTTAATTGTTCCCTTGAAAATAGGAGATGTATTGTACAGATGCATTGTACGGAATAAGTTTGAAACTTTTTTTTTTCACATTTACAATAAATAAATAAATTCACCATAAAAATGTAAGAATGTGTTTCATAAATTAAAAAACATGAAATGACACTATTGCGTGCCTCCAAGAAACATATGTGAAAAACTCTACACAAGTTTCCGTTAGAGCAATAAAATTGGGACAAGAATATGTAACTGCCCTACAAAGGAAAATCATGAAATATTAATTTATATCTGAAACCTATGTGAGACAATTTGGATTAATCTAAAAAGAGCAAAGAGGATATAGGGAAAATTAGCAGATTTTTTTTTTTTTAACGGGAGGTCATAAATAAAATACATTGTTTTGTCTTATCTTTATTTGCTTTCTTTTCTGTTTTTTACCTTTTTTCTTTGATTTCATTAAATTTGCTTTCCCAACAGTTTCCCTTTTAATATATACTGTACATCGTTGTAGGGATATCTGTATATTATGTGTCTATATATTATATTATAATTATATACATAACTGCAGGCAAAAATAGATGATAGATAGATAGTGATAGATAAATAGATAAGTTCATCATAGATGGTATAGATAGATAGATGACCGATACAGTAGATAACAATTTTCTTTCAGAGGAGTATTTTCCCCTTAGGGATTTTAGTCCTTTTTCTCAGTTTTTCAGAATGTAATGTATATCTATATTATAAAATCACTTATAGCTGATATGATTATGTCTCACATTCACAATAGTAGATAATCATTATTGGATACTATCATATATTTCACAATTTGCAATATTCAATAAAAATAAGCAAATTTAATATTTTATTACATTGTGTTAAATAAAATTTTCCATCCCTTTCTTTTCTTCTCATTCCAAAGTGCAAGCTTTGGAGAATATAAGCAGCAAAAAATCTGTCTAGACCCATAGAAGATTTTCAGCCTACAATACTTACAAAAGGTCATCAAAGGTTTCCTCGGAAGGTGGCGTCTGGAAAGTTACTGGACTTGAAAAAATGTAGACTTGAGAGGTAATACTAGCAATGATAAAATCCCCAGGCTGGTAATACTTGTGGACAATGGGCAGAGGTGCCTTAATAGGACACTTAGACAGAGGAATTTTTCTGTGGCCATAAAGTACAACTGCTAGGATTATCATCAATGCCAACAATAACATCATTGAGAATTTTTCTGCTTTATTCCAAATAGTGTGACCCCCTCATTAATTTTTTTAATACCACATAGCAAGTCTCGGTTTATTGAAAGCCAGAACCATATAGAATCAACTACCAATTATCCTAGCAATGTAGTTCTGCCTGTCTACTCTCTCATGAAAGGAAATGTGACATAATTGTTCATATCAATATAACATGTGATATTAGTTAACTGTTCACTTATCCTCCTATCCTAAGGGAATTTTCATGAACCAGGAAGTCATCATGCAGCATCAAATTGTAGTTATTTCATAATTACAGTGTGATGGGGGAATATTTACCAATTTTGAATTCTATGTTCTCTCAAAACTTTCCAGTACTCAACATGTTGAAGTTTATGGCACCTGATCTGGCATCTTCCCAATCAATTTCTTTGAAATAATTCTGTGTAGTAGTCCCTCCCCTTTGTGATGACTTTTAACCATCCTCTTTGGATGTCCCAACTCTGATTTTTGTATGCATGCATCTGTCTCTTTCTAGTGTTTATTTGTGTGTGTGTGTGTGTTTGTGCATTCAGGATCTCCTGTTTGAGCATGGGGTTGGATTAGAAATTCTCCAAGATACCTTCAACACTGTTGTTCTGTTATTATCATGAAGCTGATAATCACAAGGAAACCTGCATAGCCCAAGACACAGTAGAACGTGAAAATTGAACCTTCATTACATTGCAGAAAGATTATTTCTGCCTCTGAGTTTGTGTCACCACCTGGAAATGGGGGAAAAGTTGTCACCCACATAGTGCAGATAATTCCTTGAATTAAGGTGCAACCCAACCCAATGAAAATGGCTAATCTTCTTCCCACCCATCTGGTCATCTCAGACCCAGGCTTAATGGCCATGACCAACAATGATGGTTTTGGCCAACCCTCAAGAAATGGCCACAGAGAAGATGATACCGAAGGCAGTTTCATGAAGAAGACACATCATTTTGTCAGGTTTTCCAAGGAATAAAAAAGAACAAAGAAAAGACAAGAAGAGAGCAATAAGGAGAGCATAGGTGAGATTCCAGTTGTTGGCTTTGGCTATGAGAGTGTCCTAATGCTTAATAACGATCCAAAGGATTCCACTGTGGTCAAAGAAAAGAAAAGAGTAGAACTGGCCAAAATGATCCCCAAAGTTTCTTCATACATCAAAAATGTTGCAATCTTTGGAAGACACAAATCCTGCTTCGTATTTGCATACTGATCTTCTGGATACTGAAACCAATCATCCATATCTAGGAAACAACTTAGCAACTTAGAAATTGCATTGAAAGAATCAAACCTGATCACTATATTTTAAGAAAAAAAGAACTGATTTTCTAAGATGTGGAAACCAAAGACACTTGTAAATATCCCATTTGAAACCCTTTTGTTCCAAGACTCACTTCTTGGTATCACTGTTGAAATTCATTCCATAAACTGAATGCTGATCAATCTGCTACATTTTATATTTATGCTATACTACATTTTATTACATCCATTTGTTAAAGGGAGCATCTAGTCTAGAGCATCAGTCTAAACTTTTCATTTCTGTTCTGACTCACAATTTTCTAGGATACAAATGCAAGAACTCCCCAACCTGGTTGGAAATCTTCCCATGTGGACATCGTAGGCAGTCATAACAACAAAATGGCTTTCTTTCTATCATGTGCCTGGCATGATTTGAATGGCACTTTCTATTACACAAAGGCAGAGGTTAGACTTTTTCATGAAAGAAAAAGAAAAATCTTTGTTTTTGACCATTGTTTCTTAATAGTAATACATTACTAAGGAGTGTCATTGCTTTTCCTTCATTATATTTAGCTTCTGTTTTAATTTATTCACAAGTGAGAAGGATTACTTCAGTTGGAGAAAGTGCTCAGCGATACAACATTCAGCACTATGTAGCATTAAATTGTGAATAAAAAGTAGGAAGGTATGTTGCAAAGCTCAATAAACCATTATTTTTCATCAAAATCCAACATGATTTCAATATCCTTGGCACAACCTTCATTTTCCATATCTAGATGGCTCTTGCTGAATAGGAAAACTCACTGTTTTATTTCAATATGGCAAAAAGCATCAATTCTACTTGTTAAATACTCCCATCTCCCTATTCATAAATCTAACATAGAAGGCATCAAAGACTTCACCAGATAGAGAAACATTGTAATAATCCACAGATTTGTTGGGAGAATTTTAAGGAATTTTGAAATATTTGTAATATTTTGCACCTGAATCTAATTTCTGTGTGGGATTTTGAGTCTAAGAAAACTTGAGGTATATCAGAAAGTTATTTGTCTAAAAGCCAAAGTGAAACTGGCCATGCCTGGTTAAACCTCCTTGGCCATACAATATCCTTCTTCTCAATGGTGAACAATGCTTTCTGGGAATCCATTGGATCTATTCTTCCAACTCTGACTCTCAAAAAAGATAGATTGGGGAATGTGATCCAATTCATAATATCAAAACCAGTCTCCAATTCACCATTATGGTTGAAAGAATTTTTTTGTTCAGCACTATTATTAAATGAGATCCTGCTCATAAATTGGTTAAGCAACATTGGAAAAGAAGCAGGAAGAAAGAGAGAGAAAGAGAGTGTGTGCGTTCAGATAGCCAAAAGTGATAATATTCATAAATCCTTTCAAAGATATCTGTAATATTTTTTCATACCATAAGAAAAGTTAGTAGGCAATGCAATAATAGTAAATAATTTTGTAAACCATCACTGGTTTAGAAAATGAAGCGTCCTGTAGAGCACAAAGAGAAAATAAAGCAACCAAAATGTAACTTGGATCAAAATACCACAAATAAAATACAAAATAAAATAATTTTAGTACATTTGGAAAGTATTGCTACAACTGATTGATAGACTGATAGACTGATTATCAATGTCTCACATTGCCTTTCAGAAATTCTTCAGTCAGAAAACACTGGATATCAAAGTCAGTGCCCTAAGGTAATATCTCTGAAAACCTGATATTTTCCATTTTCTTTTGAGTATGGAAAGGGCAAATTGATAATCCATGGAAATATATATATATTTTCTCCATGAACAAAGAAAAAATCTGATATCTACAACACGTTTTGAACCTGTGATTAAACTGCAGTCAACAACTGAAATTTGTGCTGTAGGAAACATGAAGGGATATGGAGACCTTTCCCAAGAGAAAAATATACATCATAAAGCCAAATAAATAACAAAAAATGAAAGGCACAACAGATTTCACACTCTTTGTAGATGCAGGCAATATGCAGATATTATAATAAATTATAATTTATTCGTTTAAACGTACAGTTTTTCTTATTGGGAATCTTACCAGATACATACAGTAAAGACTTGAAATATCTGATTGTAGATGTATTAACAGCGGCTAGGATTGTATTCGCTAAAAATTGGAAGAATGAGAAAATACCATCGCAGGAAGAAATTATTAAGAAAATATTGGAATGTGCTGAGATGAGTAGATTGACATTTGAAATCAGGGAGCAAGAGGATAAACAATTTTATGAAATTTGGGATCTTTTCTATCAATGATTAGTTGACAAAATACAATAATAGAATATTTAGAATGTTAGATAGCAAGAAATATCTTTATTTTTTTTTCTTTTTTGTTATTTGATATTATATCTATAAAGTGTTTATAGGATAGATCTGGTATGATTATATGATTGTTATAGAATAAACTGTTTAAAGTATTGTTATCTCATAAAGCATGAGTGATTAAAAGTATAGTCAAATGATTTTTTAATAGCGATATTAGGATATATAAGTTTGGATTGACAATATGAGTTGTTATGTAATATAACTGTAATTGAGACTACGAAATGAATGCACAAAACTGATGAACCAACCGACACACTGTATGTACATAGGAGAGTTGATGTTTTTATGTTTTGTTTGTTTGTAGAAAATCAATAAAATTGTTTCCAAAAAATAAATACATTATAATTTATTATTTATTTTATTTACATATTACTTTTGTTTGCTGCCCATCTCTGCGAGCAACAAATAATGATATTATTTGGACTACAACTGGAGAGAAGATGACATGTAACAAAACAAACATGCCTAGATACGTTCCTCTTGGAAGAATTCATTAAATTTAGATTTAGGATCGCAGTTGCAGATATTGTGATAAGCCAGTAACTGATTTCCTCAAGGTTTACCTTCCACAGCTTTTTCCATTCGATTTCATGCCCACTAGCTTTGTATTCAGTTATTGATGAATGGAAGTCATGCAAAGCATGTGCCACCACATGGATGGAGTTGTAGATGCTATAGCTGTGGCCAATCATGTCCATTTCAAACATAGATGTAGGAAAAGCTTCCAGTTTCTCCTTTCCAATGCAGCGAATCACATTTTTCTCCTCCATTACAGAGATGGAGAAGGAACATTCAAAGGCATTTTCCCAGAACAGCTTGATAAAAGTATTTTCTTTTTCTAAGATGGGGTCCTTCCTCTGAACAAATTGCTGGAATCCTGACACTTTCTCTGAGTGAATTGCAAAAGACAGAGTCACCATTCCTTAGAAAGAGAAATGAGGTGAAACTCACCTGGGTTGTCAGAAAACAGACTTTATCTTTTTGCCATAATGGTAAGTATTCAGATTTCAAGTTGGCGGAAAGAAGTCTCAGAATTATAATTGTGTGAATTTGGTCAGGAAATAGTACTACATTAATTGTGCTTTTTATAACCATTAGGTACATTTCAAGTCCGAGTTCTACCAACTCAGCAATCCTATTTGAATGATCAATGATTGGAAATATTTCAACAAAGGCTGAGCAGATCCCCGTCTGGGCTAACGTGGGAACCACATTTCGTACAAACTCCACTGTCATATTTTGCAGTCAATATGCCAATCCACCTCCATCCAAAGTGCAGTAGAAAAGTAGTAGGAAAATTTCCTTATATTGATGGTTTATATTTGGGGAAATTTGTAGATATGAAGCAGCCTCTCTTCTGTTATTACTTTCAATAGAGGAACTTAAAAAGAAAAATACAGGCAAATAAGCAACAAGGTACTTATTGTCTTCTTTTCTAAGGTGGCATAATATTATTTATCCATTTGACCTACAACATAGTTATTAAGATTCAACACTTATTTCTTATTTTAATTACATCTCTATTTTGCATATATATTCAGAGTATCTCATGTGGAATTTTTAAGTCATCATTCCAAAGGCTGAGTTATATCAGTAAATATGGCTTAAGATACATTTAAAAATGTGCTACTGGTTTGAGTTTTATGGAAATGAAGCATTGAGTTTATACAGTATTACTGAAACAATGTTTTTAACATCCTCTTGCTTGCTTTCCATTTTTATATTGCAACAATATAAAGAGACAATATGCAATATACAAGAATTTCTCCACAATACATCAGACACTACTGGTGCAATATTCCATTACAATTAATCTAATTTCTCATCACTGTTGCCCCAATTCCTGCCACATTCTATAACTATAGTAACTTTTCCCCAATTAATCCTGCATTCTTTTGTTTTCAGTCAAAACCATTAAAAGGAACTGGAACTGATAAACTGATGAATTGCCATGTAAAACACTGTTTCTCTGCTCCTAGTTCTGAGAATATATGTTTAGGTGCCATTTTTCTTATTATATATATAATAAAACATAATAGAAGGACATATCTGGATCATCCATATTATTCCTTGAAAAGTGAGACCAAATACATATGTATTTGAATCCATTTTTAAAGATTTTTTTTTTTTTTACATTTCCGCCATCCATAAAATGTACCTCCATGTTGTTCCAAACATGCTTTTTCAAGAGGCAACTGGACCATCTTGTTTTTGTTTCAATATTTCACTTCTCAAGCACCTTTAAAATGGATTCAAATACATATGTATTTGGTCTCACTTTTCAAATAATGACCTTGCTCAGGGGTCTGCAGCCTTAAACACTCAAAGAGCCATTTGGGCCCATTTCCCACAAAAAAGAAAACACCGGGAGCCAATACTTTAACAACCGGTGTGACTGGGTGAGCGTGGCCAACTCAACGTCACTCATTTCCACCGAGTCACCTCCTGCTCTGGAATATGGAGCAAGTCTCCATCCCCCACCATCACCCTTACTTTCTCAGGCCAGGTGAGGAGTGATGAGGAAAGGAGATGTGGGGTGGGGCCAGCCAGTAGTGGGATCAGCCATAAGAGAGGGCTAAAAAAGCGGCATGTGGAGCTAGAGCCAAAGCTTGCAGGCCCCTGACGTAGCCACTGATCCACACAAACTACATGGAAGTTTGTCTTCCAGATTTTCAGACTGATTTGGGAATCTCTGAAAGCATTTCTGGCTGTTCTCCTATAATGCATTGGGAGATTTCTTTCCTGTATCTATCCTTTACAGCAGGCATATCTAACCTGCTGCATGAAGCCCAACAGCAGTTATAATATGTGTGTGTGTGTGTGTGTGGATCTTTGGTTATTCGGGTTTTCTCCCGCGTAAGATTGGAAGTATCTAGGCAACGTTTCGATGAAGTCTCATTCATCATCTTCAGCCTTGGTCTTCAGCTCTGCGCTTCTCAGAGTGATGTGGGCTTGCAGCTGCTTCTTCCTTTTAACTGCTAGGGGTGTGACTTGATTGGGTGAGGGCTTGGCTGTGTTCTGATTGGGTGGGGGTTTGGCTGTGTTCTGATTGGCTGGAGGCATGTTCTGTTCAGATGGGGGCTTGGTTGTGCTCAGATTAGTCTTAGTTGCTGGGGGATTTGAGCTGTGATCTTGCTGTTTGGCTTCGAGTTCATGGTCATGCTGCATCTTCATGGTGGGGGTCAGTTTGCTTCATATATGGCTCAGAGGGGTTTGAAGTGGGTGGTGATGCAGCTGCAGTGTGGTTTCTAGTTTGTGGTCGTGTCTCATCTTCTGTGTGGGTGTGAGTCTGCTTTCTACGTGGAAGTGTGGTGGTGGCATCTTGTGTGGCTCTCAGGGGTGTAGGTCTGGTGTCATTCTTCATATTAGGTACTTGTCTGTTCATGAGGGCGGGTTTCCAAATGGCTGGTAGGCGGGAGGTATCATCTCGTTTATTCATGCTGCGTGGGCGTTTTTCTATCTCTATGGCTTCTCTGATTATTCTGCTGCTGAAGTGTTCGGTTTTGGCGATAGTTCTGGTATTTTTAAAGTCAATCTCATGTCCAGTACACCTCAAAGCCACAGGACAGCTGTTCCATGGGTCTGTTCATCTTCTGGGTCTCTATTATGTCTCAGTGTGTTTTTGTGGATCAAGTTGGTGATTTTGCTTTTGTGGAAGCCGTTGGCTGTCAATATTTTAGTCAGGGTGCATAGTTCAGTCAATGTGTGTCTTGTCTGCCAGGCATTTGGTTCTAGTAATTAGTGTTTTAGCCATGGAGTTTATCTGTGCTGGGTGGTGGTGGGATTGGGCGTTGAGGTAGTGGTTGGTGTGTGTTTTCTTCTCGTACATGGTGTGTCCTAGTGTGCCATCTGTTTTTTTTGTAGATTAGTACATCTAGGAATGGTAGTTGTTTGTTTGTTTCTGTTTCCATGGTGAACTTGATTTTGGGGTGTGCGCTGTTTAGGTGTGTTAGGAAGTTGTTTAGGTTTTCTTGTCCATGGGGCCAAATCACGAATGTGTCATCGATATATCTTAACCATAGTTTGGGTTTGAGGATGGCATTGGCCAGGATTCGAATTCTTCCATGAACAGGTTTGCAATGACAGGTGACAGTGGTGATCCCATGGGGGCTCCTTCAATTTGTTTGTATCTTTGTCCTTTGTATATGAAATATGTGTTGGTTAAGCAGTGTTCTGTTAGTTCCATGAGGTGTTTAGCTGGTTGGTATTTATTTTTGATGATTTCAAGGGTCTCTTTTATCGGGACTTGAGTGAATAGTGAAACCACGTCAAAGCTTACAATCAGATCTTCTTGCTCTACGTGTAGATCTTTGATCATTTCCAAGAAGTGGTATGAGTTTTGTACATGAGAAGCTGCTGTTTCAGCATGGGGCTGTAGCTCTTTTGCTAGGAGTTCAGCTAGGTTTTGTAGTGGTGCTCCTCTGGAGCTGACTATGGGTCTGAGAGGTATACCTTCTTTGTATATTTTTGGGAGGCCGTATAGTTTGGGGCATCTGGAAGATTTCTCTCTGGGTATGATCGTGTGTTGGATCTCTTTGCTTATGTGGCTGGTTATAATTTTCTTCTTGGTTAATTTTTCCAGATACGTGGTTGGGTCTGTGTTCATGGGTTTGTATGTGGAGTCTTGGAGTAGGTCTGTCAATTTAGTTTCATAGTCTTTTCTGTCCATTACTACAGTGGCATTCCCTTTATCTGCTGGGAGGATGATTATGCTGCTGTCTCTTTTCAGGGTTTGTAGCGCTTTAATTTCATTTTGCTGAAAGTTGCTTTTGGGTGGTTCGCTTGTGCATAGGATGTTGGTAACTTGGTGTCTTATTTTATCAGCTTCATCTGTATTTTATTTAGTTAGGCTGGATTCTACTGCACATATGATGGATTCTGTGGGGATTTTGGGGGGTGCTACAGCATAATTGAATCCTTTGGTTAGGACTTCTGTTTCTGTTTTGGTGAGTTCTCTGTTGGAAACATTGTACACTAATTGTTTCAGGTGTTGTTGTGAGTTGTTGGGGTTTTTCTTGTCATGTTCTAATTTCTTTAATTTTTTCAAGAGCTTTTCCTGTTTGAAAATGCTTGCAGATTCAGCTCTCCAAGTTGTAAGTTGTTTTATCTTGTCCCAAACTAGAGGGTGGATTTTGCTGCTCAATTTCAGGTGTAGTGCTAGCAAATCTTTGTTAAACTGATCTAATTGGAATCTCTTACTGTGGAGCTCGTTCCTTAGTAGAGCCATTTCAGTTCTTTTCAGGATACGTTTAGTGGCTGCTGTGCTTTGATGAAATGTTAATTTGAAGCAGGTTGGTGTAGTATTGTTGTCTCTGCAGCTGCATAGGAATTGGAGGTCACATAGTATTCCTGCTCTTTTAATTTCCAGTTTCTCGTAGGTTTTGAACTGGTTGTTTATTCCCTCCCCGTAGAGGTTTGATATTTGTTTTCTTAACATATATATATTTCTTAACATATATATATGTTTTCTGAGGTTCTCGTGGGTATTTGTATGTGGATCTTTGGTTATTCGGGTTTTCTCCCACGTAAGATTGGAAGTATCTAGGCAACGTTTCGAAGCACAGAGCTGAAGACCAAACCTGAAGATGATGAATGAGACTTCATCGAAACGTTGCCTAGATACTTCCAATCTTACGCGGGAGAAAACCTGAATAACCAAAGATCCATATATATGTGTGTGTTTGTGTGTGTGTGTGTGTGTGTGTGTGTTTTCTTAAGTTTTCACGGGTATTTATATGTATGTTATTCAGCTTTGTTCGGGTATTTTCTCATGTCATTATAGTTGTGCTTTTAAAGTTGTAGCAACGTTTTGGCAGAATCTCATCTGCCATCATCAGGCTTCTGTATAGTGTTCGTCTGTGAGTCATTCAAGTCCCGAGAAAAGAAACTCACCTGAAATCATCAAAAATAAATACCAACCACCCAAACACCTCATGAAACTAACAGAACACTGCTTAACCAACACATATTTCATATACAAAGGACAAAGATACAAACAAATTGAAGGAGCCCCTATGGGATCACCACTGTCATCCATCATTGCAAACCTGTTCATGGAAGAATTCGAATCCAGAGCCCTGGCCAATGCCACCTAAAAACCCAAACTATGGTTAAGATACATCGATGACACATTTGTGATTTGGCCCCATGGCAAAAAAAAACCTAAACAATTTCCTAACACACCTAAACAGCACACACCCCAAAATTAAATTCACCATGGAAATGGAAACAAACAAACAACTACCATCCCTAGATGTACTAATCTACAAAAAAGCAGATGGCACACTAGCATACACCATATACCAGAAGAAAACACACACCAACTACTACCTCAACAATCCCACCACCATCCAGCACAGATAAACTCCGCGGCTAAAACACTAATTGCCAAAACCAAATGCCTGGCAGACAAGACACACATTAAGACTGAACTATGCACCCTGACTAAAGTACTTACAGCTAACGGCTTCCACAAAAGCAAAATCACTGGCTTGATCCACAAAAACACACTGAGACATAATGGAGACCTAGAAGATGAGCAGACCTATGGAACAGTGGTCCTGCCCTACATAAGAGGTACTACAGACAAAATCAGTGAGATACTACACAGGCATCACATCAAGACTGCCTTCAAAACAGACAGAAAAATAGCAGCCATCCTTAGAAACCCCAAAGATAAAATTGACCTGGAAAACCAAGGCATATATGAAGTCCCCTGTGCATCATGCCCAGCCACATACATTGGACAGATGTGGTGGTCTCCCATGGAAATAATGAGACACAGGCTGGTGTACTCAGGATGGGAGTCCAGAGCAAATTCTAGTGCTCCCTTTTATTGAGAATTTTGTACATAGTAAGCATTCACATTGTGTATTAAAATAATTACATATTGTACACAGAATTGTTTACAGCTGTCTGAGCTGCTTAAATGTTTCTGGTGTTTGCTTTTAATTTCCTTGCTTTATCTCAGTGACCCTAAGGCAGACATGTATGTATAAGGTCTTAGACTAATCATTACCCAATACTGAAGTCAAAGTTTATTCCCACATCTCCCCTGTTTTAGTTTTTTGATGATCGCGGATGCCTAGGTAGCTTTTCACCATCTGCAACAACAGTTCTCCTTCCGTAGGCTTCACCCGACACATTCCTAAAAGTCCAGGGAGACATTGGATACAACAGCATACACAAAGAGAAAGTATAAAAAGCAATATCACTCCAATAATTAGGTGACGAATCCATGAACCATCTGGCAACCAGGACCAAAGTGCAGACCACACGTCCAGTCCCTCGTCCTCCGATTGTAATGGATTCTCATTCAGGGTTTGTTCCATATGCTGTGTAGTAGCTGTAATGTTTGGAGAATAATCAGAGATATACATGCAACAATGTGTATGAATCACAGAGCAAACTCCCCCTTGCGCAGCCAAAGTAGTGTCCACCGCATATCTGGTTTGCAGGACAAAGTCAAGGATTTTTCCTTGCTCTTCTTCAAGCAGCTTTAGAGTTTTAATGGTGTCTTTAAATATAGTAACTGTCCAATTGTTTAAACGATGCAAATCTCTATAGTTCATCATGACTCCTCAAGGAGGAATAACTCCCTTGATATCTGGGTCCAGTAGTCATGATTCAAAGCAGAGTTTACCTCCATTGCGGAATGCGCATTGCGGATATGAGCAGTCCCCAAAGATTTTAAAATGACATGAGATGGGATTACTTTCCCAAAGGTGCAGATTCCTTTCCATCATGCTGGCATGCAATCATAGGCCATCCGTCCACACAACAACCATAGATTTGCTCCCAGGAGATGATCAACCGTATTTGGTTCAGCATAGATTAATTGTGCAAAGGATTCCATTAACATAGCCAAATAAGTGGGTGGTGGTGCGTATTTCCCATTTGCACATTTGGGCAACTGGTTTTCTATCATGATGGGACAACATGTGGCAGGGATAACTGGACACCCATTTTCATTGATCAAAGATATGATATCAAATTTAGAAATATTATGTGCTAAGTAAGTGAGATTTTTAGTTTTCATGTCATCCAGATAAACCCGACTTCCATTGCTAATAACAATTGTTTTGTTGCAAAATGGATATGTTCCCAAGTAAGTCATATTTTCTACCATCTCATTGTGGGTCCAGCAGATACCCGCCACCTCTTGGATTCGGCTTCCAAGAAGCAATGTATTAATGTTACTTGTAGTCCAACTGTTAGACCACATCCCTGAACAACCATAGCATTGTCCTTATACCAGTCACCTTCGGCCAGAGGTAGTGCAACCATTGGAAGCCCTGATGTTTTGTGAGTTGGCATGTGCATACATATCCAACAATCAGTTTTATTATGAAGGTTTGCTAGTTTCCCCATGTCCTGGATCAACGTGTTTCTTTTCCATTCCCCCAAATCCATCCCCTTGCCCCTTTGGCTGATGATAAGGATGCACACAGCGAGCAGGAACCCAAACAACTATCCCCTCATCTTCAACAGCAGCATATCCTCGGCCCCAAGTTATCAGCGGGACAGGTCCTTTCCATGTTGGATCTGGTAGTCTCTTATACCAAACTTTCGGTCTTGGCGTACCTGCAGAAGGGGAGGAAGCAAAATGCCTACTGGCTGCCATAGCAGCGGGAGATCCTGTCATGTTTAAAAAATTTAAAGTGTATAAAGTAATATTAAGAATGTTTTGTATGTAAGGCAAGCCATGTCCATCCACTTCCCCTGTTTTTGTTTTTGTGTGAAGGAGTGCTTGTTTTAGCGTCTGATGAGCTCGTTCCACAATGGCCTGACCAGTGGCCATGGTTTGAAGGGAGGGTGTTGTGTGACATCCATCTGCCATAGTTGAGAAGCAGATGTCCCCCGAGGATTTACTCCTTGAGGAAGAGCAGTGGATTGAGCACTGCAACTAAGACATTGTTGAATAATAGCTGCAGCTTCTGAGACCAAATTGTTTACAAAGAGCTTTAGCATTTTGATGAGAATAGTTATGTGAGTCCCATGGAGTAACAGGAGAAAGTGAGAGACAAGACATGGTCGAGGCGGCTGCATCAGCCACATCATTCCCTTCCTGCAGCTTCCCAGGAAGTGGCTGGTGGCTGCGAATGTGTGCGATATGTAGAGAATGAGTGCGAGAATGAAGACAGCTTTGCAGAGCTAGAAACAAACTCATAAGATTAGCATCAACAGATGGAGAAAGATAAGCAAATTCAAAGTTAAGTATGAATTGATAAACGTAAAGAGAATACACAATAAGATTTAGCGGTTCTTGTGCAAATTCCTGTAAGGCCAAAATAGCAGCAGCTAATTCAGGCCTTTGTGCTGATTGCTGAGGAGGGGTAATTTTTGTTTTCCATACCCCTTCCTGTCTCCATGCACAAGCGCCGTAGGTCTTACCACCATCCGCATAAACGGTCACTCCCCCAACTGGCTGCTTAGCAATAACTGAATTAAAATTTACAGATACATTTCGAAGCAACTGGAAATGAGGGTCACTGGGGGTGTGGCAAGAAATCTTCCCTGGCCAATTTTCAAGAGCAATTTGCAATTCAATGGATTGACCATACCAAGTTTCCCACAGAGTGAGGGAGATAGGTAAAAATAACTGAACTAGATCTATGCCATATAAATGCATACTGCGATTTCAGCCTTTGATGATTAACTCACTTTAAAGCATAGCCACAGTAGAAACTGTTTTTCGGGGAGTATTCTGCAAATGCAACCATTCAATGATATAAACCTGTGCTTCATGTAATTGAAATAAAGCTGCAGTAGGCAAGGCTGGAGTTTGTAAAATTGCCAAAGGAAACGGAGTATCAGGAATGCATCGATCAACCCAACACTGTGTTAAAGCCGCATTTACATGTGTCAGTACCTTCCTTTGTTCTGGTGATAAGGTTATAGCAGAATCCGGTCTCGCAGAGCCCTTTAGGGCCAAGAACAAGGGCTGGAGTACTGCTGTAGTTAACCCCAGGTAGGGTCTAATCCAGTTAATTGTTCCTAGTATTTGTTGTAATTTTACTAGAGAAATCTTTTCCTCAATTTTGATTTCCGGAATGACTGGATGAGCATAGGTTGCAAGGACCTTATGCCCTAAGTCGACATATGGCGTTTGACTTTGAATTTTTTCTGGGGCAATATGAAGTCCAAATTGTAATAATACCTCTTTAAGGCAAGGTAACGCTGCCTTAACTGTTCCCGGTGGGCCGGGAGCTGCAATTAAAATATCATCCATGTAGTGGAAAACCTTCCACCCAGGATGAGAGGTTCTGAATGAAGCCAGAGCCATTCCAACATATGACTGGCACATCGTTGGACTGTTTAGCATTCCCTGTGGCAAAACCTTCCATTGGTAACGAAAGGTAGGTGCATTGTTATTCAACTCAGGTGCGGTAAAGGCAAATAATTTCTTGTCATCTGCTTGCAAAGGGATAGAAAAGAAGCAATCCTGTAAATCCCAATTACATGGGATCAGGTTAGGGATAGGCAAACAACATTGTAACGCTCCCATTGGTTGAAGGATGGAGTTAATGGTTCTCAGATCATGCAAAAATCTCCATTTTCCATTTTTCTTTTTAATAACAAATACCGGAGTGTCATATGGACTAGAAGTTAGCTCAATGTGTCCTAATTGTAGCTGCTCAGCTACCAATTGATGTAAAGCTGTAAGCTTTTCTTTCGGAAGTGGCCATTGGTCAATCCAGACTGGCTGAGAGGTTAACAATTGTAATTTTTCCATTATCCAAAAATAATTTTTGTGTGAAATTGTGACAGCAAATCTCTACCCCACAAGTTTATATGCAGGGGCAACACAAGAGGTTGAATCCTTGCAGTCTCACCAGTTTCTCTATGCAATGCCTTCAACCAACGGACACTACTTCTTGCAAACTGCATACCACCCACTCCATGAACAGCCGGAGGGTCCTCAAACGCCCATTCATTTGGCCATTCCTTTTGGCGTATCACAGAGATATCTGCTCTGGAATTTATAAGGCCAGAAAATGATTTTCCCTGAAATTCAATTGTCATTTTAGGTTGGTCTGTAGTTAAATATTTTTTGTCAGCGCAAGCAATTCTGCAGCAACTGGAGAACTTGCCATTTCAGTGGACCCAAAACCACCAGTTCGTGGGATCCAAATTTAAGGATTTATAGGAATGTATGGAAGCAATAATAACTGGGCAATAGAGTCACCAGCCATTAATGATACAGGAGTATCCGTGTACAATTGTATCTTAATAACCCCTTTATAATCTTGATCAATAACTCCTGGAATAACAAAAGACCCTTTTTCTGATGCAGAAGACATGGGAAGTACTAATCCCACTGTTTTTTCTGGCAGTGGCCCATGCAAATGAGTGTCCTCAATATACACTTGATTAGGAAAGGTAACATTAATTGAGTTCAACATTTTTAAACCCAAACCTGCACTCCCAGTAATTACAGGCGATGCTTTTGTGACAGCCTTGGGAGCGGGGCTAGCTGCATGCTAAATTTAGTTTCCCAGATTTTGGTTCTGATCAGAGCAACATTGATTTGCCCAATGAAACCCTTTTTTGCATTTTGAACAGACCGATTTTGGACGGACGTCCTTAATTTTGTTTTTGTTAAATGCCATCCCTCCCCCAGGGGCACGGCACTGGGCTTTAAAATGGCCAGGCTTTCTATCATGATGGGACAACATGTGGCAGGGATAATTGGACACCCATTTTCATTGATCAAAGATATGATATCAAATTTAGAAATATTATGTACAAAGTAAGTGAGATTTTTAGTTTTCATGTCATCCGGATAAACCCGACTTCCATTGCTAATAACAATTGTTTTGTGACAAAATGGATATGTTCCCAAGTAAGTCATATTCTCTACTGTCTCATTGTGAGTCCAGCAGATACTCGCCACCTCTTGGATTCGGCTTCCAAGATGCAATGTATTTATGTTACTTTTAGTCCAACTGTTAGACCACATCCCTGAACAACCATAGCATTGTCCCTTATACCAGTCACCTTCGGCCAAAGGTACTGCAACCATTGGAAGCTTTCTGATGTTTTGTGAGTTGGCATGTGCATACATACCCAACAATCAGTTTTATTATGAAGGTTTGCTAGCTTCCCCATGTCCTGGATCAATGTGTTTCTTTTCCATTCCCCCAAATCCATCCCCTTGCCCCTTTGGCTGATGATAAGGATGCACACAGCGAGCAGGAACCCAAACAACTGTCCCCTCATCTTCAACAGCAGCGTATCAGCAGGACAGGTCCTTTCCATGTTGGATCTGGTAGTCTTTTATACCGAACTTTTGGTCTTGGCGTACCTGCAGAAGGAGAGGAAGCAAAATGCCTACAACACCCCCCCCCAGGGGCATGGCACTGGGCTTTAAAATGGCCAGGCTTTCCACAATTAAAACAATTCCCTGTAGGTTTCATCCCTTTTTGCAATGCCATAGCCAAAGTCTCCATGTTGTAAACCTAGAACCCACCACTGCACATGCATTTAACAGATCAGCCAGAGTAACCTCACCTCTAGCCACCAAGGGCTGTAAGATATGCTTGCAGTCAGCGTTTGCATTTTCAACTGCCAATTTCAGCAAAAGTTTTTTTGCAGCTTCCTCATTAGAGATTTGCCTGGTAATAGCCAATTGTAGCCTTTCCACAAAATCATTATAAGACTCAGATGCTGTTTGCTTAATTTGAGAAAAAGACCGTGCTGGGGTTCCTACATCCTGGATGCGGGACAACGCCCCAAGGACAGCTGCCATTACCACTGGAAATATGTGATCAGGAAAATTAGCAGCTTGGTCGTATACAGCCCCCCCGAATTCCTTCCCCTAGTGATAGCTTCCCTTTGGTATTCTGAGTCAAAAACCACATACTGAGTAGAGCTCAATATCATTCTCATTAAATCTTTCCAGTCACTAGGAATCATGCGTGGTATCAAACTTGTCAGGAGCCCCTTTGTAAAAGGACTTTGAATACCATAATCTTTAACTGCTTTTTAAATTTCCCTAAGAACTTCTAAAGGAATCGGAACCCATTCAGTCTGCAGATTGCCTTGAGCATCCACTTGCCTATTGACTGGAAACAAATTCATCTGGGGAATCTCATCAGGCTCTAATTTCCCCTCATTGAAAGCCTGATGCATCATTGCTTGAACTTTTCCCATTTTTGGTTGGATTTTATCATCCACAGGCATAGGCGCTGTTGGAAATGATAAAGCACACTCCAGTTTTGGGGTAGGAAGGTGTAATACAATTTCTTTATAAGGAGGAGGTTCTACTAAAGTTTTTAAAAGAGGTTGTTGCTGGGTCTCTAAAGCAGTCATAACAACCTTCCAATATATCAAAATTTCAGCTGTTGCCCGTGGCTCTTCTTGAAGGATAGTTCCTATTCTCCTCCATGTGTCTAACTTTAAAGAGCCTTTCTCTGGATACCAGGGACATTGCCGCCAGATCTCTTGCAGCAGCTCTCTCACATTATCTTTTGAAAGAACTATTTGCTCCCCCCCCCAGAGGGTTTAAAGATAAAGAAGTTTGTCCTGACTAACTTCAGCAGCTCACTAACATGCCGTTCCTGTGGCTGAGAGAGTTTTCCCCCCATGTTCCCTGAAAAAATCCTATTGTCCAGCAATAGTTAAGTACGTACTTTACCTATTCCAGGAGAGGAAACACGGAGGTCCGGACACATACCACCTGCAGTGGATCACGTCGGGGTCACCACTTGTGGTGGTCTCCCATGGAAAGAATGAGACACAGGCTGGTGTACTCGGGATGGGAGTCCAGAGCAAATTCTAGTGCTCCCTTATATTGAGAATTTTGTACATAGTAAGCATTCACATTGTGGATTAAAATAATTACATATAGTACATAGAATTGTTTACAGTTGTCTGAGCTGCTTAAATGTTTCTGATGTTTGCTTTTAATTTCCTTGCTTTATCTCAGTGACCCTTAGGCAGACATGTATGTATAAGATCTTAGACTAATCATTACCCAATACTGAAGTCAAAGTTTATTCCCACAGACAGACCAATAGAAGAATAAGTACCCGCCTGGATGAACATAAAAATGCAGTAAAAAAGCTGGAACACACTTCCTCACTAGTCCAACACATGAAAGCCACAGGTCATAGTATCGACTCCAATAGCACCAAAACCCTACCCACTATAGAAAACCCCAGCCACAGAATTATCAGAGAAGCCATAGAGATTGAAAACAGACTTGAAAGCATGAATAGAAGAGATGATTCCACCAGACTGTCAATTATTTGGAAGCCTGCACTCACAAACAAAAAAAATCTCCACACCACAACCCAAGCAAACACCTGAGCACAAACAGATCCCCCCTGAAACCTCCAGCTCAAACACAACCCAACCAGACATCCAGATGAAACCTAGCTTCCTAAGAAATGATAGCCATCCATTTATTCTGAGCCAAGCTGCACTAAAAGCCTCCAATATAGGAACACAATGTTGCCAGCCAATCAAGACAAAAAAAAGCCACAAAACAGACAAAAGATATTAGAAACACCAATCAAGCAGAACACAGCAAACTCCAAGACCAATAAACACAGACCAAGACTCCCAACCAATCAGGAAGAAGAAAAAACCCTTCTGGCACAGCAGTAGGCTATCCCCAAATTTAAAACTGAAACGGCTGTGAAAGTCTGACTCAAAGACGAACACAATACAGAAACCTGATGATGGCAGATGAGATTCTGCCGAAACGTTGCTACAACTTTAAAAGCACAACTATAATGACATGGGAAAATACCCGAACAAAGCTGAATAACATACATATAAATACCCGTGAAAACTTAACACACACACACACACACACATATACTATATATATATATATATATATATATATATATATATATATATATATATATATATATACGGATCTTTGGTTATTCGGATTTTCTCCCGCGTAAGATTGGTAGTATCTCGGCAACGTTTCATTCATCATCTTCAGGCTTGGTCTTCAGCTCTGTGCTTCTCAGAGTGATGTGAGCTTGCAGCTGCTTCTTCCTTTTAACTGCTAGTGGGGGTGCGACTTGATTGGGTGGGGGCTTGGCTGTGTTCTGATTGGGTGGGGGTGTGTTCCCATTGGTTGGGGGTTGGCTGTGTTCTGATTGGCTGGAAGTGTGTTCTGTTTAGGTGGGGGCTTGGTTGTGCTCAGGTTAGTCTTAGTTGCTGGGGGATTTGAGCTGGTGAGCTGTGATCTTGCTGTTTGGCTTCGAGTTCGTGGTCGTGCTGCATCTTCATGGTGGGGGTCAGTTCGCTTCATGTTTGGCTCAGAGGGGTTTGAAGTGGGTAGTGATGCAGCTGCAGTGCGGCTTCTGGTCCGTGGTCGTGTCTCATCTTCTGTGTGGGTGTGAGTCTGCTTTCTATGTGGAAGTGTGGTGATGACATCTTGTGTGGCTCTCAGGGGTGTGGGTCTGGTGTCATTCTTCATGTTGCCTAGATACTTGCAATCTTATGTGAGAGAAAACCCAAATAACCAAAGATCCACATACAAATACCTGCGAGAACCTCAGAAAACAAATACGCACACACACACACATATATATTCTTAAGTTTTCGTGGGTATTTACATGTATAGCATTCAGCTTTGTTCGGGTATTTTCCCATGTCATTGTAGTTGTGCTTTTAAAGTTGTAGTAACGTTTCAGCAGAATCTCATCTGCCATCATCAGGCTTCTGTATAGACTAACACATGAACACTATACAGAAGCCTGATGATGGCAGATGAGATTCTGCCGAAACGTTGCTACAACTTTAAAAGCACAACTACAATGATGTGGGAAAATACCCGAACAAAGCTGAATGCCATACATGTAAATACCACGTAGAAAATCCCAGCCACAGAATCATCAGAGAAGCCATAGAGATTGAAAAAAGACCAGAAAGCATGAATAGAAGAGATGATTCCACCAGACTGTCAATCATTTGGAAGCCTGCACTCACAAACAAAAAAATCTCCACACCACAAGCCAGGCAAACAACTGGGCACAAACAGATTCCCCCTGATACCTCCAGCTCAAACACACCCCAACTAGGCACCCAGATGAAACCTAGCTTCCTAACTAATGATAGCCAACCATTTACCCGGAGCCAAGCTGGACTAAAGGCCTCCAATAAAGTAACACAATTCTGCCAGCCAATCAAGATACAAAAAGAGTCAAAAAACAGAGAAAAGATATTAGAAACACCAACCAAGCAGAACACAGCAAACTCCAAGACTAATAAACACAGACCAAGACTCCCAACCAATCAGGATGAAGAAAAAACCATTCTGGCACAGCAATAGGCTGCCCCAAATTTAAATCTGAAACCACTGTAAAAGTCTGACTCACAGATGAACACTATACAGAAGCCTGATGATGGCAGATGAGATTCTGCCGAAACGTTGCTACAACTTTAAAAGAACAATTACAATGACGTGGGAAAATACCCGAACAAAGCTGAATGCCATCACATCGGAAAACCCAGGAAATTACACAAGAACTCAAGAAGTTGCAACACAGCTAATGACCCAGGATATCACAGCACAAGACCAAGGATACCACAGCAATAAATCTCACAAGGTCACCACACAACCCATTACCCAAGCCTTTACTACACAGGAGGCTAATGAAAAAGAGATCAAAACACAAACGATCCAGGAGATTACAATGCAGGACCCAGCATACCACAACAAAATAACTCGCAAGCCCATCACATAACCCATTACCCAAGCTGTTAAAACACGAGAAACTAATGGAAAAAAGATCGCTATAAAACAAACAACCCAGGAGATTACAACAGAAGATCCAGGATATCTCCGCAAAAAACTCACAAGGCCACCACACAGCCCATTATACCAACATCAACTCCATCAACCAATCAAGAGGCAGCAGCGCAGTCAACCAGCCCAGCACACCAACCCCCATCACCAGTAATTATAGTGAGACGGCAACTCTGATCACACACTGCTTGCACTGGCATGAACCCAAAGGCACCAGCCTGAGGATGGTGAGTGGGACCTTACCGAAACATTGCCAAGATACTCTTAATCTTACACGGGAAAAGACCCGAACACACCTAGACCTACATACAAACATACGTACGTACGTACGTACGTATGTACGTGCGTGCATGCGTGTGTGTGTATACATGTACATATATACACTGCTCAAAAAAATAAAGCGAACACTTAAACAATACAATGTAACTCCAAGTCAATCACACTTCTGTGAAATCAAACTGTCCACTTAGGTAGCAACACTGATTGACAATCCATTTCACAAGCTGTTGTGCAAATGGAATAGACAACAGGTGGAAAGCATAGGCAGTTAGCAAGACATCCCCAATAAAGGTTCTGCAGGTAGTGACCACAGACAACTTCTCAGTTCCTATGCTTTCTGGCTGATGGTTTGGTCACTTTTGAATGCTGGCGGTGCTTTCACTCTAGTGGTAGCATGAGACGGAGTCTACAACACACACAAGTGGCTCAGGTAGTGCAGCTCATCCAGGATGATCAATGCAAGCTGTGGAAAGGTTTGCTGTGTCTGTCAGAGAAGTGTCCAGAGCATGGAGGCGCTACCAGGAGACAGGCCAGTACATCAGGAGATGTGGAGGAGGCCGTAGGAGGGCAACAACCCAGCATCAGGACCGCTACCTCCACCTTTGTGCAAGGAGGGACAGGAGGAGCACTGCCAGAGTCCTGCAAAATGACCTTCAGCAGGCCACAAATGTGCATGTGGCTGCTCAAACAGACTCCATGAGGTTGGTACGAGGGCCCAACATGCACAGGTGGGGGTTGTGCTTACAGCCCAACACCGTGCAGGACATTTGGCATTTGCCAGAGAACACCAAGATTGGCAAATTTGCCACTGGTGCCCTGTGCTCTTCACAGAGGAAAGCAGGTTCACACTGAGCACATGTGACAGACATGACAAAGTTTGGAGACACCATGGAAAATGTTCTGCTGCCTGTAACATCCTCTAGCATGTTGTTTGGCAATGGTTTGGCAGTGGGTCAGTAATGGTGTGGGGTGGCATTTCTTTGGGGAGCTGCACAGCCATGCATGTGCTCACCAAAGGTAGCCTGACTGCCATTAGGTACCAAGATGAGATCCTCAGACCCCTTGTGAGACCATATGCTGGTGCGGTTGGCCCTGGGTTCTTCATAATGCAAAACAATGCTACACCTCATATGGCTGGAGTGTATCAGCAGTTCCTTGAAGATGAAAGCATTGATGCTATGGACTGGCCTACCTTTCCCCAGACCTGAATCCAATTGAGCACATCTGGGACATCATGTCTCACTCCATCCACCAATGCCATGTTGCATCACAGACTGTCCAGGAGTTGGGGGATGCTTTAGTCCAGGTATGGGAGGAGATCCCTCAGGAGACCATCTGCCACCTCATCAGGAGCATGCCCAGGTGTTGTAGGGCATACAGGCACATGGGGGCAAGACACACTACTGAGCCTCATTTTGACTTGTTTTAAGGACATTACATCAAAGTTGGATCAGCCTGCAGTGTTTTTTTCCATTTTAATTTTGAGTGTAACTCCAAATCCAGACCTCAATTTGATTTCCATTGATAATTTTTGTGTGAGTTTGTTGTCAACACATTCAACTATGTAATGAACAAAGTATTTAATAAGAATATTTCATTCATTCAGATCTAGGATGTCTTATTTTTGTGTTCCCTTTCTTTTTTTGAGCAGTGTATATATAAAAGGAAACTTGTTATTTATAAACAGTAACCATAATGTATATTCTATAAGTGGCCCAAGACTTCCTCTTCACTCAGTGTGCTCCAGGCAATCCAAAAGGTTGGATACTCATGCTCAATAGATTCCTTGAATTAGAAAGATCTTACATTATAACTTGAAGGTAATAATAATTCAGAAATATGTTCTCCTTCAGATATATCAGCCATCATTCCTGAGAAGGATGGTGGAGATACATGTAATCTGGGGTTCAATGGTGATAAGAGAAACAAAGGAAGCAGAATGATGCCTAGTGAATTTGAGGTCTAAGCATAGATTCAGGTCTATCAAGTTGTACTTGTCTGCTCACACAGTGTCTCAAGTTTCTGGTTTTCTTGAATGTCACCCAGAGGTTTAGTGAGAAAGTAGAAGACCTCATACTTTGAGTTAGTTTCTCTTCAAATAAAATCAGTCCTATTCCTTCCATGCCAGATGTTAATTGGACAAAGTTGCATGTGAGGTGAATCAGTGACTGTCTTGCACAGTAAGTTGTAAATTTTGGACCTTTGGAATCTGGCATGTATTCAAGCTGATCTATAGCATGAGCTCTAGCACATCTAAGTTAGTTTCATAAACATGCTTGCCTGCTTGGGCATCCAGTGTGGCTTCTTACAATGTCACCATTGCAATGCATGTCTGTTGAAATCTGTTGTTAGCAAGCAATAAATAAGGAAGTACCAAGGCAGCATAAATTCCAATATTTTTTAAAAAAAATAACCAGTGACAATAACAAAAATAATAGATTGTATGTAAATGGAAATATTTTATTTTGTCTATCAAGATTATTAAACCGGAAGATTTAAAACCTTTACTCAAGTTAAGTAGAATTGGATTAGAACATTAATTGATTCTGTTTTCTTACAAACAATCTAAAATAATGAGACGTATAATTCATGTTTTTCTGTGGGTTTGTCTTCTTAGCTGTTCTTTGTTATTGAGGGAAGGCCTCAGGACAATGATGTAGCACTTGGGGAAAAAAATGCAAACCAATAACCCAACACTAGAAGCAATAATGGAGAAGATCTCCACTGCAACCATGTATTTTCCTTTGGTGCTCAGGTATGTTGGAACAAAGGACAACCAAACACTGCAGAATACCAACATGCTAAAGGTGATAAACTTGGCTTCATTGAAAACATCAGGCAATTTTCTTGCTAGGAAAGCCACTGTAAAGCTAATAATGGCAAGGAAACCCATGTAGCCCAAGACACAGTAGAACATGTAGACTGATCCTTCATTGCACTGCAGAAAGATTTCTTCTGACCCTGAACTCATGTCAGCATCTGGGAATGGGGGAGAGGTTGTCAGCCATATAGTGCAAATAAATCCTTGAATTAAGGTGCAGCACAGTAAGATGGACACAGTTAATCTTCTTCCCACCCATCCAGTCATCTTAGACCCAGGCTTAGTGGCCATGAATGCCAAAATCACAATGATAGTTTTGGCCAACACAGAAGAAATGGCCACAGAGAAGATGATACCAAAAGTAGTTTGACGAAGGAGACATGTTGCTTTGTCAGGTTTTCCAAGAAATAATAAACAGCAAAGAAAAGACAATAAAAGAGCAATAAGGAGAACATAGGTGAGATTCCGGTTGTTGGCTTTGACTATGGGAGTGTCCTGATGCTTAATAAAGATCCAAAGGATTCCAGAAGTGACCAAAGAAAAGAAAAGAGCAGAACTGGCCAAAATGATCCCCAGAGTTTCTTCATACATTAAAAATATTGCAATCTTTGGAAGACACAAATCCTGCTTCATATTTGCATACTGATCTTGTGGACACTGAACACAATCATCCATATCTAGAAAATAAATTAGCAACTTATAAATTGCATGGGAAAAATCAAAACTGAGCGATACACATTAAAAAAATTTTTAACATTTGAAAAACAATTACACTGGTAGACTTTCAATAAAATTATATTTGAAAACTCCTTTGCTTCAAAACACTATTTTGTATCACTATAGAAATCAATTCCATAAACTGAATGCTGGTTAATTTCCATGTTGTACTCCATCCATTGGTCAGGTGGAACAATTTAATCCAGAACATTAGTCTAATTTTTTCATTGCTCTTTTGACCCACATTTTTCATTTAAGTATTGTGTTTTTTCTAGGATACCACTGCAAGATCTCACCTATTTGGCTGGAAATTTTTCCATGGGGACATTGTAGACAATCATAGCAGCAAAATGGCTTCCCTTCTATCTTGCTTCTTGTATAACCTAAATGGCACTTGCTATTGCACAAAGATATAGGTTGGACCTGTTCAAGAAGGACAGAAGAAAATGTCTTGCTTTGACAATTTTTTAAACAGTAATATAATAATGGAGTGTCAAATGCTTTGCTTCTGTGCCTTTAGAAATGGTTAGCCTCTGTTTTAGTTAATTCATATGAGAGAAATTATTTCTGTTGGAGAAAGTGCTCAACTCTTTCAGCACTTCATAACATTAAATAAGAATTATAAGCAGAGGTGGTATTCAAGCAGGTTCTGACCAGTTTTGAGTAGTTCAGAGAACTGGCAAATACCACCTCTGACTGGAGATTTTACAGTATCCTTCTCCTGCCACACTTACCAAGCCATTCCCACAGAACCAGTAGCAAAAAAAATTGAATCCCACCACTGATTATAAGGTCAGTATATAGGCATCCAGGCATGTATGTTTGATAAACTACTTTTACTTTTGTGTTTTTTTTACAAAGTCCAGAATGTATGCTAAATCCTTGGCACATTGTTTCTTTTACAGTTTGTGGTATACACTTTTATGTCAATATGATAAGAAACATCAGCTCTTAAATATGCCTAGTCCTTGTAATCACACATATAATTTAGAAGAAAACCAAGAGCTCACTAGGTAATCCAGAGATTTGCCTGGAGAACATTTAGGAATCTTGGAATATTTGAAATATTCTATAACTTAATCCAATTTCTGTGTAGGATTTTGAATCTGAGACAATTTGAGGATTGACAGAAAGATATTTGTCTAAAAGCCAAAATGAAACTGGCCATACCTGATTAAACCTCTCTGGCCATATAATATCATCCTCATCAATGGTGAACAATGCCTCATGGGAGTTCTTGGAGTCCATCCTTCCGACTGTGACTCTCAGAAAAGATAGATTGGGAAATGTTATCCAATTCCTAATATCAAATCCAGTTTCCAGTTTTCCATTTTGGTTGAAAGAAACCCTTTGTTCAGCACTATTATTGAATGAGACTGCTCTTATAAATTTGTTGAGCTACATTGGAAAAGAAGTCAAGAGAAGGTTGGATAGATAGGTAAGTAGGTAGGTGGGTAGGTAGGTAGGAGATGATAGATAGATAGATAGATAGATAGATAGATAGATAGATAGATAGATAGATGACAGGCAGGCAGGCAGACAGACAGACAGATATAAATGGCAGGCAGGCAGACAGACAGAAAGACATCAGTGACAGAAATAAAAACAGTCTTTGTGGACTTTCTTTGAAACAAATTGTTTCTGAAATAAATGCTGCAACTTAAGAAAATTCTAGAAACGTAGAAATTCAGGAAAGCATGGAAAACTTAGATATTGTAAGGCCAAATAAAGAATTCAGTTAACTTAAAATAAAATTAGGATGCTCCCATCCTAATACATATTGCAGATATAATAATTGATAATGACTTTATTTGGAATAAAGCTAGACAGATGATGACATTGAGTAAAATTACATCCTAGAGATGTACATTCTCCTTGGAAGAATTAATTTCATTTAGGTTTAGGATTGGGGTGGCAGATACAGGGAGTAACCAGAGTTGGTTTGCTTAAGGTTTTACCTTCCACATATTTTGATCCAAAAGTTCCAGTTTGGCTTCATGCCCTCTAGCTCTGTATTCCATTATGGAAGAATGGAAGTCATGCAAAGCATATGCCATAACATAGATGGCATTGTAGATGCTGTAGCTGTGGCCAGTCATGTCCATTTCAAACACAGATGTAGGAAGATCTTCCAGTTTCTCTTTTCCAGTGCAGGGAACCTCATTTTTATCTTCATTAATAACAGAGATAGAGAAGGAACATTGGAAAGCACTTTCCCAGAAGAGCTTGATAAAACTAATTTCTTCTTCTAAGTTTGGTTTCCTCATCTGAACAAATTTCTTGAATCCTAACATTTTCTCTGTGTGAATTGCAAAAGACAGAGCACCATGGAGGAAGACTAGGTCACTATTCCTTGGAAAGGGAAGTGAGGTGAAATCCATCTCAGCTGTCATAACCCAAATTTTATTTTTTCTCCATAATGATGCATCTTCAGTTTTCAAATTGGTGGAAAGAAGTCTCAGAACTATAATTCCATAAATTTCACCATGAACCAGTACTACATTTACTGTGCTTTTCATAACCACCATATACATTTCAAGTCCCATTTCTACCAACTCAGCAATGCTGCTTGAATCATCAATGATTGGAAATGTTTCAATGAAGTCTGAGCAGATCCCCTTCTGGACTAACATGGGAACCAGATCTTGTATAAACTTCTCACCACTGTCATTTTTCAAAGACAAGATCCCAATCCATGTCCATCTGAAATGCAGCAGTAATAGAACAATTCCCTTATACTGGTGGTCCATACTTGGGAACATTTGTTGATATAAAACAGCCTCTGTTTTGGTATTACTTTCGGTAGTGGAACCATACATTATCTTCAGAAAAAGAAAAATACTGGGAAATAGACAACAGAATATTTGTTTTTCTTTTCTCTTTCTTTAAAAAATTATTACATAGTGATATTATTTACCCACTTAAGCTACAATATAGTTATCAATGCCCAAAACATATTTCATATTTTGACTAAGGTGATATTTACAGAAATATTTAAAGAATCCTACATGGAGTTTTTTTTTTTTAAGTCAAAGGCTGAGCTGCATCAGCAAACTTGATCAAACATGTTGTACCAAAATTTCTTAACAGTTTGTATTTGTAAAATGGTAGATTACCCCCTAAAAAAAACTTTCCTCTTTTTACAATTGTGAGAATAGTCTAAGGTGTGTCAAATTTTTCAACTTTCGGTGCCCAAACATTAGGGGTGCTCATTTTGGGGGGATTATAAAGATATTTTGGTTACTTTGATATAATTTAGATGTGCTTGGTAAGTAACTGCATAAACATAACTCTTTAACATTTTGTTTGTTACATTTGAATACTCTATATTCTTAGTCACTTTTTGTCTTAAATATATCTTTAATTGAGGTACTTTTGAGAATGCTTCTGAAAATTCTCTATGGTTTTAGTCACAGTTTCTCTTAAACATTGCTTTAGTGGAAAATTAATCTTTTGGAAAACATAGCACAAACATTGATAATTAAATCTTTAAATCACAAAAAGCCATGGCCGCAAACCTGAGGACATTAGTACATTATAGCAGAATACCCTTGTAATCATCAGAAGCTATCAGTTTTTAACAATAATCTTGTTATTTTGGGAAGAATGCCTTCTTTTCTATGCCATAAGTCAGTGGTTCTCAACCTGTGGTCTATAGACCCCTGGAGGGTAACATCATCACAGGGAGACAACAAAATCTGGAAGAAATGTTATATTTGAATCTTGGTGGTCTGTGGCCATGATCCATGATCACAAAAGTGTTTAAAGGGAGTCCATGGTGAATAAAAGGTTGAGAACTACTGCCATAAATGTTCACATAAAAAGAAGGATAAAAGGTCATTGATAGCTATCTACATAGTCATCAGGCTCATATCTGTGGAGTGGACAAACATTTATTATTAAGGATAAAGAAGAAACTTACATGGGATCTATTTTATCAATGGTTAGACAATAAAAACAGAAGTTAGAAATGCAAGGACATAAAAAGGATAAATATTAAAATGGAAACTCAATAAAATAGACAAGCTAAATATAATTGTTATTATAGTATTGATGTTATTGTGATGAATGCTATTGTAAACATTTTGATTACAATTGCCTAAAAAAACAACTGTACCCAGACAATACACTATTTGACTGGAATTGAATTTTTGATACTTTATACAAATAAAGTAAATAAAACAGGAGGAAAAAAGAAGCTCATACCTGTGGCATCTTATAGAGGGATAAGATGGTAGCCATGTGTAGACACACCTCAGTGGTAGGTCCTCCAAGGACTGCTATTGGTCGGTGCTGTTTATCACTGTTGTAGTTAGGAATGAAGTGGCCCTTTGTAGAGAAAAGTTCCAATGAGGCACGATACGTCCAACTTGTCATGAAGTAGGTATTATAGATCTGAAATCCAAGGGTATGATTGGGTAAAAAATGAGGATTTCTGTTGATTTCCTTGATAGCAAATTCTAAGGCCAAGATGTGCTGGTAGATTGGAGTCATGACCCTGGAAAAGGAAATACATTTTTTTTCACTGTGCATTAAACTGAAATGAAAGCACGTAACATACTTTTTTTATAAGTGAATGTGATGAAACAGTGCTGAAATCATTTTGATTCTGATAACAATCTTCCAATAGACATCCTTCTGAATAATATTTTCAGAAAATGATGTCACTTATTATTGATTTTTCAAAAGAGTGCTGTTGCTTTTTGGAGAGACACTCCATTTTCTTTAAAACTTCCATTCCACCATTGATGGTAATTTCAGAGTCTATTGATAGCTCTATAGCAAAGAAGACACAGAAGATGTTTAGCTGATTATACTAATAATACATAGCTTTGGGACATCCAGATTCCTCTTGAAATAACTTGGGTGTTTTTTAAAAATGGATTAACAGTAGCACTCTACCATAGCATTACCTATTAGCTGATAATCCCAAAGTGGACCATAACTTCTTTCATTATGTCAGAAAGGGTAAAGATGAGGACTTTCAGAAACATTTCTCTAAAGAACTTCAGAGAACAAAAGGGAATATACAAACTTGCTGGAAAAGTTCTAAATCAAGCATTTCCAACTTGCAGCCTATAGGCAACATGTATCCCTGGATAGCTAGAAATGACGAAACACCCCCCCCCCCCAAGAAAATAAAAATATTAATATGATATGCTTCATTTTTTCCACATAATTGTGGGAAAATTCAAAAAATAAATGAAAGGCTGTTTTTAACCCCTGTAGGATACATTCATCATATAGTAGTCATGGATTATGGAGGAGGCTTATGAAAAAGAAAAGTAAGATGATAACAGAGAAGGAGAAGAGTGGAGATAGGGCTATCCAGCAAAGAAAAGGTCAAGTCAAGCGTGGAAGCGAGGCTAATATGAACAGACTTTCTAGTTCAAATTAATGTTTTTTTTGTGAGTAAAATCTTACACGATGTCCTCAAAGAGCTCCTTAGAGGGACGTTTGCTGAAGTCTATCATTGCGTGGAAGACATAGATCTGAGAGAGTATGTTCACAACAATGAAGTCTCCTGACTGATATTGCTTGTGAAGAAATGGCAGAGGAACACCAATGCTGCATTTGGTCCTGCCAATCCTGCACACCACTTGCGGTAAAGGCACAATAACCAATACTGCAAATATCACTTTCTTTGACAACAGCATGGTTTTTTTTTTTTACATCAATTTCTGTGAATCAACATTCTCTTTCATTAAGTATAATTCTACTTGGGTTAATAACTCACCTTCCTCCCACCCACCCCAAGGATTTAGAGTTGAAGTAGAAATAATTATATAGGGATTGTTAATTGCAATAGAATAATTCTCAATTTTGGAAGCAAAGTTCTGGGAAATCTTGAACAGGAAAACATGTCTTTACTATGTCAGTAGAGATTTATTTTAGAATTCTGCAGTGTGGTGGCAAGTGATGTTTGTAATGACTGAGAGCATTAGAGATCCTAATCCTAATGTTAACTTCCAAAACTTTTCCTTCATTTGTAGAAGGACAAGAAGAGTGTTTAAATCTCCTAATGCTTAAATAAATGGAGTTTTATTGATTAGATAATATATTTTTTATTAAATTTTCTGCCTCTTTTGCCCAGGCAAATTCATTATAATAGAATGTTTGCTGTTCAAGAAATTTTGTCTTCTACATGAACTGAGAGTACATTTGGGGCCTCAAAATGGTTTTTCATGTGCCTAAGATTGATCTTTTGATCAGTTTTGTCTCACAGTTACTGTTTCTTCTTACTGTGTTTTTCTTTTTGTGTAGGTAGGAATTAGAATGTAGGTTGAGAATTTCACCTCCATTTGGGAATTCTTCATGTTGGACCTTTCTGTTCATCACAAAACCCAGATGATAGTCTTTGCTACATCTATTCTCTTACCCTTTTTGGGAATCTGGCAGTTATCATGTTGGTTCAGTTCAACACTCCGATGTGCTTTCCTGGCAATCTAGTACCATGCCCCAAATGTTGGCTCACCTCCTGTTAGATCATGGAACCATCTTCTTTATTCATTGTGCAATCCAGGTGTACATAAGCACAACTTTTGGAGGCACAGAATGCTTTCTGCTGGCTGCCATGGCCTATGACTGCTACCTGGCCATCTGTCATCCCCTGACCTATGCTATAACTATGGGCAAGAAGCATCGATAGGTGCTAATCAATGGTGGTATTCTATGGGTCTGGTCCGGTTCAATTGAACCGGTAGCTTTGATAATTCTCCATGAGCAAACCAGTTCTCTCCAAAGATCAGCTGCTGGGCCCCCTGCCCCTCCCCCTTCTCTATACTAACCTTTATTTCCTGATTTTCAACCTCAGTTGCTTCACGCGGCATAGCCGATTGCTGTGGGTCAGCTGTTTTCTCCAGCTTTCTCCATGTATGCCTCGCATTTGGCAGTGGTCAACTTTTCTTTTCTTTTCTTTTTTTTTTTTTTTTGGAAAAATACTTTATTAGTTTTACCTTTAAAAGAACAACACAACTACAAGTTATGTACAACAAAAAGACAAACAGGCCTTAGCATAGGCCAAGAGGGAAAGAGAGGAAAGCCTAAGAAAGGAAAAAGGGAAGAGTAAGGGAGGGGAAGGGTAGAGTAGGGAAAACATTTAAAATAAAACCATATTTTGTGACTGTCTGTAAGATCCTTTCTTCTTCAAAAATATCATCAGCGGTGCTTTTCTTTATCTCTGCTTCGGAGGCCCTCGGCCATAATTTTCCTAGAGGTGATCTATCTTTGGTTTAGCCAATTATACAAAGGATTCCAATTGTTGTAATAGGATGAGGATTCTTTATTTTTTAATGCTTGGGTTAGTTTGTCCATTTTGGCGCATTGTAAAATTTTTTGAATAACCCTAGGTTCAGTGGGAATGGAAGGTAATTTCCAGCACTGGGCGAATGCCAGTCTGGCTGTGGTTAAGATGTGAATTACAATATACTTTGATTTTTTGGGTATTTGTTTATCGAAAATTCCTAGAAGGAAGGATTCTGGTTTATACTCAATTTGTTCCTTGGTTATTTCCTCTAGCCAGCGCCAAATTTTTTGCCAGTACTTCTGGGTTTCCTTGCATGACCACCACATATGGAAGAAGGTACCTTCTATGCTTTGGCATTTCCAACAATTGGGGCTCGTGTTGGGGTACATCTTCACCAATCTCGAAGGGGGCAGGTGCCATCTATAAAACATTTCATATGCGTTTTCTTTATAAGCTGCTGATTTCGTGATCTTAATGTTCCTGTTCCAGATCCTTTCCCATTCTGCTAGGGTAATGCTCCGTCCCACGTTTCTGCTCCATGCAATCATATTTCCTTTGACAATTTCTTGTTCTAGTTCAGTTTCTAATAAATGTCTGTAAAATTTAGATATATTTTTTTTGCTTGGTTCTAATAGATTTTTGTCTAAAGTCTGTAATTTATTGTAGATTCCAAATTCCTTAATATCTTGTTTGTACCTACTATGAATTTGAAGGTACACCCACTGATCAATTATAAATCCTCGTTCTTGTCGTGTTTTCAGTTTTCCTTGTGGGTCTAATAAATTTTCGTACTTAATCATTTTAGTTATATCCAAATTATTAGGGTGTACTATCACTTCCATTGGAGATAGCCAAATCGGTATTTTTAGATAGAGTTTTTTATGTACTTTTTTCCAATTGGTTAATAGAGAGTCCCTGATAAGATGCCTATGGAAATATGATTGCCTGGGTTTCCCAGTTTCCCACAGAAAGGCATGCCATCCTTTCTGCATATTGTGGCCTTCTAATATTAGTGTTCTTTTGTTGGTTAAATTCACCCATTCCTTTATCCATAGTAGGATGGCTGCCTTATAATATATTTCCCAGTTTGGCAGGCCTAACCCTCCTCTGCTTTTCAAATCTTGTAGGGCTTTTACATTAATCCTAGCTTTTTTCCCCTGCCAAATAAATTTCAGTGTTATCTTGTTTAATTCCATAAAAAAATGTTTATTTAATTTGATTGGAATTGTCTGGAATAGATATAGAAATTTTGGTAGAATATTCATCTTAATCAGAGCAATCCTGCCCAATAAGGAAAGTTGTAATGTACTCCAGGAATCTAAATCTTTCTTGGATTGTTGGAGAAGTTTGTCATAGTTGTTTTCTTTTAATGATTTGCTTTGTGGAGTAAGCCAAATTCCTAAGTATTTAATTTTTTTTGTCACCTGTATTCCCATTATTGTCTCTAGTTCTTTATTCTGGTCTCCTGTTAAATTTTTAGACATTAATTTCGTTTTTCCCCTATAAATTTTAAATCCTGCGACTTCTCCAAATCGTTCTAGTTCTTCTAATAAGATATGTACTTTTTCTCTGGGCTCCTCCAAAAAAAAGACCAAATCATCAGCGAAGGCTTGTACTTTATACTCTTCTGATTTAATCCTCAGTCCTCTAATTCTCGAATTTTGCCTAATATACATAAAAAGATATTCTAGGGTGAATATGAAAAGCAGAGGAGAGGGAGGGCAACCCTTTCTTACCCCTTTTTCTATTTTTATCGGGCCAGTTTGTTCCCCATTTATTAGAATATTTGCCTGTTGGGTGTGGTAAACTGTAGTGACGATGTTTTCGAATCTAGTGCCGAGGTTCATATTGTATATTTTTTGAATTAAAAAATGCCAATTTAAATTGTCGAATGCTTTTTCAGTGTCCAAAAACATAAATGCAAATTGTTTTTCCGGATGGGCTTCATAGAATTCTGAAATGTCTATCACTGTTCTTAAATTATTCTTAATTTGTCGAAATGGGAGAAATCCATTTTGATCTTCATGGATATGTGTGTTTAAAACCTGTTTTAGTCTATTGGCTATTATAGAAGAGAATAGCTTGTAATCTGCATTCAGGAGCAAGATTGGTCTATAATTATTAATAAGTCTATGGTCTAGGTCCTCCTTCGGGATCAGCAAAATTAAGGCTCCCCTCCACGAGTCCGGCATCTTGGCTGCTAGGAGTACCTCTTGAATACTTCCAGCATCAGTGGTCCAATTTGTTCTATGATTGTTTTGTAAAGTTCTACAGGTATCCCGTCCAGTCCTGGCGCTTTATTGTTATTTTGCTTCTCTATTGCTGACTTGAGTTCGGACCATGTTATATTTTTGTTTAATAATTCTATCTCTTCCTCTCCAATTGCTTTATCGTTCACTTCCTCTAGGTATTTCATTAGTTTGTCCTCACAGACTTCTTCCTTTTTGTATAATTTCCCAAAGTATTTAAAAGTGATCTCTTTTTTCTTCTCTATCTCCTCTTGCAAATTGCCCCTCTTGTCCATTAATTGGTGTATCAATCTTTTTTCTTTCGTTTTCTTAAGTTTGTGGGCTAACCATCTCCCTGGTTTATTTGCATGCTCAGAATAAATTTGTTTAATCATTTTCAAACTAATCTCCAATTTTTCTTGTTCCAGTAAATTTAGTTTGTGTTTAGTTGTTATTAATTGATTCTGTGTTCTTTGATTTTTGGGGTTCTTTTGTAGTTGGGTTTCTAAATCCTTAATTTCTTGTTGTAAGTTACTTTGTTGGGCATACTTTCTTTTATTTCTCATAGCATTGTAAGAGATTGTTGTTCCTCTTATAAATGCCTTCATTGTGTCCCATATATTTTGTTTCGAAGTTAGTTCATTATTATTTTCCTTTAAGAAGAAGTTCAGTTCTTCTTTGACTTTATTAGTATATTCTTCTTCTTTTATTAAGTGAGTATTAAGAGTCCATCTTCTCTTTGGTTTTCTTCTACCTCTCCAAGTTATTTGAATTGGGTTGTGGTCAGCCCAATTGTTTGGGGTGAGATTTCGGTATCTTTGATTTCATTAATTAATTCACCATTTATCCAAGCCATATCTATTCTTGTCCAAATTTTGTGTGGGTTAGAGTAATAAGTAAACTGTTCTTTTTGGGGGGTTTAGTTTTCTCCAGATATCTACCAGATTCAGTTCATTCATCATATCCTTACATGGCTTCAAAAATTCTCTTTTTCCTTTTTTATTCTTACTCATGTTACTATGATCCTTCCGGTAGTCAGCAATAGAGTTAAAATTGCCAATCAGACAAATATTGCCTTTTTCGAAATCTGTTATATTTTGGTGGAGATGTTTGAAAAATTTACCTTGATTATCATTTGGGGCATAGATTACTACGAGTAAAAATGTAGTGCCATTAATCGAAGTTTGTACCATCAGAGTTCTTCCTTCAGGGTCCGCCCAGATTAACTCCGCTTTTAAATCATCTCTCACATATATTGCAATACCTTTCTTTTTGTGCTTATCTGCTGGTGCTGTGAATAATTTTCCCAGTTTTGGACAATCTAGAAATTTTTCCTCACTTTTCCTAATGTGTGTTTCTTGTATACAAATTATATCAACGTTTCATTTTATTAGTTTGGTTAGAATCCTCTTCCTTTTAGCTCTTGAATTTAGGCCGTTTATATTGATGGAAAGGATTTTCCTTCCTTCCTCCATTTACTTAAGTCTGCCTCGCTTTTTGTCTCGTAATTATATGGCTCTCTTCTTGTGATTGGTATGGGGATGTTTCTACTCTTTCTTGTTGTAAGTTGTCTTTCCCTTAAGTTTGGACGGGTCTTTCTTCTTTGTTCCTATGGCGGTTCCAATCTTCCTGCATGTTCCTTTGGGTTCCCTCCCTTGTGTGTTGATCCTCCGTGGTTGTTAGCTGTTCTAGAAAGTCTTGTGCTTGTTCTATTGAATCTATTTTAATTTTTCTTCCCTTCCACGATATTAGCATCCCTTCTGGAATTTGCCATTTGAATGAGATTTCTATTTTATTTAAGTGGTTAGCTAAAAATTTATATTCTTGCCTTAAGGCCCTCACTTTTCTTGGAATCTGCTTAAGAACTATGATCTCTTTGCCCTTAAATAATATTCTCTCATCTCTGGCCATTCTAAGTATTAGGTCTCTATGCATCTTCTTGAAAAGTGGATATGAATCTCCCTTGGGCACTTGTGACACCTTGCGTAACTGGTGTTCACCCTATAGACTTCGTCGAATTCTTTGAGTAAGTTATCTTTCTCTTTTTCAACTAGTTCAGCCAACAAACCTGCCATTAATTGTTCTAGTTCTTCATTTTTGGATTCCTCCACGTTTTGGAACCTTAGGTATGCCGCTGCTTTGTCCATCTCAGGTTGGACCAAGGAATCTTCCATTTCTCTATTAACATTTTTAAAGTCTTCCTCAGTCCTTTCTAGGTTCCTCTCCACTTGTTCTGTCCTCTTCTCTATTTCTTTTATTTTTATTTCAGTTCTTTCCATGGCCAATTGCATTGTCCCAACCTTATCTTCGACTTTCTGTATATCTGCTCTCATCTCCTCTTTTAATTTCCCCATTTCTTCCTTCAGTTTGCTAATATCGGCTCTGGTCTCATTGTGGTTCCTAATCATAATCTCCTGCATTCTAGACATTGATTCTTGCAGGGATAATAGTATCGCTTGCAGATTGGCATTAGTGACAGTCGGTTGTTTTTCTCCTGTCAAGGTCTCTTCTATAGTTTTCTGCGTTGTTGGGGAGGCAGTTGCCAAAGTTGTCATCAAGGTCTGGGTGTTCTTCCTTCCCGTTTTCAGGGCCGTGGTTGTTGTGGAAGTCATCTCTGATAAGATTTATTTTTGTAATTGGACAATGTTAAGAATATTATCCCAAATCACTATTCGATGTAATAGCTCTTTAAGTGTGATTGCAAGTCTATTTACTAAGCTTACACACCAAGTTATTTTAGATCTCCTTCTTCTACCCAATTTGTCACTTAGGCAATTTAAATTCCAATTCAATAAAGTGTTATCAAATACTATACAATAGAATGTTATCAAATATTATGTATCATATATTATTCTCTATACTAAGTTCATATACCAAAGTTAATTATATTTAACCCCTAATAAATCAATACCATATCAAATTAAACTTATTTAAAGCTAACAAACAACTCTAATAGTGGTCATCTTTTCTATGGCAACCTCATCTCTATGCACCTGAAACAAGTCTGAGTCAGCTTCCAATTGTAACAACCAAATTGCTGTCTTTTATACTGTGGTCACCCCCTTAGTCAATCATATCATTTACATCCTGTGGAACAAGGATATCCATAAGGCAGTGGTCAAGTTTCTAAAAAGGAGGCCCTAAAGGCAAAATAAAATGAGAGATTCCATAAAGAATAATCCTTTGGATTATTCAAAACTTCAATTCCCAGAAACTCTCAAAAAGGATGAGATATCTCCAACCTAGGCATAATTTCATGTCCTTCACAGGATATATATTTTCTACCTGTGGTCTTCTTGGATTGGATCATTCTGAACAAAGGTTGTACTGGCTTCTACCTTAATACTCTACTCTTTCATCATACTCCTCCATGTAACTGGAGAACCTAGGTATAGTATTTTGTAATGATAATATTTAATGTCTTTGTTCCTTATGACAGGCTTAATTAAGTTTTTCATTGTGCTGGATCTGGTGGGTTGTGGTTCTGGAAGCAGAGTCATAGGAACTGGATCAATAGATATTAAGGATGCAGAATCTTCTACTGCTTTATGGTAGTTGGTATCCTATTAACCCTTGTATAAGTAGGAATTTGTGGCCTCATCTCTAATTAGCAGGCAATAAGTATGAGTGAGCCACAGTACTAGTCAGGGTTTAAAAGTGTGAAGTCTTAGATGTGAGTTTTGTAATAAATGAGTTGCTTTTCCAGGTGCTCCTTTTCTTCTAGAATGCTAGGTAGTAAAAAATATTTACGTCTGCTTTCATAGATTCTCACAACAGGATTAAGTAAAGCCACTTTAATGCTATACATCAGTGATCACCAACCAGTGGGCTGGGGACCACTGGTGGTCTGAGAAAATTTTGATGGTCCTCAGAGAAATGTCACCACCAAAGCACTCCCCCAAAGCAATTAATCCAGACTGTGTGGGAACACACCGCTGTGCCACCCAGATGTCCTGTGGGAACACAAGGCTTGTGTTGCTTGCATTGCAAACAACACAATAGTGAGGGAAGGAGGGAAAGGGAGGAGTGGGGGAACATGCCCCACTCACTCTACACACCTCATCTGGCCACTGGGCTGCTTCTTTCTTCTTCTGCTTTTGGCTGCATGCAAGGAAAGCAGCAAAAGCCTTTCTTTCTCTCCCCCAAACTGACAGAAATGAATCTTTGGGACCCTGCAAGGCATCCTGCTCCAAGAGGCTGCACCATTGCAACAAGTCTCACAAAGACTCATTTCTGGCAGTGTTTGGGGGAGAGAAAGAAAGACTTCTGCTGCTTTCCTTGCATGAAGCCAAAAGTCTCTCTCTCTCTCTCTTTTTCCTCCCCTGAGAACGGAGCTGGAGATGGTATCCTGCAATCCCAAATAAAGAATGAATCAATCAATAGGAAAACAGGATGGGGAATTTTCCTGCAGATTTTTGGGGGGATTTTCCCAAGATCTCTGGTCCGCGGGATTTAAAATTTTGAGTTTGGTAGTCTCTATGGTCCAAAAGGTTGGCAACCCCTGCTATGCATGACTCACTGTTTTGAATTAAATTCATTAACTGGTTTAAATCCCCTTTTTGATGTTCCCATAGCATTCCATTGATCAGAGTAACCATGCTGTAAAACAGAGCCTTAACATAAGTTGCATTTTAAAAAAAGTGTGGTGCAATACATTGTTTTAAATTAAGTTCAAAAATAGACTTACTGTATATACTTGAGATAAGCCTAGAATTCTAGGGGCCAAAATCAACCCCAAAATTCATGAGACCATCCATGAGGATCATCCATGAGACTATATGGTGATACTTTTTTTAATCAAAATACAATAAAAAAGTTGAGCCATTTTATCTGTAGATGGTCCATTTTTCTTGGTATATATTTTGCTAAAATATTAAGAGGGCCTTGTTTATCCATGATTGGACTTATACAATGGCATATATGATTTTTTCCACATGACAGTACAAGGTGAAATGGCTGATTCCTTGATATAAATGCTAATTTTTCCAGATTTTTATTATTTTAAATTTAAAAAAAAATGTTTTTAGTGTTTGTGCTATATAGTAATTCAACAATGTGCAATGTGATACTCAATGTTTGAAGATAGCTAAATCCTGCATTACACAAATTTTGACAAATTTTAACAAATATATATTATTTTAAAAGATTGGGTTTAAAGCAGTGGTTCCCAAAGTGGGCGGTACTGCCCCTGGCGGGGGATGCCTTAGGGGGGTGCTAAAAGGCAAGGGGGCTGGCAGTGGAGCGCTAAGAGGTGGCAGGGGGGCGTTTGAGGTGCCGGCCCCACAGGCTCACCCCATTGACTATTGCATTCCTCCAAAGCCAGCACCTCAAATGTGGCAGAGGCAGCAGGTTACGTGCTGCCGCTACGTTCAATGCGCCGGTTCCGCATTGAGCCCCTTGCATTGCTCCAGTGCAACAGTAAATGGGGTAAACCTGCAGTGCTGGCATCTTGAACGCCCCCTTGCCGCCTCTTAGCACCTCCAAGGGGGCCGGCAGAGGGGTGCTAAGAAGCTGCAGGGGGGTGTTCGAGTCACTGGCCCTGCAGGATAACCCCATTGACTGTTGCACCACTTTGAAGTCAGTGCCTCAAATGCGGTGGAGTTGGCTCTTCCCAGCATGCTGCCACATTCGAGGCGCTGGCTCCGGAGTAGTGCAACAGTCAGTGGGGTGAGCCTGTGGGGCCAGTGCCTCAAACGCTCCCCTGCTGCCTCTTAGCGCCCCTCTGCCGGCCCCCTTGAGGATGCTAAGAGGCAGCGGGGGGGCGTTCGAGGCACCAGCACTGCAGGCTCACCCCATTGACTGTTGCACCGGAGCGGTGCAAGGGGCTCAATGGGGTGAGCCTGCGGAGCCGGCGCATTGAACGCAGTGGCGGTAGCACATTGGGAAAGTACCTCTATTTTCCCAAAGTGCTGCCACTGTCCCATTCTGTCTATCTGTTCGTCCATATGTCCATCCATCCATCCATTCATCCAAAAGGTCTGCTTGTCTGCCTGCCCTCCTGCCTACCTACCTACCTGCCTGTCTTTTTGTCTACCTACCTATCAATATAGATCTACCTTCCTACCTACCTTTCTACCTATCCATGCATCCATCAAAAAGGTCTGACTGTCTTCCTGCCTGCCTACCTATCCATACATTCATCCCAAAGGTCTGCCTACCTGCCTACCTACCTATCTGTTTGTCTGTCTATTTGTCTCTCTATCCATCCATCCATCCATGTTCGAAGCACTGGCCCCACAGGCACATCGGGAAAGTAGAGCAAAGCCAGTCTGGGAGGGAGGGAGGGAGGGAGGGAGGGAGAGAGAGAGAGAGAGAGAGAGCTGATACATCAGATTGAGATGAGGCCTAGTTTAGACTGAGGCCCTTTTCCACATTGAAACATCTTTGCTAGGACATTGAAACCTCTTTGGCTTCTATTAAAGGTTTTGTGGACAAAACATGGTCAAGACTATCAGAAAGCTCTCACATTTTGTTGAGGCTTTAAACAAGATCCATTGAACCAGATCTCCACCCTAAAAAATTACTTTTCCCCAATGTATTACAGTGCCAATTCTGAAGAAGGCAAACCCAAAATGTACTGATAAATTACAAGAACACACATACACTCCCTTCTAACCCTGCTGGAGCAGGTGTAGCACTAGTATAGATATTTCATTATCTTACTCCTCCCTCTCTCCCTCCTTCTTTATTTCTTTTTCTTTCTGTCCCTTCCTTCCATCCTCCCCCTTTCTTTGTCTGTTCCTTTTTCTTTCTTTCCCTTTTCTCTTTTATTCCTTCTCTCTCTCTCTCTTTCTTTTCTCTCTCTCTCTTTCCCTCTCTCAGGCTTACCCCATTGATTTTTGCTTGGACAGGTCTCTCCGGTGCAGGTCCCTCTGGTGAAGCGGGCTCAATGGGGTGGACTTGCAGGGCTGGCACCTAGAACGTGGCAGTGGCGGCATGTTTGAAAAGTAGAGCAAAGCCAGAAGTCAGTAATTTTTGCTGCAAAGAATCACAAAAGCTTCTGGGTTGTGCACAAGAAGAGACACACGTGTCAAAGTAATTCAGCAACATTAAAAAATACAAATAAAAATCAACAAGAATCGGCAAAGCATTTCTGGTTAGATTCTATTCACTACTAGAATCTAATCAGAGATGCTTTGCTGATTCTAGCGCAATGACCTGCTCCAGCAGGGTCAGAAGGGAGTGTGTGTGTATGTGTGTGCATGGCTGTCAAAACTCCAAAAACAGGACAAGAAGCTCTGGGGAGGCCAGTCATAAATTAGAACACTTGCTAAGCAACCGGCCATTAAGTGAGGACTACTTGTATTTGGTTTGCCAGTCATCTGGCAATGCTCACCCAGTCACATGACCACCAAACCACACCTACTCGGTCATGTGACCAGCAAGCCATGCCCACCCAGTCACACGACCAGTAAGCGACACACACCCAGTCATGTGACCAACAAGCCACACCCTCAAATTTGGCCACACCCACAGAAATTTGAATCCCAGGAACTTCTGGTTTGAGTTTCTTCAGCGACAGACCAAAACTTTGTCTCTGCAACGCTTCGATTTGTGCTCACCGCTGAAGCATCCCGAGCCGGCTGGCTTCGGGGCTAAGCCACCCCGTAGAGGTGATGAAGAGTGGGGAGACTGCCAGCAGGGTTGAGGAGAGCCACATCTCTCCTCCCCAGCTGGCCCTTACTCCCTTTCCCGAAGGCGGTTGCAGAGGAAATGGCCAGAAATGGCCATCTCAAAGAAGAACTCGACCAGAAAAGAATGTGCAGGAGGAAGATAAGAAGTGAAAGTTTTGGTTGACCAGGTCAAACAGCAAAAGCAGGGTATCCTGGAATTGAAACTGTTAAAAAACAATAACATTGTTCCCTAAGAAGATTTTTAAACTGCAAAGGAGAGAGAAAAGGAAAAAGATTTGTTTTTCTCCTTTTCCCATACTGACAGCTAAGAGACTTAAGCAAGAAATTGGAAAAAAATCCACTTTGACATCAATAGGCATTTAATGCTGAAAATAAAAATTCAAAGGGATAATAAAGATTTCTGGATAATTAAAAGCTTTTGAAAACAGGAAAGGAGAGAAAAAGAATAAAAGGACAGGATCTGGAAGGGAGGAGACTGCTTGGAATTAAAAAAGAACTTACAGCAAAATCTCAACAAGACTTCCAAAAGATACATTCTAACTGAAATATCGCAACAAAAAACCCATGAAGAGAAAGTTGAAAAAGAAATAAGAAGATATAACTCAGGATTATCTGGATTATTTGATGATTTCCGGATTCTTGGTTATTGTTTTGAATGACTAAAATCAATCGGATGGTTGTTTAAATGTTTAAAATGGCTCCACTTTTAGAAGAACTGAAAACGAAACTTAAAAAGTACAAAGAAGATGCACAAGAAGGGAGAGGTTCTTTTGGTTTCATATTTCAGTTTTTAGAAATGGAGATTTGGAATTATGAGAAACAACAAGAAATGCCTGCAGAACAAGAAGATTGCGACAAAGAAGCCATCTTTAATGAAAAAGTAATCTTAGATGGGGGGAAAAAGGAAAGGGGGGAAAGAGAATGGAAAGTTTAAGATTGGGAAAAACAACTCCAAAAAAAAAAAAATAGAGTGAAAAATAAGTATAAAACCAGAAAGCAACAGAAGAGGGAAATGCAGAAGAGAGAATTAGAACTAGAGAGACAAGGGAATAAAAGGGAGAGGGAGAAGATGAGAGGGAAGAAAGGAAAAGAAGTTATAAAGGACAAAAGCAAAATATAGAGAAACAGGGCCTATTTAGAGATAATGGGTGAAAACTTAATGGAAAAAGGGATTCTGCAAAGGTACATAAGATAGTATGGTTATATTAGAAACAGAAATAATTTTAGAAAATATGAAACAATGTATGATTAAAATGTCTGATGAAATAGCTATTGTAATTCAGCAGAAAGCTTGTCAATAAATAAATGTAACAAAAGGTATATTTAATGATTTATAAAACGTATGTGAAGAGAAATAAGGGAAAAATTAATTATGGAGATTATGTGTGTTTTTAAGGAAATATGATATTTAATTGAAAAGAAGTGTTAAAGATGTTAAGATTTTAATGATTATTAATGATAGAACTGAACTGGAATGGAATGAGGGTTTATAATTACATATATTTACAATCTTTCTTTTTTTAAAAGAATATAGTGTGTATTATAAGAATGTACCAAGCAGAATTCGATTGGAAGTTATGTATTATGTATTATATTGAAGGTCATAAACTTAAGGTCTATATTGAAGTTTAAATAAGAGTTGAATGGATGTAATTAAAAGATATAAAGGTGTCATACTCCAATTAGTAACTACAGGAGAAAATTTGTTTAATGAGAAAAGATAATATGAAATTGAAACAGAACAGACAAAAGTATAAATATAATGATTTGAATTGAGATAAGATAATCAAATTACTTGTATTTTGTGTGTGAAAACCCAAATAAAACTTTATTAAAAAAAAAGAAAGAAATTTGAATCCCATCCCTAGGCGGGGGGCACCAAGGATGAGTTTGTAGCACCAAGGGGGCAGTGGACTGAAAAAGTTTGGGAACCACTGGTTTAAAGCAATAAAACCAAACAGTAATCAAGTCATAATTTCAATACTGCAACACCAATATAGAAAAACCATTAAATTTATTTTTAAAAAATTTTAATAGCTCTTTTAAAATAATGACAAATATTGAAAAAACAAAACATTGGAAAAGATAAAAATACATACTTTGCCAAAAGGAAAAAAAACCCACATAGAAAGTTATTTTAAAAAGTGAAAAAAAATATAAAGGAAAAAAAAGGTGTATCGTTTTAGCAGTAACTAGTTAAAATTCTATTAGATAAAATAGTTATTTATTGCAATTTTTATTCAAGTACACACAGACACACACATAATTTATGTATCATTTTAAGTTGTATTTTGTTTAAATGAGCCCTGTATTTCATTATATTTGTCCATACAAATTCTACATCTCTAGGCAATTCACTTACAGATGTCAAGTGCTGTCAGGCCCTCAATCCATTGAAGGAAAAGCCATATATTTATCTTACCAATGTTATAATGTCAGTTATTTAGTTATAATAAAGACACAGAGAAGCCATTTTCATTGCTCAAATTCTAAGGACTAGGTACATAGTTCAAAAGAATACTATTGAGTGAAAATTCTAGTTTTTTCTCATATGATTATATTTATGTAATTTAGTACTTTCTCCCAAAACTTGGTAAGTGCAAGACTGTAAAAAGGTGTGTTTTAAAAAAACATTACTTTATCTCCAACAAAATGTTGTTTTTGAAAATCCTTTTCTATACATACATAACAAATTCTAAGTAATATTTTTTGTTCTATAAGTCATAATTTGAGTCCAGTGGCATTCTTGCTACAGAAGTTCAAATAGTCTCTAATTGTCTAGGCAACAGAAGAATTTCAAAATTATTTATTCCATTCATTTCTTATGATCTTCATATCATATTGAATAATTGATAAGAAGTATCTTTTAAAATGAGTAACAAACAATGTAACTGTAAATATAACCATGAAGTAAATAATTTTTGCCTTTTAACACAGACCGTTAAGTTTCATCATCCTCTATCAGTTGGTATAAATTCAATAACTCTCTTTCCATTCAATTTTTCCATATTACACCATTGTTTTAATCTCTCTTGAAAAGGATGTCCAATTCATATTCTAGAATAGAATAGATAAACAGAGTTGGAAGGGACCTTGGAGGTCTTCTAGTCCAACCCCCTGCCTCGGCAGGAAACCCTTCACCACTTCAGACAAATGGTTGTCCAACCTCTTCTTAAAAACTTCCACTGTTGGAGCATATACAACTTCTGGAGGCAAGTTGTTCCACTGATTAATTCTTCTAAATGTCAGGAAATTCTTCCTTAGTTCTCGGTTGCTTCTCTCCTTATTAGTTTCCACCTATTGCTTTTTGTCCTGCCCTCAGGTGCTTTGGAGAATAGCTTGACTCCCTCTTCTTTGGGGCAGCCCCTGAGCTATTGGAAGACTGCTAGCATGTCTCCCTTAGTCCTTCTTTTCATTAGACTAGACATACCCAATTCCTGCAACCATTCTTTTTATGTTTTAGCCTCCAGTCCCCTAATCATCTTTGTTGCTCTTCTCTGCGCTCTCTCTAGAATTCCAACATCTTTTTTACATCATGGCGACCAAAACTGAAAGCAATATTCCAAGTGTAGCCTTACCACATGATTCTAATTTACAGGTGATTTTGAAAGGACCTCAGAACACACATCAGGTCTGTGTGTCTGGAGACAAAGTATCATCACTGAGAAGACTCTGTTTTTTGCCACCACTTCTTTAATCTGAGAGTGTGATGACTCGGTGAAAGGACTGGAACAGCCCGCAAGTTTCATGCAGTAGAAAAAGATCCTTCAGGATTAGTTTAGAAGCATCCAAGCAGAGGATGGGTTTAGAAGCATGATTGTCTTAATTTTTTTTTTTTTTACATTCACATACAATATCCAAACATCCTTTGATAAGTTGTTCCAAGTGGATAGAGTTAGTTTGATTGTGTCCACCATCCCTAAAATGTTTAAAATGGTGAAGAGTTGTCAGGGGAAGTCTTTTTTAAACATTTCGCCTAGATTAGCCTTAAAGGAAGGGCAGATTCCAATATGGCTTCCATCTGTAAAGTTCTAGGTTACAATATATAGACTTTGCTTCTGAATTGTTCTCTCAGGTTATCTCTTGCAAAGGTTCTGGTTTAAATGTCTATTGAGATTCTCAATCATCCAGGTCATCGTTGTCCCAAAGGTGCTTTTTTCAAGAGGCAACCTGAGCTGAAGAAGCTCCTTTGACAAGAAACAAAATGTTTTCAAAGAAAAACCAGATACTCAAGTTGCCTCTTGGGAAAAAAAGCGCCTTTGGGTCCTGGTTTAAACACTCAGGTTTGCAGCCACATCAGCTACAGGATTCCTGCAGCCACATAGTTTCTCTCTCTTCTACAATCTCCTGTCTCATCCAAACCTTTATTTGTAGAGGCTGAGGGAAGGACTGTGGTAGAAGCACATGTAAGCATCACAGAGCAAGCGGCGGGCATAAGAGGGCAAAGATTTGGGATCCAAGCCTTGCAGAGTTTCTATGGGCATTTCCAAGTAATCTGCTACTTCTGAACAAGGTGTAACCTGAGGGATGTTAAAGCCATTCAATCCACCTTGGGAAAGAAAAAAAATATAGGCATAAGGATTGAGGGTATGTATGGAAAGAAACAGAAGAGGAAAGCAAATCAACTTACTATTGGAATTCCAACCTTTGATCAGTGGGATTTCGGCCCTTTCAATAAACAGCATCTCTGAAAATGTCTACCTTTATTGATTTTTCTGAGATTTGGAGTGACTTTAGGAAAAAAAAAATTCGGGCCAAGCAAAAGTTCCCATCAAGTATCCAATAAATTTGCTTATTAAGACCATTCATTATAAGATATTTATCCAAGCAACAAACATATTGTTTAGATTTCAGGCTATCATGGCTGCTGTTCACTTGAATTGTATGTTTTATGTTCTCAAAAGTAAGAGAAAAATAAAGACTCCTTTGAGCTAAGCTCAATGCCTGGTATAGCACTGAGCAATAGCACTTACACTTATATACCGCTTCACAGTTCTTTATAGCCCTCTCTAAGCTGTCTACAGAGTCAGCATATTGCCCCCAACAATCTGGGTCATTTTACTGACCTCAGGAGGATGGAAGGCTGAGTGAATGGTGAAAGGCATGGTGAGAATGAAGTGAAAGGTGAGATTTGAACTGCTGGCAGCTGGAAGTCAAAAGAAGTAGCCTGCAGTATTGCATTCTAACCACTGCACCATCACAGCTCTCAATGGAGGTAGCTTGCCATTGCCACCTTCTGATTAATTAATTATTAATTGATTATTGTTTTAGGCTAGCCCAGTGTTTCTCAACCTTGGCAGTTTGAAGTCAACCCCTCTTTAAATGGTCAATGATGAAAAATATTGATCCAACCAAAAGCCATGGGGTTTTCTAGAGGTTCATATTCAAGTATGAACCAGGTCTGATCTGATTTAGCTTTTCAAGATTAGTCAGAGTTAATTAGGGACTTCCCCCTGTTATAGCACTTATCACTTAGACTTAAGTACCACTTCACAATGGTTTACAGTCCTGTCTAATCAGTTTACAGATTCAGCCTATTATCCCCAGCAATCTGGATCCTCATTTTACTGACTTCAGAAGGATGGAAGTCTGAATTAACCTTGAGCCTGGTGAGATTCAAACTGCCCAACTGCAGGCAGTTATTGTAGTTATGGCTCACTTTAAGTTACTGTATATACATTTTAACTCTGCCCAGGTTATTGGAGCTTCCATTTACTTTTTAAATCCCATTTGTGTGCAAATAATTTTGCCTATAAACAATAATAGTAGAGGGGATGAGAATGATTCAACCAAACTGCAAACTGAACAGTTGATTAATTTGTGGAATTGGATACAGGTTAAGTCCTCTATTTACAACCGCTCTTTTAGTGACCATTTGAAATTACAACATTGAACAAAGTGACTTTGGCCATTTTTCACACTTACGACCACTGCAGCATCCCCATGGTCACATGATTTACATTCAGATGCTTGACAGGATGACTCATGTTTATGACGACTGCAGCATCCTGAGAGGGTCATGTGATCCCCTTTTGCGACCTTCTGACAAGCAAAGTCAATGGGGAGCTTAACCACCGTGTTACTAATTTAAGAACTGCAGTGATTCACTTAACAAATGTGGCGAGAAAAGTTGTAAAATGGTTAGAAGTCATTTCTCACTTAGCGATATAAATTTTGGGCTCCATTGTGGTCATAAGTTGAGGACTCCCTGCAGGGATGGACGTCAAAAATTTTAGCAACGGGTTCTGTGCCCAGTTGCTGGGTGGGTGTGGCCATGGTGGGCATGGCCTAGTTGGCCTCCTGCACCATGGTGTGTGGGGGGGTGTTTTTGCCCTCCCCTGGCTCTGGAGGCTTTTCTCGAGTCTCCGGGAGGGTGAAAACAGCCTCCCTAGGCTCTGAAGACTCTTTGGAAGCTGGGAATGGACCCGTTTCTGACCTTCCTGAACTTCCGGAGGCCAGTTTTTCACCCTCCTTGAGCCTTCGCACACGCCCTGCATTTATCTGCATCCAAAACAGGCTGCGTGGCGACTCGTAGGAGGGGAGGACCAGGGGTGGGATTTGTGGTTTCTCCAAACTGCACAGAATCTTAGCTAGGGGCTCTCTCGAATCCTGGCAAACCCCGAGCAGCCTACCTCTGACTTCCTGTACTTTCCAATTGTCAATTTGGACAGTGTTTAATACTTCAACCTATTTGCAAAGAAGGCTTTTTTGTTTTCTGAATCCCTTCAAAAAATTCAAATCAAACTAATTCTGAGGATTCAGTTTCAACGTTCAGACAGAGGGAGATTTCCAAGTCAATTCACTACTGGAATATAACTGAGTCAACAAATCAGTCCAATTTTACAAGCTAAACATAGCATGGTTAAAACAAACCTTGGTTTACTTTGGAAAACACATTTTGAAAAAACTCACCCTCACGGTCCGCCATACTATCAAAGAAAAGCCACTGGTGGACATCTGGGCCGTGGTGGGTAAAGCCCACATAATGACTTGTTTCAATGCAGAGAACTGCAAAAAGCTGCATTGTCTGGCGGGGAATGGTCTCTGGCAAAGAGCCAAAGTGAGAAAACTCCTCAGGAAGATGCAGTGGACGGGGTTGGTGATACCGTCGGGCCCGGTGCTTGTGAACCTGTAGATTAGTGGCCAAAGAACACCAAAAGATCGTAAACAAATCTGCCATGAGTCTTTCCAGTTGGGCAAACATACACACTTAGTAATTTGTACCCATGCTTCCCCCCAAATAAGACTGGGTCTTACCGTATATACTCGAGTATAAGTCGACCCGAATATAAGCCGAGGTACCCAATTTTACCACAAAAAACTGGGAAAACTTATTGACTCGAGTATAAGTCGAGGGTGGGAAATGCAGCAGCTACTGGTAAATTTCAAAAATAAAAATAGATACCAATAAAATTACATTAATTGAGGCATCAGTAGGTTAAATGTTTTTGAATATTTATTTCAAAGAAAAACAGTAAACTAGCTCTGTAAGTGGAAAAGAGAGCCAACAAAACTAATATGGTATCAACAATAACTTTAAAAATACAAAAACCTTAGCTCAATCAGCAACCAAGCTAAAACACAAGAGTTAAAATCCTTCAGAACTGGATTCCTCCTCATTATCTGTATGTCCAAACAGAGCTTCAACTTCATCTGGTGTGAGGCTATCAGCATGGACATTGTCGTCATCACTGAGTTTGCAGTCATCACCATCACTGTTGTCGTTCTCATACAAAGCGCTGTCTTCACTGCCATCCATAGCATTACTAATGCCACATTTCTTGAAGGCACGTTGCACCATGTCCTCTGGAATCTCTCCTCATCCATCACGAACCCACTTTGCTATTAATTCTATGTCGGGCTTCATCAGATTTCCAACTTTTGTCAATCGGGCTTGACCAGATGACATCCATTCATGCCACATTTTTCGCACACGGTCTTTAAAAGGTTTGTTTAAACACACATCTAGGGGCTGCAATACAGATGTAAGCCCACCTGGAATAACAGTCAAAGTAACTTGAGAAGACTTTGCCAATTTTTTAATGTCATCAGATGTGTGGGCTCTAAACATATCCCAAACTAGCAATGATGGTTTTTTCTTTAAAGCTGTTCCTGGACGTCCATTCCAAATTTCTTCCAGCCATTTTTTTGTTCTGTCTTCATCCATCCAGCCTTTAATATGTGCAATCACTGTAATCCGTGGTGGGAATTTGACCTTTTTAGGCAAGGTCTTTCTTTTGAAAATAATGACAGGCCGCAGCTTAGTTCCATTAGCCAAACATGATAGAAAGACTGTGAAATGTTTTTTTTCATTTCCTGTGGTTCTGAGTAAAATAGATTTTTCTCCCAAACTTGCCACAGTTCTGTTGCTAGGAAGATCAAAGGTCATAGGTGTTTCATCCATATTCCCAATATCTCCCAGGTCAAAGTTATGGATCCTTCTTTGTTTTATGATGAATGAATGGAATGACATCACTTTCTCATCAAGGTCTTTTGGCAACTTCTGTGAAATCTTTGTTCTTTGCCGCAAACATAAGCCATGTCTATTCATAAAGCGGGTACACCATCCTGCTGACACAACGAAATTTTTAATTCCTGGTGATTTTAATTTGTCATCTTTAGCCATTTGAAGGGCACGTAAGTGAATTCCCATACGTGTCACGCAGTAACAATTTTGACGACACTCCATAACCCATTTATACAATTCAGTCTCTAGAGCTTCATATGAAGGCTTTAAACCACATCGAGCTTTTTTTGCCTTTGGAATCTTTTCCAAATCAGCTTTCATTTTCCGACAGTCCCTCACTTGTTTTTCGTCAACACAAAATTCCCTATTTGCAATACTGTTATTGCTCTCTTCTGCTCTTGACACAACCTTAAGTTTGAAACCAGCTTCATGTGACCTGTGTTTTTGTTTTGGTCCAGGATTAGACGTATTGGGATCCATTTCTAACAGGATAAAAAAATAAACTTTGAAAATTTTTGAACAGTACGCATGCACTCATATTATTTATGGACAAAAGTGGATATTCATTCAGGCTAGAGCACCCTGGCTCTAGGCTTGCGGGCTCAGAAAACAAGGCAAGCCGAGCTGGCTTCGGCTCCGCTTGGTTTTTCCTCAGCCCCAGCTGCCTTCAGTCCGCTCGGGAGGAGGAGGTGGTGGTAGCTCGTTTTCTGAGCGCTAGGCTCGCAGGCTCAGAAAACAACGCAAGCCGAGCTGGCTTTGGCTCCGCTTGGTTTTTCCTCAGCCCCAGCTTCCTTCAGTCCACTCAGGAGGAGGAGGAGGAGGTGGTGGTGGTGGCTCGTTTTCTGAGAGCTAGGCTCGCGGGCTCAGAAAACAACGCAAGCCGAGCTGGCTTCGGCTCTGCTTGGTTTTTCCTCAGCCCCAGCTGCCTTCAGTCCGCTCAGAAGGAGGAGGAGGAGGTGGTGGTGGTGGCTTGTTTTCTGAGCGCTAGGCTCGCGGGCTCAGAAAACAACGCAAGCCGAGCTGGCTTCGGCTATGCTTGGTTTTTTTTTTTCAGAGGGGAATCTGACTCGAGTATAAGCCAAAGGGGATTTTTTCAGCACAAAAAATGGGCTGAAAAACTCGGCTTACACTCGAGTATATACGGTATATTAATTTTTGCTCCAAAAGAGACATTATTTTCCAGTTAGGTTTTATTTTCAGGAAAACTAAACATGTCTGTCTGGCTGACCATCTTAACTGGGGCTTATTTGGGTGGTATGGATATTATTCTGAGCATCATGAAAAATCATGCTAGGGCTTATTTTCCAGGAGGGGCTTATTTTCAGGAAAATATGGTAACAACAATAAAACCAGAGTTAATCAAGCAACACAAACTCAGATGACTCTTTTGCAAGGTGCTTTCTTGATTATTGAGTTATCCATTACCTTTTTTCCTTTTTATTAAAAAAAAGCTGCACTATAAACAGGACTAGAAGCATGTATTTCTTATCTCAGAATTCATGAAGCCTTTAAGCATGAAATCCTAACCCTTTGCTCAGTGTAGGAATCCACATTCTGGAAAATCTAAAATTCCCAGATAGATGGTTGTCTAGCTTCCATTTGATCCACATCCAATGAAGGAGAGCAACCTGACTAATTGTCCAACTGCTCTTCTAAAGCAGAATTCCCCAACTTTTCTAGGTTGTCGGCTTGAGAGCAGAAGGGGCAGATGTCTTTACACACATGTGCACATGTGAAGTGCACAAATGAGGTCGCAAGTGCATACACAATGCAAACAGGGCCACGAGGACAAAGCTCACTGCAATGCTAGTGCAAGCACAATACTCAGCTTGATGCTCACCACAACGCTAGCGCTTGTGTGACCTGCGCAATGCTTGTTGTCACACTAGTGTGGAGTGTGGGTGACCACATAGACACATGTGCACTGGTCAGCCACTCACATAGTCTGGTTGCTAGTGGGATATGGCCCAGTAGTGGGCTGCAGCTGACAAGTTGGGGACCCCTGCTCTCAAGCATCTTCTGTATATACGGTAAGCATCTTCTAATAAGTAATTACTACCTGTTTTCTCCTTTAATCCATATCCTGCTTTCTGGAAGAGGAGAGGGCAGGTATTCTATTCAACGAGTTATCAGATATTAGAAAAGAATTATATTCCTCTTCACTCACCTTTTTGAAGACTATACATACCCAGAATAAGCCACATAGAATAGCTCCACTGCATGATAGGCGGCAAATAAATTTAACAAAAAAATAAATACAAAAAAATAAGGCAAAGCAAGCACAGGAATCTTCTTTAACATGGCTTTGGTGTGTTGGATTTCTAATTTTAGTACATGCAACTGACACCAAATTTTTTAAAAGGCAGTTTGACAATAGCACTAGCACTTAGACTTATATACCGATTCACAGTGCTTTTACAGCCCTCTCTAAGTAGTGTACAGAGTCAGCATATTGCCTCCAACAATTTGGGTCCTCATTTTATCCACCTCTGAAGGATGGAAGGCTGAGAAAACCTTGAGTCTGGTGAGATTTGAACTGCCAAACTGCAGGCAGCCGGCAGTCAGAAATAGCCTGCAGTATTGCATTCTAACCACTATGCCACCACGGTATCATGATACTCATGGTTTTACCCTCACCAGAATTACATCAGTCAAATACATTCCAACTTTTCTGCATGAAGTGGGGGGTGGATCCTAACTAGAAACTCTGAGCCATCCTTTGGCTATATATTCTTTGTCAAACAAAACATAGCTTAAGAAAATAACCTGGAAAGGAAAGCCAGCACAAAGATACCTGCTGACTGCAAATCTTGCAGAATTGTTTGATGTGTCGCATGCCAAAACTAGGATCCTGGTAGCAATCTGGACACTCCATCACAGCCAGTCCTTGGCATAAAGAACATTCTCTGGGAGCTGCAGGGGTAAACTCAGAAATGTTGGGCTAAGTTAGAAGTTAAAAGCAACATGTTAGCTGTGGATTATGTGAAATGACACTCAATACTCAGTAATTATTGCCAAGTAAAAACTGATATAAATTATGTTGGCCCTACAAAGAGGAAGGCATTCACCACAAACATTTTTTCCCTTTCTCCAGGCCTAAAAAACTGGGAAAAAAATCAGTTGGTGACTTTGAAATCTACCAACAGACAAAAGGAACACGTAAGAATAGCACTTAGACTTATATGCCACTTCACAGTGCTTCACAGCCCTCTCTAAGCTTACAGAGTCAGCATATTGCCTCCAACAATCTGGGCCCTCATTTTACCCACCTTGGAAGGATGGAAGGCTGAGTCAACCTTGAATGGAGTTAATTTATGGGCCTTCATTGTTCCAAGATGTAGTGAAGCCCACAGGTTTAGGTAAATATTAAAGAAGGCAAAGTAGCAAATTGTGAAGGATGAAAGCTCAGTGAAGGAAAAGAAGCTCAAAAGTTTTCAAAGGGAGCATTCAACTTCTCTGTGATTCCTTACTTGTTTGGTCACCTTTCTTCTAGGATCTCAAGCGTAAATAACATTTATTCTTTCTTTTCTCCCCACAACTACCTCACCAGATTGAACTAATAGAGCAAGATTCACCAAAAGTAATCATGCTCTATTAGTTAATCCAAATAATTTTAATAGTAAAGGACATTTCAGCTTGGGACTTTCTGGCCCTTGTCCACCATTTTAATTACCATTACATTAAACCAACCACAATGAGTAAATAGTAGAGGAAGGTTTGAGAGATTCCACAAAATATCTATGGCAGTTAGCATAGTAGACAAAGCCATTAAGGAAAATAACTTTCACAAAGTTGAAGCAGCAATGTTGACCTAGGCAAAAGATGTTGGGATCCAGAACTAGAAGATAATATATGGAAACGGGTCAGGCAAATACCTTCATATTTCACTGAACTATTACAAGGGGGAGGAGATAACGCACTATCATATTTCCAAGATTCTACTACTATTATTATTATTATTATTATTATTATTATTATTATTATTATTATTATTATTAACATAGCCAATCTCATTACAAAGTAGTTTTAGCTTTCCTGTGATTTTCTGGTCTTGTCTGTCTTGTGGGGAGGCTAAACTGAACCAGTTTTTGCCCTTAACCTGTTCTAGATAAGGGTGTCAAACTCAAGAACTGCGGGCTGGATCTGGGGAGGTTAGATCTGGGCCATGGGGCCACCCTGGAAACAGCAAAGGACCAGTTTGTGGTGCCTCTGCCAGAAAAAATTGAGTTTGGGAGGACCACATATGGCCCTGGAGAGCTCCATTTTTGCTGGTAGAAGGTTGCAGGAGGCTGTCACAGCTGGAAGCGGAGCTCAGGAGCCCGTTTTTGCTGGCAGAACACTTGGGCCACCACAGGCTCTCCCAATATAAGTGAAGTCGAGCTGCCTCCCCACCATGCCCCCCCCCAAGGTCAAACACAATCCTGATGTGGCCCACAATGAAATCGATTTTGAGACCCCTGTTCAAGATTCTCAGATGATGTACATAGCACAATACGACTGAAGTCCTATGACAGAGATATATGCTTCTCTCTCTCATCCCTTACTTTCTTCCAGAAGATCCGTGAGGTCAAGTTCCAGGCTGGGTTGGATGGTCCGAAAGGCTTTGAAGTTCTTCCCATTCCGAGGCATCTGAAGGATGAGGCATGAAGGGGCCTGTCAAGAAGAAAGAAAGCACCCGGATGAGATTGGAATGAAGATTAGATTAGAATAGAATAGAATTCTTTATAGGCCAAGTATGATTGGACACACAAGGAATTTGCCTTGGTACAAATACTCTCCGTGTACATAAAAGAAAAGTTTCATTCATTAAGAGCCAAGAATCATAAGGTACAAAACTTAAGAATAATCATAGGGTGCAATAATCAATCAAATTATACTAGGAAACAGTCAATATAAATCATAAGGATACAAGCGACAAAGTTACAGTCAATCAGTGGATTACTGATGGGCCCCCATTTTGTATACAGAACTCCCCCCCCCCCTCAAAAAAGGCAGATCTAAGGTTTTTCAAATCTGTTTCAAGAAACCATGGAAAAGTACCGTTAGTCCTTGACTTACAACAGTTTGTTTAGTGACCATTGAAAGTTACAATGGCATTGAAAAAAGTGACTTATGAGTGCTTTTTTAAGAGGCAACTGGATTTTCTGGTTTTTCTTTGAAGGCCATCCAAGAAGCTTCTTCAGCTCTTCAGAGCTTCTTCAAGAAGCTTCTTCAGAGCTGAATAAGCTTCTTGAATGAAAAGCATAATCATCTTCAAAGAAAAATCAAAATAATGTTCAAAGAAAAATCAGAAAGTCCACTTGCCTCTTGGAAAAGCACTTTTGGGGCAACCATGACCTGGATTACTGAGAATCTCAAACAGATGTTTGACTTTTAAGTGTTTTTCGCACTTAAAAACATCCACATGATCAAAGTTCAGATGCTTGGCAATTAACTCATATTTTTGATGGTTGCAGTGCTATGTATCCCCTTTTGTGACCTTCTGACAAGCAAAGTCAATGGGGAAACCAGATTCATTTAGCAACCGTGTCACTAACTTCAGTGATTCACTAAACAACTTTGGCATGAAAGGTCATAAAATGTGGCAAAATTCACTTAACAAATGTCTTGCTTTGCAACAGAAAATTTTGTGCTCAATTGTGGTTGTAAGTCGAGGACTACCTGCATTGCATACAGTAACTGCCTTGGATAAAATTACTCAAGGCAGTCCAGCTTTAAAAATTAATTTGAGTTCGTTAATTTTTGTTCTCTCTGCAATTATAAATGTGCTGATAATTTTCTACCCTCAAGATATAGCCATAGGTTTTTAAAAAACAATAATTTCTTTACATTATGTTTCATGGATGAAAGGAGAAAAAGAGCACAATCGCAATTAAAACATTCTGTATTTTTCGGACTATAAGATGCCCCCCCCCCCTCAAAAAAAGTAGATGGAAATGCCTGTGCATCTTATAGAGTGAATACGGGCCTGTTTTTGGCCTACCAAACCCTCAGTGGATCACATTTTTGCCCTCTCCAGCATCCAGAAGCACTCTGCAGGCCAAAAGTGGGCTCATATTTGGTCTGCAGAGTGCTTCTGGGCACTGGGGATAGCAAAAACGGGATCTGTGGAGGGTTTGGGAGGCCAAAAATGGGCCTGTTTTTGGCCTGCAGAGTGCTTCTGGATGCCAGGAAGAGCAAGATTGGGATGCACAGAGGCAAACAATTTTTTTTCTTGTTTTCCTCTTCTAAACCCATGTCTGTTTTATGGTTCAGTGCGTCTTATAGTTCGAAAAATGCGGTAATTTAAAGAATTGGGAGTGACCAAATGAGAAATTACAATTGATTCAATTTTATTTACAGCAATAGTTAACTAAAATAGAGCTATACTATTTATATGTATATAGCACAATACAATTTGTAATCCCCTTTATTTGTTCCAAAAGGGCCATTATATGGTGTTGTGAATGAATAATACCAATAAAGTTATCTTGAGCTTGAAGTCAAGTGCAGGGTTCTGGCCCTGCACTTCTGATTGGCTGTTAATGGCAGGATCGGATTGGTCCGTTCAGGAGCATCTGATTGGCCATTAACAGGCCATTCCTATTGGTTAACGGAGCTAGCGCTCCAGGTTTGCTATTGGTTGAATAGTTAATAAGTTGCCTATGTAAGGAAGGCTATAGCAACCCTTCAGTTTGAGCTGTCACAATATGTAAATAAAGAGTTTGAAGTTCACTGTTTTTACCGGCTCGTCTCCATCATTTGCACCTATGCTCCAGACTTAACACTGGCGACGAAGGTGGGATTGGATGACATCAGAGCCAACTAAGACAAGTAAGCACGTGGCTGAAGCGCACAATGGCGGAACCATGTCCGGCGGCGTAGTACCACCCGCTCCGTTCAATCCAGCTCAAGAGGACTGGGAGTCCTACATGGATTGTTTTCAAATGTTTTTGGAAACGAATAATCTGAAGGATGCCACACCCGGGAAGAAACGGGCGATATTCCTAACGCACTGCGGCCTGACGGTATTCAAAATGGCTAAGACATCAGCGAAACTGGCGGAAGCGAAGGCCATAGATTGGGACGTCCTCAAACCGCTACTAAGGGCCCACTATGCACCAACCGTTCCAACGCTCGTAAGACGACACGAGTTCTATCAAAGAAACCAGCGGAAAAAAGAAAGTGTCGCCGATTTCGTTGCAGACCTCCGGAACTTGGGAGGCCTTTGCGATTTCACTGACCTAGAAGAGGCCTTGAGAGACCAAGTAGTCCTCGGGCTAGACGCTCTAAACGTACAGAACAAAATAATGGCAAAGGGCAACATCACCCTTAAAGACGCCATAGCTTAAGCTACAGCAGCGGAGGCGACCAAGAAGTCGGCTGCCCAACTATGCCGAAATCGCGCTCCAACACATCCACCGGCCAGCGAAGTTTCACCTAACGCAGAAGGGCAGCTATAGACGGCCCACCATGAGGACCTCTCTTCGTCGTCAGACAACGACAAAGAAGAGATCCATCGCCTGCGGTCCGATCGGGAACGATACCCGAAGTCCCAGCAACCGTGCGCTGGCTGCGGGGCCAACCATTACCCCTCCGACTGCAAATTGCGCGATGCGCTCTGCCACGAGTGTGGGAAACGAGGCCACATCGGACGGGTCTGCAGAAGCCTCCTCGGACCCAGCCAGACCTCGAAAGGAACCAATCTCCGCCAATCGACAGGGAATCGCCCTGTAAGGCGAGAACCAGTAAACCATTCCTACAGAAACCGACCCGTGAATCGTCTAGTGAGACGGGAAGAGGCCCACCAAACACTCACTAACAGCCATGCCTCTTCACTAGACGCTAAGAAAATTTGGGTCAACATAAACATTGAAAATCGGCCTTACCAAATGGAAGTTGACACGGGATCGTCTCTTTTAATGGTCTCATGGAAGACCCTCAAGCAACTCATCCCCACTATCCGGCGCCAAGACCTTCAATTCCAACGGCTCGTGTTAAAGGACTACCAGGGGAACCGAATTCCAGTCACAGGATCCAGTCGAGTCTGGGTTGCATTCAAGAACCGCATAGCGTACTTACCCCTGACAGTGATCAATAAGGACCGGCCTAGTCTGTTAGGCCTTCAATGGTTCGCAGCACTCGGCATTGAAGTGGCTGGCATTAACCGAATCGGCGGCAGTGACTGGGAGGAAGACCTCGCCCACGAATTCAGGGACATCTTCGAGGAAAAGTTAGGCGAGTACAAGGGGACCCCGATATTCTTTAGCCTTAATCCAAAGATAGCTCCCATCCGCCTTAAGCCTCGTCGAGTTTTGTTCGCTCTAAAGCCAAAAATCGACGAACAGCTTGATAAATTGATTGCCCAGGGAGTGTTAAAGCCAACTGACCACTCCCCATGGGAAACGCCGATTGTGACACCAATTAAGCCGGACGGCTCCATTAGAATTTGTGGGGACTACCGAGCCACCCTAAACCACGCCCTGCAACAGAACCCATATCCAGTGCCGGTGGTACAACACCTCCTCCATTCCCTGGGGGGCGGAAAAGTCTTTGCTAAACTAGACTTAGCTCAGGCTTATCAGCAACCGCCGGTTGACGAAAAAACGGCACAGGCACAGACTATCGTAACACACCGAGGTGCCTTTAAGTGTACGCGGCTTCAATTCGGAGTCAGTGTGGCCCCGGGGATCTTTCAGAGCCTAATGGAGAGACTATTGCAGGGAATCAAGGTCGTTGTGCCCTATTTTGACGATGTGCTCATTGCCGCCCCCACTCCAAAAATCTTACAGGAGCGTTTAAGACTGGTATTACGAAAATTCCAGGAAGCAGGCTTGAAAGTCAAAAGAAATAAGTGCAAACTGTGTACCGATCATGTTGAATTTTTAGGGTATTTAATTGGCAGTCAGGTTATTCACCCTACCGATAGCAAATTGAGAGCAATAAAAAACGCTCCCAGACCCCAGAACAAGACCAACCTCGAGGCGTTCTTAGGCCTCATCAATTTTATAATGTATTCTTGCTGCACAAGGCGACTGTCACTGAACCTTTACATCATCTATTAGATAAAAAATCTATTTGGGTATGGGGTCACAAAGAAGAGCAGGCGTTCCTTAATGTGAAAAAACTACTGACTTCAGACGCCGTACTGATGCAGTACAATGAGACTTTGCCAATAAACATTACATGTGATGCATCGCCTTTTGGAGTGGGCGCCATTTTGAGCCATATGTTACCTAACGGTAACGAAGCCCCTGTTGCTTACTTCTCAAAGATGCTCTCAAAAACCGAGCGAAATTACAGCCAGATCGATAAAGAAGCCTGGCGATCGTATCAGCTGTTAAAAGATTTCATGAGTACATGTACGGCCGGGTTTTCACCATTGTAACTGACCACAAACCATTGCTGGGGATCATCACTGGGGACAAGCCAACTCCCTACATACTTTCTTCCAGAATGACCCGCTGGTCAGAATTCTTGGCTGCCTACAATTATCGGCTACAATATTGTCCCGGTAAAACCATTCCCCACGCCGATGCGCTGAGCCGTACACCGCTCCCTGAAACTATCAATGATCCTGCACCAACGATGACAGCGTTGCAGATCGAGACACTCCACATGCTGCCATTAACGGCCCGTGACATCGCGAGAGAAACAAAACGCGACCCCATCTTAGCACGAGTCCTCACATGGGTGGAACACAGATGGCCATTGGACCAAGTACCAGACGACTTTGCACCATTCAAAAGTTGTCAAACAGAATTGTTCTCGCAGAAGGGCTTTGTCATCTGGGGCGATAGAGTCGTTATCCCAGAACGACTCCAACAGACATTGCTAAGAACCTTGCACGATGGCCACCCTGGCATTGTGCGCATGAAGGGCCTCGCACGAAGCTACGCATGGTGGCCAGGCATCGACAGACAAATCGAATCATGGGTTAAAACTTGCAGGAGATGCCAAGAAGTAAGCAACACTCCACCAAAGGCAACCCCAACTGAATGGGAGATGCCGCGGGGACCCTGGTCCCGCATCCATCTGGACTTTGCCGGGCCGACCATAGGCCACACATTTTTGCTAACCGTCGACACCTACTCGAATTGGCTCGAGATTCACCGAATGAGCAACATGACCACTGACGCGGTCATCAAAAGACTGGAAAGACTGTTTGCAACCCACGGATTACCAGACGTTCTGGTATCCGACAACGGGCCCCAGTTTACTGTCTTTTGAGAAGTACCTGGCTGACCGCGGTATCCGACATGCGCTCACTTCACCTGCACACTCTGCTGCCAACGGTAGGGCTAAGCGCATGGTACAATTCGTCAAAAAGACTCTTCAAAAGATTGACTACGACAACATCGACGAGAAAATCAACCGAATCCTTTTCCTACAGCACATCACACCTCACAGCGTCACCAACAAAACTCCCGCTGAGCTGCTAATGGGACGAAAGCTCCGCTCCCACCTCGATCGGTTACACCCAGCCTACGAACTGGAAAAACCACTCGGATCCAGCAGCCGATGCCGTACCTTCCAGGTAGGCGATTTAGTATTCACTAAAAACTTATCGGGCGATCCGCTGAAGGTAGAAGCGACTGTAATCCATGTAACCGGCCCAAGATCATACCCCGTTCAGTGCCATGACGACAGACTTTGGAAGCGCCACATAGATCAACTACGATCGCGGCTACCGTCGCGCACTTCCGAATTTATGACCAAACTGATGGGGGGGGGGAGATACAGAGGAAAACGAATTGCAATTTGAGGAAAACCTTTTTGAAGAAACTGATAATGGGACTGAAACGCAGGAACAGGAACCAGGTACCGGAGTGAGTTCACCTCAGGGAGTGGCCAGTGATATTGGTGACGACGGGAACGCGAATTCGGAACCAGAGGCACCTCTACCGATAAACAACGATCTACCTCAGCAGAAGTGCAGCCAACCGCCAGGCACTTTGCGAAAATCAAAAAGACTAACAAAACAGCCGTCCTACCTTAAGGACTATGTAACCGCGCCCCATGGGCAGAAGCCAGGGGAAAGGGGTGCTGTGAATGAATAGTAACAATAAAGTTATCTTGAGCTTGAAGTCAAGTGCAGGGTTCTGGCCCTGCACTTCTGATTAGCTGTTAATGGCAGGATCGGATTGGTCCGTTCAGGAGCATCTGATTGGCCATTAACAGGCCATTCCTATTGATTAACGGAGCTAGCGCTCCAGGTTTGCTATTGGTTGAATAGTTAATAAGTTGCCTATATAAGGAAGGCTATAGCAGCCCTCCAGTTTGAGCTGTCACAATATGTGAATAAAGAGTTTGAAGTTCACTGTTTTTACCGGCTCGTCTCCATCATTCGCACCCATGCTCCAGACTTAACACATAGCATTTATTTATAATATTTAGAATGACAATAGCAATAGCACTTAGATTTATATACTGCTTCACAGTGCTTTATAGCCCACTCTAAGTGGTTTACAGAGTGTGATGCCTCTGTCGGAGTCTGAATCCGAGGAAGAAGACAAACAGTTGACAGGGAGTGGGAGTGTGGCTCTGTTGGCTGTGGAGGAAACTGGGGAAGAGCAAAGTCTGGCTGGGCAGAACAGGGGAAGGGCAAAGTCTGGGTGGGCAGAGGTAGAACAAGGGAGAGGGAGTTCAGAGGAATACCCAGGCTCACCTATCCCTTCATCCTACGATACGCAGGGAGGAATGAAGAAGAGAGCAACGTGGGTTGCTTATGGGGGAGGAAAGGGCCCCGATTCCCTTCATTAGCCACATCTGGGAAGAGAGTTTAGAAGAATAGCATGCTGAGTGTGGCATCTGCTGGGAACCAACGTGAATTTATCTTGTATTGACTTTGGTTATCTGTGTTCCTGGCACCCTCTCAACCATGTTGAATTACTAGCATTCCTTCTCTTGCCATGGAAGACGAATTACCTCATCTTGCCTTGATTGGACTTATACTTACAGTTTTTGTTGACCGCATTTTGGACTTGATTCTCTGCAATGAAAGGCTGTTCCTGAGAGTTTTTCTCCAGCCCAGAGGTAACCAGGACATTGGGGGCAAAATTGGAATTAATAATTAATTAATGATTACCTGACAGTGTTGCCTTTGTGCCATGCCCCAGGTCATCACACAGAGTCAGCCTACTGTCACCAACAATCTGGGTCCTCATTTTACCCAGCTTGGAAGGTTGGAAGGCTGAGTCTACCTTGAGCTGGTGAGACTCGAACTCCTGGCAGTGAGCAGTGAGTTAGCCTGCAGTACTTCATTCTAACAACTGCGCCATCACAACTCTTTGGGAATGAACTAAAACATTTGATAACTACATGGAGACTTGGGGAAACCTTACCCTGGCAGCTTGGCCCAAAACAGGAACATGTAATACAGGTAATCCTCGACATACGACCATAATCCAGCTCAAATTTCTATTGCTAAGTCAAGCAAGTGGTTAAGTGAATTTTGTCCCATTAACAACCTTTCTTGCCACAGCTGTTAAGTGAATCACTGCAACTGTTAAGTTAGGAACATGGTTGTTAAATGAATCCAGCTTCCGCATTGACTTTGTGTGTTGGAAGGGCACAAAACATGATCGAATGACCTCAAAACACTGCAACCATCATAAGTACCAGTAAGTTGCCAAGCATCCAAATGTGATTATGGGGATGCTGCAATGGTCATAAGTGTGAAAAACTGTCATAAGTTACTTTGTACAGTGATATTGTAACTTTGAACACTAAATGGACTGCTGTAACTTGAGGGCTACCTGTAGTCAAGATGATGGCTACAATAATGGAACTAAATCACTCTGATCGTGCAACCACCATCTTCTCAATGTGCCTGACCTTAGATCAGGGGTCTTCAAACTTGACAGCTTTAAGACTTGTGGACCTCAACTCCCAGAATCCCTCCTCCAGTCATGTTAGCTGAGGAATTCTGGGAGTTGAAATCCACAAGTCTTAAAGCTGTCAAGTTAGAAGACCCTTGCCTTAGGCCAACCTTCTGTACCCTGCAGTCCTTCAAATGTGGTACAAGTTGTCTTGCTGAAAACAATATTCTGAGGTGATTGGAAGGTCACATCTGTGTATCTTTTCGGTCCTGTATCTCACCTCTGTGAATTTGAGATCCCCAATCATCAGTGATCCCTCCAGAAGCTCTTGAACTGTTGGGACCACATGAGTTGGGTGGTCTTCAGTAAATATTTGGTAGAATATGCAGCCATGAGGGTCCTGGCCAGCTGAGCTGTGTTCAAAGGGGAGAAAAAGAGAATTCGAGTAGGGGATACTATTTGGTCTAGAATAAACTGTGACAAAATTTGTAAATGTAGGGAAAATGTAAGCAACAGAGTCTACTATGGATTACTTTCTTGATCAAAGTTTCTATCCCTCAGGGTTGCAAAAACTATTCTAAGGAGTGCAGAGATACTGCCTAGCAAAACAGAACAATCAAAATAAGGTGAAATAGAAATTTAGGGGTGTTTTGTGGGCACAGTAACTTCATTGCTTTATAACTAAATATTATTATATATTATTATCCTGTACCTATCTCAGGTAATCAAAGTCAGTCTTTCTCTCTCTCTGTCCCCCTCACTCACACAAATATCCATGACTCCCTATTTTAATTAGTTTGAAACAGTTGTTAAACATGTAAAATGGGCTGCTTTGTGAGTTCCAAGTAATTGAAACCACCTCATTTTGAATGCAAAACAGACACCTTTGCCTCCAAACTAAACGTTTTGAGCCCCAAATGGAGAATCTTGAATCTGAGACAGTCTGAATTGTTCTGAACACCACAAACGTACAGCATGGGACTATGAAATAGAAAAAAGCTTCTCACCGGATCTGAAAGAGAGGCTCCATCTTTAGCACTCGGAAGAGCAGGGTGAGGAACTCTTCTGGGTCTGTCGAGAGAAAAAAGCAAAAATGCTGAGGTAATTTTTCCTCCCCCACTTGTATGCCCCATTCAGACAAACCTACTTTCCCTTGAGGAAAGAAAGGAAGAATAGAAATAACCTTCCTTCCCAATTATATCCCCATTTTTCCTCTGAAGCTCAACAGCAGTGGGAGCCATCTTAGATAACAAGAAGACCTCTTCCTATTTCCCCAACAGTCAGAAGATCTGTAAATGCTAATACATTGTTGGAAAGAGATGGACACTCCTGATGGCCAAGATAGTTTATTATCAGTTGATGACAGAATACAATATTCCATAAAATGAAAGGATGTGTCAATATGTGTTCTGACCCAGCTTCCCAAACACGAAAAACCCTCTGAAGTGAACATAGAAGATTTTTATTAGGCATGCCAGGAACCCTGGCAAAAAGTTTATCCTTCAATGCAAGCTAACAAGTCCAGCTGATCGGAAGATGAATAGTTGTCTGCCACATCTATTCATCGCTGCCCACTGCCTTTTATCCCCAGAGCTAGGGTGGGGCCTTGCTAGCAGCAGTGAATCTTCCATCCTAAGGATCAGTCCACAGACTTCCACTGCTTTCCTCTCCTCTGTCTTCTGCACATCAAGCACTGAACCCAGCTGTTCCTCCTCTTCCTTATCAGTCACCTCCAGACCTGGGGGCTGTTGACTCTCTATCTGAGGGCTGATGAATGGCCCAGGCTCCGCCTCTCTCTCTCTCTCTTCCCCCCACCCCAGCTCTATTCTCTCTTCCCCATCAATCTGATATTGCCTTGATGCTGACCTTGACTCCCATGCCTCCTCCTCATCTGATTCGGCTGCTGGAGGGGCCGACGGCTGACACGCCACAAAAATATGGTTCTGTATGATCCAGAATTAATAATATGCTACAGGACTGGACTAGATTTATACTAACATTATACAGATCACTCAGCTCTCCATCCCTTTTCTTCCCTTCTTTCCCCGTTCTTTCCCCATCTTTTACAATTGCCAAAATGGGTCCTTCAGCTTACTATTCAACCCATCCCCCCTTCCTGCCATTCACAATCAGACGTGCACAGGCTCAAACCTTTTTCTTCGCTGGTGAAGCCAGAGGAGTGTCCAGCTGTTTCCAAAACTTTCCGCAAGGCCATGATTTTGGTAGCACACACGTAGCCATTCCTATCAGGTAGGGGGGAAAAAAACATACACACACACACAAAGTCAGGCCTTGTAGGTCATCTAGTCGAGAGACCCTACACCATTTTCCTCCAATCTCTTCTTGAAAACTCCAGTGATGAAGCTCCCACAACTTCCAATGGCAAGCTGTTCCAATGGTTGATTGTTCTGTCAGAAAATTTCTCCTTATTTCCAGGTTGAATCTCTCCTTGATAAGTTTCCATCCACTATTCCTTGTGTGGGCTTCAGATGGCTTGGGAAATAGCTTGACCCCCTTCCTCTCTGTGGCAGCCCCTCAAATATTGGAACACTGCTATTATGTCTCACCTGGTCCTTCTCTTCTCTACACTAGCCATGCCCAGTTCCTGTAACCATTCTTCAACCATTTGTTTTAGTCTCCAGTCCCCTAATCATCCTGGTTGCTCTTCTCTGCACTTTTTCTAAAGTCTCAACATCTTTTTTTATAGTGTGGTAACCAAAACTGTATGTAGTATTCTAGGTGTGGTCTTACTAAGGCTTTATAGAGTGGTATTAGTACCTCAAACAAAGAGTTATAAAAAAAAGTTTGCTTTTTTTCACAGATGGCAAGAGATTGATAGGCAAGAAGTAGTTGTCAGTCTTTCCATAAAATACATGACTGAGTGGTCCCTGATTTATAGTCATAACGGAGCCTGTCCATCATACGATTAAATCGTGATAAGTCTTATAACAGGGCACCCATGTGAGGGGCCCAATTTTACGATCTCTTTTGCATGATCATTAAGTAGATGCCAGGGTCATTAAGTGAACCAATGGTTCACTATGGGTATTTTTTGTTAAAAAGTCAGAAATAAATGCTGGTTTTCAGCAAAAAAAACCCTGTTGTAAAATACAGTCATGCTGCAAATAGAGGTAAATGTGATAAGCATCTGACTGTCAGGGTTCTGACGGATGCCTTAATTAATTCATTAGTATTGAGCATCGAGGTAGTCATGTGATGACAGGGAAGGAAACAGCTCAGAACTTTGGAACTGAGTTGTTCAGTACCTCCAGGGAGGTCTGTTGCAACTTCTAATGGTCGCTACGTGAGGGTTGTAAGTTGAGAACTACATGTACAAATTAGTGGTGGATCTCATGTTTGGCTAAACTACAATGGCCTGGTTTTATTTGTCTACCCCCTGGGTTTGGAAACCATGCTACAGCTTCATTTGGAAATAAGACTAAGCCAGAGCAAACGAATCATATTATGAGATAATAAAGCACAATATTCCAGTCTGTGAAAAGAACCTATGTGTCTCATAACCCCAACTAAAGGATTCAGTTCCTCAAACAGGCCTTTATTTCTAAAAACTACTCCAGAGATGGCATTCAGCAGGTTTGACCCATTCTGGTGAACCGACAGCAGAAATTTTGAGTAGTTCGGAGACCGTAAATACCACCTCTGACTGGAGATTTTACAGCATCCTTCCCCTGCCACGCCCACCAAGCCACACCTACAGAACCAGTAGTAAAATAATTTGAATCCCACCATTGAGTACCACCCTTGTGAATGTTCCTGTGATTCTCCAATTAAAAGCTTAGTGGATTGATGAGCCAAAACCTCCTCCTGGAAAATCATCTCCTTCCTTCTCCTTTCTCCACTTCTCCCAGACCAACCCTGAGAATTCTTAAAGGCATCCAGCCAACTATTAACTAGATTCAACCCTACCACTTTAAGAAACATGAAATAAAGTGAAAAGGGAGCAGGGAGTTGTGATGTTTCTCCTATTATCCTGATGGGATTAACCATAGAATTCTTTATTGGCCAAGTGTGATTGAACACACAAAAGAATTTGTGCCGTTAAAGAAATGCCACTAAAGAAAGCAATTTATTTAATGGCAGAATAGCATAGTTGGAAGGGATCTTGGAGGTCTTCTAGTCCAACCCCCTGCTCAGGCACAAAACTCTATACCATTTAAGACAAATGGTTGTCCAATCTCTTCTTTAAAACCTCCCATGTTGGAACTCACACAACTTCTAGAGGCAAGTCATTCCCCTGATTAATTGTTCTAATTATAAGGAATTTTTTTCCTTAGTTCTAGGTTGCTTCTCTCCTCGATTAGTTTCCATTCATTACTTCTCGTCCTGCCTTCAGGTGCTTTGGAGAATAGGTTGACCTCCCCTTCTTCTTTATGGCAGCCCCTTAGATATTGGAACAATGCTATCATGTCACCCTCTAGTCCTGCTTTTCATTAAACTTGTAATTCTATCTTCTGTCTTGAATTTGTGAAAAGATCCCCCAAAACCTTTTCTTCAATGATGAAGCTCAAGGAAAGCTCAAATGTTTCCAAAATTTTCCACAAGGCCACGATTACCAATAACAATAGCTATTAGGTTTTGTTATGTGCTGGACTTTAAGAATTTACATAATGAAATAGTCTGTTTCAGGGAGAGTGAAAAAGACAGAGTGAAGATGACTCATCTACATAGGAAACCACCCTGTCTTGCACTAACCCACCACCACATTCTCACACTGCATTCTCACAAAAATGTTTGGCAATCTTAGAAATTCCCAGCTGTTCTCTGTCTTGCAGAATATGTATAAATGAAAGAGAGCAAGTGGACTTTTTTCAGAGGATAAACCCAAACTCACTTGCGCAAAGGGTTGACAATCTCCGTTCTCAAGAGATCTCGTGTCTCGGTGTAAGATTTCCCATCGTTCTTGTCTGCTGGGCGTAAAAGCATGGAATCCAACACAGACGTAAAGGAGAACATACTGTAAGCAGAAGAGAAAAATGGGATCTTCAGAGGTTTTCCCCCAACTTTGAAGAGAAGTGCAGGGATGTCAAACACAAGGCCCACAGGCTGATCTGGCCCATGATGTGGTTGAATCCGGTCCGAAAATATAAGGGCTGGCCAGTGTGGCTTTGGCCCGATCTACCCACTGTGAAAAGGAAACATGGCAGCAGTTTGGGGAGTGGCATCAAGCTGGCCATGCCCACCTAGTTGGCCATGCCTATCCAGTCGGCCATGCTCATCTGCCCAGCCCCCTGAGGTCAACCACTGATGTGGTCCTCAATAAAATTGAGTATGACACCCCTCGTCTAGTGGTTATGAACTGGGATAAGAGAAACCGAGGAAAGGAAAACTTGGATAATACACATTAGGCTTTAACTTACAACCACAATTGAACTGGGTGCATGCGGGAGATACGTGTGCATGCACAGAGGGGTGTGGTGTGTGCAGAGGGATTGCATGTGCATGGGGAGAGGCGTGCAGCAAATGGGGTCATGCATGCATACGCAGGGGGAGAAGAGTTGTGTGTGGAGTGCATTATAGGTGCAGGCACGCAAGAACGAAAAGGTTAGCCATCACTGGCATATACCATTCTGACAGCCTCCATGATCAAGTGAAAACTTGAACTTGAGCTTCCCTCATCCAAATCCTATCACCATGATTACGGCTCTCCACATCATTTATCCTTAATCTTATCCTTGCATGAAAAGGAACGTAATCTGCCAATGTTTTCTCCAATTCTCCAAGTACTGGCAGACCTTCCCAGATTCAATTAATTGTAGGCCATAGACATTTCAGCCCCAAAGGGGAAACCAAAGCAGGGTCTATACGGATAATATACCTTACCAGAACAAAGTAGCATCGAGGTAGCAAGAGTTGCAATGACCTTGGATCCCCTTCTTCCACCCTGACAGAAGTTCCAAACTTTGATTGCCCAATGGTGGTGGTGGAGTATCTTCTTCCACCTTGGCACTGGCATAGACCCGAAAGTCTAGGAGAAAAGAGCAAAGGATGGAACTAACAGCCATACAGACACCCTTCTTGCATGGTTGCTCCTTCATTCTTTCCAGAAACAAGCTTCCAAGATTTCCCATCAGGGCTAACTTAGGATAAAACAGGAACCCTGTAAGTTGTCTCCCATGTCTCCATTAGGATAAAGTCAACAGTCCTACATTAGGAATAATGGGAGAAATAATCAGTAGTGTCAGAGAACTTCTGCCTCCAACACAGAGATGTATAACAGAGGTTGAGTATTCCTCCAAAGTACAATTTAGTGTTGGAAACAATCAGATGGAACAAAAGCAAAACCAATGAAAAGGTCTATATTAAAATATAAGCAAATAATTATTACAGTGATTTAGTTTTTCCTATAACTTCTATTTACTAGATCATTCACTTCAATGGAGGAAAAAAGAAACAGGGAGGAAATGAGGATTCAAAACCTCTTACACCCAACTTCTGAGGGAGACCCAATTCTTCAGCCTCTCTCCTATATGACCTACCTTGAGAGTTATTGATTAAACCCAAAGTTTAATCACTAGTTCCAGAGGAGGATTGATAACCCTTTGGAAGTTGCTACAATTCTACATGTCCCAGCCAATCTATCCAATAGCTATGGAGAGTGGATGCTTTAGTCCAGAGGTCACCAAACATGGCAACTTTAAGGCTGGTGCAGAATTTTGGGAATTAAAAGTTCACAAGTCTTAAAATTGCCAAGCTCAGAAACTCCCTACTTTAGTCAAATGACTTTTGCGAGACCCCTTGTTGCTTACTAAGGTTAAGAAGAAGCTAGTCCATTTCCAATCTTCAGCCTGCTTTGCTTCTAGTCTCTCTCTTGGCAACTTTAAGATCTATGGACTTCAACTCCTAGAATTCCATATCCCAGCATGTGGGCTGGGGAATTCCGAGTGTTGAAATCTACATATCTACTGTTGCCAAATATGAGAAACGCTGTTTTAAATCTGGAATCAATTTCCAGAATTCCATTCCCTTGTACCTGGGGTGAGGCACAAAGGTAACACAGTCACATAAGTAAGAAAAGTCCTTTAATACCTCCAGCTTTGCCCCCAATGTTCAGTTACCTTCAGCTGGAGAAAAAACTCTCTCAAAAACAGTATTTAGGTGGAGGAAATTCAGTCTGAAAACAAAGTACGTATCAAATGTAAATAAAAATTCACACAAACCATGCTGCAGCAATTAACTGGACAGGTCAGGATAAGGAATTGCAGACTTCAAAGACCAACAAAACACACAGAGTTGGGAAGATGCCAGGAACCCAGATAAGCCTCGACAATAAAAGATAATTCACGATTTACTTCCAACAAGTTGCTGTGCGCAATCTCCCTTTTTAAACGCTGTGTTCCCAGCTATAGCTAATGAAGGGAACCAGGGCATTTCCCTTCCCTATAAGCCATGCAACTCATGTTGTTCCCTTCACTGTTCCTCCCTGCATAAACTAGGATGAAGAGGGGTTGGGCCTGGATCTTCCTCTGAATTCCCTCTCCTTTGCTCTATCTCTCCCATACTCTGCCCAGCCAGATATTGCCCTTCCCCAGTTTCTTCCACAGCCACCGAAGCCACGCTCACACTCCCTGTCAGCTGCTCAGCCTCCCCCTCGGAATCAGATTCCAACAGGGGCATGACACCTTGCATAGTGACTAGGAAATTCCAGGAATTGGATTCCACATATCTTATTGCTGTAAAGCGTGAGCAACATTGCTGTAAGCCATACCCAAGGAGTTGCATCGCAAAACAGGATTTTCAGGAGTTTGCAACGTTTCAAAACGTGAGTCAGGATGGCAGTGGCTCAACTTGACAAAGAGGGCTTTGTTTGGTTGGCAGTAGAAATAGCGGATCCCTTTATATTGTCCATCTGTGCAGCCTGTTGGTAGCGGTTCTTCCTAGGAAAAAGTAAAAAAGAGGTGAGCTTGTACATCCCCAATTGCCCTCAACCTATTCCCTCTGTCATACAATTTATAACATCTTTCAATTCTGTTTATTAACATACCTTACTGTTAGCAACCAAAAATTCTGAAATGTGTTTTAATATTAGTAGCTTTTATTGGTAGTTAGGCTGTTAGTTTGAGCTCCAAGCTTGGCAATTTTGCTGCAAACGTTAGCCACCATTCAAGGAGATATCATCATTGCGTTTTGAGTTGTGCTCGTCTATCAGAACACATCTCATTAAAAGGTATTTAAAGACCTATGTTCTGACAGACAAGCACAACTCAAAACACACTGAAAATGTCTTCTCAAATGGTGATGAAATGTTTGCAACCAAATTACCAAGCTTGGAGCTCAAACCAACAGCCTAGAAATGCTGAAATTTAGTAACAGAAATTCTGGTCCCTATTATGATCATAATTAAAAGAACATCTTGCTGGCCTAAAGAGGTAAGGATTCAGATGTCCCTATGTTATAATATGTTAAAATATACCAGTGTGTCAGTTTGAAGATGTATGGACTTCAACTTCTCCAACCAGCAAAAGGTCAACATGTTTTCAAGTTTCCAAGGTTGAGAAGCACTACATTATTATTCTCTAGTTGAATGGCCATAATAGGACTGATTTTGATTTACAGATACATTTTTATTAGCATCAAGGAATTAGCAGGTATCTAACTCATCTGGGAAATAACCTTCTGAAAGTGATGTGGAATCACTGCATATCTATGGAAAACTAGACTAGTAAGAATTAAATGTGCAAATGTGCCTCTTCTTGTCTATGGAGATGCTCACTCATCTTGGTCACAGTAGTCCCAAAGATGTTTTTCCAAAAGGCAACTGGGCTTTCTTGGTTTTTTTTCTTTGAAATGTTTCACTTCTCATCCAAGAAACTTCTTCAGTTCTGAACTGAAGAAACTTCTTAGATGAGAAGTGAAATGTTTCCAAGGGAAAAAATAAGGAAGTCCAGTTGCGTTTTGGAAAAGCACCTTTGGGTGTGCCTCTTCTCCTATTTTTTCCCCTCTCACCAGCTCCAAGCCAGCAACTGTTTCATCTGCATCTGGTAAGTCTCCAATCCAACGTATCACACCATAGATGGGTGGATTATAAACCTCCACCATGGAATTGATCTCCAAGGAACGATGATCATATTCTCTACTGTCCTGGTCCTCCTCGGATTCTGCCTCGCTTTTCTTCTTCTTCCTCTCAAAAACTTGTGCTATTTCTTCCTTGTGGTCCTCGAAATTTGATGAAGGGGCTAAAGGTGGAGAATTCTGGGAGAAACACTCCTTCATTGGTGGAGGATATCTGATGGAGGAAGGGGATGGGCAGTCTTCATATTCACCTGAGGTAGGGATGGAGGAGCTGCTATTCAGGACCTCTTTACTTTTATCAACTTGTTCTTGAATATGAGAGGGCGGGGAGAGAGAGGGAGAGAGAAAACTAAATATTTTAACCACAATCTCATGCCAATATACAAGTAGTTCTCAAGATACGACCGCAATTGAGCCAAAATTTATGTTGCTCAAGTAAAACATTTGTTAAGTGAGTTTGCCCCATTTTTCTTGCCATAATTCTTAAGTTCTTAACACTGCATCTGTTAAGTTAGTAACATGGTTGTTAAGTGAATCTGAATTTCCCCACTGACTTTGCTTGTCAGAAGGTCTCAAAAGATGATCACGTGATCCCAGGACACTGCAACCATCATAAATATGAACCGGTTGCAAAGCCCCTGAATTTTGGGGGTTGCTGCCGCTGTTGTGTGAAAAATGGCCATAAATCACTTTCCCCCCCTCAAAGTCACTGAACTGTTGTAAGAAGAGGATAACCAGTAGTTTTAGAAGAGTATATGCCTTTGATGTTCAATTCCTCCCAATGTGCAATTTGGATTTTGGACACACAATTTATCCTTTTAACAATCTGAATTAAAATGAAAATCTCAACAATTCCAGAACAAGTTTCTAGAATAGGATAGGATAGGATAAGATAGAAATAGGAATAAGAATAGAAATAGAAATAGGAATAGAATAGAATAGAATAGAATTCTTTATTGGCCAAGTGTGATTGGATGCACAAGGAATTTGTCTTGGTGCAAATGCTCCCAGTGTACATAAAAGAAAAGATATATTCATCAAGAGTCAAGAATCATAAGGTACGATACTTAATGATAGTCATAAGGTACAATAAGCAATCCAATCATACTAGGAAACAGTCAATATAAATCATAAGGATACAAGCAACAAAGTTAACAGTCATACAGTCAAAAGTGGGATGTGGTGTGTGATCAAGAGTGATGAGATTAATAGTAGTACAGACTTTGTAAATAGTTGGACAGTGTTGAGGGAATTTTTTGTTTAGCAGAGAACTCTTAAAGCTTTGCAGTACCTAATAAAACCTCACAAAGAAAAAGAAGAGTGAAAGCCCCTTTGGTTATATTTAATCTATTTATGAACAGATACATAAGGAATGCTTGTGCCTTGGTCAAAGATGTGCCAGTTGTGGAGACAAATCATATGGAGATAGACAAAGCTCTATTGTTGGCTGAAAATTCAAATAATTTGCAGAAAATGTTCTATACATTATAATATGCAATGGTTTTGAAAAATAATGCATCACTAACCAAGATGTCAGTGTTTGACAGGGACAATAATGAATTATTACCACAATCAAAGTTTATTCAAAAAACACAAAGGTTCAATGTTTTGGCAAAATGTGAAAAATGCAAAAATATCCCAAACCTTGATTAGTATAAATCTTACCTTTATATACCTTGGAAAGAGGGAGCAATATCCCATATTTGGGTGATGGGAAATGACAGAGAGGTGTGCCTTTGAAGTAACCATCCCAGGATCCCACAGGCTGATCCTATAGCAAGATTTAAAAGTAGTGAAGATGATGGAATATTTCATTTAGAGTTTCTAAGCCTTGACAACTTGAAAAATGTGGACTTCAACTCCCAAAATTCCCCAGCCATCCAAAGGCATTGGATGTAAAGTCCAGATATTTTAGAGCAGACTAACCTTGTTGGCACCTCTCTAAAGATGTTGCATCTTTTCTTGGGTTCATAGGGTAGTTCCGTAATTATAAATGAAGAAACTTTTAAGTTAAGGAAATCTCACCAAGGAAGTCAAGCAAAAGATACAGCTATGACGCTGGCAGTTATTTCTTGTGGGCTCACATTAAACAACTTTTTGGGCTTCAGATCCCTAATTGTGATCTTTCATTTCCTTCTTTTCATTTATCTGAACTTTTTTTTGCTGAAAACTTTTCTTGGTTTGATGTAGAGGAAATCTAAAAATGATAACCTCTTTATTTTCAATGCTAACCTTTTTCTGCTTGTTTCTCTTAAACAGGAAGAAAAGGCTATTACATTTCAGCTACTTGTAGCTGTATCTACAACAAAAATAAAAAATAAAGGTTTCTTTCTATATAAGCTGCTTTCTTAAAGTAGTTCTATTTTGTAAGGAGCCAAGAACTAGCACAGTGTTGAGCAGCTTACAAATCTAATCAATAAATACAGTAATCAATATTTACTTTAAAATAAAAATGTATGCCTAATTGGCCAAATCAACAATATATTTCAATTAGTTATACAGACATACAGCCACAACTCAAAACGTTTGGGGGGAAAAAACCCATGACATTTAACAAAGTCTACAAAATACTAGCATGAGTTTAGATCTGAAAAGCTATTGATAATTCAGCATGACAAACATTTTCCATTTTTGTCCTAATTTAATGGTAGAAGAAACAAACATCTAACTTTCCCCTGCTCCTGCTGTTTCAACATTGTTAGAAATGTTGAAACAGTAGTGGGTAATATAGATACTGATAACTCTTATTAAAGGGGGGGGGAAATAAGCTGTGGAATCCAATTGAGAAGATGGAATGACTAATGGTTTATTGGGAATTAAGATGAAGGAATAAAGGTATATTCTAATCATTAAGGTGTCACACTCAAAATAGTAAAAGAGGGGAAACTTATACTTGTTCTTTTTTCTTTTTGTGTGGGTGTGTTAAGATCTGTATTAATTTAGAACTTATAAAAAAATATGTAATTGAAAGGGAATGCGACAGACAAAAGAACCAGCTAAATTAATAAGTCTAATATAGATTATTAAAAGCAAGAAGAGACATTGGTAACTTCATTATTACCACTATTAGGCAAATATATATTGTTTAATTGTATTTTTAAAATAAATATTAAGGATTATATTTGAAATAACTGAAATGAAATTAAAAAATGTTTAGATTGGGATTAATGAAAGAATTTAGAATTAAACCTTATGATTATTAATTAGGCAAATACATATTGTTTATCTTTATGTTTAAAAACAAATACTAAAGGATTATATTTGAAATAATTGAAATGAAACAAAATTGATTGAAATTAATGAAAGAGGCTAGAATTAATGTGTTTGTTTCTCTCCTTACTGAAAATTTGGAATGGAAAAGGTAATAATAGAATTAAGTATGCATATATCAATGTATAATTTCTGTCATATTTGTATGTAAAGATGATGACCCGGAAATATGTTGTCCACCAAAAAGAGATTTTTGTTTTTAATATGAAAACTGAATAAAGTCTGTTAAAAAAAAAAAAAAGAAATGCTGAAACAGTGGGAGGAAATACTGAATATTGAAAAAGAGTGTCAAATTAATGTTCAGGAGATTCTCTCAACCAGACAAATACTTACTAGAAATATTCCCACAAATACTCCCGCTTCGAATTTCTCTGGAAGATGATTGCAGTATACTACAGTACCAGTAGGGGTGCTGTTTTCCATCTTGAAGGAGACTCGGTCTCCAATCGTTAGCTCTGGGGATGACAAGGGATCTCCTGTGGTAAGCTGGACTCTTTTACATTTCTGGATCCCTCCTTTTTGAGGTGCTGCTGGACTACCCTCAACCAATCTGTCAGGTTCAATCCGGCTGATGGGTACAAAGACGCCACAGTTCTCACGGCAGGAGAAGAACTTCTGTCCTTTGAAGGAGCCATCTGTGAAACCCTTCCCGGTGGCTGAGCCCTATAAAAGAGGACAATGGCTCTTCCAGAAAGATAATCTATTCCTTATCTCACTCTCCATCCAGTGGTGGGATTCAATTTTTTTTTTACTAACGGTTCTGTGGGCGTGGCTTGGTGGGCATGGCCTGGCTTGATAGTGTGGCTTGGTGGCCATGGTAGGGGAAGGATACTGCAAAATCTCCATTCCCTCCTCACCCACTAACCTACTTTCCAGCTCCGTTCTCCTGTGCAGGGCAACAAAAGGAGACCCAGCCTATCAGCTGAGATGCAGGAGGCAGGGAATAGATGGGGGCAGGGCCAGTCTGAGTTGGTATTTTCTGGTTCTCCAAACTACTCAAAATCTCCGCTACCAGTTCTCCAAAACTGATCAGAACCTGTTGAATATCACCTCTGTCTCCATCTCTCAGGGGATAGATTGAGCTGAGAAACTGGGCCTCAGTTTAACCATTGAATTCTGGTGGTCAAATGAGGATGAGAATCTGTTTGATCAATATTTCTTGATCTCAGCAAGCTATGTGGACAATTCCTAGGGAATTGGGGAATTCTGGGAGTTAAAGTTCACTCATCTGCCACAAAGAAGAGAGAGGGTCAAGCTATTCTCCAAAGCACCAGAAGGAAGGACAAGAAGCAATGGATGGAAACGAATCAAAGAGAGAAGCAACTTAGAACTAAGGAGAAATTTCCTGACAATAAGAACAATTGATCAGGGAACGACTCCAGAAGTTGTTAAGTGCTCCATCATGGGAGGTTTTTAAGAAGAGATTGGACAACCATTTGTCTGAAATGGTATCAGATTTCCTGCTTTGACCCAGGAAGGTTGGACTAGAAGACCTCCAAGGTCCCTTCCAATTCTGTTATTCTGTTCTGTTATTCTTAAATTGGCTAGGTGGAGAAACATTGCTCAAGACCATTATACATTTTTTTTAAAGAAAATCTCTTCAGATTTATCTATTCAATCCTGCTCTGGTTATTCAAGAGAAGATAGCGATGTGCCAGGCTCAACAAGAATTGCATTCTATGATTTTAATATTCAAACAATTTTCAAATGGCGGGCATGCAATTTGATTCCTTTCCCAAATTCTTGTTTCTGATTGGTTCTCAAATAAAAATCCAACCATGCACAGAATCATTGACAAAGTTTTGTCATATGTAGGAGTTAAACTATTTTTTTTACAAATAGAAGATTCTTCAATGAACAGTCAAACCCAGCTTGCTTTTTTGAGCAACACTTCTCTCTGACCCCATAAACATGCTGAAGGCATAATAAAACTAGCCTTTAAAAATGTGTTTTCAGATTCCCACAATTAGCAAGGCAGCATAATGCAAATAGTGGCTTATTTGTTTGCTGTAGGGATATTAAAATCACCCTTTTGGCCAATTTTTCTTTAAAAGCACTTAACGTGAACTATCATATCAGTTATTTTTGCAGCCAAGATATAAAAAAGGAAAGTTGTAGTGACTTCCCATTCTAAATTACATTACAGGTAATCCTCGTGATCATAATTAGCCCAAGTGCCACATTTTATGACCTTTCTTGCCACAGTTGTTAAATGAATCACTGCAATTGTTAAGTCGGTAACGCGGTCAATGGCTTCCCCATTGACTATGCTTGCCAGAAGGTTGCAGAAGGGGATCACATGACCCTGGGACATAGTGACTGTCATAAATATGAATCAGTTGCATCTCAATTTTGATTACATGACCATAGGGATGCTATAACGGCCATGTGAAAAGTGGTCATAAATCACTTTTTTTCAGTGCTGTTGTAATTTCAAACAGTTACTAAAGGAACTGTTGTATGTTGAGGACTACCTGCATGTGAAACAAAACTTAGAAATACAATATGTTTTGGTTCCAAGCTTGGATTAGCATTTAGACTTATATACTGCTTCACAGTGCTTTACAGTCCTCTCTAAGCAGTTTACAGAATCAGCATATTGCCCCCAAAAACCAGGGTCCTCATTTTACCCACCTAGAAGGATGGAAGGCTGAATCAACCTTGAGTTAGTCAGTATTGAACTCCTGACAGTGGGCAGAGTTAGCAATAGCGCTTAGATTTATAGACCATTTCATAGTGCTTTATAGCCCTCCTTAAGTGTTTTATAGAGTCAGCCTATTGCCCCCAACAATTTGGGTCCTCATTTTACCCACCTCGGAAAGATGGAAGGCTGAGTCAACCTTGAGCCTGGTGAGATTTGATCTGCCAAATTGCAGGCAGCTGGCAGCCAGCAGAAGTAGCCCGCAGTAGTGTGCTCTAAGTATTGTGCTATCATGGCTCATGTGATCAACATAGTCCAAATGGCTTGGGATTTCCAGTCAGATGCGTTTGCACAACCCTTGTCATGCTCTGTCAACGGTATTACTCACCACCAGCTCGACCCCAAAGATGATGCTGGTATCTTGCTTGTTCTTGTCTATGGGTCCTCGGTATCGGATGATGCCTGGAACTTTCTGCCCAGAAGCAGAGGTGATCTGGACCCTCACTCGGTCACCCTTCCCCAGGGCGCTGAGCTTCTGCATCCACTGCTCCTGCTTGAAGAGTGCCAGGCGTTCGTCTCCATTGGTCACGGCTTCTAGCAATCCAGACTGGGCTCCGCTCAGTTCTCTGGCCATCGAGGGTAGTACCCGCACCACCTTTTCTGCATCCAAGACCTTGGCCCAAAATGTTCCATTGGGGGAGACCACGCGGGCATCTTCCTGGCTTAATAAGCTACCCCTGGGTACCTTGACTTCTCCACTTGCTTTCGCTTCCCCTGTGAAATCTTTCACAGCTATATAGAGTCGTCGCGGCTTCATTGCTTTGGATGGTGATATTGACAAAAGAGAGACACCCCAATTATCTGCCAGGGGAAAAAAAGGAAGTGAAGCAGTTCAGGTATCAATAGAAGATATTAGCAATAGCACTTAGACTTATATACCACTTAACAATGCTTTACAGCCCTCCCTAAGTGGTTTACAATAGCAATAGCACTTAGATTTATAAACTGCTTCACAGTGCTTTTACGGCCCTCTCCAAGTGGTTTACAAAATTAGCATATTGCCCTCAACAATTTGGCTCCTCATTTTACCCACCTGGGAAGGATGGAAGGTTGAGTCAAGCTTGAGCCTGGTGAGATCTGATCTGCTAAATTGCAGGAAGCCGGTAGGCAGCAGAAATAGCCTGCAGTACTGCACTTTAACCACTGCACCACATGCAATGTCATCCTATTGCCCCCAGCAATCTGGGTCCTCATTTTACCAATCTCGGAAGGATGAAACGCTGAGTCAATCTTGAGCCTGGTAAGATTTGAACTGCCAACTGCAGTTAGAATTAGCCTGCAATACTGCATTCCAACCACTGTGCCACCATGGCCCCAAATATCTTATTTGCCTTTATTTGTGAGAATATCTGTAGCTTTGATGCTTTCGGAATTTGGTTGTTTTCTTGCAGACATTTCATTACCCAACTAAATAACATCATCAGTACTAGAAGTGCCCTTCTAGCACTGATGTGTTACCTGGTTGCATAATTAAATGTCTGGAAGAAAACAACCAAACTCGGACAGCACCAAGTACCCTATAGTCTAGGTATCTTATTTAGCTTGCATTGGTAGTTTAAAAAGTTCCCTCTCAGTCTCTTTTCTTGGCAACACTGTCATCACAAAAGGTTAAAAAAATAGCTCACAATTAACATCTCAATCCATATGAAGTTCAATGGCTACTGATTAGGAAGCCCTTGAGACATATCTTCAACTAACACTGTACAACTGAACTCTTCCATCTCTGATCTCATTAATATGATACCGTGCTGCCAATTTTATGATAAAACCTGTTGCTCACATTTCACGCCACTTCTAAGTGAACTCCCTGATGAAATCTTAAGCTTTCATTTCTTCTCACCAGAATGATGTCACTCTAAAGGCAGCCAATTTTTATTTCAGAGTTTGTACTGGGCCTTTTTTTTTTTTTTGACCCCCGATAAAACGGCTAGGACGTCTTTTCGGGGGTGACTTAATCCCCCCCACTTGCATCCTCGGGCAGGTGGGCGGGCGGTGACAGCTTGGATATTCGGGAGACCTTCGGGTTCGGGCCACTGTTGCTTTCCCTTCTCCCTTGCTGCCGCGGTGTTTGGCGCACCATGTGGGGCCAGTCAGGGCTCCTCCTTGCAACTGGAGCCCTGAGGAGACACTTGGCTTCAGGCGCTGCCATCTTCCCTTTGCTTTTGAAGGTAAAGCGAATTATTTTACAAAGCCTCCCCTGCCTGAGAGGGCAGCCCAACCCCACATGGGGAGGCTAATTTCCCGGGGCCTCTTCCGTTCCTCCCTGACCTCCCTACACTGCACGCCTCTGATGCTCCGGTCCCTTCAGCCCAGTGAACTTTTCCACCTCAAAGAAAGGCCAGGAGGGCAGCTGTGGAGGAGGAGCAGCGGGTCCGAGCCGCTTGCAGCAGAAACAGCCACCACCCTTAGCCCGACGTGGGGAAAACGACCGAGGTTAGCGCCTGCCAGCCCATTCTTCCCACCTCCACAGCTCGGTTTCCCCTACCGGCGGGTCCTCTTTTCGTGCAGAAGGCTGCGGGGGAAGGCGCTCGCCCGAGAGGATCTCTCCTGATCTCTGCCCGTGAGGCCAACGTCTGCGCTGCGGAGGAGAGGGCTGCAGCCGGTTCCTCCTGCTTGCTGAGAGGTGAGGAAGCCGCGGCTCGTCCGGTGAGATTTCGGAACGAGGGGCAGGAGGAGGCACGCACACACCCGTGGCTCACTTTCCCAGCTCTGCCCAGCCCTCGCAGCCCTGGCGGGCAGCGAGCGCCACCCCACCAGACTCCGGTCATCCTGCCAGGGCAGTGCCAAAGCCGTAAGGGCTGGGAAAATGAGCCGGGGTGTGTGTGCATGCCTCCTCCTGCCCCTCGTTCCCAGATCTCACCAGGCGAGCCACGGCTTCCTCACCTCTCAGCAAACAGGAGGAACCGGCTGCAGCCCTCTCCTCCGCAGCGCAGACGTTGACCTCACGGGGAGAAAGAGAGAGAGATCCTCTTGGGCGAGCGCCTTCCCCCGCAGTCCTCCGCATGAAAGAAGGACCCGCTGGTAGGGGAAACCGAGCCGCGGAGGCGGGAAGGATGGGCTGGTGGGCTCTAACCTCACTCGTTCTCCCCGCGTCGTGCTAAGGGTGGTAGCTGTTTCCGCTGCGAGCGACTCAGATCCGCTGCTGCTCTGCCTGGCCTTTCTTTGAGGTGGGCTGAAGGGACCGGCGCGTCAGAGGCGCGCAGTGTAGGGAGGTCGGGGAGGAATGGAAGAGGCCCTGGGAAATTAGCCTCCCCACGTGGAGTTGGGCTGCCCTCTCGGGCAGGGGAGGCTTTGTAAAATAATTCGCTTTACCTTCGAAAGAAAAGGGAAGATGGGATCACCTGAAGCCAAGTGTCTCCTCGGGGCTCTGGTTGCAGGGAGGAGCCCTGACTGGCCGCGCATGGCTGCGCCAAACACCGCAGAGTTGCTCTAAACGCTGCGGCAGCGAGGGAAAAGGGAAAGCAACGGTGGAAGGTCTCCCGATATGAAGTGCCCCACCAACGCAGGCAGCACCATATCCGGGCAGGCAACAAAAGTACTTCCTAACAGCAAGCCCCCCCGTCCCACTTTCCCCCCATTTTGCATGTTTAATATGGGGCTTAATTTAGGGGGAGGGGCTTAATTTGATTTTATGCCAATAAAACATGGTGGGGCTTCCTATTGGTGGAGGCCGTATTGTTGGAGAAACACAGTATTAGGAAACAGGTGATGAATTTTGAAAAATATTGTTCAATCTGATTTAAAAAAACAGTGTGTACATTTATCTCTTTTCTGTTACTTTTATTTTATATTTTCAAACACGATTAGGGGACCGGAAACACTAAAACATATAAAATAATGGTTGCTGGAATTGGATATGACAGTTAAATGAAAAGAAGGACTAAGGGGTGAAATGATAGCACTATTCCAGAATCTAAGGGGCTACCACAAAGAAGAGGGAGTCAGGCTATTCTCCAAGGCAAGGCAAGAAGAAATGGATGGAAACTAATCAAGGAGAGAAGCAATCTAGAACTAAGGAGAAAGTTTGTTATGATTAGAACAATTAATCAATAGAAAGGCTTACCTCAGAAGTTGTGGATGCTCCAACACTGATAGTTTTTAAGAAGAAATTGAATAACTGTTGTCTGAAATGGTATAAGGTTCCCTGCCCAAGCAGGAGGTTGGACTAGAAGACCTCCAAGGTCCCTTCCAACTCTGTTATTCTATTAAATTATTATTATTATTATTTTAAAAGGAAGAAGTGGATAAAAAGGCATCCCTAAAGAATTAAGTCTAATCCATTAGTTTTCTCCTTCCTCACTTTTCCTGACCCTTTCTTCTGCAGAATGTGCCAGTTTCGAAACTGAGCCTTGTAATTCTGTCTTTTAAGAGTTGCTTATTTAAACCATATCTCTAAAGCCTCCACTGGTTGCACTTTCATTCCAGGTCAAAGTTGCTTTTAAAAGAAAACAAAAAACAGGACAGCCTCCACTGATCTGGTCTGCTGACAACCCTGTAAGTTGACGTATTTAAAACCGGCTCATGCTGTTTAATTTCAAATGAGATGGCAGAAAGAAGGCCTTCTTGGCAAGCACCGAACCGCAATCTCCGCATCCTTCCCCTCGTTGTAGCAGACCAGGATTCCGCGGGCAAGAGATCGTGAGAATGCGTGCAAACCAAGAAAGATGTATAGCAATAAACTCCGCAATACGAGACCCTGAAAAACTCACCTGGATTAAACTTCCTGGACTGCACGGAGAATGAACACCCTCAAAAGCCGCCGCGGGAAGAAAAAAATGAAGTTGAGGAAGTTTGCTGAAAGTTTTTAAAGGGGCGGAAATCGGGAACCAATGAGAAGCCAGGTGAAGGGGAAGGGAGCCAATCAAAACGGAGCGTAGGTGTGCCTGATGGGGGAAGAGGTCTAAACAACAGGAATTCCCCGGTTTTTCTTTTCTTTCCCCAATTATTGAATTGTTTTGGGGGAAAATAACATTTATACTGGTACAAAGGGGGCAGAATCAGATGTAAACGTGCTCGAGTGCTCAAATAGCGACCTGGCCAGGGAGAAAGGCAAGGCAAAGGATGAAAGAGTTTTAATTCGGCTTGGATACCCCACCGAACAATTAGATGCCAACTTTCTTCCTGTTTTCGATGGCGCGACGCACGCAGCGATCTACAGCCATGAGCACGTGAACGCGGCTGAGTTCCCACGACACGTTTGTTCATTCCTCCTTCGATGCTTCCCAATTTCGGGTACGGCCAGGCTCAATCGCCTGGAGCTGATAAATGTCCGTCTCTGTCCAGGAGTGCAAATCTTCGAAGAGGGAGAAGGCAAGAACGCGCATTTGACTGTCTTTAGCTTTGCGGAGCCAACAGCACCATTCTCACGTGCACAAAAGGGAAGTTGCAGCAGCCTTGGGAGGGGGAGGGGGAGAACCCCGCCGTTTGTCATAGGGAGAGGAGAAAGAATCAAGGAAACTCCCCACCAACAGCCACACGAAGGCAGCAAGGCAAATGGATGGAGAGGGCTGAAATAGAACCTCATTTACAGCAACAACAAATATGTAGGAAGTTTTGACAGTTGCTATGCAAGTTGCCAATCCTATTCAGAGTTTTCCAGCACTCGAGGATGGCATGGTGTGTGTGGAGGGGAGGGGGGGAGATCTCATCCAAGACAAAAATTGGCAAGTTTTGATGCCATCCACCAATGCTGGAAAATCCTAGTGAGAATAATTAATCAGTAGAAAGGCATTGCCTCCAGAAGTAGTGTGTGTTTCATCACTGGAGGCTTCCAAGGATAGCTATTTGTCCAATAGTGTTTCCTTGTGAAGTAGGGGGGGGTTAGACTAGAAGACCTCCAAGATCTCTTCCAACTTTGTTATATGAGTTGTAATTCAACTCATTGATTCCTTCGCTGATTCCTGACTATTGCCTTTTTTTATAGGCTGCTTCTGACTTATGCTATTCTAATGAATTGTCTTTTTCACTTGATTGCTTCAAATCAGTTACAGGATACTTTATGTGGGGTTAGAAATGGAATTGATGGTCTCTGGGTTCCCGTCCAGCTCTATGATTTTGTGAAGGAGGAATTCTTCCAGCATGTGTGTTTTCTTGGGCATTTCTCCTCACACCCAAATGTAATTTACTATCTATTTTTCTTTAAATCCTTCCAAATACTGATGAAGTTCTTTTGAAATCAAGGTGGGAGTGATACAAATCTCTCAATGAAAAGAAACATATTTCATCCACTAGGGGGCAATAGAGAATCACAAGGATACACAAAGACATGTGCAAGTTGCCTTCAACTTAAAACCAATTGTTTAGAGACAAGTTTGAAGTTAAGGACACTAGTGAAGAAAGTGAATTACCACCAGTTCTCATACTTATGACCATTGCAGCATTCCCATAATCAGGTGGTTGAAATTTGGGTGATTGGTAACCAGCATGTATTCACAATGGGTTGCAGCACCTCAGATTGCCATTGGTTTCTCAGCTGCCCTTTGACAAGCAAAATGAATGGGAGAAGCCGGATTTCCTTAATGATTACATCATTCACTTAACTGCTGTGATTTGCTTAACAACCATTGCAAAAAAAAAAAAAAAAAAAGGAGACACAATTCAGTTAAACCACCTTGCTTTAGTCCCAAAGGTGCTTTTTTTTTTAAGGAGGCAACTGGACTTTCTTGTTTTTTTTTCTTTTGAAATAAAAAAGTATTTTGCTCCTTCAGAATTAAAACTGAGACTTTTTCTCTCATGGCAGATAAAATTAGGAAAATAGAGGCCCAGAAGCCTTTCAAGGCTACAGGCCATTCCTGGATTCAAATGATAGCATACGTACTATATATTAAAATGAACATATGTGGTAACACAGTTGGCGCTCTAGGGTGGAAGGTTTCAAAACCCCTTCTCCAGAAAGCTGCTGGGTATCCCCATCTTTTTTTGTTTTTTGTTTATAAAGTTTATTCAAGATTTCAAGAAAATTTTAAAAAGAGAAACAAGTTCTCACATTTTACAGCATTGTTATAACAGTATGCATATTCTTCAGTGACAATTCGATTCATTTACTACCAATAAATCTATTGCTTGTTTACCAAGTTCTTACTTATTTATGTTATTATTAAATTACCATATTTATATATTTACAGTATTATACATATATACACATTTACATACACATATGTCATGTATCCAATTCTTCTTTAGGGTGGGTATCCTTATCTTAAGGCCACCATCTGTCATGGTGTATCTGCTTAGTAGTTATTAAGGCCATTAGCAGTCTTCAAGAAGATGTATATTTATTCGTTTGTTTGTTTGTTTATTTATTTATTTGTTTGTTTGTTTGTTTGTTTGTTTATTTATTTATTTATTGAATTTATATTGCTGCTTATATGCCCATGGCAACTTGAGGCAGCTTACAGAATATAAAACCATATTTAAATTTTTTTTAAAAACAATAAAAACTAACAAAAAGAATCAAATAAATTAATAAAGTACAATAGAATGAAATCTGGAAAAAAATCATATCCCCCAACTCCCACTACACCACCCCGACGGCAGCAGATCACACGAGCCATTTGATGGGCTCCATCCTGCTCTGGGTTCCCCAGGCCCGCTGGCAGAACCAGGTCTTCAGTGCCTTTCAGAAGAGTATTAGAGTGGAGGCTATTCTAATCTCTGGGAGAATGATGTTCCACAGAGAGGAAGATACCACGGAGAAGGCCCTTCTTCTGGGTCCCACCAGGTGTATCTCCCTCAGGGATGGGACCCATAACATTCCCTGCCTCCCTGCTCTAATGTGACTGGCAAGAGATGTTCTTTCCTAACCTTTTCCAAAAAAAATAATATGGGAGAGAGATTGGCCTCCCCAAAACTGCCTGCTTTACTAGCTATTAACAAAGTTACAAGTGGAATCTTTTTTATACAGTTCTATAACCTCCCTCTTCAGCACAGATATATGTAACTAGAGCAGTGTTTCTCAAACTTGGGCACTTGAAGATAGATGGATTTCAACTCACAGAATTCCATAGAATAGTTTAACCAGCTTAGCTGCTTGGAGAATTCTGGGAATTGAAAGTCACCCATTTCCAATGGCCAAGATTGAGAAATTTTGTCCTAGAGGTTGCAACCATCCCACACATCTAGGTCAACACTTAACTAAGGCGAGAAAAGATGCCAAATGATCTGCAAAATCAAGCTAAGAAAGAGAAAGAAAGAGAGAGAGAGAAAGAAAAAAAAAAGAAAGAAAGAAAAAGAAAGAAAGAAAAAGAAAGAAAGAAAGAAAGAAAAGAAAGAAAGAAAGAGTGTGAAGCACTTATCCTAACTTGAAACATTCTCCCTACAAAAAAGTCAAAGTAGATAAAGATACATGCTAGAGACGTACCAATTAGGGACAGCAATTTTAAAAATATGCAACCAATGGACCACAATATGGTGCTCATATGTTACAATTAGCAAGCCCTTTCTTCCTACTTCCCAATTATATCTCAGTTCAGAAGAGAAGGCTTAGTTTTATGGAACTTTGCTTTAATGTATCATAATTCTAGTGAATCTTATGGGGACAAAGATGGAAGGACTCAGCAATACCTACAATGGAAAAACAATGCTGATGGAATTGGAAGAGATGGAGACATTAGCAGCTTTGATTAAAGAAAAGACTGACTAATTTTATTTCTACTTGGAAATCAGTTTTTATTTTCTTTTAAAACATTTATCTTCTCTTTCTCTTGTTATTTTTTTCTTTTTAAAATTATTTTTTCTTCTTTGCTTATATTTTAATCTGATGTTTCTGAAAATCAATTAAATTATATTTTTTTTAAAAGACCCAGTCTAAGATGAGAGTTAAAAAAAGAAACAATGATATATCCTTATAAAAAAAGAAAAATAAATTCTTATCCAAATGTCTTCCCACTCTTATAGGGGATGTATGACCCTTTAAAACAAAATGCTGCCTCTGTTCAAGTTGTTATCTGGGAGTTTCTTCTTCCTGGAAATATTCTACTAGGGGTTTGGCATTATTTTTAAAAGTTTTCTAAATATCTTAAATCCAGCAAAGAGAATGAAGTTGTAGTATCCTTCACTGCTGCTTTGTGAAGATTATGTCTTTCCTTTGTATGCTGAAACTTGGATGGATGACAGTGAGTTAGGAATGGAGTTTGCAGCCTGTGTTCATGAGTTGCAATAGGTGTTCAATTGTAAAAAAGTAGTTTACAATAAACTACTACACTGGCCCAAATTGTCTTATGATAAATGTCCCTATGAAAGGTACAAGACTGGTGTTAGCTTTGAAAGCCATAGTATCACCAGAGGCTCCCACGCTGCCATATTCTTGTGCTTGGGAAATTGAAAGGGAAGATTTCTTGGAGCGTATGTGGTTATCACATAATAGCATTTTTCTTTACAGTCAAGTTTATGTTATTCCTACACCTGGGTAAGGAGTGGTTTAAAGGATGTCTCAAGTTGGAACAGATGGTGATTAGACCATGTGATGGAATGATGGTGGGGGAGGGAGGGATTTTGTATTTTTAATTATTGAAGGAAAACCTGGAACTCCCAGATTCAGGTTTTCCCACATGTGCCAGTATTACAACTCTAAGAAAATAAAACTTTGAAAAAATGCCTGTATCTGAGTTTTTGATTGGAGTTTGTTTTTTCTGGAACACTGACAACTAGTATACCATCCCAAATCCACACAACATGCTAACCCCAAATAGGGTTCACTTATTTGTCTCTTAGGTTATTGTATGAACCGAGCCAGTTTGGCTAAAATCTAGGCTTTGCTGCCTCGAGTGTTTTGCTTATTTTATTTTTATTTATTTATTTGATTTGTCAATCACTTATAAGATAATAGGTATAAGTATAAACGTGAGTAAGGATACAAGAAACAAATAAATGGGGACAATAGGACAGGGACGGTAGGCATGATTATGTACTTATGCATGCCCTTGTAGTGCAAGCCCAATCAGTTGTGCTTTGTTCAATGAAGCATGATCAAGCAATCCTGGTCCCATGATGGAGATATGGGCTGGCTAGTAGAAGAATGGATTAAGGGAAATAAAATAATATCCAGTGATATCAAATGGGTATCAGAACGAGGAACATTTAGTTGCACCCTAAATGTATGGTAATGCTCTGCAGGTATCTCTAGATTGGTAGAATGCTAACAATATCATGTTGGTTTGTGTGATAGTAGATTTTAGAAGTCTTGCTTGCAATAAAATAGTGCTCTCTGGGCATGCCTGGGGCAAAACTAGGATTTGACTACAACTGTGACCTTCTGCCCAAAATGTGGCCAAATTAATCAGCCAGCAGGATTACCATGGAATGATTAAGACTGGTAATCAGTCTATACTAACTCTATCTTGCTGAACAACTTTGTATGAAAGTCTGATTGACCAACACCAAAAATTTTTACTACCATGGGCGTGGCATGACTTGGTGGGCATGGCTTGGTGGGCGTGGCAGGGGAATGATGCTGTAAAGCCTCCATTCCCTCTCCACTGCTGGGGGAAGGTTACTGCAAAAACCCATTCCCTCCCCACCCCACTAACCTGCTTTCCAGCTCCGTTCTCCTGTGCAAGGAAACAAAGAAGACCCAGCTGATCAGCTGGGAGTCGGGAGGCAGGGAATAGATGTGGGCAGGCCAGTCAGAGGTGGTATTTGCTGGTTCTCCAAACTACTCAAAATTTCCACTACCAGTTCTCCAGAACTGGTCAGAACCTGCTGAATATCACCTCTGGGTGTTGGAGGTTGTTTTTATGGGTGATAGGCAGTGGTGGGATCCAAATTTCTTAACAACCGGTTCTGTGGACATGGTCTAATTTGTGGGTGTGGCTTCATGGTCACATGACTGGGTGGGTGTAGTTGGTGGTCACATGACTGGGTGGGCATGGCCAGGTGGCCATGTGACTGGCAAACCAAATACAAGTGGCCCTCGCTTAATTGCGGGTTGCTTAGCAAGTGTTCTAATTTATGAATGACCACCCCAGAGCTACTTGACCTGTTTTTGGAGTTTTGACAGCCATGAACACACACACACACACACACACACACACACAAGTCCCTTCTAACCCTGCTATTCTATGATTCTGTAAGGATCTTCTGCTGGAGCAGGGGTTGGACTAGATGACCTCCAAGATCCCTTCCAGCCCTAGATTGCTATGCTGTTTCAGAGTCTTCTGAAGCCAGGGTTTGTGTCCTTCCTCCCTCTCCTTTTTTTTCTTCCTCCCTCCCTCCCTCCCTCCCTGTATGTATCCATCCATATATCTCATTCACTTTCTCCTAGCTCCCTCCCTCCATTTCTTTCTTTTTCTTTCTTTGTCCCTTCCTTCCATCTCTCTCTTTCTTTGTCTATCCCTTTTCTCCCTTTCACTTCCTTTCTCTTTTTTCTTCCTTTCTTTTTTCTCTTCCTTTTCTTTCTTCTCTCTCTCTCTTTCCCTCTGTCATTCCCTTTTTCTCTTTTTCCCTCTCTTTTTCTCTCTCTCTCTTTCCCTCTCTCTCTCTCTCTGTATGTTTCTCTATGGCTCGTTCCCCTTCCATATCTCTCTGTGTGTATCTCTTTCTCTGCCCCTCTCCCTATCTTCCCCTCTCTCTCCCTCTCTCTCTCTGTCTCTGTCTCTCTGTCTCTGTCTCTATATCTGTCTGTCTCTCTGTCTCTCTCTCAAAGCTGCCTGGGTCAAGCCAACAAGCTCTCCTTGGTGCTCTTTACTACTTCTTTCATTTCTTCTTTTTGGAATCCAGACTGGCTGAACAATGATCGCCAATGGCAGTGGAAGTGTCCCTTCGGGTGGCCCTCCTCCTCCTCCTCCTCTCATGACCTTTGGCGGGACCTGGAAGGTACATACAAGTGGGGAGACCCTCCTCAAGAAAGCAGCCACCCACACCGCACCCACTTTTGCTGTGCTTTGGCACTCACTTGAGGAGGGTCTCCCCAAGCATGTGCACCCTCCCAGCCCCACCACAGCTGCCGGTCACAAGAGGAGGAGGAAGAGGGGGAGGGGGAGGAGAAGGGTCACCCAAAGGGATGCTTCCATTACAGCTGGCCAGTCTGGATTCCAAAAAGAAGAAATGAAAGAAGTAGCAAAGAATGCCAAGGAGAGCTTGCTGGCTTGGCCCAGCCGTGGCTTTGAGAGAAAGAGAGAGAGAGTCACATGGACACAGACACAGACACAGAAAGAGGGAGAGAGAGGGGAAGGTAGGGACCTGGACACTTTGCTATTTATTTTTATTTATTTCTTTATTTGATTTGTAAATCTCTTACAAGATAATAGGTATAAGTATATACATAGTTATGAATACATGAAATGGGTACATATAAGAAAAATAGAAGAAACAATAGGACAGGGATGGTAGGCACGTGGGTGTGCTTATGCACACCCCCTACAGACCTCTTAGGAAAGGGGTGAGGTCAATAGTAGAAGGTCTAAGTTTAAAGTGTTTGGGGAAGAAACCACAGAGTCAGATATTCCAGACATTGACCACTCTGTTGCTGAAGTCGTATTTCCTGCAATCAAGTTTGGTGCGGCTAACCTTGAATTTGTATCTATTGTGTGCTCTTGTGTTGTTATGGTTACCTTCTCAGGCCAGGTGAGGGAGGGGAGGGTGAGGGGTAGGACCAGCCGCTTTAGGTAAGGTGAAGAGATGATGACCAAGCTCAGGCAAGCAGAAGCCTGGGTGGCTCCTGGCTCAGCTGGCCTGAGGGGCTTTGAGGTCAGATGGCAATCCCCCTTTGCCTTGGTGCTCTGATTTCCCATGGCCCGCCAGCCTGAATGCCAGGTCAGACCATTAGAAAGCCACTTCCCTGCTTCTCAGCGGCACTCCTGTGCCAGACCCTCCATTGAAGGACCCTCTACCTCCTTCCACAACTTCTCCCTCAACTTCAAAATGACAATGCCTGTTGCCGACATGAGTGTGACCGGACAGGCGTGGCGGGGCCAATCAGGGGTGATTGTTCTGGATCCAACAAAGGGGCTGCGGGTGGGAGAGGGAAGGGGTGGCAGGCAAAAAGGCTATGTGGGCAGCAAACTGGTTGCACAGGTTAGGGCGGCAGGCGACAGTGGCAAAAAGCAAGTGAGGGAGAGGGAAAGGCAGCTGGCAGTGGCAGGTAGGCGGCTGGGCCCCAGAGCTTGCAGAGCCTCACTCACCCAGGGAGATCAGGCAGGGCCACATCAGAAGGCATGCAGCAATAGCTGGTCTGCATGCACGACAAGGACTGACTGGGCAAGAAGGGAAGGGGAGGGGTGGGCAGAGAGGGGTGGGGCCAGCCAGTGGTGTGATTTGCCAGTTCTCTGAACTGCACAGAATCATAACAATAAAACCAGACAGAACTGAGAGAACCGATAGAATCCCATTCCTGGTGATAGTTTTTATGGGTTCACCTGATGAACCTGGATTTCATTATAATTCCTATCCTTTTCTTACATTTCCTTTGCTCTTCACTAATAATTATTTTTCTGAGCCTTGCATCATGTTGCTTACCCTGAATGAGAATAATGCATTGGAGTGCATGTCTTTGTCCATACAACATTTTTAAAGGAAAAACCTATGGAATAAGAATGAGAAATGAGGTAACATCTCCCAAATATTGCTTTATATATTGGAATTTCTTTTAAATTTTAAAGGGGTTTTAAGAATCTTTGTGTGTCACCACCAAAGCAAATGTTTGAAGATCTTAGGAAGAAGGAAGGGAGGGTGGGAGGGAGAGAAGGAAGAGAGAAGGAAGGAAGGAAAATGGAAAGAGGGGAGAGGAAGAGAGAAAGAGAGGAAAGGAGGAGGAAAAGAAAGGAGAGGAAAGAAGAGGATGGGAGAGGAAAGGGGAAGGGAAGAGAAGAGAAGATGAAGGGAGGGAGGGAGGGAACCCGGGAGGCATAACAATGGGTAGGAAATTTCACCAAAAAGCACTTTCTGTGTCTGTTATTTAATAGACATATATTCAACATGAAAGGAGACATCTGAAACCAAGGACTGGCTGAAGGGTAACCCTGCCCGGAATTTTCCTAGCAAGTTCTTAACATGTTTTTCTCAAGGATGGCAACTGACTTTATTAAGATGTCCTCCCACCCTCCCAATATGGAGAAGTGGTTTTCAAACCAGGCCTGTTCTGGCACTGAGCTATGGCTCCCCTCCTCTCAGCTTGCTGAAAGGAGGGATGGTTTTGATTAAGTTAATGAAAGAAGAAAACAGAAATGAAGAAAAAAAAGAAAGAGAAAGAAAGCAGGAAGGAAGGCGATGCGTGCTCTCGGCTGGGATGTCTTTATTTCTGCACAGGCCTTGCGTCACTCCCTTCTCCCGTGGGCCAAGGAAACGGGAAATGGAGGCCTGTTAATCCCTGAGGAACATCCAGTGTTATACAGTTAAGAATTATGGCATGTGGGCTTTGAGGTGGTGGGTCTGAAGCCCTTGGAAATCTCATTTGTTAAAACTGGCAGATTTAGAACCATCTCAGAGTTCCCACATCATATTAAACTATTATGGTTTCTTTCAGGTTCGCTCTTAAGGTCTTCTGTGATCCTAGTCATCAAGTTTTGCATAGGGAATGGTATATGTTGAATTCATAGTCAAGGCAGTGATGAGTCAAGATAGATTGGGAATCCTCCTGCAAAAGTTTGCAGGCCAAGGCAAACCACATTTAACCAAATGGCTAAACTTGCCCCCAATTTATTTTTTTCTGAGTTTGAATGACACAGTGAAGCCACTGCTGAATTTGTATAATAATGGGACTGGCTCGTTATGGCTCTTATTTCCTTGGCCAGCCAATCACAAGCTTGTCCTAACCCATCTTTACAACCCTCTCGAAGCAGTTTACAGAGTCAGCAATTTGGTTCCTCGTTTTACTGACCACAGAAGGATGAAAGGCTGAGTCAACCTTGATCTGGTCAAGATCGAACTGCTGGCTGTGGGCAGAGTTAGCCAGCAATACTGCATTCTCATGATATTTTATGTTACTACATCCTATGTTTTGTTTGCTTGTATATGTTTTTAAAATAAATAAATAAAATTTGTTCAAAAAAAAAAATACTGCATTCTAACCACTGTGCCACCATGGCTCTTATGACTGTCTTTCACACTTACCATCATTGCAGTATACCAGGGGTGAGATGCAAATATTTTTACTACCGGTTATGTGGGCATGGCTAGGTGGGTGTGGCCATGTGACTGGCAGGGGTGTGGCTTTTATTTTTTTTAAAGCATAAGCTCACATCCCGCACTCCATTTTTTTTGCCTCCTGGGCCTCAGGAAATCCTCCTAGGGGGCGCTTTTGCTCCCAGAAAGCTTCCCTGAGGCCCAGGAAAGCAACAAATGGAGCACAAGGTGGGGGGCACAGAGACATACACAGACATGCTTTTTTAGCTTCCTGGGTCTCAGGGAACTGCTCCCAAGAGGCTTTCCTGAGGCCCAGGAGGCCAAGAATGGAGTGTGGGGAGTGGCATGCAGCACCATCCCCCGCCTGTGTCCCTTTTTGCCTCCTGGGCCTTAGGAAAGCCTCCTGGGTGAAGCCATAAGACAGTGAGGGGGATCCCAGCACAGCTGATCATTGGAACAGCTGATCGTGGGGAGGAAAAAAATACCTTAAGGAATAACTGGACAGGGGAGAAAGCAGTCAGCGATGCGTGTGATGTTGCACATGCTTGATAAAGACTGACTGGGCAGGCAGGGAAGGGGTGGGCAAAGAGGGGCAGGGCCATCTAGGTGCATGATTTTCGGGTTCTCTGAACTGCACAGAATGGTAACAACCAGTTCTATAGAACCAGTCCGAACTGGTAGAATCTCATCCCTGCCTTGGCTGTGTGACCAAAATTCAGACACATGGCAACTTGCACGTATTTATGATGGTTGCAGTGCTCCAGAGTCATGTGATCAACTTTTGCAATCTTCTGACAAGCAAAGTCAATAAGAAAACCAGATTCACTTAACAACTGTGTTATTAGCTTAGGAACTGCAGTGATTCATTTAACAACTGGTGGCAAGAAAGGTCTTAAAATGGGGCAAAATTCAGTTAACCAGTGAGCCACAGTGGTGCAGTGGTTGGAGTGCAGTACTGCAGGCTATGTCCACTGGCTGCCTGCAGTTTGGCAGTTCAAATCACACCAGGCTCAAGGTTGACTCAGCCTTCTATTCTTCCAAAGTGGATAAAAAAAAGGACCCAGATTGTTGGGGGATAATAGGCTGACTCTGTAAACCTCTTAAAGACAGCTGTAAAGCATTGTAAAGCAGTATATAAGTCTAAGAGCTATTGCTAATTCTTTCATTTTGCATTTTGGGCTCATCTGTGATCATAAGTCAAGGATTACCTGCATTAATTAGATTCAATTTGGGCTGTTATTATGCCTGAGCCTCAAATTAGTGCATGTTCCTATAGTATGTTGTGTGACCATTGTGCACTAGTGGGAAAGCATTACAGCTCATTGTGAGACATGAATGAAAAAGATTGGGCTATTCAGTAAATCTTATTCCAGCTATCCATGCATCATCTGCCATGTGAACGCTGCTTTTCTAAACCTAAACTACTTGCTTGGGTTATTAGGAGGATAAAGGGAAGGAATAGGAAAATAAATGTTTACCCTGAGCTCTGGATAAGGAAGAAAAAACAGGAACAAATAGGATGATTTCTAGATGTCCCTGGTCCTTTTGTCATTTCTGCAAGCTTACACATCATTCTATGTCTCCTAAAATAGGAGCTCTCCATCTCAACTTTGCCATTGTTCAGATGTTGCTGGTTCTACTGTTCCAATCATTCTAGTAGCTAAGGCTAGGGTAGTCGGTTTACACTGTTTCTGGTCGATGTTACACACTGCTCAAGGGGCAACTAAGTTCAGAGTTTGTTATACCCAAGAGTCTAGAAGTGGACAGAGACTCATAGTCTGAGTTCAGCTGTAGTGATGGAAATTCACCGGATGACTTTGGGCTGGTTGGAGCTGTTGACTTACCTCACAGGGTGGTTGAGGCTGGTAGAATATGAAAACCCTTTTGAGCACCCCCCCCAAAAAAGTATGAAAGATAACCTCCTGCCCTGCTAGAAAAAAAAGCTGGACATAATCTGGTTTGATATTTTCACATCTTCATTAGATATAAAGGTATCAAATATCTTTTTTTAGTGGGGGAGTCCTTCCCCCTCTCTTTTTTCCCTTCCTTCCTTTTTCCCATTCCCTCCCTCTTTTCCTTCCTTCCTTCCTTTTTTCCTTCCTTCATTCTTTCCTTCCTCTCATTCCCTCCCTCTTTTTCTTCCTTCCTCCTTCCCACTCCCTCCTTCTCTTTTCTTTCTTTCTTTCTTTCTTTCTTTCTTTCTTTCTTTCTTTCTTTCTTTCTTTCTTTCTTTCTTTCTTTCTTTCTTTCTTTCTTTCTTTCTTTCCTCCCTCCCTCCTTCCTTCCTTCCTGCCTGCCTTCCTTCCCTCTTCCCACTCCCTCTTTCTCTTTTCTTTCCTTCCTTCCATTCTTTTTCCCACTCCCTCCTTTTCTTCCTCCCTCCCTCCCCCCTCCCCTTCCTTCCTTCCTTCCTTCCTTCCTTCCTTCCTTCCTTCCTTCCTCGCTCACTCACTCATCTGGAACAATATCTCCATCATATTTCCCTGTCTTCTGTAGAAACTTGTAATTGACCTGGGTAGGAGTTTCTTAAGCATCATACTTGCTTTCATCACCGTAATAGGTTTGCAAAACTAAACATTTATCCTGCTGTTTCCAAGCCCCTGAGTCCATCTTGCCCTAATTAAGCAAACCCCCAAACCAGGGACTGTTAGAAGTTTCCTCCTTGCTCAGCCTTTTGCTAGAGCTCCAGGTAAGCTCCATCTTGGAGAAAGAGACAGGGAGGGGTGGGATGGGGGAGATTTCTTTTCCTATGGAGCAGGCATGAAAGGATAGCCCACTGCACATTCTTACCCCTCCTTTCCCAAGCCTCTGGGTGGGTGGAGCTTAATCTGACATCTGGGGGCATGGTTTGAGGTCTTTAAAGAACCAATCAAGAGAGAGCTGGGGAGTGAGAAGCAGGCAACTGGAGGAGAGAAAAACTTTGGGAAACTTTTCTTTTTAATAATGATTATTGCTTCAATATTGAGGGTGGGTGATAACAAAAGAAAAGTTTTAAGTTAGCAAAGGAAACGCTTTCCACTTTCTCTTTTTCTTCTCCAGAGGTCTCCATCCCCTTTCTTTTAACTGTTTTAAAAGAGGTTTTTTTCCTTAACCATATTAGGCACGTCTATCCATTCACTCCTTCTCTCTCTGTGTGTGTGTCTCTCTGTCTCTCTCTCTCAAAAATGGGTGCTGCAAACTGCGAAGATGAAGACTTAGAGTTCAAGCTGATTTTTGGAGAGGAGGAAAAAGATCTCCCAACAATGGGAGTCCCCTTGGAAGGTGAGGCGAAGGGGGCGTTTGCTATTTGGGCAATGCCTTAGTTGGAGGGGGAGGGAATGATGCTGAAGTTCAGGGACGGAAGGATGGCAGGGAAAAAGTCATGGAAAAAAAGTGTGTTTATAGTGAGTTTGATTCAACTGAAGAAACTGCATCCCCCATATATGTATGTATGTGTGTGTGTGTGTGTGTGTGTGTATATATATATATATATATATATGTATGTATGTATGTGTATATATATATATATATATGGAGAAAGTACATGAATATGTCTGTCTGTTTGTAGAGTTATCATGCGTGCGCATCTGAGCATCTGAGAACATGCGTAAATAGAAATCTTAAATTTTCCATTTGCTCTTTGTCTTTCAAACCAGATGTGTTGTTGCTTCAGAAAGTTTATGTTTGTGTGTCAAAGAGCAGGCAAACGAAGGGATTCCGGTCATTAAAGGAAATTTTAAAAAAGAGAAAGTGAATGAGGGAAGGGAAAAAAGTGTCCGTTTTTACAAATGGAATATAACATGGCATTTTCTAGAAATAAGTGGCCTTGGACAAATAATTAACCTTTTTGTTTTGTTTTTAAGTTGGATTTCAAGGCGACTAAAAGCTATTCAAGTAGGAAAGGTTTATTATATGAAACTATAGTGTTGATATGAACACCCTGGTACTCTAAGCAAACTAATTTATGAATTTCCAGCCTTGGATGGAATATATTTAATAATTGACTACCCTGCCAGATTATTGTGCTCTTTATCTATTGAAGGGAGAAAAAAAATAAAGGGATAATAAAATTAAAGGGACTCAGAACAAAATAGTGTCTGTATCTTGTCACTTTTCTTTTTCTGGTGGGTCTGAACCAACTTTGCAAAAATTGTGCCAAGGTATAAAAACATAACATTACTGACTGGAATTGTATCACATGGTGATGTACAACTTAATGGATCTCATAGTAGCTGCACATGCTATGTGACTTTAACCAGACTCTTAGGGACTAGCACCAAAGCTACAAACATTTATCTGGTCTTTCGTAGGAATTATATCTTTAGCTTATATCTTAATGTGTATTTTCCTGAAGGTATTTTTTCTTTCTTTTTCTCCTTTATCACTAGATTTTTCTGTACACCCCAAAATGCAAAATGTAGGAGAATTAGTGGGGTGGGGTTATTGTGTGAGGTTTACTGGGCCAAACAGATCAAGCTTGCAGTGCATTTTTTTGCAGGGAGAAGGAGCCATTGTCATCTGATACCCCCTGTTCCAATCTGCTTGAAGTGGTTGCTCTAGAACATGACCTTTTCAACGTTAAATACCACATTGGGAAGGGCAAGATTGGAAGCCAAAATCAAGGAAGACGGGGCGGGGGGGGGGGATGTGGCTTGCCTGATAGGCATTTCCACTAGCCTGTTTGCCAAAAGGAGGAGGGGCAGAAGCCTCTGTGGATGGAGAGATTTGCTGCCAAAGGTGGATCCTTGAATTCGGGATTCCCTGGCAGGGTTGCGGGTGGGGGAGGGGGTGGTCAAGTAAAAGTGGTTTGGGGCCCTGCAACCCTCTGCTTTCTGGCTTTGGGGCATTGATGTGAAGAAGTTGGCAGGCTTGCCAAGGCAGAGGTAGGAAACTGGGTTTTTTTCCAAAAAGAAAGGTCAACCCGTCGGTTGGGCAGGCTGCGTCTGGTTCAAATGAAATCCAGATGGGGGCTGTGACGGTCTTGGGATCCCACAGAATTAAGTTCCTCCAGACTGGCCAGAATCCAAGGCTTGGATGCAGGAGAAAAACTGGGGTGGGAGAGACAGAGCCTTGAGTAGGGAAAAGGGAAGCCTCTCTTCTGCATTTGACTCGCTTTCTGCAATGGTGCAAAGCTCTCTCTCTTTCTCCCCCACCACCCCCAGTTTTTTCTTTTGGACCTGCGCCCCATTTCCTAGGTAACGGGGGTCCCTGCCAGCCCAGCCTGGGGCTTTGGGGGGGGGGGAGGAATGGCCCTTTAATTGGATTCAGACACTGTTGGTTTCCCCTTTCCCTGCATCGATTCTCGGGTTTGCCTCTGGCTCACCAAATAGGGTGGAGGCCTAGCTGAGGATTGGATTTAATTCAGGAGGAATTTGGAGCAAATTTCCAAACTATTTGTTTCTAAGGTAAAGTGGGGGGGGGGGGCAGCTTAGCCCACCCTTCCTGATGTGAGGAAGATGCCAGCTGGAGATCCAACCCTGATTTGAAAGGTGGGTCCTTGGCTTATCCATGCTAAGTGTTAGGGCCTGAGCAGATGACACTGCAGAGGTTGCAAGGGCTAAAATCCAGCCTCCTTTTGCTAATAGTGGTCATGTTAGTTCTTCTGGGAAGTATGCAAAGTGGGTTCCCTGTTTTTTTTTTGCTCCTAAGTATCTGGAATTTCAAGGTATACTGCCTTCGGTCTGGAGGTTCTATCAGGTTGGTGATAAAATAATGTAAACCTACCTCCCCCCTTTTTTTGTCAAAGGCATTCTATCTGCTGTGATTATTTCCCCTTCTAATGATGGGAGGAGGTAGCAGGATCTTCCTAGCAATTTCTACTTAAGCCCTTTTACTAGAAATGCTGGCTGTCAAATTTGGTGTGTGTGTATGTCTGTGTGTGTTCACATAGTTTGCATTCATAAGCATGTGGCATACCACCAGCCACTTGCTTGCCCCAAGTCTTCTCTTCGTGTGATAGTCTTGGACTTTAAGATCTAGAATTTCCTCGAAAGAGTGTTCTAAATCTGGAGGATTTGTTTAAGTGCAGAAATTTTCCTATTGGATGTTTCTACCCTTGCTGCAAGTTAAAAAATTGCCTTTCTAGGAAAATGTAAACTGGATGCGATAGCAATTAAATCGAAAGCTTTATGAGACACAATAGTCATCCTGAATTACTCCAAAGTTAAGAGGCCCAATTTCAGTGCTGTTAATTTTGCAACAAATGGGACATCTGTAAATACAAAATGTGGCTTGATTTAAGATGATGATATTATAATTGATCTGCTTTCTCCTATTTACCTATGGATGTATGGATTTTTTTCCTAGCCTATTGTTGTGTCCGCGAAATGATGCCAGGAGTTGGTGACTTCAAATCATGCTCTTTATTAAAGTAGGAACCGAACTGGGGCAAATGAAACAGTTCGCGGCTTTTATTCCTTTAGCCGCGGCGGCCGCAGCCAATGGCACCACTTTGAATCTCCCACAATTCGAATGGACCAATCGCGGGAGATTCTTAGCGAGCCAATCGGCGCGGTCGCCTGACCAATCAGAGTGCCCCGCGCTTTGGCCAATCAAAGTGCGGGGATCTCAAGAATGCTAATTAGGGACAGAACACCCCTCCCCTCTTGGTTCAGTCCTTACGTCGCATAGTCATGTAGGTAGGCGGGGCTCCGTCTGAGCCTACTGGACCTGCGCAGCTCAGTCGTAGGTTAGATCCCAGCTGGTTCGGTCGGGATCTCTGTTGCTCCTGATGCCGTTGTGGGAACCGGCTGGTCGGTCGAGCCGGGCCGCTCTCCATAGCTCCCTCCTGGGCCTCCCGGGTTGGTTGAGCTGCGGGTTTTGCCGCTCCCGCTCGGTCTTTCCGGGTCGGTCGAGCTGGCCTGGCTGTCTCTTCCTGGCGAGGGGTCGTGATGGCTGCTTTCCGGTAAGTATGGCTGGTTTATTCTTCTTTGGTTTTGGTCCCCTGGGTATTCCCTCCCCCCTTGGTTTGTATTGTGGGGGTTGGTTTCGCCTGTTTGTGCGTCGGTGGTCTCTTGGTTGGCAGTCCTCGACCTTAATTGGTCGATGTGGCATTTCCACGCTCGTCCGTCTGCTGTTTGTAGCTGGTACGAGTGTGGGCCTGTTATTTGTGTGATGACGGCCGGTATCCATAATGGGTCTCCCGTCAGGTTTCTTGCGTATACGGGGTCGCCGGGTGCGAAAGTTCGGTGTTTGCCGTTTGAGTCTGGGGGCTTCTCCGGGTTATACATGGGGTGTAACCTGTCGAGTGGGGACCTTAATTTCCTCCCCATTAATAGTTCGGCTGGGCTCTTATTCGTTGTGGTATTTGGGGTTATGTGTTGGGTGAAGAGTAGTTTGTTTATTTTCTCCTGGATCTCCCCGTGGTCTATTTTCCGGATGGTTTTCTTAGTGAATTGCACCATCCATTCCGCCCTACCGTTCGCTGCCGGGTGCGCCGGTGCTGTCAGTGCGTGGTGGATGCCCCTTTCCGCTAGGAATTTTTTGAATTCCAGCGAGGTGAATTGGGGCCCGTTGTCGGAAACGACGACGTCTGGGAGGCCGTGCGTTGTAAAGAGTTTGCAGAGTTCCTTGATCACGGCCTCCGTGCTTGTTGTCTTCATGTTGCTTACCTCCAGCCAGTTGGAGTAAGCGTCTACTGTTATAAGGAAGGTGTGTCCTTTTGTGGGCCCAGCGAAGTCTATGTGAATCCTAGACCAAGGTCCCCTTGGGGTTTCCCACTCTAGGATGGGTGCTATGGGTGGGCTTGGCCTAGTTTCCTGGCATCGTTGGCACCTTGCTACCCAGGTCTCAATTTGTTTGTCCATCCCTGGCCACCAAGCGTAACTTCTGGCCAGGGCTTTAGTCCTAACGATGCCAGGGTGCCCCTCGTGTAGCAGTTCCAGAACCTTCCCTTGTAGCTTTTCTGGAATGACCACCCTATCCCCCCATAGTATGCAACCTTTTAATAATGAGAGTTCCGTTTGGCGGTTTCAGAATGTTTTGACGGACTTGTCGTTGTCCCTTTCCAGCCACCCTTTCTCTACCCAATGCAACACCCGCGCCAGACATTTGTCTTTATTAGTCTCTTGGGCAATGTCTGACGCGGTTATGGGCAGGTTGGGTAGAGTCTCTATGCTGAGGGTGGTCGTCGTGGGTGCTGGGTCGGTGTCAGGTTCCGGTAGCGGCGAGCGGCTTAAGGCGTCTGCATGGGAGATCGTCTTACCCGGTTTGTGTATGAGTCCGTAGTTGTAGGCTGCCAGGAACTCGGACCACCTTGTCATTCGGGGAGACAGAATGTTCGGGGTGGCCCGGTTTCCTGCAAGGATTCCCAGCAGCGGCTTGTGGTCGGTTATGATGGTGAATGTCCGGCTGTAGAGATACTCGTGGAATCTTTTTACAGCGGCAACGATAGCCAGAGCCTCTTTGTCCAGCTGGCTATAGTTCCGCTCCGGTTTGGTGTGGGTCCTTGAAAAGAACGCGATTGGCGCTTCTTTTCCATCGGGGAGGGTATGGCTGAGGACAGCGCCGACGCTGAAAGGTGATGCGTCGCATGTGACGGCCAGAGGTAGGGTCTCGTTATACTGTATAAGGACGGCGTCCGAAGTGAGGAGGTCCTTTGTTCTTTGGAAGGCGGCTTGCTCGTGTTTTCCCCAAGTCCAGGTCGCCGCCTTGTCCAGGAGCCTATGCAAGGGCTCCGCCACCATCGCCTTTTGGGACAGGAACACATTGTAAAAATTAAGTAGCCCCAGGAATGCCTGTAGTTCCGTCTTCGACTTGGGTGTGGGGGCTTCTTTGATGGCCTTGATTTTTTGGTTTGTGGGGTGAATGCCATGACGGTCTAGGAGGTATCCTAGGAATTCTACCCGTTCCGTGTATAATTGGCATTTCTCCCTCTTGACTTTGAGCCCGGTCTCTTTGAATTTGGTTAGGACTTCCCTTAGGCAACCCTCTAGTTCGGCTTGGTTGGTTGCCGACACTAGGACGTCATCGAAGTAAGGTACCACCCCCTTGATGCCTTGCAATAGTCTTTCCATTAGGCTTTGGAATATTCCCGGTGCCACGCTGACTCCGAATTGGAGTCGGTTGCATTTAAATGCTCCCCGGTGGGTGACTATGGTTTGCGCTTCTGCCGTTTGCTCATCGACTGACAACTGTTGGTATGCCTGGGCGAGGTTGAGCTTGGCGAAAACCTTGCCCCCTCCCAGTGAGTGCAGTAGGTGTTGCACTACTGGGACGGGGTAGGCGCTTTGTTGTAGCGCACCATTTAGGGTGGCCTTATAGTCCCCACAGATCCTCACCGATCCATCAGGCTTGATCGGGATGACTATGGGGGTCTCCCACCGGGCGTGGTCTATGGGCTGTAGGACCCCTTGCTTGACGAGCTTGTCAATTTGCTCGTCTATCTTGGGTTTAAGTGCGAATGGCACCCGCCTTGGTTTCAGGCATTTTGGGGGGACGTTTGGGTCTAGGCTGAATGATATAAGGGGCCCTCGGTACTTGCCTAGGTTTCCGTCGAAGACCTCTTGGAATTCCCGGGCCAGTTGCTGCTCCAGCTGTCGTCAGTGACGTGGTCGACTCCCGTGACTGCGATGCCGAGTGGGGCGAACCATTGCAGTCCCAGTAGGCTTGGGCGGTCGCGGTCGACGATTGTCAGGGGAAGCCTTTCGGTGTGCCCTTTATATGTGATGTTGAAGTGTTTGGTTCCGACTACCAGGATGCGGTTTCCCTGGTAGTCCCTTACGATGAGTCTCTGGCTGTCTAGGTTCCTCCTTTGGATGGTAGGCACCAAGCGCTTTATTTCATGCCATGCTATCATGGAGAGGTAGGACCCGGAGTCCACCTCCATTTTGCATGGCTGGCCCCTCGATGCCTACCTCCACGTGGACCTTCCGGGCATCATTGGTTATGGCGTGGCTGATGGTGACCGTCTGATGGGTCTCCTCTCTTCGCTGGTTATCGCCGCCTCGCAGGGATCGTCCGTTCCGGTCCCATCTGTTGTTCGAGGGGCGATCTCTGGTCCGGGGTGGTGTGCTCTCTCTCTTCCGGTCGCTCTGGTCCCATTGTGCCAGGCTGCGGTTCTTTTTTAGGCGGCAGACATGGGCGATGTGTCCCTTCTTGTCGCAATGCCGGCAGATCGATTCGAAGAACCAGCATTCCGACCTGGGGTGGTCGCTACCGCAACCGGCACAGTTGGTCCTCGACTTACGACCCCGCCGGTTCCGTGGGTCGCGGCCTGTCTGGAGGCGATGGATGTCCTCCTCGTCATCGGAAGTGCCCGATGCCGAGTGGAAGTCGCCCTGGTGGGTGGTCGTCTCGGGTTGGGCCTCGGCCGACCTCGCAGGGTTGTTGTTTCTGCTGCGGTCCCCAGCGTTCGGTCTGCGCATGCGGTCGGCGGAGGTTCGGGTTGCTTCGGCGGCTGCGGCTGCGGTGAGGGTGTCTGCTAGGCTGATGTTGCCCTTGGCCATCAGCCGGCTCTGGAGGACGGGGTCCCACAAACGAAGCACGATTCTGTCTCGCAGGGCGTCGTTCAGGTTGTCAAATTCGCAGAGCCCCCCTAAGCGCTGTAGCTCGGCGACAAAGTCGCTGAAGCTCTCACCCGACCGTTGGTCCCGATGGTAAAATTCATTGCGTCGGATTAGGATGGGTACCTCTGGAGCGTAGTGCTGCCGAAGTATTGGCTCGAGGACGTCCCAGTCCATCGCGGTCGCATCGGCGGGTTTGGCAAGAGCCTTGGCCATCTTGAATACCTCAGTCCCGCAGTGGGTCAGGAAGACGGCGCGCTTCATGGGGCCGGTGGCGTCCTTCAGGTCGCTGCACTCGAGGAACATGCGGAATCGGTCGGAGTACGATTCCCAGTCCTCGGTGGCGGGGTTGAAGGGTGCGGGGGGTGCGATTTTCGCCATCGTGGTGGTTCATCTGGTTTCCGTCGGACACGTGGTTCGGTTCAGGGTCTGGATCCCATCTTCGTCGCCAGTGTTGTGTCTGCGAAATGATGCCAGGAGTCGGTGACTTCAAATCATGCTCTTTATTAAAGTAGGAACCGAACTGGGGCAAAGGAAACAGTTCGCGGCTTTTATTCCTTTAGCCGCGGCGGCCGCAGCCAATGGCACCACTTTGAATCTCCCGCGATTCGAATGGACCAATCGCGGGAGATTCTTAGCGAGCCAATCGGCGCGGCTCGCCTGACCAATCAGAGTGCCCCGCGCTTTGGCCAATCAAAGCGTGGGGATCACAAGAATGCTAATTAGGGACAGAACACCTATCCTCAGAAAAACTCAGAAGAAACTCGTCCTAACCAACCTGGAGGAAGAAATAGCAAATTGTCCATCATGATTTATGTTTTATGTCCTCATTCTACCCTTTATTAGACATAATGGATTTATTTTCTTTATTCATCACTTTAATCTTTCCGTAGACGCCTTCTGTTTGTTTCAGCTTTTTTAGCCACCTGTCATTATTTTGGTTAAAAATTGCCCTTTTAGATTAACAGAGTTGGAAAGGACCTTCTAGGTCATCTAGTCCAACCCACTGTCCAAGCAGGAGACTCTTATACCATTTCTGACAGATGGCAGTCCAATCTCTTCTTGAAAGCCTCCCGTGTTTGAGTGCATTTCTCTAGTTGGATACTATAGAAGTGATCCCTGAAAGATTAGGTCTTTTTCCAGGGAGATTCTTGTAGGTTTAACCTCTCTATGCCCCAAACATGCCTCCCTGGACACTCGAACCTAATTTCTTCCAAATGTCCCGTATCCGTTTATGGAAATGTATGAAATTTTATGGTATGTATGATAATCTCAGGTTCTATGTGTGGACAATCACATAACGCAGTTGATAGTTACAAGTACCAAAGGTTAAAACTAGGACAGTTAAAACTAGTTAAGAAATTGGCCATACTAGTGTTGATGTTTATTGCAAGAGGATGTTTCTCCTGATCTACTTATTGTTATCTAACATAACTTTTGTGGTTGAAGAAGTTTTATTTCAAGAAACATACGATGAATGGTTGCAGGAATTGGGCATAGTTAGTCTAGTGAAGAGAAGGACCAGGGAGGCATGATAGCAGTGTTTCAATATTTGAGCGGCTGTCACAGAGAAGAGGGGGTCAGCCTGGTTTTCAAAGCACCTGAAGGCCAGGCAAGGAATAATAGATGGAAACTGAACAAGGAGAGATTTAACCTGGAAACAAGGAGAAATTTTCTGACAGTGAAAACGATCAACCAATGGAACGGCTTGCCTTCAGAAGTTGTGGGAGCTTCATCACTGGAGGCTTTCAAGAAGAGACTGGACTACCATTTGTCAGAAATGATTTAAGGTCTCCTGCTTGAGCAGAGGGTTGGACTAGGTTACCAACAAGGTCTCCTCCAACTCTGTTAATCTGTTTGCAAAGGCTAAGAAGATAATTTTCAAGCCCTTTAGTCAATTAGGTGACATTTTTAGGTTCTTCACTTTCTCCTTATTGAAAAAAAATAACAATCAACAAATGGAACAGCTTGCCTTTGGAGGTTATGGGAGCTTCATCACTGAAGGCTTTCAAGAAGAGATTGGACTGCCATTTGTCAAAAATGGTGTAAGGTTTTCTGCTTGGGCAAGGGGCTGGACTAGATGACCTACAAGGTCCCTTCCAATTCTGATAATCTGTAATCTGACTTTGTGTGTGTGTATGTGGTCCCCCCCCCTCACCTGATAGGAATAGTTTAAGTGTGTGCTACCAAAATCATGGCCTTGCATAAAGTTTCGGAAACAGCTGGGCACTCCTCTGGCTTTACCAGTGAAGAAAGTGGACTGTCATCTGTCAGAAATGGTGTAAGGTCTCCTGCTTGGGTGCATTTGGGCTAGATAACCTACAAGGTCCCTTCCAACTCTGCTATTCTGTATAATTCTGTTTTTATTCTGTATAAGAATGCTTTCAAAGGGCTGAGATCCATTTGCTTCACTTTTTTTCAGATGTTATCACAGATTTAAGGAACTTTAATATTGCTTGGTTCCAGCTAAGTCTAAGATGGAACAGAAACTATTTTTCTACCTGAGGTATTATGGGTGTTTTAGATAATATAGGCTGAAAAATAGGATATACCTAAACTGTTTCAAAGCATGAGATCTACAGTCACTGTACTTTGGTGCCATAATCATTGAACTGTGGAAGATTAATCAGAACTGAGTATTTAACCTGAAAGGAATAAATGCCTCTTAATAGGTGATCTTGCCTAACTTGTCAAACCATAGTGTTGATAAAATCTGTATTAACAATTACCACCTATTTGGATCTTTGTCATTATTAGACAAAGTGATGGAATATGTCTGACTTTTCAACATAAGCTTGAAAGCTGCTGACTGATCTATTCTTGTCGGGAATATATCCTAGGTTAACAGCTAATAATCTTAGTTTTCTTGTACTTAATTTATTCCAGCTGCTAATTGGGGTATTAGCAGGGGTGGGATTCTACCAGTTTGCACCTATTCACTAGAACCAGTTGTTAACATTCTAAGCAGTTCTGAGAACCAGTTGTTAGAAGAAATTACTGGCCTAATCCTGTAAGGAAGGCAGGAAGGAAACATTCTGGTGTTGCTTACAAAAACTGCCTCTCCGTTAACCCTTATTATATTCTTGGCAGGATTAGACTTCCTGTTTCAGGAACCTCTCTGGAGTTTTTCCCAGAGAGTACTTTGCTTGTGTGGAGTGACCATTCAAAGTTACAATGGCACTGAAAAAAAGTGACTTATGACCATTTTTCACACTTACGGCTGCTGCAGCTTCCCCGCAATCATGAGAGGTGAGGAGATGCGTGCCTTAATGTGAGTGATATTGAGTTGGCCATGCCCAGCCAATAACATGACCACCAAGCCATGTCCACCAACTAAGCCATGTCCACAGAACTGGTTGTTAAAAAATTTGAATCCCACCCCTGGGTATTAGCATTCCAACTAACAAGCTCCAACCCACTAAATTCAGAGAAAGCATTTTCTCAAAGTTACATTTTATTAGAGTTGTCATATTGGTACATCTGAGAATTCTGGTTTTCCCTTCCCAAAATAAAATAAAAAATCCTCCCCTGCACCTACCAGTCCATCACATGGTGCATCAAACATTGTCCTCCAGATAATCCCCTCCAGGTGCAGGATAACATGGCTTTGACTTTCTGTGAAAGAATGTTGTTGAGTCTAATCTTCTACCTCTCTAAGAAATCCCCCCTCTCAAATTCCCAGGCACTCATTGTGGAGCCTGGAAGCTTCCAAGTAAAATATGTAAATAAGTAAAATACTGGTTCTTTATGTAGGAGCAGGCCCAGAAATGATGCATAAGGACTCTTCCCTCTTCTCGTGGACTTCACCTGTGGAGTTCTATGTTGAATTTGTGTGCCTTGGGATTTAAAGTTTTGGAACAGAAGAAGTTCAAATCAGTTGATCCTTAAATCAGCTGAGATGGAGATCCTACAGACCAATGTTTCATAATCTTGGCAACTTTAAGATATGTGGACTTCAACTACTAGAATATGCTTGGGGAATTCTGGAAATAAAAGTCCACACATCATGAAGTTTCTAAGGTGGAGAAATACTGCTATTAATGGTATTCTATACAGAGGGGAAATTTGTAGCTGAGGGAAAGGGTAGATTTACTCACATCCATCTTAATTTCTTTGAAGCTTTAGAATCAGAGGAGGCTTGATTTATCATGCACGTGTATAAAATGTATTCTTTAGATAATGAACAGATTAAAAGAGTGAAAAATATAACAATCTATGATGGCCTGTTTGGTTTAAACATTTATTTTGAGACCAAAATCAGGCCATTCAATAGTTAATTCTTCATTCTGATTTTACTGTTTGCATATATTGTGTTGTCTTTGGATATATGCTACACAGAGCACATTGGTTTTAAGATGAATGGTACCTTAAGTATCAGTATTAATATTTTCAATACCTTAATAATTATTCCACACACCCTGATTAAGTAAGTAACTCTTATTTCGTTCATCACAGTGGTATAATGTTGTAGTTAGAGTACATTATTCATACCACTGGGGGGTTATTTTTTTAAAAAAGATTTTAACAGTTCAAGCAGTATAAGATATAACAGAATGTATAACAGAATAGCAGAAGGGACCTTGGGGGTCTTCTAGTCCAACCCCCTGCTCAAGTAGGAAAACCCTATTCCATTCCAGACAAACGGTTGTCCAATCTCTTCTTAAAAACTTCAAGTGCTGGAACATCCACAACTTCTGGAGGCAAGGATTTCCACTGATGACAGGTAGTCTTCAACCTATGCCCACAATTGAGCCCAAAATTCATGTTGCTAAGTGAGAAATTTGTTAAGTGAGTTTTGTCCCATTTTATGACTTTTCTTGCCCTGTTTGTTAAATGAATCATTGCAATTGTTAAATTAGTACCCTGTTTGTTCAGTGAATCTGGTTTCCCCATAGATTTTGCTTGTCAGAAGGTTGCAAAAGGGAATCATATGACTCCTCAACCATCATAAATGTGAGTCACTTGTCAAGCATCCAAATGTAAATCAGGGATCCTGCAATGCTGATAAGAGAAATGCTGTAAGTGAGAAAAATGGTCATCACTGTTTTTCAGTGGCATTGTAACTTGGAATGGTCACTAACTGAACTGTTGTAAGTTCGAGGGCTATCTGTAATTGTTCTAACCCATCAGAATATTGGTATAGCTTGAGTGGTTGTCTGATATATACATTTATGGATCTTTGATTATTCGGGTTTTCTCCCGCGTAAAATTGGAAGTATTTTGGTGATGTTTCGACAAAATCTCATTCGTCATCTTCAAGTTTCTATCTTCGGCTTTGTGCTTCTTGGAGTAATGTGAGCTTGCAACTGTTTTTTCTTTTAACTGCCAGTGGGAGTGCGACTTGACTGGGTGGGGGCCTGGCTGTGATCTGATTGGTTGGGGGGTTGGCTCACAGATCACAGTGAGGCCCCCAACCAATGAGAACACCCTCCCACCAATATATATATAACTTAAGAATATATATATATATATATTCAGTGAGAATATCAATGAAAATATATCTCTGCTGAACAAAACTCTGTATTGGCAATTGGAAGGGCATCTGGCCATTAAAACACTCTGCTAGCTCCATTCAGTTGCCCAGGCTCAACCCCGCAAGGGATTATGGGGTCGTTAAATGAAGATGATGATGATAATGTGGTTGTGTGTGTGTGTGTGTGTGTGTGTGCTGGAAAGCCACAAATGGTTGTAATGTATCTTTGTTCATATTAGTCTGCTGCTCGACATATGACCACAATTAAGGCCAGAATTTCCATTGCTAGCCAAGGTAGCTATTAAGTGAGTCCTGCCAGATTTAATCGCTTTTTTTACCATGATTTTTAAAGCAAATCTTCCTACTTGTTAAGTGAATCATGCAGTTGTTAAGCAAATCCGCTGCTCCCATTTTTGAAGGTCACAAAAGAGGATCACGGGAATCTGGGATGTTGCAACCATTGTAAATACGAGTAGGGTGGGCTTCAAAAATTTAACAAAGGGTTCTCTGCCTGGTTGCTGGGTGGCCATGGTTATTGTGGTGTGGCCTAGTCGGCCTCTTGCACCATGGCGGGGTGGTGGTGAGTTTGCCCTTTCCGGGCTCTGGAGGCTCTCTGGAAGCTGGAAATTGGCCCATTTCTGGCCTTCCTGAACTTCCAGGAGGCCCATTTTTGCCCTCCCTGAACCTCTGAGCTACACTTACCTGCATTCAAAATGGGCTGTGTGAGGATTCCTGGGAGGGGAGGGGACGAGGTGAGTAGGGCCAGCCAGGAGTGGGATTTGGGGGCTCTCCAACTGGCACAGAATCTTAGCTAGAGGCTCTCCCAAACCCCTGTGAACCCCCAGCAGCCCATCCCTGAATACGAGTCATTGGCCAACCACCCAAATTTTGACCTTGGGGATGCTGCTACAGTCATAGATGTGAGGATTAGTTGTATTTTTATTTTCACCACTATTGCAATTTTGCAACTTTGCAAATTTGTCACTAAACAAATGATTGTAAGTTGAGAACTGCCTGTATTTGGCTTACCAAAAGAACTGTTGGATCCTAGAAACGGGGCCTTTTTGGTAATGGATGCTTGCTTGTAAAAATATCCTCTTCTTTGCTGGCCTTCAGGGAAAGTCCAGGTCCTGATGTAATATTTGTTGTTTTTTCCAGATATAGTACCTGGAATTGCTCCTACTCGCTTGCTTGCTTGCCTGCATTGATTCAAAACAAAGAAAGCCAGTTTTCCTTCTTTTTTTTATTTTTGCCTTCACCAGGCAAAGCTGTAGGCACCTTTCCCTCTTTTTGAAGGCAGCAAGGGAAAGGGGGAAATGTCTTTTAAAACAAATGCTACAGTGGGGGGTGGGTCGCCAGGGCAGGCACAGGAAATGGTGTTATGTAGAAAGCCAAGGACAACTCAACTCAATGCCGGAGGGAGGGAAGTAAGCTGGAGGGAGGCAGGATTGGGTTAAATCATGCCTTGAGTCTCCAGAGCTTAGCCCTATAGCAAGAGCAGATGAAATCAAGGGAAGGAGGAAAACTTTAAATTGGAAGCAGATTTTTGCGAAGGAGGGAGGCTAAGCTGCAGGACATGGAGGAAGAGAGAGAAAGAGGGGAAATTGAACGAATCAGTGTCCCTCCCTCCCTCCCTTTTTATTCTTCCCCCTTCTTATGTTAATCCAAATGTTTGTTTCTTCTAGGAAAGTCAATCCCTTTTTCTATTGTGGGTGGTTTTTATAACCAACTGTTTATACCCAAGTCAGAGGCTCGACATGGGCTCTTGGCGTAAGGAGAAGGCCACGAGCTGAAATCTGGGTGACTAATCTCCAAACGAGGCAGCTCGGTTTCCCGTCCTTCTCTTTGGACTTTTGGCTCTGGAATTGAATTGAGGCTGGGATTGCATAGTTGACATTTCATGTGGCTAGCCTGTGGGTTTGTTTATTTACTAGTTAGATTGGTAGCTTCTCCGGGAGCTTCTCTGTGTTTGTTATTATCCATCTCACAACCACCCTGTAAGGTGGGTTTGGACTGAAATTGAAAGAGAGAGAGAGAGAGATAGACAGAGAGAAAGAGAAACAGAGAGAGATACAGAAAGAAAGGAGAGAGAGAAAGAGAGAGACAGAGACAGAGAGAAAGTGGGAGATAGAAAAAGAGAGAGAGAGAGAGAGAGAGACAGAAAGAGAGACGGAGAAAGAGAGAGGGAATGAGGAGAGAGAGAGAAAGAGAGACAGAAAGAAAGGAGAGAGAGTGTGTGTGAGGAGAGAAAGACACACACACACAGAGAGGGAGGGGAGAGGAGAGAGAGGGGGGAGAGAAAAAGAGGGGGGGGAATCATCTAGTGGACTTCAGTCATTATGGATGGACTTGGACCAACGCCTTAATCACTACACCACAATTACATTCTATGCAACTTTGCTTATACAGGTGATCCTTGACTTACGACAACAATTGAGCCCAAAATTGCTGTTCTTAAGAGAGGCAATTGTTAAGTGAATTTTGTCCTATTTTATGACCCTTCTTGCCACAGTTGTTAAGTGAATCCCTGCAGCTGTTAACTTAACCATACATTTGTTAAGTGAATATGGCTTCCCCATTGCCTTTGCTTGCTAGAAGGTTGCAAAAGGGAATCACGTGACCCCAGAACCCTGCAACCATCGTAGATATGGGTCAGTTACCAAGCATCTCAGTTTTGATCAGGTGACTATGGGGGAAGTGGCAACTGTTGTAAGTGTGAAAAGTGGTCCTAAGTCACTTTTTTTAGGGCCTTTGTAACTTTGGACGGTCCCTAAATGAACTGTTGTAAGTTGAGGACTACCCATAGTTATTCATTAATCATAGCTTGTGCTTTAACGGTCTGCATTTCAGTAAACCTACACCTCTTTCACAACTACCACAGAAGCGGTTGTGTTGATTTTTACAGACTGGAGGACTAGAAACTTGAGCTTTCAAAAACAAGTATGTCAGTGGTGGGATTCAAATTTTTTTACTACTGGTTCTGTGGGCGTGGCTTGGTGGACGTGGTAAGGGAAGATTATTGCAAAATCTCCATTCCCTCCCCACCCTACTAACCTGCTTTCCAGCTCCGTTTTCCTGTGCAGGGCAACCAAAGAAGACCCAACGGATCAGCTGGGACTTGGGAGACAGAGAATAGATGGGGGTGGGGCCAGTCAGAGGTGGTATTTGCCGGTTCTCCAAACTACTCAAAATTTCTACTACTGGTTCTCCAGCAGGAAGGAACTCCAGCAGTTTTCTGGAGGCCCGGCCCATCATTTGTACAAGGTAGTCCTTAACTCACAATAGTTCATTTAGTGACGGTTTGAAGTTATAGTAGTACTGAAAAAAGGGGCTTAGGATGACCACTTTTCCATACTTACAACCATTGCACTATTCATGTAATCAATAAATCATGTAATCATATAAACTATTCATGTAATCAATCAATTCCATTTATTATAGTCATAGACCAGAGACCAGGACAAATAATAACACTCAGTAAATATATAATTAAAAATTATAATATAAAATAATAAATAATAACTAAAATCTATGATAAAATTCAGTTGGTCATGTAATGAAAATTCAGTCCATTGAGAACTGACTCATTTATGACGGTTGCAGTGTCCTGGGTTCATATGATTCCCTTTTACGACCTTCTGACAAGCAAAGTCAATGGGGGAAGCCTTAACAGCCATGTTACTAATTTAACAACTGCGGTGATTCACTTAACAACTGTGGCATGAAAGGTCGTAAAATGGGACAAAACTCACTTAACTAATGTCTCACTCAGGCAACAGAAATTTTGGGCTCAATTGTGGTTGTAAATCGAGGATTAGCTATAATTTGGACCAGGAAGAGAAAAACAATTGGCAATACAAATGTATAAATAATTGGTGGAATTTATTGCTACAAGATATAAATGGACCCGATTGTGCAGACTTTTTGGGTTTAAATAAGAGAAATATTCATCTAATGCAGTGTTTGTCAATCTTGGGAACTTGAAGATGTGTGGACTTCAACTTCCAGAATTCCCAATCATCACCTTTTAACAACCCAATAATCACTTGCGAGGGTGGAGTCTGGGCAACCGAATGGAGCTAGCAGAATGTTTAATGGCCAGATGCCCTACCTGTCGCCAATGCAGAGATTTGTTCAGCAGATATATTCTCATTGTGCCCAGAGAGATAAATATCTGCCTCTATCTAGGATTGAACTCACAGCCTCCTGATCGTTGTGACGAGAGCTCCACCTCTAGGCCACTGCACCACTCTCTCCCAAAATTACCCATCTAGCTGGGAAATTTTTGGAGTTGAAGTCCATATACCTTCAAATTCCCAAAGGTGACCTAAATTCTAGGGATCTCGTCTCCAGGCTATTATTAGCACTAAAAAACTAAGAGTAGAACCATCGTATACCTCAGTGATACAGGTAGCGCTCAACTTATAACCATTCATTTAGTGACCATTCAAAGTTACAATAGCACTGAAAAAAGTGACTTATGTCCATTTTCCACTGATTCATATTTATGACATTTACAGTGTCTTAGGGTCATGTGATTCTCCTTTTGCGACTTTCTGACAAGCAAAGTCAGATTCATTTAATAACTAGGTTACTAATTTAACAGCAGTAGTGATTCATTTAACCACAGTGGCAAGAAAGGCCCTAAAATGAGATAAAACTCACTTAACAACCATCTCGCTTAGCAACAGAAGTTTTAGGCTTCATCGTGGTCCTATGTTGAGGAATACTTGTCTGTCTTTAATGCTCAAATACAGGTGGGAGCTAGAAGTCAGTGATAATCATTTCCAGATTGCCTTTCTTAACCTTCACCCTACCACTCACCCTCACCCTACCCCTCACTCTAATGCTAATCCTACCCCGTACCCTACCTCTCACCTTCATCCTATTCCTCACCCTACCCCTCATTCTAATGCTAACGCTACCCCTCGCTCTAATGCTAACCCTACCCCTCACCCTACCTCTCAGCCTCAGCCTCAGCCTCACCCTAACCGTCACCCTACCTCTCACCTTACCCCTCATTCTAATGCTAACCCTACCCCTCACCTTCATCCTACCCCTCACCCTACCCCTCATTCTAATGCTAACTCTACCCCTCACCCTACCCCTCACCCTAACCCTAACTAGCCAACTCTGACTTAATCCAACAGAGGAACTCTTAATTCACACTTTCTGTCTTTTTTTACAGAGCTGGAAGCAGACACTCTCCCTAGCTATTGTCCACTTACTCTTGGAGACCCTCCACCTTATGCCTCCCCTCTGGGCATCCCATGTCCTCTGCACCTTGGAGGGGGTCATGCTGGCATGCACTCTCCTCCACCCCGTCCTGCCAACTTGGATGGCGACACCTTTGAGAGTCAGCCAGCCCGGCAGGTGCGGCTGGGAGGTTCCCGGGTGCTTGAATGCCCCAGCATCCAGATTACCACCATCTCTCCAAGTCAACGGATGGATGAAGATGAGTGGGATTCTTCTCCTCGGGACTATCTCTTGCTGGAGGCTTTTGGGGGTTACCGGGAAGCAGTTCCTTCTTCTGGATTCTTCACCCCAAGTCCTGCTAGCAGTGGAAGTGTCTCCCCATGGAGTTTTTTCTCGGACGATGAAGCCCCTGCTGGAGATGACGTGGAACACGAGCTAAATGAGGCTGCAGCTCGTTTTGCCCTTAGTTCACCCTTGGGCTCACCCCGAGCATCTCCCAAGCCATGGTCGTCTGCTGAAGAATCCTGGCCGTCTTATAGTACCGGCTACTCCCCAACTCGGGGAACAGAAGATACATGGATGCTTCTTGGACCTCGGCCGTCGTCCCCTTGTGGCAAAAGGCGCTACTCCAGCTCAGAGACCCATTCTTCTGTATCTCCCTGCCTTTCCCGGAGGGGTAGTCTTGGTGAAGAGGCTCCAGGGGACACCTTGGAATCGAGCAACGACGTGATCCCGTTTAACTGCCCTGCCGCCCAACTGGTAGAAAGCATCCCTCAAAAAGCTCGCAAGACCTCAACCGAGCAGACCGTGGCCCTGACCCGGAAGGAGGAAGGGAGCTGCAATGGAGAAGATGTGGGTGGTGGCCCCATGGGTACGGGGGGACTTGGGATGGCCCGCAAAGAAGGGATGGATTATCTGGCTGTGCCATCCCCCTTATCCTGGTCCAAGGCTCGTCTCGGAGGCCACAGTCCTCTCTTCAGGTATGTGAAGTTCATGCGAAATAGTAGAAGTTCCATTTCTTGTCAAGACCTGCAAACTTTGGGAGGTCACCAAAGTTTGTTGAAAAGACATTTTTAGGGAGCTGTCAGGCTGATGTTACAAAGTAAGGCATGGTAGGGGAATAACACATCATTGGATCTATAACTCCATTAGCCAAGACTGATTGCCCTTCATTAATCAAATACAGATAGTCCTTGACTTGTTACTGATAGTCCTTGACTTTAATGACCAAAGTTTTTTCCATTCAGGTCTCCCCAAAGGGCAAATCCTATTTGGCTCCCGCTGAATTCCATAGATTTGCAGATTGACCTGTGCTTGGTTACAGTCATAGCTTTCAAAGCAGCCATGGTCAGGACCATTACTTCCCTCTGTCTCCCCCTTACCCCCAAATCCTTTAAAAATAAAAATGACTTCTTTTGGTAAACATTTGGCCACCCCTGTTTTATAGAGACTGACTTTGCAAGGAGAAAGTTTTCTGCAAAGTTTGCAAGGAGAAAGTTCTTTGCAAAGTTTATAAGGAGAAAGTTTTCTGCAAAGTTTGCAAGGAGAAAGTTCTTTGCAAAGGTTACAAGGAGAATGTTCTCTGCCTTTCTTCCTTATCCATAGAAAGTTACAGCCTCTTCAATTAGACCGCACAGGTTTGTACCCTGGTTTCTTTCTGTATTATTTATGTTCTCGATTACAGATAATCCCCAATGTACAAAAGTTCATTTAATGACCATTTGATGTTACAACAGCACTGAAAAAAAGTGATGTGTGATGTGAAGAGGTGCTCTCTGATCTTGTTTGTTTTCTTGAAGACATTTCATTATCCAAACTCGGTAACTAGTTGCCTTATTAGCTCTGATGATGTTACCAAACTAGGTAACATCATCAGTGCTAGCTAGGTAACTGATGATGTTACCTAGTTTGAGTAATGAAACGTCTGCAAGAAAACAAGCAAGCTCAGAGAGTACCAAGGATCCCCTTAGGTCAACCCTGAGCTACAAATATTCTCCTTTATTAGTGACTTATGATTTTTCATGCTTATGACCGTTGCAGCATCCCCATGATCAAAATTCAGAAGCTTGGCAACTGATTGATATTTATAACAGTTGCAATATTTCGGAGGGTCATGCAATCACTTGACAAGCAAAGTCAATGGGAGAGCCAGATTCATTTAGCAACCATTCTAAATGGGAAGAAAGGTCATAAAATAGGGCAAAACTCACTTAACAGATGTCTCGCTTAGCAACATAGATTTTGGGTTCAACTTCGATTGTAAATCAAGGACTATCTGTACCCACTCTTCATCATCATGATAAGGTAGTCTAATCTGATATCTGCACCTTTCTTTTAAAAAATCCTTCATCATCCCTACCAGTAGTGGTATTCTACCAGTTCGGCCTGGTTCTGTTGAGCCGCTAGCACCGATGAGCAGCGGAAACCGAACTGTTGTTTGGCCCACCCAGGCTCCCATACTAACATTTATTCCCTGCTTTTGAAGCGCCATTGCTTTGCACGGCACAGCAGATTGCTGTGTGGCAGCTGCTGAAGCAACAGGAAGAGTGCAGGATTGTAGGAGGCGAGTTGGAAAGCCTCTGTGCCTAAGCAAAGTACGTGTTTGTGATGTGTGTATGCACAAAGTGTGTGCGTGTGTGTGTGTGCAAAGCATGCCCACCAAGCCATGCCCATTGAACCGGTGATAAAAAAAATTGAAATGCACCACTGATCCCTATCCTACCAAGTAATTAGTTTGGCGTGGGTCTTTTGTCCAAAAGCTTTTGCTCGATTGCAGCTGTAATTTCCTTCCTGTAATTTTAATTTTTTTGGTCCAGGGCATAATGGGGGTAATGGGGTGCCTGGGATCTCCATTTTTTTAGCTACCTCCAAACCAGCTGGCCTGATTTTGCCGCTTGTGACTCCGTCAGCTTTCTGGTCTGACTGCCAGTGGGTCTGTTATATAAAACAATCTGTCAAACCACCCCAGGCAGAAAGGCTGATGTCTCCCGTTACACATCCCAGATCCCAGCTCCAGGGCTGCTGAGATGGGTTGCTGGCATAAACAGACTGTGGTTCGTTCCCTGTTAAGGTAAGCAGTTGGATCGGAAGAATTTTGCCTGCGTGGTAGATCAGACTCCTTCCTTTAATGCATGCCGCCAGTCCCTTTTATAATTCCACAGTTCAAAATCAGCTTAATTCTATATTATACCCCATTGTGTGTTTTGCATGAGTGTGTGTGTGTTGTAAAGAAGCACTGATTAGAAATTTTACAGTCCTTTTTGAAATGTTATCTGCAGCATTTCTAATGAGTGCTTTCGCAGAGGTGAGATAGAGTGAATATATAAAATGAAGGAATTTTTATTTACTGAAAATGGACCTATTGGGAGGAATATGACCTGCGACCTCTACTAACCAGTCAATCAGAATCAGAATAGAGCTGGAAGGGACCTCGGAGGTCTTTAGTCCAGCCCCCCATTCAAGCCAGAGATCCTATATCATTTCAGACAAGTGACTGTCCAGTCTCTTTTTAAAAACCTCCAGTGATGAAGCACCCACAACTTCTGAAGGCAAGCTGTTTCACTGGTTGATTGTTCTCACTGTTAGGAAGTTTCTCCTAAATTTCAGGTTGCTTCTTTCCTTGGTTAGTTTCCTGTCCTGCCTTTAGATGCTTTGGAAAATAAATTGATCCCTTATTCTTTATGGCAGCCTCTCAAATACTGGAATACTGCTATCATGTCCCCTCTAGTCCTTCTTTTCTCTAGACTAGCCAAACCCAAACCCTACAACTTTTCTTCCTATGTTTTAGTCTCCAGGCCTTTAATCATCTTAGTTGCTCTTCTTTGCACTTTTTCCAAAGTCTCAACATCTTTTTTGTAAAGCGGTGGATACAGTATTCCAGGTGTGACCTAACTAAGGCTTTATAAAGCGATACTAATCCTTTTTTTTTTTTCCGGTTCTGCGTGGCTTCGGGGCAGCAGGAATTTGCGATCGTCCGTGATTCCTGCTGTGCTTGCCGCCGAATGCTCCTGATCCAAATGGATCTGGGGGATATGGCTGCCCTGTAGAGGAAGCTGAAGAGAGAGGGGAGCCGGACAGGGGGTTGGCGGTGTCGCAGACCCCCTCCTCGTCTGGAAAAACCCCTTTTTCCTGAGGTGGTGGAGCGGCGGTCAGTAATGGCTGCCACGAAGAAGCCTGCAACTGGGTAAGATTGTGCTGGAGGAAGCAGGAAAAGTGAAAGTGCTGGCTGAGCCGGGCTAATCAACATCTCTCAAACTCTCTGGAACTGAATTATTTGAATTGCTGGAGGATACATTGTATCCCTAAGAAGATCGGCAAGCAGCGGAGAAAGCTGTTAAAGGGAAACTTTTTTTTTTTCTACACTCTCCCACCCCATAGAAACAGCAGATGAAGATTTGAAATTTATTTGGGCATTGAAGGTGAATTATTTTGAAAGTTAAAGCCAAGGGACAAAAGACTCTTTGGACATTGGACTTAATAATTTAAGAAATTGGAAAACCCTTATTGGAAGTATGGATTTCTGATCATTTCAAAGTTGTTGTTGCAAGTGGGAAGGGAGAAGAAAAAAAATTGGAGCAGAAATTGAAAAAGGAGGAGATTACCTAGAATTCTAAAGAAAGATATATGGTAATTGGACCTCTTTGATTAAACAGTAACCCCAGAAAGAGAAGTAGAAGAAGGAAAAAAAAAAAGCATTAATTTTTGGAATCTTTTTTGAATTATTCTTGATTAAAAATACTTGGGTGGTTGTTTTGGGAAAAGTTTCTCTTTTTATGATGGCATCGCTTGTGGATGAATTAAAAATTGAATATCAAAAATATAAAAAGGAAGATGGAAAAGATACTTTGGGCACTTTATTTCAATTTTTAGAAATGGCGTTATGCACTTATGAAAAGTTGATTACGCAGCAAAACAACTGGGACAAAGAAGAAGAGGAAGAAGAAGCCATCTTTGATGAACAATGGGTTTTTTCTGGGGAGGAGGAGAAAGAGGATAAGAAAAAAGGGATTTTAAGGTTTGAAAAAAGAGAAAGGTTTGAAAAAAGAGAAAAATGAGATGAAAGGTGGATGCAAGGTTAGAAAACAATGGAAAGGGAGTAAGAAAAGGGAGGAGGAGGGACAAAGGGGTAAAAAGGGCAAGGAGAAGAATAAGCAAGAGAGAAAGGGGGGGAGGAGAAGCCTTAATGGTGGGAAGCAAGATCTAAAGGAAAAAAGTTTATTTAGAGACAATGGGTGAATCTAATTGAAAAAAAAAAGGGGGGATTCTGGAAGGTACATAAGATTGGGTCTTTATATGTGTATTTAGAGTAAAATGCTTAAGATATAAATGAGTATTAATATATACGATTAGTTTTTTTTTTTTTTTTGATGATATGGATAGTGCTTATATAGGATTTTACTTAGTTATTGTTGGGTCTTTACCTTTTTTATAAAATTTATTGTGTAATTTTAAATGTACTAAATAGAATCCCAAGATAAAATTAAGTGTTATATGAAGTAATTTTAAGTTAGCACAATGAGTTAAAGGCGTCACTCCAATCAGTGTATAGGAGAAGCACATTAAAAGAAAAAAAGATGAATGGATAGTTGGAAATAGAACAGACAAAGAATGATATTGAAAATGATAATAAGATATGGAAGGATATATAAAGTGAATATGATGTCTGAATTTGTGTCTGCGTGAAGAGTTTCAACCCGGGATCAAGCAGCCTTCAGAAAAGATGTTTTAGGGTTTTTTTTTTTATGTTCTGTGTTTTGTATGTTTATGAAAGCCAATAAAATTTTAATAAGCAAGAAATATAATTTGGATAACTAGAATGAAAAGGAGAAGTCAGGATAAGATATGAAGTTAAATAGATAATGTAAATATTGATATTACAATTTGGAATTATTTTGTATGCTCTATTGGCTTTCTTCTTTAATTATTATTATTATTATTACTATTATTATTACTATTATTATTACTATTATTATTACTTATTTTTAGAAAAGAATTTTCAAATTGTTATGCCTGGATTATTTGTGTATTGTTTTTGTAAAATTAATAAAATTTGTTTTTTTTTTAAAAAAAGCAATACTAATCCTTCACGTGATTTTGATGCTATGCTTCTGTTTATACGAGCAAGGATTCTATTAGCTTTTTTGGCTGATGCTGCACACTGCTGGCTCATGTTTAAGTGATCATCCACTAAGATTTCAAGATCCCTCTCACAGTTACTGTTTTACTTGTACCTTTGGTTTTTTTTCCTGCCCAGGTGTAAAACCTTGCTTTTCATCAATCATTTGAATTCCCTTGAGAATAATGTTGACAATTTAGCTGAGCTTTGCTGAACTCAAGATGCTTTTCTTTAGAAAGCCTGATGCTTTGAAAGGAATGAGGGAACCTTTGTAGAAATAAGGGGAAAATATCATTTGCTGGTTTCATTGGCTATAAAGGTCACTTTTTTCCTGAAATTGGTAGTCTTTGACTTATGACCATTTGGAGTCACAGTGGTTTCAGAAAGGGCTCTTTACAACCCATACAGCACTTCCAGTGGTCATAAAATGTCATATGACCACATTTCGAGCACTTCACAGCTGGCTCATATTTACAACTGGTTGCAATGTCCTGAGGTCACCTGACCACAATTTGCACCATTTTTAGTGAGTTGGAAAGAATGGGTTTGAACCTATGATCACAAGATTCATTTATTTAGCAACGCTATAAAAAAATGGCTGTCAAATTGTGTCTGGTGACCTGGGTGTCTCAACCGCCATGACATATGACTAAAATTCCAGACCCGATTATGTATTATAATGACTTCTACAGCCTCAACTCATTCATACACAAATTTGCTATTTTTTAATAATAGTGCACACAGCAAGCTGATGCTGTTCTATATGCAGTTTCCTTTAAGCCTGGTACTTAACATGCAGTTTTTAAAACTGCGTTGCAAAAAAGAGAAATGTGAAAAAACAAATGAAAATTGCATCCATGCAGTGTGTTCAGAAAATGCAAATGGAGACAGTGACGTAACTATTATTAAAACACATACCAAACAAATGTCATTTTCGCCTCCATGGAAGGGTTTTACCCTTGATCCAGTTTCTTTTGAGAACTCTGAACTTTTACATTTTAATTTTGAATTGTAGTGAAGGAAAATCTGCTAGCACTGTTGTTATTATTACTTGAAAAAGACAACATTGTGAGGTCCCTTTTTATTAAGTTGATGAACTAAGCATTTTGAGGTCCCGCCTTAAAATGGATACCATAAAACCAAAAACCAACACAAAATAAGTTATCTGAAATGATCACAGAGATTAGAAGAACTACTGTTAAGTTTAGAAATCTAATAATATCAATATTTTCCACATGAGAAAAAAAAAATGGTGTGGAGCAAGTTCATAAAATTAGGTATAATATTTAGCAGCCCAAAGAGAACTGAAATGACACTGTGAAATTGATCTAGAAAAAGAGCCCAGAACTGCCTTTACAAAATAGAAAACTGTAAAATAAATATACAGAATTCGGTATGGCATTCTATGATGGTGAAGCCTTTGCACAATTGAATAACTTGCTGAGCTACAATAAAGCCTCCATAGTTTGAGGCAGTATATCCTCAGAATGCAAGGTTGTAAGGCCAGGAGTAAATTCAAATAATCTTTGACTTAGAACCACAATTGAGTCCAAAATGTCTCAGTGGCTAACTGAGTTTTGCTACAGTTGTTAAATGAATCACTATAGTTATTATATGCCAGTTGTTGTGGAGCGGCGGTTACAAAGGAAGATGGAGCCAGGCTAAAGGCTAACAACTTTATTCTAGCAAATAAAGGGTCACTGTGGCTGCCGAGGCTATCTGACAGCCAGCTGGCGGTGACAGCTGATGCTGTTTGACAGCTCCCTTTTATAGCCGGCTGTCAAACGGCATCAACCAATGGGAGCGATTGGCGCTCCTGCGTTGGCGGCGGACCAGAGGGAGGACTGCTGCTAGTCTTTGAACACAGCACTCCTTCCCCCTGGCCACAAGCATGCGTAGTCCTGCAGCCATGATGGCTTCTTTCGCCCGATCTCCGAGGTTCCTGAGGCTTGTCGGCGGCTGGTGCGTCTTGTTCCTCCCGGGCGGTGACTGGAACCTGCAGAGGGTCACTGGCCATCCCTGGACTGCTTTCTGGCGACTGCTCAGGTGAGTCTTCCCGCGGCGGTCGGCTGGTTGCATTGTCGGGCGGCAGGTAGACCGGGTCCTTTGGCGGGTTGGCTGGCGGTGAGTAGACTGGCTCGTCCAGCGGCGGGTAGACTGGGATTTCGGTGGCAGTCTTGTTCCAACGCCTCCTCAGCTGGTCTACGTGCCTTCTCCAAATCCGGCCATCTTCCAGAAGGACTCTATATGATCTGGGTCCTGCAACAAAGACTATCTGCCCTGGCAGCCATAAGGGTGCCCCGCATGGTTCCTGGCGTACACCTGGTCTTGCAGGGTGAATTCCCTGGCATGGCTGTCAGAGGCTAGTGGCATGCTGGGAGCGTAGTGGGGGTGCAACCTGTCCAGGGTGGTCCTGAGGCGCCTGCCCATTAACAGTTCAGCAGGGGACTTGTTGGTGGAAGGGCACGGGGTGGCATGTTGTGTGAGTAGGTAAGTTGATAGTTTGGCGTGCCAGTCTGCCTGGCCCAGCTTGGCCCGAACTTCCTTGGCAGACCTGACAGCCCTTTCTGCCATTCCATTACTTGCTGGGTGAAAGGGGGCTGTGAGAGCGTGTCTGATGCCCAGATTAGCTGTGAAGATGGCAAACTCGTTGGAACTGAATTGGGGGCCATTATCTGAAACTAATGTGTCAGGAAGTCCATGAGTAGCAAACAGTCTGGTCAAGGCCCTTGTGACAGCCAGCGTTGTGGTGGAGGGTAACAAGGCTACTTCAGTCCATTTGGAGAATGAATCTACAATCACCAGGAATGTCCTCCCTTGTATGGGACCAGCCAGGTCTACATGCAACCTGGCCCAAGGGGCCCCCGAATCTTCCCACTTGGTTGGGGCAGCTGCTGGTGGGGCTGCTCTTGTTGCCTGGCAGGACTGGCACGTGTTAACCCAGCTGGCAATCCGGGCATCTAATCCTGGCCACCAGACGTAGCTGTGGGCCAAGGCCTTCATCCTTACGATGCCAGGGTGACCCTCGTGTAGTGCCCTTAAAACTGGTTCTTGCAAGGTGGGTGGTATGACCACCCTTGTCCCCCATAACAGGCAGCCCTGTAGTGAAGAAAGCTCCTGCCTGCGGGTCTTAAATGGCATGAATTCAGGGGCGAACTGAATGTCAGGCCACCCCCTCCCTACCCAGTCCAGGACTTGGGAAATAACACGGTCCCTCTTGGAGTGTGCAGCAATATCCCCAGCTGAGACAGGTAGGTTAAGTTCATTGCAGTCGAAGATTGCGTGGATGGGAGCTGGGTCCTCGACTGGTGATGGCAGGGGGCATCTGCTGAGGGCATCAGCATGGCACAGGTTCTTCCCCGGGCGATGTACCAGTGTGTAAGAGCAGGCAGCCAGAAATAAAGTCCATCTGGTCATTCTCGGGGATAAAACCTGTGCGGTTTGCTTATCTCCAGCTAGCAGTCCTAATAGAGGTTTGTGATTTGTTACAAGTTCAAAACTATGGCCATAAAGGAACTCATAGAATTTTTTTACAGCGGCCACAGCTGCTAAGGCCTCCTTATCGATCTGACTATAGTTCCTCTCAGCAGCGGAGAAAGTTCTTGAAAAATAGGCAATGGTTGCCTCTGATCCATTTGAGAGCCTCTGGCTCAATACAGCTCCTATACCAAAGGGTGAGGCATCAGAGGCTAACACTAGGGGCAGGTTTGGGTTAAACTGAACCAACACAGAGTTTGACGTTAAGAGAAACTTCACTGCTTGGAAGGCGTGGGCTTCCCTTGGTCCCCATTGCCATGGGGCTTTCTTATCTAGGAGCCTATGTAGGGGTTCAGCTACAGAGGCTTTGTGAGGCAAAAAGGAAGCATAAAAATTAAGGAGTCCCAAAAAGGCCTGTAATTCAGTTTTGTTAGAGGGAGTGGTGCCTCGTGAATAGACCTAACTTTACTCTCTATGGGGTGAATTCCAGATGCATCAATTCGATAACCCAGGAAGTCTACCTGTTTGGTGGCAATGGTACATTTGTCTTTTTTCAATTTAAGCCCGTTTTGCCTAAACCTGTAAAGGACAGATCTCACTCTGAGTAAAAGTTGTGTTTTGTTGGTGGCAGAAACTAAAATGTCATCGAAGTATGGAACCACCCCAGGTAGGCCCTGGAGGATTCTTTCCATGAGTGATTGGAAAATGCCAGGGGCTACGCTAACTCCAAATTGCAAACGTCTACATCTAAATGCGCCCCTGTGAGTAACTATAGTTTGTAGGTCAGCAGTGTGTTGGTCAACGGGAAATTGCTGGTATGCCTGGGACATGTTTAACTTTGCAAAAATTATGCCTGGCTCAAAAGAGTGGAGCAGGTGTTGGATTACAGGTACTGGGTATGCGCTAATTTGTAGGAAACGGTTGAGGGACGTCTTATAGTCAGCGCAAATTCTCACGCTGTCATCTTTTTTTAAAGGGGTGACTATGGGGGTTTCCCACTTGGCGAAGTCTACCTGTTCTAGCACCCCCTGTTTGATAAGTTTATCTAATTCAGCATCTAACTTAGGCCTAATGGCGAAAGGTACCCTCCGAGGTTTCAAACGAATTGGGGTGGCTTGTGGACCCACATCAAAAGATATGGGGGTGCCTGAATAGCAGCCTAGTTCACTACTGAAAACATCAGAGTAGTCTTTAAAAAGGGCATCTACATCAGAATTTTCCACAGAGTGAATTCCCGTAACATTGAGGCCTAGGGCAGGAAACTAATCTAATCCTAGCAAGCTAGGACGGGCACCATCTATGACCACCAGTGGCAAGTGACCCCTAAAGTTTTGGAATTGAATGAGGAATTTTCTCTTACCCAGGACTGGAATGGTCTTCCCCTGGTAATCCCGAAGAGTCAGGTGGCAGTTGGTCAGTTTCTTTTTTGAGAGCCAAGGCAGCAACTTCTTCAGGGAGGCCCACAAAATGATGGAGAGGGTTGACCCGGTGTCTACTTCCATTCGGCAGGGCTTACCTTCTATAAAAAGAGAAATGCTTAATTTGTTAGGCCTAGAGGTGGTGTTGTTTGCATGGTAACAAGTGTAACAATGTTCCACTTGCCTTTGGTAGGAGGCAGAAACTTAAGGTCTTTGTATGGAGGCCTGCTCAGCTTGGCAAACCCTGGCTATGTGACCTTTCTTCTGGCAGTTCAGATAGATAACATTTCTGAATCTGCAGGTTGATCTATGGTGTTGCCCCCACAGCTCATACAAGGGGTTTGCTGTTTGGCTGTCTGATTGTTGTATTTCCTAGGTGGCCCTGGGAGGGGCCTTGGACGCGTGAGGTGGTTTACCTCCAGAGGTTTTTCTTCCACTTCTTGGGAGACCTCATCATAGTGGACTGTTGCCTGCCCTTGCTTAGGGCTGTTCCCCTGAATTTCAGCTGCTGATAATTCTGACAATTCAGCAGCCTGAGCTTCCTCAATAGCTGAGGCTAGGGTTAAGTCTTTTTTAGCCAGTAACCTCCTTTGCAGTTTTAGGTCCCTTACTCCTCCCACAATTTGATCGAGCAGCATGTCCTCAAGGTTGTCCCTAAAACCGCAGTGTATGGCAGCCGATCTCAATGCTGCCATGTACTGACTCACAGTCTCCCCTTCAGCCTGAGTTCTTCTTCTAAAAGCCAATCTCCTGGCTATCCTAGAGGGTCTGGGGGAGTAGTGATTTGACAAGATTTCTCTTAACTCATCCCAGGGAATAGCCTTTATAGAACGTGGGGACACTAGCGCAGAGGTTGTGTCAAAAACTGTGGCCCCACAGAAACTTAAAAAATAGGCGCTTTTCCTTAGATCCGTGGCTTCATCTAGCTCAATGGCATTTAAAAAGCATTCAAACCTAATCATATATGATTCCCATGTTTCTGCCCCAGTTGGAAGTGCGGGAATGTCGGATTAGAGGCCATTAGAGTGGCAGCATTGGTTTCCTCAGCTGAGGAAAAATAGAGTCTTCGCTTTTAGAAAAGCGTTTCTGGTTGCGCCTGTCAGCGGCGTTTGGCTCTTCAGCTGAGAGGGCTTTTAAATTTCGTGCTCTTTGGAGAGCGTCAGTGGCGGTGCCTCGATCAGCTCGTAGCGGCTTCGGCTCTTTCTTGCTGTGACTTCGGCTCGATTTCCTGCCTGGTCGTCTTAGCTGTATCCCGCCCTCGTCGCCAGTGTTGTGGAGCGGTGGTTACAAAGGGAGACGGAGCCAGGCTAAAGGCTAACAACTTTATTCTAGCGAATAAAGGGTCGCCGCGGCTGCCGAGGCTATCTGACAGCCAGCTGGCGGCGACAGCTGATGCCGTTTGACAGCTCCCTTTTATAGCTGGCTGTCAAAAGGCATCAACCAATGGGAGCGATCGGCGCTGCCGCATTGGTGGCAGACCGGAGGGAGGACTGCTGCTAGTCTTTGAACACAGCACCAGTGACATGGTTGTTAAGTGAATCTGGCTTCCCCTTTGACTTTTCTCATCAGAAGGTCATAAAATATGATTACATGACTCCAGGACACTGCAACAGTCACAAATGTGAGTCAGTTGTCAAGCATCTGAATTCTGATCACATGACCATGGGGATGCTGCAACGGTCATAAGAATAATGGTCATTGGTCACTTTTTTCAGTGCCACAGTAACTTCAAATGGTCACTAAACATATGGTTGCATGTTGAGGATTACCTGTATTTGTTGTTTCTGTGAATAAAAGATCAATAAACTTTAGTTCTAACGAGCAAAGCAATTCTTGCACTGAAAATCTGACATAAGGGAAGTTGGAATATGATTTCTATTGAGTTGAAAATACATCTCCAGCTGAAATGGGAGGGCAATAGTTTAAACAGCAATAGCAATTAGATTTATATACAGTGCTTTGCAGCCCTCTCTAAGAGATTTACAGAGTAAGCCTATTGCCCTAACAATCTGGGTCCTCAATTTACTGACCTTGCAAAGATGGAAGGCTGAGTCAAGCTTGATCCTGGTGAGATTTGAAGTGCCAAATTGCAGGCAGCCAGCAGTCAGTAGAAGTAGCCTGCAGTACTGCACTCTAACCACTGCACCACCACGGCTCTTGCAATAGAAATTCTTCCTGTATTACCTAGGAAGGAGATGTTCTGAAATCAATAGTTTGAACCCTAGAGGTGAGGAGAAGTTTAAAGACTTGGAGTAGCAGGAGGGAATATGTTATTTTACTGGTGTATGGCTTGGATTTTGAACTGAACCCTAATTGTGTGGTAAAACCCATAGTTTATGCCAAAAGGCAGCAGGGTTCAATTCTCAACAGCTATACAAGTGACCAAGTTTTGGAAAAAAACTGTGTTCTTATCTCCTGGATCAGAAATGGCAGCCTTTTGATTTTCTGAATCTGCCCTACTTCACCATCCCATTGACCTGAAAACCATCTGTTCCATCTTGTAGAGACAGTCTATCAAGGTCAACCTCACATGTCTTTCTGCTTTTTTTCATTTCTCAACAGAACTTCTGCTCTTCCACCTTTGGACTGGCCTCTCCCCAGTCAGTATGACCAGTATGAACTGAAGATCGAAGTGCAGCCTCGAACCCATCACCGAGCCCACTATGAGACGGAGGGCAGCAGGGGTGCTGTGAAAGCTACTCCAGGAGGACATCCTGTGGTAAAGGTAATAGAGAGATGAGATGATAGGCATAATTTATCAATGTTGCTACCATGGCAACCTTTTGATCATAATCAGCAGTACACTAAAGAGCCAGTTTGGTTTAGTGTTTAAGGCACCAGGTTAGAAAGCTGCAGATCGTGAGTTCTAGTCAGTGGTAAGATTCAAACTTTTTTACTACCAGTTCTGTGGGCATGGTTTGGGGGAATGGCATGGCTTGGGCATGACTTGGTGGGCATGGTGTGGCTTGGGCATGGCGTGGCTTGGTGGGTGTAGCAGGGGAAGGTTACTGCAAAATCCCCATTCCCTCCCCACTCCACTAACCTGCTTTCCAGCTCTGTTCTTCTGTGTAGGGCAACAAAAGAAGACCTAGCCAATCAGCTGGGACTCAGGAGGCAGAGAATAAATGGGGCGGAGCCAGTCAGAGATGTATTTTCCATTTCTCCGAACTACTCAAAATTTCCACTACCGGTTCTCCAGAACTGGTCAGAACCTGCTGAATGCCACCTCTAGTTCTAGTCCCATCTTATCCATGAAAGCCAACTTCTGACTTTGGGCCAATCTCTTTCTCTCAGCCCAACTCACCTCACAGGGTTGTTGTTCTGGGGAAAATAGGAGGAGGAAGGCGTATTGGGCATGTTCACCACTTTGAGTTACTTGAAGAAACAATAGAGGTAGGATATAAATAAATAAAATAAATTGCCCCTCATTAGGTCTCATAAAGGTAAAGGTTCCCCTTGCACATACGTGCTAGTCATTTCTGGCTCTAGGGGGCAGTGCTCATCTCCATTACAAAGCCGAAGAGCCAGGGCTGTCCGAAAACGTCTCTGTGGTAATGTGGCTGGCATGACTAAATGCTGAAGATGCACAGAATGCTGTTACCTTCCCACCAAAATGGTCCCTATTTTTCTACTTGCATTTTTTACATACTTTCGAACTGCTAGGTTGGCAGAAGCTGGGACAAGTAACGCAAGCTCACCCTGTTATGCAGCGCTAGGGAGTTGAACCGTCAAAGTGCCGATCTTTCTGATTGACAAGCTCAGCATCTTAGCCACTGAGCCATGCATCCCTTATCAGGGCTCCTATTGAGCCACAATTAAGATAACTATAATTGAGTTCATTTGCATGACAGTTTCCAAGTTTAGCTGAGTTTGGACAACGTGCTAAGCCAAAACTCAAGGAATCTCTGAACTAAAAAAGATTCAGTTCAGATCTCCAGATATCTTAGACTTATACAGAAAGAAGCTGAATTTATCAGGAGTTATAAGATTTCAAGTCCCATCATTCTTGTTTCCAATATCAAACAATGGCAATTGTAGTCCAACTTCTTAAATAATGCTTTTCATGAGATTGTGTGGGACATTCTCACTTTTGAATGATTTTATAACTCCGTGTTCGGCATTGGAATCCATCAGAACTCTAGTATCTCAGGATAAAAGGGAGAAGAATACAATTTTTCATCTGTCTTTTCCCCCTATGTGCTAGCATGGTGTTTCCTAATCTTAACAACTTTAAGATGTATGGATTTCAACTCCCAGATTTTCCCAGATAGCATACTCACTAGGAGTTTCTGGGAATTGAAATCCACATAGCTTAAAGTTGCCAAAATTGAGAAACACTGTGCCAGGCAGGTTTTCTTTCCATTGTTGGCAAGAAACTTGGAACAAAAATGTATATTTTTCATTTTTCTTCAGAAATATATTCTCTAACCACATCTTTCTGTATCTGAGACTTAAGGCTAAATTCTAATTCCTAGATACGGGTAATATAGTCGGAGAGGGATATTTTATGTACACAAATGTTCTACAAAATTCAAGTGTTATTTTAAGTTAGATTTTCATATTCTCCCTTCCTTCAGACATACATCAAAAAAGAAAATCAACAACACAAATTTTTCTCTCAGTTTAGGCAAATTGTACACACCTCTTTCAGTTTGAGGTATATTTAGTAGCCAGAAAGAACCACACAATTTTCTGTCTTGATTTAACCTTGAACTTAAGGCAAGACTTTTTCTGAGCATATTCTGATGCCTTTCTGAAGTCATCCCATAATTACAATTCCACATTTTTTACGTTACAAATTGTATTGCCTTCAAGAAGAGTGATTCAATGGCTTGTTGTCCTGAAGATTATTTTTTTTATTTTCAGTGTTTTATGTTTTATGAATCGCTCGTCATTTCACTTCCGGCAGTTATTTGTTGTTTGTTTGTTTGCGTGCGCATGTGTGTGTCTGTGTGGTATGACATTTTCAGACATGGAGTAATCTGCAAAGAAAAATCAGAGCTTTTGGAGAGGTTTGCGGGAACAGGAATTGGAAGGGGTGGGAAGTCTCGTTGGAAAAGCTTCATCCAGAAATCCCAAAGATGAAAGCTATTCCCACTTCAAAGACTTCCCTTGCTGTGTACAAAGCAACAAAACAAAACCAAACGCAAATGTCACAGATTTTTCTCTCTCTCCAGAACTTGTGAAATAGATGCTCACTATATTTAGCTTACAGAAACCTTTTCTTTTAAATATGGGAATGAGTGGATGATATTTGGTCAGCTTGAGCTCATAATGAGAAGAAAAAAAAGATGGAACATTGAGTTTTTGGCCTGATGTGCTTTGGGTGCATGTGTCCCTCTAGTTGCGTTGTACATCAACCCCCATCATCCACCAGGATGGGATAGGATGATGGGAATTGTAGTGTTGAATTGGGTATGTCTAGTTTGAAAAGAAATACTAGGGGTGACATGATTGCAATGTTCCTATAGTTGAGGGACTGCCACTAAAAAAGAGGGTGTCAAGCTATTCTCCAAAGTACCTGAAGGCAGGACAAGAAGCAATGGATCAAGAAACAATCTAGAACTAAGGAGAAATTTCCTGACAGTGTGAACAATTAATCAGTGAAAAGGCTCTCCTTCAGAACTTGTGGGTTCTCCAAGACGGAACTTTTTAAGAAAAGATTGAACAGCCATTTGTTTGAAAGGGTCTCCTGCCTGAGAAGGGGGTTGGACTAGAAGACCTCCAAGGTACCTTTCAACTCTATTACTCTATTAGTCTGTTACTTCTTGAATAGAGTAGAGTAGAATAGAACAGAATAGGAATAGAATAGAACAGAACAGAAATAGAATAGGAATAGAATAGAATAGAATAGAATAGAATAGAATAGAATAGAATAGAATAGAATAGAATAGAATAGAACAACAGAGTTGGAAGGGACCTTGGAGGTTGAACCCCCTGCTTAGGCAGGAAACCCTACACCAGTTCAGACAAATGGTTATCCAACATATTTTTAAAAACTTCCGGTGTTGGAATATCCACAACTTCTGGAGGAAAGTTGTTCCACTGATTAAATGAAACTGATATAACCATCATGGCCTCTTCAGTAAATTAGATCCTATACTTTCTTTCTCACACATAACACAATCCACTTTAATCCTTCACAATTTTTGTTTGTGAGATTTTTCACCCTGGTAAACTGGAGAGAAAGAAAAGAGTGTCTTTCTGGCTTTGATCAGTTCATCTCCTCACCCTCCCAGTTTAGATGTTGTGTCCTTGGACCTGCTTCAATCTCCCCTTCCAGGCCACATCCCTGGGATGTCAAATCTGCCCTTTCCCACGCTCGGATTCCTAAACCACAGCATTTCTTTTCTCTGTCCATCTCTCTATACGTCATGAGATCGTGAGCTGCCACGAGATCGTGAGCTGCAGAGAAAGCAAAAAGTGGTGGAAGAGATGGAAAAGCTTGGGTACAAAGAAAGATTTCTTACTCGCATCCTTTTTCTGACAAATTCCTCAACTTTCAAGGTTCACTTTTCCTTGAAGGATCAATTTCTGCACTGTTAAGGTTTCTGTTTTGTTTTTTTGTTTTATTCTTTTTTAAAAAAATAATCAAAGCTCCCCCCTCTTTCCATTTTACAGTACTGCTGTAATTTTCTTGCTTCTGATTTTTCTCCAAACCGCCCCCCATCCCTTCCACTTCCAAAGTTGGCAAGTTGCTTCTCTGAGTTTCCCCTTCAGCCCCCTCCAGCTTTGTGGAATGTTCCATCTGCAGTAACATTTGGGGGGGAGGGGGAGGGAGAAATGTTAAAAAAGGGAGCTTCTCAAATCGAGTGCAGCTGTGACTGCTTGGCTTCTGATGGAAAACATCTGGCCAACCCCTTAAGGCGAGACCACCGAACTGTTGAAGTCACCAGCTGCAATGTTGTGGGTTCCTAAGGAAGGGATAGTGGCGGGGAAAGCAGGGAATATGAATGGCATAGAGGAGGCTTAATTTAAGCCAGGGATTTGCTCTGTAGCCTATTTTTAAATTGCAGGAATTTAGCCTTCTGGAGAAGCTGAAGGACACATCACAGCCAGCCCTTCCCTTTCAACCAAGTCTTAATAACTAATTCAGGTGCCCTTTTTCTCCACCTACTGGTTGGAAGTGGTGATGAGTGCCAACTAAATCTGGAATTTTTATTTTATTCTTTTTCTTCCAGAGATTAATTCAGGTCTCCTTCTGCTACACACATACCCTGAGCACTTTCTCCCCACTGGAATCATAGCATATTTAAGGATACTTCATCATAATAGCGCTGGAAGGGACCTTAGAGGTTTTCAAGTCCAACCTCAGCTTAAGCTTATACCATTTCAGACAGGTGGCTGTCCAGACTTTCTTTAAAACCTGCAGTAATGAAGCACCTACAACTACTGAAGGAAAGCTGTTCCACTGGTCAATTGTCCTCACTGTTAGGAAGTTTCTCCTTAATTTCAGATTGCTTCTCTCCTTGGTTAGTTTCCAACCCCCTTTTTCAGTGAGGTTGCAATTTTGAACAGTCACTAAATGAACTGTTGTGAGGACTACCTCTATAAAAATGTAATTAAAATTTGGAATTAGATACTATGAGATGTGCTGTCTAGACACTTGACAGGCTTCAAAAATTCATGGAAGTCATGAGGATCAATTTGCTAAGAGCCTTAATAGCATTGGCAGATAGCAGTAGCAATAGCACTTACACTTATACCCCACTTCACTGTACTTTTACAGCCCTCTCTAAGCAGTTTACAGAGTCAGCCTATTGCCCCCCAACAATCTGGGTCCTCATTTTACTGACCTCAGAAGGATGGAAGGCTGATCAACCATGAGCTGGTGAGAGTCAAACTTCTGAATTGTTGGCAGCCGGCTTTTGAAGATGACTATGAGCTATGGTGGCGCAGTGATTAAAGTTCAGTACCGCAAGCTACTTCCACTGCCTGCCGATTGCCTGCAATTTTGCAGTTCAAATCTCACCAGGCTTAAGATTGACTTCCATCCTTCTGAGGTGGATACAATGAGGACCCAAATTGATGAAGGCAATATGCTTTAATCCTTCAAACTGCCTATAGAGGGCTGTAAAGTGGTATATAAGTCTAAGTGCTATTGCTAAGTGCTAGTGCTATTGCTTTCTTCTGCCTTGTGTGGTTGGTAGATCACTGTGAAAACAAATTGCTGGAATAGATGGTTCGGGTAGGATCCAAGAAGGATCTTATTATGCTTTGATAATTCTGGACAGTGTGCAAAAACAAACATCCTCACTACAAAAATAAATTAGCATATCCAAATGATTACAGGTAGTTCTTGACTTACAACCTTTCATTTAATGACTGAAGTTATGACGACACTGAAAAAGGTGTCCATTTTTCACATTGCAGAATCCCCATTGGTGACGTCATCATAATTCTGAGGCTTGGTAATAGTATTTATGAGAGTTGTAATGTCTACCAGCCATGGAAGCCATATTTTATTAGCCATATATTTTTTTAAAAGCTTCGAGGCTGCCACAGTTAGTGCCTGAGAATTTGGGAAGGAGGAATTCTTAGTGAGTAGTAGATTAGACTCAACAACATTCTTCTCACAAGTCAAAGACATCTCAGCCTACACCTGGATGGGAGTGAGTGAAGGTTTGCCTTTGGATAGAACAATGTTTGATTGGGCCATGTGATGGACTGATGCGTGCAGGAGATGGATCTTTGATTTTCACTTGGGGAAGGGAAAACCTAGAAGTTTCAGATTCAGGTTTTCCCACATGACTTCTTTAATAAATTCTTACTTGGGTGGACTTTGTCTCTGAGTGCTGAATTGAAATTGGAAGTTTCTTTGGAACGCTGACAATGTCCTGGGGTCATGTGATCAACTTTTGAGACTTGCTGACAAGAAAAATCAATGAGGAAGCCAGGTTCACTTAACAACTCAACAATTGCAGTGATTCACTTAACTTTGGCAAGAAAGGTCGTAAAATGGGACAAAACTCACTTAGCAACTGTCTCACTTAGGAACAGAAAATTTAGACTCAATTGTATTTGTAAGTCAAGGACTACCTGTATCAAGAACAAAAGGGAATTCCTCCCCCCCCCTTACAAAATAAAACCCACAGCCAATCAACCAGGAACAAAGTCACATTAAAATTATGTATTTTACAACAGTTGGAATATTAGATTTAGAAATCTCTTTCTGAGAATCATTGCCAGGTCTTGATGCATTGTCCTCCCCAAATGTTTGACATGTGGAAGTATGTGTCATACAGACACATAGATATTTTTGTCTTATTACAAATAATTTGTGGTTGGGGAGCGGGGGTGTAAAGAGATGAGCTGATGACTTTCTTGTCTTTTCCATCAAGTTTTTAGGTTACAATGAAAAACCGCTGACATTACAAATGTTCATTGGAACAGCGGATGAGCGAAACCTACGTCCTCACGCTTTCTACCAGGTGCATCGCATCACTGGAAAAATGGTGGCCACCACGAGTTACGAATCTATCATCAATGGAACCAAAGTTCTTGAGATGTCTCTGCTGCCCGAGAACAACATGGCAGCCAAGTAAGGTTCCTTTGGGCACAAAAAGGTGGAGAGATGAAGAGAGCACTTGTCCATCTGGATGATGGTAGTGATGATGGTGATGATGATGATGGTGGTGATGATATAAAGATGAACAAAGATATGGACCTTTCTCAATCTTATGCTTTTGTTTTCCTTTTTTAATTTTTTTTCCGATAAGGAGAAAGAGAAGAACCTAAAAATGACACCTTCAGTCCATTTCATATATAAAAAACAGGATGATCTGAGTTAGCAAGATTCAAAATGGCAAAATTAATACATAAAATATAAATGAAAGAGAAAAAGAAAAAATACATAAGCATAGACTAAACGCTTAAAGATAAGTGACTAAAGGGCTTGACAATTCTCTTCTTACCCTTGTTAACATATTAACATAGTTGGAGGGGACCTTGTTGGTCATCTAATCCAACCCTCTGCTCAAGCAGGAGACCTTAAATCATTTCTGACAAATGGCAGTCCAGTCTCTTCTTGAAAGCCTCCAGTGATGAAGCTCCCACAACTTCTGAAGACAAGCTATTCCATTGGTTGATCATTTTCACTATCAGAAAATTTATCCTTATTTCCAAGTTGAATCTGTCCTTGCTCAGTTTCCATCCATTATTCCTTGTCTGGCCTTCAGGTGCTTTGGAAAATAGCTTGACCCCCTTCCCCTCTGTGGCAGCCCCTCAAATATTGAAACACTGCTATCATGTCTCACCTGGTCCTTCTCTTCACTAGACTAGCCATGCCCAGTTCCTGCAACTGTTCATTTTAGCCTCCAATCCCCTAATCATCTTGGTTGCTCTTCTTGCACTTTGTCTAGAGTCTCAACATCTTTTTTATAATGTAGTGACCAAAACTGAATGCCGTATTCTAGGTATGGTCTTACTAAGGCTTCATAGAGTGATATTAGTACCTCACTTGATCTTGATTTGACATAAAAAAGCCAGTTAAAAAACTGGCAAAGCATGTGTGTCAATAACCAATGGCTGGCAATTTGTTGTGGATTTTTCTCTTGGCTATCCCTATCTTCCAAAGTATTCATAAACCTATTGAATCTTGATGAATTGAATATAATAGGGATATAGCCTACAAAAGGCAAGGATTCACGATACCACTATCCCCTGGTCACATGATCTCTCTTTGCTACTTTCACAACCCACTTCCAACAGCAGTCAGTAGGGGGAACCTGACAGGAAATTGCAAGTCACTGTCATGTGACATCATGCTTAATAACATGCGGTGATTTACTAATGACCACCATTGGAACTATTGTTAAACCAGGTATGATCACATAATACTTCACTTTATGATGTCACTTAGTGGTGGAGTTGCCAGTCCCAAAGATGATTAGTGAGAACTATCTGTATAATATAATAAAAGAATAGTCTTGGCTTTAGACATTGATTGATTGCATGAATGATTGAACTGATAGTTTGATTCAGTCAGATGACTCTAAATGGTGTACAAGAACAGTAGTCAGAATCAATGCAACAATAAATTGCAATAGTACCCTATAAAATCTAATACAACATACAGTTATAGCTCCATCTAATGATCCAGAGTAATAATTCACCTCACAATCAATCATTATATTATTGTGCACCTTAAAAAGTTATGCTGTGTTATTTCTAAAAGATTAAAGATAATTTGATCAGTTTGATGTAGTAGTTAAGGTCTAGGCCAAAAACTAAGAAATTGTGAGTTCTAGTCCTGTTTTAGGCATGAAAATTGACTGGATGACTTTGGGCCAATCATTCTCTCTCAGTGTGACCCATTTCACAGGCTTGTTGTGGGGAATATAGGAGGAGGAAGAAATATTGTGTGTGTTGCCTTGAGTTATTTATTTAAAAAATAATAAAGGTGAGATAAAAATAAATAAATAACCTCTTTTCCAGGCTCCATTCTGTTTCATCCTCTTTTTCCCCCATGGCTGCTTTAAATTTATTTACTGGGGAGAATGCAATTAAAATATTCCAATTATTAAAATGGTCCTTGGTTAATACCATGGGCGCTCCAATTTTAAGTTGAAGATACTTCAAATTTCCCTTTTCCATTTTTTCCACATGGGCTAGTTTAGAAGACCTTGTTATGAGCCCTGGAACCAGAATAAAGAGGTCTTTCACCTCCTGTTCCTATACCATTTCAGACAAATGGTTGTACAATCTCTTCTTACAAACTTCCATGCTTGGAGTGCCCACAACTTCTGGAGACAAGTTGTTCCACAAGTTGTTAAAACTAATAGTTTTAACTGTAAGGAAATTTCTTCTTGGTTCTAAGTTGCTTCTCTCCTTGGTTAATCTCCATCCATTACTTATTGTCCTACCTTTGGAGAATAGATTGACTCTCTCTTCTTTGTGGCAGCCCCTTAAGTAGTGGAACACTGCTATCATGTCACTCCTAGTCCTTCTTTTTATTAAACTAGACACACCCAATTTCTGGCAATCATTCTTCATATGTTTTAGCCATGCATAATACTTCTTCCTTCTCCTATTTTCCCCAGAACAATAGTCCTGTGAGATGGGTTGCACTGAGAGAGAATGATTGTTTCAAAGTGACCCCGCCAGTTTTCATGCCTAAGACAGGATCAGAACTGACAAGAGAAGCAATGTTTCTTTCTTTCCTTTAAAAATAAATATTGCTTGATTCAGCAGAAGATTGTCATTTGATCATTTGTCTGTTTTTTGTTTTTTTTTGTCTGATTCTGGATCTTTTCCTCCCCACTCCCCAACCCTCCAGTATCGACTGTGCTGGAATCCTAAAACTGCGTAATTCAGACATCGAGCTGCGCAAAGGCGAGACAGATATTGGGCGCAAAAACACACGGGTACGGCTGGTATTTCGGGTTCATGTCCCACAAGGAAATGGCAAAGTGGTGTCCATCCAGATGGCTTCTGTGCCCATTGAATGTTGTGAGTATTGCTTGCTATCTCAGGGTAAAATTTGACTGCTGGGATCTGTTCTCAAGATTGTCCCAAAGGTGAAGAAGCTTCTTGGATGAGAAACAAAACACCTTCAAAGAAAAACCAGAAAGTCCAGTTGCCTCTGGAAAAAAAGCTCCTTTGGGACAGCCATGACCTGGATGACTGAGAATCTCCATAAACATGTCCATGGGTGGAATTCAGCTGTCTTGGACTGGTTTGGGAGAACCGGTAGTTCTGGCAATCAGTTGGCTCTGCCTACTCACCCCTACCCTAGTCTGTCCTATATTGGCATGCTTTGCAGCTCAGCTGATTCACATGGCACAGCAGATTGCCACGTGAATCAGCTGTTTTACTCACTGGGGCTGTGTTAGAAGATAAGTTTTATTGCTGAAAATGGGCAGTTTTTAAACGCTGCATGCTCACCAAAGTAGTTGTTACACCGGTTAAATCCTACCATTGGACATGTCCTCAAGTTTGTTCAAAGAAAAGTTGAGGCTGTTGACTGCATATTGTGGGTGATGGGTACGTGGAACTGGAGAGGGGACCTCTCGGTGCTCACCCACCATCACCAATCTCAGCTTTCCATCCATGGTAGCTGCTCCAGAAACTCCAGTCCTGTTGAAATTTTGACTGGAGATATCTCTCCTTTACCCAGTGCTGAGCTAAAACATCTAGGAAAACTCCAGAGTTGAGAATGTGAAGAAAAATGACCATCAATTTGAAGTATTTACTCCAAAATGTGTGCATGTGTTCACAGATAGTCTTCAATTTACAACCACAATTGAGCCCAAAATGTTGCTATGCAAGACAGTTGTTAAGTGAGTCTTGCTTCATGTTATGCCTTTTCTTGCCGCAGTGGTTAAGTAAATCACTGCTATTATTAAGTTAGTAACACGGTTGTTAAGTGAATCTGGCTTCCCCATTGACTTTGCTCGTCAGAAAGTTGCAAAAGTTGATCACATGACCTAGGGCACTGCAACCATCATAAATATGAATCGGTTGTCAACCGTCCAAATTTTGATCATGTGACCCTGAGGATTTTGGAACGGTTGTGTGAAAAATGGTCATGTCACTTTTTCAGTGCTGTTTTAACTTTGAATGGTCACTAAACAAATAATTGTATGCCAAGGAACACTTGTATACAAACAGATACACCCATGCAAACCCTCAAATGTACATATGTCAATTTTACTAACTCTCCCAAAATTGCATGAGGGATTCCAAAGGGAAATTGCTAATATCTCACAAGCCTTAGGAAAGATCTGAACAGGGTTTGTTAATTAAAAAAAAAAAAACCCCGCTTTGCACTCTCCAGTTTTATTACAGTACATGACATCTGTTGCCTGAGAAGAGTGTTATATTTTGCTTAAAGGATCTTTGAACAACGATTGGTTTTTGAAAGCAGGGAAGAGAAAGTTGGTGTTTCAGGAAGTAATTCTTATTTACAGGGTGCAGTGGATAAATTGGCTTGTAATCACACTCCCCAATTCTGCTGTCAAAGAGCTAAGACTTTTAGCCTCTGTTCCACTTGTCTCTTTGGTTCCTCTTTTGCAGCCCAGCGCTCAGCTCAAGAACTCCCACAAGTAGAGCATTACAGTCTTAGCGCCTGCTCAGTACATGGTGGTGAAGAGATGGTCATTAGTGGAGCCAATTTTCTGCCAGAATCAAAAGTTGTTTTCATTGAAAGAGGCCCTGGTAAGTGAGGTCTGGTTCCTTTCCTTTTTTTCCTTTCCTCCCCTTCCCCTTCTCCTTCCTTCCTTCTTTCCTTCTCCCCACTCCCTCCCTCTCTTTTCCATCCTTGCTTCCTTCCTTGCTTCCTTCCTTGCTTCCTTCCTTCCTTCCTTCCTTCCTTCCTTCCTTCCTTCCTTCCTTCCTTCCTTCCTTCCTTCCTTCCTTCCCTCCCTCCTCTGCTTCATGGCAGAAAACTATCTGAGCAAAAGAATGGAATTCAAATTGAATAAACCACATTTGCTCAATTGGAGAATGTTTCTTCCTGTCCAGATAAATGCCTGCACATTGAGGAAGTCGTATTTGTTGATGAGAATAGAAAAATCATTTGGAAACAAAGAAATGAACAAGGAAAGCTGGAAAGCACCTGGGGATGGGAGGTGATATACAACAACTGTAGTGACATCATTGCATGCTCACATGTGGAAAAACTCCATACTACCTAGAAGGGAGGAATATTTGGTGACAATGATGACATTTGCAGAGATGGTTAAATTGACTTCCTTGATTAAAGAAAAGTCAACTTCTATATTCTAAAGTCAACTTTTCATTCCATACCTTTGTCTCTTTCTTTTTCTCCTTTTTCCTCTTCATTTTCTGGGGTCTGTATTTGTAGTTGGTATTTCTATTCTCTTTAAAAGCTTTTAATAAAAATTTATATAAAACAGTGGTGGTATTCTAGTAGTTCAGCCCGGTTCTGCCAAGCCGGTGGTGCTGATGAGCAGCGGAGACCGAACCAGTTCTCTCCAATGTTCTGCTCTTGGGCCCACCCGCCTGCTGGGCTCCCATACTAACCTTTATTTTTTGCTTTTGAAGCATAGCTGCTTTGCGTGGCACAGTAGATTGCCATGCGGCAGCTGCTGAAGCATCAGGGAGAGTGCAGGCTTGCAGGAGGTGAGTGAGCACACCTCTGCGCCTGTGCAAAGTGCATGTTTGGTGCGTGTTCATGTGCAAAGTGCACCCACCAAGCCACGCCCATCGAACTGGTGGTAAAAATATTTGAAACACACCACTGACTTAAAAAAAAGAAAATGTGGGATGGTATGGAGGAAGCTCTTGTACTGGCAAGAAAATGTTCTCTGGGCAAATGCCATTTAGATGTAATCCTGTTTATCTTACATGCCTTTTGTACCTGCTATATTTTTGTGAACTATTTTATACCTATTTTATTTGCTTAGTATTGAAGATTATAAGTTTGAAGGTGCTTCTGATAGAAAGAAAGAAAGAATATGCACACAAACACAAACAATTTATCACACACACACACAAATAACAGAGTCATCACCTGGATGGTTGAGATTCTCCATAGACACACACACATACACACAGAAAGTTCTAATGTTGGGCTAACAAGGACAGAAAACTGGCACAGCACAAGATTGTTTTTCTAGTCATCCTTTTTTTTAAATAGAATTGTCTTAAACTCAGGGCCATTTTTCTCAGGGGTAAATATGATAGTAGTTATGATCTCTAACAGCTAAACCTACATTGACAGACTTAGTAAACCATCAATCATGGGTCACTCCTGGACACAAATTTTGGGCTATGATTATTTTTATCATCTCCTGCTTTTAATCTTCACGAAGGGGTTGGCTGTATTAAGTGACTCTTTGAGAAAACTCTGTCTCCATCTCTTAAATCAATATACAATAGGTATCTCATCCTTTGACCTCACAGTGAACTACCGTGTTAAGACTCTTATCTTATTTTCTTTTGCCACCAAAAAAGGCATCAGGTCTTATTTTCGGGGGATGTCAACCACTTACTAACCTCACTTGTGTGCATTGCCCCCGGCCTCCTTTTTGTTGTCAGAGGCCTTCAGGAACTCTGTGGCCGGCAAGGCTTTCTTGAAGGCCTCTGCAGCCGATAATAGAGCTCTGGGTCAATCTTGAGCTTTGTTATCAGCTACAGAGGTCTTCACAAAAGCCTTGCCAGCCTTGCCAACTGCAGAAATGGGCTGGCAAGACAGATGTAGGAGTGTGCGAGGCCTGGCTATAACTGTCCAAAGGTAAGTAATAGGGCAGCTCCAGCCCCCCATCCCCACACTAGCTTAATTTTTACCCATGCACTCTGGAGTAGGCAGGATCTTAATTAGGGCTTATTTTGGGGGTAGGGCTTATATTGGGCACACGTAAAAAAAATCAAGGTAGGACTTACTTTCAGGCTAGGTCGTATTTTCAGGGAAACAGGGTAGTTCCTTTTTTTTTGTTTTCAGATGGAAAACTTCAATGGGAAGAGGAAGCAAATGTTAATCGCTTGAAAAGCACAGAGGTGAGAATGAGAGTTATACACTATCATCTATGGGACAACATTGGAGAGAATTTTCCTAGCCATGAGGTAGGATTTTTTAAATGTAGCAGCAGATGATGGACAGTGATTGAAGCACAGCATTCTGTTCCTGGTTTCCTTAATTTGGCTGTTCTCAAATATGTGGGTTTCACCTTCCACAATTCCTTGGATACCTCAGCATGGTCATTGTTGAGAATTCTGGGGTACTAAAGTCTTTATATCTAAAGAAAAAAACATAACCAGATTGTGGGATTAACTTCTCTGTTGAATTTGCTTGCCTTGACATCTTTTCTTCTCCTTCCACAGGCTTTGCTGACCCTCACCATTCCTGAATACAGCAACAAGAGAATTTCACGGCCTGTTCAGACATACTTCTATATTTCCAATGGGCGCCGGAAAAGAAGCCCAGCTCAAGGCTTCAAATATTTGCCTGGTAAGTAAAACTGGAAGATGGGAGATGAGTATGGTTGAGTGCTAAAACGTGCTTGATGATCCCTGCCAACCTTCTCCTCTTCATCTCTAGTGATCTTCAAAGAAGAGCCACATCTGGATTCCACACCCCATGCATTCCCACATATCACTCCAAATGTTCCTTTTTCACTACCACCAGCACAAGGGGCCATGGATTTCTCCCCTTCCAGACCTCCCTTCTCTTACAGTCCTGAGCGTTCCCCACCTTATTCCCCCTATGGCTCCAATTGGAGCCCTTGCTCATTCTCAACCCCTCCCCATTACAGCCCGGCCTTCCGTTTCCCTCCCAGCGAGACCTACGGGGGCATTAATCTCTCTGTACCCCGCCTTGCTCCTCCAAACCTGACCCACCTTCATGCTTTAGATTGCCACCCTCCACACTTCCAGCCTGTTAGTTCACAACAGAGTCCTCATTCACCAGGACGGAGAGAAACCCACAGTGGGGAGAGGTCACCAGAATGGACAAATCCAGACCTAGGATCCCAGGAGTTTAGCTCCAAGGAACTGGAGAAATCGGGGTTCAGCAGTGGCTTCCGGGAAAACTTGCCTATACATGGGATCACACTGGAAGAAGGTAAAGGTAGATTTGTGAAGTTTTCAATAAGATTTAGTTTCAGTTTAAGAGAAATAATGGGATTTTCCTCTTTTTTTCTATATGCAAAATATGGAAAGCCAGCCCTGCCAAAATTAGGTCACAATGACACAGAATAGCAATAGCAGTAGCACTTAGACTTAGAAACTGCTCTATAGTCCTTTATAGCACTCTCAGAGCTGTTTTCAATGTTGACATATTGCCCTCAACAGTCTGGGTCCTCATTTTAATGACTTTGAACAAATGGAAGTTTGAGTCAGCCTTGAGCCAGTTAGGAGTTCAATCCTGACTGTGGACAGAGTTAGTCTGCAATACTGCATTCTAACCCCTGTGCTACCAGTGCTCCTGGTGTGAATGCTTGCTGGAAACTTTCAGATTAGAGCTACAGAAATCAAGATCACCCTAAGATGGCAGGAACGAGACACAGAAAATTCTCTTGCTTCCATCTAGTGGTCATCTGGAGCTTTGCAGTCCAGATCTGTGGTAGCCCTGTAATAGGAGAGTTGGAAAGCTTCCTCACTTAAAAAAAAATGCCTTCCTTATCAGCAGGACTCAATTTTGTTAGAGTTGTGTTTTATAAATTAGCAAAGGTAGCAGAATGAGGCTGGCAGTGTAAAATCTGACACCACAGAAAATGGCAGGCCACAGAAGGCAGCTGGCCCAGAATAAATGGCATTTATAGTCTTTCCACTTCTTGTTCAAATAGATGAATGATTGAGCCAACACTCATATTCATTTGTGAAGCTGGTCAACTCAGGCTGAATTTGAATATAAGCTTCCATGCAAGTGTGTGCATAGGATTAACCTTAAGCTTATTTTCAAAGTATTGGGCATTGAGTTAAACTTCTAGCTGAGCCCTACCTACACCCTTAAACTTTGAATCACTGACCAATTGGTAGTGGGCGTTGTTTAGCCACAATATCAAATAATTTTAACAGAATTATAGATGAAGAAATCTGGGACTTTCCTGTTGTCTTCCATTCAAGTACAGACTCAGTCCAGCCCTTTATAGTATTTTGAAGATTGCCAGCTATTGCCATTGACCAGGGGTCTTCAAACTTGACAGCTTTAGGACTTGTGGACGTCAATTTCCAGAATTCCTCCTCTAGTCATGTTAGCTCAGAAATTCTGGGAGTTGAAGTCCACAAGTCTTAAACTTGCCAAGTTTGAAGACCCTTACCATTACACAGCGTTAAGCTATAAATCATGATTTCCAAACCATGATGGTTAGGTTAACCAACCAAACCAAACTAAACATTGATCACATTATGATTTTGAGGATGTTTCATCCCGGCTGCCAATCAAAATTGTTTTGTTAGTGCATGTACCTGGAGATACGAGAAGCTAAATCTGAGACTCTAGGCCTCAAAATGGCTGTTTGGTTACTTCCTTTGGTTTTCCCCTTCAAATCCTTCCAGATCTCATGAGCATGAAACTTAAATTGCTACCCACTGTTTCTGCTGAGTTTTCTTGTCTTTTTAGACTTTGCTCATGAGATGATTGACTTAAGCCAGCAATGGAGCAGCCAACTAACATATGAGAATTAGAAGGCCTTTATCCACTCACAGGGACCTGGCAGGCTGTTAACTGTTAACACACTACCCTAGTTCAAAACAGATCCTGGGAATTATGATTCCAGCACTGTTGCTCATAATAAATTTCCCACAATGACAAGCGTTGCCGACTAAGCCTCAGAAATTTCAGTGGCTTGTTTAAGGCCACCTAGTAAGTTCACAAGCTGCTGTATGGTGAGCTTTCCTTCAAATTGGCTCTCTCTCTCCTTTTCTTTTTTCTAACTACTCTCCCCAGTTACTGAGATCATTGGCAGGGACTTAAGTGACTTTCCGGAGCCATCCTGCGAAGGAGGACAGAGCTGAGAAGCAACCAGAATCTTGGAGTACATAAAACTTCAAGACGACTGGAGGTCAAGCCAGAGAAAGCGAAGATGGGATCATGCAAGCAACAGCTGGACCAGCTTCTGAGGACTTTGACATTGATGAATTTGAATCTGAGTTTCTTTTTTTTTAATCTTCTGCTTGTGTTTTCTTTCAATCTTTGATTAGGGGCCTCCTATAACTCAATGCAGAGCCCTCCTTAAATTTTCTATACTCCTATTCTTTGCAGTTAAGAGGATTCAAGGAGACTCACACCATCATCACTCCAAGATTGGAGCACCTGTGGTCCTGAAGAAGTTGCCAAATGGCAATTCCCAGGCTCTAACATTTACTGTGTTGGGAGACTGGATATCAGTTTCCTCACCATCTTTCTTTTACTTAGTGGTTGTCCATTTATTTATCCGGTACTCCAAGATAAAGAGATTGGGTAAAAAGTGAGATTACCTATTGAGTTACCATGTTCTTTGTAAGGCTTAGTTCTTTCTCTATTTGTCTATTCCACATTTACATTTTGGAGAGCTGTATTTCCTATGATAATTGATTCCAAGGACCAATCTATATTATATGGCTATCTAAGTAAGAGCCTTACTTTCCCAGGATATTATGTTTACCCTACACATCTGTCCAGATAACAGATAATCAGAGTTGGAAGGGAACTTGTAGCTTATCCAGTCCAACCCCCTGCCCAAACAGGAGACCTTATACCATTTCTGACAAATGGCAGTCCAGTCTCTTCTTGAAAGTCTCAAGTGATGGCACTCCCACAACTTCCGAGGGCAAGCTGTTTCATTGTTTGATTGTTCTCACTGTCAGAAAGTTTCTCCGTATTTCCAGATTAAATATCTCCTTGTTCAGTTTCCATCCATCATTCCTTGTCTTAGGGTGCTTTAGAAAATAGCTTGACCCCTTCCTCCCTGTGGCAGCCCCTCAAATATTGCAAGACCGCTATTGTGTCTCCCCTGGCCCTTCACTAGACAACCCATGCCCATTTCCTGTAACCGTTCTTCATATATTTTAGTCTCCAATCCCCTAATCATCCTGGTTGCTCTTCTCCTTTTTTCTTTTTTTTACTTTTTCTAGAGTCTCAACATCTTTTTTATAATGTGGTGACCAAAACTGGATGCAGTACTCTAGGTGTGGTCTTACTAAGGTTTTATAGAGTGGTATTAGTACCTCACTTGATCTTGATTGTATCCCTCTGTTAATGCAATTTAGGATTGAATTAGCTTTTTTGGCTATTGCTGCACACTGCTGGCTCATATTTAGCAAGTTGTCCACTAAGACTCCAAGATCCCTTTCACAGTTACTGCTATTAAGCCTGATTTTACCCAGTCTCTATGTCTACTTTTGGTTTTTCTTGCCTAAGTGTAGGACTTTATTTTTCTCTACATTGAATTTCAAGAGTCCAGAGTTCTCTGTCATGTCCATCCTGTTTGTTTCCTCAAAACCAGCAGCAGGGTTACTATGCTACCCACTTTGCCTTTTATCTAAACTACCTCTCATCCTTTCTCTAACAGAGAAGGCTTCAAACTTATTCTCTGCCCAGCCCCATCCCACTATAGAGGAACGATGATATAGGAGATACTTCTCAAACCATAACGTTCAAACGGTGTTTGGTGATCACAGATCTTTGTGCATTCTCATTGTAGGATTCTATAATGAAATGATCAATAGCAATAGCACTTAGACTTATATACTGTTTTATAGTGCTTTACAGCCCTCTCTAAGCGTTTTACAGAGTCAGCATATTACCCCCTACAATTTGGGTCTTAATTTTACCCACTTGAAAGGATGGAAGGCTGAGTCAACCTTGAGCCTGGTGAGTTTCGATCTGTCATATTGCAGGCAGTTGGCTGCAGCAGAAGGAGCTTGTGGCACTGCACTCTAACCACTGTGAGATAAGTGTCCCTAAAATTCTTGATCTTTGTAGATCCTCTGGAAAACACATCTGGTTGATACAGAGAAACAAATAAAAAAGATTGAATATGTGTAGATTTCATCCCATTTCTGTATGTTCCCCAAACTCTGTTCTGCTCTTTTGTAGATGTTTAAGAAATAAGACCAGGGATTAAGTAAACAAATAATTGTTTTTATAAATACTTGGTGAGAGTTGGAAGCTGAATTACTTGTGTTTGTCAAAGAAAACATTAATCCTGCATATATCATAGAAGGGTTCTCCCAGTTGAGTTTGTTGATATCACTGATAAGGGGCTTATGTTATAAACTTCTCAGAGTCTGCTCATAATGCAAGATGAGTAGTGTATAAATTTGATAAATGTAAATAAATAAATATGGCCCAAAAGATTCATGAGGAGCCCTGATGACATAATAGCATATGTGGTGTCATTTCCTCTTCCTCATCTTTGTATTATGCTAGTGACTGATTTTTGGGGGGCTTGGTTCTAAAAGTTTCCCTGAAAATAAGACCCTGTCTTATATTTTTTTAGCCACCAAAAAAGGCACCAGGTCTTATTTTCAGAGGATGTCACCCACTGACTAACATCACTCGCCCCTGGACTCTTTTCCACTAGCAGAAGCCTTCAGGAACTTCTTTTGTGGCTAGCAAGAGTTTCCTGAAGGCCTCTGTAGATAATAACAGAGTTTCAAGCCTTGCTGGCTACAGAAAAAATGGGCCAGCAAACAGGTGTCAGGATGTGCGTGGCCTGGCTACAGCTGTCCTAAGGTAAGTAGCAGGGAAGCTTTACACACACACACACTCCATCTCCACCCTACCTTAATTGTTACCCATGCACTCTGGAGTGGGCAGGATCTTAATTAGAGTTTATTTGGAGGGTAGGACTTATATTGGGTACACATGTAAAAATCAAGCTGGAACTTACTTTCAGGCTAGATCGTATTTTCAGGGAAACAGGATAGATAAACTCATTGTGGCAAACTCCTAGTATTCATAATAAAAACAGTTCCAAGTTTCTACTCTTGGAAGACTTTTATGGTATGAAATGTTAAAAAAAGCAAAGCCAATGGTTGAATATTATAAAAATTACACAAGTATTTCCAAGTGATGAAACTGGGACCTTGATATTTCTATATCTGAGGAAAATTCATGAATTTGAATTTTTTAAAAAATGCAAGTCCTCATGAATTTCATTACTCTTATAAAAACAAATACAAAGGAAGAAAGTTTTTTGGATATCTCTGTAATTATTTCAAGATGCTGATAGTAAGAAAATGCAAGACTTTAGCTATCAGTACCTTTGTGTTAAATTCAGTCATATGCATGTGTGGGTCTTGTTCCCTATTTGCCTTCCACTAATGTCAAAATCTCATGTCCAAGATGTTTCTGCATTTTGCAAGCATAATTGATTGATGCAATATCTTTGTTTGGATTCTAGTGTAGGTACATATATTCACAAATTGATGAATAACTTTAACCCCAACCCATTTTGCAGGAAAAGATAGCTACATGGCCAAAATAAACAGAAATAATCTATCAGTGTGCAAAAAAGGAACAAGACTAACCCACTTTTCTGGACCTGAGCAGGAAACACAAAATTAATGATTATGCACAATCATTATTTGAGCTTTCATTTTATGTTACATATATTCCTCTCAGGGCCATCTCAGTCTCGGCTTTCAGGAAATCTAAATCTAATCTCAGTAGACATAGCTGGATTAAAATTAAAGTTTGGACAAAGGGGGTGCAGATATTTATCCTCATTCTTCAGTCCCAACTGTTGGCCTTTACTTGTAACAAAACATTAATATAATTTAATCAATGGAGGGGTTCAAATTTTTTTTTACTTCTGATTCTGTGGGAGTGGCTTGGTGTATGGGGCAGAGGAAGGATACTGTAAAACAGGCTTGTCCAACCTGCGGGCCGCGGGCCGCATGCAGCCCAGGTCACCTCGTAATGCGGCCCAATGCCCACCCCTACCTTCATGAAAGATCCAGCAAGGAGGAGGAGGAGAGGCAGGCACGAGGCGGGGCGAGGCAAGCAACAGAAAAGGTGGGCAGCCACAGCCCAAAAGTCCCGCCCCGCTACCTCCTGCTTCTGCCGCCGCTGCTGCATTTGCAGGAGGAGAGGTAGGCACAAGGCGAGCAACAGAAAAGGTGGGCAGCCGCAGCCCAAAAGTCCCGCCCCGCCACCTCCTGCTGTCGCCGCTGCCACCGCTGCCGCTGCTGCTGCATTTGCAGGAGGAGAGGTAGGCGTGAGGCGGGGCGAGGCGAGCAACAGAAAAGGCGGGCAGCTGCAGCCCAAAAGTCCCACTCTGCCACCTCCTGCTTCTGCCCCTGCTGCCGCCCTGCTGCATTTGCAGGAGGAGAGGTAGGTGTGAGGCGGGTCGAGGCAAGCAACAGAAAAGGGGCAGCCGCAGCCCAAAAGTCCGGCCCCACCACCTCCTGCTGTTGCCGTGCCACCGCTACTGCTTCTGCCCGCGCCGCCGCCACTGCTGCTTCTGCCCCCACCGCCGCTGCCGCCACTGCTGCTTCTGCCCCCGCTGCCGCTGCTGCCACTGCTGCTTCTGCCCCCGCTGCCGCTGCTGCTTCTGCCCCCACCACCCCCGCTGCTGCTTCTGCCCCTTCCGCCACTGCTGCCGCTGCTGCATTTGCAGGAGGAGAGGTAGGCATGAGGCGAGCAAGCTTTCTTCCCCCCCTCCCTGCAAAATTTGGCTGGAAAATTATAAAATAAAAAATAAATAATTTTAATAAATAATTAATAATAAAAAATATTTTATTTTATTTTATTTTATTTTATTTTATTTTATTTTATTTTATTTTATTTTATTTTATTTTATTTTATTTTATTTTATTTTATTTTATTTTATTTTATTTTATTTTATTTTATTTTATTTTATTTTTTATTTTATTTTTTTTTATTTTATGTGAGGCCCAAACCAAATTTTCATCTTCTAATGTGGCCCAGGGAAGGTGAAAGGTTGGACACCCCTGCTGTAAAATCTCCAGTCAGAGGTGATATTTGCTGGTTCTCCAAAGTATTCAAAATTTCTGCTACCAGTTCTCCAGAATTGGTCAGGACTTGCTGAATACCACCTCTGAATTTAATAAAATAAAATAAGTCAAAGGCTGAAGCTTGTCTCACTAATTTCGTCCATTTTCTAGAATCTAGGACAGGTGAGAAAGTTTGGATTTGCAGAATAGATTCCAAGTACGTATTTTGAATTCCTAACTCTTCATTTAGTTAAAGTAGAGGGTCATTTTAACAATATAAGGATATATTAGGATGTTAAGCCCCAAAATTATGGTTCCTTAGATGCTTATTCTGGAGAAATTAAGTGTGAGCATATTTTGCTTAATGGAAGGTGTGTGTTTGGGGGGGGGGGAATATGTCTTTTCTCTTTCTTTCTATCTCTGTCTCTCCCTCCCTCCCTCCCTCCCTCCCTCTCTGTGTGAGGACTGTTAGAGTGATTTTGTAATTATATGTAATTTTTAGAAAAAAAATAGGCAAAGGAAATAGTTGCATTTCTTGTGCAACTGCCTCTCTATTCTTTCTGGTCAGGAGAGAGCCCAAAAGAAAAGGAAGTTGTAGCCTGCTCCAAAGAAGCTAAGAGAAAATGTGGAAGTTATTTCTGAGTCAGTCAGCCTTATACACAAATCAAAAACACCATCTGCAGAACAGGGAGGTAATGTTAGATTTTTGAAATAATGTAAGGCAAATATTAGTGTACAAGCAATTAAATTTGAGCCAGTGTGCAACGGCGGCCACAAAAGCCAATGCAATTCTAATTTTGCATTGGATACAATCGAGATTTAATGAGGTACTAATACCACTCTATAAAGCCTTAGTAAGAATATACCTAGAATATGGCATTCGGTTTTGGTCACCACACTATAAAAAAAGATGTTTAGACTCTAGACAAAGTTCAGGGAAGAGCAACCAAGATGATTAGGAGATTGTAGGCTAAAACTTATGAAGAACGGTTACAGGAACTGGGCATGGCTAGTCTAGTGAAGAGGACCAGGGGAGACATGATAGCAATCTTCCAATATTTGAGGGGCTGCCACTGAGAGGAAGGGGTCAAGCTATTTTCTAAAGCACCTGAAGGCCAGACAAGGAATAATGGATAAAAACTGAAGGAGAGATTTAACCTGGAAATAAGGAGAAACTTTCTGACAGTGAGAACTATCAACCAATGGAACAGCTTGCCCTCAGAAGTTGTGGGAGTGTCAACACCTGAAACTCTCAAGAAGAGATTGGATTGCCATCTGTCAGAAATGGTGTAGGGTCTCCTGCTTGGGTGGGGAGTTGGATTAGAAGACCTACAAAGTCCCTTCCAACTCTGTTAGTCTGTTAATCTGTTAAAGTTGTGAGGTTATGGGTAAGGATAGAAGGCTAGTCACAGATTGATAGCTTGGGAACCACTTACATTGGGCTTCTCAAACTTTGTGGAAAATGGAAAAGGAATTTGTAAGACCTCTCTGTTCAAAAGTTTGTCAAAATTTTGCTACAAAGCTTGGTGAGCTTTAAGAGTGATTTCCCTCTACAAACCTGGTCACTTTTTGTTACTTTTTAAAAAATAATATGGATTCCCCAAATTGCAATGTCTCAAGAATCTCTACAGTTTGAGAACCTTTTGTTTTCTTCATATAAAATTTTGTCACTCTTCAGAGTTCTTCCCATTTTTCCATCAATATTCAGTCACCAATACTAAGGGTTTATCTGATGCTACAACATGGAATATTCAGAACTATTCTAACTTTTAGGAAAACAAGACTTCATCAAGTATTATAGAGCAAGATAATTTGTCTTAGCGTTCATTACTAGAACAAATGTATTTGCTATCAGGTCGACCCTAGCAGGTATACAATTCATTTCCCAGTTCATGGTGTGTTCATTATTCATGTTTATTTTTCATGCAGTTTGGTTTTGGGCTATAATCATTTAGCTTGTAAAAATGTTGCAGGAGCAATCTTGGGCACTCCAAAAATTATACCGTATAACACCTATGCTGCATTGGGTGCCAATTTGCTTCTGTGTCCAATTCAAAATGTTGATTATGTCTTTTAAACCCTACATATCATGAGGCCAGATTACCAATGGAACCATTTTTGCCCCACTTTATCAATCCCTGCCACCCGGTCAGTTAAAGAATTCTGATTGATGGGATCCAGGAGGAAAAACTTCTCTGCTGTTGCCCGCACCCTTTGGAATATGGTCCCACAAAAACTGAGACAGCCTCCAATCTCCTGGTCTTTTAGAAAAATTTGCAAGCATGTCTGTACTGTCTCGCTTGGGGCTTATAAAGGGACATGCAGCCATAAGGCTGTTTGGTGGCCTAAGGGTCCTCCCCTTGCATTTTAATTAACTCTTAATGTTGAATTTATTGCCTCTTACTTAAATTGTGTATTCAGTTTTAATGTTTTAATATTTTATTAAAACCATATGGAGTCTCTTCCAAGTCTGTTATTCTGTTATCCTTCTCTGGGCAGTTTCTAATTTGATAACTAGCTAGCTAGCTAATAGATAGAAATGGAGAAAGGAAGAGAATGGTTAGAATGGGATTCAAATCCTTATAAAATCCACTTTGCTTTTCTTCACATTTTTTTGTAAGAAAGAAAGAAAAATAAACTGTCTTCTCTCTTTCTTTAATAGGTTAATCTATCTCTTTAACTAAGAACTACAGAGAAGTGAGGCTCATCAAAAACATATTTGGAAGGAAGCTTTTAGATGCCCTGATATTTTATTTAGGAAATTTATAAGCTAATGCATTCCAACACAGTTTGCATGTGAGCAGGCATGAAGTCAGATGAGTTGATCAAATCAAGGGTGGGCTTCAAAAAATTTAACATGGGTTCTTTGCCTAATTGCTGGGTGGGTGTGGCCATGGTGGCCATGGCCTAGTCAGCTCCCTGCATCACAGCAGGGGGGGCATTTTTGCCTTCTGTGGGCTCCGGAGGCTTTCCTTGAGCCTCCAGGAAGGCAAAAATGGCCTCCCGGGCTCCGGAGGTTCTCTGGAACTGGAAATGGGCCCATTTCCGGACATCCTGAACTTCCAGGGGGGCCGTTTTTCACCCTCCCTGAGCATGACCTGCGCTTACCTGCATCCAAAACAGGCTGCATGGGGATTCCTGGGAGGGGAGGAGCCAGCCAGGAGTGGGATTTGGGAGTTCATAGGGGAGGAGCCAGCCAGGAGTGGGATTTGGGAGTACATAGAATCTTAGCTAGGAGCTCTCCCAAACTGCTGCGATCCCCCAGCAGCCCACCCATGGATCAAACCCAAGCCTTCATTGGGTGGGAAGATAAACCGATCCTTGATGGTTTATTGTTATAAATGCTCCAAAACTGGAAGTTTTTAAGAAGAGATTGGATAACTATTTGTCTGAAATGGTGTAGGGTTTCCTGCCTAAGCAGGGAGTTGGACTAGAAGACCTCCAAGGTCCCTTCCAACTGTTTCTATTCTATTCTATTCTATTCTATTCTATTCTATTCTATTCTATTCTATTCTATTCTATTCTATTCCATTCCTGTCCTGTTCTTGTTCTATTCCTGTTCTGTTCTGTTGCATCTTTTCTGCATTAAAAAAACCACTTTTCCCTGGTAAGAGAAAAGAACTGCCACTGTCAGCTACACATTGATGTTCCTTCCATGGTCCAAACTAAACACTGGCTTTAAATTAAACCACCTTCCACTCTATTTTCGAACAACCTGGAAGCAAATTTGGTTCAGAATTGTTCCAAAGCTGTATTCCAACCTTCCAGTTCCAATCATCCCTTGTTGAGTGTCTTCTAACAGTTTTGGTCTACAGCATGTTCCAAATCAGTATGGTTATTGGCTATTCTCATGTGCTTCTTATAAGAGAGGCATAGGTATATGGCTCATCAGTTTTCTTTTTCTTACATAACTCTGCCTCTAAGCCATAGTTTACACCTGATTCAAGCTTTTGCTTTCCCAGATTAGGAAGCCTCCAATCTCATTAATGGTGCCAAGGTTGAAGTCATCTGCTCTACTGTCATCATCAATGGTGAAACAAATTATATTCAGGACCTCTGAAAGGGATGCACTCTATGGTTTTGTGGAGGTCTGGGAAAGGAAGAAACTCAGAAGGCACAAAGAGGTTGTGAAAGAGAAAGTATGTGCAGAGGGAGGGGGGAGGAGAGAAGCTTTGAGAAAGAAGACTTTCTTGACAGGAAGAGAAGAGGAATTAAACCAGAGATGTCGGTGAAGGCCTGAAGTTAAACCTCTCCGGTCAGGAAGAAGTCGACAAGGACAGAGAAAGGTACCCAAGCTTAGGGAGTGTTCTGGGTGGGCAATCCAAAAGAGGAAGGCAAGTGAACTTTCTCCATGCATTGCGCCTCTCATCCCAGACACATTCTGGTATTTATTGCAGCCAAAGGTCCGTTGTGTCCATGGTGTTGAAGAGTGTCAAAATGGGTGACTGTAGGACTGCCTCAGTTGGTCTAGTGGTAACATTCAGTACCATAAATGTAACCGCTCTGGTCACTCTTCAGTTTCCCAAAAGTGGGAGGAAATCAGATGGGGGAATCTCCTGCCCTTTCACTCCTGCCCTCTTGTTTTCCCCACCCCAATTACATTTCACTGGCCCATTGGGCCAGTAGGAAGTTGAGGGGGACAAGTGGGTGGTGTATAGCATGCAGGGAGTTTAAAAGGTGCACATGTTTTGCTCCAAGAAGTCTAGAAAGGAGGTCCTCTGTCAACTTTGGAAGCCATATTAGCCTCAGAAGCTTCCATGCTGCCTGGGAAATTAGGAGAGGGGAATCATAGAGTGGTTATAGTTAGACATCATAGTATTCTTATTCTCAGTCAAGGTCATGTCATCCAGCACCAGGACAAGGGGTGGTTGGAGCAGGGGTGGGATTCTACTGGTTCGGCCCAGTTCCATAGAAACAGTAGCTCCGAAGAGCAGCTGACACCAAACCAGTTCTCTCTGAAGATCTTTTTTTCTTCAGTTGGACCCACCCACCCACTCTAGGTTGTCCTTTATTCTTACCTTAGTTGCTTTGCGCAGCACAGCTGAATGCCTCTCATCAGTAGGAGATGGTGATTGCTTCCAGGAGAAATTGTTTTGCATGCACAAAGTGCACATTCACTGTTAAGTTCTGCGCATGGGCGCAAGGAACGGAGACGAGGCAGTGAATAGTGAACTTCAACTCTTTATTAATCATTCTGAACAGAGCAAAACCTTAGGGCAACAGCAGCCCTTTTATAGGGCAGGCTGCTGACCTATTAGCCAATGAGAAACATGGAAGTGTTAAACCCTTGAACCAATGAGAGTGGCTCGTTAACAGCCAATCAGATTCCCCAGAATGGACCAATCTGATATCGCTATTATCAGCCAATCAGAAGTGTAGGATTAGAACCCTGCTTTTTCTTCAGGTTTGTTAAAACTTTATTTAAGTGCTTTTATTAGTTCATAACACCCCTTCCCCCCAGGTTCCGTTTGAGGGGTGCGGTGACGTAATCCCGTAGATATGTAGGTTGTTTTAACTGTCTATTAGATTTGTGCTGTCCCAATGGTTCCTGTCTGTAGTCCGGTTTCGGAAAGACGTTTTTGGATATATCTGGTACAGGCAGTTCCGCATCCTCACTGGACAACTCGGTGCCACTAATGCTGTCGTTGTTGTCCTCCGATCTTTATGGGCTTGCCTCCGTTGAGGTATTCCTCTGTGGTGAGGAGAGTCCCCTTCCTGATTCTTCTTCATTTATCGCGCCCAAATGCTGACTTCCTTCGCTTCTGCTTTCCACCATCTCAAATTTGGTTTCTTTGACATCCCTGCCCCCCTCAGTTTGGAACTCACAGGAGTCACGGGAACTGGGTTGTAGCCTAGAGCAAAGCTGATCCATATGGCGTTTCCATATTTTTCCGTCGCAGGTTTGCATACGGCACGATTTGGGCCTGGTGGTTTGAATTACAGTTGCTTCGACCCATAATGGTTCGCCAGAGAGGTTTTTGGCGAAAACTAAATCGCCTACCTTGAACTCGTGGCATTTTCCGCTAGATCCACAGGGTTTCCCTGACTCGTAGGATGGGTGAAGCCGGTCGAGGTGGGAACGGAGCTTGCGTCCCATCAACAGTTCAGCTGGAGTCTTGTTGGTGACGCTGTGTGGAGTGATGTGTTGGAGTAGGAGTATACTGTTTATTTTGTCGTCAATGTCCCCATGGTCCATTTTGTGGAGAGTTTTTTTAACAAATTGGACCATGCACTCGGCCCTGCCATTAGCTGCAGGTTGCGCTGGCGAAGTTAGCGCATGGTGGATACCCCGGTCTGCTAAGTATTGTTCAAATGCCAGGGCGGTGAACTGGGGTCAGTTGTCAGAGACCAGAATGTCTGGCAGCCCGTGCGTTGCGAATAGCCTATTCAATTTTCGGATGACAGACTCGGTTGTATATTCTTCATTTCGTGGATCTCGAGCCAGTTGGAATAGGCATCCACTGTTAGGAGGAACGTATGTCCCTTAGTAGGTCCCGCAAAGTCAACGTGGATGCGGGACCACGGTCCCCGGGGGGTTTCCCATTCTGTTGGAGTTGCTCTAGGTGGGGCACTGCTGACTTCTTGGCACTTTAAACAAGTCTTTACCCAGGCTTCAATCTGTTTGTCGATGCCCGGCCACCACGCATAGCTTTGTGCGAGTGCTTTCATACGCACGATGCCAGGGTGACCGTCATGCAATGTTTTCAATACTGCTCGTTGTGACTGCTCTGGGATGACGACTCTATCTCCCAATAGGAAGCAGCCTTTTTGTGAAAAAAGTTCTGTTTGCCAGTTTCTGAAAGGGGTGAAGTCATCAGGGGTTTGTTCTATTGGCCATCCTCATTCGACCCAGCTGAGAACTCGCGCCAAGACAGGATCTCGTTTTGTTTCGATCGCAATGTCTCTGGTTGTTAGCGGTGGTGAATGTAGCATTTCAATCTGGAGTGTCGTAAGGGTTGGAGCTGGATCATTGATGGTTTCCGGAAGTGGGGCACAGCTCAATGCATCAGCGTGGGGAATGGCTTTCCCTGGGCGGTGTTGTAATTTATAGTTGTACGCAGCTAAAAACTCCGACTAGCGAGTCATTCTAGGTGACAATATATAGGGGGTTGGCTTGTCTCCCGCTATAATCCCTAGCAAAGGTTTGTGGTCAGTAACAATAGTAAAAACTCGTCCATTCACATATTCATGAAACCTTTTCACAGCAGATACAATAGCAAGAGCCTCTTTGTCGATCTGGCTATAGTTACGTTCAGCCTTTGATAGGGTCCTTGAAAAATAGGCAATAGGGGCTTCACTACCATTTGGTAACACATGACTCAAAATGGCTCCTACTCCAAATAGTGATGTGTCACATGTAATTGTTAAAGGCAGAGTCTCGTTATACTGCATTAAAACAGCATCTGAGGTGAGTAAGTTTTTCACTTGTCGGAATGCGTGCTCCTTTCAGTGTCCCCAGACCCAGGTTGCTTTTTTGTCGAGAAGTCTATGTAGGGGCTCAGCTATGGTCACTTTCTGGGGCAAGAAGATGTTGTAAAAGTTAATGAGCCCCAGGAAAGCTTGGAGATCAGTCCTATTTCTGGGTCTTGGGGCGTTTTTGATTGCCTTTAGTTTGCTATTAGTGGGGTGAATGTCTTGTTTATCGATTAGGTACCCCAGGAACTCTACTTTATCTGTACACAGTTGATATTTATTTTTTTTAACCTTAAGGCCAGAGTCTTTAAATTTCTGGAGAACCATTTTAAGATGCTTTTCTAGTATTTCTCTATTCGGGGCAGCAATTAAAACGTCATCAAAGTATGGCACGGCCCCTTTGATCCCTTGCAAGAGTCTCTCCATCAGACTTTGAAAAATTCTTGGGGCTATGCTCACTCTGAATTGGTGTCGGTTGCACTTAAAGGCGCCTCGGTCCGTAATGATCGCCTGTGCCTCTGCGTTTTTTTATCTACAGGCAGTTGTTGGTACACCTGTGCTAAATCCAATTTAGCAAAGACTGTTCCGCCCCCCAGGGAATGGAGAAGGTGTTGTACCACCGGCACCGGGTAAGTGTTCTGTTGAAGGGCATGATTAAGGGTGGCCCGGTAGTCCCCACAAATCCTTAACGATCCATCTGGTTTGATGGGTGTTACGATTGGGGTTTCCCAACGAGCGTAGTCAGTTGGTCCTAAAACACCCTGGGCTATTAATTTATCAAGCTGCTCATCAATTTTTGGTTTAAGGGCAAAAGGTACCAAATGAAGCTTGAGGCGGATGGGGGCTACTTCAGGGTTAAGGTTAAATGATATTGGGATCCCCTTGTACTCACCTAATTTGTCTGCAAAGAGGTCCTGGAATTCCTGGATGAGGGCCTCCTCCTAGTCGTCGCTTCTGGTTTAGTGAATGCTAGCTACCTCGATCCCGAGTGGGGCGAACCATTGAAGGCCTAACAAGCTAGGCCGGTCACGGTCGACGATGGTCAGTGGTATTGACGCAGTATGATTTTTGAATGATACTTGGACTTGGCTGGATCCAACGACCGGAATTCGGTTCCCCTGATAATCTTTGAGTATGATTCTTTGGGCTCTGAGGTCTTGACCCTGGATGGCAGGGATTAATTGTTTAAGAGTCCTCCAGGAAACCTTCGAGAAGGATGATCCTGAATCGACTTCCATCATGCAAGGCTGATTTTCGATGGTGACCTTCACTCAGATTGTCTTTGCATCTAGCGATGAGGCGTGGCCGATTGTAATGGTTTGGTGTGCCTCTTTTCGTCTCATTGAAATGGCCAGTGTTTTATTTCTGTTGTTCCATTGGTGGTTCAAATGTTCCCGACTCACAGAACGATTCCCTGTAGTGGCATCGTTCAAGTTGTTGGTCTCCAGAAACATCTGGAACTGGTCTATGTACGAGTCCCAGTCTTTTTGTGCTGGTCAAATGGAGTGGGTGGTATGGCACCGCCGGACATAGTTTCCGTTGTCAATGCGCCTACAGCCATGTGCTCTGTTTGGTGCTCTGTAGTGTTCAGTCAGCTCAGATGTCTCCTCATCCCACCCTCATCGCCAGTGTTAAGTTCTGCGCATGGGCGCAAGGAACGGAGACAAGGCAATGAACAATGAACTTCAATTCCTTATTAATCATGCTGAACAGGGCAAAACCCTAGGGCAGCAGCAGCCCTTTTATAGGGTTGGCTGTTGACCTATTAGCCAATGAGAAACATGGAAGTGTTAAACCCTTGAACCAATGAGAGTGGGTCATTAACAGCCAATCAGATTCCCCAGAACGGACCAATCCGATATCGCTATTATCGGCCAATCAGAAGTGCAGGATTAGAACCCTGCTTTTTCTTAAGGTTTGTTAAAACTTTATTTAAGCACTTTTATTAGTTCATAACATTCACCAAACAGGTTGTTATGCTGGTAGAATCCACCTCTGGGTTGGTGGATTGTCTTCAGTTGGGACAAGTGGTGATTGGGTTATGTGATGGACTGAGGGGTGCAGGGGGATGGATCTTTGATTTTCAATTACCAAGGAAAAACCTGGAAGCCTCAGATTCGGATTTTCCCAGATGTGCCAGTATGTCAACTCTAATAAAATGGAACTATGAGAAAATGCTTTTCTCAGAGTTTTCTGAGTTGGAGTTTGTTTCTGGACCTCTGACATCAGGGGTGGGATTCAAATTTTTTAACAACCAGTTCTGTGGTTGTGGCTTAGTTGGTGGGTGTGGCCAACTCAATATCACTCACATCAAGGCACGCATCTTCTCACCTGGCCTCTCATGACTGTGGGGATGCTGCAACAAGTCATAAAATGGTCATAAGTCACTTTTTGCAGTACCATTGTAACTTTGAATGGTTACTCCACACAAGCAAAGTTCCAGCAAAGGAAGGGAAAAAAACTCCAGAGAAGTTCCTGAGAGAGGAAGTCTAGTCCTGCCGAGAATGTAATAAGGGTTAACGGAGAGGCAGTTTCTGTAAGCAACACCAGAATGTTTCCTTCCTGCCTTTCTTACAGGATTAGGCCAGTAATTTCTTCTAACAACCGGTTCTCAGAACTGCTTAGAATGTTAACAACCGGTTCTAGCAAATAGGTTCAAACCTGTAGAATCCCACCCCTGTCTGACATCCTACTTGGGTGGGAAACCTACTTGTCTTGATCACCAAAGCTGTCAGCAGGAGGGACTGAGGCAGCAAAGGGTAACACGCTGATGTCTCTAATTCCAAAAGATGGCTTTTCCTGCAAATCCTGCTTTATTTCTATCAATTTCATCCTGGTGAGGTGGTTTTCTGAAAAATTCTCAAGGTCTTTAACATCATAATTCAGAAGATGTTCATCTCTCACTTTGGTGACTATATTAATCCTAGTAACATTTATAGTAGAGACAAAGGAACTTAGCTTCTTTACAGAGTTGGGCATATTTAACATAAGAACCTACTGTCTCCACAGAGGTGGCATTCAGCAGGTTCTGACCATTCTGGAGAACCAGTAGCGGAAATTTTGAGTAGTTTGGAATACTACCTCTGCCTGGCCCGCCCCCATCTATTTTCTGTCTCCCAAGTCCCAGCTGATTAGCTGGGTCTTCTTTTGTTGCCCTGCACAGGAGCTGGAAATCAGGTTAGTGGGGTGGAGAAAGAATAGGGATTTTACAGTATCTTTCCCCTGCCGCACCCACCGAGCCATGCTACGCCCACAGAACTGATAGTAAAAATTTTTGAATCCCACCACTGAGTCTCCAGAATCATGTTTCTCATATTTCTGGCTAATCAAAGAACTCTGGGAGGCCCAAATCACAACTCCTTTCTCATTATTCCTCACCTGACCCACAGCTTATTTAACTACCATTTATTGCAAAGTTCAGCAACTTCTTCAGGTAGAGACAACAATTATGCAATTTTGTGTCTTAGTAATGTGTGTGTGTGGTGTGTGTGTTGTATTTAAGGCTGAATTATCATGAGGCAATCCTAAAAATTTAAAGAGAACTAGGGAAAGTGAAATTTGAGGTGTTTTTTCAAATTCCATTCCTGTTTGGGTGCATATTTCAGTTAACGGACCATTACCCTGACTGAGGTTCTTCCTCCTCTTTTTCAGTACACTTGCTGTTATGAACTAATAAAGGCGTTTAATAAAGATTTTACAACCTTAAGAAAAAGCAGGGTTCTAACCCTGCACTTCTGATTGGCCGATAACAGCGATATCGGAGTGGTCCTTTCTGGGACATCTGATTGGCTGTTAACGGGCCAACTCTAATTGGTTCAAGGGTTTAACACTTCCATGTTTCTCATAGGCTAATAGGTCAGCAGCCTACCCTATAAAAGGGCTGCTGCTGCCCTAGGGTTTTGCTCTGTTCAGCATGATTAATAAAGAGTTGAAGTTCACTGTTCACTGCCTCGTCTCCGCTCCTTGCGCCCATGCGCAGAACTTAACACTGGCGATGAGGATGGGATGCGGAGACATCTGAGCTGATTGAACACTCAAAGAGCACCAAACAGAGCACGTGGCTGAAGGCGCATCGACAACGGAAACACTCAAAGAGCACCAAACAGAGCACATGGCTGAAGGCGCATCGACAACGGAAATCATGTCCGGCAGCGCCATACCACCCACTCCATTTGACCCGGCACAAGAAGACTGGGTCTCGTACATAGACCGGTTCCAGATGTTTCTGGAGACCAACAACTTGAAGGATGCCATTACGGGAAAAAAGCGAGCAGTGTTCCTGACCCATTGTGGGCCTGCCGTCTTTAAGATGGCCAAGGCACTAGCGAAACCGGCTGAGGTGAAAACCATGGACTGGGACATCCTCGCACCCCTTCTACAGGCCCACTATGCACCTGCCGTACTAATGCCTGTCCAAAGGCATGAATTTTACCAGAGGGACCAGTGGAAAGGAGAGAGTGTTGCAGATTTCATTGCAGATCTCCGGAATCTGGGAGGCCTCTATGGGTTTACAGACCTCGAAAAAGCTCTGAGAGACCGAATAATTCTGCGATTAGAAGACCACATGATGCGGAGCAAGATCATGGCCAAAGGGGACATCAACCTTGCTGATGTCATCAAGGACACTACTGCAGCAGAAGCAACCAGGAAGTCGGCCGCCCAAATATGCCACACCAACGCACCACTCCGTCAACTCACCAGCGATACCTCACCTCGCCTAGAGAGGCACACAACAGTGACCCAACACGAGGACCTCGAATCGCCCTCAGAAAGTGATGAGGAGGAGGTCAACCGGCTCCGGTCTGAACGTGACCAATGCAACCAGCGGAATCAAAGACTATCACACCAATGTGTGGGCTGTGGGGCAAACCACCCATGATCAGACTGTAAATTCCTCGACACGCTCTGCCATTCCTGTGGGAAAAGAGGCCACATCGGGAAGGTCTGTAGAAGCAAGCAAGGATCCAGCCCAATTCAGAGGGGAAACAACTCCCGCCAGACCACAGGGAATCGTCCTGTGAGTCAGAAACATTTGAACCACCAATGGAACAACCATTCCTACAGAAATAAAACACTGGCCACTTCAACGAGACAGGAAGAGGCACACCAAACCATTACAATTGGGCACGCTTCATTGTTAGATGCAAAGAAGATCTGAGTGAAGTTCGCCATCGAAAACCAGCCTTGCGTGATGGAAGTCGACTCAGGATCGTCCCTCTCGATGGTTTCCTGGAAGACCCTTAAACAATTAATCCCTGCTTTCCGGCGTCAAGACCTCAGAGCCCAAAGAATTATACTCAAAGATTATCAGGGAAACCGAATTCAAGTCGTTGAATCCAGCCTAGTCCATGTATCATTCAAAAATCATACTGTGTCGTTACCACTGACTGTCGTCGACCGCGACTGGCCTAGTTTGTTAGGCCTTCAATGGTTCGCCCCACTCGGGATCGAGGTAGCCAGCATTCACCAAACCAGAAGTGACAACTAGGAGGAGGCCCTCATCCAGGAATTCCAGGACCTCTTTGCAGACAAATTAGGTGAGTACAAGGGGACCCCGATATCATTTAACCTTAACCCTAAAGTAGTCCCCATCCGCCTCAAGCTTCATTTGGTACTTTTTGCCCTTAAACCAAAATTGACAAGCAACTCGATAAATTAAAGCCCAGGGTGTTTTAGAACCAACTGACCATGCCCATTGGGAAACCCCAATCGTAACAACCATCAAACCGGATGGATCATTAAGGATTTGTGGGGACTACCGGGCCACCCTTAATCACGCCCTTCAACAGAACACTTACCCGCGGCTGGTGGTGCAACACCTTCTCCATTCCCTGGGGGGCGGAAAAGTCTTTGCTAAATTGGATTTAGCACAGGCTTACCAACAACTGCCTGTAGATAAAAAAAACGCAGAGGCACAGACGATCGTTATGCACCGAGGTGCCTTTAAATGCAACCAACTCCAATTTGGAGTGAGCATAGCCCCAGTGATTTTTCAAAGTCTGATGGAGAGACTCTTGCAAGGGATCAAGGGGGTCATGCCATACTTTGATGAGGTTTTAATTGCGGCCCCGAATAGAGAAGTACTAGAAAAGCATCCTAAAATGGTTCTCCAGAAATTTAAAGACTCTGGCCTTAAGGTTAAAAAAATAAATGTCAACTGTGTACAGATAAAGTAGAGTTCCTGGGGTACCTAATCGATAAGCAAGGCATTCACCCCACTAAAAGGAAACTAAAAGCAATCAAAAACGCCCCAAGACCCAGGAATAAGTCTGACCTCCAAGCTTTCCTGGGGCTCATTAACTTTTACAACATCTTCTTACCCCAGAAAGCGACCGTAGCTGAGCCCCTACATAGACTTCTCGACAAAAAAGCAACCTAGGTTTGGGGACACCGAGAGGAGCATGCATTCCGACAAGTGAAAAACTTACTAACCTCAGGTTCTGTTTTAATGCAGTATAACAAGAGTTTGCCTTTAACAATTACATGTGATGCGTCATCATTTGGAGTAGGAGCCATTTTGAGTCATGTGTTACCAAATGGTAGTGAAGCCCCTATTGCCTATTTTTCAAGGACCCTATCAAAGGCTGAACATAACTATAGCCAAATTGACAAAGAGGCTCTTGCTGTTGTATCTGCTGTGAAACGGTTTCATGAATATGTGTATGGATGAGTTTTTACTATTATTACCGATCACAAACCTTTGCTAGGGATTATAGCGGGAGACAAGCCAACCCGCTATATATTGTCACCTAGAATGACTCGATGGTCAGAGTTCTTAGCTGCGTACAATTATAAATTACAACACCGCCCGGGGAAAGCCATTCCCCACGCTGATGCATTGAGCCGTGCCCCACTTCTGGAAACCGTCGACGACCCAGCTCCAACCCTTATGACACTCCAGATTGAAACACTATATTCACCACCGCTAACAGCCAGAGACATCGCTATCGAAACAAAATGAGATCCTGTCCTGGTGCGAGTTCTCAGCTGGGTCGAATGAGGATGGCCAGCAGAACAAACCCCTGATGACTTCACCCCTTTCAGAAACCGGCAAACAGAACTTTTCTCGCAAAAAGGCTGCATCCTATGGGGAGACAGAGTTGTCGTCCCAGAGCAGTTACAACGAGCAGTATTGAAAACATTGCATGACGGTCACACTGGCATCGTGTATATGAAAGCGCTCGCACGAAGCTACGCGTGGTGGCCGGGCATCGACAAGCAGATCGAAGCCTGGGTAAAGACTTGTTTAAAGTGCCAAGAAGTCAGCAGTGCCCACCTAGAGCAACTCCAATGGAGTGGGAAACCCCCCGAGGGCCGTGGTCCCACATCCACGTTGACTTTGCGGGACCTGCTAAGGGACATACATTTCTCCTAACAGTGGATGCCTATTCCAACTGGCTTGAGATCCACGAAATGAAGACCAATTCCATCATCTGAAAATTGAATAGGCTATTCACAACGCATGGCCTGCCAGACGTTCTGGTCTCTGACAATGGACCCCAGTTCACCGCCCTGGTGTTTGAACAATACTTAGCAGATTGGGGTATCTGCCACGCGCTAACTTTGCCGGGGCACCCTGCGGCTAATGGCAGGGCCGAGCGCATGGTCCAATTTGTTAAAAAAACTCTCCACAAAATGGACTATGGGGACATTGACGACAAACTAAACAGAATACTCCTACTCCAACACATCACCCCACACAGTATCACCAACAAGACTCCAGCTGAACTGTTGATAGGATGCAAGCTCCGTTCCCACCTTGACCGGCTCCACCCATCTTACGCGCCAGAGAAACCCTGTGGATCTACCGGAAAATGCCGCAAGTTCATGGTAGGTGACTTAGTTTTCGCTAAAAACCTTTCTGGCGAACCATTATGGGTCGAAGCAACCGTAACTCAAACCACCAGGCCCAGATCGTACCGTGTGCAAACATGGGATGGAAAAATATGGAAACGCCATATAGATCAGCTTCTCTCTAGGCTACAACTCAGTTCCCGCGACTCCTGTGACTCTCAAACTGAGGGGGGAGGGGATGTCGAAGAAACTGAATTCGAGATGGTGGAAAGCGGAATCGAAGGAAGTCAGCAGCTGGGTGCGTTACATGAAGAAGAATCAGGGAGAGGATTGGCCTTGCCACAGAGGAATATTTCAATGGATGCGATCCCGCAGAGATCGGAGGACAACAACAATAGAATTAGCGGCACCGAGTCATCCAGTGAGGATACGGAACCACCTGTACCAGATATATCAAAAAACATCCCGCTGAAAGCGGACTACAGACAGGAACCGGTGGGACAGCGCAAATCTAATAGACAGTTAAAACAACCTGCATATCTACGGGATTACATCACCGCACCCCTTAAATGGACCCTAGGGGGAAGGGGTGTTATGAACTAATAAAGGCGTTTAATAAAGTTTTACAACCTTAAGAAAAAGCAGGGTTCTAATCCTGCACTTCTGATTGGCCGATAATAGCGATATCAGATTGGTCCTTTCTGGGACATCTGATTGGCTGTTAACGGGCCAACTCTAATTGGTTCAAGGGTTTAACACTTCCATGTTTCTCATTGACTAATAGGTCAGCAGCCTACCCTATAAAAGGGCTGCTGCTGCCCTTGGGTTTCACTCTGTTCACTATGTTCAATAAAGAGTTGAAGTTCACTGTTCGCTGCCCCGTCTCCGCTCCTTGTGCCCATGCGCAGAACTTAACATTTGCCATTTCTAGTTCCCACCAGACAATACAAGTTGCATGCTCCAAACTTGTGTCCTTAGCATTATAACAGGCTGGCTGCAATCTAGATTGACAGAAACTACAAATTCCAGCATCCCAGCCCCATCAGAGTGACTAGGAATTGTGAGAGTTCCAATCCCAGCACTTTTGAACATTATTATTACCTTTATTGTCAGAGTACAACATGTGTACAATGAGATTGTCTGAGCCTCCCTTCATGTACACACACACACACACACACACACAACTCACAGTATGGACCAAAACCCCTAACCTAGACCCAATCTTATTACCTTATGTGTCCTTGTTGCACAATGTGCTGGCCTTGCAAGACTGTCATACTATGTTGACATGAAGTTATTTTCCATTCAGAAGTCTTACAACCCATGGGTAGAAACTGTTCTTCAGTCTGTTGCACCAACAGGCTGGCTATGCTTCTATATCTCCTCCCCGATAGTAGGAGAGTAAAGAAGTGCTGAACGGGATGTGAGTTGTCCCTGAGAATTTTCCTCACTCTTCTAAGCGTTGTCAACTAGTGATATCAGGGGACATCCCACAATGTTTTGGGCTGTGCTCACCACATTAGGCTGGGAACTGGCCATAACCATCATGTCCTCCTTGCTCTCCTGTGTTTTGCATCTAGATCAGAGCAGCAATGGGATCCTACCTGTTCCACTACTGGTTTGGTGATTGCACACATGCATGCATGCATCCCTAATGCACATGTGCAGCTTTCCTCACACCAACTAAGACCTGCAGCGCCAATCAGCTGAGAGGATAAAGAAGAAAAAAGCACAGGGGTGGGTATGAGGGTCAATCCTGCACTTTACTTCTGGATCACGTTTATACCAACATCAAACATGCATACAGAGCCATACCCCTCCCCCATCTTGGGCTTTCAGATCATCTCTCCCTCCTGTTACCCCCAGCCTATACCCCCCTCAGATGTAGGGGCAGGCCTATTATAAAGACTATTACGACCTGGCCGGAGGATGCACTCAGCAGACTACAAGACTGCTTTGAGCAGACAGATTGGAATACGTTTCAACATCAGGAGCTGGAAATGTACACGAGTACGGTGCTGGACTATATCAAGTTCTGTATCGGAAATGTGACTGTAGATAAAAACATCCGGGTTTTCCCAAACCAGAAACCCTGGATGACCACTCAAGTCCGCAGACTCCTCAAAGCCCGGGACGTAGCCTTCAGGTCAGGTGACAGAGTCCTGTATACAGCCGCTCGAGCCGACTTGAGGAAGGGGATCATAAAAGCCAAGATAGACCACAGGAGGAGCATAGAGCTCCATCTGTCCAGCCATAACACACGGGAGGTGTGGAAGGGCATACATGACATCACTAATTACAGGGGCTGTCATGCGACAACAGAACATCCGAGTGCAGCGCTAGCAGAGGAGCTGAATAACTTCTTTGCTCGTTTTGAAGTCCCTCAACATCATAAAGCTGTACCAGCCCTATTCCCACCTTCAACTATACCCAGCTCCACTATTCCACCCAGTACACTTTCTGTGACGGAGGATGACGTCAGACAGGTGCTCCGTGCGGTGAATCCCAGGAAGGCAGCCGGTCCAGACGGAGTTCCTGGCAAGGTGCTCAAGGCATGTGCTCTCCAGCTTGCTTCCATCTTCAAAGACATCTTTAACCTCTCCTTGGCCCAGGCAGTTATACCATCTTGTCTGAAATCTGCTATAATTATCCCTGTGCCGAAGAAATCCCCCATCTCCAGCCTCAATGACTATCGTCCAGTGGCGCTTACTCCTGTAGTTATGAAGTGCTTTGAGAGGCTGGTGCTCCGGCACATCATCAATCATCTCCCCCTGGATTTCGACCCTCACCAGTTTGCCTACCGTACAAACCGGTCTACAGAGGACGCTATAGCCATAGCTCTGCACGCTGCGCTGAGCCACCTGGAGCAGCAGCAGAGCTATG